>JAYKKI010000029.1:26462500-27835000 GCA_039881145.1 Druceiella hillmani | reverse complement strand
GTACTTTTCATAATATATTCTAGTACAGTTTTGTGACAATTGATGGGTTGGAATTATTTTTAACTGCGATTTGTTTTATAGTTTTTATTTCTTTAGGTAAATTAGGTTTTCTAGTGGGATGGTTAATGCTCTGTGAATCATCGAATGGAAGGCTCCTAACTTATGGGACAAAGGTGTTGTGAATGACTATTAATTATGGAGTCGGTAAATGCGTCTTTTCTAAATATACTAAATTTATGTTTTTTGCTTTTGCGTTCTAATGTGATATCTAAAAATTATCGGATTCTACTTCTAAAATAAATTTTGCATTGTTGTGTAGGGAGTTGGCAAAATTGACAAAATTATCTAATTGTCGCTGTGTACTTTTCCAACAGATTAGGATATCATCTGCATGTCTATAATAGTATACTACATAGGTTGCTAATTTACTGTTTAAGAGGCTGGTTTCTACATTGTTCATGAATAACTCCGCTAACTCTGTTAGACTGAGGAGAAAAAGATATTTATTATCCAATAAGAAATAATTTTAGTCCATGCATAATTTAAACAGGTCTATAATTTCCGATACTTCAATGCAATTTAATGTTTTGGTGGCATATTAGAAAATAAGTTCACCACGTCGAATGATACTAATTTACAATTGAATGTTAGGTGTATATTTTGGATTTTATTGCAAAGGTCAATAGTGTTTTTAATGGTATAATTAGGCGCAAATTCGGTTTTATTTTGAACGATTTTTTTACTAATTTCTTTGAGGGTGCGTTCATGTATGATACTAAGGGTCGTATGTGATGTAAATGAAATGTACTATTTTTTGTCAAGTGTGTATGAATGTGACAAGTTTTGATAGTTTGTTTTACGTTGTCTGCAAATGTTGTAGTGAGGTCCTTTTGTAGATTTATGAAGTCTTTTGGTTTAAGAAAATCGTACACTTTATTTTTATATTCACTTTAGTCTAGAATAACTATAGTGTTGCCTTTATCTGCTTTAGCTAGGATGAGTTTATCTTTAATAATTTTATTTTGTAAATTACGATGTGTCAACATTTCTTCATTCATGCGTGTTTTCGGTTTAAATTATTCTTTACGTGTTATACGAAATACGACGAAAATACGACGTTTGAAAGCAAGAAAGGGAAGAGATCGCTGTAAACAATGTGATATGTCTTCTTTTTACGTAATTTGAAAAATATACTACAGCGATATATTGAAAATGCTCTAAAAGAATTTAAATAAAAACGCTTAAAACGTGCAAGCAAAAATGGACAAAAAAAGAAAATTTACACTTTTTCTTTACATATGAATTGAATACATGAAGAAACATTATATACTACTGTTCAACAGTATATGCTGAGTAAACCGTTACATAGAAAAAATAAACAAGATAACGAATACAAATTACACAAGTTCGGTACATTTGGTGCATTATTTACGTTTACGCAGCGCACGTTTGGCATAACTATTGGTCTGTCCATGTCTAATAGTAACATAACCAATTACATAACTTGTTATTTCATTTCTTTACACTTTTTATTTTTTACAAGTCCTTTTTATGACATAATATGACAATTTAATTGTTTTCACTATTTCATTACACGAGCGGATTATATTACAATTTATTTACTTACGAATTTCAGTACATGCATTATCAGTTTCTTATATATTCTAGAAAAATACATAGACGGAGGTTTAAATTTTATATACTACAACTTAATATATAATATACCCATAAATAATGCATACAAGTCACGTAGAATAAATATACAAAGTATATTAACGAGAAATATAACAAATAGAAAAAAATGAAATGCTTATAAACTAATCTAGACTAATTAACACGAAATTAACGATCACCTGTATATCATAATTAGATGCTATCCTTATAAAGTAAAAATATGATACACCATTGTATAAATGTTTATTTCATTTTAACCTAAATATTTACATTGGAATGACGTTAGGCGGCGCGAGCATCGGCGGTACTTTTGTGTATCAGCTACCGGACGGGTTAATTTACATGAATTAATTTTTATTTCATATGATATTTAAAAAGTAAAAAAATGCTTGGCGACAGAATAATTTACAACCAATCCATTATCAATTAAAAATAAAATTGATTGATTTTTCAATAGAAATAAATAAGTTGACCTAAAGTTTGCCGGAATGGTTCCTTTTTACACATATACATTTTTTTCTTGCAAAGTCTTCTGGGTTTATACCGAATGCGGAGGAGGGACATTTAATCTCAATCAATCCTTCTTAACAAATGCCGTCAAGAGAAGCTACTAGAAAGCAGTATTCGATATCGATAAATAGCCTACATTTCTCGATTTGAATATTTTATTGTGCATCCAGCCGTTCCAAAGCCTTGATTTCTTTTCCATGTCTGACGGAAGATACATGACTTAGATTATAGCTATAAAAAATAGCTTTCACCAGTAGGACACAATTTTGGTTTTCACGTCCCTTGAAGTTTTTTGAAAACTTTGATGCCGTCAAAATGCATCCTCGAAGTCTGACCCAGAACGGTTTAACACCTGTTGCTTAATATTGTTTAAAAACTGCTTCTTTGCGTTGACAAAATCATTTCGTTTGATATCTAGTCGTTGACATTCATTGCCATGATGTTCACCAGTTTTATAAAAATTTACTTTGATTTTACAGCGCTTTGGATGACTTGTATAGTATGTACTTTGGGCATGTTGTTTGCGTTCTAATTCCTTTATAGACTTTCTTGGGCTCTTGCTCCATAGTGTTTTGTATCATGTGTATTGGGTTTACCGCCATTGAAAACGACTACCGCTCCGTAGCGGCGCGCTTGGTATTAACGTTTTGAAGAATAATTTATTTTCTTGCAACCCACCATTTTAGCTACGACACTATTAAATTGTTCGGCACGATTGTTAGCGAAATTTTGCAGGAGGCTCCTGGAATTAAATGCCCACCGAAATGCGTTCTTTCGTAATTTTAGCATCAAAGTTGGTAATTTCGGAACCTGATTTTCTTCTGTTTTCCACATTCCCATTCCGCGTGGTATCCAAAAACATGACGTGTCGTTCTAGACCTAATTTTACTTTAATATTTTTTTTTAATTTCATAATTATTACGAGATAGTCAAGCGGAACTATATTAATTAACTTTTGGACTACTCTAAATTAACTAATAATATTGAAGTTTCTGAAGGTAATATTATAAAATAGTTAAATAAATAGTTTACTATACATACTACGTTATGCTACTAAATATGACATCTAGCAATGCGGAGGCGTGAAAATACAAACTAGCATATTAAAATTGAAAGAGACATTTTGTTCTCGCTTCGTGTAGTATAACTACATTATATCATTATTTAATTTATTTGAACATGTTTTGAATGACATTTTTCTTCGTATTCTATTACCTTTGTTGTAAATATGGAAAGGTGATGGATGGATAAGCAATAAGATGCAATGGATAAGGAAAAATCCTATCAAATATGAACGAATGTAAGTATTTATATGATTTTAATATATTTTTAAACATATTTTCTTATTTTCCGTATTTTATAGATTAAATAGAGAATATTGAAAAATTAAACATAAAATTATTCCTTAATCACCTCTATAGTTTGTACAAGAAATTTTATCATTGTATATTGACAAAAATAATGGTGGTAATTTGTATATATTTAACAAATAATATTAGTAACGTAAGTTATTACTGTTGCGTAGACGGAAAAATTTAAAATATATAGTTTGAGTAGAATAACGATCGTAAGTGTTAACTCAGTTTTTTTGTTCTTTTTACTTTCTACAAATAACGTAAACACGAAATCGTGTCATCTCAATGGAAACTTTAGCGTTAGAATTCATTAGAATACGACTTTATTAGTTAATACTAATGATGTAACTTTGACAAATGTGTGAGTAATCATATTAAAATTTATATATAATATACCTAATATTTGAATTTCTTACCGAGCTCTAGCTCTTTTTTTCACAACCCTTGAGTGGATTTTATCTTATTATTTCTGAACTGAAAATTTGTACTTTTTTCTGGAAATTCACCGTCTTCAGTGTAGAATAAAATCGAAAAAACAAGCTGCTATTAAAATGGTTTTGTTTAACTTCCAAAGGTGAAATATCCAAGGAAAAGTTTTTTGTTTAGAAAAGAAAAGAAATTGTTTAGTTTTTTTCTGGTGTTTTAATTTCTTATGATATATCTTCGTATTTATGGAGGTGCTTTTATTGAAATACGGTATAATATAGGTTACGGCAGATACGACGAGGATGAAATGCATTCTTAAAAGCTTATTCGTCGATTTTGAAGCATAATTTAACATTTGGTGACTTGTACCCAATTGTTTCTTTCTCAGCTATGGAGAATGATTACATCATCGATACAATTCACGTCTAATGTTCCGTATTTGAGACTGAAATAAAAGGAATTCTTATATCACATTGTTATCCGCCTGTCTATCAAGACACTTTTTCTCAAGAAGGATCACAGAGAAGAATAAGAGAATCAGGTTGAAATAATATTCAAATATTAAATTTTATGACTCCGTAATACTGTAGAAAACCTCTTGTTGTAATTTAAATAAATAACAAGTTAGAGCCTTTTAATATCAAGTGATACTGACTCACTAGCCAAAACCTATTTGGAACTTTCCGCTAACTTAGAAACTTGATATTTATCCCAAATGAAAGTCTCATAGTCTAAATGAAGGTCTCATAGTCTTTCACTGGTTTTTCATATAGTGTCTACTTAAGTTACTACATAATTAAATTTATCAATTGTGAACCTCAACAAAGTAATTGTTAAATTTGCGATAGTATATTAATAGTAATAATAGGCAAAGTACACGTCTTAATACAGCATGTATCGGGGATAGGGACGGGGAATCGCAGTTTGCTGCTCGAGTTTATCGAAAAATTATAATGTCGATATTACAGTTTTCGACAAATTCTTGATAGTTTCACGCCTGTAAAATATATACTGGGAAATAAGTTTACATTTCGAAAAATGTGATTAATTCAATAGAATAGAATATTAATTCAATAGAATGTAAAAATTTTTCTGACGTAGCAAACATATATGAAAGTCTCGTAGTGCGAGTTCTGTTTGCACATAATAGATTATTATTACTTTTTTACATCAAGAAGGCCACATTAATAATGGGCAAATGAAATTTCAAGCTCATTACAGATGAATTAGTTATATATTAATAGAATTGAATAATATTAGGAACGATATACTTTTAAATTGTTATTTTGTCAATGTTAAATGTGTCTCACCATAGATTATAACGTCTTTATCAAAATTTTATTTTAATAAGCCATTTCTAGCAAAAAACTTAACGCGATTTTGATGATAAATAATGCAAATAAGTAAACACCATGTTCTTCGTTCACATCATCATTATTTGCATCAAATTTAGCGGCATTCATTTTAATATATTTTAGTCCTTTTATCGTGATGTAAAAGAAAAATTTAATAGTAGGATTTCAAAGAATTTAAAAAGGACTACATTTGAAGCTATCGTTTAAATGATCAGAATGTAACTGAATTGTTCTCTTTCAATTTTCCGTCTCTTGTTTACCATCGTCTAGCTTATACTGCCTTTAAGCTGTAAATATTATACCTGAAGTTGGTACAAATTAGGATTAATATTAATTCGGAACCAGAGCTGAATTCAAATGTGTTAAAAAGTTTTTCAGATAACTCCGTTACATGTAAAACTGATGATGAAACAATTAATAAGGTTATTAATGTTTCTAGATCAAGCCATTTCTGAGATAAACTTGTTTATTTCTGGACAAATAGACAGACACGCGAGTGATATCATAAGGGCTTCGTTTTTTTCCTTTTTTGAGGTACAGAATCGTAAAAATTACAATTTTGAACGTTTCACTATTTGATTACAATATTTTGACAGTATTACTATATGATATAACAGAACTAAAAATAAAATATCAGGGCCCTAGATTTCATAATTAAGTCACTTCGAATTTTGGTTTAAAGTATTAATAAACTGTACATTAAAAAAATAATGTTTTGCATATTTAGAGCTGTAGTAATAAAAGTCCAGCATGTGTGTTTTAAAATGTATATTAAATTTGTGTTAATAAAAAAAATTAAATTATCGTGTTTTGGTTATCTAGAGTTCATAATGCTGTTGGCTTGGAAAAATTAATTTATAAATATATGAGAGTTGTTTGTGAAAGAAGAGACACTGATATGAAAAGTTAATTGCAACGAAGGAGACTATTGCTTCTTGAATTAATTAAAGTAGCAGTTACTAATTGGCTGTACCTTATCATAAAATATAAACCTTATCATAAAATATATAATTCAGTTCTAAATTTGGAAAATAATACCATTTTATACAATATTAGACTGAAATTGATATTTTATACGGTTTGTCGTTTAGTAATATATAACTTTAGAGATATGTTTCTCTAGTCAGGAAATTAGAACTATGCGAAAGGGGAGCAAAGTAACATCTATAAGACTTACTGATTAATCAAACTACGTGTAAATTGATAAATTTGTAGTGTCCAGTCTAGAGTTTGGCAATGACAATGGCCAGAGATCAATAAATTGAATAGAAATGGAAAGGGTTCAACCGAATCGTTTTTAAATTATTAAGTACGAATTATGACTAAAGAAAAATGTATCTACCAATGGAAAATCAGAAATTATTTACATAATAGCCACATGTCATGATATTTTCTAATATGCTATGAATACTATAAAAAATTAAGAATTAAATATAAATATGTTTCCAGAATAACGCGTTTTTTTAACTCATAAAATTGGCATCATTGCAACAGGCCAGAAAAACGTATTCGAAGCTGGATATACAGTAATGAATTGAAATTGAAGACAAGCATTTCATTACAGAGTTTTTTTAACTATTTAACCTTTCAATAGCTAAGATTAGAGAATATTATTTAAATACTTGAGGGTACTGCACCATGAAATCGTATCTTATCGGTACAAGTTTGATTCAATTTGTATTTGTTCTTTATCGTACCGTATGCCTTTCTTGGCATTATCCGGTCAGGTTTTAGTTTATGTATAATACAAATGAAATACTATGAAAGCTACGATAATATATGTATTCAGAAACTAGAGAACCAGGAAATATTAAGCTATCGACATACTTTTCATCACAAAATTTTAATGGTAGAGTATATTTCATGTATCACAATGTAAACTATATAACTAAAAACCTTTATAAAATCTATATAACTGAAAACTTTATTAGAACAAAAAAATATTAAATTGATTCAAAGAAAAGAAGATTGTTGTGACCAATAAAAAGTTGTCCGTAACCGGAACTATAAGCCGTTGACATTATTAAATTAACGTGCATATTTTAGTCCTAAAATGAACCATATTGAGCATTTAGGAAACGATTATTAAAAAAACCAAAAAAAATATATACATGTACTTATTACGTGCGTTAGAAGATATACTTTTTTGGCATAATATAAGAATAACTTAATTTAGCACGTAAATAAGAGAAATATAATAAAAAATGCCTGGAGTGTGATAAATACGATTGGTAAAATCGCAAAAATTAGATCTTTTTATCTAGATTAACAATCATTGTCATTTAATAATTGAATAATAATAATTGTTATTATCATTATTACTGTTGCTGTGCTATTATTATTACTTATTTTTTAATTTATTATGTCATTTTTTTATTATTATTTTTATTTTTTTTTATATTTAAATTTAAATTTAAATGAATACTCAGCATTTAATTTAATATAAACACGTATATGCAATGAATAGTTAAATTTATTAAAACAATTTAAATAAATAATGATTAATAATGAAAATAAATGAATATGCTGAAAATTTATTGTAATGTTTTAAGTTTTGAATAAATGATAACGTAATAATTTATAATCTATAATTTATATGAAATAATGAAAATAAATGAATATGCTGAAAATTTATTGTAATGTTTTAAGTTTTGAATAAATGATAACGTAATAATTTATAACGAAAATAAATACATACCGAAACATAACCTCACATACGCTTCTCATTTATTTGAATAACTATTTCGAATATAGTACACGCATACAAATATATGTTTAGTGAATAACGTCAGCCAGTCGATTTTTGCTGCATCTTAAGCGCGCATTCTGATCAACTTCATTTTATCGGATTTTTGTGGCATCGTGAAATATTGCTCTCATCATTATTACATAACGCGCCTAAAGGAGTATAACTTCAAAAAATTTAAAGTCACACGCCAATACTACTTTTATTTGTTCTGATATTTTTATAGATCTTACATTTACGCAAATTTTTAAAAATTTTTTTTTATAACAACGAGGATAAATAAGTGTTCATGTAATAAATTATAATGTCTATTTCTATTGTTCTGCTGAATTCAACCGTGTATTGGGATTTCGTTAATAATTAAATAATTCTAAAGTTACTCTTAATCATGTCAAAAATAATAATAAAACTAATTTTGCAGATCATGTAAAGGAACAAAACATTCGTGAGATATTAATAATAAATCTAAAAGTATATTGCCATAATATTTATCTCTTTTCAAACTTGATTTAAAGTAGCACTTTTTTTGGCAAACGAAAAAGAGGAGGCTAAAAAAAATTCATCGGTTATTCGATAATAGTGACGTTTATGAAAATATTCCCTTCTAAAATTTATCTTGGATACATCTATATTCCATTAGATATATATAAAAAAGTGTAAAAAAACATATCACGATTAGAATTAAACGATGATCGACTTTCAAACATCGACGCACTCTATAACTGTGAATCTGAAGTACTCAATGGACTAGAAAAAATACTGGGTCAAGGCATCGTTCGTAATATCGGATACGAATATATCCTGTACACTCCAAGTGATGTAACAGACGTATACTTTTGTGAATGTAAAATCTGGAAAGCATAAAACGTCAACAAACCCGACATAAACATTTAGTACAAGATCATCAAGTATATGATTTGAATAGAATAAATCTGAAGAAAATAATGAAACATAATTATGTTATATTTTCAACTATATAATTCGGCCCAACATAGATTTTTTAATATCACGTCTGAAGATATAGTTAAAGAAAAACATAGACCAGATGCTACATTCTTTTGAACTGACACATTATCAATTTGTAAAGATCTTTACAAATTGCCAACGTGAAGATGTTGTCATGCAACGAAACCTAGGTCGTGGTTAAGAATTTAAGTGAAGTAGAAATAATACTACCATCAGGCAGTCTCATTTAGTCCTGAATAAAAATTAAGGAATAATGAATTCCTATAAAATAAACGTCAAATACATTCAAGTTAAATAAAGTTTAGAAATGTGGGGGGTACTTCTTGTGTTTTTTGAGCTTGTTTTAGTTGTTATAATTAAAACCGATTAAAATAAGTTTTGTTTTTTAATATTTATGTTTTAATTTGTGTATTAAACGTATATAAAGTGCTTAAACATTTTCAATAAGACTAGCATAATACGCTCAAATCAGTTGCTAATAAATTTGATGGACTGTGAAATGAAGTACCCTACATGGATAATTACATAAAATTCGAGTGCGTTTATATTAGGTAAGAAACGTTTTACTCAATAGAATTGTTCAATCTAGAGATACAATCGTTTTTAAAAGTTTTCAAATAGAATAATTATTGAAAAAATTTTGTGCGCCTGGGACTTCGACTTTTGTTTAACTGTGTTTCAAATGAGTACCAAACTTTCAATTAATAAAGATTAAAATATTACGAAGTTAAGAAATTCGTAGTTATTCTTTGTTGTTGTTGTTGTCGTGTTCGTGGAGAGTTCATATAAGATCATAGGTTGGATCATCCGTCGTTTTGACAATCTTAGGACAATTGCCCTTATATAAGGAGATTCACTGATTTGACGAGAGAAAATATGATTAGGGTTCAGTTTCGTATTGCGATTATTCCAGCAGATAAAATAAATTCTAGTTTCATCCCTCTGAATTTTCATTTATCAAAAATATCGAGTTCTGTCTTGTTAAATTTTTGCAAAGTTCTCCTCGCATTTACTTGGCAGATCTGATATTTCAACTTGACCGTCCTGTCAAAACATTTTTACTTTGCTAATGAGTTTATATCACTGAGGGAGAGCATGTAGCACCTACAGGTGTGCCCCTAAGTAGCAGATAGGGAAATGCCTCCATTCGTTCTAACTTTGAGTATAGAGGGAAATAAATTACCATCCGTGGACCAACAGGCAGAAGTCCAACCTTATGAAGACTATAGCAAACAATTTTTCATAGATAGGTTAATATAAGATTTTGGCGATTGGTAGTTATCCTTCAAAAAGTACAATTAAACATTTCACATAAAAGATCAAAATGTTTCCAATAATTAAACAAAAAATTATATTCTTAAAAAGTAGTCGCCTAAGTAATTTAAATGTTATTTGCGCTTGTTACTTAGTAATATTCACATCAAGTATGAGATAAATGTAAAATTACATGTAATAAATATGCAGAAAAATTCACAATTCGTTATCAATAAACCAAATCGACAATATTTATCAACAAAATATCATTATAAGTATACACATTAAACTAAATTGAAAAACGCTTGCGAAATTTTTTTACTCAGCATTATACACTGAATGAGTTAGTTTGATCTAATAGTGGACCTTTTTAATTTTAATATAGTGTGAAATCTGCTAATAATATCACTACTTGTGTCTGAAGATTTTTTTTTAAATAAAATTAATTTTTCTGATCGATTTTTTGTGTCGAATTAATTATATTGATGACTGCCGATTGTCACATAGTCATAATTTACATCTATTTCTCTAAAAAAAATTTAAGAGTTATCTGCGCATGTTGCGTTACTACCACACCTAGTTTTGTTTTGTTTAGTTTTACTATTGAGGAAGTTATTTAATTAATGGTATAGGTATTTATTCAAAATTTCATGTCGATATAAATTCGAAATATTAATCGTATAGAAACATATAAAGTTTTTGACTGAAAAAGCATTTCATAATTTTGCATTTAAAAACAGATAAAACAAAATCGATTATTATTGTAATTGATTATAATCATTTCTGTCGTAATTTTTGTCTATTTGGTTTATAATGAATCTATTAGATCGCTTAATTAATTTCACTAAAACCTATGAACACAATTTAGTATCTGTCTGAGTCTTTGTTTATAATTTTTTGCCAATAAGAACATCAACTAATCAATTTGATGTTCACTTTAGCAAAAAAAATTTGGGGATAAATACGTTTAACAGATAAAAATAACGAGCACATACAGTGCAGAGAATGTGATCTAAACTCGCCGTTTTTTTCTAAAATTATGTATAAAAAAGAATTATGATTTTATAAGAAATTCGTTTAGAAGACATTTCTAAACAATAAAAGTTTAATAATTTAATATTATGGGGGAATGGTCACTCAAATTTTTGAAAACATTTTTTTAAAATATTTCTTTTTATAATAACTGATTATTAAGTTGAATGATTAATTTGCACTGTTATTATTTTAAAGTAATTGAAATTCATAATTGAAAAATCGTTCAAGCCTTTATTCGTAATAAAAAAAATTAATACATATATTTTACCTTTAAATTCGATATCTGTAAAAAATGTATATATCTGTATTCATACTTATTGGACTGAGGACATATTCGTATTTATTGGAGATAGACAGGTTATTTTTGAAAGGATTTTATTAGGTCGACCTGCGACTAACTATATAATGGAATCAACGAAACTAAATTTCACGCACGTTCTAATTGTTCTTTTATCGTGAAACTTGACGGTCATGTGTGGATCTTATAATAATATGAAGCCCTTATAATAATAGAAGAGAATTTCCTATGAAATCATGCCATGGACTCATACAAATAATGAAATAAAATGGAATCTTCCTTTGAACTGATTCAACAATATATAATTGAAAGTCGGATTGCAACATTGGATTGTTTGAAACTTACTGGAATGACGCCTAGCAATACTGATGCTCAGTCACCTACAGACACAGAAGCAAAAAGAGACACCACAGCCTAATCAAAAATTTACTTCTCTGCTAATTTGAAGTCTGTAGAAGTTTTTTTTTAATAAAGTGTTAATATTTGAAATAGTGATTCCAATTTTTTTTATTTTAAAACCTAATCAAAAGTACCCAATCAAAAAATCCAAGGGAGTTCGGAACAATATTATCTCCTTTAATATTAAACTTAAAAAAAAAAGGAAGTAATATTTGTAAAAACTAAAAAAGCAGCCTTTCTTGAACACTGCACCAAAAAGAAAAAAAAATAATTATCAAACGTGTTTTCTATGTCTCTAGTATAAGCCATGTTTGTTATTATGTATAATATTTGAGTTTAAATGAGTTGGGCGCTTTTTCTAAAAACAAATGTTTTCGCTTTTAAAATTAATATTATGTGAATGAAAATGGTAAACATTTCGGTTAGATTTCGATAGTAGATAAGAAGGTCGTATGTGCTCACGCACGGATTACGGTAGCTTTTGGTAATTTTCCTTTTGGTTTCCTAAAATGATGCATTCAAATATAAACATTTAAAAAGTAAATAATATTAAACATTTAAAAAGTCACTTCCGCCTATTGTATAGCTGAACCAATTGCAATAAAGTAAAGCTATTTTATATATAAAATTGAACAATGAAATAGAATTATATTTTTGGATATCTTATCGTCTTGGTACAGTTGCAAAATTAGTGGAATCTTAGTGCATTTCGCAACATATTTTTTGAGAATTTTCAAGATAGATTAATATTTGATATTCGTAAAAATATAACATTTATTATTTTCTTATGTATTGTAAAACGTTAGAAACTTATATATATGTATATTTATATATATATATATATATATATATATATATATATATATTCACCATAATAATTCCACACTAATGGTTTGTACACGTAATCGATAAATGTTGATGAGAGCTGTCGATTGAAGTTAAAAGGGGCATTGTAGCTTCTTTGAATCAAAATTTATAGTAAACGGAAATTATATGAAACAACCTTAAAATGACGGTGTGTCCTCCTTCGTCGCGCGCAATGTCTCACAGATCTCACTCAATGTATCGAACTATGGAGCGGTGTAATTAAATTTAGTATGTAGATGACAGTTATGTAGTTGCAATGCCAAACTGTATCCCTGATTTTGTTACCATCAAGTTTTCTGAATTGCCTCTCACTGTGGAAGGTAAACTGAACGGTAACGTCGATGGTCGATCAGTTTTAACTGTAGTGCTTGATAAAACTGATAAATATTTTATAAATTGGAAGCAAAAACACTCTTTCTTTGAGTAGATCTCAATTCACTTTATATTCGCAAAAACTAATCAGCCAAGTCGAAGTCTTCCAAGGCTTGGAAATTAAATTCAATTGCAATTCAAAGAACCGAATATAAAAGTCTTTATCTCGCAAAAATACCTTCATTGCAATCTAAGTTTCTGATTCGCTGAGTTACGCTAATAAATAAGAGATCGCTAAAATATTTTTGTAATTGATACCGTAGTTCTTGAGTTATCAACAAATAAACTGCAGGCCTGCAGACAAACTTTTTCAGAAACTATTTTAGGAGTATTTTGTAACTAAAATAATTCATAGAAGGACGTCCGAAATGCAAAAAAGTCAAATTAATCGAATGGAAAAGCATTAAAATATTACACTCATAAGCAAAGGAAAATAAAATATAAATCCTATTTTCTCAAAAGTAATTTTTCTATGTAGTTTTGTTATTTTATCCCACCGATAGCTTTTTTATAGGTTCATTATTAAATACGACGGTTGCAAATAAATCACGTTAGTTTCATTGTAAATTAATGCCCCAAAGACTAATTTGGCTATAAAAATTCTAAAAATATTTTTAAAATATAAGTATAATGCATATTTTATAAAATTATTAAAATCGGTTAAAAATTACTCGAGTCCTTACAAAACTTTGCACACTGCAATGTTAGCGCATGAATACATGTGAACTTTTACAACTCTTACAAGAGTAATAAGTATTATAATGCAAATACAACAAATTAAAATGTCAAATATAACTATTATACGAACCATTAAGTTTTATTATATTGTTCCTTGTTTTTATCAGAATTAATCTTTTGCTCCATCATGATTGGAATGAAAAAATGCGAAGCATTCATATAGATGCAAAATGTATGAAGTAAATCAAATTAATAATTCAGTTTTAGTGGTCAATAAAGAGAAATATTTATGAATAGAAGCATGTGACGTTATTTATTGCTTCTTAGTCTGCTTATGGAAGGTACGGCCATTTCGACCATCAATTATACGCTAAAAACAATTTTTCACGAAAGAACAATAAGTAGTTTACTTAGTAAACGTCGTATGTATCTAATTACATTTACATCTGTAATCCGCAATAATAGTGAAATTGGATTGAGGTTGAAATAACCAATAAGTGACACAAGCGGACGGGTCCCACTGAGACTAGGAAAATAATGTCCATATTCCATTAGTTTTTAAGTTATTATACAAATTTGCAGGTCTATCAAATCTATCTACAAAGAAAATATTAAGCGCATTGGTATCATTTATATGGAGATAGTGGAGAATAGATATCGTCGTTCCTAATTTAAACGGGGATATTTGCCCTATTTTTATTCATGCCTAAAATTTCAATTTGAATATTTGCTAACTAATAACATGGCCTTTTTAGTAACATTTATTAATTTTGTTTACGAAAATGGAAGTTAAAATTACAAGATGATATAATGGAAATGAAAACAATTTTTTAAAATATTCCAAATTACCATTTTCAAAATATATAGAAGTTCCCAGTATTCCTAAGCCTTTTAAAGTCCTCGGTAAAAGTTGTAGGTTGTAACGGATTCCGCCTCTTTGGACATCTATTGCGATATAAAATTATAGTTCTCAGCGTGTTATCACGACACTCACTGTAGCAAAGCATCACATCTGCCTATTTAGTTTTCAAATATTTCTGTTGACTTTCTTTAAATAGTATCACTAATATATTTAAAATAGTCGTTGTTTCCTTATGTTTATATACAAAAAGAAATTTTAAAACTTATTTATTATTCACTTAGTACCTAATTACTGTTTAATATTGTGGAAGATGTTTTCACCTCAGTGTATTATTTACACGAGTAATTTTGTTGAATGGATGACACTTTATTGACACAACGACGACGAATTCTGCAAAAATTGTTCAATCATGCCGACAAACAGTGAGGAAATTATACTGGTTCGAGGAAATAACGAGGATAGGCTGGGTAACACCAATACACCGATGCCCCACAATGTAAACCTTCAATGACCAATAATTCCTGTCACGACACAATAATAAAAAGTAATGCACATCGAGGGGCTTTTTTATAATATTGGTGGAATTTAAAAAAGACGGGTTTTGTCGCGAAAAAAACAAGTAAACGAAAGCAAATTATATACAAATACAGCTCGAGAAAGGATATTTACTAATCATAAACTCACTAGCACAAACGTACCGACATGGCTTACTGATGTGCAGCAACTTTAAAGTCCAATCACCGTATCTTCAACGCTTAGATTAAGACAAACCGGTTAACCGTTTGTTTTCTAACTAGTTTTACCGTCTTTAATAACTTTCGTTTGACTTTAACTTTTTTAATTTGATGATAAATGCAAACGAGGAAACAAAAAATATTTAATCAATCAAAATATGTTACAATTTCTCAAAAAACATATGTGCCGAGCGAAGCGACATTCTGCGTTCTGTGGTGAGAAGCGCTCGTGAAAGATAGTTCTATTTCTGTGTTATATATATATATATATATATATATATATATATATATATATATATATATATATATGTGTGTGTGTGTGTGCGTATATATATATATACATATATATATATATATATATATATATATATATATATATATATATATATAAATATATATTAGGTTGGCTCGTAAATTTTTCGGCACAACTACAACTTTGGGACTTTTTTAGAAAAATTCTCGAAACGTCTATCTACAGATTTTATTACTTGACGAATTTCGTCTGGGTCACGATGCAAAGACTGCCACAAATGATGTATGTCATGCGATGGGCGAGTCCACTGTGTCTTACGCGATGGCAAAGATTTGGTTCAGGAATGAGGGCTACGATCTTGAGAACGAACATCGTACCGGACGTCCTGTTGAATAGGACGTTCCACGATTTCGACGCATAATTGAGAAGAGTCCTCAACTGACGACTCGTCAATTGACAGATGAGCTAAACTGCAGTCATGGCACCACAGAAATACATTTGCATGAATTGGAAAAAGTTTGAAATACGGTGTGTGGACACCCCACGAGTTGTCAACATATCACCTTTAGTGCAGAGTTGAAATTTGTCACCAGTTATTGACATTGAAACGTAACTTCGACTGGCTGAATCAGTTAGTAACTGGCGATGAGAAGTGGGTTACATACGTTAACCATACACGCAATTAGGAGTTTCAGTATCCAAACCTGAAATAAGTGTTAAAAAGTGATGCTCAGCTGCTGGTGCAATGTCAAGGACATTATTCATTAAAAGTTGCTTCCAGAGAAATCTACAATTAATGAAGATATTTATTGTGAACAATAGGACCGATTAGCTAACAAATTGAGTTGTCAACAAGATCGCACTTATTTTCTATATGATAACACTAGACCACATGTTACAAAACGTACTCGTGATAAATTAGAGGAGCTCTGCTAGGTTCTACTCCCTCATCCATCTAAGTAACCATTTATGTGAAAGTAAATTCTACGTTAAAGAAGATCTCCAAAATGACCTCGCATAGTTTTTTGAATCAAAGTCACCGGAATTTTACAAGAAAGGCATATTGTTACTGTCAACTAGATGGCGATAAGTAAAATAAATTAAATTTATTGTAACACAATTTTTTTAATACAATTGTTGATAGCAACTCAGGATAAAAAAGTTATTAGCCAATCCAATATATATATATATATATATATATATATATATATATATATATATATATATTTATATATATATACATATATATATATATATATATATATATATATATATATATATATATATATACATATATATGTATGTATAATTATTAGATTGTATGTACATATAATTTGAGTATGACACAAATTATTATTTAATTATATAAGTATGCTTAATTGTTAACTAATTATTTTTATTTATTATAACAGTTTCGTCACATTGGATATTCCAAAAAAGTATTTCGGCGTGGCAGAAAGAGCAAACTATTTTAGGAAGTCAATTCTCAAAAAATGTTGAAATTATTTCGTCCATTATTTTTTTAGTCTTTATTTGAATTTTGAATATAAGCAAACAAATGAAACCCCACGACGATAGTTGCTTTTAATATAAAAATTTCAAACCAAGGTAACATTCCATAATACCAATTTATTTAAAGTTGATACACAAAACGTCGAAAAAAAGAACCCGTTCAATCTATAAATTTACTTTTACCCGCGGTTTTGCTCACGTCACTATAATTAAAAACTTATGGGAAGAAAGACCTGTAGCACCGTCTAAAACGAATAAAGGAAATAAAAAGCTTAACTTTGTTTTCGTGGCTTTATAACAAAAATGACAATGAAAACAAAAATGTTTCCTTCTAAATTATTCCTCTTGTGTACTTTTTTGTTTCAAATAAGAATTTATCCAAACGAAATTGGATTTTCCGAAGTAAAAAACGGCCTGTATAATTTTTCAGTCTGCCAACTATTTCTATTTAAAAATAACGTCCATCTGTTGATCTGTTGTGAAAGAAGGGTAAACAAACATATTTTCCCATTCAAAGTATTAATTGGGATTATAATATTAGTTAGGATGAGATTTCGCGGGATGAAAATTATCCTATCTTATTTTAAGGTCCACCAACAATCTCTGTGTAAAAAAACTTCAATCCTTTGCTCCGGCCGGACGGAAGAGAAGGACAAATACTCTTTGGCATGTTCTCTACTGTATTATTCTTTTATCGTGAAACTTGACGGTCATGTGTGGATCTTATAATAATATGAAGCCCTTATAATAATAGAAGAGAATTTCCTATGAAATCATGCCATGGACTCATACAAATAATGAAATAAAATGGAATCTTCCTTTGAACTGATTCAACAATATATAATTGAAAGTCGGATTGCAACATTGGATTGTTTGAAACTTACTGGAATGACGCCTAGCAATACTGATGCTCAGTCACCTACAGACACAGAAGCAAAAAGAGACACCACAGCCTAATCAAAAATTTACTTCTCTGCTAATTTGAAGTCTGTAGAAGTTTTTTTTTAATAAAGTGTTAATATTTGAAATAGTGATTCCAATTTTTTTTATTTTAAAACCTAATCAAAAGTACCCAATCAAAAAATCCAAGGGAGTTCGGAACAATATTATCTCCTTTAATATTAAACTTAAAAAAAAAAGGAAGTAATATTTGTAAAAACTAAAAAAGCAGCCTTTCTTGAACACTGCACCAAAAAGAAAAAAAAATAATTATCAAACGTGTTTTCTATGTCTCTAGTATAAGCCATGTTTGTTATTATGTATAATATTTGAGTTTAAATGAGTTGGGCGCTTTTTCTAAAAACAAATGTTTTCGCTTTTAAAATTAATATTATGTGAATGAAAATGGTAAACATTTCGGTTAGATTTCGATAGTAGATAAGAAGGTCGTATGTGCTCACGCACGGATTACGGTAGCTTTTGGTAATTTTCCTTTTGGTTTCCTAAAATGATGCATTCAAATATAAACATTTAAAAAGTAAATAATATTAAACATTTAAAAAGTCACTTCCGCCTATTGTATAGCTGAACCAATTGCAATAAAGTAAAGCTATTTTATATATAAAATTGAACAATGAAATAGAATTATATTTTTGGATATCTTATCGTCTTGGTACAGTTGCAAAATTAGTGGAATCTTAGTGCATTTCGCAACATATTTTTTGAGAATTTTCAAGATAGATTAATATTTGATATTCGTAAAAATATAACATTTATTATTTTCTTATGTATTGTAAAACGTTAGAAACTTATATATATGTATATTATATATATATATATATATATATATATATATATATATTCACCATAATAATTCCACACTAATGGTTTGTACACGTAATCGATAAATGTTGATGAGAGCTGTCGATTGAAGTTAAAAGGGGCATTGTAGCTTCTTTGAATCAAAATTTATAGTAAACGGAAATTATATGAAACAACCTTAAAATGACGGTGTGTCCTCCTTCGTCGCGCGCAATGTCTCACAGATCTCACTCAATGTATCGAACTATGGAGCGGTGTAATTAAATTTAGTATGTAGATGACAGTTATGTAGTTGCAATGCCAAACTGTATCCCTGATTTTGTTACCATCAAGTTTTCTGAATTGCCTCTCACTGTGGAAGGTAAACTGAACGGTAACGTCGATGGTCGATCAGTTTTAACTGTAGTGCTTGATAAAACTGATAAATATTTTATAAATTGGAAGCAAAAACACTCTTTCTTTGAGTAGATCTCAATTCACTTTATATTCGCAAAAACTAATCAGCCAAGTCGAAGTCTTCCAAGGCTTGGAAATTAAATTCAATTGCAATTCAAAGAACCGAATATAAAAGTCTTTATCTCGCAAAAATACCTTCATTGCAATCTAAGTTTCTGATTCGCTGAGTTACGCTAATAAATAAGAGATCGCTAAAATATTTTTGTAATTGATACCGTAGTTCTTGAGTTATCAACAAATAAACTGCAGGCCTGCAGACAAACTTTTTCAGAAACTATTTTAGGAGTATTTTGTAACTAAAATAATTCATAGAAGGACGTCCGAAATGCAAAAAAGTCAAATTAATCGAATGGAAAAGCATTAAAATATTACACTCATAAGCAAAGGAAAATAAAATATAAATCCTATTTTCTCAAAAGTAATTTTTCTATGTAGTTTTGTTATTTTATCCCACCGATAGCTTTTTTATAGGTTCATTATTAAATACGACGGTTGCAAATAAATCACGTTAGTTTCATTGTAAATTAATGCCCCAAAGACTAATTTGGCTATAAAAATTCTAAAAATATTTTTAAAATATAAGTATAATGCATATTTTATAAAATTATTAAAATCGGTTAAAAATTACTCGAGTCCTTACAAAACTTTGCACACTGCAATGTTAGCGCATGAATACATGTGAACTTTTACAACTCTTACAAGAGTAATAAGTATTATAATGCAAATACAACAAATTAAAATGTCAAATATAACTATTATACGAACCATTAAGTTTTATTATATTGTTCCTTGTTTTTATCAGAATTAATCTTTTGCTCCATCATGATTGGAATGAAAAAATGCGAAGCATTCATATAGATGCAAAATGTATGAAGTAAATCAAATTAATAATTCAGTTTTAGTGGTCAATAAAGAGAAATATTTATGAATAGAAGCATGTGACGTTATTTATTGCTTCTTAGTCTGCTTATGGAAGGTACGGCCATTTCGACCATCAATTATACGCTAAAAACAATTTTTCACGAAAGAACAATAAGTAGTTTACTTAGTAAACGTCGTATGTATCTAATTACATTTACATCTGTAATCCGCAATAATAGTGAAATTGGATTGAGGTTGAAATAACCAATAAGTGACACAAGCGGACGGGTCCCACTGAGACTAGGAAAATAATGTCCATATTCCATTAGTTTTTAAGTTATTATACAAATTTGCAGGTCTATCAAATCTATCTACAAAGAAAATATTAAGCGCATTGGTATCATTTATATGGAGATAGTGGAGAATAGATATCGTCGTTCCTAATTTAAACGGGGATATTTGCCCTATTTTTATTCATGCCTAAAATTTCAATTTGAATATTTGCTAACTAATAACATGGCCTTTTTAGTAACATTTATTAATTTTGTTTACGAAAATGGAAGTTAAAATTACAAGATGATATAATGGAAATGAAAACAATTTTTTAAAATATTCCAAATTACCATTTTCAAAATATATAGAAGTTCCCAGTATTCCTAAGCCTTTTAAAGTCCTCGGTAAAAGTTGTAGGTTGTAACGGATTCCGCCTCTTTGGACATCTATTGCGATATAAAATTATAGTTCTCAGCGTGTTATCACGACACTCACTGTAGCAAAGCATCACATCTGCCTATTTAGTTTTCAAATATTTCTGTTGACTTTCTTTAAATAGTATCACTAATATATTTAAAATAGTCGTTGTTTCCTTATGTTTATATACAAAAAGAAATTTTAAAACTTATTTATTATTCACTTAGTACCTAATTACTGTTTAATATTGTGGAAGATGTTTTCACCTCAGTGTATTATTTACACGAGTAATTTTGTTGAATGGATGACACTTTATTGACACAACGACGACGAATTCTGCAAAAATTGTTCAATCATGCCGACAAACAGTGAGGAAATTATACTGGTTCGAGGAAATAACGAGGATAGGCTGGGTAACACCAATACACCGATGCCCCACAATGTAAACCTTCAATGACCAATAATTCCTGTCACGACACAATAATAAAAAGTAATGCACATCGAGGGGCTTTTTTATAATATTGGTGGAATTTAAAAAAGACGGGTTTTGTCGCGAAAAAAACAAGTAAACGAAAGCAAATTATATACAAATACAGCTCGAGAAAGGATATTTACTAATCATAAACTCACTAGCACAAACGTACCGACATGGCTTACTGATGTGCAGCAACTTTAAAGTCCAATCACCGTATCTTCAACGCTTAGATTAAGACAAACCGGTTAACCGTTTGTTTTCTAACTAGTTTTACCGTCTTTAATAACTTTCGTTTGACTTTAACTTTTTTAATTTGATGATAAATGCAAACGAGGAAACAAAAAATATTTAATCAATCAAAATATGTTACAATTTCTCAAAAAACATATGTGCCGAGCGAAGCGACATTCTGCGTTCTGTGGTGAGAAGCGCTCGTGAAAGATAGTTCTATTTCTGTGTTATATATATATATATATATATATATATATATATATATATATGTGTGTGTGTGTGTGTGCGTATATATATATATACATATATATATATATATATATATATATATATATATATATATATATATAAATATATATTAGGTTGGCTCGTAAATTTTTCGGCACAACTACAACTTTGGGACTTTTTTAGAAAAATTCTCGAAACGTCTATCTACAGATTTTATTACTTGACGAATTTCGTCTGGGTCACGATGCAAAGACTGCCACAAATGATGTATGTCATGCGATGGGCGAGTCCACTGTGTCTTACGCGATGGCAAAGATTTGGTTCAGGAATGAGGGCTACGATCTTGAGAACGAACATCGTACCGGACGTCCTGTTGAATAGGACGTTCCACGATTTCGACGCATAATTGAGGAGAGTCCTCAACTGACGACTCGTCAATTGACAGATGAGCTAAACTGCAGTCATGGCACCACAGAAATACATTTGCATGAATTGGAAAAAGTTTGAAATACGGTGTGTGGACACCCCACGAGTTGTCAACATATCACCTTTAGTGCAGAGTTGAAATTTGTCACCAGTTATTGACATTGAAACGTAACTTCGACTGGCTGAATCAGTTAGTAACTGGCGATGAGAAGTAGGTTACATACGTTAACCATACACGCAATTAGGAGTTTCAGTATCCAAACCTGAAATAAGTGTTAAAAAGTGATGCTCAGCTGCTGGTGCAATGTCAAGGACATTATTCATTAAAAGTTGCTTCCAGAGAAATCTACAATTAATGAAGATATTTATTGTGAACAATAGGACCGATTAGCTAACAAATTGAGTTGTCAACAAGATCGCACTTATTTTCTATATGATAACACTAGACCACATGTTACAAAACGTACTCGTGATAAATTAGAGGAGCTCTGCTAGGTTCTACTCCCTCATCCATCTAAGTAACCATTTATGTGAAAGTAAATTCTACGTTAAAGAAGATCTCCAAAATGACCTCGCATAGTTTTTTGAATCAAAGTCACCGGAATTTTACAAGAAAGGCATATTGTTACTGTCAACTAGATGGCGATAAGTAAAATAAATTAAATTTATTGTAACACAATTTTTTTAATACAATTGTTGATAGCAACTCAGGATAAAAAAGTTATTAGCCAATCCAATATATATATATATATATATATATATATATATATATATATATATATATATATATATATATATATATATATATATATATATATATATATATATTATATATATATACATATATATATATATATATATATATATATATATACATATATATGTATGTATAATTATTAGATTGTATGTACATATAATTTGAGTATGACACAAATTATTATTTAATTATATAAGTATGCTTAATTGTTAACTAATTATTTTTATTTATTATTAACAGTTTCGTCACATTGGATATTCCAAAAAAGTATTTCGGCGTGGCAGAAAGAGCAAACTATTTTAGGAAGTCAATTCTCAAAAAATGTTGAAATTATTTCGTCCATTATTTTTTTAGTCTTTATTTGAATTTTGAATATAAGCAAACAAATGAAACCCCACGACGATAGTTGCTTTTAATATAAAAATTTCAAACCAAGGTAACATTCCATAATACCAATTTATTTAAAGTTGATACACAAAACGTCGAAAAAAAGAACCCGTTCAATCTATAAATTTACTTTTACCCGCGGTTTTGCTCACGTCACTATAATTAAAAACTTATGGGAAGAAAGACCTGTAGCACCGTCTAAAACGAATAAAGGAAATAAAAAGCTTAACTTTGTTTTCGTGGCTTTATAACAAAAATGACAATGAAAACAAAAATGTTTCCTTCTAAATTATTCCTCTTGTGTACTTTTTTGTTTCAAATAAGAATTTATCCAAACGAAATTGGATTTTCCGAAGTAAAAAACGGCCTGTATAATTTTTCAGTCTGCCAACTATTTCTATTTAAAAATAACGTCCATCTGTTGATCTGTTGTGAAAGAAGGGTAAACAAACATATTTTCCCATTCAAAGTATTAATTGGGATTATAATATTAGTTAGGATGAGATTTCGCGGGATGAAAATTATCCTATCTTATTTTAAGGTCCACCAACAATCTCTGTGTAAAAAAACTTCAATCCTTTGCTCCGGCCGGACGGAAGAGAAGGACAAATACTCTTTGGCATGTTCTCTACTGTATTATTCAGGATTATAATATTAGTTACAATAAAACTTCAAACTTGAGATCAAACGTAGTTTATATTACTTCTACAAAAAACATTTCAAATCTTTGCTTCAGACCGACGTGAAAGAAGGACAAACAAACAAACTTTTGCCTTCACAATATTAATTTAGTTCCGTTCCGTTGCTCCCTTTTCGACATAAAAAAGGACAAACAAATACACTTTCAAATTTGTATACTACAAATTGGGGATTATTTTATCCGTTACGATAAGATTTTCCTGGTTAGCGCAAGAGCCTATATTATTTCTTGACCCACCAACTATCTCTATGCAAAAAAAACACGTAGATCTGTAGGTCCTTTGCGATATGAAACAAGGATAAATAAACGCGTTTTTGCATTTACAATATTAGTTGGGATTATAATATTAATTTTGAGAATTGGAAAGCAGCCTGTCATTTTCCAGACCACCAACCTCTGTGCCAAAAACCATGTCAATCCATAGCTTCGTTGCAATGTAAAAGAAAGCATTCAAAGTGCATCAAATTAATGCACTTTTACATTTATTACATTGGATAAGATTATATTATTGGTTAGAATACGATTTCCCGGCAATATTTCCCGGTGATCTAATTAAATAAAAAATCACATACTGATACATTGTTCAGCTGTACATTGAAAGAAGGATAAAACACACTTACCCCTTATAATATTATAGGTATGACTCTAAATTGAGGATGAATCTGAATGATTTGTTTTTCCTTTATATTTTTGTAAGTAACGATTAAAATCGTATCGACCCGTTGATAAGTTGCGACGTTGCTTTCTTATTCACTTTGTGTACGTTTTTTAGTTTTAAATAAGAATTTCATCGTGATAGTGAATATTTTATATTATTTCCCGATCTTCTCAATTATCATAGACAGAACATAACATCAATCCGTTACTACGTTGCGATGTGAAAGAAGGACAAAGAAACACACTTTTGCATTATATTACTTAGTGTAAAAAAAATTGTAGAATTAGCCTGTCTTTATATTGAAGATATTTATGAAAAAAATGTTCAGAATAACATGAAAAAAGTAATAGAATCCAAAAATATTGTTTTTGAAATACGTCTTTGAACCTATTAACTTGTTCATACACCACGAAAGAAGAGCTAAAAGGATTTCGATAAGGTACCGGTAGATTCTGTGGCTCTGAAATATCATATAGGCTGTATTTTATCGCAATCGGTCAACTAAAAACAAGATATGACAATTTGAAGTTTCAGTAGAACGTATACTTACTTAAAAAAAGTTTATTTCTATTATTTTTATAATAGGTGGCTTTACGTATATTAACCTCACAATTAATTTAATGATATTTTCTAAAGAGAGCAAAGCTATTTATAAAATAAATTGTTAGCCACATTGTTTTATTTGCAGATCATTAAGTTTAAAAATTCAATGGGAGATGTCCGAAGGTATGTAAATATTTCATTGTAGGTTTTATTATTTAGGGCTAATTACTTAGATTTAGTCATTTTATTCTTCTTTTATCAAATATCTTTAATCATGATATGTATCATACGGAAAGTTGTATGTCTGAAAAAATAAACTACAAAGAATCTATGCCCTCATTCATATAAAACCCCACCATATATTAAGAATTCGTAAAAATATATCGTAAAAATAATCTGGAATCATCCGGCGGAAGTCTGCTGAAACTCTAACGCTATCTAGATGACTGACCACCACGTCGTCTAGCTTAGGACGTGTTATATCCAAAAAAATAGTAAATGGCAAAAAATGTTACTAGAGCCAGAATAGTAGTATGTACTTTTTTCATAATAGGGATAATTTATAATTTCATTCATTTTATTTGAAGAGTATCATATGTAACAATACTAATAATTATTACTTTCGATTACCAAATTAATGCAATCTACAAATATTTACGATAACATTGTGAATAACAGAAAACTTGGCTAATATTTTATTGACAAATATAAATATAAACACGAGGAAAAATATGGAGAATCAGAGCACACCAACTATTTTATAAAATTATCAACAACCGCACTTCATTATTGGCATACGGTAACCTACTGAAAATCAATTAGAACGGAGAATTGAAGTGCGACTACAGAGAAATATTACATTTTTAGCAATTGCAGGCATATACCACCTGAATTTAGACCTAGTATACTCTTAAGCTCAAATAATTTTTCATTATAAATCAATAGCTTTTAGTCCTAGACGCGTATCTAATTCATTATATCAGGTAATAAATAAGAGGTAGTATATATTTCAGTCCTTAGTGACAATACTAACAATAAAATTCGCGAGTAGTTTGCTTCTATGTAGCATTTTAGCATTTTTTAAATAAATTTTCATATACTGAGTACGGATAGAACTCGCATTTCACGAGTTTGGTACACACCGAGGCACGAATAATGACTATCTTATCAGGCATATACATGACATTTCGCATAAAATTATTTACAAATATTAACTTTATTTTTAACCACCTAAATATATTTGTCAGTTTGTCATTCGCAGGCATATAAATACCGCAGTTCTCAACAATAATGAGATCTAAAATCGTCGCCAGACCCTTGTGGCGAGCTTTACGCAAACATCTTATAACGCTGTTTTTTCATATTTTTTAATTTCCCCATTTTCAGGGATAGGGCGTGAGCGTGTTTTCAGAAATATCTCTAAACAAGTCGTATGTAAAATTAAATGATGAAAAACTAGTTTTTATATCTTTCTCTTATTGAAAGGATATTTTATATTCTACTCCATGCATTAAGTTACAATAATGGCGAGGTATTGCTAAAATATTTCAAACAAAATTATTTAATTTCATCAAAACTTTAAAAATACATCTTTATATTGACATAATTTCATATCTTAATTTATAGGGTAACCACTCGGTAACTTAAATGATTCCGTGAGACTCTTGACGGCATTCATTTACTTTAGTAATAAGCGATTCAAATGTATTATTATAAAGCAATTTTTGTAACTTGGTTTCATGCATTTGTTCTAAGCAGTATTGATAGAAATGAAAATTTATTTCCTCAGGCAAATCCTTGGTTAATATTAACGCCTATCGAATAATGTTCACATTCTACATCGTTGTATTCAATAAGATGTAAGTATTTTTGTAGTTTACTACTTAAAAATCGATTTTCATATATAACGCCCGGTATGAAGTTTTACGAGTAGCAAAATCAGAACTTCAGAGCGTACGAAGTTCAGAGGGTTAAACAAAATTTAATCGGCTAATTTCAGGCACATCTTTATTTGATATGTTGAACCATTTACTGACTGTTTTAAGCATCGTTTGTTTTGGCTGAAAGTAAGTATTTAACAAAAAGTAGTAAAATGAATACAAAAAAGACACTACACGGAAAGAGAGTGCAGATATTAGTCTCTTAGAACGATGTAATTAAAAATAAATGCACCGACGGAGCAAACGTAAAGATCAAAAAAATACCGAGATACCTATTTAATGCTAGTGGTATTGTTAATGAAAGGGTAAGTACTCGACTGTACTTAACCTTTCATTAACAATATGTTCACGTTTATAATGAAAACTGAATTTATTTATTGAAAGGCTTACAAAACAAATCACAGTCATGTAGATGTATAATAAAAAGAACAGAGTTTACATTTAGACTATAACTCTAATTATATGTGCACAAAATGGTTAGGGTATTTATGCATACATTTTGAATTACTTGTATTACTAAATATATTACAAAATGTATTGGTCAAGTATTAAAGTTAGTATTAACTTAGAACTATATTATTTTCTATTTACTGAAGAAAACATTAATTCTATCGTAGCTGGTTTTAATTTATAAATAATGTATTTTGTATGTCTTTTATAAATGTTAATAACTTCGGTTCAAAAATGTATAAGGACGGATATCATTATGCAATCACCACATTCGAATTATGGGGTTATAAAAAGTGGTATTATTGTTATAATCTCTGTAATGGTACACGGGATCTGAGTCAAGTGTTGAAGTTTAATCGAGAGAGGAGATCGGGAATGTGAATGTATGACTTATATATATATATATATATATATATATATATATATATATATATAAATATATATATATATATATATATATATATATATATATATAAATATATATATATATATATATATATATATATATATAAATATATATATATATATATATATATATATATATATATATATATATATATATATATATAATCTCCGTGCAGCTAGTGATGACAAATTAAATATCTATAGTTGGATTTCATAGGATCTATGCTCGTCCTGGATGAAGTCAGAATTAATTTGTTTGGCCAAAAGTCATTTAATTTTTTTAAAATAATGTTCTAAGAAACGTGTACTTTATTTGTTTCTTTAGCCAACAGGAACTCAACTGCCGGTTTTGACTTAATATCAGAGAGAAGAGAGTTAGCAAGAGAAAAGCAGCAGCGTGTGACCACCGACGGAGGAGACGCAATTAGCCACATTCAAATTGACCCCGTCGTTTCCTCAGTAGCGTCAGGGCTAAATGTGGAAGTCTCATCAAATGATTCTGCCCAGCAATTCAATCGAGGTAAACAACGTGAATTTCGATAAGTGTACAATTAACATTTTAATTATAGTGTTTTATAGAAACTGATTAATATACTAACGGGACACCGAAAATGTTTAGGTTGATTTATTTGAAGCGAACTTTATCCGAATTTATATTTAATACTAAAGAAGCAGTATCACAAACGAAAGTAGACTGTAATTTAATCACCTTTAAAATTACAAATTGTAGAATTTGAGAACCTTTCAGTTATACTTTCAGTTATACTTTACATTTGTACGTGTTGAACCTTACATTTGTACTTTCAATTGTACTGTACTTTTATTTTCTTTTTAGTGATATGCGAAAATGTGTTGATATTTAAAATTTATAAATTCGTAATATCCATAAATTTACATTTAATTAATAAGAGTCAATTATTTACAGATCCATCTGAACAACATTTGACGAGTAGAAGTGAAGCAGCGGAAACTTTGCCAACATCGTCCGAGGCAACGGAAGATGTTTCTTCTAGTCAGCCTAGAGGTGAGGTGAAGGAAGCCATGTTGGATGTGGACATGAATGTACCTATACATAGGAGACGCATCAGCAGCCAGCATTGAATGTACCTATACGTACGAGACGCATCAGCAGCCAGCATAATATAATCTATATATCTGACAATGAATTGTATGTCTATTAATATTAGAGCGATTAGATTATTACAAAGGAAAAATGTCACAAATTACACAGCTTTCGAATAATTTCAGTACAAATAAGTATTAGTTATGGGTGATGCCATTCCAGTTGATACAGAATTGAATTTGCGTTTATTTACCACCTTAACCTATTTTATACATAATGTTGTTTGAGCATTTGCGGTATTGATTAATACTATCTAATATAAAAAATAAAATGTTTGCCAAAGTTCAAGTCTATGTAACTATTGGTAGAATGAGATCTTTAGATGGTGTGATGTAGATCAGTGAAAATTATTCGATATCGATCCACAAAACAACGTAGCCTTGCAGATATAGCAAACCTTGCAGCTTTAAAGGTCTTTAGATTTGGGGAATATTTCCTTTCTTTTCCATCATCAGATCCCTAGGTTTGAAGGCGTTAGAATTGCCTTAAAAACTCACCATTTGAACGTCACCACAGCCTCTATCTATAATAGATTCATAGATCCATAGTGGTTATCATTAGATACTCAGATTTATAGTAAAACTTAACATTTGAACTAAAACTCGAAGTTCACAGCTGCATAGTGGTAGAGATCCCTTCACAAACCAGAAACAACTATACCGTTTTCCACCATATGCCCAATAAACCATCTACATATAGTAATACCAGTTTTCAAATAAAAAAAAAGCATCAAAATCGGTTTAGCCCCTTTTTGAGAGAAATTATAACGGACAAACATACTCATAACCTCTTAACTTAAATGCATATTCCATTAATGTTTCCTTATAGACAAAAAGGCGTGATGCGTCCATCTCTCCGCATTCATCAAACTGTACTAACATACAAATGCAACCGGCTGACGGTTTTTTCGCTCCGTATATAACAAATACGGCATGGTTATCATCCCGACGGAACATTTAAAATATGAATAAAAATAGGAGACGTTCCTGGAAAACGGGTCGTAGGGTAACACTATATCACACATATTTGCCTACAGAAACCAAAAGAAATAATAGAGATAAGAGTGTGTTTGGAAAAATTTAAGAAAAGTGTTGGCGTAGACAGGAAACATAAATGCAATATAATCATTATAGGAGTGCGAAATTTAAGCTATTATTTTAACCCGCAAGAGTGAAATGTTAAGCTATTCTTTTAACTCGCAAGTGTGCTTTCGAGGTGAACACCACACAACTATAAACTCCGCCACAAAAATAAAAAAACATACTTGAAAAAACATACGGATAAAAGTTAATTTATTAATAAAATATTTTTCATCATTAAAACACAACAATTTCGCCATATTTTTTCTTTTTTATAGATTTATTAAGCCAGCTTATGTTTTATTTTTAATCTTTGCATGTCAGTCAAACAAGTTGCTGATATTTTATATATATAATTCCAACCCAGACAAAGAAATCCTTTTTTAATATTTGATGTCCTCGGTCACGTATGTTATATTCATATGAATACATTCCCTTAAAATACTTCTCTTTAAAGATTATTTAAATTTTTTATCAAGTCATAATGGAAGAAATACTGATAAAAAACATGAAATAAGGCGAATATATTGTAAATTTATCAGAGTTAACAATTATCGGAAGTTTTATAAAGCCACTTTCTTATAGACAAAGATAAATATTACCCGTAATCATCATACGTGGATATAAAGACGAGTAATTTTTGAAACTACCAAATTACTATCTTATTTATTCCAAATAAAACTTTCTTATTCCGAATAAATTTGTTAGGTTTTGTCCAACGCATGATTTTGCTCACACATTCCTATTTAAAAATCCACAAATTATATTCTGAATTTATAGCGAATGTGTGAAACATTGGATATTTCCTGTTAAAACGAAGTCAAACTTCATTTTTACCTCGCTGAAACAAATCATTTAATGTAGTTTGTTATCCGTTGCCTCACTTGGCAATACAAATTTTATTATATAACATTTTAAACCAATAAATTTGTTATTATTTACAGAATTAACATATCCGTAATTTTGAGAGGATAAAAGAATAAAGAACTAAACTTTTTAAAGGCTAAATAAGATTGGTATTATGAAATGTCGTCGCTGTGGTGTGTTGGGTTGATCACAAGGCATACAGCTTATGACGATGTGGCGCACCGCGGGTTCGATTTCCAGCCGTTGGTCGAATGGGGCTGGACTGGTGTTATGGTTGGCTGTGAGAAATTGCTCTGGTAGCAATAAGTCATCCATATGTATAATTAAGATACATGAAAGTAAATAAAAAAAGTAATGTGCCGAATTGATTTTAAATAATAATTATGAATACTATGTAGCTTATTACCGGGATCCCACAGTGGCAGTTCGGGCGGTAACAAGCTTCCCACTGCATGGTGTTATCACGAAAAAAATACACGTGTTATGTCATTATATGAATTATAGTGTGCGGGAGACGCGATGTGAAATAACATACAGCCTAATTAATGCATTCGAAAAAAAATTATTAACATATTTACGTAATGGTATTTAAAAACCTTATTGTTACATTCCATTAATTAAAAGAAGTAAATTTTTCAATATTTAGCATTCTTAATGGGTAGTTAAATATGTTATTCTTCAAATGAATTGAATTTTTTTTGGAAATATTAACTTGCCAGATTGTATAATGCGAGCCTTCTAAATTTTTATTTTCAAGATTCTAATATCAACTCTTGGCAACTCATTAATGTATAAATTCTATAGAAGTGTATTTGCAACGATTTATCCAATATATTACGTCATTTTTTATAAATAATAATAAAATTTAATTGTAAACATCTAATTATTCTTTCATCATTATTTATATTTATCACGTAACCACGAAAATAAAAATAATATCAAAATGAAAATAGTTATCTTGAAATGGTTCCATCATTTTATTTACAGAGGTAATTTTTATTTTACAAAAGGAACATCTGATTTCTATCGATGGGTTATAACTAAGAAAGATACTAAAAATCCGAATAGGATAGTGCAACTAGTACACCATTAGACGCATTACTACTTTAATTGCAGTTTAGCTTTCCCCTGGTCAATTGTCAAAATACGTATAACTAGAAACTGACTACATTAATAGTTTTATTACACTTACTATAGTGAAATTTTCATTATTACATGAGTTAATGTGTTTTGCGCTTTCAATTTTTTAGAAACTATTCTCTTTATTTTTTAATGTTTTTTCTGAATTTTCAATCTAAAATTTTATTTTTAAAAACTCATAGTTTTTGTCTCTTTATTTACTGCAAAATTGTTTGGCAGGCTATGTGTGATTAATTCCAGTCTTGTTCTAGTTTCTTTGTTATGTTACTTGATTCATATGAATTGTTTAAATTTTTTTCAATATCCAGCGATGATAAGAAAATAATCAATCATTATGCATACAGAATCTTGACTAACGAATTTCAAAACATGAAATTTTATGGCATTCCCAGGAAAACAAACAAGATACTGATATCAGAGTAATGGTAAAAAATGTACATAAATCTTTCAGCCCAATAGATATTATAAATAATCTAAAAGCTCAGGGATTGGAAGTACTAAATGCTACACCTAAATTGAAATAAAAAGAAGAGGAATTATTAGATATGTTTATTGTTGCGTTTAAGAAGAATATGGACATAAATAAAATATAAAGGATTAAAAAGTTTGTAACACGATCATTACTATCGGACCAATTTAAATCAATAAATGAATACCGCAGTGTAATACCTGCCTATAATATGGTCATACTAAAAACTATTGTAACATGGTACCTTGATATGTTCAATGCAATCGACATCATCTCACTACTAACTGTGATAACTTCCAGATATGCCAAACTGCTGCCACTGTAGGAAAAAGCATACTACCAACTATCGATAATGTGAGGTGATTAAAGAATTTCAAAAACTGAGAGATAGCATAAACAAAAATAAACAGCAGTTAAAAACGAATAAAATGATAAGAATTTCCACTCAAATTGGGGCCACATAACCACAAAATTCCGGCAGAACACACAGCCAAACTGTTTCGGATAATATCCCTCTAACTAAGCAAACACAAAATAATGATAATATGTTATTAGAAGTTATGCAGATTCTAAAATATACCTGCGGCTCAAGAAAATTAAGAGTAGAATTAAAGTCTCTGGAAATTAACAATGACTTCCCTACGAATTATGGAATAAAATTCCAATGCTACAACACCAACATGAACTACAAGCAATCCTGTGCACAGAAAATGTTGACATATGTCTAATATCTGAAACACATTTTACTAAAGAGTCGTTTATTAGATTCAAAAACTACTCAACCTACCATTCAATTTATCCTGGTAACACGGCTCGCGGAGGTAGCGCTGTTATTATCAAAAACTGTATCAAACACTTTGAAGATGAAAAATATGTTACTTGTTATATCTACGCTACACTTGTAACGGTGGACACAAATAAACAAAAAGTCAGAGTAAGTGCAAGCTATTGCCCACCTAAATACCATGTTTATGCATATCAATATATCACGCTTTTCAAAAAATTAAATTGTTGTTTTATCGTTGGAAGAGACTTCAACGATAAACACACACACTGGGACTCAAGGACACACTACTAAGGGACGAGAGTTACAGGGCTGCTATGAATGCGAATTCATATCAACTGAAAAATCGACGTTTTAGATCAGAGAAACTCCAGACCTAATAGACTTTTTTATTGTTAAAAATGTATAATCAAATTATATTAAAATTGAAGAGAGACTTGATATGAACTCTAATCATTCTTTAATTTACCTAACAGCTAATGACACAATTATTGTGAAAGTATAAACACTAACTCTCATTAACAAACAAACAGATTAGAATTATTTTAACTACTTACTAGAAAATGACATCAACCTGATGGTGCGGATAAAGACTGTTGATCAATTGGAAAAATAATTAAATGTCTTCCCCGCAACTATTCAAGAAGCTGCCAGGAATAGTCTAGCCGGTTATTAAAAGAAAATTAAAAGGTCTTAATTTCTTACGGATAGTCTTTAATTTCTTACGGATAGTTAACTATCCGTAAGAAATTAAAGACCTAATATCAGAAAAAAGAAAACTTAGAAGAAAGTGGCATCAATCAAGAAGCCCATATGATGAAACTTTACTTAAGAGTGCTGCTGGACAACTGATTAGAGAAATGAAAAATATCAAACAATTAACAATCAACAAATTTCTCACAAAACTTACTGCAGATAGCAGCATTGAGTACCCACTATGAAAAGCTACAAAATATCTTAAACGATTGTTAACTAATCAAAAAATTGATGGAAAATGGGCTCGTAATATTTTAGAAAAAGCAAATTGTGTTTGCTCAACATCTTGAAGCAAGATTTTATCCAAACGAGTGAGATGATGCTCCGCCTAATGTTTATCCTGACAAAATTCCTTTAGTTACGCCTAAGGAAGTTGCTGATGAAATTAAAAATAAACCTTAACGCGAAGGAAGCACAAGGAAGTATTTGATCTAGTTACAGGTGAGATACTTAAGACATTTCAAAGAAAAGCTTTGGTTAAATTAACTACTCTGATTAAAGCCTGTATTCGGCGAAAATACGTCCCAGATGTGGGTAAAACAGCTGAAATTATTATGATACCAAAACTTGGCAAAGATATAAGTGAAGTTGAATTATACCGACCCATCTCACTCTTACAAAAAAAACGTCAGGAAACATAAATATATGTTCTACTGTCTTCTTGGATGTAGCTAAGAGTTTGGCATAAAGACCTACTACAGGAATTAAGATTACTTCCTCTTGATCACTTCTATCTACTCTTAAAATCGTATCTGATTAATCGACACTTTCAGTTTAAATACGAATACTCGTATTCAGATTTGAAGCTGATATTTGTATTTTTACAAAACACATAAAAATAAATAAATAACTACTTTTATTTAAATAACTAGTCGTTTTATTAAACAATTTTATTTCATGATATTTTAACATCATATTAATGATAATAATTTTAAGTGTTTTGTCAAATTGGTATTTAATGAAAATCAGCTTTTATAGATTACAAATGTAAACTAACAGAAGAAAATTTTCTATTTATTTTCAATACATATTTTACATATTTCTTTATTGTAAAAATTTAAAGTTTGATTTCATTGTTTTACCTATTATCTTAATGATAATTACCACTTGTTTCATGAATATTGACTATTCTCTAAAGTTTTATTTTCAAAAACGCTGTAATCATAATTTTATATAATATTAGAATTATATGGATGTACAATAGAAGAACGCCTTTTTCTTGAATTATTTTCAGAAAAGTTTTCTCGTGCCATTCCTGAATGTCAAAACTCTTGGATGATCAGATCAGATAGATGCAGTTAGGGCTATAAAATTAAAGAACTGGTAGGTTATTGGGTTTATATTACTAAAGAGACCAAATTATTACTTCGTAGGCATTCATCATCATTGCGTCACATTTTACACCTAGTTACGGAAATTTATAATTCATTTTTTTTAGGTTTTTTTTCTGTTACTATATAACAAAAAATACACCTATTTTATCTCCAAAAATAAATTTCCAATATACATAAAACAAAAATATTTTTTGGATATCCGGTCTGCTTAAGCTTCGTCTCTAAAAATCTATCAACTCATTTGCTAACCCTACAATTGGAACGATATTACTAAAGAGCATGCTCCACATATTTGAACAATCTAAGCACATTTTATGATGTCAATTTGCTAAAAGATTATGTTGACGCTAATAATCTCAGCAAATCTTTCTGTGATAATTTTTCAAAACTTATTTCAATGTGTACTTGGAAAAAACCATATTTCAAAATTTCTTGAGAAATTATTATGACTACTTAGTTGCAAAAAGCATAATAAAAAGATATAATTATTTAAGGCTGTATTTACTGGAGCTTGTTTAAAAAAATAATGCATATGAAGTAATAAATTCTACAACATTACAGGAGTGGTCAGTGCTTTTGGTTAAACGAAAATGAAGTAAAAAATATTACAACTAAACACTTATCAGTTCTTGTACCTTCTATTAGTTCAAGTATACTAATACTAGAATGTGAAGTGAATTGTTTGTGAAAAAAAGAACCAATAATCATTCTTATTTGAATAGTCCATCGGTTCATAAATTTCGAATAATAGATTCCGACAGCTCAGCTGGCTATTACTAATTTTGATTATAAGTTCTGTGCGTTTAATAGTAAAATATCTTTCAAAGAATTTAAAATTGTGAAAACTGGTATATATGTATCACCAAAACAATAATAATATTTATAGTAAGCTGATAACAATAACAATATATATACCATAAAATAGTGCAATTTATAATACCCATTAGTATAAGCTGAAATATATATATTTTTTTCATTTACCGCAACAATCAACACTCAAAATCATGTTTTTTGAGTATTTTAATTCCAGAATCCTAAAAATAAAGTTGTGCCTCAATTAAATACTTATGAAATATTAAATTGAGAATATCCTTTGGCCTTATATAATTCACACCCTGATTTGGGAAATAAACTCGGTAATTTTTTTATATTTCAAATTCTTTATATTGTTGACAGAATAGTGTGATGTCAAATTGGTACATGTTTTCACATCAATGTTTTATTAGCTTTCAACTTTTTTGAATGTTGAATTAAAATTTTATTTATACAGAACCGTAAATATTTTTAAAAATACGAAACCTCTGTTTACTTTTGAAGCAATTTTCCTTTCAATCTGTCTCCGCTTGGAATCTGTACCGTGGCAATATGTGAACTCCACAATATCTAACAATTTTTGAATGAAATATAATTTTGAAATGCAATATGATAATTTTGAATGAAATTTAAAATTCAAAATAATAAAATTAAATGAAATATAAATTCCAGAAAAGACTATCATTTCCTTGGAGTTTGGCTATTGTTTAAATATTGTAGGTTCGTAATTCTAGTTAATTCAAAACAAATGATCTCTATAAATAATTTTGTGAAATAACCGCAAATATAATTTTGTTCCCGGTTTTCCAATAGGGTCTCGTTTTTTTTCTTATGATGCACACATAACACGACACATTTTTCAAATTATCTCAATTGTTTGCTATATTTTTAACTAAAAATTGGGAAGTATTTACCTTGACTCCAGTCATAATGGTACATTAAACTGGCTTTCAAAGATTTCTGAGTTCAACATAAGATGGTTGTATACTCGTTTAATAATGATTTGTTTTCGAGATACACTATTTTGGTGTCACAGCAAAGCTCGTTATATACACTGCAGTGCATACATAACGAGCGCCACGCGGTGTCATAAAAGTGATACGTAACGCTACATACCAAAGGTCTTATTTGATCTTAAATAAGAGTATTATTTCATACAAAGATAAACATAACACACCTGTATATACTGACATATCCGATGATTAATTTAGCTCACGAATATTTGCCGTCGTACGTCGCCATCATGCACATACTTATCACAACGTATCGCTCAAAGCAATTATACGGTATTTTTCGAACAATACGTTCGAGGAGAAATCCATCAATTCCTTTGAAGTTACGCTTATTTTGATAATATAATTTGCAGTTTTCATACAAAACTTAGCAATGTACGGTTTGCGAGGCATATGAGTAGTTTTAGGCCCCTTCGGAAATATGAATAGTTTTTAAATTTCTAATACACGGTGAATAGTTTATAAGGAAACAATTTGTCAGCTGCGTACAAGTAACTAATTTGTCAGTTAGTAAAGACTGTTTCTTACTAGGCAAAATTACGTTTAATATCAAAATAACATATAGGTATTTAAAAGCACCTCGGGATTCGGTGGTATACTATCGTGCATATCTATTTTCTGCTTCCGATCCGGAATGTTAATTATATGCAGTTATGGCTTAATATACATTGCTTATGACCTTAAAGTTTTTGTTTCAGAAGGACAACTTTTTTCCTGCCATAAATGTAATTGGAATATTCGATTTTATCTCTCGATAACTCCATTGTCACAACATCGTTTCAGCATAAAAAAGTATTTAAAAAAATGTATATTGTAGTAACACGCTTATTTTCTTTGAATATTATCTAGTGATGTGCAGCTAACCATTATTAAAATGAATACTCAGTATTATAAAAACCTTAAGGAAAAAAATTGCAGGTCGTGTTTTAGAAAAGAAAATCAATGGCAAAGTAAAAAACAAATATTAGGAATCATATTATTTATACTTTTAATCCGATGGCATGAACATTATCTCTGATTCAGTTAAATTAAATGGAACCGATGAAATTTGCACTGATTAAGTATATTCTTACATTAAATCGTAACGTAACAAAATAAGCACATAAAAAGTAGTTTTAATCAATAGAATATTTGAACTGTTATTATTCGTCAGAAATAGAACTAAAATTAGTAAATATATTACATTATTTATCATATATTAATATAGAGTAGAAAGAAGCTAATAATACATTCAAGGTAAACAGACTAACAATACTAACAGAAGAAATTAAAAAGAAAACACGAAATTAATTTCAGAAAACTGCAGTTACGTTAGACCAACCAAAGAAAATAACTGACTATTTAAAATAGCAATATATATTCTAAGGCCGTTCGCAAACAACTTGAATGTTAATTAGAACTTAAGCTAGTATTTGAAGTTAGCAACAGGTAGCGTTAAGTCATTCCGCAGAAAGTATTAAGGACGTATTCACAAAATCCCGCCGTTCGACAACTGATATTTACTAATCGTAAAACCACTAACCAGGCGTAGCGACTTCGTTTGTTCTATTCATCTGGATATATTTGTTGCAATTATAACTAAAATAAATATACATATTTGATATATTATATATTTAGTGGCCAGTTTTATTTATTTTTAATTGTTAAAATATGACGAAATAAATTTGTAAGGCAGCAGTAGCTTGTGGAATGACTGATCCAAGCTTCCCCCTCTTTAGCGGTTTTGGCAAAGAATGAGTTGCAAAAAGCCGATTCCGCTAATCTACTTGAATTAGATGAAAATTTAATCTATTTTTATATATTAAAAACCATTATACTATCTACATATTCTCAGAGAGAATACTTTAGAGTAAACTTTAGAGTAAACTTGGTAAAATTTAGGTTTTTCGTCAACAATGTAAACACGCCCTTAAAGCGCCGTATTCGTTTCTATATATAACTAATGCATGTAGGACAGAAATCTACTTTATTTGTGTTATTATTCACTTGTTTTATGAAAGGTATAAGGTCTGTATACAGTTGTCTACTTGTTCAAGATAGATTATTAAAAGCAATAGTATTCTAAATTATTACGCAGGTTTCTTTTCCCATGGTTCACCCCTCGTGGATTTAAATGACGAGGTTACGTGCAAGTTTTGGATTTTGGAGACACGTCAGCAATAAGTTTATTATGCACGTTGCCCATATATTGACATGTTATAAAATTCTTTTTTTTTTATTTAGTAAGTAACACAAAGTTTCACATTTAAAAAAAATTAATAAAAGTAGCCCAATATTATTTCGATTTATACCTATATTTCACAAAATCCTTTCAAATCATGCAGGCACGATTATATAACAAACACCCAAACAATAATGTTCCTGGAATTCATATTTTACACAAATAAAGCCATGGATGCTGTGATAGATGCATACTGTTAGCTAATAATATTTCGTGTTACTTCGCTAAAACGACTGTATGCATTTGGCACCGTTGCATTGCTCGGTTCCATTTAAACTTTTTCTGACATTCTATGGAATGTTAAAAACTTAAAATCTGTTACTTGCAATTTCTGGCTGCTTCAAAACTCTGATTTATTTTTCGTTCTAGATATGGCATCAAAACCTTCTTTATATTCTCCTTCATATGCTAATAATGTTGTAGTATCATATCTGCCTTATTAGATTCAGCGCTTACGTACTAACGATGAGAATCGGTGCACTTGTTAAAAATATAGTATTTAATACAGAAAATATCATGAAAACTGGGACGGAATTCATGCTAACTGTATTTGGGAATGCAGAATAGGGAAACGAAGCCATATAATTTTACCGCCTATGGAGATATACAATTTTAGACAAGATAAATTTTGTAATTTCCCTTCGCGGAACAGCAATTGCAATAATACCGGACCATCCGTCGTTCTTCTGTTCCTTTTAAAATAATTTTAGACAACTAGAAAATGTTCGACTATAACATTTAATGTTGGTGATACGCATTTGTTTTATTTTCTATTTCATTTATCTTTATTATTACTATATCTTATTTATTATTACTAATAGGCAATCATCTAGGCTTATTTGGTAATTAAACACAGTACGACAATTTTTTTTTCTTGTTTGGTATAGGCGTTGCTTCAGACAGTTGTAAGAAGCAACTAATTATTAACAAAATATAGATTCGCTAATTTAATGAAATTAAAGAAATCAAATTGTTCAACCCCACTCTGCAAATCATATTATCTGGAAGACACTTAAAATGAATTGGATATTAGGAAGACTAAATGTACTGATATGTTTGAATTCCATTAAATTGTAACGCCGGCACGACTGACATAGACGGAATCGAGATTTAAACATTTTCTTCGTATTGGGTCATAAATAAGTCTTAAATAAAATTCTTCGTGTTGGGTCATAAATAAGGCTTAAATCTCTGTATTAATAAGAGAGATATTATGCAAATATTGAAATATTTTTGTGCGAAAATATTAATTATAAAATATTCTAGTAAAGGAGCTAATAGCGTGTCAGCTGATATGTCACGCAGTCACAAATCAATGTTTTTAAAAATATTTTTATAATAAGCCACAAATCAATGTTTTTAAAAATGTGTTTTTATTTTGGAGCGATTTTTTGCTTTTGAGAATAAATATTGGGGAAAAATCCAAAAATAGATTTTAGCACGAAAATAATTTTTAGAACCTTTTCTATCATCGACGAAGCAAATCTTCCCAGTTATCTTTATATCTAAGTATACAAATTATAGTCTAGTATCTTATTAAATTTTCAGGAAACCACTTAAATGTAACTTAGTGATACCGTAATGCCAATACATTACAAACTTATTATAATGCAATAATAATAAGTAAAGAGGGTATTGAGAAAAATAATTTTGAAAAAGTTTACTTATTTATCATCAATCATCCTTACCCTTGGTCTTCCTTTACATGATTTCACATTTCATTAAATTACAGAATACTTTGTTACCAGAGTATATTAAATATGTTTTACTTGCTCCCTTATTTATTATTGCTAAATACTTTTTTAAGACCTAGTTTACAAACGAAAATATTTTTCTGCCGTTGTGAAATCAAAGAGCTCATTAGACAGAGCATAACAGAACATAACACATACAAATATTACAAACAAATATTTGGAGCGCAGTTTATAACAAAAATAAGTCAGTTTCGGTAAGGAAAAAAATTATGACTCGCATCATATGTTTGAAAAGACATTCTAGGAGCACGCGGCTGCTTATGGTCATTTAAACATAAAACATTTTTTAGGTTTTACTTGTGATGTGCCTTGACGTGTACGAAATACGGTTTGTAAAACTTATGAATATACTATTACGAATTATGCTATTTATTTTCTAGCTAAGTTTGTTTATTTTGCCTCAGATTTTATTATGGAATGTTTCTAATTTTTTTTCGTGTAAATAAGTTCTTATGAATTTTCAATTTTCAGTCACAGAAAAATAAAATAAAACAATAATGCAGGGGTAAGGGGCCCAAAACGGGCATCTTGCCTAAAGCTAGCATCCCTCTTAAAACTGTCATTTTCAAACTTATCGCGATCTTACCGATTATGAACACTCCCCGCAATCAACCAGCGTCGCGGCAGTTATCCAGGCTACACACAATGAAGTGCACGGCTCCTAATTCAATAATAAATTTCGACTTTTTTTACAAAAAAAGTAAGATGTGTACATCGTGTCTGTACTCATGAGTATTCTGGGTCAATACTAGCACGTAATTATTTTATTGTATCTATTCCTTTTTTTTTCATATTTCCTTGAATATTACAATATTGGAAGGTTAGATTTGACGAAAAAGCGCAAATGACCAAAAAAGGCAAACCGAGCAGGGTAAAACGACCACATTTCCCCTATACTCTACGTTATAATTTAGATTTTACTTCATTACATTCTAAAAATTAGAATTACTTAGGAAAAATAAAAATACAAATTTTTTATATTTTTGTGTTTTTATATTAACATAATCACCTCTCACTGCCGTACTGAACAAGTCGAAAAGAGGGCAGCATGAAAGCAGTTTGTCAGCTTCTCTAGCAAAGCACTTTAAGACGGGCACGACTTTCAGTAATGAAGATGCGAAGTTGAAAGAGGAACTTTTTTATTACTTATACTGAAAATCTTGAGACTATCTAATGGCCATCACAAACGACTTATATCGATAACTCATAGAGATAATAATATAAAAAACAAAATTAAAAGTTTTGAAATACCCACAACGGGTGTAGACGTTGTTATTGAAAAAGGATTAAATAATTTTTTGAAAACCCCACTTGACTAAAAGAAAGTAAGTACCTATTAATATAATTATAACCCCAAGAAAATCTGTCGGGGCTACCATTGACATTTCTGTCCCTTGTACCAATTGCATTGTAGTAGCATAGAAGAGCTTTTTGCGTACCTAAGATAATTTCAATTAGTCACGAACTGAAAAAACTGCCAAATTTTAGACATAGGCAGTGCATGGCAACCCAACGAATTTTTGGGATTTGTAATTATATTAATAGGTTCTTACTTTCTTTTGGTTTTCAAAAAAATTATTTAATCGTTTTTCAATTATAACTCCTACCCCCATCGTGGTTTTTTTTGAAAATTTTTAATTTTGCTTTTTATTTTATGCTTTTTCGTTTCAAACGTTTACATCCGTCTTGGGTTTAATCAAAATTTAAATTTTGCTTTTTATTATCAGTCTTAATAACTAAGCTTCGTCTTAATAACTAAGTTTATGTCGCTCTTAGTGGTGTACGGTCTTTAGACGGCGTCGTAATAAATGACAAATAAAACTCTTCAAAAATTCAAACAATAAGAAATACTTAAGAAACGTGTTACTTGGATTACATATGGCGCCCCTGGCGAATTAACAACATAACACATGACTAATAATCTTCTTTATTAAATCATAAACTATTTTATCGAAAACCTTATCTAAATCGGTCAAACGGTTTTATAGAAAAATGGGAGCATTCGTTGCTGAGCCCCTGGCGACCTAACACCATAACATCTGTCTAAAAACCACGCCGATTAGTTTCGAGTATTTTGCAGAAAGCGGTGTCTAGATCTGTGAAACCATTTTGGAGGTAAAAAGGAACGCTCCTGTGCAACAAAATGTTGCAGCTCCCACTGATGAGCTAACACTATAACAACTATCTGAGAGCTATCGCCAATTAGTCCCGAATATTTTGCAGAAATCCGTATCTAAATCGGTCAAACCGTTTAAGAAATAAATAGGAAAATTCGTTTGCTACAAAATGTTTATTGCGGCATCCCCTGGTGAGTAATCACCATAACACCTATTTAAGAACCATCGCCGATTAGTTCCAAATATTTTATAGAAAACCGTATCTAAATCGGTCAGTTTGAGTAAATGAATGAGACCTTTTTTTTGCAACAAAATATTTATTGCGGCGTAATCATCATAACAAGTATCGAAAAACCTTTGCTAATGAATCGGAAATATTTTACAGAAAACCGTATTTAAATCGGTAAAAGCGTTTTGGGGATAAAAACTATTATTCCCAGTGAATTGCACATGCAAACAAACAACCTACTATCCTAAACGCGTATATCTCATCCGTTCCGTCGTGGGTAAAAACGGAAAAGGTATAGAGTACATAGATCAAACGAAATTTGAGTGGCTTACTACGATATCCATTTTTATCCAGTAATATATAAAGTCGGACACTCTGTCTGCTTAAAAACTGTTTACGTTCGAGAAGATATCAATTTATTACAGTGATCCTTCAAAATAGCGGAAATTTGGAAAAAAGATTTTGCCACTTGACGTTTAAAGAACGATGTAAACCACCATATCTGTCTTGTGGAAATAGCAATTAATTGCAAATATTGTTTAGTGTTTTAACCAGAATTTTTTATTGATAACTATGTTAGTTAGAACTTTATTTAACTGGGTCGGATTTTTTACGCCCAGTTGGAATTTTGTTTTTAATAAGTGTGAAAAATGTTTAGGTCATGACGACTTTTTATAATAATTTGAATTGAGTTCCTAAGAAACAGATAATGACAACAGGTACTCAAGTTCGCATAATATTTTTCAAATTCCATATTAACTTACTTTTAGTCTCTGTTCTTTTATTATGTGCATTTCGCTGATTTCTTGATTTCCTGGTTGTGTGCCTTTATAATATTGTCATTAATTCTATTACTGTCTGATTAATCTACTTTATTAATTTTTCATTTAAGTTTAGTGCAGTTGTATCATAATTATATCTTTATGGTATTCCGTGTCATTTTTTAGGAATATCACCGATTTTCTAGTTTCGGTCGAATTATTATAATATTTTGGATCATTTGATTATACAAGTATAGCTTACTGTCATTCAAATCATGACTTATGTAAACGATTGTAGTATAGTTAAATTATCCAAAAATGTTAAGTCGTAATGCATGGTTACTGTAATTATATTTTTGAACATATTAATAAAGATTAGATCCCCAATACTACCAAGTTGACGCGGTCTAAGAGATCATGCTAAATGGGCCATCTTTTGGAAAATTTTAAGGCAATTTATCTGGTAAATAATTAATATTTTGACAAAAATAAACAAACGTTTCAGTAGAGCATAAAGTGTTTGTGATTTCATATAGATCATAGAATTAATGTCGTACACCCTGTTTACAAGTCATAATGTTGTGTCTTGTTTTTCAAAAATTTTGTTTAAATCGTTTGATTATATGTATAATGCTGTCCAAATAATAATTTATGTCAATGGTTTATAGTGTAATAAAGTTATCTTAATATTTTGGTTAGTAATGCTTTTAAGGAGGTTCTGAGTAATTTTTCAAGTTTAGGCCGTCAGAGAGGTCATGCCAAATATGCCATCATTATAAAAATTTTAAAGCGAAACATCTCGGGAATGGTTAATGCCGTATCAAAAATAAATAGACATTTTTAGATAGAACATTAATTTTTATAATTGATTTCGCAGAATCTCAGTCTAAACTTGGTGTCACGTTTGCGGTGAAGTTACTAAAAATCTGGTTTTTTGAATTATTTCACAAAGTGCTAAGCAAACGTTTAAAAAAGTTGTCTTGTAAAGCACAATATTTTCTATAATTTTTGTCAGAAGCCATTTTGTAAAATTAATAATTTTCGAGAAACATCGAATCAAAAATTATAATAAGCAATTTTTGCCAAAAATCTCATTAGTGTTTATATTACTTCTGCAATTAAGATAAACACCTAATAAGATTTTATTTACAACGTTTTCTTTCTGACTTCAAAAGGTTAGTATTTTTTTAAATTTTGCCCAAATAAAGATGAATTATAATATGAGATATAGCCACTTAATAACCATTAGAATATTTTTTTAAACATCTCAGAAACCGTGCTAAGTTGTCAAATTGCTACTGAGTAAATTATACATCCTGGCGTAACCTTTAAAAATATTTTAAAAAAAAATTAGTTGTAATAATCATGCAAAAAGTATAATTTTACTGTATTTTGAATTCATGTTTGCAGTTTATTGTATGTTAAATCTTGCATGCAATGAATTATAAAGATTTGATAGGGAATTTAGAGTGAGATAAGACTGAAATGACCTGAATGCATCTTTGCAGTATATAATATACCAGTTCTTCAATTCTTTAGCTCCTGTGGTTCTTTTAATAATATCTAATTGTTAAAGCTTCGTTCGTATGTTGGCAAAAAATGTCGTTGATATTGAAATGGATGAGATATAACAGAAACTCTTTACATGGACGTGTTCCATGTATTATAATGTTTTATAGTCTTTCTTGATCTGCTATTCTTGAAATGTATTTTTTTTATTTTATTCGCGGTCCTTTGTTAAGACACCCACTTGTTTTTAAAGATTGAAAATGCTTCGGGAATCTATGATAAAGCTTAGAATAATAGCGTTCAAGGATATTTACGAAAATCCAAAATAAAAACTAAAAACATTACTAAACTAAATACCTATGCAAGTATTTATCGCGCTGGATATCATTGTACTTTTGAGATGAGACAATAATCAACACAAAGAAGAAATATTTTTATTAACGAGATTTTTGCCCATCTAGCGTCATCTGCCCAACAATCTTTCATTCTTTATTCAGTGACTTTAATATTCAAGAAGTCATTCAAATGCGTAAACTATTTGAAACGTATATTTTATACGCATAATACGGTCATTTACTCCATCTGTCTTTTTTCTCACGTTGTCGATAACTAGGCTTGTCGATAAGGCATATTAATCCGCATGTATTTAAAGAGTACAAAAGATATCTAGATGAAAATTTTAGAAGGGGTAAATAAATAGTCGGATCCTTTTTAATGTATCGTAATTTTTTATGCATCAATTGACAGAGCTTAAAAGAAATCCAAAACTTTTATCAAATTTTGCTTAAAGTAGTTCTGTTTAATGTAAGATATCAAAAACAGTCCTTTGTTATTTAAGGCAATATCTGTCTAAGGAAACTTCGTTTTAATACTTCAGTCAAGTTTCAGCACGATTATACACAATAGACGCTTTACACCTATGAAAATTGAACAAAGGATATGTCCTCAAACAACGCTAAGCGCCGAATACTGAAAGCGGTAAAGAGTGAAATGACGCAGTTGTATAAAACAGTCTTATTGAAAACGGGACAAAAAATTAATTTTCGAAAAAGGAAATAAAACTTCTGTGGTTTTATTAATAAATAGTTCATTTGCGCCAAGAAATGGAGAAAGTAACTACGATGAAATTTTTATATAACTTATTTTATCTGTATGTATATGTTAATGCCATACTTTTTGGTGAATATGGTAAAAGATTTCAGTCGATACTTTGTAAAAATGAATATTTTTTGAAAAATGTTTTATAAATACCAAAATTATAAACAATTTGTGTATTCATTGTTTGAAACAATATATTTAAAACCAGTTTTACATATTTTTAAAGAATTTGTAACAATATCGTTGTTTAATATAAAATAATGGAAAGAGAAAATTACACAATACTTGAAACTTTATAACTATAATTTATAAGTACAAAATGTTAAAAAAAATATTTTTAATTTTTTTTCATAAGATTTTAAAATCTCATGTAAGACTAAGGTTTTTTAGTACTTGAAAATTTTAATGTGATAATTTTTAAAAGCACCACCGAAAAATAAAACACAATTTGACGTAAAAGTAAATAAATGTCAATTGGTAGGATAACAGGATAACAACACTTTTTGGAAAGGCCATTTTAAAAGAAACCTGGCAATATTTATGTTTGAAGATTGGTCAGAAACGTCGTAGTATTCTTAAGATAACTTTCAGTAGAAAGAAATTAAACACAAATCAGTAATATTTACTTGGCATTTGTGTGGTTATTTGAAATTAAATGGCATCTAAAGACTTTGTAAATAGAATTTCCAGAGAGGTAGCTCACAGTTAGCTATATAATATGTATTGCTCCGACAACCATACTAGAATTTGCTAGTATTGCTAAAAAATATTTACGTCCCTTACCTATTATAAAATAAAATATAACAGGGCGTGTAAACATGGAAGTATAAAGTGATTCATGATATTTTAGTTTTTCACGGTCAATTCACATGATATTAAGGATGCCATTGAAGTAATGCGTTTTTAATAATAAAAATATTGTATTATGTTACCTATACTTATCTATGACGAATAGATAAGAGAACTATTTTATTGAAGAGTCATAAAAGCTTATGCTATTGCAAAATCGGAGTTTATTTTTTTAAAACGAGTTAAAGGAATTGTTCTACGTGCTGAACTAAAGCGAGATCTCCAGCGAAAATGAGAAATGACAAATGTTAACCGCTCAATTCTGCAAATTTTTCGAAACTATACAAAGATGTGGAAATTTAGAATTGAAACATCAAGTTCCGTCGTAGGACAGGCAATATTAAAAGGAATTTTATTAATGCCAGGTCCAATCCAATCCAAGACAAATTATGTCAAAATTAATTTCTGACAAGGTATTTAAGCAGTTTTTCTTTTAAAATTAATTTAAATAAGTGCTATTAATTTCAAGTTTTAATATTTACTTTCAGATATGTAAAATATACGGAAAAACAATTATTAAAAGTTAAAATATAATTTTGTATTTCAACTGACAACGTATCTTTTTATTCCTATTTGCTTTACAATTACTTTATATTGTAAAGAAACGTAATAATAAATACGAAATAATTAAATGAAACTACGTGATGTAGTATTATTGCTAGTTTATTTAAATTATTTACGACCTAGATAATAGATAGATTCAAAATAATATTAATTGGTGCCCAAAATATACTAAAAAATCAGCGGGCAGGCCGAGAATACGTTGACTGCAGTACATAAAAGGCTTGAGATGAAAGCGCCTGCCAATGAACAAAAAATATGAACAAAGGTGGTGAGGCCTTGGCCCAACAATGGGATTATTTGAAATGTATACTAGGAAGTTTATTAATTATAAAAATAATGAATACGTTCAACATATTACTGCTTTAAAATTGATTTCTATGCGTTATTTTTTTCAGTGGTATATAAGAAAAGTTATTTATTATGGTTTCTATTTCCTGTTTACTTGTATCTTTCATATTATATTGCACCCATTCATGATATTCTCTTTTCATTATATATTTATTTTTTAATCGATGAAACAATGTTTATAATTATAAATATTGATTCATTAACTTGGCAAATTTCACGAAGCTACGTAAATTCGTTACAAATATCGAATCTTTGCAATCATATATTCAAAGAAGGTGTTCATAGAATATGAAAATTCAATTTATACACAGAAAGGAGAGAGCGCACAAAAATCGACTAAACTTTACTACGCATGGTCAGTCAAATTATCACACGCTCGAGTATGTGGGGCAAACGTTAGTGGGTAGAGAAAGACAATGAAAGAACATGATAATGTAAACTATTATTTAGTCTCATTAAAATGATGACAATCAAGTAAAATAGAAGTCGTCAAAAGATATAAAATTTAAATAAACCTTATAAATATCTACCTTACTAGTATTTTTGAACTTCTCTTGCCAGACGTTACGGGGTGGTTCGGAAAAATATCAAGGTAGGTTGTGTATGACCAAGCTCATAGCCGAACTATCGGACCCTTAACACAAAGTACTTCGCAAATATTTTGGTATCTCCATAATTTAGCTTCATGAAATGCTGGAAGACTCTTTGGTACATAAGATACGAGATTATAACTAATTCTGAATTTCGAGTGCCTATCTATAGAAGTTTTGAAATAAATTTACATTAAAAAGTTATTAATTTTGTACTTACACACATACATTACTAGAACTAAAAAAAATAGGTTACATATACGGTGTTTAAAATAACAATAAATGAATAGCTCAGAAGGCAACAAATTGGGGACGAGAAACAAATATAAATAGTACTTTAACATACCTATAAAGTTTCATAAATACGCAGGTTTCTACAGCTCTTTATATATATATATATATATATATATATATATATATATATATATGTATATCTATATATATATACATATATATATATGTGTATATATATATATATATATATATATATATAAATCTGCTGTTTTCAAATTAGTATTGTGGGTTTTAAGCAGAGATTTTGTCATTGAACTTTCGGTTTCAATTCTTCACTTCTGATGCTGCAGAGACCTGCCAATATTTTGAATCTCAAAATGCCTGCCTAAACCATGAGACTTGAAAATGTGCTGTATTTAAGTTAGTATTTTGAGTCTTAAGCAAATACTCTGTCATTAAACTCCGGGTTCAAAATTCTCAGTCTTGACGTTGCGGGGGTACTGCTTGCTTAAATCGTGAAACTTGATGATCTGCTGTTTTTAAGTTAGTATTGTAAGTTTCAGGCCGAAACTCCATCATTAAACTCCATGTTCCTTTGCCTTAGTCGTAATACTAAATGGGTGCTTTCTGCCTAAACTGTGACTCTTAAGCATCTGCTGTTTTTATATTTAAATATTTTGAATCTCAAGTAGATACTCTGGAATCTTCATATATTAACTCCTCATTCATGATTCTGTAGAGATACTGCCTACCTAAATCGTAAGATTTGAAGATCTGAAATTTTTAAAATAGTTTTGTGGGTCCCAAGTAGAAAATCTGTCATCGAACTCCAGGTTCCAACTTCTAAGTACTGACGTGCAGGTGTACCCCTGCTTGAAGCGTGAGACTTGAATGTCTGGCGTTTTTAAGTTAGTATAAAGGTTCCCAAACAGAGACTCTATAATTAAATCAGAGATCCAACTCATCAAGCCTGAGGATGCGTGGATACTGCATACTTAAACCGCAAGTCTTGAGGAACTGCTATTTTTCAGTTAGTATTTTGGTTCTAAGTGAGATACTCTGCTATTAAACTCCAAGTTCCAACTCCTCAATCTTGAGACTTTAAGAGTACTACTTACTCAAATCGTGAGGCTTGAGATGCTCTTAATTTATTATTATAGACCTCAAACAGATATTCTAATAATTAACTTTGGGTACAAATTCCTCAGTCCTGATATTTCCAGGGTAATGTCTGCCTAACCAGTGAGAGTTGAGGATCTGCTGTTTTAATATTAGGATTGTAAATCTCAAGCTGAGACTTTGTCGCTGAAATCCGGGTTTAATCTCCTTAACCTTAATGGCTCAATGGACGACGTTTAGTTTTTAAGTTTATCATGACCGAAAATCCACTTTCGCAAGGGTATGTTGTGCAAATGGCAGTAAATATTTTATTGGTGCTTTGCTGATAAGATAAATGTCTTTTAGATCAGCCCAAAAATTACCCAGTGATTGCTCTGCAAAACAACTCTTGAGTCTGCTGTTACAAGAAATGTCTATTAATTGCTCTTGATCAGAGATGGATAGGTGGTCGGTGGAATGGCTCGCAAAAGGTTTGTTTACCCAATTTCATTGCGGTGATATTTTTGGGAAATAACTATATAATACCGCCAAGAGATTTTGCAAGTAACATTTTATGGCCGATATTACATCTTCATTCACTGACGAAGAAATAGTTTCCAAAAAAACTTTTAGATTGAGAAATGGGTCATATTTACATTTGTCGATCAAGGATATCCAGAGGAATATTTTTTTTATAGTTGACTCAACTTTCTCCTGCATAGTGAAAATGGTTGTATCCTGGTCTTGAAGTCCCAAATTCAACTCATTCAATTTTTTGAAAATATCTCACAAGTAAGCCGATTTTTTCAGCCACAAAGGGTCGGTCAAAATCTGTTTGTGTTCATGTCTCTACTTGACCAAAAATAACTCAATTTTGTGTCTCAATTAAATATTCTTGAAATAACCCTTCTCTTGCTCACTGCCAAGCTGATTACAAATATCTGCGAAAATTCTTAAGTTTATGGCACGGCATTAGATTTATTTAACAATTCATACGGTATTTTTAAGAGTAATGTTCAAGCGGTTGTAATATTTTTACAAGCAAGTACCTTTCGATGAATTCCACAATGGGTTCGTTTTCCTTCTGGAGCTACATCTTGTATCCAATTCACAAGTCCTGAAAAACGACCAGTAATTGCTCTGGCACCATCAGTGCCTATTTCTACACATTTCGACCAATCCAAATTGTTTTCTTTTACAAAACCGTTGAAAAAGAAAAATATATCCTCCCCGGTGGAGCGAATTTCAAGGGCATGACAAAACAGAAACTCTTCATGAAACTTTTTGGAATGAACATAACGAACGAATGTTGAAAATTAAGCCAAGTTTGTTATTTCTGTGGATTCATATTGTGGATTAATTCAGAACTTGTAAAACCAAAATATTTTCAAATCATCATATTTTCTTTTTTTTGAGAGATGATTCCTTGTTATCAAGATTTTCTTTTTGGATCAGAGTACTGTGAGAGGGTGACGCATCATTAGCAAGTGACAGCTCAGTAATGAGTGATAGTCCTGACTTGTTAGCCTTTCGACGACTTATCAGCAACTGTTCCATCTAAAAGAGGATTTATTAACTCAGCAACTCAGCTCATGTATTTTTGTAATCAAAAAGCTTTGAAATGACAGCCGACTTCTTGAGCAATGACTTTGATGACATAGTAGTGAATTTTCATACAAATATACATGCGTGAAAATTCCCCTACTATGTCACCTTTTGCTCAAGAAGTTTGCCGGCATCTATACTTTTTATTGCAATTTAAAATAAATGCGTAAGCCTAAAAACAGTTTTAAAACCTTTATTATCTTACCGTTTACCAACCGGGTCGGCCAATCGACGCGACAACGCAACCGTTATTTTATTATTCACAATTAGCACAGCAACGCGGCTCAAGCACGTACAACCGAAATGACCAGCGAGCGATAACTAGAATAGTGCGGTATAAATTTATTCAGGTTCATTAAACGCTGCGACGTCTCTTTCTATTTAAATAATTGAGATATTATTGACATTGAATTCATTCAAAGTTTCTAACATTGGGAATAATATGAGGACACCAAAGGCATTTAAATTGGTAATATCAAATTGCTTACTAAAAATGAAACGGACTACAAGTAACGGCCGTTTCAGGAACTCACAGAAAATTGTAACTGATTCCAAAAAGCTCAAGCAGTAGTTGTATTTTGAAAAATTTATTGATGTTCGGAAAAAAACATTTTACCCCAAAAGTGTGCCAAATAAGTATTCGTGTTTTTCTTATTTTATTCTTTACAGTGCGCTTCGTTTTTATTTCTTTTTTAAGTTTTATTGCGGTAAAGTTTTCGATCGGTGAATATAATCTATTGTCAAATATAATAAAGAGTATTAATCTTAACCAACTTTTCCTACAAAATATTTCACTTATACAACTTTTCCTGACATTGTGCTTATATGTATTGAATTTATTTACATGGCTATGTACTACTTTTAGCGTCATACGATAAAGAAAATATTTTTCTATTTAGATAGGATTCGATTCGATGCTCTCTATAGGTTATTTGGCATGGGATATACATTGTAGGCACATGCCTACAATGTATATCCCGGAAACCAAATAATGGGCAACAAAAGAGCGCCGTACAAAGAAATTAATCGAAATCCTCCACCTCCCGCGCGCCCCATTAACCTCTCTAATTGCTGGTAAACACGCAAAAATCACTTTCCCTGTCGCGGTGATATTAATGATGCGTCTACACGAAGGATTTCTTTTGTATCTAGCGCCGCTTTTTATTGACATCCACATCGCGCCGTGATGAAAGATCACTCTCGTTTGTATCAATGATGCGTAGGAATTGTTTCCTTTGATCATTTAATGTATTTAGTAAACACATATTTTACTTGAAACAGTAATGAAGCTTTTTTGTTTATAAAATATACGAGTATGGTATAAATGTTAATAAGGATGGTAGGAAAGATTGAGTTTTGTTTTGGACGACACATTGAGTTTTATTGCGATCAAAATGTCTCCTTATATTATTTATTATACAAAACCTTTGTGAAAATCCTCGAATTAAGTATTACTACTAGCAGAGCCTTTCTGAATGTTAAAAGCCTTCTAAGAGTTTAATTTACATTCAGGGGGGCCCATAAACAATTTTTAATACGAAAATCGTATTCAGAATATATTGAGTTATAGACATCTACAAAAAATCCTGACTACTGGACGAGTTTATTTAATATGAGTGCACCCTGTCAATTCTACGAGACAAAATAAAATTGTGATCATGGAAATCACTTGCTGTAATGACGGCAATACCTAATAAATGTATAGATACGTACCACGTAAATCGATGTGTGAAAAATATTCTCTAACTGCTGAAAGAATCGGTTAGATTAATTATTTTAACGGAATTGCAAATTATGTTTAAATGAAAATTTTCAATTCTTGAAACAGTCGCCTACTGTCATTAACGATGGCATTTTTAAGCGTAACCGATTCTTTGCTTCGAAAATGAGAAAACATATCAGAATATTGAACAGTTATAATTATAGGTATACTAGACTTAAACATATTTTATGACAAATTAGAAACATAAAACCCGATACCATTAAACCGGCGTCAGCCATTGGAAAACTGTAACACTGTAATAATAGTGGGGTCGGGCCTAACAGACCGTATAAAAAATCGTAGTAATTTCTATATTTAAAAGGATTTCAAGAAAATATTATAATAGTTCAATAAAACAATTATAGTTGAAGGGATTTTAGGTAAACACAAGCACTTCTAATTGAAATAATTTTTTTATGACATATTTCTTAAAGTATTACAAAAAATTAAGAAAATAAATACACTCTATCTTGTGATATAAAAATTTAAACAAAACATAATTTTTTTTATAACTTGTTACCTAATATGGCGCATATAAATGAGATCTTTATTATTAATAAGAATATCATACCGTGTCGGTTTTATAAATCGGTATTATCATGCTGATAATCTGCATAATCTCTGCAGCACAATATTGCGTGTTCACTACATATGTACTTGTTACAGATCCGGTAAATAGAATTAGCTTTCCTGTCTTTTTTGGCAAGACAATCTTGACATACGATTCTTTACGATTTTGCAAATGTTCACGAAGAAGTTCAAGGCCAATGTTCTTAAGAAATTTGCGGCGTGTTATGCTAATGTTGTTGTTATATTTACATAATATATATGTATTTATTCCAGACATATTTAGTAAATCGTAAAAAATGGTCAAGGCCATTTTTTTATTACCGTTCATGTTATAAGTTGAACAAAGTTCGCCAGCAACGTCTACCCCACCTTTGGTCACATTGTAAAATCTCATGTTTCTTTTTATCGACCATGTATCAATACCATTATCAGGATGTAAACTCGACATAAATTAAACGACTATGTTTTTTTCGGAATGTGGAATACTATCGTGACGTCATTCCGAAAACCAAACGTTGACGAATATATTTCTTTTTCCATGATTCTTGTAAATTTTACTGGTATCTCTCTTTTATTTTGGCGAACAGTATCCACAGGTGTCATTTTGGGTTCTTGCAGTAAGTGGTTTACTAATTCATAACTGGTAAACCAATTGTCGAATGTAACGTTTCTATGCACATCAGCAATATACAGAAGCTCAAGAAAAGCCTGCAATTCACTGCAACTGCATTCTTTCCTATAGCTATATTTTAAAAGGTCTTAACAAGCTACTAATTTGATTATTATTCGAGTATTTGTATAGGTTAGAATTTGGACGACCATTATATCTGTAAAAAAATGTGACAGCACTCTTTTTCTGATTTGGCATGCCTAGCTTCTGATTGAACATCTGGCATTTATATTATAATATTTTATATATATTTATTTTGAGCTCTATATATAATATTTTGAGCTCTAGATCTTTTCCAAAAAATAAGATGCTCGTATCTAGCTTTCAGAAGTGATTGTGGTTGTCGAATTAGTATCAAAATCCTGCTATAATTCAGATATTGATGAATGTGTTCGATGGCTTAGTTCAATCAGGGGCTCATTATCGTTATTATGCATCTTGGTCAGTGTTACTTTCTTGGGTGCGAACGCTCAAGTTATCTTTGTTCTTCTTCACTTTTTAATGAAAAATTTTCATATTCGGAGTCGGATTCCTGCAAAGTGAATAAAACCCACTGCCGTTCGCGTTCTTCTCTACTCATAATTAACAAAATAAATTACTGAAAACAGATTTCAAACAATGACACGAAATTAAGACATTAAATGTATGGTTGGGTCATATAAACCTTTTTTATGTTTGACCGCGTCTATCTGCCGATGCAGACGCAACACGACAGATTGACAGTATACAGCGAGGATGGGGGATTATTAGCTCCAGTTACTGAGAAGTATGCAAAGTCACACATTAATTTTAAGGAAACCACAAGGTTTAAAATGTCGAGGGTCAAATTGACCCAATTGTGCGCTCGCCAAGTTAATATGAAAAAATATTGAAGTTTTGATAATTAAACAAAAATAGCTAATTATATTAAATTAATTTCAAGTCAATTTACATCGCAATTTGTAAGCCTTGTGATTTCAGCCAGCTCAGCTGAAAGCGTGGAAAATATCCTGAGTATTGCGCTAATGTCTTTATTCTATGCCAGGCCATACAGTGTCCCTGAGGAGGGAACTTTACCTATATTAGTCCTTGCTTTGTAGACAGCAACACAATTGATGTTATATATATTCATTTTTGATATTATAGAATGACTGTCAACATTACCTAAGCCTATTATATTTTTTACGACTACATAACAAAATTCTTTGACATTAATACATTGTCGACATGAGCATAGTATTCTCCATCAGTATCAAAAGTTACATCTTATAACATATATTTCTAATCGTTTTAAAGGGAGAAATCCAATCACAAAGGATATGATAAAAAATATAACGTTATTATGGCCACTCAAAAGATAATTTCCAAAAAAGATAATTTCCTTCTATTAATTTAAACATATAATTTTCATTATAATGACATCTAACTCTAGGTATCACCCTTAATTTATCAATTCATATAGAAGAGGAGATTATTTTTAATATTTTCTGGAAGAATAAAAAATATATAACCTAAACCATCCATTAAAAATAAAATTAGAACTTAAGAGGTACGAATATTAAGTCCGAAACTTGGATGTCCAAATAAAACAAAATAATTATTCCCATATGCATTACATTCAAAGAACCTTCGATACACACTTAAATTATAAGGATACTCATAAGAAAACGTACACAATATCTTAAAACTGCTCAGCACGTAAGGACTTAAGTGCAAACCATGTTTGTTACTGAGTATAATACTTTAGTGTAAAAGCGTGAGGCACTTTCTCTTAAAATCTAACTAAATATTAAACTTTTTCACATAATATTGATTCGAGAGACATATTTTTTTAGAAAAAGCGCTCCACGTTTTTACACTCAAATATTATACTCAACAACAAACACAGCTTACATTAAAGTTCTTACAGAATAGACAGAGGAAACAGGTTCTATGATTATATTTTGCTTTTAGTGCAGTATATAAAGCGTGTTTTTTTAACTGTTAGTTTATTTTTATTTTCCTTAGTTTTATATCAAAAAGAGACATTTTTTTTGAACTTGCTTTATATTATATTTAGAACTACTTTAACAAATATTAACATTGTTTTAAAAACTACTACGGGATTCAAATTAACATATCAGCAAAGTTGATTAGTTTGAGACGTCTCTTCTTGATTCTATGTCTATAGGCAACTGAGCACGCATCCTCTCCATCACTGCCAATCATTATTACAAGGCGTCTTTCCGATAAGCTTGGAACAATCCAATTTTTTGATCTGAAGTCTGCAGTTATTCTACTCTACCTAGAGCAGTGTAAACTTGTTTAGGTGTGCTTGCCCAAACACAAAGATTTGCGATTCTAAATAGACCACCGCATGCACAGCAATCAGAAGACCAAGAACGATTACGATACGTTGTTCCGTTATCGAATTCAGGGTCTAACTTCCGGTTCTGTTTCATTAAATAAATCCGATGATACCATTTTATTGTATTGTTATCAGAACTACACACCATTTCCAAAGGTCATGATTCAATTAGAAATCCATGACATCAATTAGAAACCCAAACATGGTTGGGATACGTTGTTCCGTTATCGAGTTCGGTGCCTAACTTCCGACTCTATTTCATTAAATCAGTCCATTTGTACCATATTATTGTATGTCATCAGAATTACATACAAATACTGAGTTTTGTGATAATACAGTAATTATAAGTGCATGAAATTTAGTTTTGTAGATTACATTAGATAATCAGTTAGTTATAGGTCGACCTAATAAAAGCGTTTTAAAAAGACCAATAAACTAAATTATAACTGTAACCGCATCGTAACCGTATCTAAAAATATATATGTATTATACCTCTACAAGGTACTCGTAACAGTCACAATTGTTTATTTATTTATTTATCAACAGGATAAGAGTCGAAATGTGAACTGGCGAGGGCAAGTGCACAAGCCGTGCGATGTGGGTGGGAGAGAGAAAGAGAAATGATGACCACGGAACGGCTTAGTGGTATAGAGCGACGATGCATGGTGTTTTGCGCATAGAGACGTTTTCTTGCGATTTTTATAAGTTTGCGGATCTCCGCAGACCCGTACAGCTTGTTGTCGTATCCCACAGAGTTAAAAATGATACTGATCCCACTTTGCACCATTGCAATCCTTAATAAATACAAAGAGTGTCATATTAAGTTATAAATATATAATAGTATATAAAATGTGTTAAAAATATCGCAAGAATTGCATAGCTATTGACCATGTAGCGTAGCAAATAAATTTTGTTTAATAATTTTAGGAAACTGTGTGAAAAGGTCGATTACATCATTGGTTGTTCTTATATTATATAAAGTGAAATGCAAAAAGTTTTCTGTTCCTTAAAACAACTTTGAAACAACTATTGCAGAATTGTAAGAGAAAATTCATAAAACAATTTGAAATATCTTGGTCTCTACTTTGGTGTACGCATAAGATATTTTCTTATTAGTAACCGCTGATAAAAGGGCGCGGTAGGGCTCTAGCAAGTTCTCAAAGTAACCGTACGCGCACATCTCTTTAACTATTTTATGTGTTTAAGTGAAAACTTGCATACGCCAGACGATGGTTCAAAAGATGTTATATTTTAAATATCATAAACATAGCTTACATAACGTTTGGGACATAAACCATCAAAATTGTTAATTGTTGTACTGACTCAGAATATATTAGAGGGTTTGATCAAACCTAAGTTATCAATTCCTAGCAAAATTTTTGAAAATATCTTAATATATAAATGTAAAAAATGGAGCAAGTTGTCTTCAGATTATGTTAGCTGAAAAAAATGATTGAAATAAAAAAATATTGCCGTCAAGTTCAAAATGTTTTCTCATGTCGTTTCTATTTGCACTTTTCCATTAATTTAGATGATACAATGGGACTTTTTGGCAAAACAACATGCATCGTCGCTCTATGCCACTAAGCCGTTCCGTGGTCATCATTTCTCTTTCTCTCTCCCACCCACATCGCACGGCTTGTGCACTTGCCCTCGCCAGTTCACATTTCGACTCTTATCCTGTTGATAAATAAATAAATAAACAATTGTGACTGTTACGAGTACCTTGTAGAGGTATAATACATATATATTTTTAGATACGGTTACGATGCGGTTACAGTTATAATTTAGTTTATTGGTCTTTTTAAAACGCTTTTATTAGGTCGACCTATAACTAACTGATTATCTAATGTAATCTACAAAACTAAATTTCATGCACTTATAATTACTGTATTATCACAAAACTCAGTATTTGTATGTAATTCTGATGACATACAATAATATGGTACAAATGGACTGATTTAATGAAATAGAGTCGGAAGTTAGGCACCGAACTCGATAACGGAACAACGTATCCCAACCATGTTTGGGTTTCTAATTGATGTCATGGATTTCTAATTGAATCATGACCTTTGGAAATGGTGTGTAGTTCTGATAACAATACAATAAAATGGTATCATCGGATTTATTTAATGAAACAGAACCGGAAGTTAGACCCTGAATTCGATAACGGAACAACGTATCGTAATCGTTCTTGGTCTTCTGATTGCTGTGCATGCGGTGGTCTATTTAGAATCGCAAATCTTTGTGTTTGGGCAAGCACACCTAAACAAGTTTACACTGCTCTAGGTAGAGTAGAATAACTGCAGACTTCAGATCAAAAAATTGGATTGTTCCAAGCTTATCGGAAAGACGCCTTGTAATAATGATTGGCAGTGATGGAGAGGATGGGTGCTCAGTTGCCTATAGACATAGAATCAAGAAGAGACGTCTCAAACTAATCAACTTTGCTGATATGTTAATTTGAATCCCGTAGTAGTTTTTAAAACAATGTTAATATTTGTTAAAGTAGTTCTAAATATAATATAAAGCAAGTTCAAAAAAAATGTCTCTTTTTGATATAAAACTAAGGAAAATAAAAATAAACTAACAGTTAAAAAAACACGCTTTATATACTGCACTAAAAGCAAAATATAATCATAGAACCTGTTTCCTCTGTCTATTCTGTAAGAACTTTAATGTAAGCTGTGTTTGTTGTTGAGTATAATATTTGAGTGTAAAAACGTGGAGCGCTTTTTCTAAAAAAAATATGTCTCTCGAATCAATATTATGTGAAAAAGTTTAATATTTAGTTAGATTTTAAGAGAAAGTGCCTCACGCTTTTACACTAAAGTATTATACTCAGTAACAAACATGGTTTGCACTTAAGTCCTTACGTGCTGAGCAGTTTTAAGATATTGTGTACGTTTCCTTATGAGTATCCTTATAATTTAAGTTTGTATCGAAGGTTCTTTGAATGTAATGCATACGGGAATAATTATTTTGTTTTATTTGGACATCCAAGTTTCGCACTTAATATTCGTACCTCTTAAGTTCTAATTTTATTTTTAATGGATGGTTTAGGTTATATATTTTTTATTCTTCCAGAAAATATTAAAAATAATCTCCTCTTCTATATGAATTGATAAATTAAGGGTGATACCTAGAGTTAGATGTCATTATAATGAAAATTATATGTTTACATTAATAGAAGGAAATTATCTTTTTTGGAAATTATCTTTTGAGTGGCAGTGGTCAAGTTCAAAATGTTTTCTCATGTCGTTTCTATTTGCACTTTTCCATTAATTTAGATGATACAATGAGATTTTTTGGTATTTTGTACCAAAAAATCTCTTAATATAAAGCGAGAAATATATAGGAACATTATTGATCTCTGATTAACTGAGGTAGAAAGACAAACTTTCATTCAAAAGGAGACTATTTTTAACTTTTAAAAATAATGGAAAATGCACAAAAAACGCGGTTGGCTTTGTACACGAACATAGCAAGATGGAGTGTCTTGCTATACTTATACCAAATATGATTTAGATTTAATGTAAACCAACCTTTGTGGTGTTAACGAGACATTTGTGTAGTTTATGTTGTAGGCTGTTTCTTGTTGTGATGTCACTTATGCAAGTTTGATTTTAACATAGATAACAATTTGGCCCATGTATGAACTGATTTGAGAAACCGATGTTTATACATACCAAAGTCTATTTTAGACGGTTAAAAACTTGCGTTCGATTTTATTTCTTATCTAAATCAACAAAATCACTCAATTAATGAACAAACAATAAAGTTTCTTAAATTATGCTATTTTTTATTTCTTAATATACATTTTATTCTCTGATTCAATTACAATTATAAATCTAATGTATAATAAAGAGTAAATTGTCAAGAACATATAGTCACAAAATAAAACGGAAATAACTTTTAAATACGAGCAACTACGTTTAAGATAAACTTAAAAAGAAATCGGTAGGGATATATACTACAGATTCCCACACACAAACATATGCGCGTATGCATACCACAGACTTAATATACTACGAATAGATGAACAAAGCGAACGAACAAGAATATATTATTTATGACATTACTGTCAGTGGAAAAGACAATATGACAATATGTGAATAAATAAAACTATTTTCATAGATAAAAATGTCCCATAGTTTCTTGCTTCGATAGCGTCTGGCAGTATTTTAATATTTTCGTGTATTTTCGAATAATATTTCCACAATATTATTTTAGAATAAGCAATTGGGTCTTGTTTAGTATTGAATTGTGAAGTGCATATATGAAAAATTCAAATAAAGAGACATTTCACAGGTAAATGCACGTACTTACTTTTTATCACTTATTTTCCCCTTAATTATCGATAAACTAAACTTGGCCAAATGTACATATCATTGTAAATATATTCAATTTTACGTTTTATTATTCTTTTTATATTTCGTGTATATAAATAAGAGATATTGTATCCGTGAAAAACTACAATTTACGGATTGACATATAGGGATTGGCAATATTTTACCGACAAATCATGTCGATATTTTTTTACAGTGAAAAAGAACGTAGATTGCTATATACATCGTTAGTAGATGAAATGAAACAACACATATTAATATTATTTGCAATATAAGCCCTTATGTGACTGAAAAAGGCGTGGGTCAATAAAATATTTTCAGATTTCAAATAACTAAATGTATCTGAATCATTCAAAAATATGTTATTATTTAAATGTTACTCAAAAGTATATTTTTCAGGTTTCCAATGAATTCCGTAGGACAAGAAAAATGGACAAGAACTCTTAATATATGCAATCGGTCTCCCCATAAAAATATTATTGTGTGTAGTAAACATTTTAATAGAAAATATTTTGTAAAACGAGTATATCGACGTATTTTGAAAAAGGACTGGATGCCTACAGAATTTATATCGATGTGTTTGTCACTCATACACATCGGTATAAATTCATATTTATACCGATGATTAAGCTTATAATAAACGTTTAATGTTTTGACAAAGATTGGACTTTTGATTTACTCTATACTATGTCCGGATAACGTCACGACACTAGAGAAAATTCATATCGTGTAAATTTATAGTTAAAACAGGAAATAAGTTTTATTTTTATTTAGTTTAAAATATTATTATTGATATTTACCCCTTTTTATATGATATAATAATAACGTATTTATAATAAAAGGTACCTTTCACATTAACGATTATAGAAATTAAGATATTGCATCTGAGCTATCGACATCGCAGCCATCATTGTCGCCAAGAAAAGAGAGGCTTACATAACGTTTGGGTTCTAAATGTAATAAATTAAAATATAAGCAGCGTTACATAAAAAACTTGATGGCTAAATCGAAGAGAATGAAGAAAAAATGATCACACTATAATCGGTGTTTGAAGAATTTAAAAAACGTTCAGGTTTCCGGGATAACTTAAACCGCATCATGCAGTAATGAAACATTGAAATTTTTAGCAAATAGGGTAAATGCAAAAAAAGTTGGTAAAATCGCCCATTCTACTGAATATAGTGAAGAGCTTAGAAAATTTGCACTAATTCTCCATTTCTATACTCCAAGGTGTAATAATTATATCCGTGAAAATTTGATATTTGTTTGCCTTATATTAACACACTTAGGAAATTATATCAGAATTGCGTACCGGGCTTTACAGCCGAGTCATTCAATACAATAAAGGAAATGGCTAAAAAAAAGAATTAATTGTTAGCATCACTTTTTATGAAATAAGCCTTAGAGAATATACTGAATTTGTCACATTGTGGCTATATTAACACAGGTAATGATTTGCACGGAGACGAATCAGCAATTGCAAATCGAGTTATAGTATTTATGGTTGTGGCTGGGTATAGTTTTTGGAAACTTTCACTTGGTTTCTTTCCAGGAAGAAGTTTTACGGCTTCACAAAAGGCAAATTTATTGAAAATTTTCCTTCATTTCCTTAATGAGACTGCATGTGTTGTAATTTCAACTACATTTGACGGAATCGCTTCAAATCTTATAATGTCCAGTTTACTTGGCGCAAAATTAAACAGCGAGCCATTACTTATATTTCACATACAAAGCCGAAAAATATTATATTTTGCTCGATCCGTGACACTTGTTCAAACATGTGAGAAATATGTTCGGTGACAAAACATTTTAATGCACGAAAATGATAGAAAAATTGAATTTATCTTTATTACGAAATTACACAATATTCAAATGATGACATGTCTGAAATTGGGGAACAAAATTACATTTAGGTATATTAATTATTTTAACCACAAACTAAAAGTGACGCTAGTAGCGCGATTACTTTCAAGGTCTGTTTCCATTCAGTATTGCCATGATTTTTACAATTTATCACAATTTGAGAATTCCGAAGCCACTGTGCTACTTATTACTCTCGTTAATGACATATTTGATATTTTTAATTCTAGGAACTTTCTTTCTTCCGGGTTTAAAAAACTTTTGTGTTCAACTAATAAGAAATATTAGACAAAATCGATCAATTATACAAATATTTTAGGAATTTCAAATTTCAAATTTGAGCTTTATCATGGACTATATATATATATATATATATATATATATATATATATATATATATATATATATACATAGACTATATATATATATATATATATATATATATATATATCTACGAAACGTATAGGTTTGGCCGGGTTTGTAATAAACATAACAAATCTAAAATATTTATACCTAGACTAAATTCAAAAGGGCCACTTAAAATTTTTACCTTTGTATAAACTATTACAAGACCATTTGGAAACATTTTCAGTGACGTACGTTCTAGGGGTGGCTTTCATAATAATAATCCAACGATCAGACAATTTATATCTGCATACAAAAGTTTTCATGCAGAGATAAAATTGAGTGAATGTGGAAACTGCTTCGAAAATGAAACTATTCTTTCTGGTACAGTTTCCATCGTATGTTATAACATTTTAAAGGAATTTCAGATGATATTAAAGACATGTCCTACGTATTATCAGATAGACTACCTAACACTTCTGAAGATTTATCACAATTTATCAAATCGGTCGTCAAATAGATAGGGGGAATCGTGAAATAAATATATAAAATATATAAATTGTGAATTTTGTATCGATTCATTGGTACAGTCACAAACTAATAAGTTTTTAAAAGTCGTGAAGATTTTGCAAAACAAGGTAAGGGCTTTTTGACTTATCCATCAAAGATGTATTTGGTATATGCTTAAAATGTGAACGTTATTTTAGGGGACATTTAAAAAATAATTTTATATTTGGTAAGACGACTTTTAATAAACCAGTTTTAGAAATTGTACAATTTTTACACCGTCAATTTTTTGATAATTTAATTAATCATTCGTATGAGCAGGACTCTCTTAATAGCTACATATATTATATGTAGCTATTAAGAGCTACATATACTATATGTAACTACATAAAATATATTACATATATTATATGTAGTTATTACATATATTATATGTAGCTATAATATACATTATTAATAAAATAGACAATTGAAAATTATTTGACAATAGGGTTAAGATATGAAATGATTTTAAAAAATGTATCAAAAGAAACTTTGGTAACCATTTTGAATAAGATTATTTTATTTGCGAGCCAATAATTTTTATAACAACTAACAAAGGAATTATTTAGAATCGTAGAAGTACATTTTTAAGTTTTGGCAACATAATATTATGAGGAACTGTAATGAAGATTCCTTTTTTCATGTCGAATTGTATAATTCTTTCTCGTAGTCGAATTGTGTAATTGAAATCATTACACTGCACAGTCTTAGTAGTGTCATTATATGAGGAAATGGTGTTGGTTATTTTTTCAATTTTAACATATCTGTACATATTTTTCTACTTTTTTACATTCACACTGAATATATTTTCTACATAGAAGTTATTTTTTCTGATAGAACTTTTGTTTTATTTTTAGTCTAAATTTGAGTACTTTTGCGGCATTCTTGGCATTTCGTGATATTCCATTTTTTATACGAATACGCTCGGATCGACATTTTTTCACAGTACAAATAACGCACCCAAAATGTTTAAAGTTAAACAAATATTTAAGTTTGAAAAATATGAAAGGGAATGTCTCATACGAGGTATTGCATAATCATTTTTGAGACGTAGGTTACTCTTATAGAATTTAATCATTCCTAAAAATACGATCATTTGGAGACGAGTTCATAGTTACAGGCTCTGGGAAGTAAATCGTTAACAAAATTTTGTCAAATACGTGCCTGTTACATACATACAAGTTTACGAACGTGTAGCGTGCGTGCATGTGAAAAGAAATATATTAAACAAATTAAACAGTGCAAATTGAACTTTCTATTTGAATATAAAATGTAAATATTATTTTCACATTTAATTTTTTTTAATTCAATGATTTTATTTGTCTAAAATTTACGTATAAGATTTAATTCCTCCTTTTTACAATATGTAAATCGCTGTCGAATATATTTCGATATATTTGTAGATATTTTTTAATATATTTCTTTCCAGCTCTGCGTTTCTTTTTTTAATATCTTCGAAATTTATATGATGGTATTTTAGATGTTGTACATCGCATTTTGAAATAACTTTCAATAATAACAGTCTCATTTCAGGTATTAAGTATTCCTGGAAAACTTTAGTAGGCAGGTCTGTTTCTAAATTTATAACCTAATCTTAACCAATTATGACCAATTATTAATGAGACGTGATGTAAAATACGTTTCAGTTATAGAAAAGAAAAAGCTACAAAATGTGTATTTAGTTAATATTATATAAATTTCTCGTTTTGATATTTATCCTGTTTATATTATACAATATTAAACGACGATTACAATATTAAACGACGATTTTATTCAGACGTACAAAATTCGTGCTATTCAGTTTCATAAAAAAAAAATTAAATCGTATTATTCTCAAGACCCATTAAATGGCATCGTGTGGAAATCGTATTAATCGGCATCGTGCTATGGCTGGAAGCCATGACTTCAATTAGCAGGTCTAGGTGATTCTATTTCTGGGTTCGCTATATCGTTTCCGATGTTAATTTAAAACGTCTTTTTTACCGACGTACAATATCTTTGCAGAAGTATAATGTGCGAAGACATATTATATATATATATATATATATATATATATATATATATATACATATATATATATATATTTTTTTTCTTTTCGTATTTCGGAAGTACGTATATAAACGTATTTTGAAAAATATAAAAAATTATTTTTTTATTTAAAAATTGTTACAGTTTATTAATATGAGAATTCATCAATCTATATCTCTTACTTCAGTAAACGTAAGAAATGTAAAAATCTTGCATAAATAGCGTTCTTAACAATACAACTGTGAACATGACTTTATTAGCTAAGTTGACAAAACTACTTTCTTCACCACGTCTTGTCAACATAAGTGAGCTTCATTGATTTTACCACTCCTTAATACTTATAAGAATACCTATCTTCATTCTGTCTAACCGTATATGGCACCGTTAAAGCCAATGAATGATTGAAAACGGAAGTAAATGGTATTGGTTTTGCGGAATTTGTAAAAATTCCCAAAAATACATTTTAGGGTGAATTCGACTCGAACTAACCCTGGTAAGCCTGCAAGATTTTAAGAGCGAGCATTTTATGAATTTGTTGTTATTATTTTGTTCGTCCAGCAATTACGTCAACAATTAGTAACTTAATATTTGACATGTTTAGTTACAGAATATAATTATTAATTCTAACTACGCTCTTCCATATATTCTAATTATTTATCTGTTCATCCAATATTGGACCTTATAATCAATCTTGAAAAAATCCATGCTGTTTTTGTGGATAGTAAGAGATTACTTCCGAACAATAATATAAATTATTTTCTATAGCTGTTACTAAACAAATATCTGGGTGCATCAACATAGTGCATCAGCAACGTTACGCACGATAGTGCACCAACAAACTATGAACCACTATTCTTCCCAAATCGCTTCTCAGCTATTTTGATACCAACATAACTCACATCCGACAAATTCTGGAATGCTAACTTTTAATATATCGAATTTATTTAATGGTGAGTAATTCTGATGTATTTAACAGCAACAAATCTGAATTCTGTAGCTTATTCACTCACTCACTTGTTCCATCACTGATAAATCTTCAAAACTTTTGGATCACTTTTTAAAGAACTTTAAAATTTAGTTTATGCATTGGTTAGGATAATAATAAAGGAAGAAGTCAGGAAAATGGAAATTCTTCACTAGAATAAGATATAAAGTTTGTATTAGCGTAACTATACTGCTTCATATAAACGCAAAAAGTTGCTTTGCTTGTATTGTAATGGAACTTGTGATTCTAAAAAATATTAAATAAATAAGTGAATTATTTTTATATATCATATATATATAATATATATATATATATATATATATATATATATATATATATATATATATATATGTGTATATATATATGTATATATATATATATATATATATATGTGTATATATATATGTATATATATATATATATATATATATATATATATATATATAGGATCATAGATTCACTTAGAACTTTTATTCGATGGGAATGGTATTGACTAATTTTGTAAATTCACTATAGTTTTATTTTATATTACCACATAGCAGCGTTTTCTTCACGCACATTAATCTTCTCGTTACTTTCGATGTTGTCGTTATTGATATTTGTATAGCATAGTGTTTCTGTTAGTTATCAGTTTCAGAGAAACTTGGTCTATAAACCCTTACTTATTCTCGACAATGCTCTCAGTCTTCCCCGCATTTTGTAGATTGTCTTCAAAACAAGGTTGTTTATTTATCTCCAAATACTAGTTCTTTGCTATAACCGATTTAGGATTGTATTTTCTAAGGTTTACTATCTCAGTAAACAAATTTTACACAGGCATTAAGAGCTAATAAAAAAGATGATAGGGAGTTAAAATAAATGTGGAAGGGTTACAATATCCTACAGGATATAAGAATATCGCTGCATCTTTAGAGGAGACAGAACTCGGTAATTTAAAAGGAGCGTGGACAAAACTATTTACGCATGTTTCTAGTCACCACAAAATTCTTTGGCCATCAATCAGCACAAAGTAGATGAGATTACAAATAATATTCTTGTTTTAGCTAATAGCTGCTCGATTTTGAAGTCACTCATGATGGTTCTACATAAACATTAGTTAGACTCAAAGACTAGAACGAGGACAGAGAAGAACTAGGACAATCACAGAAATCAGTATTTTTTATTAGCCAAAGGAAAGAAACTCACATATAACAATTCACCAATCTGATAACAATCATATAACAATTCACCTCAATAAGATCGGTATACGCGGACGAAACAATTATCGTACTATCTTTTTTTTTAACATGTGAATTTGGATTAATTATGCCTCTAATTTTTTAGTGTATGCAATGGTACTGTTTCAAGTATGAGATATCAGAGCTATGATGTCAGAAGCGCGATTATAAAGTAAAAGTAATAGCGATTGTAAAGGTTAGTTTTACCTTGAACCAATGAACCGTAGTTGAAGTAAACAGATTTTGGGTCTTGTAGGAGGACGTATGTTCTATAATCATTATTTGCCTTTATTTTCAGTTCATTTTGTTATCAATTCTACATCTTTTGTTTCAATATTGTAGTATGAAGCCTGCAAATGGAGATACGGTTATTTTATCGTAACTTCATCATACTCTTTATCAGTGGTAATTTTCATTTATCTATTATTTCCATATTCGAAGACTTTCTATGTAATACAGTCGAAGTAATCAATATAGGAACACAAATGAAACGCCATACCAAATATGAGTTCCATAAGAGGAGATGCTGCCATTAATATATCAAAATTAAAATTGTCACCAAAATAACTTTTTACTTGACGAAAATTATTTGGTTTCTATTCAAGTGGTATAAAGTTGAAAGCAGATAACATTTAACAATAATTGAGGTTTAGAAATGTAAAATATCTTAAGCCAGTTGTTTAAAAGCAAAAAAATATCCATTGTTAAACTTAAATCTGAAAGTAATAATCATATGTCAATATATTTCATATAAATACTACATTTATTACACAAATCTTGTCAATAACATCTGTCAAAATATTGATAGAAAACCTGACTCAATATATGAGATAAATATATAATCGCCATATTCTGAACCTTTAAACTGAAGATGGGTTAAATTATTTTTTTCTCAAACAGTTATTAAAGAAATAAAAAAAAATTAATAATAATGATTGACAGTAACTTTACCGCGAAAATTGTTTCGATAATTATCTCCGATAAGTTAAAATAAACTTGGACTAAAATAGATTGGACTGAACACGCTCAGTACTTTGAAAAAAATTGTAATACAAATATTTTCAAGTTACTATTGAAAAGTAGTTCATGATTGTTATAAACTCAACTTTAACTCCGCCATTGCCGGTCCCAAGCCCGGATGAAAAAGGAGGAGGGTTGGCTGAGAACTTGACCGTACCAGCCGCAGAAGGTCAACGCCGAGCCTCAGGCGGCGGTTAATAAACCCGAATGATCCCTCCAGTGGGGGATAGGAAATGATCCCCACGACTCGCTACTCCTGTTTATGGAATCGGGGGCACTGGCTTAACCGCCCGTGTTATGAAGTAGAAAGCCTCATTAAAAATTCACCCTAATCCTACGGTGGAGACCGCGCCAAAAGGATGCATGGCTGGGCCCAGTCTCTAGCGCCAACCTTGGTGAACTTGGCGAACACCTTTGAATATAGCCTTCTCACAGGAAAGGCGTCACCCTGTGAGTGACCACAAATTCGTCCAAATTCGTGGGAACAATATGAGTCTAAATAAAACCGAAAATAAATTACAAAACATAAAGCAACATAAAACCAACCTAACACAAGTCTTATCCAAAGATCTTTGCGAAACTAGGCAGAGATCATCGTCCTTTAGTGGCAGCTCAAACTCCACTACCGTCCTCCAATCGACCCTATGGCAATATATTAAAAACAGTAAACCGGATCCCGTTGCTAGTCAGAAAAACCCTTCTGAAATACAAAGTGCAGAACAAACTCAGGAAAATTGGCAGCAGGACCATGTCAAAAGCAAACGAAAAAGAAACGAAAGCCCAGCTGAAATAGAAAACAAACAACCAGCGTCTAAGCGTACCAACTTTTCGGTAACTGTACATAATAGCTTTGATATTCTCAGCAACGAAGATCACGAAACTGTAAACTAGGTCAAAGAATATGTACCTAAACCGGAGCCTATTTTTGTCACAAGTGTAATAAACATCTCACCTTTAAGAGACACAATTAACAAGGTTGTGGACACAGAGAAATACATATTGACCACGCTCAGATCAGGGCATATTGTCAAGCTAATACCTAAGGATATCGAAACTTATAAAATTATAAGAGAAACTTTCATCGAAAAAAATGTAAATCATTATACTTACAAACTAAAGAGTGAGAAGGCTATCGAGTGGTAATTAGAGTTTTGCATGCATCAGAAGATTTATCACTGATCAAATCTGAACTTGAAGCTACAGGACACGAAGTAAAACAAGTTGTCAACGTGCTACATCGGGTAACCAAATAAAAACTTCCTCTATATTTTGTAGACCTAGAACAGAGACCTAATAATAAAGATGTATTTAATATCAAACATATCAGCCAAGTTAAGTTACAATTGAGGCACCATACAAAAAAAAGGAAGATTTGCAATGCGAACGGTGCCAAAGATTTGGGCACTCCAAAAATTAATGTTTCCGCCCCTTCAGATGTGTAAAATGCGGAAACAACCATCCGACGACCTCATGCACTAAACCTCCAGAGATAAACGCCCTATGTGTAAACTGTCAAGGTAACCATCCGGCAAGTTATCAAAGCAAAACCAGACAAGGGTAAACCAACCCCCTCAGAAGATGTCCCAATACCATCGCAAACCATTACAAATGACACCAAAGTACAGCACTCGAGAAGTTATTCAGATGCACTAAAAACTAAATTCAAAGGCCGTATGGAGCAAACAACTAATCTGCAGTCAAGTAACACTCCACCTAACACAACAACAAACAACAGCCAAATCAGCAATTTATTGGACGTAATGTTTAATAGATTTCAAGAAATCATGAAAAACATGATGGACAGCATGATGGACCGGATGGTTCAACTAATCACAGGTCTGGCCACACAGAGGGCTTAAATATGCGTATACCCACTTGGAACGCCAACGGAATTACTGAAAAACGTCAGGAACTTGAGCTATTTATGATATCGGAGAATATAGATGTGGCCTTGATATCCGAAACAAGACTAACCCAGCGTTCCCACGTGAAAATGAAATACTATACGATCTATAGGACCGATCACCCTTCTGGCAGATCTCACGGTGGCACTGCAGTTATACTAAAGAACAACATTAAACATTATACTCTTAACCCTTACAAAACCGATAAGATACAAGCAAGCATAATAAAAGTCATCCTTAAAAACTCGGAGACAACCTTACCCGCTGTGTACTGTCCACCAAGACACTCAATTACTGCTGATGAATTTAAGCATTTCTTCGAAGAGCTTGGTCCAACATTTATCTGTGGAGGGGATTGGAACTCCAAGCATACGTTCTGGGGCTCAAGACTGATCAATCCAAAGATTAGACAACTCTATAAAGCTACAACAGATCTTAATTTAGAATGTATTTCGCATGGAGAGCCAACCTATTGGCCTACGGATTTCCATAAAACACCTGATTTACTAGATTTTTATATAACAAAAAACATCGGTCGAAATTTGACAAACAAATATTGAGAAGTGCGACGATCTATCGTCAGATCACTCTCCAGTCATCCTTACTTTGAGCAAAGTAGCGATTTACTCGAAAACACCTACCGGAATTTACAATAAAAAAACAAATTGGGACACATTCAAAGAAATTGTTTCCTCCAACATTGACCTCAATGTCAAATTAAAAACAGAAGAAGACAAAGAAAAAAGTATAGAAAAATTCAACTACATAATCCACCTAGCAGCCAAAGGATCAACCTCCACAAGCAAAATAAATAAAATGACAAACAAAGAATATGCTAAGAACATAATGAAGAAAGTATTGGAAAGACGTAGATTAAGGAAAGAATGGCATAGATCTAGGTATCCCTCAGATAAAACAATCCTGAACAGAGCGACTGAGGAACTCAAGAAAATGATTAATGAGCATGAAAACTTAAACTTTCAAAATTGTTTAGCCCACGTCACGCCTTACCAGGATAGTAATTACTCGCTTTGGCTTGCTACTAAGAATCTTAAGCGACCGAAAGAACACATGCCACCTATAAGAAGAGATAACTGTTGGGCCAGATCGGACCACGAGAAGGCAACAACTTTTGCAGAACACCTCAAAGACGTCTTTACGCCTTTACCGAGCAGCAACCTGGATAAAAACAAAGAAATAACAGACTTCTTAAACTCTCCAGGTCAATTATGTCTTCCATTAAAACCAGTGAGCCCCAGAGAAGTTAATAGACAAATTAAATCTCTCCCGGTCAGAAAAGCTCCCGATTATGACCAAATAGATACTACTCTCTTAACTAACCTACCAAAAAAGGGATTAATGTACCTGGTAGTACTATTCAACGCATGTCTGAGACTCTGTCATTTCCCCTGCCAATGGAAGCTTGCCCAGGTCGTAATGATCTTGAAACCTGGTAAAGAAGCAGCTGAAGTTGTATCATACAGGCCAATCAGCTCCCTCTGATCGGAAAACTTTTCGAAAAAATAATCCTGAGTCGATTGCAACCCAAACTGAATGAAATAATTCCCGACCATCAATTTGGCTTCAGACAAAAACATGGCACAATCGAACAAGTTCATAGATTAACAAACACAATTAACGAAGCCTTAGAGAACAAAGACTACTGCTCCGCTGTTTTTCTTGATATAAGTCAGGCCTTCGATAGGGTCTGGCACATGGGCCTCTTGTACAAAATAAAGAAGCATATACCGTACTCATTTTATCTGCTTCTAAAAAGGTACTTAGATAAAAGATGCTTTAAAGTAAAAGTCAACACTGAAACGTCGGAACTCTACGAAATTCACTCGGGTGTCCCTCAGGGCAGTATCCACGGGCGTATTGTATCTGATCTACACTGCGGATATTGCTCAGCAATTACTTTAAACGGGCAACAGATACCGCACTCAGATACTGCTAAATACCTCGGCATGCACTTGGATAGACGATTGGCAAAAACACATCTGGAATAAACGTAAACAATTAGATACAAAATTGCGAAGCTTGTCCTGGCTCATCGGGAAAAAATCACAACTATCTAATGAAAGCAAAATGAATGTCTACAAAACAATATTAAAGCCAGTGTGGACATACGGGATCGAGCTGTGGGGTACAGCATCTAACAGTAACATCGAGATCTTGGAAAGATTTCAAACCAAGACAATGAGATATATGTTCCAAATCCCAAACTGTATAAGTAACAAATACATACTCCGAGATTTGAACCTAACAACTGTGAAACAGGAAATAGCCACCAGAAGTCTTAAATACCAGACCAAGCTATCTGAACATGTGAATGTGCTGGCTACTAAACTATCAGGAGATGGCAGTGTTAAACACTCACGACTAAGAAGGAACAGTATTCCAACCCTTCATAGCAGATTTCTAAACCCAAAGTGAGAGAGATCGATGGATTCTCCTCACAGCTAAATTACATACGCAGACTGTAGTCACCAATAATAACAGCTAAATGTGAAAAAAAGATTGCTGTGCTAAGCAGAATACAAAAAAAATTGTTATAAAAACTATGTTGTAAAAGTATAAAGTCAACAAACCCCACGAAAAACAATATTTTTATTGTTCGTTTTATTTTGTACCAGCTAATCTACCTTTTAGGGCTTTCGTATTTTTTCTTCGATATTTCACTTAAAATAATTGAAGCACAGTTTGTATATTTTAAATTAAACGGAAGTATATCTTTAATTAACGAATTGGTGGTTCGTTACAGTTTTTTTAGATAAATTTACGATACACTCGTTTTAATATTTTACATATTAATTGTGATACAAAGCAAAATTCCCTTGAGATAGATCAAAACAATCGAACATTGAACGAGCGGTCATGATGTCAAAGGAATACCTTGAAATTTCATACGTAAACTAGTTAAATTATTTATAGGTAATGATCCCGAATCATTCGTATAGTTCGATCGCTTTCACTTTCTGAATGAGCAGTGGATAGCATACAATAATAAACGCTCAGCAACGCTTTTCGAGATTGACCTTGGGAAGTGAGCCAGCGAATGACAAGGCAACGTCGCTTACGGCTTGTGACATTTGTCCTGGCTAATGTGCTTCGCATTCCGATTAATAAATATCAAGAGAAATTGTGAGCAATTTCTAATTTACGCTTCAACTAGGAAGATATTTTAGAAAAGTTTAGTTGTGTTACCCTGCTAAACGTAGCAATAATTATAAATATATGATTTATTAAATTTTGAAAAGTTGAATTTTACTTGTATAGAACAATTATTTATTTGTATCATCAATAATATGAAAAAAAAGTGATAATGTCTAAACATTTATGGTTGAAAGATAAACTAAATAATTGTATATCCTTATCTTGAAGTGAACATAGAAATGAATATGTAATTTCATTAACAAAATTAAGTTAGGTCCCAGTGGTTTGGTGAAACAGCTGACGGAAGTAAATATGAAGAGAATATTGCTTCTAAAATAATATGTCCGTTTATATTAAATTGGGCGTTTAAACAGATGTATTGAACTAAATACAATAGATTAAAAGTAAACCTTTTTGAGTAATTGTTGCTTTGTGTTTATTAGTCTCTTATCTCAATTTATTAGAAACTAGAATGATAGTAGCCAATATATGTAGGTATAGTACTTAAAGTAAAAAATACTATTCGAGAGTTGCAGCACGTGGAATTTTTTTTTCATGTACACTGATCATTTTAGTTAGATTAAAGTAAAAGTACATATCGATTCATACGTCATACGTATGTTAAGGAAATTTGTTTATGAATGAATAATTACAAGATGTTTCTATTATTTATCTTTTTAGATATTTACACAGGTATTATATTTACACAGGTATTATATTTACACAGGTATTATAAAAAGGAAAGTTGTGAATGTTTGCTGTTACTCTTTTTAATTTCAGAATTAAATTCGGTGATTTACTCCATAATATAAATGTATTATTATATGTCAATCTACGGCGCAATGTGTAACCTAACTAAAATGCTATGACCGACAGATGGACGAACATACGAGTGATTTTATTTTTTGATCGAGACACCGAACCCTAAACGCGAATATGAGCTAATTAAAAACAAAGTTTTATTACATCTCAAGTGCAATGACGCAATGCTGTCATTCCAATGTTTGACAGCCGAGTGCCACATAATGGAAGCAATCTCCCGTCTCCTACGATAATTCATTGCTTTTTTTTGATTGACAAAAACGAATAAAAGCGCTTTTTTGTTATTTTAATATGAATAACGCAATAGCAAAAATGATCTTCCGTAGCTTCGATAGTGCATCCGTTATCGATCTTGTGGATATATTTATTTTATGTTTTCTGCTAAATATTTCAGTTTAAGTTCAACATACACCTTGTATGGCTTGTGTGCGTTAGTGATTGCGTAAGTAGATGAGTGCATGTGTATATAATGTACGTAGTTAGTTAGTGCATGCTACGTGTGACGCGTTCTTGCATCCACAGGCATACGTCACACCAACTCTTATAGGCGCACTTGTGCGCTTGTTGGAGAAGGATTTTACATATTTTAAATTTAGTATTGAGCTAAAAATGTATATTTTAATACACGAATAGAAAATTTGTACCACTTTTTAAGCATATTGCGTAGGGAGAAGCGTGCGTTATGACATAGTTAAAATTTATATGGAGAAGGAGTGCAGAAAGCTAAAATTTATATATGATATGTGTCACCAATACATTAAATTATGTATTTCAAATACATTAAAAGATTCATTGTTTATCTTCAACAATAAAAGATTATTTATTTACGTTCGTACTGTCAATGTCAAACTCATAAATATATATGGTCAAACAGTCGCACAGTGTAGATTGTCGCCAAAGAATTTTAAAATGTCAGATTGACTGAATTAGTTTCACGGAAACGAATAATGTTCAAACTTCAAAATTGATTAAATTACGGTCAAATTTCGACCACCGAGAGACCACAAGTAAAAACAAAAGTTACAACTTAAAATCAATATATTATGACAGGAGTTTAACCATTTTTTTGACTCGTGAAGTAACAATAAAATTCAATAACTGGTTCAGAGGATAAATTGAAATTATTAATACAATTTATCATAGATTTTACTTACTCTATAATCAAATTTTAAAGTTAATAAGTATGTAAAAAAATTATCGTTATTTTAAACTAGTTTAACACAGTTTTCAAAAACCTACTGATCCGCCCGGCCAAATTTTCGTTTTTTGCAGCTAGAAAAGATTCAACGTTTACAACGTTTATTTTTTTCGTTGAGAGTCAAACGTTCGTTCTATTTAAATAATAGCAAAAATGGAACAAAACCATTTTAAAATTTAACCACATCGGTTAAATTATTCGATTTGCATCACCAATCCAAATAGAACTACATAGGTTCAATTTGTAATGATCATGCATATATTTACAAGCTACTTGTAGACTTATTTTAGTCGTCGTAATTTTACAATTTTTTTAGTTCCTTCAGCGTGACTTTAATTAAGTCTTAGAATAGAAATCGAATGGAGTTCTAGAAGAAGCTTACATTTCATTGCAAACGATTACTGAGCGGCGAGCTAGAGCAGGTCGTGTGCTTCTTTAGACTACGAATATAATTTGATCGAAATGCCCCTATACCGATTTATTGAGGTCATCAAATTAAGACTCAGATTCTATCCGCGACTGACTTTTTGTGAAGATTTGAAGTATTATTCAGAAGACTGGGATTCGTGTTGCGCCGGCAATCTTCCTGGCAATCCAGGGATTTTCAATTAATTTTTTCAATTCATTTACTACACATGTTTAAAAAAAAAAACAAGTTATAAGCGAGCTTAATTACGTGGCACCCACATTTTAGGGATTTATCTACAGGCGACGGTATGGTTATATTTTTCTATTTTTCCATCAATTTCCTATTACATATACCATGTTTCGATTTTTGCAGCTCGGACATCTTAATGAAATTAATTTTTCGATTGTTAAACGTTACCTTAATATTTTCGTAGACTCGCTTAGTTATTATTTTTTAGCGGTAATCTTAAACTTTTCACTGTTTTGAATTACTCGAGCGCTTTAATATATTGTGATTTATTTATGACGAGTCACAATAAATGTTTTGCGGTGGATCTTCTTTATATATTACATCATAGAAATTACAAATTATTGTGATGTGTATGTTAACAATATTTGTAATTATTAATGATAGGTCTGGACGAAAAGAAGTGTGAAAAATTGCAATTTTTTGTAATATGTATGCAGATCAATTTACTTAATTATAAAACGCTTTGAAAGGACGAAATTACTATTTTATAAATATGTTATATATTTTTATTTTACCCACACTAGTTTAAAAAAAAAAGTAAAATTTATAATACTGCCTACGTGGAACTGTTCCGTGAACTTCTTTTTTACAATACGCTTAATGGTAAACATGTTAGTGGTGAATTTTGAAAATAAGTAAAGAAACTTCAACAAATTAAAATGTATTTCCTTTTATACCATGTTTTTATATTCATTTAATTTCTTCTTCTGGCTGCTAAATTAATTTTAATAGCAAAAATCTGTTCGTAATTTTGGATTAAATTCCTTTCTGTAAATGCTAATTTCTATAATGCTAATATATACGAGACTAGATGATTAACCTGTTAACTCAAGTCTTTAATGACATAACGGCATACAGTCCGTAGTCATATTAGAAATTGTTTTTTCTTTCTACGGATAATATTTTAAAAATAGATTCTTTGCGTACATATCAACTAAAAGAGTTGTAACAACTGACTTCACATCAAAACATCGAATTCTTTTTGTTGTTTTATATTTTCGTGCAGATAAAAACTGGTCAAATACGTATCGGAGCACGTGAAATTGGGTTTAAGTAGTTGCCTACATATCTTTATTTGAACTGAATTATTCAAAATAATTTTAATAAAAAGTTCTTAAAGTTTTTAATGCAATTTTTTTAAAATTTTGTCGTGTTTTTCAAATCCTAAATATAAAATTGAGCTATGTCTCTCCGCACTGCGCTTAATTTAATACATTTATATTTTGCAAGGAAATCAGTTATAATCAGTTATAAACTGAAAACTTTTAAATGAAATTTAAATTTAATTTTGAAAGATTTTGCTAGTGTCGTCCCAGTCAAACTCGTCCAAATTACACGTATAGGAATATACCAAAAAATGTTATGCCTTGTTAGATACTACTCGAAATCAATATATAAATCTGCTTTGACAGACGTATGGATGGCCAAATACCCGCGCCCAACTATCAACCAAAACTTGTAGTTTTTTTTCCTTTACGCCATTCAATTGAAGCGTGACTACATAATAGCCATTTGTGATTGGGCAATTAGTGAAATAAAAAAATATTACATTTCTTTACTAAACTATTACATACGAAAATTTCGAATGAATTTTCATGATGATATACCATTTGTAAAACAAGAATATAATTTATAATGTCGCGATATGGATAAGAAAATGCAAGCAAGAAATAAATCTCTTCCGCCCGTCGGTCATTACGTGAAAAATTACATTCATATGTTTAATATAACATAAAAATGTATGAAAGGCGCTTTTTTAATAATTCAATCCGGCGTCACTTTCCCGTGGAGGCATTTTACTGCACACTTTCTCTCTTCAAATATATATTTATGCTTTTATTATAGTCAACAGTTTACAGTACCAACAATTTTGATAATTTTTACCATAATATTCTAAATATTTAAGAAAGGTGATAAATCAATGTAAGTATCTATCATATATCATCAATGAGAATAAAATTACTACATAGTATTTAAATATTATTTTAAAATTCGATTTATTAATAAAAGCATGAAATAACAAAATTAAATGTTATTTATCCTTTTTACCAAATAATTTAGCAAAGAATAAAGGATAACAACGGTTTCATATCACATATAAAATAACTATTAACATATTTAATTAATTTTTTAACAAAATCTATTTTTTCCACTAATAAGAATCCTAGATTAGAAGCGCAGAATAGAAAGAAGCGTATGCGGCTCTTTATTTGTACCCGGCGTCCATTCTCAACTTCCTTCCACGCTCAAATTGCAATACCTAATCATAAATATACACACATTTAGTACTCGTTTCACATTGTTATATTAATTTAAAGCTCGTAATTACATTTTAACTACTAATAATATTTTAATGAATATTTTGAAGCATTATGCGTTTAATCTATTCTTTTAAAAAACAACTCATTTCTAAATGTGATTATAAAGAAAGTAATTTATACTGCCTTAGATATGATTTATTCGAATAAAATTTATTTTTCAAGAGTCATACAGTTCAGATTGTTTACAATGGGCTAACATGATATAGACGAGTTTCATAGTTACATATTTTGTTTTTTATTAGCGCCTTTATAAACTTTTACTTATTAACACTCTTCTTAATTATACTTTTTTTAAGTGAATTGTGTAAGGAGGAATATATTTTATCCGAATTATAAAAATGAAATACGTAGGTATAGAAATATGAGAATATTTCCTAGTTTCATGTAATATACAATAATTAGAGTTTTCAAAAGAAAATCCAGATCATATAAGTAGGTTGCATCGTCAAATATTTTAAAAAGACATTTCATAAAAAAAGTGAATACGAGTATTGCGACAAGTATTGACATTAACATTTAAATGAAGTTAGAATATTCGACATATTTTAGTTATGGGTAAACAAACAAAATAGAGATTTATTGAAAATAAAAATTGAAAAATATGATATTCATCATTATACCAAAATATTATAAAATAGGTGTGGACAGTGATGCTGAAGAAAAATATATGTTTAAGTTTCGTGAAAATCAAAATTTAAATAAAAGAAAAGGATATATTTAAATAATAGGCGATATCACATTCAAACTGCCGAAAAACTAAACACTTCAAATATTATTTTACAAATGTGATAAGAATTCATAAATTTTTAACCAAATATGATAATATAAACAGAGCAATTAATTGGATATTTTAGAAGGAAGCGTGTCATGTAAAGATTTAAAAACAATTTTCTAACCGTAATAATGTAATAAACTGCACTAAATGACTGCATGATACAAAAATTTAAAATAATTTGTAAAGTAAGGAAACGAAATAATTCTACTTATGTAATCTAATTTTTTTACCACCGATCCTGAAGCAATATTAGCATTGGAGTTATAACTAGAGTTCTGTGTAAAATAAGTTTATGTGTTATTACAAAGTTATAAGCCGCAAATAAGTCAAAAAATTGTATAAAAAATAAGTGTCAAAAGAAGCAAAGAGTAAAAGCTGAAATAATCGTTTTGAAATATATTACCAAAAAAAATACAATTTTTGGTATACCTACCCATATATTTGTCATTAAGATAGCTTGATAAAGACCCAGTGCATGTTGTATATTATAATACAAAAAGTTTTATTAATATAGGTATTGCTGATTATATTTGATGTGAGGCAATCAAGTTCAGTTCAGCTTCCTAATCTAATTGATACCTATCTCAAAAACCTGTTTTATATACATCTAATAAATCAATACAGATTTTATAAGAAAATAACCTATGATATTTTAGTAACAGTAACAAAATGAAAACACGTACGTAATATAAAAATAATAGTCGAACTTCAAGTAAACAAGGAATAGGAAGATGAAGTAAAATAATGGGTATAATTGAAAGCACCTAAAAATTATCATGAAATATAATTATTTTGGGTAATCTAAAACCAGCAAAGTAAACATCATGAATACATAAAATATATTATGCTAGACGCGATTGTTTTTCTATAAATGTTAAATATCATTCCAAATATTAAATGGGCTTTCATTAATAATCCAGATAAAGTCATTTATTTCTAGATTAAGTTTAAAGAAAGATATGACTGGAATTGTAAAATCCGCTGTTCGCTGCAAATTGATTAATATAACCGATTTCGATAAAGGAGGAGACTCTCAATTCGATTGTATTTTTTAAAATTTTTGTTGTCTGATATCTCCGGTTTTTGTCAACCGATTTGAATCATATTTGGAAGAGTATAACAGCCGTATGGTGCCATGTGAATGTGAGTAGAATCTGAACGTGAAAATTGAAGATACACCATAGAATTCCTCAACACTGAACAGCACAGGTACCGTGCCCGAGTTTGATAATATAATAAGACACGATTAAGTGCTATAAGAAATTCACACCTTAGCAAAATCTGGGTACAATGATGAAACTGAAAAGTGGTGGCAGGAACTCTTTAGTGATGAGTACACTCAACGAATTTTGACTCGTTTGACTTGTCTTGCCGAAGCAAAAAAGTAATAAATAAATAGGTAGGTAAGAATATACGGGTACATATGAAGCCACAAAGCCGCGTTTTTAGACGACTTTATTTACCACCTGAAGATGTTGTCACACAACAAAAACTGGGTCGTCGTAAAGAATTTAAATAAAGTAGAAATTATGCTAAATCACGTAGTTTTATTTAGTTGTGAAAAATTAAATTAAAATGAATGTCTGCAAAATTAACGCCAAATGTATTCAATAGCTTAACTTTGCATATGTTACTGCTGTTATCAATTGAAATCTTGTAATCGATTTTTCAGCTGCTTCTACATAACTAATTCTCGTGAAATCATCCTATTTAAGTTTGGATGATATAGATCTAATGACAATTTAATAATAATGTCTCTGAAGTATTGACATTACTAAGAAGACGTTACTAAGAAACATTACTAACATTTACCAGTTAGCAAGATACAATGATGGAACCGGAAGGTATACAGGAACTCTTCACTGATAAAAAGTAGACATATTCAGTTTTGATTCCTTTCACTTTTGACATTAGCAAGAAAATAAGAAAACAGATAGGTGGGTAAGTATGTACAACGATGTTAATTCATTGTTAGATAAGTAAATAAGTACGGGTATAACAAATGTATGAAGTGACTAAACACTGATTAGTACGCGCGTGTGTAACTAAATAGTAATATACAGGTATGCACGAAAATGCATAGCAACTAAAATGTCCACAAATATGTATGGATATATGTGATTACACATACATCATGGATATAAATAAATAAATAAATAAATATATATATATATATATATATATATATATATATATATATATATATATGTGTGCGTGTGTGTGTGTGTGTGTGTGTGTGTGTGTATGTGTATTAATATATGAATGTATGTAGTTAAGTTTATTAAACGCCGCAAAAGTCTATTTCGATTTCAAAAAATGACATATTGTGGACATTAATTTCATTGTAATTTTGAGACATTCTGTGTATTAAAAGGTATCATAGGCATTAAAACGAAAAACTAAAATTTCTTAATAAAAATGGAAACGACTTCAAGGAACAAATGCATAAGAACCGCAGTGAAATGAACAAAATAATGAAGATATGAGTAGTGAGCTGGAACTTTTCGGGTTCAATGTCGTTTCCTAACATAAATAAATTTGAAAAATGGTACTATTACTAGAGATTTGTAGAATCGGTGCCAGTCGTCTTTAGATACACACACACACAACCTTTTTTCGGGGTTTTATGCATGGCGGGAAATTTAATAAAATGAAAACTACCTATTCCCACTAAATATGAAAGTATCTTACGTAATAATTTATTAAATAGAATATATTTATAATAGAAATAATAGCACATTGCCCAACTTAGATAAATATGTTGCCTAGACAATTTTCACATTCGTGAATTATTGTGAATTACTTAAAAACCAAGAAATTTAAAATTATCCGTGTCATTTTCCAGGAAACTTTAGGCATATCGTCTAGTAATACTTTTTTATATATTTTAATTTTAACAGATCCAAAATGGGAAGAACTTTCTCGTTTGTGGGTATTTTTCTGACATATCTTAAATTTATCTGAAATAAAATTCCAGTAACTCCTGTAAAATTTCCACATAAAAATTAATAAATGTTGATTATTGAAATAAATGGGGTTAATATACTTCATGCCTAAATTTCAAGTGAGTTACATGGAAGAAAACGGGGTTCTCATAAGGTTTCCTCTTTTTTTCCTTTTGACTGAAGGAACTATAAATAACTACAGACTTAATTTTCATGCTGATTTTAACCTATATCAAAAATGGTACTGAAAATGTTATTACTAGTTTATTTTTAATGCTCTTCATAAAAAATGTTGGAGGAAAAATCCTAGCCTCACGACATATGGGTATATTTTTAGGAAGATATTATTAAATAGAACAATTTCGTATTTTTTAAGTTATTTTTGTAATAAAATAAGATATATAGCAAGATAATTTATACCTTTAGAGGAAAATTATTGGGAAATAATTAATTTGAAGTACATCTCCTTTGTAGGGCATATTTCGGGGAAAAATAAAATTCTAGGAGTAAAGAATTTTTCTTCAATTTCATGAGGACTTCACGAAAAAATTTTATGCAAATTTAATGTATGACGGTTATTTAATTAAAACCAACGAAATACCTTATGAAATATAGTAGGTAAACGTAATAACGCAAATAAAAATCGATGTACTACTTTCAAGAAATATAAAGGACTGTAAATTAATTATTTACCTTGACACTGTCATTTATTTTATGATATATATATATATATATATATATATATACCTACAGATATTTAGTTTCTCATCACTAGCTACATGGAGAAAAAGCTCTGGTCTATTATATTTACATAAAATCATACATTCGCATGTTGATTGTCCCTATCTCCTCTCTCCACGAAATTATTCATGCTAGAAGTTTATAACAATAACGCCTCTTTTTATAACCCCATAATTCTTATGTGCTGATTGCTTGACGATATTGGTTCCCAACATCCGTCTTTGGACATTTCTGGAACCAAAGTTATTAATATTTAAAAAGGATATACAAAATCTTTGTGAGAGACGAACACCTTCACTCTGTTTTCGTATAGTTTTTTTTTCTTGTATTCATTTTACTACTTGTTTTAAACGCACTAATTCCAGATAAAACAAACTTCGTTTACAACTCTCAGTAAATAATTCGGTATGTCAATTAAAGCGGTACTAGCAATTAGCAGATTACACTTTTTTTGAACGCTTTGAACTATGTAAGCTCTGAACTTCTGATTTTGGTATTCATAAAACTTTATACCGGGCGTTATATATGAAAATCGATTCTTAAGGAGTAAACTTCAAAAATGTTTTCGCTATATCAAAACACATAGCCTCTAATTCTTTTTAAACAACTTAGACTTACTCAAATACAATATTTTATCTTCCTACGTCAATTTTAACCCGTGCCTTACCCGTACTTACTATTATGTAACCCGTGCTTAGTATTATGTCGTTAGATCAACTGAAATATTTACATTGTATGAAAATATCTATCAAAACGTAAGTGTAAATTTTTAAGGGTCTCTTTTTTTATGGTCTGGATACAGATATTTATGTTCTTGAACACAACAAAAATTGTTTTTGAAATTGCTTCAAACAATAGCATTACTTTTACAGCTCTTTCAGCTGTATTAACTGCTTTTTAAGAAATAACCTTTTTTTGAACCACCAAACTGCAGCCAACCCGAAGTTTTACATATATAGATGCAATGATTGGTATTGCAGCAAACATATTTTCAGGGTTACTTGTGACTTGGTATGTTTGACACAGCTTTAGCTTGATATTGGCCGGAAGAGCTCTCCAGTTTTGGTACAGCAAGAAATTATTCCTTCTCTCCAAAAAGGAATTGGCTAAAACTTTTCTTTAGAATTTCTCACGTTTAATCCAGGTAATTATTTTCCATCCCAATAAACGGTAATTACTTCAGGTACATATTATAAAAATCGGGTTTTATGGGTTCCGTGCAGCTTTGTGTACAAATGCAGTGAATAATTTGTTGATAGGAAAATTATCGCATAATAAGTTAAGACCTAGTACTTCTATTACAGCCTGAAGTATGTAAACAGAATTTCTCATGCATAATTGGCATTTGTGTAAAGCTGCAATTAACTTAGGCGTAATAAAGTCAGTCCTTCCTCTTTTTGTAGTAGTTTTAGAACTTACAGATTGAGTTGTCGATGGCAAAGTTTCCTCTAGGATTTCATCAGATCTGGTAGGTTGATCGTGTTGTTTTTGAGGTTGTATAGAGTCTTGTGTCGGAAGAAATAACGATAAACTCTCGGTCTTTTTTTGCTTCTTTTAGTTGCCAGTCTCTGGACCTTTTTTCTTTCTCAGTTAACTTTTTGTCTACACCCGCTGTTTTTATAAAAAAAAATTATTTTCCTCAATTTATATTTATCTCAAAGCATTAGCGTATACTCTATCGAATGAATTATCAAAATTATTTTAAAAGTCTCCTTACGGTGTTTATAAAAACCTAGTGTTTTTTTTTAATTTTGTGTAACTCTCTTCTAGCTTGACGAAGATCCACCAGTTTTTTCACACAGTTAAGTATAGTCTCGAACGACAATATTTGCCCTCTCACAGTCAATTTAACTTCGTGAATGTTAAAATAGAGAGCTGCAAGAATCTGATGGTTAAACATGTTAAAGAAATACTTTTTTTATTGCTTCTTAATTCTATTGCCATCTTCTGAATATAAAACAATACTCGTTAATTACCCGACCATCCGAGAACAATTGACAAATACCGTCAGCATGCACCGCTGCTTCCGTGCAACTGTATAAACATGTTTCGATCCAAATATATATATATATATATATATATATATATATATATATATATATATATATATATGTGTGTGTGTGTGTGCGTGTGTGTGTGCGTGTGTGTGTGTACGTACATACATATATAATTCTTAAATACGTAATATATCCGTATCCGTAATATCGTAAGTTGACTTACATTTTAAATGATAATTCAAATACTTTAATTTCGTATCTCATATAAAAAATATAGGAATTTAAACTATATTGATGAATCATAGACGGAAATTAAATACATATACAAGTATTTAAATTTTTAATATTCGTGGACAAAAAAAGTCACACTGTTGAATTACCCTCTAGTTTGAATTACTATTATTTCTATCTATCTGTACATTTGTACAGAAATCGCTAAAATGTAGGTAGCACGTAATTAATGCTGGTTTTTGACTTGCTTTTTCCTAAGATGTATAGTAAATTCATTGAAAATCCCTAAAAATTCGTATCTAAAATCCAAATCTGAATAATAATCCAAGTCTTCACGAAAAATCAGTCGTGGAGAGAATTTGACTCTCAAATCGATGACCTCATTAAGTCGGGGCGTCCCGGTAACGTTATATTCGTAGTCGAAAAAAGCACACGCCCGGCTCCAGCTCACCGCTCAGTAATCGTTTGAAATGAGATGTAAGCTTCTTCTAAGACTCCGTTCGAAGATGGAATTAAAGTTACGCTGAAGGAATTAAAAAATTCCATAAAACAGCAACGACTAAAAAACGACTGCCCTCTGTAAGTAAAAATAACGAGCAGTGAATAGTAGAGTTCTGAGATTTGCACTTTCATTTGTATCTGAAAATAATTTTTGTAGTAAGATACGAAGAAAATAATTAAAACGAATAATGTGGCTTCAAACGGGCAGTTCAATAAGAAATCTTATTTGTTTCTTAAATTTTTTGAATTCCTAAAATATTCAACTGAAACCTGAAGTCAGAAAACGGTCGAGTAAGAAAACGGTCGAGTAAGAAAAAGGTCGAACATAAAATTCATGTATGTTCATCACAGATTGGAACTGTGAACACGTCGTATAATTTAGCCAACGCGTATAAACTTTGAAATGGTTTTATTCTATTTTCGCAATTATTTTATTAGGACAGATGTTTGACTCTCAATGAAAAATAAATTTAATAAGCGAATAATCTTTTATGAGCTGCGAAGAATAAACATTTGTCATGCCAGAAAAAATCCGTAAGTTTTTGAAAACTGTGTTAAAATTAAAACTGTGTAAGTTTAAAGTGAAGATAAATTTGTTACGGGCTTTAAAATTTGATTATACGAGTAAATAAGATTTTCAGTGTCAACTATTAATAATCTCAATTTATTCTCTAAACCAGGTTTTTTGGAATTTATTGTTACTTTACGAGTCAAAATATAGCTAAACTTCTTGCATGAAATATTGATTTTACGTTAGGACTTTTGTTTTTATTTCTATATCAATACAAAATGGCATGTATGCAAAATCGCACTCCCACAAGCGCGCCTATAAGAGTGAGTACGACGCACGGTCGTGGACGCAAGAACGCGTACGCGCGCTTAGGTACGCGCTCACTAAACATGCACTCGTATACGTATATAATTATGAAAACATTCATTCCCATACGTACACACCCATTAACGTAATATATTCACAAGGCCGAAGACGGATGCATCATTGGAAATACGAAAATCATGTTTGGTGATGCTTTATTAATGTTACAATAACAAAGAAAGCGCTTGTAAGTATTTTTTTTCAATTAAAAAAATTAATGAAGTGCTGTAGGAGACGCGAGATTCTTTCCATTATGCGGCACTCGGCTGTCACACATTGGAGTGACAGTATTATGTCGTTGTACTTGGGATGTAATAAAACTTTGTTTGACATTATGTCATAGTCGTTTAGGGTTCCGTGCCTCGAAAGACAAAAAGGGGTTCCCCCTTTTTTCTTTTAAGATCGCTCGTGTATTCGTCCATCTGTTAACCACAGCTGTTTTATTTAGAAACCACTTTCGATAGAAACATGAAATTTTGGCACAGTGATAAGCTATGTCAACTCGCATGTATATGAATAGTTATACCTATAGATACATTTTAGATGGGGCGAATGAAGAATTCGTTGCGTTGAGATATGACATGAAAACAACTAGTTACATGGATTACAAAACAATTTTTTTTCAGGATTTTACAGATAATATTGAAAATGAAACCAAAAAAAATATCTCTCCCTTCGTTTAAAAACAGCTTAAGTAGAAATAAGAAAAACATAACTTTACTAGAAGTTTATTGTACGTTGTGATGGTTTTTAATCTTCACAGTATTTGAAGAAATTATAATAATTTATGTCTCTGAAAGCTATACTAGGCAACAAAATAATATTAAAAATTTAAAAGTAAATATTCATAAAGTTCTTTTTATAATATTAGTGTTGATATACAAAAATATTTACTTAAATTGTTAGTGAACAAATAATAGAAAATCTTGTAAGTATTGACTCCTTAAAAAGTTCCTTAAAAAATGTATAGTGTATGCATTATTATATACTTTTACTTTGGTCTAACTAAAATATACAAAAATTTCATATGCTGCAACTCCCCAATGGTCTTTTTTACTTTAAGTACTATACCTACATATATTCGCTACTATCATTCTAGTTTATAATAAATTGTGATACAAGGCAGTACTAATAAACACAAAGCAACAATTACTTGAAAAGGTTTATTTTTTAGAAAAAAAATTAAACATTTTTGAAGGTTTCACTTCTACCACGTGTGAATTGCACACATGATTTTTTTTAACTATCTTCCTAGTTGAGGCGTAAATTATAAATTGCTTACAATTTCTCTTGGTGTTTATGAGTCGGAACGCCAGGCACTTCAGCCATGACGGCTGTCCAAAGCCGTAGGCGACGTTGCCTCGTCACTCGCTGTCTCACTTCTAAGAGTCAAGCTTCGAAGAAACGTCAAGAAAACATTTCGGATAGTTTATTATTGCATGATATTCACTCCTTGTTTAGAGAATGAAGGCGATCGAACTATTCGAATTATTCGGGGTCATTATCTATAAATATTTTAGGGAGTCTTGGTGTCGTTGTTTTTATTAGAAATATATTTTATTATCCAAGCATGTTTACTATATTGAATATTTATCACAACAATGTTTTATACAGCGCCTCGGCAATTATTTTGTAAACTAATATATTTATTTTTACCAAACTTGATTTAAATTTACTTATCGCCACAATCAAACAATCGCTATATAATTTAAATTCTTACTTCTTTCCTTATCTTTATTTCCGACAAAAATTGATTTTTTTTTATTGTTGCAAATAATCGTTTTTAGTAGCATTTTCTGCAGTAGAATGTCTGCTAATATATCATCTTGTAATGTAATTAGTTTAAACAATGAATCACGTAAAATACAACAGCATAACTCATTATTCATCCGTATGTCTTCAAAAAGTAGTTATTAAATTTTATCGAAACAAAGTATGAATAAATTCAAGTTGATAACTTGATCCCAATTTTAGTTAAACACTGATTCTGATTCGTCATGACTGCTCTGCAAAGACTGGCCTGAGATTACAATTAAATTGACAATATTAATTGTAATCTCATCGATTTTGTGCTGATGGATGACCGAAGAATTTTCTGGTGACTTGAAACATACGGAAATTGTTACTTCCACCTTTTTAAATTACTCTCTACCTCTCCTTTTTAAATTACTGAGTTCTACCATTTCCAGCGTTGCGATATTTTTATATCCTGTAGGATGTTGAAACTCTTCCAGATTTATTTTAACTCCGTATCAACTTCTTTATTAATTCTAATCTACTGTATGTGTAATTTTTTTTATGAGATAGTAAACCTTAAAAGATGCTATGATCAATCTGTTGTAGCAAAGAGGTAGTATTACAGCCTTGTTTTGAGGATAATCGGCAATACGCGGAAGTTGATCGAGAGTATTATCAAGAATAAATAAGGCTTTATGGGCCAAACTTCTTTAAAGCTTGGTGACTACCACAGATTCTTTGCTATATAATATATATATATATATATATATATATATATATATATATATATATATATATGCATACATATATATATATATATATATATATATATATATATATATATATATATATATATATATATGTATATATAATCTATAATAATATCAGAAGTAACGAGAAGATCGTTATGCATGAAGATAGCGCCACTATGTAGTAATATTAAACAAAACTGTAGTAATATAGCAAGTTTACAAATTGAGTCAACCCCATCCCCATCGAATGGAAGTGCTGATTATATGATCCTAAATTCATATAGTTTATGTATTAATTTAATATTTTCTACAATCAAAACTTCCATTACAGCACATGCATAAAAATTTATTGCGTGTGTAGTATATTTTACACTCAATGTACTTGTTTATTGACAGAAAATAATTTGTTGTTTTTTTTTTCGGAATAAATCTCTTATCATTCACAAAAAAACAGCATGGAACTTTTCAAGATGGACTATTGGGTCCAATATTGGGTAAAATGGTAACCAGTTAAATAATTGAATATTAATATGCAACTAATTTTCTAGGTTTATATCCTGGCAAAGGATTAGAAATTTATTATATAAAATACATTTATCAAAAATAAAATTTAATTTAGAATGTATCAAAGAGGATAGTTAAAATTATTTTCTGTAACTGAACGTATCAAATATTAAGTTACAAATTCCTAAAATACTCTCTTTTAAAATCTTGCATTAAAAGATTTATCAGGGTTAGCGTGAGTCGAGTTTAAATCTATAAAATGTATTTATAAGAAAAATAACCATATTTTTCTAGATTTTACAAAACCAATACCATTTACTTCCATTTTCATTCGCTTTAACTGTGCTGTATATGGTTGAACAGAATGAAGGTACATAGGTATTCTTATATGGTTAGACAGAATGAAGGTATACAGGTACAACAGGTATTCTTATAAGTACTACGGAGTAGTAAAACCAATGAATTTTGTCGGTTTGTTAATTAGAACGTATAATGATTACATCTTAACGGGGCGGCGCTACCAGTGCATCCATACTAGTAGTGGTACTGACTAATACCGGAATAGTAAAACCATGTTTTAAGCCATTTGTTTATCACTTGTAGGAGTTATAGCATTTTTAGAGCGTTTAGTTAAAATTGAATAACATATTTGATTATTTAATTCCTATATGTTTCAACGTATATCTTAAATTAACAGGTAGCGAGCATTTTTACGATAGTAAAATATACGGAATGGAAAACTGTTAATTTGCTTCTGTATTATACAAGCTAATTACATCGTTATAAACTGCATTTTACCTTTTGATTTCCATTTTTATTCTAAACTGTAAAATTAGTAAATATTCCGCAATAAGTGATGCCAATTTGTTTGCAATATTTATGAATGAAGCTCTTGAGTGACACATTATTATAATTTTATACATAATTTAGAAGTAGCAAATTTATTTTTATACGTAATTGCATTTTTAATCGCTTGTTTTGAAATAATATAATATTTTATTTAACTTTTATAAGTACTAAGTTATCCTATTCTATCTTCATGTATTTAATATTTTTTTTTATTTTATCATTATATTATGACTGACAATATTAACATGAAGCTGTTTATAATATAAAATTAAACAGAATAATTAAAGTCACAATTAGAAATAAATTTTATAATCGCTAGTTACCACAGCCTTCAGCACCGAACAGTACATAATCATTTTAACTTTCCGTCCTATAAAACCATCCTGCAATATGAAACACAAAGTGAGCGATTTCCTTCAACGACCAAACAATAATTAGGGCGCAATCGCAATCACGAGTCACGAATTACCATGCCTTGTTATTCACTGTCAGACTCTTAGAAGTCATACTTGAATAGAATTAATCTACGACATTAAAGGTTTATTCGAGATGAGAGGGTCAACGAATAATATTGGTTCATATAGATATTATGCGGGTGCTATTATTAAATAGAGTTTAACTTTATGAGATGGGGATTAATATAGACACCTTATTCAAAATAGATTCCGTTACATTTTTATTTTTTCTATTAAAATTACAGTTAATTGAGAAAGCTAAATATGATAATGCTAATGTGATGAACTCTTCCGAGTAACCACCAGATCAGAAGTACATGCAAACAAATAATGTTCTAGCAAATTTTCATCACGAGAGAGTCTATGAAGGGAACTATGCGTATAATTTGAAAATAATTTAGGTACATATATTAAGCCGATTGTAATTGATTTTTACTGCATATAATTTAATTTATTACTTCCTATAGGTATTGTGAAAGTTTTAAGTTTGCCCAAAGTGAAACAAACTTATAAATTCGGATTTTCTTTGGTTTCCATGGTAGTCTGCGTTAATCTACATTTGTTTGCATCTTTTAAAGAATGAATTACTTTATATATTAAATAACATACTGTGTTCAATTTTTTTTAGATTTTCTTCCATAGCGTTTAGAAAATAGCTAGATCCTCATTATTAACTAGAAAGCCCATACCTTGTAGTTTATGCTTCATACTTGGGAATTGATAAAAATTAAGATCTGCATTGTACGAAACACGACTGATTATTTTCATGATAACTAAAATTACCGAACAGCCTCATAGTGTCATTATATTACTTTTAAACTTAAATCCAAAACAAGATGGAGGGCACACTAGGGTCAAGTAAGGGAACATTAATTTTAATTTTTCAGTACTTGGTGATACGAAGCATTTTTAAAAATTTACTTTCCAACAATCTTGCTTTAGTTATACCTATTGCTTGCATTTTAGTTAATATTAATAATATTGAGTGCCTAATTCTGCTGAAATGAATTTTATTAGTTCATCATTCTTTTGTGAGAAAGTTAATAGGTTGGCATGAACATTCCAGATACTTAATAAAAGAAGAATATTCTCTTTCACTTTGTATCTTGAATAGTATTGGTTTAGTATTGAAGTATACTAAACCTCTATATAATTAATCCTTTTGTTGGGGGTTATATCTAAGTTTAAGAACATTTTTTTGATTTAAATATGTAAAAGAATTACTTGAATTGATTGATTGACTACTTAATTATCTATCTCTGGAAAACTCAAATTGCTGGGTCTAGAAACGTAAAATTGTACGAAGTCTCCTCAAATGAAGTAGGCTGGATGCCTAAGGAACGATTTTTATATTCTGACCCTAAAAAGTGAAATAGAGATTCAAAGCTTGTATTGAATGAAAATATTGAAGGGCCTATTAACTGGAAAATTCGTAAGGGTACTCCAGAAAATAAACAATTTAACATGTTTTTTTTGGAAACCAAACCTTAAGGAATCAAATGGAAGTGGAATCAACTTGTATGGATTATTACTTACATAATGTAGGTAACTCTGCTAAAGAATGATTTTCCAAAATTCAACCTCGAATGGGTGTTGAAAGTTTTATGGAAAAAAATATTAGATGATCCTATTTGCTCAAAATTTAAAAATAATTGAACACATGTTTCACATTTTTTTGTAAGTCAATCCTTTCAAAATTTTAAATGGTGTGAAATTGTTAAACATCTCCATTCAATTGGAGAGAATAATCCATTTATAGTATTGACAACGCCTAAAGCGGAATTTTTGAAATTCTCCCCTTAAGGAGTAAAATAGGAATTCAAAGTTCGTATAGAGAAAAAAATGTAAGTTGTCTTTCTAACACGAATTTTCGTAAAGTATTATTAAAATAAATAATTAAACGCTTTTGTTTAGAATTGGGTTATCAAACTGTTCTTTTTTATATTTGAGGGGAACACTCCTTATATTATTTAAGCAGCAAACAGGGAGAAAATTTTTAAAATTCTACCTTTAACTTAGTGAGATGGGGATTTGAAACAAATCACCATGCATGAACGATAACATTTGAATTAAAAGATACCCCAGACCTCTACTTAATGGAATACAGACCGAGGATGACGGCTACTTTAGTACAGCCTCTCCTGGTGATTTAAAGTGGCACGCTCATAAAAAATAACATACTTTATATACATATCCCTGTACATAGCATAGTACAAGTACTCGCACATTGCAATTCTACAAAGAGATTTTATGTCGGCAATATAAAAGACGTTTTAAATTAACATCGGACACGATATGGCGAACCCAGAAATACATTCAATAGATGTTCTAACTGAAGTCATTTCTCCCAGCCATGTTATTTTCAGTATCATTGTGATTATACTATGATGTGTCTTCATTGCCTATACTGTCCATTTTGTAATATTCTCTGGCAAACACAATTTGTTTAATTTCAATATAAATTAGTCTTTGATAAACAAATTTAATTGTATTTTATTCCGAATGCAAACAAAATATTCCTAGAAACTTTAAATGGAAAATTATAACCTAAATATTAATTCCTTGATAATGCTTAAATATTAGACATATTTATACCTAAATTAAAAACTGTAACAAATTGCAAATATTGTATAGTGTGAGTACTGTGACTTCTTTAGTATCAAGCCACTTAACGTCCACTATTGACTTTGCTGCAACAGCTTGCAAACTAATGCTGTAAAGAAGTTGTTGAAGAAAACTAATATATTTCTTGGTACTCTGTTGTAAAGTTTCGTAACAACATTATAGCAAAGTTCTTCATACGTTCTTCATACTGTCACTTTCTTCTGTATATATTAGTAATCGGTATAGTTAGCTGGTTTTGGCGCCACACGTCCATGCCTATATTTTAAAGCCTCTTTTGATGTTTTTTTTTTCGGTGTATACTATATAAATGAGCTTTGGCCTTTAAATTTGATCTACGTTCATCGACGAATGATATATCTAAATTATATACCTCACTGTACTCATTCATGTTCAGTTCTGTAATTAGAGGTGACAATTTATATAATTTATCATAATTAAACTCACTCACTATTGGTGGTTCCATTTTATTGTCGTTCAAGCGAAGATTTTCAGTGATTTTTTTAAATCTTACGATTGAAAATACCTGAGAAATTTTCCTATTCTAATCATTATACCTCCATATCGGGAAAGGATTCAAGCCCAACATGGTTAAAATACCTAAATACGCTTTTATTTCTTTTTCAGTGACTGGAACACAAGTTTTGCAGTTTTTATAGCGAGCATATATATTTTTTGTTCTACCGTTATGAGTACCAAATAATACGGAAATAACTTTTCAAAAATAGTCAGTGGTTGAATTTGTGTGAGTTATAAGTCTTGCGTACAAACATAACCCATGTCATCCCTACTTTTTAAAAGTAGGAATGACATGGGTTATGTTTGTTATAAGCGGTCCCTGCATACTTCTCTAAGAGCTTGATAGTCTTACTGATTAGCGAGAATATCTGTAGATTGAGGAGAATGGTTGTCTGATTCATGAGTGGTTATTTCTTGCTAATTGAGTAACGCATTAGTTATTTGATCATATGAACTCTCAGGCAATCGTTTTATACAGATATAATATAAATCTTTTCATTGCTGGGACAAACAATGGGAAATAATTTTTCACTTCATTTAAACCAAAAATTTAAAAGAAATATAATTGCTTTCGGGGTAATTTTTAACGAAAACTACGAGAAAATAAGTCTAGTTTACGATCAATTTACTTATCAGATTTTTTTAGGACAAGAAGGAACTCTCGTGGATCGATATTTTTCAAAAAAGATCAAAATTCTGTATTGCATTGTCAAAATTCTGTATGCAGAAAAAATTGACCATTGATCACATTCGACATTTAACCAAGATTGTATTTAAATGTGGTTTAAGTGTGGCTTCGTTTGGTGTTGCCGTTTAAAAATACATTTGATTTCGATAATTTGGACTTAGTCGAAAATAATTTCCCCGTCTTTGAGTAATGATTAACAGTTTAATAAGTTAGGACCTACTGAAACACATTTCCATAGAAATCAAAGTAAAACCATTTCTAAACCATTTGCAAACAATATTTAGTATAAGCGGTTTCACATTATTTCTTATAGTTCATCAATAGTAGGCACAGGAGAAATAGGTGTCGTGTATTACTCTTGCTTCTCTGATGACCATTTAGGTGTAATTATCCTCATAAGCCCTTGCAATGGGTAGATAGTGATCTTGTAAATTGCAATTACCGAACTAGGTACAATCTGCCATTCCTCGATAGTTTTACTCGAAGATCAAGTTGCTTTCAAAAAACGTTCTTACTTAAACTTAACTCACTTTTCATTTGCGCAGAATTGTGTTCTACCATGTGAGGATAGTAGTCATAAGTTTTAAAATAAAGGAGTTGGATGAATCTTTCCTGTATTTTCTCAAATACAAGTACGTGAGTTACCTCAAATGCGGATCAAATAACGGAATTATTTTTCGGTTCATTACGAACGAAAGCATTCTACAAAGCCTTAATACAGTTTGTGCCATGGAATCTATGAGAATGCATGACATGGCAAATCCGAGTGTCCTGAAGGAAATCCGAGTGTCCTGGTACTCTTTTGTCAACAAATTACAGTTAATAATCATCATCATTGGCCTTTGTCAAAAAACGACACCTTAAGGAAAAATATATTAAACTAGACCAAGTGCCAAATAATAAACTTGTTAAATACGAATATAACTCGCACTACGAAGATTCCATATACACATAGTCGCAAATAACAATTTAAATGAACATAATATTTCTATTAAAATATTCCCCCCGTAAATACATAAATATGTTGTCTAGCATGTATTTCACAACAACAATAAATATATATTTCATAATACGAAATTCTTTTCGCAGTTGATTTAAGTAATGTGTATGAAGTTTCTATTAACTGTTTACAGATATAACTACGTGAAATAAGTTAGTAGAGGCTACTTAACTGTAATAATTCTCCCTTTAATTTCATTATAAATACTACTATTGTGAATACATTACATTACAGTTATTCAAAAATAGCAGCTTAGCTAGTACGAGGTGGAGATATGTTACATCAACCAAAATGACGACTTTAAAATTTATATATGTTAAAAAGATACCTGTATAGAAAAAGTGTTCACTACACGAGTATACCCACAATATTTTTAAAAGATCTATTCAATGATACCCTACACAATGGTGTATGCAAATAAATAAAATTCACACTCGATATAAATGTAAAGGAAGTACCCTATTAAAAAAAATTGTACTATTACATCTTTAATGCGTTATAAATCTGTATACACGTGTCAAATTTTACGCTGTGAAGATGATTTCAGTTATACCTATTTGCTAGCATTTACTCATATGAGCGCTAGTTCCATTTAATTTATTTTCTTCATTAAAATATAGCAATATGATGTATAATTGACCCTTTTATTTTATTTTAATAATGCAATTCGAAATTTTATCAGACTCTTCAAATATCATTGTCGTACCAGATGATCATTCTTTGATCGATTTAATACAAAAAGCTCTTGAGAAGCGCACACACACACACACACACATATATATATATATATATATATATATATATATATATGTATATATATATATATGTATGTATGTATATATATATATATATATATATATATATATATATATATATATATATATATATATTCCTGAACTAGAATTTAGAACTATTCTAGAATTCTATAACTTAAAAGCGGTGCTTCATTAATATACCTTCATTCAACATTTCATTATCATACCCAGTTACTACCTACCAGGTACTTTTCGAATACCATAAAGAATTATAACCGTTTACTATTGTCTTGCCTAAAATGTTTATTAAAATAATTGTCATAAAGTAATTTTATGATAATAACAGCTCATTAATATACCAATGCTCTATCTTCAGATTATTTTTGTATCTAAGATATGATGGGTTCTTTATATACTTACCAAACAATTCTTGCAACAAGTCGAAAAAAAAGGAATTCGTGAAACTATTCTTACGTCAGAGTTATGTATAATCAATTAAAAGTTAAAATAAACAATTTAAGCAAAAGGAGAATTAAAATAATATAATTTAGAAAATCCGATTCATTAAATCGTATATTTAGAACGCAGATTAAAAAATGTACATCTCAAATCTAATTACCATTTAAATATTGCTGTAAATAAATTAATAGACACTAAAAAGATCTAGAAAAATCAAATCACTTGATGACAAAATTAAAGGTTTAAAGCTCGTTTGGGGAGTAAAATATTTTGTTTTATCGTAAATTTAATAAATTATTTTAATGTAACTACGAAATCGTTTAAAAAATAAATATACGAAATGTCAATGCATGTTCTTTATATTTATCGAAAATAAATTACATTAAAGAAAAAAAAATTATCAACCTTAATTACCATTTAAGCTTAGAATATATTGAATAGATTGATCCCGAGGTAAACTAAAAAAAAAACAGTTTTTTTAGTTTTGGATCAAAAACTATAATTTAATACCATGTATAAATTACTAGTTTTACCTTATTTTGCGAAAGTTAGAAACCTCTGATAGATGGATAGACAGACCCACGGACCGACAAACACACTTAATCGGACCTTCCACGTACAGGACCCTAAAAATTTAAAAAATGCGCTATGCCAATTAATGGGTCTTGAGAATAATACGATTTTTATTTTGAAACCGAATAGCACTTCTAATTGTTATATAAATGGTTATATGAAAGATAACAAGCAACTAAAAACGAATCTAGAACATGAAGAAACCCATATATTAAAATTTTTATTTTTACTCAAAAGGGATGAAGTGAGATAACCTTGGCAATGGTTAAAGTACTAACAAACAACATTGCAGCACGGTGCCTGAGTTGAAATAGTATTATATTACATATGTACTCAAGAAACCGTCACAAAATCATAAACTAAAGTCTTAAGCATTTGATAAAGTGTCGTAATGGTTTAAATACTGTAAACTAATACGTTTATTTATTTTTTATTTCGAGAAATTTGTAAGTCTAACTAAAATCTTCCTTTTATATTTAATATAAACAGGATAAAAAATAAACGTGGAATTTATATAAAATTAATCAAATATATATTTTTCTTTTTTACAGCTGAATCGTATTTTATCTGATGTCAAGATTAAGTTATAAATTTAGAAACTAATGTACCTACGAAAATCATCCTGGACTAAAACTGTTATAATTGAAAGTTCTTTTAAAATGCAAAGGCAAGATCTAAAATTTCATCACCTAAATTTTAAATAAATAAAAAAAACGCAGAGCTGAAAAGAAATATATCAAAAATATCTATAAATATATCGAAATCTATTCGACTGCGATATTGTAAAAAGGAGAATGATAGAATTTTGTAGGAAATAATAAGACATTATCTGCAGTGCTCATCCCAAGCATGACCAGGTTGAAAGAAGGTGGCCCTATCTACGGATACAGAAGGTGGATTTCACTATGATAAAATTATGTAAATACTCTGTGTAATTAGCATCAGTATAAGTACAATTAGCTTTGAATAAATAGCGTAAATTTTAGGCAAATAAAAACTGTTCATGTTTTAATAGAAAGCATGTATGTATCTAAACCAAAAAATCTTGCTAACGTATTTTAAAATAAATTGCTGAATAGATCCTATAAAATTTGAAGAAGGATGATATGATAAAATCTTCGGATATGCAATCCAAGGGTATTTGGCAAGCTCGGTTTTATAACATAAGGGTATTGAAAGTGATTGTTGACCCAATACATGTTAACCCATAACAATTGTAATTGTTGAGCCAATACATGTTGAGTAATTGATGAATGACATTGTTATATTGAGTTTTATTAAACATGTAACAAATGTCATTTAACTCTTTTATTAAGTTTTAACCAATATTCGCCATGAACCAAACTTTTGTGTGCTCATTATTCTAATTTAAATACGAATTTTTACACAATGAAGTATCAATAAAATTCCAATACAGAAATATGATTTCTATTTTAATCAAAATTTTATCAAATCTTCATGGATTATACAGATCAATTTGGTTTTTGTCTCAGATTACCACGTTTGTACATAATTTAGGATTCTAGCTTTAACCATAAAATTATAATATGATTTGCTTATATTTATATTTATATTACATTGATTTAATTGAAAAATATATATTTTAATTTTTAACAATGAATTAATATTAGAACAATTGTATTTGGTTAGACAATTAGAAGTTGTATATTATTTTAAGAGGCAGGTGGAAATGAAGTATATATTTTAATACCCCTATAATATTCGAATAAAATTGGGATGATCAGTCGATATTTAGGCATTTCATGGCTTAAAGAATTCATTAGTCTATTGTTCGTATGTTAAAAATTTAATATAGTGGTGAAAATTTCATTAAATTTTGCATTGAGAGCATCACGAGTGTAGACTGAGGAAAGTAGGTAAATGAAAGGCATGCCTATAGATTTATAACTTAGAACCATCGACTGTATAATTATTTTTTCATTTATTTTAACTAAGATAAATCTTAATTACGATTTGTGTACATAAATTTTAAAAATATATTGCGGTATAAGTTTTTTTTTTACATTTATAGATAATAAAATGTTTCGAACATATAAATATTTAATTGTACACAGTATTATAAAAAGAAATATCAAGTAGCAAATTATAAAATATATGCGGATTACTATGCTATATTTCTACACTAAACTGCATGTTTCTATGTCAAAAAGTTTCAGAGGAAAACGACTGCAACAAACGAACACATGAACATACACGTGAGTGATCATACATGGTTTTTTTTTTTACTGAGCCCTAAAAATGTTAATTTTTTGCATTTATATTTGAAGTAGCTATATGCTTCCTCTCAAGTGGATTTTTCGCCAATTAATTAAATTTAGAATAACAGGTAAGAAAGTTTCTGTACTTATTTATTCTAAAATAGGTATTTTGTAACAAAATAAGAAAATTGTTTTATAATCACTACATTCGCGTCATTTAAAAACATGCGAATTAAGTAAAAGAGTTCATCAGCTCCACAAAAAGTAGATAATAATATAAAATATACATAAAGTACATAATAATAAAAGTAGAGATAAGTAGAAGCGGCTCACATGTGAATAACTTCATGTTATTAAGAAACTGACCTAATTATTGTCCGTTTTATCGTTTAATGTTCATTTCTTAGATTCGTATATTCTACATATGATAGATTTATTTACGGTGTGTTTTGTCTTGTCTCTTTAAAACTGTCCCATTAAACCGCCTTGTATAATTTGATCATTACTTAAATATTACTTAATTTAATTTTTATAATTTGATCATTACTTAATAACACGACATGTAGCTGTAATACATACGTATGTATCTGGACTATCATAAGTCTAAATGAACTTTTACTTTGCGACATCAAAATATATTAATATGATAATTAATTAGCGTGAAAAGACGCGTTTTGGGAATATGAATAAGGCGTTGCCACATAACGATGATGACAAATAATGGAATTTAATTAATAATAAATGACTGAAAAAACACAATATTGTAACACTGTATTCATCAACCTAGCCAAAGTATCCAACTGTATTTTGACATTATTAAATCTATAATCATGATAAATTCCAGCTTCGTGCTCTCCATGTATGCTATTTGATTTTGGGTTACATTGAACAACTTCAGGAGTTGGGATGATTGTTAATAATTATAGACACTGGTCAGAGAATACATACTCGGAATAATATGAGGTTAGTTTTTCGTTATTTTTGTAGAAATATGAAATATTTGGCGTTAATTTTGTAGAAATTCATCATTCACAATTAAATGAAACTACGTGATGTAGTATTATTTCTACTTTCTATAGTTTCTTTACCTCGACCTAGGTTTCGTTGCATTACAACATCTTCAGGCGGGATATTAGCAAAGATTAACTCTTAGGAACAACCAACAACATTTATATGTCTCAAACACAATAGAGGAAGCCTGGTTTGTGCGGATTTTTCCATTGCTTATGTTAGTGAGTTAATTGCAGGGGCGCAGTGTAGGTTTTATTATATTTCCGAGAGTTATACAATGTACCAGTATTTTAGTGAGGGTAATAAATTCAATTGTTGTTATTATGTAAGGTTATACAATGCAAACTTTACGGTGTATGTAATAAAATTAAATGGAAGTTGTTATCGGTAATATATTTATAAAAAAGCAAGGGTATTTGAAAGTAAGGACAAGGTAGTACACTAATTCTACATATCTCCGATTTTGTGTATTCATATATTTATTTATTTATTTCTTTTAATTTTTTTGTTTTATTATATATTCTTATATTTATATGTGTATTAGTGCTGAAAACTCACCTAATAACAACAATCGAATTTATTACCCTCACTAAAATACTGGTACATTGTATAACTCTCGGAAATATAATAAAACCTACATAAGCAATGCAAAAATCCGCACAAAGCCCAGTTTTCGCTATTGTGTTTGAAACATATAAATGTTGTTCGTTGTTCCTAAGAGTTAATCTTTGCTAATAGCCCACCAGAACATGTAATACAACGAAACCTAGGTTGTGGTTAAGAAATTAAAGAAAGTAGAAATAATACTACATCACGTAGTTTCATTTAATCGTAAAAATATGACTTAAAGTGCACACACATGCATATGACCAACGCTACACACTTGTCAAAAATTTCATTATTTGTCATAATAAAATTCAATTTCATTATTTGTCATCATCGTTATATGGCCGTGGCCATATGCATGCACTATTGCGGGAATGAAACCGATTTCGTTTAAAGTTTATATTAGACGTATTTGCTTGTATTTAAAAGTTATTTCAGTTTTATTTTGTGTCTAAGTGTCAATGATAATTTACTATTTATTATTTTTTGGATTTTCGAACAACATTAATTACCATATATATCTACGTATGTATATGGGTACATATCATTTATTTAATAAATATGAAGGTAAAATCAGAATAAAAATCAAAATGTAATTTTAAGCTTATTGTTAAATTTGAGCAATGAGTTATTTCATGGAAAAACAGTTAGTCGACAGAAATGGTTTGCCATTTAAGAATATTAGTTATCACATTCAACCCCTAATTTTCTTACTTGGTTATCCGGGGTTCATGCAGTCTAAACATCAGAAACAGGTTTATATGTTCAGAGAACATCGTGCTATGTTATCAATAATAGTAACATTTTTAAATGTAGTACATCTGAAATTCAGGCAGGTATTACGGATACTTTATGTAGAAGTTTCGCAATTATATAGCTTGCTTGAGCCGTAAAGTTTGATATTTTTGTAGTTTATTGTCATTAGAAATTAATATTTTCTCTTTTTCTTGTGCGTATGATGCTATATTATCTGCAATCATTATTTGCTTGTATGAAAAAGTCTTAGTAATCGGTGAATGTTATCGGTTGATTTCAATATAGTAGGTGCTTCAACTGTTTTTTGGGGCTAGATTAACATTTAATAGGTCCTTATTTTAAATAAATGTACTTCTACTAAACGCGTACCATTCCACTTTAAAAAACAAATTTCCCAAATCTAAACAGGAATAAAATGAATTGAGTGTAAAACCCTCTTTACACACTATTCTCTAAAATATATTTTCTATCGAATTTTCTTTCAAGGAATAGTTATTAATACTTTAAGGATTTTGCATTACCTACTCCAAAGGATTTTTTTTAAATATTGCCTTAAAGACATGTATTTGACTAGGTACGCACTTGAAGTGTCTTTAATAGCGTAAAAAGCAACTGAAAAAATATTAAATTGTATTTTGTTACTCAACCCATTATTATAACCTCAGTAGTAAGGAAAATTGTTTAAATAATTACTCTATTTAATAATTTGACTGAATCCATTAACTAAAAATGCATAAAACAAAAACAAATTGAAATTCTATAAACTAACAAAAAATTATTTATTTATTTACAAGACAGAGTGGTGACAAAAGCACACATTTGTCGAGGCGAGTTGAAATGCCAACTGGCGAGAGTGCAAACCTTGCGATGTAGGTAGGAGAGAGAAAGATGATGACTACGGAACGGTAAAGTGGTATAGAGTCACGACGCGTGGAGGTTTGCTCATACAGACATTTTCGTGGCATTGTTATAAGTTTGCGGATTTGCGCGGATCCCGTAAATGTATACGAGCAAGGCGGAGTTGTGTAAGTGTGCAAAAAACAGTGTGTTACATGAATTTTTTGTTATATTAGAAAGTTAAAAATAGTCTTCCTTTCAATGGAATTTAGCCTTTTAAAGTTAGTTATTTAGAGATCAATAATATTTCAATTGGAATAAATCGGCTTTGTTTTGGTGGTAATAATTCAAATGACCAAAAAATCTCGTTGTTTCATCTTCAGTGTCATTCAACGCCAGTTTTGTCACAGACATAAAGAGGAACATGAATTGTTTCATGGCTCTTAAAATCTAGATACCTTAAAGGTAATTCAAAAAAGCAAATAGAATCGACAAAGAAAATATTTTGAACTTGACGATAATTTTGATTTCAGCCAATTTATCAGCTGACGTAATTTAAAAATAATTTGTTCCATTTTTCATATTTATGTTTTTAAGGGATCTTAAGACTTTTTGCTGAGAATTGATAGATTACGGAACTTCTTATTAAAACGCAGTAAGTGCCGTCAAAAATCCAAAATCTTAAATAAAACCCATATTCGTTTCAATCAAGGTCGTCGAAATGTTTGACATTTTTTTGGAGGTTTTTATTACACAATATAAAAAAGACGCAAAGTAGTGTGATTTCATTTCAATTACCAGTGACGTTATATACATATATTTGCAAAGGAAGATGGAGTTTCGGCAAATGTATAGGACAAGGAAGATGAGCATTTATGATTATGTAAAATGCAAAATACACAATACAATTATGTGAAATACAGTTATGCAAAATAGAAATAAACGTAATCTATATATATAAGTTCAAGTGAAAATTATTAAAATTCGGTCTTTGATGAAGTAAAATTCATTCAACATGTTCTGTATTCAATTGCAGTACTGATTTTTTGCGAAAAGTCTAAATTAATACTAATTCTTAAAATCAATTCGACCTAATTTGTTTTTTTAAACTATTTGAGCATTTTTTATTACATTTCCACGGTTTATGGGGATATTAAAATATTAATAATTGGGACTGTCCAATAATTCAGAATTTCGGACTATTTCTCTCATAGATATACACCCTAACTATGTACTATACTCTAAGATTTAAAGTTGAGTCAGTGCTAAAATTAGCAATTTTGATTGTTTATATCAAACAAATTATATAAGTTATATTTATGATATTTATATTGACAAGTTTTCGCTTGAATTAGAGAGCTTTTAAAAGTGGCTCGAAATATCTTATGTAAATATACACAGGATGTGCGAATAGCTGCGCAGAGGACTTGCCTGATCGCTAGCACACACTTTTATCAGCGGTTATTAGTCTTACGCGTAGAAAGCATCTTATGCGTACATTGAAATATGTACCAAAATATTTCACATTTTCATAAAACATTTTTCATTAGAAAATTTTCATAACTATCGGACTTGATCTATTTTAAACTTTCTTACCCTAGCCTGAATTTTGGTTATATTAAACCAATAGGTCGATTAACGTCGCCTCTAATATTCGCTTATTTTTGTGTAATAATACCAAGTAATAAGCTCTACTGGTACTAGTGCAGAGTTTGAAGTAAACGTGGGTGTTCACCAAGGTTCGACGCTCAACCCGCTTCTATTCAAGAACTATGTAACGGAATACCTACAAAAACCAGCTCTATGGAATTTGCTATATACAGATGATATTGTACTAAGAACACAGACAACAGCAGAAAAAGTGGCATTTGAAAACCTGGTATCTCCCGCACTCGAGTGCAAAGGACTTCGAGTAAGCAGAACCAAAACCAAAAAAATGCACTGTAAGCTATCCGGACCGATTGACGCTACAAAGCCGCTTAAAATCGATAACATCCCTTTGAAATCAGTCAGCAATTTTAAATACCTAAGCTCAGTAATAAAAGCGAATGCACCCGTGGAAAATAATACTGAAAATGGAGTGAATGTCAGCTAGTTAAAATGGACATCTCTAACCAGAGTTATGTGGGAGGAAATAATGCCTATAGAGATCAAAGGCAACATATACAATAGAGCAATAAGGCCAGCTCTACTCTGTGAATCTGAATGCTGGCCCTTGAGAAAAATCTGATGAGCAGAAACTGCACGTAACTAAGTCATAGATGCTCAGATGATCCAGAGGAACCAGAAAAGTGAATTATCCGCGGAACGTTTAAAGTAGCAAAAAGTAAAGATAAAATTGCGGAAAACTGCTTTCGCTGTTATAAAGCAAAAAAGATGACATGACGAGATCTGTTATGGAGTTAGAACAACCGAAAATAGGTCGTGACAAGCCAACAACCACCTGGATGGGAAAGTGCAAAGGGACATGAAGATAATGGGACTACACTATCTGGACATGACGATGATGCGACTACACTATCTGGACATGACTAAATTACACCAAGAATGGTACTTAACATAAGGCGGACCGACCACAAAAGACAGGGGAAATGAGGCACAGGACAAGAAGAGTGTATAACAATATCATTCAATGAATTATTTTTTCATTGAATATGTGAATCTATCGATTCACGATCTGTTTTATGAATCTTCCCTCATAATTACGTAGACGTTTCAAATTTGTTTAAAGGCACAGAAAACTTTTTTGCCCTCACTTTATATTCATTACAGAAGGAATAAATAATGATGTAATCGATCTTTTCGATACATTATATATACGTGTGTATATATATATATATATATATATATATATATTTATATATAAATATATATATATATATATACACATATATATATATATATATATATATATATATATATATATATATATATATATGTATATATATATATACATATATAATTAATATAACACTCTCTGTATTTACTAAGGATTGCAATTATGCAAATTCAGATCAGTATCATTTTTAACTCTATGGAATCTGGACCCAAGCTGTACGGGATCTGCGCAAATCCGCAAACTTATAACAATGCCACGCAAAACTCCACGCATCGTGGCTCTATACCACTTTACCGTTCCGTAGTCATCATCTTTCTCTCTCCTATCTACATTGCAAGGTTTGCACTCTCGCCAGTTGGCATTTCAACTCGCATCGACAAATGTGTGCTTTTGTCACCACTCTGTCTTGTAAATAAATAAATAATTTTTTGTTAGTTTATAGAATTTCAATTTGTTTTTGTTTTATGCATTTTTAGTTAATGGATTCAGTCAAATTATTAAATGGAGTAATTATTTAAACAAATTTCCTTACTATTGAGGTTATAATAATGGGTTAAGTGACAAAATACAATTTAATATTTTTTCAGTTACTTTTTACGCTATCAAAGACACTTCAAGTGCGTACCTAGTCAAATACATGTCTTTAATGCAATATTTTTAAAAAATCCTTTGGAGTAGGTAATGCAAAATCCTTAAAGTATTAATAACTATTCCTTGAAAGAAAATTCGATAGAAAATATATTTTAGAGAATAGTGTGTAAAGAGGATTTTACACTCAATTCATTTTATTCCTATTTAGATTTGAGAAATTTGTTTTTTAAAGTGGATATCAGTTTCCAATTTCTTTTAATACGATAAGATGTATTTTCACAGTTTTTTCAAGTTCGCAAAACTAGCATGCTAATTAAATTTGAACACATAAAAAAACAGAGATAAAAATTTTCCTCAAGTTTTGATAAACCAATATCTCAAAACACTGATAATTAGTGAATTTGCACCACAACGAAACACAATTTGATATTGACTTGATTCATATATGGCCATTCATATATGGCTGGTATATTATAGAGCATTGCACCAGTTTCGTCGAACAATGTCTAGTAACTGGCTTTGAACTTGATTTTAATATGAATATAATAACCACCAATGGTGCTAGCGTTATGGAAAACGTTCGTGACCCCGTGCTGTGATATCAGCAACTGAGCTTCAAATACGCATTTGGCCGTTATGGTTACTTTATAAACATAAAAGAGATGTTGAACACACAGGATTAAGTCTCTTTGAATCGAACGTAGAGGAAGACAACGAAACAGGGATAGGACAAATGAAGTACAAGGTGTGTCTGCAGCAGCAGATCCTAAGTCCATTGAAGTGATTTCCGCGTAAGATAAGAGAACATCGAATTAAAATAAAAAAATATCATTTTTACTTGCAAAATGAGGAGCGATAATAATAAGATTTGAAAAAGCCGAACTTACATTTCCTATGCCAGAGAAAGAATATGATGTGGTAAGAAAATAAAAAAAAAATATTGAAGAAAGTCATAAAAAAATACATTAAAGATATCAATGGCCTATCTGTAATGATTCCAGAATGTGACCAAAGTACTTTGCAATGCAATTTAAAATAACAATAGGAACTAAAAATTTGGAGGCAGCGAAAAAGAAAATGGTCATATATAGAAACAGAAACGAATCAGAAAAAAAAATTTACAAAATATTAAAGAAGGAGTAACTGTATTCGCAAATGAAGGAACGTCAAGAAAACGCTTCTATAAAGTCATAAACGATAAGGTTTATGAATATTTAATAACTTAAAGCAACACGCTTAGCGGCAGAACAGACCTTATCAACCACTGGCTATATATTTAATTATTTAAGAAGTAGGTTAAGAGATGAAACAATCAGTAATGCTTATTTCATAAATTTTTTATTTCAGTAGCAGTGATATCTTTGTATTTTTAGAAATTAATAAGTAAGCAAAATGATGTACTTTTAGTATAGTTTAGTTTGTGCAACTTATTAAATCCTACTACTGGGCCAAAGTATCCTCTGAGTCATTAGTTCACTACTTAGTTTAATATCGTTATAGTAATGTAGTAAAATTTACTATAATCAGCATTAAAATAATTATCATAAACTGTCATAGATATAAAGTAATGTGATTTATTGTGATACTGTGAGACTGTGAGACTGATTAACCACCCATGCTTATTTGTTCTTATTATAAATTAAAACGACGTGTACTCAATTAGATAATCAATGGCTGACAGACTTTATTTCTTAATAAGAGTTATGTACAAAAGGTTGACATATCAGAGACAATAGTTATAATCACAATCACATACGTCGTAGATGTCGCTACATTGTTTATTTGATGTTACTAATTTAATTATATAATATTTAACACCCCAACTACAGCAAATAAACTAAATTTTCAAATTTACAAAAAAAACAGAATATCTTAATTTCTACCATCTACAAAATTAACTCCCATACTTTCAACACATTTGTAATGCTTATTAGCACTAAGTCCCTTTGTTAACAAATCAGCAGGCATAGCTGTTGTTGGCAAATATTTTAAGTTAATAATTTTGTTGTTTACTGCATCTTTAACAAAATGGCACCTTATATCAATATGTTTGCTTTTTCTATTTATAACATAATTTGCCACCAACTTCTGTGCACTCTGACTATCATTGAATACTGGTATAGTACATAGTTCAGTAGTAATTTCACATAGTAAAGCCCTCAAATACTTAGCTTCTTTACATGCTTCAGCTATTGACATGTATTCGGCCTCCATGCTGGATAAAGCCACTGTCCTCTGCTTACTACTCTCCCAGGAAATCACTGAGCCAGACATTAAAAAACAATAACCTGTGTAAGATTTACGATCTAACATATTGCTTGCCCAATCGGCATCAACATATCCTACGAGTTCAGGTTTTTCTTTAGTATATTTTAAGCAAAAATTTTTTGTTTTCTTTAGATATCTGAGAATCCTTTTCGCATAATTCCAATGAGCATCAGTATAACATCTATTAAATTGACTTAGAAAACTGACACTAAATGCTATGTCAGGCCTTGTTAGCACTGATTAGTACAAGAGACCTTGTTAGTACATGAGACTTCCAATCAGGTGTTGATATGGAATCTGTTGGTTACGAGTTTCATTTTTTTCAATATTCAATTTACATTCCATTGGAGTAGTACATTCTTTACGATCTAACATATTAAATTTACTCAACAATTCTTCTACATATTGCTTTTGGTCTAATGTAATAAAGTTATTTTCTTTATCAATTTTAACACGCGTTCCTAGACAATTTTGAACTTGTCCTAAATTTTTAATTTTAAACTTTGAACCCAATGCTGAAAATAATTTATCTGTTTCCTTCATACTGTTTGAAAAAACAAAGAAATCATCTACATATAAAGCAATAACAATTTTAAAATCATTATTCAGTTTTGTAAATATACATGGTTCCAATTTACATTTCTTAAAATGTAACTCACACAAACATTGCTCAACTTTCTCATACCACGATCTAGATGATTGCGTTAATCCATATATGGCTTTATTAAGTTTTACAATAATATTTTTCATATTTCTATCACAAGAAATATCAAGTTGCACCATGTAAATGTCTTCTATAAGATAACCATTTAAAAAAGCTGTTTTAACGTCTAGTTGAGTAATATCTAAGTTTAACTGCACTACTAGAGCAAATAAGAGTCTAAGTCTTGAATGCCTAACCACTGGTAAAAAGTGTCATCATAGTCCACACCTGGCCGTTGCGTATAACCTTTAGCCACTAAACGCGCTCTATACCGCACACTTTTATCACTGTTCACTTTTATTTTAAATACTCATTTACACTGCACTAAAGTTTTATCAGAAGGCAACTCGTCAACAGGTACCCACGCCTGATTGTCCTCAAACGCTTGCAGTTCTTCTCGCATTGCCTCAATCCATTTTTCTTTGTCCAAGCTATTCGATGCTTCTTCAACATTTATGGGATCACTGACACATTCTGTGCTTGATGATATGCATAGATTAGTAAAACCATACCGCTCAGGTTTCTTTTTGATACGTTTAGTTATTGTTTCTGCTAGATCTGACTCTTCTTTATCTTCAGATTGATCTCTTGTATTTAGCTCTTCATCTGTGCTTACAGATTGCTGGAATGTAGAGGCTAAATCTGATATAGCATTCTCATATTTACAATTAGAGATATCCTGGACTGAGGGAGTAGTTTCGTTCTCTAACATTGCTACTTCCTGCCTCATTTCATGATCTGATTCTTTTTCTTCACAAGTATCCTCAACTGAAACTGATACATTGTCACGTGAATAATTTTTGTCAGTACTTTCATGAATGATCACATCTCTACTTGTAATCACACATCTTTTGATGGGATCATAAATTCTGTATCCCTTGACATTTTCAGGGAAACTAACTAGGATGTGTTTTTGTGACTTGGTATCCCATTTCAATCTTTTTTCCTTTGATACATGGACCATCACCTCGCTACCAAATATTCGGATACGACTTAAATCTGGTTTTGAATTAAACCAGAGCTCAAAGGGTGTTTTGTTTTTTAATTTTAATGCAACCGATCTATTCCTGAGATAAACAACAGTATTAATCGCTTCTGCCCAAAAACTTTTCTCTAGATTAGTATTAAATAACAAACAACGAGCTCGCTCAACTAAGGTTCTATTAATTCGCTCACCTAATCCGTTCTGCTCAGGAGTATAGGGATTTGTTTTTTGATGAATTATTCCAGCATCTTTTAAAAAATTCTCAAATTCCCTGTTGCAAAACTCTAAGCCATTGTCTGTCCTAAACATTTTGATTTTATTGCTTTGTTGATTCTCAACCATCGCTTTAAATTCCTTGAAGTATTTGTAAACTTCACTCTTGGCTTTGAGGAAGTTAACAAAAACCATTCGAGAATAATTATCGATAATTATTAGGAAATACCTTGCTCCGCCTATTGAAGCCGTCTCCATCGGTACGCATACATCATATGCATGTATCATATCCAGTACACTGCCATTCCGTATTCCAGTATGATCAAAAGATAAGCGACTTTGTTTTCCTTCGCAACACACTGTACACGAACTTTTGTTAATTACAGGCTTGTCAGCGTATAATAATCCCGATACTGCACCTTCTTTCATTGCATTTAAGTCATTCAAATTTAAATGACCCATTCTTCTGTGCCATACTGCACCACTTGCTGCCGCAGAAGATGTAAACAGACAGTGCTTATATTCTAAAGACAACTTGTAAACACCATAAATCTCATTCGCCACTGCAACTAATTCATTGTTTTTGTTGTAAACATCACACCTCTTCTTCTTGAATTCTACTCTATTACCAATTTTAATCATCTGACTAATGGATATCAAATTCGTAGTAAGGTCAGGAATACATAATACATCTTTCAGTGTAATCTCGTATTTACAGTTTGGAGTCACTGTTACAGTGTCCACATCACCCGAGCACAAAACTGGCATAGCACTTCTATTAGCAGCTATATTCTCTTTAATGCTGGATGTAAACATTCTGTTTTGCAACTTGTTTTCATCATGTGTCATATGAGCACTCGCTCCACTGTCTAAATACCACTTCCGTATTTACCACATTGGATTTTCCGTATTTACCACTTAGAAAAACAGCTGAGAAAGCATGTGTTTTCTTTGTTTTCTCGGAATAATTAATTCACTGATTACACTGGTTTTTGTAGTGTCCAAATTGTTTACAACGATAACATTTTATATTCGCCTTGTCCGTTTTGTTGACATTCATGTTCATAGACAAAACACCGCCGCCATGATGATTTTTGCTGTCATTCTTTCCAGAGTTGCCAACCTTAGAGTTTTTCTGTCGACTGTGCTGCCCTCTACTCAAGTGTGTTCAATCGACATTATCATGGGAATGTATTTTTCAGTTAATCCTGCCAGCATCAAGCAGCCAATCCACTCATCGTTCAAAAAAAACCTGTTCCAGACAATTTCTGTCGCGTTTCTATTATTTGCGTAACATAACTTGTCATTGATTCACAATTGTTAAGACGGATCGAAATTAAATTGCGCAGCAACGATATTCTTCGAGAGAATGCAGAATCATCGAACATAATTTTTAGTTTTGTCCATAAGCTTTTTGATAATTTAGCTTCTTTTATGTGAACATACAGCGAGGGATCTATAGTCAGGATCAATTTTGCTTTAGCTTTCGCATCATTTCCGGCTGTTTCTTTAGTAGGCTCGGCTTTGATGGTATTCACCACGCCTTTCAAAATCAGCAAGTTTTCCACTGCAAAGGCCCACTCGTGATAGTTTACTCGGACTTTGAGCTTCGGTACGTTAGTGAGAAATGAATTAGACGTCATTATGGTAACAACACGTGCTACTTCACGAATCACTAAATAATTTTTTACTGATTTAATTTTAACACTGATTTAAAGAATGCCTATGCTAGCTAACTGATAAATATATTTTTTACTTTCTCCTAAGGGCGATACTGGGCCCATAACCTATTATAAATTAAAACGACGTGTACTCAATTAGATAATCAATGGCTGACAGACTTTATTTCTTAATAATAGTGATGTACAAAAGGTTGACATATCAGAGACAATAGTTATAATCACAATCACATACGTCATAGTTGTCGCTACATTGTTTATTTGATGTTACTAATTTAATTATATATTTTAACATTCCTCGCATACTATTTCTATTTTTCCGTTTATACCTATTTTCCACCGAAATGTCACATAAGACAAGATGTGCGCGCTGTCAACTAAATGTCTCCCGTCTTAATGCAAGTGTACTAGTATGTTCTATGATTGTCTCCGTTAGTGGGTGTGCACTCGTATGTGCTACCTGTTCTGCGTTTTTCGATTATTATCGAATCGATATTAATCGTTACTTGAACATGAAAAAACAAATAATTTCAAATTCGTCTTAATTACCATTGTCACCGTTTATTGACGGGAACGGCGTGCTTCGAGTTGGTGGTCGTCTTATCAACAGAGACTATGAATACGATAAAAGGCATCCAGTCCTTCTTGATAATAAACGTAATTTTACACGGCCGTTAATGGAACATGAACATACGACTAAAGCATACCTCAGATCTACGTAATCATACGTAAGAAATATTGGCCTTTAAAGGGTAAAATTCTAGCCCGAAGAGTAAAACAGTGCGTACTTTGTACGCATTTACGTGGTAAGGTTATGAAGCAATTACTGGGCAGCTTACCAGCTGATGGGCTTCATGTATGGATTGATGGATTTCAAGTATGTGGCGTCGAATTTGGGGGTCCTTTTCAAATATCAAGTAAGAGGGAACGAGGCAATAAATTATCAAAATATTACCTTAGTTTATTTATATGTTCTTTAACGAAGGCAATACATTTAAGTTAGTCAGTGACCTCACTTTAGGTGCATTTATATTGTGTTTGCCTACATTCATATCACGTCGAGGTAAACCTCACACTATTCATTGTGATAACGGACGTAATTTTGTGTGAGCAAATAATGAATAGGGTAAAATTCTCAAGTCGAAAAAGGTATTAATTTTTCATTTATTCTCCCGTATTCCCCTACGATAGGTGGTTTATGGTAAGCGGGTGTAAAGTCAACAAAATATAATTTAAAATGTATTATGGGTAATGCTAATTTCAGCTATGAGGAATTGGAAACATTGTTCGTGCATAGGCTGTTCTTAATTCCCATCCACTCATTCCCTTATCAACCAATCCTACGACCTATCTTCCTTAACTTCAGGGCACTTCTTAATTGGTCGATCTCTCACTTCACTCAGGTCGATACCAAATCCCAAGCATCCAAACAGTTACGAGCGCATTGCAGAATTAAGACGACATTTCTGGCTCAGATGGAGTGGCGAGTACTGGGCGAAGCTGCAGCATCGCAGCAAGTGGCGTCGTCAGCAGCCTTTGCTACGAGTCGGCGACCTGGTAGTCTTAAAGGAAGATAACGCGCGTCCACTTAAATGGAGAATGGGATGGGCCGTCAAGTTATTTCCCGCTCAGGATGGTCTTTGCAGAGTGGCCGATTGCAGGTACTAACAGCGGCATCGAGCGAAGGGCACTCAATTGGGTCTGCTTTCTTCTTACTGCTCTGCTAGGGGCGGAGGATGTTGGCGCCACCATAATGAAATTCAGCGCGGCTTAACATACTGAAGTTCTTCCCTACTACTCACTGCACTTTTGGCTTTGGACGAGACAACATCCAACGCGGCGCGCCTCCCTTTTCAATATCTTGAACTTGAAATTATACAAACTTTACACTTCACATTTCACATTATATACATTACATTCATTAATTTTATATTGAGTCTTTTTATGTTCCGTGTACCCTTATTTAGCGCGAAAAATATCTACATTAATTCTAATTTTTTTAATTGGTATTTGGCACTTCGTGTATTTAACATGTCACTGAAGATCGTTTAATATAATTGCATCAACGCACAAGGACAAGCGACTAACTTTACACAAACTTTTCACATTCGCAACCACGGACAAGGATGTGCAACTAACTTTACCTGAGATTAAATTTTGCATATACATTTAACATTTTACATTTGCAACTGCGCACATGGATTGGGAACTAATTTTTCTTAAGTTTATACTTCATACTTACATTTGAAATTTCCCTTTTGTGCACAAGGATATGCACCTTACTTTACCTAAGCTTAAACTTTACATAAAGGTTTTTATACTTTATATTTTACATTTTACTTTACCTAAGCTTTAGTTTTATACATAAAGTTTGACTTTTTAAGTTTTAGTTTTGCATATAGGGTTTTGTACTTTACGTTTTTTTTACATATCACATTTACATTACCTAAACTTTTAGGTTTACATATAGGGTTTTATATTTCATATTTTTCATTTTACATTTTATATTTTAGCTTTTACATTTCCTAAACTTTTAGTTTGCATATGGAGTTTTACACTTTACATTTTTATTTTACATTTTAAATTTTACCTTTGACAATTTTACATTTAATGTTAAAGTATTACCACTTTACATTTTGTACTTTACATTTGACTTTCAATTCTTACTCTGTTCTTACATAGATACATCTCTGATTTTGCGTTTAATATGTGTGCACTATATATTTTAGATTGGAAAACAGTTGACATAACTCTAGCTAATACTACATTGACACCGACATTCCGCTTCCTTCTTTCATTGGTGTAAATTTAGTTTTTAATGAAGCTTTTGTAGACCGCAGTTATAAATTTGTACTTTATGTAAATATGTTTTAATTTTTTTAGATACTCACTGTTTTTATCATGCTCATGATGATTTTGTTATCTATATTCAATAAAAAGACTGAATTTAGCACAGTCTTTTAATTGAACTCATTAAGGTCACACAAAAAATGTTTCAACCGTATTGCTTCTTTGGTGTCCGCACAGGCTGCTATAAGACAGGTTGCAGTCGACTGTCGCTGACTGGATCGGGAGATGGCAGCACCATTTTTGAGAAAAACATAACCATTTACAGATCGTTGAGTTTAAATATTGTTGGCTTGTTTCTTGGTCTTAATGCCATGTTGAACAGTGTCAGATTCTTAGTTCTCATGTTTAGTAGATATAGGCTCCTACTACACGAGGTCTACTTGTGAGGTGTGTCATCTCCACCAGATTAACGGGCGATAGCTGTCTCTCTCCACTCTTGTGTTTCGGGAGACCTTTTGGAATTATGAGATGTGGTCGGCTCGCATTTTGCCCTGTTCAGATTTAACGAAACATTATCTTTTTTAAGTATGGATTCCAGGTATACTACATTTCTGCCCTTTATTACCATTTTTGAACTGGGCTGTATAAATCGGTACCTGTTTATATTCAGGTAAAAGTCGCTTTCTTTGCTATTTGATCCCATTTTCTGGTCTTCTCTTTTGGGAGATGAACTATTGCTTCACATCCAAATACTCTCTAGTAACTTTTTTTCTGACCATATCTCCTCCGGAGTTTTATGTTTAAGTGCTCGGGTCGAGTTTCTGTTAGTGAGATAGGTAGCCGTAATAGCTTCTTCAACCCAGTACTTTTTTGGGAGATTGGCTTTATTCAGTAGGCGCTTTCCCTTTTTGATTAATACTTTGTTCATTCCTTTGGCTACTCGGTTCTTTTAGGTGTGTATTATTGTCTGATATATAATTCCAACCCTTTTCATGAACTATGAAAAGTCTCCATTCGACTCGCGTCCGTTTTCTGTACGGAAGTATTTCATTTTACTCTTTTTAATTGATTTTCGATTTGGTTTAAAAATTTGTTGATTTTTTTGATACTTCCGACTTCCAATACAGGAAGTAAACAAAAACTTCCTTTGAAAAGTTGTCGTACACCGATCTCTAAGCAAACCAACACCTTATTATTCCAGACTTTCTTCGGAATCTGAGCAGCTTGAATATAAACTTAAAGCGATATGCCAACCAGAATAAATATTCTCGTTCTCGCCTTTAAATCATCTTTTAAATTTACTTTTTTGCTGCATTCTACACAACCTTTGTGTTGAAGATAAAATTTTACAGCAAACCTCCACCTGTAAAAATTATCGCGACCCGTTAATTGTCGAATAATATTAATGAATTGTTGGATAAAATTTTACCTTGCTTTTGATGTTAATGGTTTGACCATTTACACGTTCGCAGGTTAAAATATTCTGAAGGCTCACTTTTATTTTCAAACGTTGCATTATTTCGACGCTAAGGTTACTGATCCCATAGACTATTGAATCCTTCTTGCGCTAGTGAAACCACGTAGTTGATTAAAGAGATACTCTTAGATTAGGAATCCGGACAAGTAGCTACCGCTACTATGACTATCGCCAAATAGAGAAAAGAGAAGACGGAATTGCGGTTTATATATCCACTACCATAGACTATGCAGGACGGGGCGACAACACCATAAACAAAAATATTCAACAATTAGGTTTATTACTATATTTATTTAATACCTATCTAACTTGATGTAGCTAAAAGCGAAAAATTGTTTAAAAGTAAAGAAATTATATGAAACCAATAGAAAATTTAATGAAACCTAAATAGGCTAACATGTAGATAAACAAATAATGTGTAAAATCGCAAAAAAATTTGTACGAAATTTTTAAACCTGTAGTTAAATTCGTTGATAAAAATGACATGGTCAAAGGAACTTTGGTGGAGACTAAATTGATAATTAGCTTGATTTACAAATAATAGAATAAAATAAAGTACACGGTGTAAAATATTGCAAACGATGTAGGCAATGTTTTTTACGTATATAAATGCTATATGCAATTACGGATAAATGTAAATTCTACATTATTTTTTAAACTACCTATCAAGTTCGCCCTTAGCATAGCTGCAAATTATTTTAATTCCTTTTAAAAACTTAAGTAATTTTTTTCTTAATATTATAATCACTCTATGTAATTATTATTTCTTCGATAAATGATTCATCTGTATGTGTAAAACATATTTATTTTATTAAAATTCTCAATTCAAAATTTAGTTTTATGAAAAAGTACATTCAGTTTAACTGAGTTACTACTAATGGATTATATCATTGAATAAAAAAATAAGTCGAAATAAGATTATATTCAATCGGCAACCGACAGCGCTCAGGATATAACTGTAAATAAAAGTTTTAATTATTTTTATTTTGACAGGAATATTACATATATAAATAGATATTTGTATGTACGCATATGTGTATGATGTATATGTATGCATATGTACAAGCAATGTTGATAATAACAGAAAGGTTCCACCTCGACGCTCAGTACTGTACCATGGTTGCAATTTTTTGACTTAGACTCCAAGTCTCTTCTTCTATCTTTTCGGCTTGATAATAAATTTTGTATGCAGACTTTTTTAAGTTAATGGTTTACAAAGTTTGTCGTTTAAAAGCCACCTAGGTGATGAATATTCAAACCAATATATGAACTAAAAAACAGGATGTGTTCAATTAATGGTAAAAAAAAACTTTGTGTATAAAATTTAGTATTAGATACAGTATTAAAAATGGAGCTTCCTCTAAATTTTAAGCCCTATAGGGCTTAAAAACTTTCACAACGAAAATAATCTTTAGATCTACTCGTATATGAGGAACATTGTGTTCCGGAAAACAAAAACAACGAGTGATTCATATCAGTACTGATGAGAAAGTAGGGCAGTTACAATTTACATTCAGTATAACATTTAATAAAACGATAAAGGAAAATAATTATAGGCAAGCGGATAAATCTCTAATAATAAGGGAACTGATTTTTGTCATTTATTTCTAAGAACGTAATGTGTCTTGAACTCTCTTGAATTGGCAAAATGCTTATTAATATATTTGCGTGAAATTTCATGATACAAATTCAAAGCGATATGAGAAAAATTTGGAGCAATATTTATTTTACGTAATGTCACAAAAATGAAGCACGAATGTATTCGAATTAAGTCAAGATCAAAAAAACCAAATTATGATAATCATCTAATCTGATAAAGATGTCCGGTGGTACCTAAAAGGAACAGTTAAAATAAAAGTACTCGACGTAAACCAAGAGATTATAACAAAAAATGAGTAGCTGCTCCGTTCAACTGCTGTGCTCAGTGAAACCGACAAATATCTTTTTTTAGATTGGAAGTGAAAAACGGTCTTTTAAAAGTACTACCCAACAGGTCTCAATTGAGGAAAAAAATTATCAACCGAAATGAGAGAAGATGACAAGTTTTGGAAATGTTATAACAAATTACAGTACCCAACAATAAAGCACAAATCTCACAATGTAATTCTAAGTTCAAGTCGCACTCAATTATGCTTATAAATAGAGTGCTATTATTTAACTAATACAGTAGGTATTAAGTTAATAAGATACAATTATTTCATGATAAAAAGATAATTTAATTTATTTATTTAATTAAAATAAACTGATTATAATAATAACCTACCTTCGTGTTAATTGTTTACTTAACAAGCAAATATAAGAAAACAATTTAGTTATAACATGATTCAATTTTATTACCTTACTTCGAAATTCGAATAAGGTATTTTTTTCAGGTTTGGCTTTTATCATATTTATTCTGCAATTTATCTGCGATATTATTATGTTCTGTAATATTTAAACCTTGCCCGTATATGAAACACATACCCTGTTTTTTCCAAAATTCTTTATTCGATCAAAAAAATGTTAAGTAATCTCTGCATTTTTTTGTTATTTTAATGTCAGATTTGTTATAAGTGGTGTTTAAAAGAGAGAATTAGTACAATAATGTAGATATCACGAATTATAATATGACGTAAAAACATCACACGAATAAAAAACTTTTATTTTAAGCGGATTAATTGTCTCAACATGTCTTAATAAAGTCCTTATTGCATTTTGTCTTTTGCTCCTTCACAATTAATATGAAAAAAATTAAAACAATTTATTCTCATGTACAAGTGTACTATTTGTATAGATTATTAAATTAAATCATATTAATATTTCATACTTGGTTTTGTGTAAATTATAATTGTGTGTTGCGTTAGTTGTTGCTTCTTAATCTGCCTATGGAAGAAAAAGTTGTTACGGTGCAAAGAAGGTTACTGTGTAGATATATGTCATGAATTGTACACTAAAATGATAGTGATCAACTATATACTGGAAACAATGATTTTATGCTTGAACAATAATAAATCGTTTATTTAAGAAACGTTTGTTTTTCTACTTAGGTTAGCATTTGTAATACCTAATATTAATGAAATTGAATTGAAGTTGAAATAATCGTTTTAAACAAAAGGAATAACGAAACGAGTGGACGGGCTCGTATCTCATTGAGACTAGAAAATTATATTTTCCTAGACGAGAATCGGTACCTTCATTTCTAACAGAAACGAGAATATATGTCCAATTTGTATGAAACGATAAAATGTTAATTTGAATATCTGCCAGCCAATAGCAGGTTATTTTTGTTTTATATAAGCTTGATACAAAAAGGCGCGAAATGATGTGAATGATTGTTTGTATTTTTTCTTGTTCTGAAAAGTCTGTATTTTTCTGGTAAAATATATTGTTAAAGTCAATACAAATATATGTAAGAAATTTTATTTAAATAAATTATTTAAAGTATTAAGTTATTAGTGAAACAAGTAATAATACTCGTTCTACTTTCCATTCCAAACATACAGAGATAATGAATTATTTGTTATTTCTTGTCGAAGTACGGGTTCCTACATTCGCTCCACGCACAAATGTAGTCTCCAAAGATCGAGATCCTAACGAAATATATGTCGGCAAAGATGAGAAGGGTTCTTACAATTGATATTTATGGAGTTGTGCGTCTAAATATTCTCTTCAAAATACGAAGTCCGCCGTGGTGCGAGAATGTAACTTAAATTATTTCTATGTACCTACAAATATGTGAACAGTTATTCAGTATCTGTAAATGTTTCAACAATATCAGGAACGTTTTAAAAACTATTCGTATTGTGATGAAGCCAGGTACGTAAATAATAGTTTCCCCATTATAAAAAAACAAATAAAGAATAGTTTTGTCCGACATAAAAAGAACTCTTGATAATTTATTGCACCCCAAAAAAGGCGTCTGTACTAGAAATTTTGTTTTTGGACGCATGCATATTTTGGATGCACGAAGTCGTGTTCCAAAATAAGTGACCTCACTTTATTTTATCTCAAATGTTTTATGTTTTTCTTTTATTTTAACAACACAAACCTTTATTTGTTTTTTAAAAACTTTGCTCTTTTGCTTCCCATTTTATTGATGTTTTTAATACATAATTAAAAACTTTAAATTCTTAGTTCTAATCTGAACAAAGAGTATTTTTCCAAAGAGCTTTTTATAATGATAACGACCTTGGATTCAAAAAACAACGTTTTAAATAGGATTACCGCCATATGAACCCAAAATTTGTTCATTCAAGCTTCACCTGAAATCACGAAATCCAATGCCAAGTGAAATTTTCACATGTACGTATGTAAGATCTAACGCAATAACGTATTTTTTTTTATTTAAGTCGTTAAAGTATCACCAGAAATATATGTAGCTTAATATCTGCATGTGCTCTGAATCTAAGAAAGAGCCAAAACTTTGGACATAATTCCTATTGAACTGAATTCATTTTATCGATAAAACTAGATTATTTCAAGTACCCAGTTAAATGCTGTATAAAAATTATATTTATTTCATTTATTTTTGAAAACTCCCACCAGATTGATTTACCCAAAGTCAAATGTAATACCATAATAACAAATGGTTATAAAATATAGTATAAACAAAATTAAATAATAGAGAAACACACACCGATTCAAAAAAACGTAAGTACCTAGCGAAGAGTTGTGCCATTAAGCAATTCCATAACCCCATTCATAAAGCGATAAATAAAGCAGACAAAAATATCAAGGCTGGGTGCATCTCGTGTTTCAATATTGTGTTAAAAATGAGAATGTAGAAAAAACAGATGAGCATTACAGAATATTCGAGCGCGCTCTAACAACACCTAATACTACAGAAGGCCTGCCATGTGATTACTGACGTCATCGGGAATAGCTGCACGTAAGTAGTTTGATAGCTGAATGTAAAATTTCGTTTTTAATTTGTATTAGCTAGCATAAAAAATATATTAAATTTACTAAAATACTTTTTTATTTATTATTTTAATATATTTACTACTTTTAAATATAATATACTTATATTTAAGATACCTATTTGAATAACCAAGATAAAACCAGTTTTCAATTTCTTTACTTCAATGTTATATATTTCTAAAATTTCCTTTACCACCGTTTTGGAAATACGTATGCTAAGAAGAACCAGCAAGAAACTCAGCAGAAATTTAACTTTTTTATAAATATCTCAAAAATTATTACTATAATTCAACATATGTAAAGATATATTTAGGTAAACTTAAAATATTGTAGTTCAAATACAATTATTTGTTTGAACATCAGCACAGATTTTACCTCTTCAATATTTCTGAAAAACTTATATAATTATAATTTTATTTTACAGCTCAAAATATTCCTTTAAATAAATTTAAAATATTAGAGTATAAAATAAAATTGTTCCTTTCAAGATACCCACAGATTTTACATCTTTAAAATTTCTTACAAGCTATTATCACAATAGGATATATCCCTTTAAATAAATTAAAAATATTGTAGCATTTTCGGAGATAAACACAGATTGTTCATCTTTAAAATCTCTTAAAAACTTTTATAATACAATAATACAACATATGCCTTTAGACAAATTAAAAGTATTGTAGTTCAATATACAATTTAAATGATTGAATATAGAGCATTAGATGTATTAAACGATATAGGAGAAAGCGTGCCACTTACAAAAAGAAATAGTAGTAAAAGTAGTTGTATAAATACAATATTCCAATAAAATAAGATCACAGTTTATCTTATTTAGTCTTGTGGATCAAATTTTAATTTTACAAGTCATATGAAAAGTAAAAAATGTTTGTGACTGAAGTAACGTATTCAGCTTTCTCTTTTTATTTTTAGGGCCGTTCAATTTATAACTTTTTTGAATTTTACATAATTATTTAAAAATAGACACCGAATGATCATTACTATTTCATTCAAAATCACTAAGAGCCATTACATCGTGTAAAATAATTTTACATGAAGTATAATTTTACATGAAGTATAAAATAATTTTACATGAACAATGACAACACGACTCTGTGTTTTATATTTAAGAAATTTTTCCTCGTTATTAATGTTAATAATTTTATTGACAACTACATAATTTAATGAGACTATATTTACAGCATCTGCTTGCGGATACGATATTCCTCCTCTGTTTATGTTTTTAAGAAATGTATATCTTTCAGCGCTACACTCACACATAACGACTTTATTTACCACTAAAAATTTAGAACAATTACTCTAATAAATATTTTTAAGAACTGTTCAAACCCAATAATCTGAAAAATATACAAGAATAGGTAGGGAATGAGAAATCTTCAAAAAATCATTTTCATCAACTGAAACGTAGAAATAATGTTCATTATTACCAACGTTAGGTTCAGTGTTATCAAAATATATATATTTGAAACTATTACATTTGTCATGCAAAGTTATTTGTTTCTCATTGTACATGCTAGAATTAAGACATAACGGCAATAATTATTGTGTTCTTGGCTTTTATTCAACTTCAAATATTTGCCTAATTTTAATTAAGTATTGTGAGCCAGTGAGAGTCCGGTACTTTCCAAAATATGCCTCCGAAGAGTCTGTTTGTATTCTTTCTAGTAAAATATATGTAATACCAAGTTCATTAATAAAATATTTAGTGAGTTGTAACAACCCGTGAATTGAATGAGAAAAATCTAAATGAGTCTGCAATAAGTTTACGATTTATATGATGACGCAATTTCCACAAAATCAGCCCTAATAAACACTTTTCCAAGTATTTGTAATTTTCTCGCCTCGGAGCTAAAACCTACCAAAAATACATTATTAAATCTTATGTTTTTACATAATGTCTTAACATTTACAATACTCTACCATTTTAGTATAATTTCAATAAAATTGACTGTACCTTGATAATGTGGTAATTGGTATTTTTTGCAAATTTCTTTCAGACCTTCAATGATTAATTCATTGAAAATATTTAAGACTAATTTATAATTTTTTTGCTCTAATTGAGAGGTATTCAATGATTTTAAAGTGAGTTCATAAGAATATTTCACTAAATCATTACATTTTTGTTATACAACCTTTTCAAATCTGACAATTAACCTACTGAACTACAATTTTAGAACTGAATAGATTCAGCACCTAGGTAAATAAATTCCTGGCCCTTTTGATTAAGCTACGGATACATTTAGGAATATGGACTGAGTCAAATATGTAAAATAAAGCTTTATTTTCGTCAGCGGGGTGTTTCTACACTATCTGTAATTGTGGCAAAGACGTTGCTTTTCTGTTTATTGCGTCAGTATCACTGACAACACATGAATCCGATTAATTACTTTTCTGATTATTCTAAATAACGTCTCTGCAGTAATTGATTAACGGTTAAAATATGAACTACTTCTATCTAGGAACTCGTTGAACTTTGTACCATGAAAACAACTGTTTTAGCGGCTTGTTCAGAATCAAAAGCTTTATCGAAAATATACCTCTTTTGTAATTAAAATAAGATTTCATATATATTTCATCCACTATTGAAGTTACAGTGTTACCTTTAGATTACAAAATATTAAATTTTTGTTTCGCATAATATAAAAATCCCTTATCTATTTGTTCTTTTTTTGGATTTCGTTTATATTTAGCAGAAATTGTATGTAAAGTATCCCGACATGGCATTGTAAGTATCAGTAGATTTTGACTCTAAGCAGTTAAAATAAACCACGACTTCGTCCGCATATACATCCAGGAGCATAAAGTGCTACTAAATTCAAGCATGAAGTTATCAACGTACAGTTTAAAACGCATGATTAAAAGCAATTACCATCAGAGTTGAAAGGAGTTTCTTACGATCGCACCTGTAAAATCGGAAGGAATAAATAAGGATAAAATTCATATATTCAGCAATACAAAAATGTATTGTGCGTTTCTAATATTTTCTCCAGCTTCAGGATATTAAGTAACTTTATACGAAGATCTAACGAAAACAATTGTTTTAGGAATACTACGAATGAGAGAGTTGAATAAAGATTCGATGCCGTGAAAGTCATGGGAATGTCTTATGATGACTTCCGGCACCTTTTATGTTTTGTGACAGGTTTTAGTGCTATAACATTAAAAATGAGCTATAAGAAACAATTTAGGTTTGTTGTACTTTTAATAAATCGTTCTAGAATTTGACGCTCTTTTTACCTCTGAAACAAATATTGCAAAAAGCTGAATAATTACAAAACATGTTTGGATGTAAATTACTTCGAATTGACGTCAAAATTTAAAAAATAATAATGGAATTTGTAATAGAGCCTTCCCACTCTACAAAAAATTAATATTATAGAAAATGGTTAAAAATTTAGAAACATTCGGAACTTTCCAGATTTATTCTCGATTGGCTGGAGCTATGTAAATGTAACCTGAAATGTTGGAAAAATGGTGGTGGAAATATTTGAATTTCTACAGATACTTATCGAATAAAAACACAGTGGTTTAACAAAACACTCCTTCCTGTACTAACCTCTTACTGTCTTAATCAACCAATAGGGACCCTCTCTCTGGTAAAATAACTTCCCTCCTACACTTCAATGCCATCGCTTCATGCTTACCAGTGTAGTAGGTTGTGCCTGACAAATATTAACTTGAGCTCCGTAACCTAAGTACCTACAATAATGTTTCACACTTTAAAATCTTTCCGGTCACACATAGACACACACATATATATATATATATATATATATATATATATATATATATATATATGTATATATATATATATATATATATATATATATATATATATACATGTAGAGGTTTATTTTTTACAAAATAATTTAGGACATGATACGTGAGATACTAGTATATGTTTTAAAATATTTTCATTACTTTCACAATGCCCACATATCAAAACGGAGTATAGCCGATCCCAAATAAGGATTTCAAGCGAAATAAGTGTAAAACTTTTCAAACTTATTTATAGGTACCTAGTGATAGTTGTACTAAAAACAGAAAACTAGAGGTAAGCTTTTTTCCAAATTTTTAAAAAAATTAAGCCATAACATTTTCTACAAAAAGGGATTCTATATTTTTATTTGTATCTTTCTGACATGATTACGAATGAGGGGAAATTTTGAAAAACGTGGCTGTTAACGTGCATTTGAAATATATCCAAAACATGTATGTAGCTTTTCTGTACTTACGCTTTTCCGTATGTACTTACTGTACATACCTTAGTAATTCAATTTCTCACAACAATGCCAACATTTAGCTTACATCAGGAAATTTCAGACAGAGCATTCTATAATTTAAAATTAGGCGGACGTAGGTGGTTGCAAAATTAACAAACTAAAATTGAGATAAAGCCGATGGCAAATGCCAGTTGAACAGGTAAATTTCATTATATTTTTAAATACCTATATTGTTTACATTGTTAACGAAAAAATAATAATGGAAAACAGTGCACTAAATACAAATATTTTGCATTTAAATTGTGCAAAAATTCACAGCGTAAAAAATAGGAAAATAAAAAGAATATAGGGCACCTTCTCGGGGTTTTTAATAGAAACTTAATTAAATATTTATTACAAATGTTCAGTTATTAATATCTTAATACACAGTGCCATCATTGTACTTTACAAGAAGTTTATGTTCAACGTCCTAGACGTTATTTATTTATCTTGTTTAGACAGCGCTAGATGAAATGCGACGAAAAAATTAATATAAATTAAATAGTTAACGATCTTTTAGGTGGTGAATATACTAAAATACAAGATAAAACTAAGAGATTTCCAAGAAATATTTATTAAAATAAAAGGATTTTTTGTGGAAATTTCAAAAGCATCGCGGGCGTGTAATTTTAAATAGAATTTAAGGTAATCTTTATTTGTGAATAAATGATGGCAAACAATTGTTTAGACAAACGTATTCCCAAGGTTATTTCTACTAACTTATAATTGGTATACTTTCGTTGTGATGTAGATTTTTAGTAATTTTCTTACTTTTTGGCTTCACTACTTCAAAAGTACCAATTGTGTCTACAGAACTTAACATAAGTTTTATTCTATTCTATTTCTGTGCCATTTCCATTCCAATCGAATAAACTAAAAGTATTATTTTCTTTTCTATAAAGCAGTTGTTAACTTCTAGAAACTTCTTCTATAACATATGAGGTGAATACATTTTTTTGTTCCGCGAGACTTTTTAATAAAAATAAGTTAAATAATTATATTATATCTGGCGAGAGTCTTGACAAATTTGGCGTTTGTATTACGTAGAATCGGGTAGTACCAGTGACAATGGTACATCCTATCGCACCTAAAGTAGTTCTGAACATAAAGTTTGTAAATGCACCACTTATGCAGCTACCAAATCTGGTGGCTGCAAAAGTGGTGCATTTACAGAATTGTTTGTTCAAGAATAGTTCAGAACTACGAAAGCAATACTTTTTTGTTGCAGAAGGGCTGTAATAAATTATGTCATCATTTGCTTTAACTGTTATGGTGAACGCGTAAACACCATTAATGTAAATATTAAAAACGATAACGAGCAAGAGGACTTAGAATTTGTTACTAATGTTATAAATGGTCTGTAGAAGCTAGAATTACCTGCAGCACCTTTTGATGTGCTTGACTCCCTACACATCCAAATTCGAATAACAATGAACTCAGTGAAGCAAAGGTTCTGTTAAATTACTTTAACCTATAACTGAATTGATTACATTTAAAAATAGCGTCTGTGATTGATGATTTAAATAGCCATAATTTCTAGTTGTAATATTCACCTATACTTTATGTACACAATGACAATAACTGGATATGAATATGTTATACAATATCATTAATGTCAGATTACTTTGAGATTATAAAAGATAAAATAATAATTAATGTAACATTTTTGTGTAAGAAAATTAGTACAGCAGTTTTTTTTATTAATATAGATAATAATACAAAGCGCAATAATACTATAAGTAGTATTTAGTACAAGTCAGTAACGTCATGAAGATTGCCATGAACATAACAATTAACTGACTGATTAAACCTTCGGCACCGTGAAGCCCATTTTTAAACCCAAAATACCACATTTAAAAAGGGGAGACTAACATATGTTTAATATTGAACCTCAACTATCTGATATTAAGGGAAATATGCTATGCTTAATTATATATATATATATATATATATATATATATATATATATATATATATATATATATATATATATATATATATCTATATATATATATATATATATATATATATATATATCTATATATATATATATATATATATAAACACATCGATTTTTAATTATGTATATCATAATTTATGTCGATAAGCGTTTTTTAAAAATTAAACAAATATAATTTTAAATACTTGGACGAATTTTGTTCAGTGTAAACAATATTGCGTGTGTTTCAACTGTACAGTTTACGCTATAATATTTTTTACCTGATTGGCTACAATAAAAACGACAGGATATGTTTCCCTGGAAATATTTTTGGAAAATAGGTTAGTCCATAAATTAAATCAATAAAATCCTATTTTTAATTATATTTATATTGAAAATATTAATGTATGGTCATTTAATTTAATATCTATGGATTAAAATACATTACATATCTATTTTAATCCTTATCCTATCACTCTTAGTATTTAAGATATAAATATTTTTTTTTAATGTTCGATCTTTTGGGAGCGAGGACTACAAATTAAGTCTGATTAATTAATTTTTTGTAATTGTATATATTTGTGTAAAGATCCTTTTGAATTAATTTAAAATATTTTTCGACAACTAATACGATTTTCTCAAAAAAAAAATTTAAAAATCCAAAACTTTCTTGAATTTTGTAATCATCGTCAACGAAAATTTTACTATTTGTGCTGAAAAAAATGTACTATTCAGAACTGGCATAGCATTTTGAGAACTGGCACATGTAATACAAAAATTATAGCAATAAAAATCTTACAACCTTCAACTAAAAAAAAAGATATTCTTAATTAACCACATATGACCCATTATGAGATAATTATCTCCATTTGAACGTTCATGTAAATCTATTTTTCTCCAAACTTGTTTCATGGAAACTATTAAATACTCCTGAAAAAAAATAATTCAAAGTTTAAAAATTTTAATATTTTTTTCAAAAAACAAAGTTTAAATTTTTCTTATAACAAATGTTAAAAGTGCTTGTAATTGACTTTCATGCACTTGCGACATCAAAGCAATAAAAGTAAATTAAGATTAGAAAAAAAATTAATTATGGTTAAAAATATTCAAAATCGTAGCAAAAGTTGCCCTTTTCTATTATTGTTTTTAAACGGCGCCATGTCACGAGCAAGTGTACGTGTCAGTGGAACGATGCATAGTCAAAGGAAGTATGTCATGAATTTGTTTATGGTTTTTCCGTTAAAAGAAAGACTGAAATTAAAAAAATAGGGACGTTAAAAAATTGGAGTGCGAAAATTTTGCTCGATATTGTGAAAACTTCTACATTTTATACAGTTTACAGACATATATGCAATCTTCTAAAGATGTTCCATCTTAAATATCTTAGAATAGAGTTATTATTTTTAATTGCTTTTTCTTTAGCATTTAATGTCAGGGGAAATTCCTGTTCGCTTTCAATTTATTTGTCGTATACCACTCCTTTAACCTAATAGTAAATAATCAACGGGGTTCAGATCCGGCGAACGTGGTTGCCAACGGATGGTTCCTTTTCGTCAGCATCTATTTTTCTAACCTCCTCGTCAGTCTGGCAGTGGGTTCCTCTGTCATCAGCCGGGTGGATGGTAGTTCCTCGTCACCAAACTTTTCATGAGAGAATTATAAATTTAAAAAGAATTTATAAATTTAAAAAGGAATTTCAAATGATCTTGTCAGCATTTTTTCAAAAAATTCAAAATATATTTTAAATTACACATAAATGTTTCTCTTTCTAATCTTCCAATCTTTCCTCTTACTCGCTCATTTGCTTCTGACATGGCACCATTTAAAAAAATACGGTGAAAATGGACAAAAGCTTTTGACATGGTCGTCTTTGAATATTTTTAACCATTATTAATTTGTTTTTCTAAACTTAAACTACTTTTATTAGATTGATGTGGCACGTGCATTAGAGCCAATTGCAGGCAGTTTAAGCATTTGTTATAATGAGAAATGAAAATTGGACTTTTTGAAGAAATTATTAAAATTATTTTAAACTTAAATTAATTCTATGGTTTGTTAGGAGTATTTAATAGTTTCATGAATAAAATTTAAAGAAAAAATATATTTATATGAAAATTCACAAATAGGATAATTACATCATAATAGGTGCTTTCTGTGATTTAGTGTAAATAAATGTGCCAATTTTTAAAATTGTTTGCCAGTTCTGAGTAGCACTATTTTTTTTTAATTTTTTTAGAGAATCTTCTAAGTTGACGTAAAATATTTCCTTAAATTCGAAAGTGTTTTACTCCACTAGACGTAACTAAAAACAATAACAATCATGGCAACCAAAAGGTCGATCCACAGGGGTTTGTTTCATAAATTTAAAATGTCTCGAAAACTAAGAGATTTTTTTAAAAGCCAAATTTTGTCATATATATATGTATATATATATATATATATATATATATATATATATATGTATATATATATATGTATAAATATATATATATATATATATGTTTATAAGAAGCAATTTTTACCTTTTTTAAATATTCATATCAAAATTGGTTCGTGAGTAAAAGTGTAGCCGCCACTAACTTTATGTCAATTAAATATACCAAAAATTCATCAAAATCGTTAGATTTTATTTTGATTTTGCAAGACACTTTATTACATTTCCATACATGCAAAAATTGTTTGCAAAAATGGTTTGCAAGACACTTTATTACATTTCCATACATGCAAAAATTGATACTTTAAAATTATATGAATGAATTTCTTAACAACACTAAATTATGAGGAATTTAAAATCAATTAAATTTATAAATACAACCTTAGTTACATTTCAACCTGAAACAAAATTAACTTTAGTTGAAATAAATCTATAATATTTTATTTTCAGTGAAACATAAAATTATACCAATTATTTGATTACATTTTTTTAACGAAACTATTTAAAAAAACATTGAAATATTTAATTATTTGTTTCTAATAAGAATAAAAACGTGATTGAAAATTAAACTTATTACTTATATAAAGACAACTGTTAAGGAAGAAACCGTACCATGTTTATTTACATGAACTTTTATGATACGGAAGAGAAAACAAAAATCAGTAAAATAATTCGAGGTTAAAAATAAGGAGAGACATTAGGATTCTAAATAAAAAAAAAACTCTCTCCGCTACCACAATGAAGAACAACTCGACCCTACTCTCTATCTGCTGGGGGCTATTTTCCTCATCTATCCGCCTTCACATGGCTTGAATTGTTATTTTCATGAAACAAATTAAAATATAATTAAAATAGTGTCCCTACTTAAGTAAATATTACATCAGCCTGTGGGGTGGTACTAAAAACGGCTTTTTTATTGATTAAAAGATTTTATTCTTACACATTTAGTAGGTTGATTGAGTGTAAAATCTAACTTCTACATAACTGTGGTGACTGAATCAGTTTAAGTAAAATTGTGTTAATATTAGTAATAATATAAATAAGCTGTAATTCTAATACATCACTCACAATTCAGTAGATTGCGCCAAGGTTGATCGTATTCCACTGAAAAATATCCAAGACCCTATTTTAGAGCGATTTTGATAATATGAAAAAATATATTTAAAAAACTTAAATATAAATTAGAAAACAAATTTACGATAAACTTTCACGACGATAACGTCTTGGCATATTTTGTAATTTTAAATTCTACCTGTGTCTGCCCGAATCATTCCTTTACAGAAAATATCTATTTGTTTTGTAGATACATAAGAGGAAATTTTGTTAGTCCGCCAGACATATTAAGTTGTTATTTACAATGAATTGTCGTCCGATAAATAATAACAGTTTTAGGTCCTTTTCAAGGATTTTGCTTCATAATGACATCTAAATTTCTTCAAATGCAAAATTGTGAGACAACTTTTAAAAGTAGTCCCACAATTTTGCACTAGATGGGAGTATTTGATTTATGTTTAGTAAATATTTTAAATTTTACGCACGTAAACAACACATTCGTAAATTTAGCTTCATCATTATTAATATCCAGGTGTCCTGTTGAGTCCGCCTCAGAGTGAGAAAATTTGGAGATCTAGATTAATCATTACAACAGAACTATTCGCGCATGAGCACAGAAGCCTTAGTGTCTATATAGATCAACATTTAAAAAGACAAGTAAGCTGTCAAAATATTATATCTTACGCATGTGCAATTTGTCAAACTACCAATATCGAAAACAAGGTAAAATTGTCTGTTTATATATATATACATATATATAAATATATATATATACACACACATACACACACACATTCACACATACACACAAATACACAAACACGCAAACACGCAAACACGCAAATACGCACGCACGCACGCACGCACGCACGATCTATATCGATTTCTCCCTGTACAAATGCCGAGACAGTGTTCAGCTGATCAATGTCTAATTTATATCTAACAGCTAGATCGAATAAATAGCGATAAAAGATGATATCGTCGACAATATCACTTTTAGTTGTCAAAATTGTCCTCTTAAATAGCATGAATTGTGAACAATATTTGGAAAATTTGGTCGATGCATTCCTTCTCAGTAGTATGTTGCAGAAACCAATATTCAGTTCAAAGAGGCTGGTTGTCTGGTCAGTAGGACGTGCCTTCGCTATTTGTAAAAGTTTTTAAACAAAATATGCTATTGTTTCGTGTTTGATAATTCAACTCTCATATTTTTGTTAGTATTTGTTTGTGTGGCCAGAGATTTTATTAAACATAAGATAATTTTAGCTTCTTTTAGAAGTTCATCCCGTCCAGATGCTCTTGAGATTTTACATACTGGGAATTATTTTTTGGCAATATTCAATTGTAGTTGTAGGGCGGAATGGGCAATTCGACCTCATTCCATAAGAGTGGCAGCAATGTGCCAGTGCAAGTGCAATGTGTTGTTTAGCACATATTTATTTTATTAGAAACATTTATTGTTGATCCGGTCCATGATAAGCTTGAACTTTTTTTTATTGTCATTGAGGAGTGGTTTGTTGTGATCAATGTATTGAAGTAGTTTGTTGATCATGTAGCTTTTTTCCTTTGTAATTTCGAAGTTTGGCACACTGAAAATATCTTGTCGTGGTGCTGACATCCCGAAAAACTCTGGTTTTTTATTACTATGAGCTTGTCGGATTTGGTACAGTATGTCATCACTCATACTCTCACTTAAGGAGTCCCATTGCTGGTTTGGATTCGAAGAGTTACATGTTGTTAGTATTTTGGCAAATAAGTATCCGATTTGTTCAGCTGAGGCCGTGATTAACTTAAATATAAATTAGAAACAAATTGTTTGTTGGTTCCCAGTAGTTGTAGTGCTTATTGTAGTGTTAATTCCGAGCAGTTGTCGTTTTCTAGTAGTCCTAAACGTTGACATGCTTCTCTGTACATCTGGCAAAGGTAACCGTCAATAGTCTTGAAATCTGTGAAACTTGTTGGTACCCGTATTTCGTGTAGCAACATCCGGAGATAGAAACATTCGGCGTTGTTCGGATGTACTGTGTATACTCAGCCTAGTGTGTTAGTTTTCATGATTCCTGAATGATTCTTTACTGGAATTCTTTATTATCGTCTTTGAAAAAATTTTCTTGTCGTGTTCCACGTATAATAGGTAGGGATGTTGATATGTAGTAATGTTTTCGGGAATGGATCCGTTTGGCACAGTTGGAAGAAATCTGATAATGTTGTATTCTTAGGTTTTTAGGTAATTTTTCGGTGTCTTTTGTGAAGTAAACTCTCTGTCCATTCTCCAAATGTACTGCTAGATGTAAAAGTTGGTTCGTGTTCGTGTATGGGAAAACCGAAAATTCGCCAAGCTGCTTCGTTACTGTTGATGTATTTTCCCGTTTGGTACATAAGGATCTCTTCGTTTCTGTTTTGTTGTTCGTTGTCTTTGATTATTTGAAATAACTAGTGGTCGCCCAGTGGTCGAAATTCGACCATAATAAATTTACATTATAAGTTATTTAATATAAATTATAAAAATATAATACTCAAACATTATTAAGGTTATATTGTCAAAGACTATATACTACTATAACCACAGATTTCGCCAACGCTGTTATTTTCCTATTTAAAAAAAATAAATAAAATTAATTCAAAAAGGACTCTCGTTCTGATGGATCTGATCGATTCAACTAAAAAAATGCTAATAATTTTGTTTGTCTTTCATTATCAATTACTTGATGTCCTTGTCCTTCTCGGAAGTATCCATTCTGTCGACGCGGTAAATGAATATCAAGTCTGATTATAGTATGTGACTGAAAATGCATTGGTAATTCATAGATGCGCCATATGGCTTCTGTTGATCCGACATAACGAACAATTAAAAAATTGGTAACTTCATTAATTTCTATATTTTGACCTTGTTCATTTCCACCAGAGTCTAGTTCAACAGAAGCACAGTCATAGCCTTTATACACATATTTATAAATATATTTGACACTTTTGACTGTAGTACATACTTCAACATTTATATGGCAATTAAATTTAGTAAGTAAATATGGATTGTATGGTACAACATACCGATTGTCAAGGCAACTACCACGAACTTCTGCATTAATACCATTATCACGTCTTTTGTATAATGGATACCCATTTAACGATTCACATGTAGTTTTATTAAATCGTTTTGGATACTCTTTTATACATTTTCCATCTCTCATACATACAGAATTAGGATTTAATACTCCGCATGGACCATGCATCATATGTTTTACAACATATTTATGTAATGTTGGATGTGTTTCAATGTGAGGAATCTCCGCAGATACAACTTTATTAATATATATAGCATTAACAATTTTATCTTGCTCATTTAAAGTGAGTAAAATATGAGCATGAGGCAATCCTCTTTTTTGAAATTCAATTGTATAAATGAGTGCTTCAACTTTACCAAAGATATTATTTTGTATAAGTCCCTCTATGAATGCTTTCAACTATGGCTTGAATACACGCACAATAATATCAGGTCTAAAATTAGCAGCTTCACCTACACCACTATTGTTAACTATTTCTGGCCAACTTGGATTGCAAGTCATTGTAATAAATAAAGACGGTTTTCCGAAATGTTGTACAATTGACATTGCATCTAAATAATTCTGATACATATTTCTTGGAGATCCATTGAACGAAGATGGTAAAATTATTTTACGGCCAAACTTACTGGCATTGATGTTCAATTCTATGTAGTCTGTTAAATTGTCATAAACTTCAGATCTAAGAATTGTTTGATTTTGTCGAATGCAATGTAATCTTGAGCCCTTTATTCTCACATACATATCCACTGCAGAAATATTTTTTTGTGAATGGTGCTAGATGCTGAAATCTTCTCTAATCGCAAGTCGATAGGCTGCATACTGAAGCATGGCTAATTTTTTTCTGGGTGCTCTTGAATTAGATATAGTTGGTACGTTATGAGGAATATTGATATGCCACCCAGTATCACCATTTGAAAAAAGTAATGGATGTGCTCAAGGGTCTAATGATGAATTTAAAATTGAGATATTTTTGATGATACTATTAACTTTTGAAAATGAAATCATATTTCGTTCAAAGGTGGCTCACCATCAACTGTAATAAATATTACTGCTAGATCAGTTTGAACTGAATCATTGAACAGGCGTTGATTTAAATCATGATTTACTTTAATGAGCATACAAATTTCTTTTTTTTATTTTCAACTCTGTGACAATAATGTTTCATTGCAATGAATGATCGTACCAAAGGATTACTGCGTTCCAATTCAAGAGATATTTTGCGCATTATATTGTTATTGCATGTTTGATTAAAATGTTGTTGTAATCTATAATTGATAATATATAATTGATAGTGTTGACATCATAAAAATCGAATTGCGCACAACATGGTGAGCGACCATATGCCGCATTCATTGAACCTGATCTGTGATAAAAATGTCATGTTTTTGAAATGATACACTCCACTTGTAACTGCCCCGCAAATTTTAGCTTTTGAGCTAACCATAGCAAATGATGAATTATATTTGCAAATGTTTTCAAAATAATTTTTGGCCTTACTTTTTATTGAAGGTTCATTTGAAATAAGTCCATAATACAATGATTTAAAATATTTATTTTGACTTAAGGGCGGTAATATTGCTTTACCCTTATGACAACATTAAGTGAATTCAGTCCTGTCACTTAAAGTCACTTCAGATTCAAAACGTTTCGCATTGCAAAACCTCCATTGTAAATCCATTAATCCACGATCATAACTATGAAAAAGTCTTGGAATTACATTTAGTGCACATTTATATGTATCTCTAAAAATTACTTCTTCATTTGTAAACTACTAATATTATTTAAATTTGCGTTTGGTCTATTAATATGTGTATGCGAAAGAAACTATGAATAGGATATTATCATAATTATTATTATTTTTGACATTCAGTAAGACTATGGACAAACAATATTAATCTCAGTTTGACCATAGACTTCAACCATAAAAAAAATAGTACATATATATGTGTTATTTCTAATAAAAATTGATATATCTCTTTCGATGTAAAAATATTAGCTTTCAGCACTCTTCTCCATATAAACTTTAACTGTGCCAAATTTCATACTCCTCCGGACGCGTAATTTTCGTAAAAAGGACTATAAAGGTTTTGCATCGCATATTAAGATTTTGGTTATTATTAACCTTTAAATTATGGTTATTATTAACCTTTAGAAAATTGAATAATATTTTATTAAATCGTAATAACTTTAATTTCAGATAAAAGGTCAAATGTTTTACTACTATATATTGGAAAATAACAAAGTTAAAGCACAATAACTTAGAAACTGTCTGGCAGATAAACTACAATGGAAAGCCAGAGGAAAAATTAAATTATTGACAACTCATATGTCAATATGTGTGTATATACATGTGTGTGTGTGTGTGTGTGTGTGTGTCAAACTATTTTTTTATTAATTTAATGTGTTTCTAATGCATTATTATATAAAAATTTTAGCTTTCCGTACTCCTCCATACAAACTTTAACTGTGCCAAATTTCATACTCATCCGTCAGCGTAATTTTCGTAAAAGAGATACAACGTTTTTGCTTCACGTATTAATATTATGATTATTATTAATATTGTTACATTAAATGATAACAACTGTAATTCTAGATAAAAGATCAATTTTTTTACTATTATATATGAGAAAATAACAAAGTTGAAGCACAATAACTTGCAAGCTGTCTGGCAGATAAACTACAATGGAAAGCCAGCGGAAAAATAAAACTATGGACTATTCATATGTCAATTGTATATGTACATGTGTGTGTCAAATGCATGGTAGTGTGTGTAATGTTTTATTTATTGATTTAATGTACTTTATGAGCATTATTATTGAAAAATATTAGCGTTCTGCACTTCTCCTACATATAAACTATAAGTATGCCAAATTTCATACTCCTCCGTCCGCGCAATTTCCGTAAAAAGGGGTCCAAAGTTTTTGCTTCACGTATTAATATATAGATGGCATGTTACTGTCTTTGTTGGGTTTTAATGACCCGCATAGTCCGTGAATCACGTTTTTCATAACTATTTCGTACAGCTTCCGGAGCTGTAGATCGGGAAATTCACCTTTTATGATTTTGTCGATATCAGTGTGGTGTCGTCCGCGCTTCTTGCAGGGTGATATTTTTATGGGTGGCTTGTGTTCACAATTTTTTTTATTATAAGATTGTATCGCAATTCTTGATTCTTCAATTCGTTCATTTTGTTATTTTTCGGTTTCTCTGCTTCTCACGGTACTCATTCTCGTTCATTGTGAACGTAAATATGCTTCGCGCTTTTCGACGGTTTACTTTTTTCGCTGTTATTTTTCTTTTTGCCCTTTAGCTGCGAAACTGGCAAGAAACTGGCTCTTTTAGGTTTGGGTATTGTATAAAATAAAATGAAATCAACTTTTTATTAGGAAATACACTACACTACACTTTAAACACTTTTCACTTTTACACTTTAAACACTTGTCACTGTATTACTTTGATTACTCACATTTCACTGTTTACTTTTATTCACTCACTGCACTGATAACTTACTGATAAAAAATTGATGTTCGAATCTACGACAGATCTTGCTTTATATACCCCTATCAATAGGTAGCCCACCCATACAAAAAAGGTTTCGAATAGTCCACAATGTTCCCGAACATTTCACAACATTCGAGAGTATTTTGGAGTGTTCCACAATGATCTGGAATATTCTCGAACGCTCCAGACTATTTCCAAACATTCCAGAACGTTCCGGTATGTTCTCAAATGTTGTGGAATGCTCTCCAATATTCTGGACTGTCCTAGGAATTTCTACATGGCGGAACTTTCGTCCCTTAAGCATGCCCTTCAGGTAAAAATGGGAACCTTCTTCATGGAAGGAGGATAGCGGACTCGTTTCTGAGTTTTAACCGCACATCATCGTATATGCTTGTATATATGTATATATATATATATATATATATAAATATAATAAATCTATAAATAAAGCGAGCGTTAACAAAAAAATTAGTTAACAATTTTCAAAATTTTTTCTATATTTTAAAAATATGTGATGTTCATTAACCAATTTGCTTTCAATGATATGTACCACTAAACGTTGACTTCAAAACTTACAATTAATTTGTTTGTTTTATTTTTAGGTTATTTTCAACACACGCTCTCGCTGAAAATTTGTGCTCTACATATCTAATGATTTCAATATAAATATATATATATATATATATATACATATATATATATATATATATGTATATATATATATATTACCTACTGTATCTTTCACAAGTGTAAAATCGTTGTGCGTATTTAAAAAAATATAAAATCTGGGATAATCGCTATAGTTCTCCTGTAATCTTAAAATTTAGTCAATGTTATTTTTTTATAATTTTTTGTTCAGTAGTTTCAGAAACGAGGAAATGAAATGAAAATAAAATTAAGGCTCATTATATTTTATATGAATATTTTAAAAAAAATAGCTAGTATGTGGGCCCTATGCCAAGTTTCTACGTCGCACAGTTTTTAATAAATTATTTATCTAGGAAAATTTAAATAAATTTCCTACGGCATCTGTCATAGATGTAAATTACGGTGCATATTTAAAAAAATATGACTTGCAGAATCATCGCTATAGTTTCTTGCAACCATTACGTGAGCTAAATATAAAAAAAATATGTAATAATTCTGATTGTTGAGTGTAAATTACTGCAACGTGTGTAGCTTAAAATCATTTTACTGCTGCGTTCAATTTCAAGTTTCAACGTCAAGCAGTTTCTGTGAAGAATAGCTGTATAGATAGACTGATAGGCACGTGAGTAATCGTACAAGAGATTCTTTTTCGTTTTGAGATACGAAACCTTAAAAAAGGAATAAGTAACTTACGATCTTGTAAATATTGAATTTTCTCTGACTGCAAGCAAACGCTTAAACGCTAAGTTCTCAAAATTAATTAATACGTCCGACAAAATCACACACAAATAAACAGAAATATTAAGAATGATCAATCCAACTATAATTACACCAATAATGTTGTGGACATAGCAAATCTTTTTAGTAAGAGCAAACGGCCAACATAACCATTCCGTAGAGCATCTCATCGCATAATGACAAACTGGCGTTGTTGCGGCGTACAAAATGTATGGGAAATAGAAACTATACTTTTGTTGATTAATTATTTTTCTTTTTTTACCATTGAATCAATCAAAATTCTAAATCACTCGAATTAAAAAAGAGGCAATGTACATTTCACCACTTTTTTTCGTATTTCAAATTAAAGTTTATTTGTTTGGAATTAAGAATCCTTTTAAGTTGTAAGTAGCTAATTTTTATTAAATTATTGTATGAAACCGATAAAATATCATTTGCAATGTAAAGGTAAGGTTTGGTTTGTCAAAAATCATTGTGCAACATATTCCCAGAATTTTGAATAAACTTGGCAAAAATAAAGATATTTTTTCGGAAATATAAATGCACCCCGCATTTATATTTCGGCATCAAAGACTAGTTTTTTTATTTTGAAAATAGAACACGTGGTTACCATATATCTTTATATTTAGTGGTATCAGTTTAGTGGTATCTTAAATGTTTCATTTGTTGATTTCGATGACAAATTATTGAGCAATCATTTTTATGAAAAAAAAATTGTGAGATTTTGACAATGACTATAAAATGTTATTTTGTGAACAATGTCACAACTGGTTCAATGAAATTCAGCGCGACTATACTGACCTTCGTGGCGACATTTAAGAAGGATTTCCTGCGACGTCATTGATTCAAGATATTATAAATATTATGCGGTACATATAATAGGCAGATAAATGATTCGCTCACAAGTAGAAATAAAATATAAGTAATTTTTTTTACACATATAATTAAAAAATTTTAAATGTTTTGAATTATAAAATACTTACAACTGTGACCACTCTTCGCACGGGAAATGTTATACTATATTACACGTTTCTAAATATTCAAACAGTCTCCTCTGGTGTGAACTTAGGAGAATACCCTAGATAGATAGTGCTGACACTATAGTTCTCAATATAAATGTAAATACATTATTAAACGAACGATACGTGTTTATAAGTTTAATAGGAACTATAGCGTTGACTGAGACTTTTCTCATACCCAGATATTTCTAAATAAATGTTTAAAAATGTTGAGTGTATTTGTTCCACTTTCAAGATCGTTAAAGCTTTACTTTTGTGGAAATTTTGTTGCTCATTTCTGTCAGGAATGAGTTTGATAGGAACGTCGTCATGTAAAGATACTTGAATTGGAAAAATATATCATTGAAAGAAACTAAAGAAAAAATATATTGTCTTCCTATCTCAAGATGTTGAGTTTTTCATGATTATTGTTTATTTTTCTGTTATTTTACTTAGAAAAATACCCATGAAAATATTTGAGTTAGCTAATTACATACACTTAATCCTTTTTGTTTCTTGTGTGTGAACATGTAACATCAACATAATATATTTTGTAATATCGAGTAGAGAACACACAGAATGCAGAAATACTTGTACACAAAAAATACAAAGTTCAATCTACATATATGTTTTTGATTGCGTGATATCGTATGATCGCGATGAAGTATCCAATATTAATTGCGTGATATCGTATGATCACGATGAAGTATCCACTATTAATTGGGTGATATCGTGTGATCGCGATGAAGTATCCACTACTAATTTTATTTTATTTTGCCAATTTTAATATTTTTGAAATGGTCTATCGTTAATAAAAACTTTTTTTTAAATATATTCTAATTCCTAAGCGTGCTCATTTGGCCAACTTTCAGCTTTTAAAGTCTGTTGAAAAATTACCCTATAGCACAATCCATAAAATATTATCAGTAGGATTTTTAAGCTTGAGAAAATAAAATCCAATAGGATCTTCAAACAATGTAAGAAACAAGAGCAAACATAGATAGAGAATAGGAGAACTCAATAACTTATTTATTTTTATTATTATTTGTATATTAGTTTTTCTTATTTATGCATTCGGCGTATATTCTGATTCTCTATGTAGCATACGATGTAACCAAACAGAACACATATAAAGCAATCGATATCATGTTAAAATACATAAAAATAGATCTCTGGGATACTTTCACTGTTATTCCAATTTTGCTAATTCGTTAAAGGAATATTAAATAATTTACCTAAATCTCAAGTCAATTAACATTTATATAACTTCGGAAGGGTAATTCTTTATGTTTCAAGGTAAACAAGAACAGTCTTTTTTATTTTCACATACTACGTTTAATATATATTTTTTAATTTTTCGAGAAATCAAAACATACAGCACCAGCATACATATATATATATATATGAAAGAAAAAAATCAATTAATAAAATCAAAATCTTTCGCCAACTCCGCTTGTACGTCAACTTTTATGTGACAGATTTTTCCATATCATCCGAAAGTGTTTTTAACTTTTTTTTATTTTTTATGACAAGAAATACTTGCAGAACTTTTACATAGCGATAACTTTGACGACCCGATATTACGTTTATTAGTCTTTTTAATTGTGTATAGACATGTTACAAAATTATTTTTGTTAGTTAATATGACACATTCATTCGACGGGCATCTTAATCAAGATTGAAACGGTGAAAAGATACACGCGTTGCGGACACGAAATATATTTAGTAAATATTCAATGGCACTTGACTGGAAGCTTTGGCAGCCTTCACTCGACATTGATGCGAGTCGGACGAAGTAATATTTATTTTATTCGCACTCATTTCTACCGGCGTCTAATTTAGAAAGAAAAACAAGTTCGATGTTATATACGACACCTCTTAATATAGGAATGCTGCTTACTGGAATTTATTTTTTATTTATTGTCCTTGTAATATTTCTGAATGTAGTTTAGTTTTCGTGCTTTTTGATGAATCCATTTACTTTTCGGATGCTTATTTCATTATATTTCTAGATTTCTAATTTCGTTAAAAGTTCTCTTATATTACCACTATTGTATTTACACTTGTTCGGTATATTTGTACCTTTTCTCCGTTTCTTTAATAGTATTCAATAAATTGTAAAGATGTTTTAAAAATAATTTATAACAAATTTCTCTGCATTTTTTCCCTAGCGTTGATATTTGATTATTACCTATGATATTTGAAATTATACGCCAGTTAAAAAAAATTAAATTTTTGATAATGTGTTCTTTGATCACGATGATATAGTAATAGGGAAATACAAGAGTAGAAACGAATAAAAGGAAAAATATATCGAAAATTTAAATGAAAAAGTTTTTAAGTACAATGCAAGTCAATATTCTGATGTTCTGGTGCTAACGACATAAAAGAGAATGGAAGACTAAAATATTTGGCAAAACGAGAAGCCTAATTCCATTTTTTATTTCTCCTATGTCCATTTTTTTAAAAAGTAGGCGGCCAATATAAATAATCTGGCCTCAAAGAAAACAATGAATTTCTCAAAAAAGTTTTGATTTAAAAATTCAACCTTTTATACTGTTAGATGTTTGGCTCTCATTAATATTTATTATTAAAATATGAGATATTACTCTTGTTAAGACTATATTAGGTACGTGGGGTCATAGATGATATACATTTACAATAACTAAATTATACAACTCCAAAAGTAAAACGAATAAGATAGGCAAAAATAATCTTTCATCTGAAGGAAAAGTAAGGGTCTCATTTTTTTTAAATATGGTCAAAAAACAGGTTTTATGTAATTTTTAAAAATAATCTACAATAGATCATATTACCATTAGAATAATGAGCTATAAATATAGACTTTCTCCTCGGTGCACAAACGACCTTTGTTCTAGAATAGAATCGCCGCTAGAAAAATTTATTTTCGCACTTACATTATATAAAGAATGTTTAATGATATCCACACATAAAGGATACACTTATACTTGTATATGGAGGAAAAAGTTTGAAATGAATGAATAAATTTTATATGGTTTTATAACGTGACAATGCGATCTTTCGTTGCACTTATCACATTGATAGTTTTCAATAACTTAATCGATGCTTATTCTAATGTATCAATTGTAGTGGTAACTACTTTAGAAAATCAGAACCATTGCGTGATCAATCACACGCCTGTACGTCGGTTTGTTAGTCATTTTTCTCTGATATTTTGCTAGTTCGCATATTTTAACATAAATCTATAAATATTTTTTACATGAGTACAGTTTCAGCCAACAGAAGTTTGCATAAGTGGCATGTTTCTCATAAGAAAAGTGTCAATTTTAAGGGCAAATTGGTACCTACTTTTATGAAAGGATTTCAACATTTCATAAAGATATTTCTGGAGGTTTTGCTGAAGATATTAACAAGAACATGTCCTCTCCATCTCCAAAGGTGCTTAAATTGAAATATGGTAGATCAGTTTTATAGAAAATTAGGTAAAGTTTACCAAATTACAACTATGACCTTAGTTTTCAAAGTTAGTAATACATTCACAATATTTATACTTTAATATACGAAACTTTTGTAATGCGAATTCCATAGGTAATAAATTAGTTTACTGGTATCCTGAAAATTTTAAGTATTACTCTCATAATAGGGACCGCATATTTAGAGGTAGCAGCTTCGCCATCACACCACCTCTTGTGTAAGCAGGGTGAATAGTGTTGATAGAACAGTATATTCCTATATCGTGCTTTACATTGTTTGTTTCATTCATTTATTTAATTTTTGGGGGAATCTTATCCATAAAGAAAAATCCTCAGGTGGCGGAAAAACGATTTCTCGGCGGGCAACCTTTCACGAAGTTTTCCAATGACTAGGACCAAACACGCTGGTGAAAGACACTCCCTAATAGTATTCTTCTGCGTAGGTTTCTCTGATATACTTAAAAAGCTGCGTAGGAGCTACGTGTTTGTGCTGTTCTTTCAGAAAGAATACATGTGAAATATTAACATGAATAAAACTTCTGCTAAATCATAAAATCCTTGGTGATCATGTATCACTGTAACGATGGCCTTGGCTTAGTAGCCTGGGTCGCGAGAAAGAAAGAAGAAGAAGAATGTCTCAATAAAAACTGATCCCAATCCTGTAGCGTGTTTACTCTGACAGGGTGCATGGCTGATGGGAAATCAGTCTCGAGTGCTAATCTCGGGGAATTCGGTGAACGTCAGTGAATATAACCTTCTTGCAGAAATAGACTTAATGTGTCCTTTTTGTCAACTTGACTCGTATGAATAAAATGGATAATGAAGAAAGTACCAATCGAAATGCATAATCAGAGTAGAAAAATCATACAGTAATTATTACACAAAGACCCATTTTCAAGAAAAAGAAACACTTCGCTTGGTTTCATACTTAAAAGATCAACGAATATAGCTATAGCAATCGACAGCAACACAATCACAGAAAGTAATTCATAAAGCATAGTAGTGTGATTATCTAACAAACCTTCAACGAAAAGGAAAAGAAATGAATTAATCCCAAAAACATTGAAGAAAAAAAAGGTAATAAAAATGGCAGTAATCTATTCTATACCTGCACAAAATCCTTTCGAACATTTTAAACGGAATAGATAAATATCAATCTTCTTACTCCGTTAAAACCCAGATCAGAGCCAATGTTTCTTATTAATATTTCATCACTAAAATAAATACTTCATGTTTTGGGAGATAATCACAATTTAACTACAATGAAATTGGGTTACTCAATAAAAATAATGCCTACCGATGTACATACAAATAAGAAAATAAGGGACGGTTTCACTGCTAATAATAATAGCCATTATAAATATAAACTCAAAAGTGAAAGAGTATATTGGGTACCAAGTGGGTAACTAGCATGTGAAGACCTCAACGGAATCAAACAGCAAAGAAAATAGGGTCTTAAAATCGTAAATATTTTCTATATTCCGCACAAATCAACTAAAGAACCTTTACCATTATTTTACATTGATTGTGAATTCAAGCAAATCAATTTAAAGTAAACAAATTGATGATATGAAAGTCTGATTTGAAGCTCTGTATTAAAAAACAATACTTCAATAAAAATGTCAGAGGATTGGAACATCTTAACATACCAGTCCACCAAACCACCACTAAATCCACACCTTCACAGGAGATAAGTAGCCCATATAAGGAAATAAAGTCGCATGAATATATTAAAGAAACATTTGGTAAAAATCTGCAATCATTTCTAATCAGAAGACACCCACCCAAACTAATCGTTATGGAAAGTGACTAAGAAACTGAAAACACCGAAAAATCATATTTCACTAATAAAAACAAGCACCATTGTTTAGGCTAGATCTTAAAAAAGCAACTGCCTATGCTGGACATCTTTTACAATTTGTCAACCATGTTCAGGTTGCTGTTCGGAATGTAAAAATGAGATATTCTCACATTTGCTCTCACTAATTCAGATGTGTACAAAATTAAACAGTTGCAACCCTGAAGAGTTAATAGAAAAGATAAAAAAACCTGAAGGAAAGCAAATCGCCTGGCAGAATGATAAAAAAAGAAATGGAAATATTTGATGCCACATTAAAAACGATTTCCATTTTTTAATTACACATTCTTGAAACAACTATTAAAAAATGATTTATGACGCTAGTGTTCATATTAAATACGCGTCTTAGATCATTTGTCTGTTCTAGTTATTAGAAAATTTCACAAGTAGTTATGGTACCAATATGACATGGAAAAACTCATTAAAAATGCTGCTGAACAGAATTCAACACCATTTACAAGAATCATTATCTGCATAGTAAGCTGGTTTTTGCAAGAGTAATTAAACTATGGAATAAGTGCCTGTTGATATCATCAGCTGAACATTGGAAATTAAAACGTACTGTTCTGAAGTACTTCTAAACTTAAGTTAACCATTCGGTCAAGTATGGCATATATTTAAAAAAGACAAACCTATGACGTTGTTACTACTAGAACCTCGAATATTATCTTAGTAAAAAGTGTTATTAATTTAAATATAATTCAACGGAAGAGATCTTATCAGGATTCCTAAACGACACTATACTCGGACATTGTACTTAATATTAACCGTTGATCATGAAACCATAAGAACTATATTAAATATTCTCTACCACAAAAACAGTAAATATGTGTACACACACACCAAAACTCCAGTAAACAAAAAACAGATCGCCAGACACAGCGAGAACTACCAAATTAGGTTGCCTAAGTACTTCTTTTCCACTCTTTCTAACAACAATTTTTATTAATCTGTATTTTAGAAATTTTTGCGGAGAATTGAAAACAAATTTACCAAAAATTGACATGCAATTTAAGTTCGTGGGAAAATACACGTAAAAAGTTGTGTGGAAATATTTCAGTCTATATATTATTTCAACATATATAGAATCCTCCTATTCTATTAGTAATTACTTTTTTATCTTATTTTTGTATGATATTAGTATCTTTAATTCTAATACTTAATTGGTTTATAAATTCTTCTCACTTATTTTTTATGAGCAGAATAAAGACACTTTGTATTATATCTTAAAATTTAAATTTACAATGTAAAAGTAATTTTTAGGTTATAGAAAATGATTAATTTTTAAAATGGTAATTTGGTAAGTATGGATGAAATAAACAGATTTTTAGATAATGCGGTTTTTTAACTATTTTTTGATAGTTTATAATAATGACATTATAACGAAATGTATATATATATATATATATATATATATATATATATATATATATATATATATATATTATATATATATATATATATATATATACATTGTGTTATATAACAAGTGTTTCTTTTTCTTGAAAATGGGTCTTTGTGTAATAATTACTGTATGATTTTTCTACTCTGATTATGCATTTCGATTGGTACTTTCTTCATTATCCATTTTATTCATACGAGTCAAGTTGACAAAAAGGACACATTAAGTCTATTTCTGCAAGAAGGTTATATTCACTGACGTTCACCGAATTCCCCGAGATTAGCACTCGAGACTGATTTCCCATCAGCCATGCACCCTGTCAGAGTAAACACGCTACAGGATTGGGATCAGTTTTTATTGAGACATTCTTCTTCTTCTTTCTTTCTCGCGACCCAGGCTACTAAGCCAAGGCCATCGTTACAGTGATACATGATCACCAAGGATTTTATGATTTAGCAGAAGTTTTATTCATGTTAATATTTCACATGTATTCTTTCTGAAAGAACAGCACAAACACGTAGCTCCTACGCAGCTTTTTAAGTATATCAGAGAAACCTACGCAGAAGAATACTATTAGGGAGTGTCTTTCACCAGCGTGTTTGGTCCTAGTCATTGGAAAACTTCGTGAAAGGTTGCCCGCCGAGAAATCGTTTTTCCGCCACCTGAGGATTTTTCTTTATGGATAAAATTCCCCCAAAAATTAAATAAATGAATGAAACAAACAATGTAAAGCACGATATAGGAATATACTGTTCTATCAACACTATTCACCCTGCTTACACAAGAGGTGGTGTGATGGCGAAGCTGCTACCTCTAAATATGCGGTCCCTATTATGAGAGTAATACTTAAAATTTTCAGGATACCAGTAAACTAATTTATTACCTATGGAATTCGCATTACAAAAGTTTCGTATATTAAAGTATAAATATTGTGAATGTATTACTAACTTTGAAAACTAAGGTCATAGTTGTAATTTGGTAAACTTTACCTAATTTTCTATAAAACTGATCTACCATATTTCAATTTAAGCACCTTTGGAGATGGAGAGGACATGTTCTTGTTAATATCTTCAGCAAAACCTCCAGAAATATCTTTATGAAATGTTGAAATCCTTTCATAAAAGTAGGTACCAATTTGCCCTTAAAATTGACACTTTTCTTATGAGAAACATGCCACTTATGCAAACTTCTGTTGGCTGAAACTGTACTCATGTAAAAAATATTTATAGATTTATGTTAAAATATGCGAACTAGCAAAATATCAGAGAAAAATGACTAACAAACCGACGTACAGGCGTGTGATTGATCACGCAATGGTTCTGATTTTCTAAAGTAGTTACCACTACAATTGATACATTAGAATAAGCATCGATTAAGTTATTGAAAACTATCAATGTGATAAGTGCAACGAAAGATCGCATTGTCACGTTATAAAACCATATAAAATTTATTCATTCATTTCAAACTTTTTCCTCCATATACAAGTATAAGTGTATCCTTTATGTGTGGATATCATTAAACATTCTTTATATAATGTAAGTGCGAAAATAAATTTTTCTAGCGGCGATTCTATTCTAGAACAAAGGTCGTTTGTGCACCGAGGAGAAAGTCTATATTTATAGCTCATTATTCTAATGGTAATATGATCTATTGTAGATTATTTTTAAAAATTACATAAAACCTGTTTTTTGACCATATTTAAAAAAAATGAGACCCTTACTTTTCCTTCAGATGAAAGATTATTTTTGCCTATCTTATTCGTTTTACTTTTGGAGTTGTATAATTTAGTTATTGTAAATGTATATCATCTATGACCCCACGTACCTAATATAGTCTTAACAAGAGTAATATCTCATATTTTAATAATAAATATTAATGAGAGCCAAACATCTAACAGTATAAAAGGTTGAATTTTTAAATCAAAACTTTTTTGAGAAATTCATTGTTTTCTTTGAGGCCAGATTATTTATATTGGCCGCCTACTTTTTAAAAAAATGGACATAGGAGAAATAAAAAATGGAATTAGGCTTCTCGTTTTGCCAAATATTTTAGTCTTCCATTCTCTTTTATGTCGTTAGCACCAGAACATCAGAATATTGACTTGCATTGTACTTAAAAACTTTTTCATTTAAATTTTCGATATATTTTTCCTTTTATTTGTTTCTACTCTTGTATTTCCCTATTACTATATCATCGTGATCAAAGAACACATTATCAAAAATTTAATTTTTTTTAACTGGCGTATAATTTCAAATATCATAGGTAATAATCAAATATCAACGCTAGGGAAAAAATGCAGAGAAATTTGTTATAAATTATTTTTAAAACATCTTTACAATTTATTGAATACTATTAAAGAAACGGAGAAAAGGTACAAATATACCGAACAAGTGTAAATACAATAGTGGTTATATAAGAGAACTTTTAACGAAATTAGAAATCTAGAAATATAATGAAATAAGCATCCGAAAAGTAAATGGATTCATCAAAAAGCACGAAAACTAAACTACATTCAGAAATATTACAAGGACAATAAATAAAAAATAAATTCCAGTAAGCAGCATTCCTATATTAAGAGGTGTCGTATATAACATCGAACTTGTTTTTCTTTCTAAATTAGACGCCGGTAGAAATGAGTGCGAATAAAATAAATATTACTTCGTCCGACTCGCATCAATGTCGAGTGAAGGCTGCCAAAGCTTCCAGTCAGGTGCCATTGAATATTTACTAAATATATTTCGTGTCCGCAACGCGTGTATCTTTTCACCGTTTCAATCTTGATTAAGATGCCCGTCGAATGAATGTGTCATATTAACTAACAAAAATAATTTTGTAACATGTCTATACACAATTAAAAAGACTAATAAACGTAATATCGGGTCGTCAAAGTTATCGCTATGTAAAAGTTCTGCAAGTATTTCTTGTCATAAAAAATAAAAAAAAGTTAAAAACACTTTCGGATGATATGGAAAAATCTGTCACATAAAAGTTGACGTACAAGCGGAGTTGGCGAAAGATTTTGATTTTATTAATTGATTTTTTTCTTTCATATATATATATATATATGTATGCTGGTGCTGTATGTGTGATTTCTCGAAAAATTAAAAAATATATATTAAACGTAGTATGTGAAAATAAAAAAGACTGTTCTTGTTTACCTTGAAACATAAAGAATTACCCTTCCGAAGTTATATAAATGTTAATTGACTTGAGATTTAGGTAAATTATTTAATATTCCGAATTTTTTTTTTTTATTTAACGAATTAGCAAAATTATAATAACAGTGAGACATTATAACGAAATGTATATATATATATATATATATATATATATATATATATATATATATATATATATACATTGTGTTATATAACACGTGTTTATAGGTTGGCAACTTATAAACATGCCATCTCTGTACACAAAATGTTCACCTTTTTATATGTAATATTCCTTGTTGATTCCTTGCATAAATCTTTGGGCCCTCGACTGAAAAACGGATGAAGTTCAATTTTGATACAACTTTCGTTTTTAAATTTTCTGTCGTATAAATTATTAGACAGAGAGCGAAACAGATGGTAATCAGACGGTGAAAGATCTGAAGAGTACGATTGGTGAGGTAACACACTCCATCCAAGTGAAAGTAGTTTTTCTTCGTGGGGTCGAGCATGGTCTTATAAAAAAAACTTTGCTTTGATTTGATTTGAAAGAAGTTTGACGGCGGCTTTGCTCAATTTTTCTCTATAAATCTTAGTTGTAATTGTACTGTTAGCTAGATTGAGTTTCCAATTAATAACTCCATTTATACCCCACCACACACTCAAAAGTATCTATTGTTCATTATTCTAATAATTTGTTGGTGTAGGTACACATTTTTCTCCAGCACCTAACCATTGGCGTTTACGCAAAAAATTAACATAAGCCACTCACTTTTATCTCCTGTACCCAGATAATTTACCTGCTCATTGATACCACGTGAATTCAATAGTTCCATGCACATTAACTATCCTGAAGTTTAAGGGGTGTTGGCTCATATGGTAGCCAAACGGAATATTATCATTTCTTTCTCAAAGCATTAAGTTGATTTGATATTGCAATATGAGAGTCTGAAAGTAGCTCTACCAAATAACACAAACTTATTCTGGGATCTGTTTCAACAAAGCTTTTTAATTTTTAATTGTAAAGAGTTGCCTTGGATGAAGTTCATAGAACAGATCAAAATTTCCTTCTTAGAATCTTTGGAAGCAGTGCTTGGCTACGTCGTAAGAGAGCACACCTTTGTCTCTTTTCCTAAAACGAAATTCATGAGGCATGAGCAATCTAAGTTCATTTAGATATATTTTCATTTTTCCATTTATTCTTTACTCGCTGATTACTAAACTACAAACCAAACTGAAGCTAGAATGCCGCACTCTTCGTATACCTAATAAAATCGGTTGAAAAAATGGCGGGTTATAAATTGCCAACCCAATATATATATATATATATATATATATATATGTATATATATATATATATATATATATATATAAATATATATATATATATATATATATATATTTATATATATACATTATTTGAAAATAATTACGTGTTTAAGGAGGTATAAAATTTATTTTTAATTGTGTACATATGGAATCTAATATTATGATATTCAAACTTGATATAAACAACTTGATTATAACAAACTTTATTAGACTTGGCATTTTGAGAATTTTTTTTTTTTTAAATGTTAATAAAAACTGAAACCATTTTTTCAAAATTTGAAGATAAGTACATTTGTTCAATAATGAAACTTAAATGTATTAATTATTAGCTTCTTTGGAACATCTGGGGCTGAAAGTGTCTAACATTTTGTCAGTCCTGCCGCACATTATTAATACACCTAAGTAAAACGGATTACATTGGTCACGTTTAGAAAGAATAGGTATGTAAGGTTAGTATTTAAATACAATAAAATATATTAAAGGTCGAAATATGTTTACAAGCAAAATTATACACTATCAAATTCTTTCAATTTAGAATCTTGAAGAACCAGGACCCTATGGAAAAACTAAATTACCAGCATCCTCTGGAAAAGATTACCTACATAATTTGTCGAAATAGTACCGAAGGGCAAATTGATACTATTGAAGTTTAAGTTATAAAAAATTAAACTATTTTAAAAAGTTAAATTTAACTTAATTTAAAAAAAGAATGATAAAATGGACAAGAGAAATAGATTTTGTAACTATAAGAGTTTGGAATGAACAAATTAGAGCCTCCAAAGTAGTGCTTGATCATTGATGCCTCAAAATAAAGTTAACAATAATTCATTTGTACGTTGTTACTATCAGATTTAAATATCAGCGCCGATGACCTATTTTAAACAAATGAAAAAACGTACAAACTACTCGTTATGTTAAATTTAATGATATATAACCACTATAATTGGTAAATTTGTGAAGTTATGGCCGATGGAAATTTTATTACGTTTACAAAATACTTTAAAAAAGTGCCATTATTTTCCCTTACTGTGAGGTAATCGAACTACCGATCAACAATATATTTAGAAGGATTGGTTAAAAAATATCTCATAAACCTGAATAATTACCTAAAAGCCATATATAAGCAAGTAGAGGTTTTTTATATTTCAAAAACTTGTCCTAAAAATAACAAGAATGAAATTGAAAAAAACCATTTTCGTTGGTTTATAAATACTAAAGTTAATAAAACATATTTTTTCCAAGAGCAAGTTGAGAGAAGAAGAGTTAAGTTATTGGTATATATTTCTAAATGTTGATAAAAGTCCTTCCGATATTTAAGAATTTTTTTTATTTAAGTCTCTAACCTAATTTAACCGAATTCAGCGTGACAACATGATTCAACCTAATCCAATATAACCCAACCTAACCAAAACCAACCTTAACCATTTTAATCTAACCTAACCGAACCGAATTTGATCTAACCTAACCTTACCTAACCTGATTTTACCTAACTTAACCTAACAAACCCAAACTAAGTCAACTTAAAAAAATCTACTTCAACATGACCAACTTTGACTCAACTATTCCCACCATCCCATCATCACTACGCAATTTAACCCAACCTAACGCAACCTAACCAAACGCGACTTTAACTCAAACTAATTTCATTCAACCGAATAGGTATTTTAATTAAAGGATCAATTTTGTGTCATGACGGCTGGAAAAGATGTACTTCTAAACATCCTCACGCTATTATTTTTATTCCGCGGGGGGTGGTAAAACCACCCATCCTAAAAATCGGGTTTCTAAATTCAACCCAAAACAACTTATAACATAACTCGAATAATGTTTTCATCTCAAAATGTATTTTCTTAAACGGAACGTATTTTTTGTAGTCTATGTAAATATCCAATATCATGGTCACCTCAATTCGAATAACATTTGCACCGAGTAATGGACTAACAATAATTATTTGTGTTTTCATCGAATTCCAAAATTTATTGAAGATGAAAAAAAAACAATTAAAAATATTCTTTGTATTGGAAAAAGAGTCTTTTTTGTGTTTATGGTATATTTTTTATTCAAAATATTCTGTACTTCTTTGTTCTTTTTGTGATTTTTTCCCGGAGCTTGTAAGATTTAGTATAAAATTCGTTATCCAGAAATAGTATTGCATGCATTTAACGCTGTTATTTTGCCTTTCAAAAAATGCTTCTTTTACGCTTTCACGGCTCTTCTAAGTATATAATACTTATTCCTGGTGACGGTTCCATCAACAGTTATGTGTCAATTCAGGAACGCAGGTGAACTATAATAATTTCAGAATCAGATGAAGAATACTCTATGGAAGACGACGAAACTATAAATCCGAAACCAGTAAAGTTCCTGAAGGGAAAAATAGCAAGAGAAAAGATCATCTGGACAAACGAAAAAATGCCACCATATAATTAAAAGAACTTTGAATTAACTAGCAGTACGGATTTATCGGATTCCATAGAAATGTTAGATTGACCAGCTAACCTTCTCAATTTTTTATTATTTTTCAATAGTCAAATTTAAAGTTAGTTCAGCAAAATATAAATAAACGAGCTAACATCTCTGAGAGTGAAATAGAGCAATTCATTGGTGTTTTGATACATCTAGTATATATCATTAGTACATCTGCCGTGTAATTGTTTTGAAACCATAACGAGATCTCTTCATTTTATTAATATCTAGAGTTTGAATCACTAGGCAAAGCACGTCATGGTACATTTTTCAATGTAAGACTCCTATTGCAAAACAATTAGAGAGCCCTTGCTCTTAGTGCTTAAAGAACAAATTTAGTAACCGACGAGCAAATCATACCTACTAAATGTCGTCACGAGCTTAAACAATACTCCCACCAAGTCATATAAGGGGGGCTGTAAAAATGAGGTACTTAGTCCCAGATTTGATTACGACTTCGGTGTTTTTATTGGAATGTTGCACCTGGCCTTGGTGTTAGTTCCAATGTTGACTCACATCGACCATTCCACGAATTAAGAAATATTAATTTTTCGATAATTGATTCAAAAGTTCAAAATAACAAGTTTATATATTTAAAATCGAGTTACTTCCATTCGACACAGTAATATTTAACAGAAAACAGAATATGCAGATACCAACGGGGGAAGAATTGAAATAATTGGGACGCGGTGCCATAGAAGAAAAATTGGCACTGTTTTAACGTAAAACTGAATTTGGTATCATAGTATGATAAGAAAGCAGTAAACTTGCTTTCCACGTTTATGAGAAGTGAGCGTATTACAACTAAGACATAACATACTAGGCGAAAAACACAGTACAAAGAGATACCATCACACCAATCGATCATTGTTAACAAGCAGCATATGGAAGGTGTTGATTTGTTGGCTTTCAATGTATAAAATAATTCGTTTACATGTTTTTACATGAGGTAAAACTCAATGCTTATGAACATTATTGATATATACGAAAACGTGTATCTAGGAAACACGAACATCCTGGCATAGCCGATACTCCAACTCCAGAAACGCCTGTATCGAGTAGAGTGTAATCCATGTCATGATGGATCTCCAGCTCAGTCTTAAAAACCCAAGGAAAACGTCATTAAACAATCAATAACTTCCCCTGGGTTCTGTGCGTTCGGACAACAAGAGCCACTTTCCTATTCACAAATTCACAATCATTGTGTTTAGCGTTCTTACATAAAATGCGAAAAATAAAATTTATTTTAAAAATAAAAAAGAAACTGTTTCAAAGAATTTGATATCTGGTATTACTGCTATGCACATGAAGCCAAAAATGGCATTTGCATCAATTGTGTGAATGAATTCGAAACCATTTTTGTCTGTTGATTTAATTTTCCAAAATTTTACAAAAAAAAAGAAATATAGCATTTTATTCCTTAATTTACTCGAATAAAACGCATTATAAGGAAAAAAACATTTCTACCTCGATTAAATAGTTCATACGATAGAAGGTTAAGAGTTTTTTCTTCAGTGTGTGCGTTTTACCCACACACATATCCCAAGATCGAGTAACGAATAAAAGGTGTACATTTAAAGACCTTTTCGTTATATAATATTACGTCACTCGTATGACATAACTTTGAAACACTATCAGAGTTTTATTTGGCTCAAATATTGATTGTATGTTATGTGGTACTTTAGAGAGAGAAATAGTTATCCTTGCCCAATGTGATCTGGAATAGCCCATCATATACCTATTAAATTCCAGAAAATATTTAGTCGACGTCTCTTCGCGTGCACAATACGTAATGAATTTATTGATGTTTTGTCACCAGTATCGAATATACGTGTATTCAACACTAGTAATTCAACACTCGCAAAATTATTATATTTATTAATATTATTTAGTGTTATTGCCTCACTTGCTATCATATTATTCTTATATTGTATATAAAATTGTATAATATTTTGTTTGATTTTTATGAAATAAGTTACTTATTTAAATTATTCCAAAAAGACAAATTATCGTTAATAGCAGAATTTTTCAAAGCCGAACGATACTTTCTTTTAATAATTAATAACCATCTAACTAACAAAAATTCCAAATGATGAATGAAAACAAATATTTGATATTTAATTTGCACTGGCATCATTATAAGTACAAACATTTTTTTTTCAGTTCTTGCTTTATATGCAGATGCCTGACATTTTATTAATATTAGCTCAACTGTACGTTTTATTCTTTTAACGGAAAAAAATATATAATCATTTAATATTATTGCTTTATTATATTTTTCCTACTTTGTTAATAAATTTAATGTTAATAAATTTAATTCAACTCACAGGTACAGTGACAGAATATATGAAAACGAAATAGCGAAAACGGGTTTTAATAAAATTATTTTTGTAACCACAAATTAACCTCATTTTAATTCAAGCTTATTCGATAAAAAAACACGAAATAATAGAGAACTCTTGGTTAACTCGATTTTATGTAGTGAAGGAACACGCAATAAAAAGATGCAAAAATGTAGAAAGTTTACACTCCGGCGATGCTTTAAACACAGTAAGGAGGTTTAATCTTTGATATGATTTGTTTTTTTATAGTTGTATTTATTATAGTATTTTAAAAGAATGCATTTAAACTTTAAGTAAAGGGTCATGTAAATTTAATAATTCACCGACTTAGCGGAAGAGAGTGTGATGTTGTTCGGATATGTACGACTAACTATTAATACCACCCGAGAGCCTAAATGGCTGCATAGATTGTGACGTTTGACTGATATCCCTAGATGCGTGACGGTTTACTGAGTGAAATAGACTACATAAATTCACTGTAGCTGATGTCGATAGCTATTTCGTATTGAAAAGCTTTTATATGTAAGATACCGACAATTACATAATGAAATACTTAATTTTTTCTTTCTCGATAGGGTTTAAAAAAACAATATTCCATCTATATAAAAACTACACGGAATCTTAAAAAAACACAAAATTTAAGTTTCTTCATCAAAATTTATTTTGTCACCTGCAAAGTAACCCCCTTTGTTTGCAATACAACTAAATGCTATCGATATATTATGTAAACTAAGGATTTATGACCAGTCTCCACTTACTGGTTTGTCTTTTGTGCGCCTGACCCCAGAAAATTGTAGAACCGCCCCCTGATTTCCTATTTGTAAGAAAACGAAGTAATTTAAGAAAATTAACGTCCAATGAGCAAATTGACCGATAGACGGAAATTAGTACTTAAGGCTTAAAATGACAAAAAAATATTTAAAAATATATATAAAAATCAATTAATATAGTTATCACCCAATTTCTTTTCCCTCGAATATCTTAAAATTGGTTGTTTTTAATTGTACTTCTTGCGCGTGACATCTTATGGCTAAGACTTATAAACATTTAAATTGATGCATGAATTAGGCATAGTACGAGCACTTTTGCAATACAGTAAACAACAATTGTTTCAGATGTGACTTAATTAAGTGTATTGTGTGACCAAAAGATCAAATTTTTGACAAATTTCATATACAAATAATGAAATCGTCGAGTCGTGTATATTGAAAATATTTTTCAAAAAATATTAAAGGGTAATTAGTAGAGACTAACAAAGGATAATATAAGTTTTTAAGATGTTTGTACGTCTATCTACCTGTTTGTCTTTCTGAAAAAACATTATGTAAAAACCACTAAACGAATTTTAATGAAACTTCATAAGTTGCAATTGGTTACGCTACATCACTTAGGGGTAGAAAACGAATCATCCAAAGATTAGGAGCACTAAATAATTGGTGAAACGGGTTTAACTGTATTCGTACAATTATGTAGTCCACGATAATAAAACATATTTTTCATTACTTTGCTTTCATTAATTGACTTAACACTACTTAATTAAACAGGTACGTACGTTTCTTTTATAAGCAAACATCATAACCTTAATAATTTAAAACGTGGTTTTGTAATTCTCCACTAGACGGAGGTAATTATTTTATTCTTAATAAATATTTTTAATTTTGCATATATATTTAAGTAATAATAACTCTGTCATCACTATTATACTTTAAGACATTCTTCAGGGTGAGCTCCAGACGGGAAACAAATCTAGAAAAGTGTAGCCTGACATAATTTTTCCCACACAAAGCGAACAAAATTACTACCGTAAAATAAATATTACATAAAGTTAAGTTTTGTTTTATAAATATATTATGTGAACGGTTATTATGTCCACATAAAAATACAAATTGGGATGAGCTTACATATAGGGCACGACCTTAAAACCAGTAGTCCTTCCGAATTCAAAAGTAGGTACTGTAACATCGTACTGTGCAGAGTCATTACGGCTGCTGCTTACTTAGGAATGAAGAAGTTTGTAAAATGTTTAGCCTATTACGGCATCCGGTTTGTACACGAGGACTTGATTGTTGTTGCTATTAGATAAAATGGAATTTAACTGTAAATATAAACGGTGAGATAATGATAGGGCGTCATTGGTAAAACGTTAAAACTTATTTATCACGCTGTATCCGTAATATTTAAGTGATTATAACTGATGTGATATGTATGACAATATTAGCATTGGATATTAATTACAAAATACTGAGATATAAATAAAATTGATTCAAAATTTGGGTTTCAATATCGATTTACATGGTGCAGGAAATATGATAATATTATATTATTCTCATTACCACTTTTACGATTTTTTTATTCATATCTCGCGGGTAGAAAGCAATACATACGACTGGGTAACTTTATATCCGAGACTTTATATGATCAGGAAAGACAGGGTTCGAATGTCGAGACTCTACTTCACTATTCTGATATTTAAATCATATTGACTGGATGGTAACAAATGTGCGTTGTTTATTATTCTCGGATGACATGAAACTGTTTACAGGTGTCAAGGATGCAGCAGATGGCGAACGGTTGCAGCGTGATGTCAGCGCCGTCGTTGAGTTAACCGTAGCAAGCGGCTTACAGCTTAATGCAAATAAACGTTTAATATTGAGTTACAGCTGAGTACACGCTCTTTTTAAACACAAATATACGATTAGTGGGATTCTATTGCTTCGTCGGGAGGAGATCGTTGATTTAGGAATCAGATTTGATGCCCGATTGGTGTTTTATGGGCATATAGCAGACGTAGCAAAACAATTGTTTCAGAAACTTGGATTCGTGTTGCATAATTCAAAGGATTTTCAATCCATTTATCAATTCCCCTGCTATATACTTCATTAGTGCAGAGCTGACTAGAATCTGGCTCCATTATTTGTAACCTACACGAAGCCAAAGTTAATGACTGAACGTGTGTAAAATAAGAGAGTATGATTACCTCCCCTTCTTTCCTTCTTTTCTTGCAACTAAGAATAGAAATTTATATTCCAATTATTAAAAGGAAAAATTCAATGCCCCGTATTATTGAGTAAACTTTCATTCTTCGTACCTGACAACTTGCTGCGCTCACGCAATCATCATGTTTTTACTATATCACCGAATTATATCGGAATTAAGCTGCGGGCAACTGAAGGGCCCGCGGCATTCAACTGCTCAGCCACGGAAGTGATCGCACTTGAGTGTGGCTTATTTATGATGAGTGAAAGTAATTTTGGCCAAATGTGTCCTCGTCATCTCTTGTACTTCTTGTGTATTTAATGTTAATGTAAACATTTAAACTTTGTTAAACCATTAATTGTTATCGTTACGAATAGGTTCTTTGCAATGTATCGATAAAGGCGTGTGTAAATAAATAATATATCAACATACGAAGGTACATTAGACAGCATATCGCTTTCACACAAATATTTTTTAATTTATTAGATCTGTTAGAAAAATTGCTTTAAAAGTTTTTGAATATGTTGATGTTTTTAATTCAAAGAAAATTGGAAAAGTTTTGTGTCAGTTTTTTCTACTTCTTTCTGATTCAATAAAAATGTATCTTTATTATAAAAAAGAGTGCAATACCTTTAAAACATGACTATTTGATTCGAATAAAAAACCGATTTCATGTTAATACAAAAAGGTTGGTTGTTTTTACTTTATGTCAAATCGCAATTAGCATTTTTTTGGGAAATAGATTAAGCATATAATTTTAATTAAATTTCTTCATTAATCATAATAAGAATTTCAAGTGAGATAAATTTATTGAGCCAGAATTTAATATATTTAAGTCGAATGCTAAAAGTAAGATAGGGACGCGTAACTTACGGCATGTGCGGATATTTTGGACTCTTGGTGGTAAATATTTACTTACATGACATTATCACAGTCATTTTTAGATAGCACTTTTTTATACGATCTCTTAGACTTCACTAGTAAATACACATAAAAACTTAAATCACCATTTAATTAAATACCAGCTACTTTGTCAATGAAAACATGCTACACTCATTAGTAAAAAACAAAAACAGGTAACAAACAATGGTTAATGTCAACATTGTTAAATGTCGTTATGCTTATGTTATGATCACGCAATAGTCGCATGCTGCTAAACCATCAAGTACTTCCAATGCTTTATAATAATTCATCTCAGTCAGTCATAGTTTCTTCTCCTATTTTAATCCAAGTTCTACTAATTAAATTTAATGTGTAGTAATTAATTTATAAATATTAAAATATAGAAAATTATTGTTGTGTTTTAAACTACGTATTAAAATTGCAAATAGATTAGCTATAAATAATTATACTACAATTTAAATAAAAGTAAATTTTAAAGAACTCAACAATAAAAATTGCATTTATGTTTGTAAATACATACGCCAACAGCCTGCGGGCAAGCTTTGTGTAGGATTAGTAAGTTGACATAAATTTCAATCAATATGAGAGAAACTTCTTTTTCTCACAATTTGCATTTAATACAGGTTCATTGTCGAAAATAATCTTGTCTATTGTTATAAACAGGTGCCGTTTCTCACTCGGCGGTAATTTTAGCATCATTCTCATCAAAGCATTCATGTGAAAAATGAGGTAAATTATATATATATATATATATATATATATATATATATATATATATATATATGTGTGTGTGTGTGTATATATATATATATATATATATATATATATTCAATTCAGACTTACTGCTATTAGCCACAACTTGTACCCTCTGTTGATCACTTAATTTGCAATCGATTTGGCATTTGGTTATATTTGTTCAAATATTATTTAAAAAATGTCATATTCTTCAACGTTGTTCTTAATTAATGTGTCATATATTCGATTAAACTCTTACTTTTATTGTAATACTTATTTTTACTACCAAACATAATGAACCTAAAGAGCAAAAATTAATTAATGTTTAATTTCCCGGTAAAATTATTGAGATATATTTGGAATATTACATAAATATTTCGTATTGAAATTCTTCACATGTTAAATAATTATGTGAAAGTAAAATGAGTACTTGGGTCAATATGCAAGGTATTCATTGTAATCGTATTGATGATGGAGACAAAAAATTGTCGTAACAACCACGGTGGGACTATTCACTTCATTTTCAGAATTTATAACTAACATGAAATATTAAAGAGTTTCTCTTGGTACTAAAAACGACAAAGAGGTACTCATTTTAAAACTATTCCTCCTGAGAAAAAAAATACTTTTTCTCTATTAGAAACGATCTAATAATAGAAAAAAAAACCACCGAATAATAGAAAAAAATTAGAAACTTTTACTGATTTTTGCAAAATAACAAAAATTGTTCTGCTACCTTTTGACTAAACCACATTAATCACGAAGAATAAACGAAAAACCCCATTATGTGCTGTGATTTCGAAGGTAATAAGTGTTTTAAATAATGTCTCACGCGCGTCACACGCGATTGAGACATTATTGAGTCTAAACAGGTGGAACATTCTTCATGCCAAAATATTTCAAAGACATAAAATATTTAAAAAATAAGACTCCTTTTATAAATAAACTAATTAATTTTTTTCCAGAGCTTTTGTTTCAATCGATTTGATTTTTAGGTAAATAAATTCATAAATATTATCATGTTCAAATCTAGATTATACGTCGATAAATTTGTCTCTGCGTTTCAAATAGGTCAAAGGGAATAAAGTAATTTAAAGTGGTTTGTGTTAATAAAACATTAAACACAATACGCGCGGCTAATTTTTTCTTCTGAGAACTAATTTCTCTGGATACTGAAGTATGCCTAGATTAAAATAAGAATGTAGAAATTAGCTCTATTTGCTATTTTCTTGTACATAAAATGAAAAATAGTGAACTTACTATTAACCAAGCTATATTTCATTTATTCAATAACTTAGAAGATTATATTTATATACAGTTGTTCTATAAATCGATGTTTGCGCTCTTAATTAGTCTTAAAATGAGTGAAGTTCATTACGAATTAATTTTATAGTCCTCAAGCAGGTAAACAAGATCAAATTTAGCTACAGATCCGTATTTTAAAAGATTGTATCTTCAGGTGGGATATTAGCAAAGATCTTGCTAATAGCGATCTTTGCTAATAGCCCACCTGTAGATGTTGTAATACAACGAAACCTAGGTCGTAGTAAAGAAATTAAAGAAAGTAGAAATAATACTACATCACGAAGTTTCATTTAATTGTGAACAATAAATTTCTACAAAATTAACGCCAAATATATTCAATATTAGAAAATAATAACGATAAACCTATTTCGATATGCCGAGTATGTGAACCAAAAAGCAATAATATTAATTAACAAAAAAACGTAATTGAAGGGAAAGGCACTACTAGCAATAAATAAGTACATGGTACAATAAACATTTTCGCTTGTTTGTATTAAAGAGAGAAACATTTATTTTAATTATTATAAGACATAATTGTTTTAATTTCTCTATCCTTAATTTGTTGGTTTTTTCGTTTCTCATTACTTTAAGTGTTTTCCATAGTTTGTTGTTTTACGATTTACGCGTTCTTATGTTTTTAACTTTAGTTACTACTGGACTTACTAGACTTGTTTTGCGTTGGTGCATCGTATTCCGCGTCTGTTTTGGGTTGGTGTATCAGAAATAACTTGGCTTGTAATATGGATTGTTGAAAAACGATTTGGACTATTTTACGTGCCATGATTCAAAACTGTAAGAGTCACTTATTCGTCGCGTCACCATTGCCCGTGCAACACCATATATGAAGCACTTTTAGTGTGGTGTTGCACTAGGCAATGGTCAAGGAAGCTGCTAGGTTTCATCATACACTATGAAAATATAATTTATAGATATATATATATATATATATATATATATATATATATATATCCATTTTGATATTCAATGGATACAGAACTTATTGTTACAAGATTTTGCAAATTATCATTTTTTTCAAAAGGTGTGGAGTAGGGATACGGAAGACCCGAACTTTTTTGACAACAAAATGCGAAGTGATGAATAAAAAATATACGCTTTTCGTAATCTTTAACATGCACAATACACATTGTTGGAGCGTCGTAGAATCCAAATACAGACAAGAAACTGGATTTTTAACGTCATTTATCATTGAATTTGTGGAGTGGAATTTTATGGATAATTTAGTCCCATTGAGCTGCCTCAAAGTTTAAACGGATAACGATATGTGCAGTTTTCGCGAAGCAATTTTACAGACTTACAAGAGAAGATGCCCTACTAGACGCCTGATATAATATGTACGGCTAGTAAAACGGGACATCATGTCACTGTGCATGGAAAGTACAATAAAATTTACACCACGTTTTTTCATATCAATGTTATTGGTCACAGTGGTATGATCAGTTGATTGGCGCGCTCTCCGGATTATATTTTTTCAATTTATGCTATTTTAAAGATATAGTTTACTCCAGAGAGATCACGTCCCAATATGACTCATGAATAGAAATCTGAACTACAATTGAATATATCAGGAAAAATCAGTAACTTTTTGTTTTGCGGCGTAATCATCTGATGCGATAAAAACAGTATTTTGTCTCATGGCCGTCATTTTGAATATTTGATGTAAATAAATTACTGTGTTTTGTGAGATAAAAGTTTTAGTTAATATATTTGTTATTTAAATTCTTTGACATTTAGTTTTTTTTTTCACTAGTAACATCATAAATGGCCAAACAGAAAAACAGGAATCAGCATTTTTTTTATTTTTTTACGATCTTGGAAACGATATAAATTTTCAATACATTTTCATGTATATATTTCTGTTTCAAAATTTCTCACTTTGTTTGCATGCCATTTTTATTATTCAGTGAGTCTCGAAAAGTTGAACAATGTATTTGGAATTCCATATTTTATAAGAAATTATATTAGTTATAAAGTAGGAGGTTATTTTATGTTACTAAGCTGTGTTTCCACTAAATTTCATGGCTGTCCTCTTGATGAAGGATCGATTAATGTAAGCTAAGGTGTGAAAAATCTTTATATTTTGTATAAAGTAATAACTAACATCTTAACTATGCTAGTATAAGCATATATATATATATATATATATATATATATATATATATATATATATATATATATATATATATATATATGTATATATATAAATAGTGTTGAAAATTTTTATACAGTTCAAAATATGTTCAAAAATACGAGCATAAAACAATTTTAATTCCATCTTAATGCTTTAGAGAGCACGACTTACATATGAAATAGATTTAGTAACATTTACTTATTGTTCAAAAGATTTTATGCCATTCTGTAATACAGAGTGCCATACATAAATATGCCAAATATAAATTAACTAAAATTTCAATAATTTAATCGAAATTTTGATTAATTAGTGATATGACTTCATTTCTTAATTTTACCATACAACGTTTCAATGTTAAACGAATATGTTATATTTCAATATTAAAAGAATCGTAAATCATAAAAATTTTTACATTTTTTCAAGCATTCATTCCTTTAAAATATTGATAAAAATGAATTGTTTATCATGCGAAGCGTGTTTTCACATTATATATCATGTGTTATTATAGCATGTGTTATTTTTTTTAAAAACTTGCTTTTCGAAGATAAGTTCATTTCCACCCTGGTGTACCAGTGACTCTCCGTAATTTCACACATTTTTATTTGCAGGCAAAAGTTATTTGTCTTTAATTAGTGATTTTAAGAAATATTGTTAGCTTTCAATAAGTACTTCAAATTCTTTTAATTTGAAGTACTTATCTAAACTATTTGCAAAGTAATAATTTAGATACTTATATACAAGAGGAAATATAAATTGAAAACAAAATATTTCAATATAATTTGTTCTTTTCACGTCCACGGAAACTAAGGGTTAGTTTCCGTAGTACTTTAGGGTTAATTGGAATTTTTTTTTGATAAATACTGTTTTTTCCGTGTTGCTGTTCTATTAGCGTTGCTTCGATTCATAACCTCGATTATAATTTTTTATAAACGTTTCTATCAATACAAATATAAAATTAGACTGTTAATAAAAAATAATTTCGAAAATCGCCTTATTATAAAAAATGTTTATCTGATACAAGGTGGAGTGAGTAAATTTATTTTCCCACATCGATTTAACATATCGCAGCTACCCTTTTAACAGATCTTTTCTATAAACTCAAATAAGCGCTACCTACCCCAGATAAAAGTTGCGTGACCTCTACGAGTGCAGCTACCTTTACACTGAAACCGAACAAATAGACAATACATTTTGTCATACTTATACCACAAACATATTGACAACAAATTAATGGTAAATAACTAAAAATAACCATTATTTGAGCAAAGAATGCAACGAGCGATGAACCTAAAATGATGACAAACACGAATACGTGAGAGTATAAAAAACAAGAATATATATATAAAAAATCTGTCTTATTATTGTCGATTGATATTTTTATGTGAAATTTGAATTTCATACCGGTTTCTCGATTTTTTTTACTACGAATGGTTCATTTGTCATACTCGTTTAATACCTACCTAAAATCCACTAAGTAGTTATTATTAATATAATATATTAGCACGCGATATTTGGTAGTTAGTTTCTCGACATTTTCCCTGTCATATGGTTATTTTTAGTGTTTTAATCAGTACTATTTAATATTATTTATTAACTCTGAATAGAATGAAATCTTTAGATGTTGTAGTGATATGCAACTTAGATCAGCAAAAATTATTCAATAGCCCACATAGCAATGTAGCCATGTCGTCACCTATATAGGAATGGTAAGTCTTGCAGTTTTATACGTCCCTAGGTCTAGGGGGTACTATCCTGATCATCATCAGATTCGCAAATGTAAGAAGGCAATATAAAACTGTTTATTTGAATGTAAACGTGAAGTTTCTGGGTACTATTATTTCTTAGAACCAAGGTGTACTAACCTAGGCATCATTAAGTCTTCAGGTTTGCAAGTGTGAGACTTGTTCTATAAAACTGTAAATCTGAACTTAATCCCGAAGTTCATAGCTGCAATAGATATCTTTGCAAATTATAAACGGCTACGCCTCTATTTACGATATAAACTAGACCATAATGGCACTTTTCAAATAAAAAACATAATATCAAAATCGATTTAGCCGTTTTCGATAAAGTAGACACAAACTCACACATCACTTCCCAATCTAAACGCCTATACGATCTAATTCCGCGGTGGGTAAAAATCGCGCCGTGCGTCCGTCGCTCCGCTTTGTCAAACCATGCTGACGAACAAATGCAACCGGCTGGTAGTATACGGAAATTGTCTTGTTCGCCGCGAATGCCGTAAATATGGGAGAGTTGTTATTTAAACATTTAAAATATGGCAAAAATACAAGATGACAAGGGTTGGGGTTGAACGTAAATAAAATTGCAATATATGTATAATATGAATAAGAAATTTTTGAAGTTGTCCAACCCAATGTTCGATAGAACTATATACAAGACGGTATATTTTTCTGAATAAGGGCGGAAATTTAGATACATAGTAATAAAGTGATATGTAATATTATTGATTGTAAATTGTAATATTATTAAATATTACCTTCAAAAGGATAAAAGGTTTATATTTTCTGTCACAAGTAGTTTCATTTTTTATTCTATTACCAGTTATACAAGTTTTCGGTCACTGTTAATTTAGTTCTTTCATTGACTGCAACATATTAATGAACTAACTGAGTACGACTGTAACTGCAATGATACATAGCATATATTTAAGAATGTCAGTATTAAATACATTACTATATTATTGTTTATTAATATTTAATATATAAGTATATTTTGAAATGGTTGTAATTTTTTCATGTAATAAAATCTATGTGCATTAAAACTATTACGAACGAGTTTCAAAGAAATTGAAGTTTTATACTTTTGAGGTTTAGTCATCACTTACTTAATTAGTATTATATTTGTTTTATTCTTCACTAAACGTCGATATTTCTTTTATTTTAAATAAGCCAAAATTTTCAACTGAATCACAGTTTTTATTTTATTTTTAATAAATATTTTTAAGTAAATACTCGCAATTCGTTAAAGTTTACATATTAGTAACCGCTGTATTATCGCTATATGTCAGACATCATGGAACACACATGGGTGCATACTAAAGAGAGGCGGTTTGGGGATGTAGAAATGTGCTATGAGAGAAGAGTGAATCGAGTTACTAAAGTATATAATGAGAACAATTACGCCGTATATAAGTAAACAAAACTAGACATTGCGTTATTTGCATATAACAACGTAAAATATACATCACAATGACTGTATTAAGATCTATTCAAAATATTTAAAAACTAAATATTATAAAACCTTCTACGGAGTTTGGATAAGCAAAAAAAATATATATGGAATGGTAATATGGAGTCTTTAAAGATAGAATAGTGTTTTACTCTCAAATGGAATAATGCTGCAATTAATATTTCGGAGTTAAATGCAATGATTCCGTTATGACAATGAACCATTGCATTATTACAATGAATATCTTTTTATTATCGCCACATGAAGCTGAAGAAATTGCTAGATCATTATCACGATATCAGTAATAGTGATCAGCAATTAATAATTTAATACCGTATACGAAAATAGGGACGTATCTAAAAAAAACAGTTGAGTATATTTGTTATTGCCGCAGTTCACTACTTAGCAATTATATTCAATCAAGAGATGAAAATATACTAATGAATGAATTTATTCTTTTTTCTTTTTTAATAATACATCTACTTTCCTTGTGCAGTCAAAAAGAGGGTAATATATCAAAATAAACATGAAACCCTTGAAAATAGACAGTCCTCCCACGATAGTACATTTTACTCGCTTGAATTTAGCTTTTGCTCTTTGAACACAGTGGCCCCTTTAGATATGCTTCAATGCTTAACAAAAGAAAAGTGTTAATTTTTTACACGTAGATTTGAAATATTGATAATTAACTTTCGAGTACAGGAAGACGTAGCAAAGAACATAATAACAAACGTTTTAAAAATAAGTAACATATTACATCATAACTAACACACCTCTTTTAAAAATATTATAAGGTCGACTTTAATAGATGGGTCAACTAAAAATTAAAAATACACTCTAAAAGGAACCTGCAACTCATAATTCCGTGTTCGTAAAAATGGAACTAATTAGCCAAATATAAAACATCAATCTTTAATGATAACAAATAAAGCACTTTCATAAATTTAAAAATAATCGACTTAATAATTTTAATGTTTTGGAAATATAGTGCCCTTCACCTACTCATATCCATCAATAGACAATTTAATACAGACTTTAAAAATTAACACTTATTACGAAGTGTAAAAATAAAATTAAACAAAAAAATTAAAAAAACATTATTGAGTATACCTAATGTTTAAATATTCACCCAAACAAGACATTAGAGGCTATTTTAAAAATGTTCGTTGTTGATTTATGTGAAATTTATACAAATTTTGAAAGCATGTTTTATCACAAATACCAATTTACATTTAACAGAAAAATAAACCCAAAAACCTAAAACTTCATGGAAGTAAAAAATTGTAAATACAGATGGCATATAATAATGAAATAAAAAGAAAAAAACAAAAATTTAAAAGTCGAAATATGTGAAATTGGTTACAAATTTTTGTTTATGAATTTATAACAAATAAACCCAAAAAACCTAAAAACTTAAAGAAGTAAATATGATTGTAATTACATAAAAGGAAGTCCACTCCGGACCGGGCAAGTCCAGGCCGGTAAAAATAATAGAGTACGTTTGTATTTAATTAAGGCCAATAATTTATTTTGAAATATGGGTTTAAAAACAAAACGACGAGTTGTGTTTTATTTCTTTTGTTAACATGGTTAATGATTTTATAAGTCATGGTTGTATTTTAATATCTCATTTCATTAAAATTATTATGTGACACAAAAGATGGACAGAGTGAATATCTCAACCACTCTCAAACTATTATTTTCATTTGCTTTTTGGGTTACAAAAGTGTGTTTAGTGTTAACAGTGATCATAAAATATCGAAATATTCAAAATTAATTTTCTCAAAACCATCAAATTCCGTGGTGGGAAAGTGGTACCTCGGGATAGTAAAATAACTCTCTATCCTAGCATATGTTTAAATCTAACTCAAAGGAAAGTAAACCTTTAACTGACATTGACAGTCGTTTTACTTTGTTGTCGAAATGAATATCTTTTTTGACCTAATTTTAAGTGGCTTCTTTCGACAACGCCGTTGTGCTCAGAAACATAGTTACAATATGCAATTCACATGAATTAGTATGTTGCATTTGTGTACCGATATAACGAGAGATAATCTACACTTTTTGTCACCTTGATGGTTCATAAAGGTTCCATAGAAATATAATTAACAAACTGTTATGAAAAATATAAGATTTATTATAAAGGTTTTCCGCTTAAGAATTCTTGGAAAATTAATTTTTATCTAATAACGGTGTATATTTCCTACGTAGATCTCAAACAGTTGAACTTCGTCTATGGTAGGTAACATATTTAAATTTTTCTACATTCATAGCCGATTTTACAAGCTATTCTGCGACGTAGAAACTTGAAATTAACAAGGTAATACATACTATTAATTCATATATTTAGCATTTGATAACTTTTTAAAAACATTCGTTTATGTATTATAGAGTGGGTAAATAAGGATCTCAATTTTATTTTATATATTATGTGGAATATTACATATTTAAAAAACAAAGCGTTTCTCCCTTATTTCCAAAATTAGTAAGCTGAATGTGAAGAAGTAAAGATCGTTGGTAAAATCTGATTAGGAGATTACAGAGAAATTATTGCTATACCATCTATAGTGGATCTTATTGTTTTTGAAATATGTACCACATGTCACACGCGTGAAAGAAAGGAGGAAATATATTTAGGTTGTAAAAATATAAATTTGTAAATATTTTAAAAGAAATACTATGTACCCTTAAATGTTTATAGGTGCCTAAACATATAAGAAGCCCTCGTAGTGCGAGTTCTATTCTTTCCTGACAGGTTTTTTAAATTTTGCATATATTTTGAACATAGAAGTATAATATAATAATATATTTTATTATACTTCTATGTTGAAAATATATGTTTTGTGAACAATATTACTTAGATTAATTATTTCAAGATAATTTTTTATTCTTTGATAAGCTTCTGTACACTATTTCAAAATGTTTTAATTTTATTTGGTGAATAGTTGTCTGAAAAGTTTTCCAGACAAGATGTGCTACTTACCATTTTGATTATTTTTTGTATTAATTTCTCACTTTTCAAGTTATTCGCAATCCTAAGTAGAATCAAGTAATTACCAAAAATAATTCTTTTATTCTGTTTGGCGTTCTATTTAAAAATTCTGCGGTACAATGTATACTTATTTTTCAATGACATCGTTGCGTTTTAGCATTTTTCAACTTGCCACATTTTATGTATATCAGAATATTTTTTGTCATCGAATGACTACTCCTTTTAGCTTTTAAATATCAATTAATATTATTAAAAAATGTTTCACCAATGACATATTTTAATTTTCAATTAATTCGTTATTAGACGGATTTATTATTCAATCTTCATAAACATTTTCAATGTACATAAAGTACTTTAAATTTATCTAAAAAATAATTTCAGTAAGAACACGACTGAAATGAGACCAGAGGAAAAATATTATTTCAACTAGCTATATAATTCATGGAAAGGACGAAAGTCCATCTTAAAGCTTTTAAGAGGAAATTAAATTTACTCCCTCAGTTTAGACTTTCCATCTATTGGATGCCTAATGACATTATGTACAATTTATTTGGAGTTAGTCTTCGCAGATTTGCTACGGAGGCACCCTTGATATAAATTATTAATCAAGTTGCCGAACCTCAAAATGAAAAAGTTTGATCTGTCCTCGGTAGGATATATGGCTCTTCGGCATATTGCATGCTGACCGCGCATGCTGAAAATATAAGGAAATCAGCGTAATAATATTTAGTATGAACTTTTATACGTAATTATTTACATCAACTTGTGTTAGTAAATTAAAGATATATATGCAATTAAGTTATTTTCTTACGCCTACCAGAGATATGTTAAGCAATATTTATATATATATATATATATATATATATATATATATATATACACTCAATGAAAAATAAATACTGTATACCCTTAAATATTTGAGCCTTAAGTGAAGTTTTTAAGTAAATAAAGTACGTATGAAAACTCTTAGTATAAGCTATACTCTCATCATCAGATATGTTTATTCCGTTGTTAATATTTTTTCAACTATTTTAATTAATTTTATCTCTCTCGACCTTTATAAAAAATCTACCAGGGCAGCGTATTAACAGATATGTTTAACTTTTGTATTTTAATTTCTATAAATAAACTACTCAGGTAAGCTCAATTATAGCTTTTCTAAAGTTAGCATCAGTATCCATTTTCAAATATTTATTTATTCTCAGTACTACAAAAAAAATATTATTTGGACTAATATGTTTAATTATATGTCTATTTACAAAGTATGCAGACATGTAATCACAATTTTATTAATATTTTGCAACTCTCCAAAAGAACAATAAAATTTATATTTTCGGAATATAACATTAAAAGGATTTGTTTTACAAGCAAATTAATTATCTTAAATTACTAAAAACTTACACAGAAACTGACAGTAATAAATAGGGTGAGGAAATGCTAGTAGAATGGTGTTTTAATACGTTTTCTGACTGACTACAATAGATGACGCTAGACACGTTCGTAAATTAATACACATTATTGAAATTAGTCGGCATATTTATAGTCTACGTGAAAGATAATATTATGTATGCAATCTGTTTGCAAAATATAAACTTCTGCCATAAAATAAAATATTGTTTTACAGAACGGAAATAAAATATCCAAATACGAATCTGAAATAAAATATCCATCAGTATTTCAAAGGTAAGTACCAGATAAACTGATCGAGACAGAAAGTTAAGTAAATTTTGAAGAACGCATAAAGGAAGAAGACTGCTAAATAAATATTAGTAACTTAAATACTCAACAAAAGTCAGAAATATATAAACTAATTGACACTTACAAATCTAACTTTGCAAAAGACAAATATGGCATTGTTAAAATATGTGTTGTTAGTTAAAGAGAAAAAAAACAAAGAATATAAAACGAAAGACAAAGAATTTAAAAGAACTTTCCCATACTTATTGTGGTTTCGAAAACTATGTGGTTTCGAAAGCGTAATATATCCAGTGGTTGTAAAAACTTATAATACCAGCGAAAAATTGTACCTATTTTATAAGATTCTCTAGAAAATTTTAACACCTATCAATTCCTTCACTACCACGAAGATATTAAGTGTAACCAGATTTTAGGCATGCTTAATCAATAGCTACTTAAAATTCCGATACGTAATTTGTTCTTTTTATGCTAATTTATAAAGTTATGGATATTAATACTTTTCTCTAATTTTTTTAACCAATCTTATATTCAAGCCTGAAACTGTTACATGTTGTACGCTTTTATATATTATATGTATAGATGGCGAATCGCTAATAAGCTGCATATTATATCATTTGAACAAATACAGTACTCAAAAAATTCCGTTAAAGAAACACTATAGACTGAAAAAATTTCATACATAAATTACAGCACAACATGATTACTAAACAATACTATGTAAAGAATATATACAAAAGGATTCTTTGGAATTTCCTTTTCAGTATCAAAGAATGAAAATTTAATTCAATAGTTTTATTGACAGGCGCATTACAGCGTCAATAATAAAAGGAAAACTCTTGTGTGCGACGACAGAAAGCATTTTGCACTTTACTTACATATAAGGCAATATGCTAAATTTACTATCAAAAATTTTCACAAAATGATATGGCAAGCTGCAAAAGCTGCATTCGATGGAGGATATTAAATGTCTGCGTTTAAGGGTTAACTTATTATGATAATTTATTAAAAATCTAAAATATTTGGAATAATAAGTCAAAAAAAATTTAGGTTAATACACTAAGAGTTTAATTTCAAATATGACATCTTTGCTTTTTCTCCGCATTGGTATACTTTATCGAAATATATTTCATTAATTTCTTTTTAATTTCTCAAAATAAAATTATTTTTTTAGCTTAACTCCAGTATTACTTACTACGTAACTACAGTTGGGGGGGGTAAAGGTAGTAATTACCTTATATGACTAATAATTTAAATTGTCGGCAGCAATAATGGCAAAGCTTTTTTCAATAAAGTTGTTCTTTGTAAATAGTTAAATGTCTAAATTATGTTGAAAGTCCCATTGAAATGTCGTTGGATAGGATAGAAAGCTATTGATTAAGCATCAGGATATGACCAGGGTAATAACAAGACCAGGGTAATAACACTTCTAGAAGTTATATAATCGATATCCCAAGTGGATTTACAAGAGGAACTTAATCCAATTTTTATCTGTAATGTTGAGAAAAATTCGGTTATTTCCTACATTAAATAATTGGTCATGTACTTGATATGTTATTTCAATGAATTTTTCTTCATATGAATTATCGTATTTTTAATTAAAACTTACTGAGCACGCAAGGAATCAATACTGAACTGTCAAGGAATCAATAATGAAATAGAAGACCAAATCTTATAGTCCATTTGCGGCACCGGTAACTTTTTCAAGAAAAGCCAAATTTTCAAGAAAGAAAACAATAAAAGGTCAAGATTATATGTAGATTTCAGAGATCTACATAAAATAGTGGTACCTCAAGCTCAACCATTTCCACTGATCGATGACCTAGTGATCAAGACAAGAAACTCAAAATATTTTACAACACTGGATATCAATTCATTATATATTCTGGTTAATCCTCAAGAAAACTGGCTTTATAACACAGGAAAGACATTATCAATGGATATGTTGTTTACCTTTTGGTTTAAAGATTTTTCAAAGGATTCTTGGTAACATTTTAAGAAAGTACAAGCTTACAGATTTTGTAGTAAACTACATAGATGATGTATTTATTTTCTCTAAGACTATTTCTAAGCACATTAACCATTTAACATAATTATCCGAAGTTATAAAAAGGAGGGTTTTAGACTAAAGTTTGCAAAATGTACATTTTCAATACCAATTTTTATGATTTTTCTAACCAACAACTCAGAAAAATGTAAGATAATTTTTGCGGAAAATTAACTTCTATCGTGAGTATATACTAAATATTGGCGGTAATTTTAAAACCTCTTCATAATTTATTTAGAAAAAATAAAAAATTTATTTGATCTTCAGATCGTCAAAAATATTTTCAAGACATAAAAAAAAGAATTATTGTGCTTACAGCCAATCTTAGAAATATTTGCCATAAGATATTCATAGAGACGCCTCTTTGGAAGGTATTGCCCACTGAACACTGCCCAGTATTAAAGCAAATACAGCTAAATGGAAAATAAAAGCCAGTGACGTACTTTTCAAAAAAATGAAATCAAATCCAAAATAAAAAAAAGGAAATTTATTTAGAACGTTTAGCTATTAAAGAAGCAATAAGATACTGGTAATACTGGCTAATAGGTAAGTCATTTACAGTATATTCAGACTATAAACCTTTAGAAAATTTAAATATTAAGTCTAGGACCGATGATGAGTTAAGAGATTTAACATATTACTTATCGCAAAATAAATAAAATACGCTCCGGGAATAGGAAATATAGAGGCAGATTGTTTAAACAGGAACCCAGTATTGGAAGCAGTTGAGGACGCAGATGAGCAATTAAAAATTGTTAACATGATAATTTTGATAATTTGTAACAAAATAATAAACCAAATTAATATCACGACACAATGTTTACTATAAAACGGTTAGAAAACGTGAAAGAATTATTTTATAGGGAGACTTCAGTAAAAAACTTATTAAAGATATACACGAAAATATGTATTTAACGATAAATATTAAAAGACATTGTAAAAGTTGTGAGATATCTATAAAAAATAAAACGAGAGGACAAGATAAGTATGGTCTAATGTCACATTTGGGCCCTGCCACAAAACCATTTGAAATAGTATCAATGGACAGGATTCGAGATTTTTGAGGCTCACAATCAACAAAGAGATATTTACACCTTTTAGTAGACTACTTTACACGATATGCTTACATTTTTACCTCAAAAATATAAAGTGCTAATGATTTTGTTAAACTAATCAATAACGTAACAGATTCTGATACAATTGGAATACTTCTCACTGATCGATACCCGGGAATTGACTCAAAAGAATTAAAAATATTTTCCTATAAAAAATCATTACCAATGGTATTTACTGCAGTAAATGCACCGTTTTCTAATAGCTTGAACAAAATTAGATGTGAAATAAACGAAAAAGTAATCAAATGGCATAGACGACAATTGCTCATTACTGCGTAGATAAATATAATAATACAGAACATACCGTTTCTGGCTTTGCACCAAAATACCTGTTAGATGGCACAGAGGTTTCTCTTTTGCCAACTGAACTAAAAAAATATAAATCAGAAGTTGAATGGATCAGAGACAGGAATATAGCATTTGAAAATTAAATGTAAATACAGGGGATATGGTATATGTAGAGAATGGGAACAAACTAAACAGATATAAATTAGATGAGCTGAAGATTGGTCAATTTAAAATTGTGAAAAAATTTCAAATTCAATTTATAAAATTGATACAGGTCATAAGAAATTAGAGTCGAATCTCTTTCATATCATAAACTAATACCAATACTTACATAAAAAAAGCGGAGAAAAACTCGACACAAAGTTTTTTGGATGTCGTTATGAAAAAATGACAAACTTGAGTGCTTACATTTATTTTAGTAGAATTTTTTTGCGTGGATATCACCACTATCTAGGCTACATGTATTAATTGTAGGTCGTAATGATATGATGTATACTTTTCAAGGATTGACTAATAAATTTATACTCATTGTGGAAAGAAGTAATTATAAAAAAAATGTTCAATAAAACTGCCTTGCGGATATAAAGAACCTGAGAAAATTAAATGTTAATGCCTTCTCTACAGTAGAATCACTAATGTAAGATTAACATATTGGGGTAGGCTCAGTTAGTAGCCCAGCGCTAACTTTAATTATCATTTTATTTTAACCATTACTGACCTGGTCTACCACAGAACCAAGAAAATTAGCTGACTATACGGGACTAGGCTGGTCAATGACCTAATTCACATACACATTTGTTGTATAATAAGATCATACACATTTGTTGTATGACCTTATAGTGTAAGATCATAAACATCTAGCCATATCCTTCCACTCAAATATTTATTAAATTGTTTTATTATTTTTTATAAAAAGACTAGTTAATGTTCTTAAAGAGATTGTAAGAAATAATTATTTATGGTTGTGTATTCATACGATATTACGTACTTGTTATTTCACAGTGTTATATTTTTGATTTGATAAAAATAAATAAAACTATTTCCCTACAAAAACACACACAAATAAGACTTTGCGAAAATTTAATTTGGTTTAATATGATATTGTAAAATTCAGGCTTAATTTTAATTATTTTAGTGTAAAGGTGAAAATTTTCTCCACTTGGGAGTGGGATGTAAAGAAACTATATTTCTTTAGTTGGTACAGCGCTCTTCCGTCGGTAAAAAATTGACCATGTACTTATGTATCCCATAGGTGGCGCTGTGAGTAAAATGGCGGCAAACTCGGTCAGCAAAGCAGATTATTTTTGGTTAACAGAACTCACGTTGTTATTCAGATTGTTTGGTTACATTAAAAAAGAATTGAGAATTTAAATAATAAACTTTACATGTCCTTTCTTTGTTTTCAGGTAGTACAGTACTATTTAATTTAAACTGTGTAATTATTATAGTGTGTACGACTAGTACTAAAATAAACAATTTTTTCAGAGCAACACTTTTTTTGCAATTCCTAATAAGTTCGAAGAAATTGTCTTATTTGTCCCAAAAAAAAAAAAGAAAAAAAAAATATGTATATATATATATAATTTATGTATGTATGTATCTAAGTATATGTTACTAGTATATGTTACTGTTATAGTGATTAATTGGAAATTATTTTAAGGTTAAGTGATAAATTTATCACCTTGACTGGTTATTATCAAATTTTCCGCGTACGCATTGTAAATTTAATTAACTTTACGTAGGAACGTACGAGAAAAGGTGCGGGGTGAGCTCTGCGTGGCGAAACAAGCAGCGATGCGCTCGGCTGGCGTCTGCGAGTTAGTTCGAGGTAAATACGGTCAATGACTGTCACGTTATGCTGCGCTGAGCAAACTTACGTATTTTTACTGTGAAGTTATGAAAATATGATTTAACAAAGAAATTAATAAGATTGAATCTAAGAAAGGGAAAAATAGCGAATTATTTATATGAAATTTTTTTTTTCATTTTTGAATAAAGTAAAAGCATCCAAATTGAAAACTGAACATGAAACACCTAAAAATTATCAACGATTATCAAGGTACGATATAATAGAAACTGGAAATGTTAAAAACTAGTGGTGCCAGTGAGAAATGAAAGAGAGCAGATTATTTACTATATATTAGAGAAAGTATTTAGAGGAAATTTTTGACTATATTCATGAAACCCATATTTCTATCGGGCATGGAGGATGAAACAGAATGACGAAAGAGCTTAAGCACAAAAATTTAAAAGTACAAGAATATTACAAGTGGGTTAGTCGTTATTTATTTAAATTTATGCCAACCATGTCACAAAAATGAGTACCATTAAAAAAGGGTTGGTTGTTTTAACAACTCTACAAAAGCAAAGAATTTAATTCAAGGTGCCAAGTCAACCTTACTGATATGCAATCGCAAGCAGATGTTGATTTAACATTAATTACGGTGTATCGAGATCACTTAATATAGTTTGTACAGCTTAGAGCAGTACAGCTTAGCTTAGCTTAGCTTTGCGTACCGCTTAGAACAGTAAAATCTAAGCATGCTTAGATTTTACTGCTCTAAGCATTTATTGGATGTTTTCATAATACTTGGAACTCTGTGCATTTTTTCAAAAATTGTACATGGGAAGCCACGGTATATCCAATCACAGGGTTCAGTTGAAAGAGCAAACCAAGATATGGAAAAGTTGTTATTTACATGGTTGGAAAAAACAAGACAACGGAAGTAATATAATTCGTCGGTCGAAAGAAATTAAATTAATACAGTTCATGACGAACAAAACCCACCATTCGGGAATATATTGTCAGAAATAACAAGTGAAGAAGATCTTGAGTCGATTTTGGAAGACCAGTCTGGTGACCGATCTAAACCCTAAAATAAAGATGTTCTGACTCAGAGCAAAACACCATGACCATATTAGAGATTTGAAAGTTGTTACTCATTCCGTCACGATTGAATTTGGAGCTTTGGATACACCGACGTCACAAATAATATTAATGAAGATCAACTACTTGCTGCCGATACGATCAATACGACTTGAGATTCGAGATTCTGCTAGACAGTTACTGGAACAACAAGTCGATAAACGATAAACGAAGCGTTCTAATGCTAAATTTCCAGTTGCAAAAATATGCCAAAGTATTAGAATTTGGGTATCAGAGGTTGATCGAGCTAAGGCATACAGTCGAAAAATAATTGCTGTAATTATTTCTATTGAAAAACAAAGCCTTTATGAAAAACATGGTATTTTAAACCAATTTTATATTTGAGAAACGAATTTACAATTTCTAAAGAAAAATTTATGTCAATCGACAAATTTCCACAAACGTTACTCTCAGAGAACGTGCTCGTAAAGATTCGCTTTTAGCATTGCTATTGTTATGTAGAATTCAACTCAAACCGTTGTAAATGCAAAAGATAACAAATTTTTTACTCAAAATGTCACAAAAGCCGATCCTGCAAAAATAAATAAGAGTTTTATTTCAGCCTCATACCTAATTCCAATATTAATTAATAATATTTAATATGGTTTTTATATTATATATATATACATATATAACATATATATATATATATATATATATATATATATATATATATATATATATATATATAAACAAACCTGGAACAGAATATGCGAAAGAAAAACAGACAAAATAGTATGAAATTATGTTACTCCTAACTTTCTGGGCGATATATAAACCGGACGATGTGTATTTGGGGAACACTTCACATGCCATGTTCAATTTGTTCCACAACTTAGCAGCAATACTCTAAATAAGTACTCTTACTATTATGTATTGTGTTTGGAGATAGAGAGAATATGTTTTTAGGCTGTAATAGGAGTCCATAAATATTTGGAGCTATAAATTTCCACATAAGGTGTATTACTAAGTACTTATACATAAAACACTAGCCATACATTAGGTGTACGGTGAATTATTATTACACACATTCCAATATTTTACCGCTAGTGAGTTATTTCACATTTTAAGTCAATATTATAAATAGCAGAAACAAAAAAGCGACATTGTTTTATTAATGTCGCGTAACTAAATTAAATGGAACTAGCGTGACCCGTGCGAAGTCTTCGCATTATTTATTCCATTATGAAGCTCAGATGACAGATCAAACAAATATTTTACTAAAATTGACATATAGAGGCGCAAGTATCAAAAGCATTGAGCTAAAGCGCCACTTTATTTATACGTGAGTGGATTTGAAATTAAACAAAAATTTTACCGACCGTCAATCATATTGACGTTGAGCCGTTAGATGGAAGCATTGTTGTTTTGTGTATATAATTTTAATAATTAATTAATTTGCAAAAACAATAGCAATAATATTTTTTTTAGTTGTGGATGCCAGTAGAGCAAGCAATTATCTATAAAATGATATATAATTTATGTGGATTAGTTGTGAGGTTTTTTCTAAAAAGGGAGTGTAACATCTTAACCTTAGCGTATTAATATATATGATGATGATATTACAATTATTTGACCCATTTTAATTAATATAATTTTGTTCTAGTAGTGAAAATGTGAAATTACTAGATTTATATATATTACAAAAAAAATAATGGTTGTGGAGTGACGACAATAAATATTTGTTTATGTAGTAACGACATATACAATTAAAATCTTTGAGCAAAACGATTTAAAAAATTACATGTGAAATACAAAGTACTTAAAACCAATATAATATCTGTTTACCTTAAGAAAGTGAATAAACAGGAAAAAATTACTAGAAAAATTGTCACGAGCATAATATTTGCTATGTTCAAATCATTATCTCATTATTTCACGAATGAAATATGTGCAGTCATTGAATAATTAACACGTGCTTCTTAGCAAAAATACGCCAAAAGAAAAAATTATATTTAAAAATCATAAAAATTTGAAATACAGAAAAGAATATCATTTTTTTTAGTGATTTCATTAAATTTCAAATCTAGCGATCCCGGGTAGAATAAGTTGAAATTGTTTAGTTATTTGATAAGAAGGAAATCTGAAAGTCGAATGAAGTACAACTGAATAACAGATTTTAAAATTAAAATATTGGGCTCAGAATATGTCTGAGTTAAATATAAATTAATAAGTTGGATGGTAACAGTATATTCAAGAAAATAATAGTGAGTCGTTAAAATATTTTATCGGTAGCGAGAATACGATCTACAGATCAAATGCCGCACAGTAAATGTTTACGAAGTATGTAGATAAGACGGGTAACGCGTTAATAATAATGTACGTAACACGTTAACGGACGTTAATAATAATGTACGTAACACATTAATGTACGTAACACGTTAACGGGTAACGCGTTAATAATAATGTACGATTACACGGGTAACGCGTTAATAATAATGTACGTAAACTGGTATTAATTACATGGAAATTGATATCTAAACACAATTCCTTCGCGTCATTTATTCTTAGGTACAATTAAAAATTATGTATTTTAACAAATAATTCTCTGGTTAGCGTTTTCTGTATTTTTGTACATACACATTGTTTTTAATATGAAAAAATTTTTTTATAAACTTATTAGCAAAATACCTTCACCAGCGACGTTCATTTATGATCGATTTTAAATATTTGTTATTCCGTAGGGTAGCAGTTGTTGCATTCGACTAGTAAAAGGTATTATTACAATATAAATAATTGGAATTTCGGCGTCGTCTACAATTCTCAGTAAGCGCAGACCTCCTTCAACGATACTTGACGTAGCTTGCAATGTATGAAACAACAAGTCCGTTAGTGAAGTATGGAACATCATAGAATGTTATTAATTAATTTTTAGCTACTGTAGATATGATTAAGTCGTTATTATATCAGCCTGACATATATATATATATCAGTCGTAAAATTATATATTTTAAAAGTTTCATTTTTGTCTTATGGCAGGTAAATTATATATTTTTGTATTCTACTCGTCTATCATATTTATAAAAAAAAAGAAATAATCCGCCATTTTGGAGCATACGCCTTATTAATTATTTCAAGACTTCACGTGCTCTGTTTTTGTTGCATTAAAATGTAGGTAAATAATAATTTATAATATTAAAAGCAATTTTAACGGAAAAAATGAGTCCATTGTGCCCCTATTTGTGGCCAGCTAAATGTACTATAGTATAAAGCGTAGCAAGAAGTTGGCTCTTAGTTTTGCTATGTTGACATTCTACGGAGGAAATAGCAGTATAAACATTTTACGCCCAGATTTCATTTCTACAGAGGAAATATTGCTTTCAATTATTTAACTAAATGTACGTGAATTAAAATTAAATTACATACAATTTAATTTTATTCGAAGGCAAACATATAATGGAACCATTGCGGTCTATGTAATTAATCAATATAGTAAAATGGTCCGCAATTATTGCCATTTATATCGACTCGTATTACACTGATCTACAAAAGCAATTTAATTTTATTCGAAGGCAAACATATAATGGAATCATTGCGGTCTATGTAATTAATCAATATAGTAAAGTGGTCCGCAATTATTGCCATTTATATCGACTCGTATTGCACTGATCTACAAAAGCAATTTAATTTTGATAAGAAATATTGGATTTGGGGAAATTACATATATTTAGAAATTTTAATCAACATTTATTTTAACAGTTAAAAAGTTTAACTTGCTAGGTCCCCTGAGTTAATTTCTGAATTGTATCATGAAAAAATAACTTTGTTTCCAGAAACAATACTTTTGCAGTTCATACTTCAATAAATCAATAATTGACTCGTTCATATTTTCTTATCAACTTTCAAGCAATTTTAAGTTTTGTATAAGACAGGCTATATAACATTATCAGTAATGTCTTTGGTTAGTTAACTGCCCCTTTTCGTAAAATATCTAGAAAACAAAGGTTAATTAAAAGTCATTAATGACAAATTATCGAAATTGACTAAAAAATAAGTGTATCATGAACTTCTAAATATAATGATAGAGATATCTACTTGCCTCGCCCATAGACATTGGCAAACAATACAATGAGCCTTACTAAAAATTATGTCAAGTCAGTATTGCTATCCTGGTAGTATAAGCGTTAAGTTTAAACCTTTTTAACTCCGTAAAATTTAAAGATTTCTAAAAAAAAATGGTTTTCAATATGTATTTGTATATGTATACGTACACACACACACGCGCGCGCGCACGTGTACGCACATGCTCATGCAAGCGCGCACATACACACGCACACATATGTGTGTACAAACACATATATTTGAAATTTGCAACCAATTTATTCTTATGGTGGTTGTGAGCGTTTGGGTTAGCTAAGAATTTGCGTGACAAATTCTACATACTCTTTTACTTTAATCTGAAATGGATTTGATATAACTATAATCCATTCAATTTCAAGAGAGAAGCTTATAAACAATCGAATTTGACAGTTAAAATATGGTTGGCACAAATATAATATTCGATCAGCTGACGACTATTTATAAAATCCATTACATTATTCCCGAAGTATTATTAAAGTATATACATAATCAAAATATTAACTTCAGAAAGTTTCACTATGAAAAATGTTATAAATACAAGTGTTATACCATTATTTTACTGACACGAATTGTGAAATTTTTCACGGTAAAAATGGACAACCCTCCATTTTTTGGCGAAATTAGTAGGCGTTTTGCGAAATAATCGAACATTCGACCCGGCAAAAGCCTAGAGCATATCTGCTATTCATTAATTTTATAGGGCGTCAGAGTGAGATAGCAACAATGTATAAGCTTACGCTGCTATATTTCTTGATTTGATGGCATTGTGTATAGATATACTTATGTTATACTTGACGTATATATAATTAAACAAACACTGCGACATGTTATTTTCTTTTCAAATAAGTGGTACTACAATATTTTCCAGCGTAGCGTACAAATTATATACGTACTTTAGGATAATGTTTTAATAAAAACTGAGCTTTTACTCTTATTTCGATGTATATTTTCGTATATTATTCTTAATGTTGGACATATTTTTTTTAAAATGTTAGAAAAAGCTGTAATGTTAATATCCGTTATAAGTTGGCCACTCGTGTAAGGATAAGATGGCCATTTAATTTCTAGGTCATTTTTTCTCTCCCTTTGCCTTTTTCGTTACTTTTTTCTCGTCCAAGTTTTTGTTTTCCGTTTCTTATTTCTTCATTTTATTGCTACAAGGATTGCAAGAATTGTTGGCCGGAGTGCAATTTTCATGTAGCCATAATTTACAAAAAATAAATTGCAGCTAATATTTTATTTATTCAATCTCGTAGTAATATTCACTGCATCCCACGCAATCATATATATTATCTTCGGGACCAGAGTTTTACTGGCTAATTCCATCGTTTGTTCTTCCTCAGAACTTCAATCTAATTTAATTTTTTGCTTTATAATATTGATTTTTTTCTTCATAATCTTGTTATTTTTACTTTCCTGTTCCTTTTTTTCACAATGTAATCCGGAGATGTGTTTATCTTTGCTACTTGCTTGGACTATTTCCGAACGTTAGTACAGTAGCAGTAGCAGCAGCAGTGCAGGTCGCAGTTCTACAACTAGGCACGTGTCAGTCAGGTACTTTGAAGTCGTGTATTTTTGCAGTGATTTTTGTGAGCATCTTTATTAGATCTCGATATTGAAGGCATTGTCGGTGATAGTTCTCTTGAACCCGTTTAGATGTAGGATTGTCAAGCATCCTTGAAACCTTTTTGCAATAACTCTGTAATTTTTAAGATTATCACATATGTAAGCATAATCTGAAAAGTATGATCTAGAATATAAATTTAACGTCACTTATGAATTTGTTATTCGATTTGAGGTTATGTTATATATAACATATAATATATATACATATATATATATATATATATATATATATATATATATATATATATATATATATATATATATATATATATACAGGTTATTGTATTCAAAGGAAAAACAGTAAAAACATAATAAGTTTTAAAAATATTAACACTACAACATCAAATATGGACGTACTAAAAATATGAGGTAAATTGAATCTTTGAAGTTTAAAAATATTTTTAATCTATTTTCAATAAAAAAATGTATACAGCAAATTACACGTTTCAGTAGCGATTGCTCACCAATATTAACGACATCTAAAATAATTTTTCATTTGGTGGTAACGTTTTTTGATTATTCGTTACATCGAACAGGCCATATCATACTAAATTACCCTATACTAATACCCGGAAATGCAGTCTTAATTGTATTTATATATATTATAGTGCATTCGCAGTGATTTGTTGTGACGCATTTTAGTAGCCTTACAAAAGGAACGCATTATGAGCGCCATTGACTAAGCGGAAAATAATATAATAATTAAAATATTATTCTAAAACGAAAACATATATCTACGTTTGTGTTTCGTACAAGCAATGGCTGAGGAAAATGTAATGTTTACTTCTTACTCTTTAAAATCTTCGGCAAATAATAAAATATTTATTTCAAATTGACACACCTATATTAATTTTTATACTACTTAAATAATTTGAGAAACATTTGAATAAACATTAGAAAGAAAAGAAAAGTAATGCCAATTTTTATGGTCAATAAACCTTGAGACTCAGTTAATAATATTATTTTGAAACTGTACTTTCGTTCGACTTTCATAAAATCATCAGTTTGTCATATAAAAATGCCGATTTCTGCTTATGAATTTTGCGGCGCAATAAACTTTTATTCTCCATTCGGATATGTACTAATTTGTTAGTTTTTGTTTTGACGACAATCAATCGCGGGTTTGTATGATTATCTATATCTCCGCTTGTTGCACAAATACGAAACCAAACAATTGTATCGAAGTGGCCATATATAAATGTACATAAGACTACCGAATATGAATGAATCCGAGGACACAGCTACTATACTTATTTGAGACATTCATTATTTACATGTTCACTGTTCAATTGTTCAATGTTTCTTGTCAAAAAGCGTATAGATTCAGCAGATCAATTATATTTTTTTGTTTACTGTATTTCCACATATGGCAACTTATGTATACCACGTATATATAATGCTTGCTTACCAAACTTATCAACGTAATGGCGATTAAAAAAGCGAGGCAACTGATTTATCATTTTCCAATATTTCTCCCTAAATTTTTGACCTTTCGTAAAGTTATTTTGTATTATGTTAAGTTTGTTATATTATTATGTGTTTTATAATGTTAAATTAGTTGTGTTAAATATGGTGGCGAATTCTATTCGAGAATAGGGCCCAAAAATATTATATATGGCGAAAGAAACACTACTTTTAAATTAAATGATGTCAAAAGATTTCTACTTGGATTAATGTCATTTAATAAGCCCCGGGGCATGGCTAAACAAATATTGTTAATGTTGTTATACGATATAAGAGATAGATTTATGATGAATATGTTCTGTAATAGATATGATATGTTCTGTAATACTATTTCTCAGTGATATCGGCAAAAGGCCGACCTCGCCGACACTAGCATTCCACCATCTTTGGATATTGGTGTGAAGCCCCGATTCATTGTGGTGTAATTGTATATGTATGCAATTTATTTTTTCAGTAAAATATTATTGTATTTCTTGTATTTTTATACATTACTTCGTTTTTAAAAAAATATTTTAATGATTACTCAAAAATTAAGTATTTGTGATTACTTTTTAATAATTTTTCTGTATACTATTTCTATCAAAATTTTTGGGTATTATTTTATTACATGTTTTTTATGTAATAGTAATACTTAAAAATTGTTTAAAACACTTCGTCTCACTTATCTGAATTTCTCTTAAATATGAAATATAACCTATATAATATAAGTTACGTATATATAGAGTGAAAATGTGAGCATTAATAAGGAATATATTTTTCGATCATAAATATTAAATAAATCCGCATTAAATTACTAACGTGAATGTAAGAAAAAGGTTTACAATACCTGAAATGTCAAATCTGATTATTTATAAACATTCTCTTTCAAAATTGAATTGAGTATAGTTTAATCACAATCGTGTAAAGTAAAAAAGTCGATTCATGTCGGTTCCTCAAACAATTTCGATCATATCTGTGTCCATAGAACCTCTACAATTTGGCCATGGTACATCTATCAAAGTAATTAAATGACACCTTCTAATATTTATTTTTCAGATTTATCACACCTGAATTTACAGGCACTGTGATCCTTATCCTTTCATTTAAACATTTATCTACTAATTTAACAACAGTTATGTAGTTTAATCGAATATTCAAATGGTCTCTTATTTCTTTCCTTTTACGTAGACATAGAATTTTCGGGTATCATTAAATATTGAATAAACAAATTAAAATGAATTTAAAATGTTCGTTTCACTTTAAAAATTCTAACACTATTTTATAATTTAAGATACGTCCCGATTTCATGAGGAATCAAAAAAGATGAATCAAATTAAAACTATGATTTTGGAATAAACCATAGCAGCATTCTTTGGAATGATTGCGATGTTGATTTGTTACCTTATCGCCTAAACAAAAAGGGGGTATTGGAATATCTAAAGATTCTTTATTGTCTCAAGTGATATCAATTAAATCCAATACGATAAAAATTAGTGTTTTAATTTTAAATAAAACGTACGACGCACAAACGACTAGTTAATAACAAAAAAGCTATCGAACGATTCCTTGTAATTTTATTAATATTGACTTAGTTTGTTTTCATCGACGTCTTACTTTTTGTATGTATCATGCTACACCATTTTTGGTCTACAAACCAGTTACGGTGCTGTGTATAAGAGGGGAGAAGTACCAAGTGCGCCGGTATAGGGTGCAGACCTATGCGGGATATAGTATTGGTATAAATTTTACAAACACTTACTGAAAAATAAATTAACCAATTAAATAAAAATTGATTGAAACTAACTAAAAACTTAATTAAAACTAACCAAGGAAACAATAGTTATTAAACAACCATTAACCCAACACATAATTTTGAATAATTCTTCCTTTGTGCCTAATACATGTGTTTATACTCATGAATAAAAAACAATTTAAATTATTTGTTTTTAATAGTTCATTAGTCGAATAACTGAAAATGAATTCGATTAACTAGTGCGCTACAAAAATAAATAACTGAAATATATAAGAACATATTTTTATAACTGAAATGTATAATACCTCACTTACATAAAGGCCACCTCATCACTCCAACACTCATTAAAATATGTAACTGATAATTGCTCATTAAAAATGTAACTGATAATACAAATTATAAAAATTGCTTTCCTTGTTATGGAAAAATTATTGATATGCCAAAGGGAGGCTGGTTTCCAGTGTCACTTTTCATTAATATCTATATCAAGACGTAATAAACGAGCTTCTTCGTTTCCCAACGACCCATTGCATTTTTGTTCATTTACCATTTTATATTACTTGATGAATATTAATGTAAATATAAATAACAACTAGGTTTTCCTACAAAAATTGATTAATATGGCTACGCAAGAAGAATTGTGGTATAGTCGAACATTTTGGATATCTATTTGGGTACGCTCATAAGAGTGACATGTGAGGAGTACGGTGATTTAATAACTGGGGTCGATGGAAATGTGTACATGGACATTAATTATAATTGTTTTCAACAGATGACGATTTTAAAAATATTTGAAAAGATGACGAATGGTCTTCAAAGTTATAAACCCACTTTTATATACATAAATTGCAACAGAAAAATGTTATTCAAAAACAATAGGTCGGCAATTAATCCATTAAAAATATCATAAAACAGGATGACAATTTTGCAAGTTTTTACATTGCCTTTCACAACGTTCTTCTTAAATGTCTTCGTAAAGAAAACCATTTTTCTTTATTTTTAAACAACTTAAATAGCTCTGACTTATTCTTAAGTAATAAAAGTAATGCAGCCAGGATAAAAAAGCTTCAATTTACTAAAATGTTACATTTGATGATCAAAACGGTAACTAAGAAAAATAAATACAGAAATCTATAGATGGATCGACAATATTATTTTCTACCTCAGAATTGTAAGTATTTTAAGGTTCCGTAACTCAAAGGGAAAAAACGAAATGTTTATCGTTATTAAATTAAAATAATCTATGTAATAAAAAAATAGTATGAAACTGAAATCACGATGACAAATTATTTCGTTAACATCCATAATATGGTATAAAAAATCGCTTGTTATTATTCAAAATAATATCCGTTCGCTATACAGTGATGGGAATATTAATGTAAACGGTTCTGGAAATAAGAGGAAACCGTCCAAATGAAGCATAATTTTTAAAAAAAATTTCGAATATATTCAGTAATCTACTATATTTAAAAGTTATTAGATCGTTATTGTAAACATTGCTCCATCACTAGCACTTTTATTTAATATATGTATCGACAAAGACACATTTCCAGATATGGTGAAATGCAGTATAATTGTATCTATTTTCCAGCGGATTATATTAGCGACCTCAAAAATTATCGTCCAATCTCAACGTTGTCTGCTGCGAGTAAAATTTTTGAAAAATTTTGTTAAACCAGCTTCTCTATTGTTTTAATAAATTTAGGATTTTACATGATTTACAGTTTTGATTTATCACAGAAAGATCAACACAATATATTTTGTTTTTTATCGCTTAGACTATCATGTAGCCTGAGAGAATTCACGGGATGTTACAGGTGTATTCTACGATCTCTCCAAGGTTTTTGATTACGTGGATTATAATACATTTAGCAATAAGCTCAGTTATTATGGTATTGAGGAAAATATTTTTAATGGATTTATTGCCGACATAATATTTTTGGATAAGATTTCTCCTTTGCAACATATATATATGCAAGTGAGCTTTAAAGACCCATTCGTCATTTTTAATAATCTTTAGAAAATGGTCACTTTTTTAAAAATAATTATAATTCATATCTATGTCTAAGTTTCTATCAATTCCAGTTATTAAAATACCGTATTGGATACGTATTATACTCTTACCATTACTGATTATTTTATCAATCAGTAGTGTGTATCCACGTTTAGCTTTAACTTATTCCGTTTGCCGATAGGTGAGACTCCGATCGCGCGAGATAATGGGAGTACCCAATTAGATACGTACAACGTCCGACTAAACTGCAATTCTTCTTGCGTACTCGTATTAATCAATTTGTGTAGAAAAATATAATCATTATTTATATTTACACTAATATTTATAGGGCAATAAAAAATGGCAATGGATAAAGGTGCAATGCGTCGTTGAGAGAATGAGAAAGTATGTCGTCGTGATTTAGATATTAACAAAAATTGGCGCCGGAAACCAGAAAGATTCGTTGGCATATCATTAATGTTTCATGACAAAGAAAACAATTTTTTTTATATTATCAACTAGCTGACCCGGCGAACTTCGTACCGCCTAACAGTCAAAGAATGTCGTGTTATCTTTTAGCTGAACTAATTTAGGCTTTGATGAACGTAATACAATAATACAAAACAATATTAATATAGATAGAAATATAAAAGTACTTTATTATGATGAATGATGATGAAAACATACAGAATGAGAATAAAAATTAAAAAAAAAGAAATAATTAAGTTTTCCAAACACATGTCAGAAAAAAATCATTGAAAACTATGTTGTTCAGGTTGGGATACACTCTGATTAATTTATTAATCGGATTTTCATTCAAGCACCTTGTGGTAAACGACATTCTTCGTTTTTTGGTCAGGTGCAAGAACAAATAATGCGGATGGTTTGCCGGCACGTGAGCATGCCACGTACAATTGACCATGAGAAAAACACGCATTTTCTAGATTGAGGCCACAAATAGTCAAGGATTGGCCCTGTGATTTGTTGATCGTCATGGCGAAGGCAAGACGAATCGGGAATTGAATTCGTTTGAACTCAAAGGGCATATCTGTTGGGATCATCGGAATCCTTGGAATAAGAACTTCCTCATCTTTAAATTTTCCTTTGAGTATCGACGCGTGAATCACATTGCTCATCAGTTTTCTTATCACCAAACGCGTTCCATTGCACAGTTTTGGTTGGTTTAAATTTCTAAGCATGATAACTACCGAGCCAACCTTCAGTTGTAAATTGTGCGGTGGTAAACCAGGCACATCCAAGGAGTTCAAAAATTCAGTTGGATAATTAGTGGCTTCTTCTTCGTTTGTTACACAGTCGATAGATTTGAATGAATACAGAGTACATACGATTTGATTTTGAATTATAAAATTGAGGTCATCTACATCTTTATTTTTAGCCGCCAAAATTGCTCGCTCACTTAACCATTTAGTATTTTTGTGGTTAGCAATGATATCCGGAAATACTTTGTTGATAAGCTCATCTTTTGATGAGACGAAATTGCAAAAATTTGGAGGAAATGAAATCAAACCGCTCGATTCGTCAACAGGAACACGTCCATTACCGATATTCAGCAATTGCTTCGAGAAATCATCAGCAGATAGATCGTTCAACAATGCAACTCTCATATTTACAGACAGTTGAAGTTTGTTTACATATCGCCACAGATTTGATGCTTTGAGGCAAGCGTTTATTTCGTCGGCAGCAGTAGATCTTGGAATTACTGGTAGTGTTTGTCTGAAATCGCCAGATAATAAAATCATTGAACCACCAAAACATCTCGAGTCATTGCGCAGATCTTTTAATGTTCGGTCTAGTGCTTCCAATGCGCGTTTGTGCGCCATTGTGCATTCGTCCCATATGATAATTTTTGATGCTACTAAAACTTTAGCCATTGCGGAGTGTTTCGAAATGTTACATGTCGGTTGTTCAGTAGTTTGAAGATTTAATGGCAATTTTAACGCTGAGTGAGCCGTACGGCATCCGTCTAACAATGCGGCCGCTATTCCAGAAGAAGCAATTGCTACCGCAATTTCGGATCTCGCACGTACAGTGGCCAAAATCAATGACATGAGGAATGTCCCAGTTCCACCGGGGGCATCCAAAAAAAATAAGCCATCATTTCCATCATCAATTGCATTAATCAGTGTATCATAGACTTCCCTCTGCTTAGGATTCAACAGTGGTACATTCGTTTGAACTGATTGGATTAGTTCATGTGGATCATATTCACGTTCACGTTCTAATTCTCTATTAAATGCGTCATTCGTTCCGCGATCGGGCGCTGGAATTCCTAACCTAACTAACAAACTGCCGCATATGAGGTAACACATATCTTCGATCAAGAGCAAGGCCTGGTTATGCATCTCCTGATTCGCCTCAAGATCGGGATTTTTTGAGCTAACACGAATTCGATATAAAATGTCTTCTGACATGTTATCTTTGTATTTGTTCCACAGGTCACGTGGGTTCGATGGGAAGCATGTCGAAATGATGATTGCAAATAATGTGCGTATCTGACTTGGAGATGCAGAAATAATTGCTTCAGCGATTGTCGTGTCCCAATGAGTATCGTTTTCAAGCAAATTCAGCTCTTGACATGCTGCATGAAATGTGGGGCACACTATACTATTAACAGTTCGTATTGATTCAAATGATGTTGGCCCTCGAACATGTACCAGCAACAACCGCAAATAGAAACATTCATCATTCTTCGGATGAACTGTGTAAATACGACCAAGAGCATCAGCAGAACGCATATCTGGATGACCAGGAACTGCATCGCCTTGCTTCCGACGTTGAAATTTCTTCGATGTAGCGTTCCAAGTGTAATAACGTGGCATTTCCGAGTAAAGCAACGTTCGTGCAAACGGATGGTTTTGACAAATCGCAAAGAAACTGGTCAGTGTTGTCGCTGGAGGTGTTTGGGCACGTTGAGCAGCATTCGACGCTGTGAAATATACTCTCTGACCGTTTTCTAGATGCACCCCCAAATGTACAACAGTGGGATAACGTTCGTGAATAGGGAATGAGAATATACGCCAAATTGCTTCATTGCAGTTCACATATCTACCAACTTGATAGCGCGTGATTTCATCGTTGATATTGGATGTTTGGATACCAAAAACCGCCATGTCGCTCCCTTTCGTGACATATTTGCAAATGTATTTAATAGATTTGACCGAATCGCAATACTCAACATTACAATGTGCCTTGAATGTTTTGGAAAGAAGTGGCGAATATGGAACAATCCAACTGTTGTCAACTATGAAATCGTTTCCTTTCACTTTAGTTGTGATAATTACCATTATCATCGGGCGATCGACGCCGATACAATGGATAACCATCGTTGCCTGTAATGGTCTCTGCCGTGAATTTTCGCGGATACCGTTTGGAATACTTGCCGTCGACCATGCACGGTGATTGGCGGTTGATAGTGCCACATGGTCCATGAATCATATTCGTGATTACAACATCATGTAGGTCTGGATCGGTTTCAGAAGCAGGAATCTCCGCACATATGATGTCATCTATTTGATCTGGCCGAATTCTGTCTACTAACCAAATTAGAATGTGAGCATGCGGTAGGCCTCGTTTTTGCCATTCGACTGAGTAATCCCAAAGATGTGTTGCTTAACAATGTAATTTATTAGTGACCGAATTTTTTGCTTCAAAACCCGTGCGGTGATGTCGTGTCGATCACTTGATGTTTGTCCGGGAAGCAGCAATTGAATAATTTCCATCCATTTCGGATTACATGTAAATGTAATGAATAGATCTGGCCCACCATAATGACGAACATATGTCATTGCATCTTGCGCATATTCATGCATATGACGCGGGCTACCTGTGTATGTCGCTGGTAAAATAGTCAATCGACCAACATTTTCTGAATCTCCTTCTGTGCTTATTGCATCGCGTAAATGAATATACTCTTCCGAACGCAATTTAGCTTGATTCAAACGGATGAAAGTCAGGCGCTCCGTTTCGATTTTAACGTACATGTCAACGCAGTATTGTTGAAGCAGTCGACGAAATCGCAACAAATAATTGTCAGAATTTTCACGAATCATCAAACGATATGCGTAATAATTCATCGAACTAACCTTCTTGGTAGTTTCCTCACCTGAAACAAATACAGTAAAAATTGTATTTTAGAACCCCTAATAGGTTTACGACTCTTACAGCTACTCTCTACTAAATTAAGAGTGATAACCTTTTTTGTGTACCAAAAGCAAACAGAATAAAATGTGTATCAAGATAAAATGAAAACAATGATATTGATCTTACCATTCAATGGATTAATCATTTTGATATTAAAGTGATATCCATCGTCTCCTTGCCAAAACATCAGCGGGTATTGTAACGCGTCATATGAACGGTGCGTTTCATATATTCTTTGTAGTTGCCCAGTATTGCGTCGTGTAAGCACAATATCACGTGCTTCCAAGTTTTCACCAACAATCAGGATTGCCACTTCATCGATTGTTGGAGCATTAAATGTGCGTTCATGTGTTCCAGCTGGTCTTTTATCTGCTCTGATTACAACTTTATAGTCATCACTTGGCATGCGCTCTAAAGCAGTCTTGAACAGCCTGACCAATGCATGATGTTCATGAAGCATTTGCAGCAAATCTTGGAGAATTGCTCTTTTCGTAGCTGTGTTGATCCCTTGACGCCGGTCAAGTTGTTCTTCCATATTGCCCATGAAGTATATTTGCAAGAATTTGTGCTGTGCATCTTCAATCGGTTGCAATGATCCAATGCGATGGCAAATCTGGCCTTGAATCTGTAAATTCAAAGCCATAGTTATAGTTAGATTTACAAACACTTTTTACAGAAATGTAACAAACTACATTCCAAATTTTTTTTACAATCATAGAAAATAAAATTTTTAATGTAAATTACCTTAAACGTCAGATTATATCCGTGTTCTTCAATAATTTCCGCCCCAAATGAAGTCATTTGGAAACAGGCATTGTATTTTTGAGTGTTCGCTAGAAAATGTCGTGATTCTAGTGTTTCGCCATAAAGCAGGGAACGCAATGGCTCTGGTGGCGGGACCACTAATGGCAATGTCACTTTACCACTAAGGCAGCATAAACCGGGCGTTTCACCAGCAAACTTCAATGCGCCACAATGCTGGCAAACAACGTCCATTGGACCAATGCAAACTAAACGATGCAAGGCGTAGTCGATGGTGCAATCATATCGTAACGCTGCTCGATTCAAATCAATACTTGAACCATTTCTTCTTGCACTTCGAAGATTATTCCTTTGTTCATCTGTACGATAAGCTCGACGATTTCTCGTTTCTAATCTAGCCGTTTCACGGGCTGCCTCTCTTTGCTCTTGTGTTTGAGAAGCACGAATTAAGGCCCTTCTTTGCTCCATACTAACGCGGCGCTCTTCTCGGGCGATTTCTCGTTCTCCGTCAGATAATTGACTCGCGATATTCCGTTGCCTAATTGTATTACGGGTCCGCTGGGAAAGATTAGATCTTCTAGGACGCGGCATTTTTATTAATAGTAATACTGAATATGCACTCGCACAAAACCACATAAAACAATCGAGACATAGATAATAGCTTATCTAGAAAAATCATAGACAACCTATGAAAAGACATTTACACTTTTGTTAACCTGTAGAATAAATCTTTAATTTAATAAATAATTTACACAAATTAATGTCTAAAACAAACAAATATAACAGTACCTACCTGAACTTTCGAGATATTTTGCACAAAATAAATTTCTGAACGCACACATAAATAGTTGTTACAGTATTTGACAGGATTGCACAACAAATGCTTGACATGTAATAAACAAATGAGCATTTATTGAAATTATTTAGTATAATGAATACACATTTCTGAACGCACGCGTAATATTTTTCAATCTTCTTTAAAAAAATACACATAATAGTTTATTCATCCATTTTAAATAGTTCTATGAACGCATGGATAAATGTCAATCATTACTTACAGATTTTGACAAAAAAATTTGACAGCTCCGAAATTAAAGAACTTTTAGGGAAAATAACGCATTTTTCAAGTATTCGTCAATTTTTCAGTATTTTTAAGATATATTCTGCTATTCGGGGCGGAGACAAATCCAACAAATCAAAAACCATGAAAATTGGTCCAGCAGATCTCGAGTTATAAGTGTTGTAACAAACCCGACTTTGTTTTATATATATAGATTACATAATTTAAGGAATCTTAATATTATGCATCCACTACATGTTGGAGTGAAGAGATAGCCTTTTTATAACTGGTATAGTATCGCTAATTCGCTTTTTTAATTCATGGTTAATTGAATTTAAAAGGAAGGTTTTAAATATTTCAATTATTTATTTTAATAGCGCACTAATTAATCGAATTAAAATTCAGTTATTCGACTGACTAATGAGCTATTAAAAACAAATAATTGACATATTTTATGGGTATTTATAAACATATATACTCGACATAATAGAAAATTATACATTTGGTTAATATTTGTTTAATAACGTTTGTTCCTTAAATTACCTTTAATTAAGTTTTTGAGAATGAGAGCTTAACGCTATCGATTTTTATTTAATTAATAGTTTATTTATTAAGTAATTTTTTATGATATATATACATATATATATATATATATATATATATGTGTGTATATATATACATATATATATATATATATATATATATATATATATATATATATATATATATATCCACATAGGACTGCGTTCTAAACCGACATACTTGGTACTTCTAACCTTTTACACTTTACACACAACACCAAGACTCTTTTGATATCATTTGAGACAATAACGGATATTTTGATAATTCGATATCCCCTTTATGTTTACCCAATCATTCGAAAGAATACTGCTACAGTTTATTCCAAAATTATGAGTAGATTCGTCTTTCTTATGCAGTTGAAACGTATCTTAAGTTTAAAAACAGAAACGAAGAAGACGTTTTTTTTAAGTGAAACAAATATTTTAAAGTAATTTTAGAGTTAAAGGTATTAGTATATGTTCCAAGGAAATTTTAAATTGTTTTTGTAGTATCTTGTCCAAAATTAATTATACGTCATCCAAAATAACACTATAACACGGTAAGATATGTAAGAAAACTGAGCAGAGAAAATTGGCTAATTAGCTTTCAAGTTTCAACAAGAGTACTATTAAAAAATAATTAACATTTTTTAATAGATGAAAATGTATCTATTATCAGCAGAGTTAAAGGTATCAAACATAATTGGAATCGACCTCAATGTGGTCGTGGTTGCAATGTCGTTATTATGACGCCATTTCGCAGCTAGCTTTTTGTCTGTAATCATTGTTCACCCAATTGTTAGCGACAATAGATAATTCACAAGCTTATAACAGGCTGGCTGGCGATAGACTGATATCTTTTACTTATTTTATAATTGGTAATTTTATATATATGTGTAATAAATAAAATATATCTCACTTATTTTTACTTACTTTGCGTAATTGTTTCATTATTCATTCGATTGAGATAGTAATAGCTTTTAAACGGATAGGATATTTGTATTTTACAAAATTTTAGCAAAAAGATATGTAGCTCATTGTACTCACAAAAATGTTTCCTAGGTAATTCTATCAAAATTTATTCAGTAACTTCTATATCATGGGTATCGATTTCTTCTCTATAATTTATTTACAATCTCCGAGCGCGTTTGTCACAAAATTCTTTAATTTACAGAAATGTTACCTTATTTTTTTTATCACGTGTACAAATAAATTAAGAAAATTTATAAGGACGGCATCATTACCATAATTGGGGTTTACTTAATAAACAAAAAGAATTAATTTTAACCAGATCTAATCGTGGTTACTAAATAAGGAATCAAGGTATGTTCACCGTAATAAAGCTTGAATTTAAACCTGGCATTACAGTACATCACTATATAATACATACTTATCAACAGAAATAAATAGTACATAAAATAAATAAATAAATTGAAATCCCTGAAAAGTTAGAGTTTTATTTATTTCATTATGCACCAAATTTTGCGTGCTAATGTTATTGTGGTTGAAATTAGTCAAGTGTCTTCACCCTGGTGTTGCAATATAAGTTTACCATAGAAAAAAACAGCAACCAATTAGTGTGTTGTTGAGACTAAGTCTCTGTGCCTTATACTACGTATATATTTATTATGTTCAATGAATGTAAGCTCTATTCAAAATTTCTTACTTAGTCTTAAGTGTTTTCAATCAAGACAAATATAAAAATTTATGCTTGGTCAACCTATTGAGACAGGTTTCAGTCTCGGCATGTGGTAAAGTGCCAAGCTCCTGTATTTCATTTGGACAATGGTAGCACGTGCGTACAACTATTAACAAATAATTATGCCCTTACAACTAGAGATCATAAGGATGTGATTACTGGATTAATAGTTATTGATTTGGATATTACCCCCGCGATACACGAATACTTTTTCCACTGTAATCAATACGTATAGACCATACTCTTCCCAAGGCGCCAGTGTTTCTGGCATTAGTTAGTAATGTATTGTTTCGTTCATCTTTTGGAGCGTCAGACTTACCTAAATTTATTTTAAGGAAAAGTCAGTAAGAATCAAAATCTTACTCTAAAAGTACGAGTAATTATTTCATAAGACGGCAAATATTTTATTCAACCACTCATCAAGGCCCTTTGAAGTTTGTTGTTATATTCAGAATCAATATATCGTGTGCCAATTTCAATTGAGAGCGATTTTTTCATAGGATATCAACGTATCTCTCTAAATTTATTTCTCTAAAAGATAATTACCGCTGGCTTAGTACAATCATTTTAATGATTTTTGCTTTATCTATACCGTCTCCATTTTGTAGTTATTAACTATATGTAGAACGACAAAAATCTCTTTTCAACTCTAGAAGCCGAATCATCTTTTAAATTATAATTAACTTACGAAAATGTTATAAATCTGCTGTGTGTGTGCCCTTCTAATATTCTACATATTATTTTCAATAGAAATACTAAAATTATTTGATTATAAAAGATGAAAACTAGTTGCTTATCGTAAAATTAGTATTCGAATATTTACGCAGTGCCAAAGAGTGACTAACTAAAATTAATAAAATATCTAGTTGCCGGGAAACGAATAGTTGCATAAAATTATCGTAAATAAATATCTATTTAATTAAAAAATAAATTATTTCTTAGAACTTAAGTTTTTCTGAATGACTTTTTGATTAGCATTTATTTAAGTATTGGTAATTTCATATTTATTTTAAATATAGATAAATTGTAATAAGACTAAGAAATAAAACATTCAACATAAATAGGAAATCCTCAAAATCTAATTGCATTTCTCATAAGATTTTCAAGGTCTCAATCCAATAAAATGCAAAAGTTTAATAACTTTAACAACATAAGTTTAATAACATTTGCAAAAGATTTTTTTTTTGGACACGTTTTATTATTTAGTGGCTTTGTGCTCTCTTATTTAGTTGTTCTAGTTGCTTCGTGCTTTATATATATTAATAACATTTCTTTCTTTTGACTCATCATAAATAGTGGTTCACCCTTTACTGTAGAGAAATCAAAATAGGGGATTGATTATAATGAAATCAGAACAGGTAATATAGATAAACAAATAAGCACAGGTATATAACCTGTGTCTATTCATCTATCTACATTCTTTATATCCTAATTGTTTCACAGTTTTTGTATAAACCCGTATACATTTACCTATGTACCTACTTAATATCATAGCTGCTTCATGCTTAAAAGTGACCAAAATTTTATATTCTGCTCATACTTACTTACCTATTAGTATCCAAGTTGGTTTATGCCTTTATATACACATGTACATATTTATTTACCTCCCTACAGATAAATTAATTGTTCCATACTCTTGTATGTTCCTGCACTTCTTTACTCAGCAATTTCATTCATAACCTTGTTGTATATATAATGATAACTTAAACGAGTCGAACCTCAATTATTTTACTCCTTACCACTGAGGAGTTTCTGTCACCGTCTTCCGATTGTATCATTAAACTTGTGACCAAAGGATTCACAAAGAAAAGTCAAACGAGTATAAACATTATGAATCTACTTTTCATCATCAAACATTTCCATACGTATTATAAAGACGTGTCGAATGAGTTGAGCCTTGTATTCTTGTCCATTGAGGAGTTACTTAGAATATCTCCGTAATTCATCATCAGATCCTGACTCTATATATTTATATGGGACCTGATATTCATACCTGTGATATTTTTTAATCGATTTCCCTTGAACGAGAATTTCCCTTGAAACAAAAAAGAATCATGAAAATTCGTTAACGTCTCCGAATTACGGCAGTCATTCAAAAAATACATACGCACCGAATCAACAACCTCTTCCTTTTTTGACGTCGATTAAAAAAATCTGTAAATAAAATTAAAATATTTAAGAAATTCAAAGTAGGTTGATTTATCGAAAATGCCTGAATACATTTATATATATGTATATATATATATACATATATATATATATATATATATATATATATATATATATATATATATATATGTGTATATATATATATATATATATATGGCTTTCATTAACCGAACACATCTCGTCAAAATCAATATTGAACTGGTCAAGTTAATATTGGAACATGCACAGGGTTTCGTAGTTCCGTAGTTGTCTACATATCTTTTAAATGATTGATATTAGTTAATCGAAATATTTCTGTTGGAAAATTCTACTCAAAAAGAGTTTTTTTTCAGTTTTCCCAAATCCATAATTAAACATTTGTGGAGGGAAGGGGAGAGGAACATTTTAATTCATTTTGGAGCTTTATTATTCGGCAAATGAATTATAAAAATGTACTAATTTCAATTTATATTCAGATACATTTGGTGGAAAGCGTAAAATATTTTTTTTACTCATACGTGAAAAAAATGTTTGAAGGAAAAACTACTTTTGGTTCACATTGACCGATTTTTTTATGGGACAATATTTGCGATTTCACATCACCCCAATCGGACGCGCTTCGAGTATACTCGACGGTAGGCCGAGGAAGGTCAAACGATTCGATTTCGCGTATACTCGGCACTTGGTCGAGTACAACAGCAAGCACCGAGTAGGTAAGTATACCTTTATTTTTAATTCGTAACTTTGCCCATTTACTCATTGGCGCAGCATGAAGGCACTGAATTACGTACGGCACGCGGCGGAATGAGTTCAAATCTTGATGATTTTGTTTCTTTCTTTTTCGATTTTATTTTGAGGACTCCTTTTTTTATATTGCATTAAAATATAAAACAGTTTTTTAATCATATAATTGGAAAAAATCTCACTGCTCTATTTCCTTTTTTTATTAATTTTGTATAAAAATATTAGTGTTAAGTAGAATTCTGATAAAATTTCTTCTCTTCCGCAATCAGAATATATTTAGTATAAAAAGCCCACGTATATTATCTATATATATATATATATATATATATATATATATATATATATATATATATATATACATATTATGCGGTATATTTTGCATATAAATTTGTAATTTATATAAATAAATTAAGCGCTTTGTATGAAGTAATATGTCATATTTATTATGAAATAATTAATTTTTGTTAACTGTATTTGTTTTTTTATTTTCGTATTATAAATTTCCCACATAAAGAGGAAATTTTATTTTAATTTTATGATAATATGGGATAGCGACGAAATTATAAAGATTCTTTATTTCATTGCAGAACCTTTAAAATTATTATCTCTTAATTATTTTGCATTCATAAGTATATTTTTAGGGGGAAATTATAATACAATATCACCAGGACAGCTCCTTACTATATAGGTATTACTCATAAAATGTTCAAGCAAAGGTGATCGCTTAATACATTACAGCGGGTGACGAAGTAATTGTCCACGGTTTAAAACAATCGATAGGTTATAGAAAACGTTTTCATAATTATAAACAATTAATGGTTTAACGAAATAAAATAAAAGAAAGTTTATAGTAAACATTAATCCAAAATACACAAAAACTACAAAGATGACACATTTCTACAAATTTACTTTCGCTCATTATAAACAAATCACACTCTGGGTGCGACTGCTATGAGGTTGTTGAGTAGTTAAATACCGGATGAAACTAGAGAGTTCCGATATAATTCGATTTTAGATGGTGGTATAGCAAAAAAGGTGATGATTGCCTGAGCATAGGACATTGTCAAGTACGAAGATTAAAAGTAACTCAATAATACAGGGTAAAGAATTTTTTTCTTTTAATAGCTGGAAGATAAATTTCATAGGCACAACGTCTCTTCTGAGTTGCAAGGTATGGAAACGTAGCATATCCAAGAGAAAATCGGTTGGAAATAGAAAGAGGAAGTAACCATACTGTCTCACATAAAGGCTTCGGAGGAAGATATTTTGTACATGTTGAATCAATAAGCCGTACCTGGCTTCGTGTGAGTTTCAAATGGCTCCATTATTTGAATTGATTCTAATCGGAACTGCATTAATGAAGTGTGCAGTAGGTGAATTGAACATATGGATTGAAAATACTTTGAATTGTGCAACACAAAATCAGGTTTATGAAACCATTTTTGCTACACCCGCCATATGCCCACAAAACGTTAATCGCGAATCAAATATAACTCCCAAATCAATGACCTCGTACACACGACGCAATATAATTCCGAGGACCGTGTAGTCGTATTTAATAGGAGCGTATACTTGGCTGTAAGTCACTATTGAACATTTGTTTGGGTTAAGCCGTAAGCCGCTTGCTGCGCTCCACTCAACGGTGGCCCTGATCACATGCTGTAACCATTCGCAATCTGTTGAATTCCTGAAGACTGTAAAGAGTTTCGTATCATCCACGAATAATAAACAACGCACAGCCTACACCGCGCAACCAATGCCGTTTACCAGAATAGTGAAAAGTAGAGGTCCGATATCGGAACCCTGGTTCATTCGCGATCAAGGTGCAAGGTAAGTCTCGGATATAAAGTTACCCACCTGTACGTATTGCTTTCTATCCGCAAAATACAAAGTGGAACATAAAAGTGGAACGAAGAACCCCGCCTGCCCAATGCAATCTAATAAGAATTTCTTGCGAGATTTTGCACACAACAACGATTGTCTATACGATCGAAAGCTTTCTGAACATCATGGGTCGGACACGACCACCGAGCGTTCGACTCGAAACCCATACTATTCATCGCAGATTTAACCTCTGCAGCTTGAATAGATATTACGAATTAAGACGATGCACAGCTATTTTTTAAATTTAATTCTACTTTGTAAATGTACTTTGTAAATGTGGAATTAAATTTAAAAAATGTACTTTGTAAATGTACGCACCAGAGTGTGATTTGTTTATAATGAGCGAAAGTAAATTTGTCGAAATGTCGGTGTTTGCTGTCGCACTCGACTAGTGCCGAGTATACCCGAAATCGAAACGTTTGACCATACTCGGTCTACCATCGAGTATACTCGAAGCGCGTCCGATTGGGGTGATGTGAAATGGCAAATATTTTCCATTAAAAAATCGGTAAATGTGAATCAAAAGTAGTTTTTCCTTCAAAAATGTTTTTCACGTATGAATAAAAAACATTTTTTTACGCCTTCCATCAAATGTCTCCGAATATAAATTTAAATTAGGGAATTTTTATAATTCGTTTGCCGAATAATAAAGATCCAAAATGAATTAAAATGTTCCTCTCCCCTTCCCTCCACAAATGTTTAATTATGGATTTGGGAAAATTGAAAAAAATTACTTTTGAGTAGAATTTTCCAACATAATTATTTCGGTTAACTAATATCAATCATTTAAAATATATGTAGACAACGACGGAACCCTACTTTGTGCGTGTTCCAATATTAACTTGATCAGTTCAATATTGATTTTGACGAGATGTGTTCGGTTAATGAGAGCCATATATATATATATATATATATATATATATATATATATATATATATATATATATATATGTTTCCAAGCATTTTCGGTTAATCAACCTACTTTGAATTTCTTATTTACTGATTTTTAATCGACGTCTAAAAAGGAAGAGGTTATTGATTCGGTGCATATGTATTTTTTTTAATCACTGCCCTAATCCGGAGACGTTAACGAATTTTTATGATTCTTTTTTTGTTTGAAGGGAAATTATTTCGATTGAAAAATATCTATCAGGTCCCATATAAATGGTCAGGATCTGATGATGAATTATGGAGATATTCTGAGAAACAATGGTCAAGAATACAAGGCTCAACTCATTCGCCTCAATGGCCAAGAATACAAGGCTCAACTCATTCGACACGTCTTTATATTACGTATGGAAATATTCGATGAAGAAAAGTAGACTCATAATGTTTGCGCTCGTTTGACTTTTCTTTATGAATCCTTTGGTCACAATCGGAAGATGGTGACAGAAACTCGTCAGTGGTAAGAAGTAAAATAATCGAGGTTCGACTCGTTTAAGTTGTCATTGTGTAAACAATAAGGTTATAAGTAAAGGCGTGAAGCACTAATTATGATGAGTCAAAAGAGGGAAATGTTATTAATACATATAAAGCACGAAGCAACCAGAGCTATTAAGGGACATTCCTTTTCTCTTTTGTATGATGTGGAATGTTACGAGTCCCAGGAGGTTCCCTGAAATATCCCGTGGTAGAACGGCGGAAATAGTTTACTAACAATCTGGTATTTGTGAGATGCAATTTAAAAATCATTTTCACGTCTCCTTGCGTTATATTTTAATTATTTATTTTCCCTTGAATAATAAAATGCGTCCAAAAGCAAAAAAATCTACGCATGCATTTTACATTTGTTAGCCAATATCCATATTGGAACCATCTACCATAATAAAGTCTCTTTTGACACATGTCACGATTTAACTTCTAATTATTATGAACAAATCTCCTTATTATATATACGTATATCTACAAATAGTCAATCAGTCCTTTTTAATGAGGGTCAGAATGTGCGTTTTACCCTATAATGGCCTCCACACATTTTTATCTTCAAAAAATAATCCCTGATTTTATAATAAGTCTTTGAAATAAGCACGTGGTTAATATGAGTTTTAAATTTTGCTATGGGAAGATCTATTATATCCTCAAATATCCTGTTAAAAAACGAACACCATTGTCCAAAAAAGACTTACTAGTAATTTTTAATGTAAATTTAATATTATGAATTTTAATTTGATTTCTTGTATTAGGAGTGTGGATATCAGACCCTTTAACAAAGAAATTTAAGTTCTTATTAACAAACAATAGGTTTTCATAGATATATAACGACGACAAGGTCAGAATATTTGCCTCTTTAAATAGATCTTTTACTGATTCTCGAGATTTCATATTATATATGGCTCGGACGGCTCTCTTTTGCAGAATAAAAATAGTTTTATTAACTGCAGCGCTGCCCTACAGCATAATACCATACGACGTAATGCTATGAAAATAAGCAAAATAAACTAACCTGACCGTCGCTGCATCAGCCAGCTACCTAATTTTTCTAACTGCAAACGCAGCGGAACTTAACCTACTAGTTAGTAAATGTACATGAGCAACCCATTGTAACTTATAAGCTAGTGTTATTATTGTTTTTTCTTTTCATATAGACGTTTTACCAATTTGGGTAAGACAAGCATATTTCCATAAGAGTTTATTTTGTTTTTTTAAGTATGTGTATACAACAGTAAAATAATTTCTGAAAACATAGGCTATTAGCAATTACGATTAAGTATTAACCCACCTAATGGTTGAACGAATGATGGATTGCATTACCGTATATTTATTCAGTTCCTTATTTATTTGCTTGCCACTTTCACTATCTCCCACTTAGTAATGACAAATAAATCTCTTTTCATTTTTATTTAACTCCAAGTTTAAAGCGCTTTCCGAATGTATACGGCCTTTAAGAAAAGTTCATGTCAAATGTTGAGCTTCGATAAACAAGTAACGGAATTCACTCTCCTGAGGGGCAAAATAATTCACAAATATCCCTTCGCGTCGTACCGGTTCTGTTCAAATAAGACCTTATTTGTTTTATATACGGGTCCTCGCGTTATATTTACTTCTTGTAATAGGCCTTTTTTAGAATTGTTATTTATTTTTCCACTCTTGACGTTTTGGTTATGCAATTTTCTCCTAGACTTTTTGCATTTTGACATCCAATATACGGATCCCTTTTTAACGCTCGGTTGTGAATGCTCACATGAAAAAAATATTTTATAATTGAATTAATTGTATCGTTTTATTGGGGATAAATTATGTGTTTTATAAATCTCAGACTCAACTTGAACTTTCTTGAAAATTTTTTCCATATATTTTTTAAATTTGTTCCCTAACTTTCATTGCAGACGTAGTAACGTAATGTAGGAAATCATAACTGAAAATTTACAGGGACCCAATTATTTATTCATAATTTAATATATTTGATATATTCTGTACAATAATATGCGGCGATTAGAATAAGACATTTTTGAATTTTTGATGAACTTAAAGGAGACACTCGGCCTAGTACATTGATAGCAATACCGGTCATGAATTAACTATGATCAAATATTTGAAAATTGTTTAGCGCCGAGCACGACATTTTTAGCGTAGTAGAAGAAATTTTTTTTAAATACCTTATCTAAACAAGACATTTTCTAATTTGTGCGCAGAGATTTTCAGCGACTTGGAGCATATTTTGGTAATTCCATGTCCCATGAAATATTCAAGATTGCTATATGTTTCATTGCTACTTTATAACTTCACTTTACTTTCATTTGTTTCTTTCTTGGTTTTATAATTTGATTCTAAATTTATAACTTATTCCTTATCCTAGGTTACGCTCTAAATTATACAAAATATATCGAAGTGAATTAATAAAGAGAATTCAACTCTGGAGCAAAATATCTTTGAAACTAATTTAAAATTATCAGTGTATAAATTGCGTCTACGTTGAATTGTGTTCTGAGAACTGGAATACTATATAATTGGTGGATTGAGTATACCTGTGTGTGTGTGTTACTATATTCAAAATTGTCATTAAAAAGTGATTATTTATTGACATTTGTTAGAAGTTTAATCAGCGTGTATATCAAATAGTACTACAATTGGGTAAACAAAAATGAATAGAGCATGATTACAGAATAGGTTAAACTTTAATAATTTTAACTTCGTTAAAGATTTATGAAACTACCACAGATAATTACCTAGTTAAGTCTAGCTATTTCAGCATTTAAATTTACACTAACGACTTTTAATAGTAAGATGTTGTATTCCTAAGTGAATTTAAAACGTAATGCCTTCTCAAAATTCTATAAATTTACTTCAAAATAATTTTATTTAATTTGATTAAATTGCCCTTATCATGAGCTAAACAATTGTAAACTCATATAATAAGTACATAAGGTGTATAACGTGTATGTTGATTTGCAAAGAAACATCAATAATTAAATAATTGACGATGCAAAACTTGAAATTAGCAAAGAGTTATATGTAATAAAATCGCATTTATTAAGAGGAAAACTCACAAGCAAACCAATAAACCACAAAAGTCAATAATGGTACCCTTGTTTTCTTTTAACCCAGACCATATACACACAGATATATATATATATATATATATATATGTATATATATATATATATATATATATATATATATATATATATATGTATATATATATATATATATATATATGAGATTTATATTTGATTAGTAATTAATGGGTTGTCGTTATCATATGTTCTGATATAAACTCATATATAGGTATGTATGTATATATATGTAAGTAAACATTCTTAAAGATCATCAAAAGGTCAATAAAGTTAAAGGTTGTTAGTACTTTATTTTCATAAAACTTTGAGCTTCAATATTTTCTTCAGATTTTGATAAAAATAGCATGTACCTTTGAGAAATCCGTTTTTACATTTTTTGTAAACATTTTTATTTATATTATAAAATTAGTTACCTAAAAATAAATAAGTCATCTAAAATCAATGATTTTGGTATAAAAAGATGTCATAATGTTACTGACTTAATAGTCTTTAGTTTTATGTAATGTAGTTTTAGCAATATGGTTTGTGTTATCTAAGATATACAAATCGCGATATTTCGTGATATCAACGAGATACAGTCCTTGGACGCGCAAAACAAGGATAATAATATTTTTTGACGGTAACAAGGATAATAATATTTGGATTTTAGCCTCAATTAGAGCCAGAAACATGGAGTTTGAGCTCAAATGTCCCGACTTAATGGATCTCTCACCAAAAATGAGGGTCTGATCATGACCAAAATAATAACACCTGGCTCTAGGCATTATTACGGTTAGAAGCTTCGAATTTGGGCTCTAATATCAGTTAACTTGGACATTTCTTAAACGTGCAAACTCCATGCTCTGATTAATATCGAATCTTAGTCAGTATTACAGCTAGAGACGTCGAGTTTTAGCCCGATTTTTTTTATTTCAACGGCACCTTCTCATACCCGCAAATTCTAAGGTCTGCTGATGATCAGGATGACAACACCTAGACTTAAGCAACTAATACAGTTAGAAATTTAGAGTTTGGACTCCTTTAATTACTCTATTTTGTTACACAGTTCTTACGAGCACAGGCTTGAGGGTTTGACTAAGATAATAATAACTAGATCTTAGCTCTTGTCACAGTTAGGAAAGTTTAAGTTCAAATATTTCGTCTCGATGTACCATTCTCACGCATTCACACTGAAGTGTCTGATAATTATTAGGATAATATGTATATATGTTTTTTTTTTAATTTAAACTGTAATTACACAGTTGATACATATAGCTGACTTATTGTTACGAAACCAACGTCTTACAGACAATCAGAATAGCAATCTAATCACACTCGACGAGTGAACCACGTGGTGCGTTGCACCATCAAAACCGTAAGCTTGTGATCAACCCAATATACCACCGTGATGTTGACGGTGGTAATATTACTTGATCTTAATCTCAATTTTTGCTAGAAATTTCAAATTAAAGCTCAAATGTTGCAGTTTTATAAAATAATGAAAATACCTGTAGACACTCGCACGTATTTATAATATTTTAACACTGTTGTATATATGTGGGAGTGGTACTTGTTCTGTTTCGAAGTATCGCATTCATCAGGAATATTCTGAGCTTCCTAGTTATCTGAATTTATATTGGGTGAGTTACACATACATGATTAGAGTAAGCATAGGTATGTACAAAAAATTAAAATAACGGCAATGTCAACTATGACCTCGTCCACTGACAGAAGGATAAGTTAAAAAAAACACCCTTTCCAATTATATTTAATCACATTTAAATTACAATTTTCCCACATACTATAAAATAATAATACCATAGGCATTATCCCCGTCTAATATTTTTTTGTTATTTTTGATTAGACGTTATTTACAAGTGTACTTAACTAACAATTTTTAAAATTTTTAAAATTTTTGCAAAAGCAAGATAATGATACCATAAGTAACATACCTTTTCATAGTCTACATCTTATGTATTCATTTACGTTAGTTACATCGTAAACTAAAATGAAATTATTTCTACATTTAAAATGAGAGTATCATTAGTGAAAGAGGTCTGTTTGAGGTTTTTATTTATATTATACATATACTTTACTTACATGTCTAATTAACTAAACATTTGCACCATGCACCAAATGCTTCACTTAAAGCCTTCTAGGTACATTCATTTGACTTGCATACTTAACACACATAATAAATAATAAATAATATTCGTTTCCGTAAGCCATTTAATTCTATGTAAATCTACATAATTTATATGTTTACTTAACTGTCAAACAACAGGTTTAAGGCTAAACTGACAATATACAAAATAATGACATAAAAAAATCCGTTACGTTAAACCCCTAAATTATGTATATTTAAGTAACAATTTATAGATATAGATAGAACAGGTATCATAAATAATATCAAAATCCGTCCGGTAGATTTTGCGTGATACCTTTTCCAATTAACTCGTTTAATTTCGTTAATCTGTTTGTATCTAACATACAGACAGATTAACGAAAATTTAAAAACGTTTTCCTGGCTTCTATTATTATTCTATACGCTAAATCAGTTACTTTTTTAAAAACATTCCCAACGTACAGAATTCAATCTATTACAATTTTAATATATGTATAGACAATATATATGATAATATAAACACCATGCGTAACATTAACGTTCCTATCCTTATACCTTTAAATTTGTTAATTATGTATATATATATATATATATATATATATATATATATATATATATATATATATATACTTTTATGTTACTTACATGTTTATTTAACAATGTACATGATACTATAATGTATATGCCTTTCTCAAAGCTATTCGTTTATATTTTGACAGCTTAAGAAACATTATGAACGATTTATAAAATATAGTAAACAACAGACCTTTCATAAATGATTCTTCTTTCATACGTTTCCTTAAACATTTACTTTTGCATATGATTTCCGTATTTTGTAAACAACACACTTTTCACAAAAAACGAATATTATTATAGAATTTAGAATTAAAGTATCCTTATTTTATGTAATATATGTATGTGTTAAGTATATATGCAAATAATGCATAAAGAAATATAAGAAAACGATTAAGAAGACGAATAATTTTTTGGTATCGTTCCTTTTATAACTGCAAATTATAAAAAACTATACTACAAAAGTCTTTAAAAAAGGTACAAATGGTTTTATACAAATTGTTAATTAAGTATTCATGTGAGTAAGGTATCAGCATAAAATGTTTAAAGAAGGGATGTTCCTTATGTTATCGTTATTTTGTATGTTTTTTAATGGTTAGTTAAATATACAATTCAAATAAATGTAAGAGGAAGAATAAGAAAAGTCATATTATGCACGATATCGTATACATTGTTTGTTAAATGTATAATTAAAATCATTGCCAATTCCGTTCCCAATATCAATTACATTATAGCGACATAGAAAACCTATTTGCGCACCTAAGAGAATTTCAATTAGTCACAAACTAAAAATAATGGGGTTTAAAAAAATATTTAATCGTTTTTCAATTACAGCGAGTATTCGTGGGTTTTTATGAAAGTTTTTAATTTTGCTTTTTATTTTAAACTTTTTGTAGAAAAATGGGAACACTCATTTGTAACAAAATGTTGCAGTACCTCCTAATGAGCTAACACCATAACATCTATCCAAGAACAAACCCCGATTATTCCCAAATATTTTGCAGGAAATCTTGTCTAAATTGGTCAAACCATTTTGGAGATAAATGGGAACATTCGTTTGCAACAAAATGTTGCAGCGCCCCCTAGTGAGCTAACACCATAACACCTATCTAATAATTATCGTCAATTAGTCCTAAATATGCGGAAAATTGTATCTAAATCGGTCAAACCGTTTGGCAGGTAAATCAGACATTCGATTGCAATAAAATGTTAATTGCGGCGCCCCCTAGTGAATAATCACCATAACGATTGCACCATAACCATTGCCTTTGAACTGCCCATTGCGCAAACGTTTTACAGAAAACCATTTCTAAATCGGTCAAACCGTTTTGAAGATAAACGGGAACATTGGATTGCACATACAAACAAACAAACAACCTCTCACCCCAAATGTATATACCTACTCCGTTCCGTCGTGGGTAAAAATATGAATAAAATTATGCAGGCAGTAGTAAGAGAAACAGATTCTTACTACTCTTATTAAATCTTTTTTTTTAATTTAAATAAACAACATCTCTGTTAAAATATATTAATAAAGTTATTAATTCCGGACGTCAGGTCAGTTTATTTGTTTTAATATTAAACGTCCACCCACTTTTAGAAAATTGACTTGACTTCGCTAGCAGATTCTAACAGAGTTAAGGTTCTATCGATTTACATCTGTGTACGCTCGTATGTATAATATAATATATAATATAAAAAGTCATTAATAAAAAACATTTGAAATTTTAAGTGAAAGTAGTGAAGTAAGTGAAGTAAATTTTAAGTCAAAATATGTTTTCATTTAACTTATAAAACATGTATTGTCTGATAATGATATCTAAACAATGAATGGTATGATGAGAAAGCATAATAATTTTAAATCAATGTTTTGTAAAACCCTATTCCGATGTATTATAAAAAAGAATTAAAACTGAATTGAAGGTGAGGACTAAACCAAAACGTACCTATTTTAATATCATATTTTTTTTTAAAAGCTAAATACATTTTTAACATTAATTGATGTATATCTCAGTACTACAGTTTTAGTAAATTAATAGCACTTTATATTTGTTATTATGGTTATTTTCAATAACCCGATTAAAATAACCGGAAAATGAACGAGTGTTCAAATTATCTATTGATAGATTTATCGGCATTATAGATTAATATGTTTATCAAATTGATTTGATCTACTCAGTTCACATGAATTTTCAAATCGACTTACTCGGTTTATCCACATTTCCAGTTGGCCCACCTCTGACAGGTCAATAGAACTCGTTTGTTCGAAATTTTGCTGCGTTGTGTACAGCAGGACATATGATATAATAAATCGGATATAATATTTTTGATATTGGTGATAAGTGTTTGATTACGCAAACATGTAAGAAATGTTACTTATAATAAAATACTGAAATAGGAACATTGGAAATAAATACAACTGGAAGGTTGTAAAAAAGGTAATACATGAAATGCCTAAAGAAATGTATTTTACTTGTGCAATCCTTACAATACAAGTTGATTCCTGTTATTAGATGAGATCTAATCCACCTCAATAAATTCCCATGAATTCTATAACCTTCAAGTTTCGATATAGTATCGAATTATTGACCTTATCATAAATATACAATGTAACTAAATATAAGTGGAATGCTTTAAGAAAGGTACGTTGTTTATGCGGTCATATAAATATTCTTGGTTAAATAAATATGTGAGTAACTTTCATGTACTTATAATAAAATTTTCACGGGGACCGATGTTATTTATGGAATCGATATTTTATATGTCTATGAACTGTTGGTTAAATATACAACGAAATTAAATATAAGTGAAATGTTTTAAGAAAGACATGCTGCTCATGTTATCATATAAATTGTTGATTAGTTAATACGTAAGTAACGAATAAGTAATTAAAAGTAAAGGGCTTAAAGAAACTATTACTTATTATATAATAAATAAATATTACTTATGATATAGGTATGCACATTGCGGGAAAACTATTAGTTTATAATAGTTTCTCTGTAAAATTGTATACAGGAAATCTGTTATTTGTAACCTATACGTGAATCTAATACCAACATTTTAGAAAGGGATGTTGCTTATGAAATTAGTATTTCGTATGTTTAAAAAAGCTTTAAGGAAAGCATGTTGTGTTTATATTGTCCTATAAAAGTTTATGCTATGTGCACATGTAAGTAATAACTAATAAAAACCGATGATATTTACGGTATCATTAATTTGTATGCCTATAAATTGTTAGTTAAGTATGAAAATTACCAATATAAATTTAAGACTTTAAAATAGCCATATTTTTTAGGTTATAATTTTATAATTTTGGTGGTTAGTTAAACATGTAAATAAAATATTATCACTACATATAAATGAAAGGTTTTAGGAAGCGGAATATCAGTTTCATTACGGTGTTGTTATTTCGATAAACGTACATTAGTTTACAATATTAGAAAAATGTAAGTATATTTTCGAAACAATTTAAAAAAAATTATATTGCTTATTATATTATTATTTTGAAATTGCAAAAAATTAAATTGCAATTGCAAATAATTAAATGAAAGATGTAATTTAATATATTTACAAAGATTTAAAAAGGACAGGAATTATTATATTTACAATTGTTTTATTTATAAAGCAAATAATAGTAGATAACATTAAGAAAGTAAAAAATGGGTTAAATCGACAGAGGTACAATGGGAAATATCTAATAAATGAAACCATCTATGTAAAATATATTTTTGAGAGATTAGTGTTATGATTTTCATATAGATATAGTAATTAAATTTTGATATAGTAATTAAAATGTGTTACAATTACGTGTATAATTTATATAAATAAATGATATTTATATATCAATAGAAGACTGGAAAATACTATAAAAAATAAGTGTAATTCAGCTGTGTTTTCAAAGACATCATTGCCCCCAATATTTGAGTAACTTTACAGATATCCATTATTTTAGATATCCATATATATGCATTATTTTAGACTAAAAAAAAAGAAAATTCTTCCGAAACTCATGATCTTGGATCAAAATCATCTACCTTTTTTAAATCAGAGATAAAGAAAAAGAAAAATAAGAAACAGAAATCATTACCATAATGTCCATAAAAATATAAAAAATGCCTTATAAAATATTATTTTAAGGTGTTATTTATTCATTCATTTATTTATTGAAAGGCTCACAAAACAAGTTACAATCACGTAAATGTAAAACAAAAATAATAGAGTATAAAACTAGACTTGTGTTATTATATATTTTACAAAACGTATCGATCAATTATGAAACTTAGAATTATATTAATTTCAACATACTGAACAGAACATCAATTCTATCGTAGCTGGTTTTAATTTATAAATAATATATTTTGGATTTCTTTTTTTAAATGTTAATAATTTCAGTTCGAAAATTTCCAAACACGGATGTTGAGAAATAATATCTTTATGCAATCGGCATATTGGAATTATGGAGTAATAAAAAGAGGTGTTATCTTTATAAATTTGTAGTACGAATAATCTCTATAATGGTATACGGGTTCTGAGGCGAGTGTTCATACTGACTATAGAGAGAGGAGATAGCAAAATCAACATGCGAATGTATAATTTTATATAAATATAATAGATCAACTCTTTTTCTCCGTGCAGAGTAAATAATAGATCTGTAGTTGGATTTCATAAGATCTATACTCTCGTCCAAGATGAAGTATGTAACAAGGAATATTCAAGAATCTCTTTTGTAATTTTTCAATTTTATCACCGTGCGATTTATAGTATGGAGATCAAATAACTGACCTATGTTCGATGATACTTCTGTTTAGTGAACAATACAAATACGTAAAAGTGTGATGGTTTTTAAATTCTTTAGTGGAACGAGAGATGAATCCTAGAAGTTGAGTACATTTATGGACAATGTGATCGTAATTAGAATGGAATGTCAGTTTTTCACCCAAGAAAACTCCGAGATCCATAACAACAGACTTATGTTGTAGGGTCGAACTGCCCATCAAATACTTAAATAAAAATGTATTTTTTAAAGTAGTGAAGGTGATAATAAATCACTTGTTGACATTCAGAAACATCCTATTAGAGGTACACCACTCGGCTATTGCATATAGGTTTTGTTGTAAATTTAGACAGTCTTCAACGCCATTGACAGTAGTGTAAATCTTAAGATCATCTGTGTAGAGTAAATAGGGACACGTAAGTACTTGTATCAGATCGTTAATGAATATTACAAAGAGAAGGGTCCCAAATGTGAGCCTTGTAAAACCCCCGGTTATCAAACGCTTTCGAAAAGTCTGTATAAATGGAGTCTACCTGCCTTCTCGCGGCCAAAGCGCTACAAAGATAATTTTTTATATACTAATAATTTACTTATTGTTGATCTCTTTGAAACAAAACTGTATCGACTTGTGGACAAAAATATTTGAAATTGGGAATAAAAAGTGTTGTGCAAAACGGATTCAAATAATTTTGCGAAAACAGATAGGATACTGAAAGGTCTATAGTTTTTACATTGGTTTTTGACACCTGATTTATAGACTGGCATAATGTAAACAGTTTTACATTGGTTAGGAAATAAACCAGGTATGTTTAATAAATCTATGGAATAGAATGCATAGTGGAAAACTCAAATAGTTATATTTTTTTATAAAAATAAGCGGAATCTCATCGGGCCCAGCGCCTTTATTGCAGTTGTTTTGCAGAGATCTTTGATTTTTATTTTAATAAATTCCCTAATAACGTAAATATCGCTCAAGCAATATATATATATATATATATATATTACGGAATTTATCAATTAGATTCTTGGACCTGGCTCGTCGTAAGTCAAATGAGTCATAATCGAAGGAATTACCATATGTCTTATACCGCTTGTGAAATTTACGCTTTTCCTTCAAACATCGTATTAAGACAGGACTAAACCAAAAAGGTTAGTCATTTGTCCTATTTTTTCATGGGGATATTTTCTTGATTATTGCATTTAATTTATTTTAAAATAATTGAATAGCAATTGAATTGAATATTAATATCAGAATTATTAAAGAGTTGTTCCCAATTAACTTAGTTCGTTGCGAATAACGTCAAAGTTACATTTATTAAAATTGGGTCTCTTATGACTATGAGGTTTAATGAAATTAGGTGATTGGTCTGAAAATTTAATATTTATAAGTAATGGGGGATGATGAACACCAATCTACAAGGCTTCACAGAGCAGTATATTAATGTAGAAAAAGTAAGATCTAGATGTCTCTTACTTTTATTGGGTATATTCTTGAATTAGGTTGTATAAAGACATTGTTTCCAATAACAATTCAGATTAAAGAGCATATGCTGGGGAAAGTAACATATAATTAGAATTGGGACTCTCAGTCCAATATATATTGGGGGTATTAAAATCACCGATACGAACAAAGTCGTAATTGCATTTTGCATGTAAAATTTTGTATAATAAGTTGTTACATATTACAGAAATTAAAAAAAAAATTATCATAAAACCAAATAACAAGTCAATATTTGTAGTGCTAGAAAGTCTTTTAAATTAAAAAGTCATCATAAAGGTGTATTAATTGTTGTCATTTCTATGCAATATAGAATGAAAGTAATCTCCAAAAGTAGCATTAAATTGTTAATAATGATGACCAGATAAGATTAGCTTTAACAATATTAAATAATGAGTACATTTTTTAGATCTTTTTTTATTAATTTTATAAATTTATTCACCGTCATACAGATCACTTCAACATACTAAAAATTAGAAGATATCGATAACGGAAGGATGATAAAAATGGTGAATATAACAAATTAAAACCACCGAAATAAACGTTTATGCAAAAGTACAAAAAAACAGTGAATTTACGTTCACTGCTTTTTATTGTAAATTTAAACAAAATTAAGTAGAAAACTCAAGTTCATCGGAAAACAGTGCTTTGTTGTGTAATTGAGTTGTGTCTATTTTTGATAAAAATAAAATAATATTTCAATTATATTGTTTTATCACTAGTGCTGAAATATCCTCCGAAATTAGAATGAAGACATTAAGGAGTACAACAGTCTGTCAACAATATGAACTATCGTAGTGACGGTCGCCATAGCTGAGAAGCCGATCCCCCTACGCCCCACCCCGCCCCCACCTCATATATAAATTGGAGGTGACAGTCACGATAGAGAATTAAGATCTAGACTTGGGTGATACGAGTATTTTGAGATACTAAGTACGAACAGTGAAGCTGACAGACAAGTTATAGGTGACAAAATACTCGACGAGTATGGGCGGCTTAATTCCGGTGTGAGAGGACTATATTATAAATCGCTACAGACTTACTGTCGCGGGAGACGTGCAATAAATCTTAATTTCTACTTATTATGAAGAGATCAATGCTCATATCCTTTATTTCTCACAGTTAAAATTGGGAGGAATTCCTGTGGTTTTTAAATGAGACATTTTTAATATTTTCACTTCCCGTCATATCACCATAAATATTTTTGGCTTATAGCTTAGGACTGGTAACTAAATTATTCATTTGGCATAACCATTTAGATGGCATATTTAAAAAAAATTAATCACGATATTTAAAATAATTATCTTTAATTAAAAAAAGGATCACGTTATTAAAACAATTTTTTTTTCTTTTTTGCCATCTTTATTTTAGCTTAATTTTTTTTAAATACTGTAGTTGGAAGCAAACAACATATTCCGCATTAATTCTTGTTACAGTTGGATGTTTTCTATTCAAATGTTTCCTTAAATTAGTTAGAATTTAAGTATGTAAACATTGCAAGAGGTAAAATAATCACTCAAGTCTGTAAAATACTCCCAACCAACACTAAAATTTCTAGTGAACATGAGAGCGAAATTAGAATTTAACCTAATTAACAGTTAGTTTTTATATACATTATTTATTTACAATATATACACTACAAAGTAATAACACTCAATCGTTCCAATATAAAAATGGAGAATTATTAGATGAAAAGAGCCCCGTACTTAAAATTCTTATATTAAAATACTCGTTTGTCGCATTGAGTAAATATTTGTCCCCAAAGTGTGAAGCAATACTTAACGTAATGAGTAAAACGAGTATACGAGTATGTTAAACAAACTCGTATTGCATACTTCAAAAGTATTACGATTTACGAGTATTAAATATTCAGTATATCCTTTATTTCATATACATTTTAAATATAAAAGAGCGAGAAAACCTGAGCACGACATGTGTGAGTCAAATAGCTATAGCTAAGCTAGACAAAGAGGGTTATGCCGCAGCCCGACCATAATGTAACTATTGTACGAACGTGTGGTCGGTCATACCATACAAGTATTTACGATACCAAGTACTTTGTATTTTGCATACCAAGCATGTATTTTGATCTGAGATATCGACAATTTTTACCGATGACAAGAAACACGCTTTACTTTTATTAGGATCACTCTCACTTCCGGAAACTCGCGGGAAAGACAAAAAGAAATTGAAATCAATCATTATAGAAATAGAAATTAAGAAATTAAAGGCTACCCATGATCAAAAATCGACGACGGTTCGCGCTGTTAATAAATGTGTGTTTATGAGAAACGCAAAAGTCGTTTACTCGTAAGAATAGGACTCTCCCTATTTCCGGATTGTGCTGATCGGTTTTTTACAAATTTTTATTAAAATCTAAAAGCTATGCATATTAATATTTTAAAAAAATATTTTAGAATATGTAAACAATATTATTTTTTGTACTTCATTTTGATAAAAAGAACCAAAATTGAATGGAAGAGATGCGGATAAGAAAATTTGACAATTTCATATTGATAGATAGTAAATATAGTAACTTAGAAAAGAGCAGTGACACGGACGTACAGACATCGTAGTTTCATAATGAAATTTCCATTTTTATCTTTCATGGACGGAAACCTAAAATCCCGTATCTTCGACCTTTGTTGGTATAATTGTATTCTTTACGTCTTTGTTTTGTTAATAAATAAACCGAATCGTCTTAAAGAAATTAATTAGGGTTTATCATTTAACGTAAAGATATGTATCCATAATATTTTTCTTACGAAATTGGCAAGACCCTCCAAGGGTTATTTAAAATTAATTTTATGTGTGATTGGAAAGTATGTGTTCTCTATGTATGTGCTCTAATAGACATGAAACATAGAATAATCCCCAGTGGTGTGTTTACAAACTACTTTACAAAAAGTGTTTAGAAATAAAATTGAGAAATAATATCTTCAAATCGAAATTACTGAATTGGATTAGTTATGCTAGTCGACTACACAATAAGTTACTATGGAAACTCATTTAATTAATCCTGATTAGAAGGGTTAGTAAAATAGATCGAAATAGTTACCTTTTAACAACCAAATAACTTGCACTTTAACCCTAAAAGAAGAATATTAAATGCAAAAACAATCGCGACTTTGTTTGTATCGGTGACTTTAACACCCCCAGAGTATACTGGACCTCCCAATTTCACTTACATGTTATTTTCCCCAGCACATAATCCTAAATCTGAATTATTATTAGAAACCGAATTATTATGCAATCTTATGCAGTTCAACAATACTCCTAATAAAATGAATAGGTTTCAAGATTTTACTTTATCTACGCTTATTTTTATAAGTGTATTTGGTGTTGTTTCGTTAAACCGTGCAGACAAACATTATCCATATTAAATTTTCAGATCAGTGACCTAATTTCATCAAATCTATGAGACCCGATGTCAATAAAGGTAATTTCGATGTTATTCAAAATGAACTAAATTCGGTTGATTGGAAACAACTTTTGAAAAAACCTGATATTAATTTTGCTGTCCAATTATTTTATGACACATGAAATAATAAAGAGAAAAATCAAATAACTATCTCTTATGGTTTAGTTCTGATTCGATACGAACGAGGAAAAGCGACGAACGAAGCGAAGAACGATACGAGGAAAAGCGTAAATACCATAAACGGTATAAGACATATGGTAATCCTCTTGATTAAAACTCGTTCGAATCAATACAAGGCACTTGCCTTGTTGAATCTCAACGACATATATATTTTTATATATATATATATATATATATATATATATATATATATATATGTATTTACATATGGCATTTGTTCAGAAATATTTAGTCTTGTTGACGTGAAATATTTCTGAAGATATGTCTGTAAAAAAAAGGTCATCGTAGCTCAACTGCTTGAGTGATATTCACATTAGTAGGGAATTTATTAAAATAAAAAAATCAAAAGTCTCGACTGCAACAAAGACGCTATGTAATATTCATTTACGATCTGATACAACTACTTAAGTCTTCCTGTTTTCGCCACGCTGATGGACTTAAGTTCTATACTACTATAATGACGTTAAAGACTACTTAAAACCTATTTGCAATAGCCGAGTGGTGTGTCTCTAATAGGGTGTTTTTGAATGTTGACAAGTGCTTTATTATCTTCTTCACTACTTCAAAAATGAAAATTCATTTAAGTAAATGTTGAGCAGCTTGACAATGCAACGTATTCTGTTGTCAGAAATCTTTGATGGAAAACTGACATTCCATTCTCTCTACGATCATGTTCTTCATAAATGTACCCAACTTCTAGGATTCATTCCCATTCCACTATGGTATTTCAAAACCGTCACATTTGTACATATTTATATTGTTCGCTAATTGGAAGTATTCTCGTAATCTCGTAAATCACACTGAGAGAGAAATGAAAAATTATAAAAGAAGTTCTTGGATATTCTGTGTTACAGATTTATCTTGGATTCAATTTGTTATCAACAGCTACACGGAGAAAAGTGCAATTTATTATATTTATACAAAATCATACAGTTGATCGTTCCTCTCTCCACTCTCCATTCAACTTCAACGCTCGACTCAGCTTCCGTATACCTTCACAGAGATATATCATACTAGAAGTTTATAATAATAATACCTCTTCTTATAACCTCTTAACACACATATAGCCATTGTATAACAACATTGTTTCCACCATCTTTATTTGGACATTTTGGAAGCGGAATTATTTACATTTAAAAAGGAGAGACAAAATATATCATTTGTAAATTAAAGCTAAGCTAAAATAGAAAAAATGTTGTATTCAGCACGTAGAAAATAATATAATTCTATGTTAATTCTATGTTAATAGTAATAATTGATCAATATATTCTGTAAACAATTTAATAACACAGTAAACTCTTGAATAACGTATTATAACTTGTATTGCGAGACCTTCAATAGATAAATAAAATAGAGTAGCGGAACGAATGAACCGAACACTAGTTGAAAATTCAAAATTGTTATTGATCGACCCCAATCTCTCAAAACAGTGTTCGGTTTAAATAACGTAGACGGCCGCTTATCTCACTAATAAATCTCCAACACGAATAGTGGAATATAAAACTCCAGAAGAAGTGTGGTCAGGAAAGAAAACAGACATCAGTCATCTGAAAGTATTTGGGCGTGAAACTATGATCTACTGAGATCCCAGGGTAGAGAAGGTAATCTTAATTGGATGTTGTGAAAACACAAGATGGCACTTATTTATATTATCAAACTTAAGAACAGTAATAAAGTGTAGAGACGCGGTGTTTCTGAAATCTACCATTAAAATAAATCAAGTTCTTGCGCTTTGGAAAGTTTCCAACACACTATAAACTGGGAATCTGGCTAGGGAAACACATCTCTGAATGAGATCCCATTATGTAAAAGTTCATATTTACTAAATACCAGAATCGATAGTCTTATATCGTTCAATATGAGGCTCAAATCAAGAAACAAACCGACAGGTTCTATTACAATCACCAGTACCAGCAAAGAGGTGCTGTGAAAAATAGGTAAGTTTATATTATTAACATGATATTATGACGCATGTAGAAGACATGCTATTCAATATATTTTCATAGTATAAATAAAATTTATATTGCAAATACTTTAATTGGTTTACTACGTGCTCTGAAACGTTTAAATGTTTAAATGTATAGAAGTACGTACGCAACATAAATAGTATTTCGTAGTAGTGTATTAAGTCTATGGTACGCAACCCTCCTAGTACGAACTCGACTCTTATTTGGCAAGTTTGTTGTATTATAAAAGACGTAATTCTGCATATAAATATAGATACTAACGTTTAATATTCGCAGCTACTCTGGCTGTCCTCATTATAGGGGTGTTTTTAGATGTACAGAATTTTAAAAATGAAAAAAAGATATAAATCATGGCCATTAGCATGATTTATATCGTATTTAGGTAATAGATTTATTGAAAAGATCATTTTATTTAATTAATGCTTAAGTACAATTTCAAGCAAATAGACACCGCAGTTGGCTCGAATGTAACGCAGTCTAGAAGTCTAACTCTTAACCACTTTTTCAATCTCTGAGTTCATTTCTCAACCATTGATCTAAATATCAAGATACAGTCAAAGGAACATAATCCAAATCGAAAACAATCATCTATTACAATTAAACGAAATTACTTAGTCAGTCACATGGCCGACTATATATATAATAATATTATTTTTTTTCTAAATTAAAAAAAACATTGGTTTTCAATTTGTGCGCATGTATATTGATATGTTAATGCTTAAATAGCTTGGAATTTAAATAAGGTAATAAAAAAAGTTATTTTTATAACAAAAAACAATTATAATAGGTAGATACGAAGGCACTATATTACATAGATATGTCAGGAATGATTCAAAACTAGAGTAGCTTAATTATCTCAACTTCATTCTGTGCCAATCAGTTTTCTTTTATTCTCTGTTTCGGGAGGTTGCGTACTTATGGCTATCACCGTTGGTAATTCGATTATGCAAACACCGATATATACTTCATCGGCGTTGAAAAGGTTAAGATTTAAAAAAAATAAACTTTTCTCAAAGAAATTATAATGTTATAATACTTTCTGTCTATATACAGATACATATCTACGGCATGTTTGTGGATAATCATTTACCCTGTTACTTCAGTGCAAAATTGGTATCTATGATTTCGTTCGTATAAAATTTGGAATAAGCAAAGTTATTAGAATTTATTCTTCCCTCTGATATGTTGCTCCTGGATATAAATTATTACCGTACCAAATTTCATCAACATCTTTCCAGTACATTTTGCGTGATTGACGCACAAATTAACAGACAGACAAAAATTCTAAAAAATGTTTTTGTGGTTTCTATTATCATTCTATATACTAAATAAATTACTCTTTTTAAAATATTTTGCATATATAGAATTCACTCTGTTTCAATATTATTATATGTAAAGGTAATTATTATTTGGAAGGTAAACTATCTAGAACATTTGTCGATTCTGTCTTCTATATGTATCTAATACATACATACAGTAGCATGCATACATACATTGCCTTCAATAATTAAAAACACAACCTCTGTATAAGCACATGTGTCTTTCTTGTATAGGCTTTGTCAAAAAGTATATGCTTTGGCTATATTAAATTACTAAGTGACTCAAAACCTATGAACCTTTGTACATATTTTTGAGGTATTGAAGTGACAGACAGATGGACAAATACTAATTCATTTTACTTTACTCAAAACTCAAAGCAAAGAAAAATGAATATTTAAAAAAGTAACGTATGAAAACACGTCCTGACAAGGTCACAACGGTGGGATTCATATAGTTAGGGAAAATACAACTATTTTTTCAATAAATAACAAAAAGTACGTATGAGAAACTTTTATTAATCGAAGGTAGCATACATAGACCTTTTTTAAAATGTTCAAACTGTAATTTAAAGATATTTTTCTACATAATCCGGTATTTTTTGACTGTTTTCAGGATAAACATACTAACGAGAATCGAAATGTCAACTGAAACGGAACGCTGCTAATATCGCCATTTAGCACCGTTTCTAGAGGGACATTTTTCGGTTGCTATGGGCCTGTCCTTAGAAAGTAATATAAGTCTATGTTTTCAACCACTTTTTCGAGAATTGCTCGAAAAAGTGGATGATAATTAAACTTAGAGATTGCCCTTAATTTGAACAAACCGCCCATATGCTTGAAATCGAATTAAATGCTACAGGCCTTTATACCTTTTCAATATACCTTGCTTTCCGACTTCAAAGATAAACTATATCATTTTTATATCGAATGTAACGTTTATTTATAAATTAGCGTATTATTTGAGATTAGTCAACGAAAAATGCACTCATTTTATGATTCTCCTTATCTTAGATGAGTCGTAATTATAGTGTTAATAGAGTTTTTTACTTAAATCCCAAACTTTAGAGATAATTGTATCTTTCTTATAATATTCTTTTCTAATGAATATGCTCTGCGTTATTTTATACATACAGTGAAAAATGGGTTTATATTCATTTCTTATAAAAAATTACGTTGTTCTTGCCTTATAGTATGAAAATATACTGAATATGATTAAAGTCGTCTTCTTTAAATATTAAATAAAGCACGATTTTTCTCGCTGAAGCGTCATTGATATTAAATGAACGATTATTCTTTGTAAAATTCTTATACGATTTATGAAATAAAACATTTCCTTCAGTATTGATATTTCATGACGTTTAGTATTCAGTATATTTCAAACAGATATTATTTTTTTCCTTTTACTTAACGTATGTTTGCTAATTAACGAAGATGACCCATAAAGCAGGAAAAGGAATCAGATTACTAGTAATACTCATGTAGTTAAGAGCGACCATTTTATCAATTCATCATTGTGTATTGCACAGAATTTTTTTTAACAATATCAAATATCGCTCTGTAAATTATTTGAGTCTACAGGTTACATATTACCATACAGTTATTATTAAGCATAATTGAATCGTTTCTGATTTTGGCACATAAATGTTAAGACAAACCACACATATTGTCAAAAACAACGTAAATTTTTCTCTCTAGAACACCCCTATAATGAAGACAGACAGAATAGCTGTGAATGTTAAACGATAGTATCTATATTTATACGCAGAATTACGTCTTTTATAATACAACAAACTTGCCAAATAAGAGTAGACTTCGCACTAGGAGGGTTGCGTACCATAGACTTAATATACTTCTACGATATACTATTTATATAAGTGTAGCTAGACTTTAACGTCATGATAGTTGTGTACGTACTTCTATACATTTAAACGTTTCAGAGCACGTAGTAAACCAATTAAAGTATTTGCAACATAAATTTTATTTATACTATGAAAATATATTGAATAACATGTCTTTTACATGTGTCATAATATAATGTTTATAATATAAACTTATTTATTTTTCACAGCACCTGTTTCAAGTGATTATAATAGAACCTGTCGGTTTGTTTCTTGATTTGAGCCCTATGTTGAACGGTGTAAGACTTGCCATTATTGTATTTAGTAAATATGAGCTCTTATATAATGGGAACTTATTCAGAGATGCGTTTCCCTAGCCAGATTCCCAGTTTATAGTGTGTTGGGAACTTTCCAAAGCGCAAGATATACCTGATCGCACTTTGACACCGTAAGATTCATTGGAACTTGATTTATTTTAATGGTAGATTTCAGAAACACCGCGTCTCTACACTTTATTACTGTTCTTAAGTTTGATAATATAAATAAGTGCCATCTTGTGTTTTCACAACATCCAATTAAGATTACCTTCTCTACCCTGGGATCTCAGTAGATCATAGTTTCACGCCCAAATACTTTCAGATGACTGATGTCTGTTTTCTTTCCTGACCACACTTCTTCTGGAGTTTTATATTCCACTATTCGTGTTGGAGATTTATTAGTGAGATAAGCGGCCGTCTACGTTATTTAAACCGAACACTGTTTTGAGAGATTGGGGTCGATCAATAACAATTTTGAATTTTCAACTAGTGTTCGGTTCATTCGTTCCGCTACTCTATTTTATTTATCTATTGAAGGTCTCGCAATACAAGTTATAATACGTTATTCAAGAGTTTACTGTGTTATTAAATTGTTTACAGAATATATTGACCAATTATTAATATTAACATAGAATTATATTATTTTCTACGTGCTGAATACAACATTATTTCTATTTTAGCTTAGCTTTAATTTACAAATGATATATTTTGTCTCTCCTTTTTAAATGTAAATAATTCCGCTTCCAAAATGTCCAAATAAAGATGGTGGAAACAATGTTGTTATACAATGGCTATATGTGTGTTAAGAGGTTATAAGAAGAGGTATTATTATTATAAACTTCTAGTAGTAATTGTCTATCTTCAACGCCCAACTTAGGTTCCGTATACCTTATACGGAACCTGAGTTGGGCGTTGAAGTTGAATGGAAAGTGGAGAGAGGAGCAATCAACTGTATGATTTTGTATAAATATAATAAATAGATCGGCGCTTTTCTATGTGTAGCTAGTGATAACAAATCCAAGGTAAATCTGTAACACAGATTATTCAAGAACTTTTTTATAATTTTTCATTTCTCTCACAGTGTGAATTGTGGCCTTCTGGAGATCAAATTTGACCATATCCGAGGATACTTCCAATTAGTGAACAATATAGATATGTATAAGTGTGACGGTTTTGAAATCCCATAGTGGAATGGGAATGAATCCTAGAACTTGGGCACCTTTATGAAGAACATGATCGTAGAGAGAATGAAATGTCAGTTTTTCATTAAAAATATGCCTATACATCACCAAAGGTATATATCATTCAACAGAATACGTTGCATTGTCAAGCTGCCCAACATTTACTTAAATGAAGTTTCATATTTGAAGTAGTGAAGGAAATAATAAAGCACTTGTCAACATTCAAAAACACCCTATTAGAGACACACCACTCGGCTATTGCAAATAGGTTTTGTTGTAAGTTTAGGTAGTCTTTAACGTCATGATAGCAGTGTTGTAATGTCATGATAGCAGTTGAGCCATCAGCATGGCGAAAACAGGGTGACCTAAGTAGTTGTATCAGATCGTAAATGAATATTACATAGCGTCTTTGTTGAAGTCGGGAATTTTGATTTTTTTATTTTAATAAATTCCCTGCTAATGTGAATATCACTCAAGCAATTGAGCTATGATGACGTTTTTTGTTACAGCCATATCTTCAGAAATATTTCACGTCAACAAGCTTAAAGCATTCCTGAACAAATGCCATATATATATATATATATATATATATATATATATATATATACATAATATATCGTTGAGATTCTTGTAGTGAGTCAAATGAGTTTTAATCAAGAGGTGTACCATATGTCTTATACCGTTTATGGTATTTACGCTTTTCCTTTAAAGATCGTATCGAAATGCATGAGATCGCATAATAATTCGGTTTCTAATAAGAATTCAGATTTAGGATTATGTGCCGGGGAAAATAATATATAAGTGGAATTAGGGCAGTTAGCCCAATGTACACTGTTAAATTCACCGATATAAACAAAGTCGCAATTGTTTTTCCATTTAAAATTCTTCTTTGAGGTTTAAAATAAAAAAAATTCAGATTTACTGAATCCATGTCATATACGTATGTAAATAACATAAGCAAATAATAAAGTTTATTTTGTTATTAACAGTAACGCTAAGCCAAATATCCCCAACTTCTCTCCCCCGAGCATTCAAACGGTTCACTGGAAAATGTTTTTTACGCCAATTACAATTACTTTCTCTTCCTTGCACAGTACCGGTTTCTTCGAAAGGCTATACGATGAATCCAGGAATTCAGCGTCAAATATGCTTTTATTATAATTTATTTCAAGTAGGAAAATTACAGCGCGATTTCTGTTGAGGATATTTGGATTCAGGGCTTTCAGCTTATTTCTAATTGTATTCTCATTCTGATAAAAAATTATTATATAAATTTATTATATAAATTATTATATATAAATTATTATTATATAAATTATTATATAAAAATTAATAAAATTAATCCAAATGTAAGTAACGGAGACCATTGACAATACAAAAATAAGTTAACATATTAAATTATTGCCACTTCTTTAAATAAACTAAGTTTTTGATTTCAATAAAACTTGATTCATCGACCTTGAGCGCATATATTATGTTAAATTTTATACATATATATTTTAATTGGTACCTTTTAGCCTCTTTTTTGGTATCTGAGTAAAAATGCTTGCATTTGCATTCGGGAGAGATGTATTCTGTGACCTAAGCTCGCGTCTTTTCACCGGTGATGTTAAGGTGAGAATTATTAATAAATTCTTCAAGTTCTCTGGTCCTAGATTGTTTGTAGCACTTCATCATTGATAAAATTCGAAAGCAGAGAAGAAAATAGTGTCTCCAGAATATTTCTTGGTGTGCTTGATATTTTATCCACTCCAGCGACTCTACAGCAGGCGAGTATATTTACACCATCAGTACTTACACTTATAGTAAAAAAGTTGTTTAACACTAGACTACATGCGCGAGCTACATGTTAACTCAATGTGTTTCTACACCATTTTATTTTTAAATTGCATTCACCTCAGTGCTACATCGGCACGCCATTAATATGGCGTGTCGGTTCTCGTGGACACGTACATAAGAGTTATAAGCTAGAAAAGTTGGTGGGCTACGTATGTAACCCGCGTGAGCGTTCTCGAAAGTTTTTATTATACAAATTTTATTGTGAATTTTGACAAAATTGTAAATATTTATTATATATTTTGTACTTTTTATATTTGACATGTAATAAATTATGTGTTTTTATTATTATATAGTACCTTTTGTGCATTCATTTACATATTTTGTGTCATTTTAGAAAACTGTGGCTGATGAAAACGGATCGCAAATTTGTATTTACGATGGATAGGGGAAAAGGAGGAGGAAGAAAGTGAGAGTTCAACAGGTAATGAGGAGGAGGAAGATGACATTATAGATCAGGTAGGATCGGACGACCCCTTACATGAATCGAAAACTGAACAAAATTGTGAAGATGATCTAGAGCAAACTGAACTGTTCTTCGGAAGACGATTCGCCTTTATTATTTTTGGCTTACTATCAATCTCGTAATGGCACACAGTGGAGGAAACTACCCCCGCTAGCTCTCAGAATACGATCGCATAATATCATGTCTCACCCGCCAGGTCCGGTAGATGTAAATACTGCTCTTCAGTCTTTCTTCCTTTTTCTTGATGCCAATATTTTCAAAGTTTTGGTTGAATCAACTAACACTTTCATAGTTACTATAAAGTGCAGGTATTAAAGAGACAGAGATGCTTCAAACACCGATGAGATAGAAGTAAAAGCTCTAATATAAATTTTATTAGTTATTGGTACCTGTAGAGCGGGTCGAAGGAACTGGTGTTGAGATCGTAAACACGACCATGTCCGAGAGTATATTTAGATTTCTTTTGCGTGCTCTTTGCTTAGATGATATTAGAAACAGGTTAAATACGTAAGATAATTATTACCATGTTAGAAAAATGTAAGAATTATTACTCACCGAGTGAATTATTACTCACCGTTGATGAACAGTTAGTATCATTCAAGGGATGCTGTAGATGTTTACAGTATATGTCAAATAAACCGGCGAAATTTGGCATAAAAATAATGATGGTTGTGAATGTCAAATACTCCTATGTCTACAATTTCGAAATTTACGTGGACATGCAACCAGGGAGCTCTTTCAGATAGTCGAATAAAGTACCAGACATCTTACACCGAGTTCTCAATCAATTGTATGGTTTGGGATGTAATGTAACGATAGACCATTGGTTCACCAGTGTTCCTGTGTGTAAATAATTACTCAGAAAAAAAATTACCACTGTTGAAACACTAAAAAAAAATAAATCAGAACTCAAGATACTCAAAATGGAGAACCATACGATTCGACCTTCGGATTTCAATCTGACTGCATGTTTGTGAGCTCTGTATCAAAACCCAAGAAGGTAATGCCAAAATATGCCGACAATACTATGTGTCATATAATATTTATCGATGGATTAGTATACCAAATGAATAATCCTACCACAAAACTTGTTCGGCATCACCACCTACAAGAAGTTGGGTCTGAACTTGCACGAACTCATATTGAACGTCGTATTTCCCAACAAAATATACCAAGAGGTATAAAATTGAAAGGAAGGTAGTGTCGGGTTGTCAAAATTACAGCCGCAGGTGAATACCGTCATCGCCGTAGTGTATTGCATTGATCACAAGGCAATATAACCTTTGACGATGCGGCGCACCGCAGGGACCCGGGTTCGATTCCCGGCCGTGCGTCGAACGGGGCTGGACTGGTATTATAGTTGGCTATAATAGATTGCTCTCGTAGCAATAATCCCGCCATATGTATGAACTAGATACATAAAAGGTGATAAATATGCCTATTAAAGCACACCTAGTGATTTTTGTAGTAGAGCTCGAGACCTGAGCACGCGCAAACAATGCGGCAAATGTGCCAGGCGTATATGCGGTGAACATCAGATTCTCGTATGTCCTACATGTGATGAAAATTAATAAAACATACACAGCATTTCAACATATGTCTCTACTTGATTGGGAAAATTATTGGATCCCATTTTGCTAGTACCAAATGATAATTATTACGACTTTACTTCATACCGTTGAAAAAACGTTGATTTTTTAGAAGGTTAATATTTTGTTTATAATTACAAAATGAACTGATTATGTTTAACAAATAAAAATATAGTGCATTCTTCTAATATTCCGGGTCTGTTTTATTTTTTTCCTCTTTTTATACTAAATAACCTAAATCAAAATAGGCCACACGTGTAGCCCGCGCGTGCTCTCTTGTGTTTAATATCTGCAATATATTCTCCGAGCGTCTCTCAGGAACTGTTTGCAATTTTATGTTGTGGCTGCGTGAAATAACTTTGAGCTTTGTTGATAATGAGTAGGAAGTTAGATTTATTGTACTATTTTTGCGTTCAATTTATTTAAATTTTTGTCACTTTGTTCTGCGATGATAAAGTCGGTGGTCACTGCGAGATTGTTTTCAAGATCTTAAACGGCCGATTTGATTTCAGACTGAAACATTTCCCTGATGTTATCTAAGATTACCAAACGAATAGTATTTATACTAGATTGATACTAAGGTCAGAATTTTTTGGTTGAGAAAATTACTAATTTTTTCATGGTACCAACTTTACTATCATCACTTAAAGAAATTCTCGATATTTTCATTAAATATTATTTGTTATTAGTATTAATAAGGTTGTTATCAAGTGATGTGTTCACGTTGAGTTCTGTAGAAGGTAGTCGTTGTTGATGTACGGGGTTGATGTATCAATTGAAGCTATTATCCGTATATTATTTCTATTATAGGATTGTGATCTAGTTAGTGTTAGCTAGTCACTAGTTCCAAATTTGACGCTAGAAAAATTCCTCTGTGGTGAGAATGATTGCGATATATGCAGGATCGGGTATATACCGGATAGTCGTTTGATGTACCATCCCAGCTTTTCTTATGAACTCAGGGAATTCTTTATTTATGTATTCGATTCCCTTGTGTGCGCGGAGGCATTTAATACTGCTATTCAATTAATTTTCTTCCAGATTTTTCAATTCTTTGAATCATTCTAACGCTTTGGTCTTCCTTTGCAGGAAGCAAGGAAAAACCTTTTTTGATCAGACATCTATAAATATTAAAAAAAAATTCGCTCATTGAGCGATGTAGTTTCTATCGAACCACAAATATTCGATTATACTGACTCCAGAACTTTTGTGGTTTTTGAACTTTTATATTTAAGAAGCAATCGCGTTTGTCTCTGACTCGTTGCACATTTAGATATATTTCTTTCATTGATAATTGCGTGCCGTCAGTATTTTCTGCAATCTTTTATAGATCGTTGAAATTTAGATAATCCAAATACTTGTCCCACAGAAAAAGAAGACGAAAAGTAAATTTTTCGATAAATTTTGTTAAATTATTTTTAAAGTTATTTTGAATATATTCATTCTTAGTGGTTTAAAAACTTGCACGTTCTTCGGTTATATCATTTTGACTGCTTTCTTGGTTTTTAAATTTTTATAAACTATTTTGACGTTAAAGCTATTGAATCCGTAAACTGTTGAATTAATTTTAAGTTGATGGAACCAAGTGGATGTTTGTTCAGATATTCCTTGACGAAGAATTCAGACAAATCATTAATCAGTACAACACTTGGCGACACCGAATGTAATAAGTAAAAAAGAAAGTACAGTGACGGGGTTACAGTTTATATACCCTCCATTGTAGACTATAAGGATTATGCTATTATTAAGGGGACATTACTAAAGATTAAGTATTTTTACAAAATCATTAAAGAAAACCAATACAAAAACATGGGAAAAGAATTTTGTAAAAGGAAATGTTAAAAATAAATCGCAAACGTTTTAATTTTATGTATTTAATAAATTGCTTGCTTTTTCTTTGTCTTTTGCGGTATTTATAGATAAAAAATGAGTTTGTAACTTCGAAGATAATTCGTAATCGTTTATAAATTGTGAAAATAATTACAATTCATATATACGTCAACATCAAATAGAGTTATAAAAATACCGTATTCCATATATGTTATACTCAGAATGTGTGATTATTGTTACTAGTGGTCGCCCAGTGGTCGAAATTCGACCATAATAAATTTAAATTATAAGTTATTTAATATAAATTATTAAAATATAATGCTCAAACATTATTAAGGTTCTATTGTCAAAGACTATATACTACTATAACCACAGATTTCGCCAACGCTGTTATTTTCCTATTTAAAAAAAAATAAATTACATGGAATTCAAAAAGGAGAAAAATAAACAACACCTATTTTAAAAAAAATTATTAAAACAGAACATGCTGTAAGATGATGCGAAATAAAACAATTATGCGGTAAAAAATGCTCTCCATTCAATTGCATTTTTTATCGCATATTGCGATAATATAACTAACGATTTAAAACTTTTCTGAAAACAATTTTTCTTGTAAAAACTCTTTCATCGTTTGCTAAACGTCCTTGACCCTTATATTCGGAAATATAAAACCTTAAACTATCGAATGAACGAACTCTACTTGCTGCGACAGACAATTGCCCATGTGTGAAAACTGGACGATTCAATAAAATTCCAACTTTTTGGAATGTTTGTCCTTGAGACTTATTTATTGTCATAGCAAATGCAGGTATTATAGGAAATTGTATCCTTTGAAAGTAAAACGGTAAAATAGTTCCAGAGTACGTTAAATTTATACGTGGAATCAAAATTCTCTTACTGCGTGCGGTCCCAGTTAAAACTTCGCAATCTATTGAATTTCGATGCATAAATTTGATGCGCATTCTTGTTCCATTGACTAATGCGTAATTAGTATTTAAGTTTCTGATCAATAAAACTATGCAATTAATTTTTTATATTAACTTTGTGGACTAAGCGGTGGTAAACCACTAAAAGACAAAGATTATAAAAACTCTACCGGATAGTTATTGATGTCATTGTCATTATCACAAATTATTTTATCATAGCTATGATATTTTCGCTGTTCACCAGAAATTTGATTAAGTATATCAGTATTAATCAAAGTACAATCGTCATTTGTAGGTGCTAAAATAACAGAGTTCAATATATTTTCTGAGAGTTAGTTATTGGAAATATTTCCATACACCTCATCAATAATATTGTTTTTATCTCATATTAATTGATGAGGTATTTTAATAACATTTTTACCAAACTGAGGGAATTGTGGGGCCTCATCATTTCCAATTTTTCTCAAGAATTCTAGAAATTCTATTTCATTCGGTAAAGCTCTCATATTTCGAGTAAATGTAACTTTATGAAAATTAGAAAATTCATGCCAACTTGTAACACAATTTTCAATTAAAGTTCCACGTGATCCATGTGGGATTACTGGTAAGATTTGCCGAAAATCACCGCACAGAAGTACAGTTTTTCCTCCAAACACTATGTTTATCGTTTTCATCACATAGATCACGCAATAATCTATCTATGATTTTCAACACTTGCAAATTTATCCTGACACCCGCCATTCATTATCATTTGTAGCTATTCTGCGAACATGGGACGCTTCAACAAAAGAAGGGTATAAAAATTCATTGTATGTTCTAACATCCTCGAATGATTTCGAACCACAGACATGTAATAAAAGCAATCGTAAGTGAAAAGGTTCGATATCTTTTAGTGACACTATATATATCCTTGTAATGATTTTATCACCTCCACGGCTTCTCTTCTTTCATTTATTTCGAGAATCTTCCCACACATAATGCATAGGAATTTCAGTATATTTATACTCTCGTTCTGATGGATCTGATCGATTCAACTCAAAAAATGCTAATAATTTTGTTTGTCTTTCATTATCAATTACTTGACGTTCTTGCCCTTATCGGAAGTATACATTCTGTCGACGCGGTAAATGAATATCAAGTCTGATTATAGTATGTGACTGAAAATGCATTGGTAATTCATAGATGCGCCATATGGCTTCTGTTGATCCGACATAACGACCAATTAAAAAATTGGTAACTTCATTAATTTCTATATTTTGACCTTGTTCATTTCCACCAGACTCTAGTTCAACAGATGCACTATCATAGCCTTTATACACATATTTATAAATATATTTGACACTTTTGACTGTAGTACATACTTCAACATTTATATGGCAATTAAATTTAGCAAGTAAATATGGATTGTATGGTACAACATACTGATTGTCAAGGCATCTACTACGAACTTCTGCATTAATACCATTATCACGTCTTTTGTATAATGGATACCCATTTAACGATTCACATGTAGTTTCATTAAATCGTTTTGGATACTCTTTTATACATTTTCCAGCTCTCATACATACAGAATTAGGATTAAGTACTCCGCATGGACCATGTATCATATGTTTTACAACATATTTATGTAATCTTGGATGTGTTTTAATGAGAGGAACCTCCGCAGATACAACTTTATTAATATATATAGAATTAACAATTTTATCTTGCTCATTTAAAGTGAGTAAAATGTGAGCATGACGCAATCCTCTTTTTTGAAATTCAATTGCATAAATGAGTGCTTCAAGTTTACCATAGATATTATTTTGTATAAGGCCCTCTATGAATGCTTTCAACTTTGACTTGAATACACGCACAATAATATCAGGTCTAAAATTAGCAGCTTCACCTACACCACTGTTAACTATTTCTGGCCAACTTGGATTGCAAGTCATTGTAATAAATAAAGACGGTTTTCCGAAATGTTGTACAATTGACATTGCATCTAAATAATTCTGATACATATTTCTTGGAGATCCATTGAACGAAGATGGTAAAATTATTCTACGGCCAAGCTTACTGGCATTGATGTTCAATTCTATGTAGTCTGTTAAATTGTCGTAAACTTCAGATCTAAGAATTGTTTGATTTTGTCGAATGCAATGTAATCTTGAGCCCTCTATTCTCACATACATATCAACTATCTACTGCAGAAATAATTTTTTGTGAATGGTGCTAGATGCTGAAATCTTCTCTAATCGCAAGTCGATAGGCTGCATACTGAAGCATGGCTAATTTTTTTCTGGGTGCTCTTGAATTAGATATAGTTGGTACGTTATGAGGAATATTGATATGCCACCCAGTATCACCATTTGGAAAAAGTAATGGATGTGCTCGGGGTCTAATGATGAATTTAAAATTGAGATATTTTTGATGATACTATTAACTTTTGAAATGAAATCATATTACGTTCAAAGGTGGCTCACCATCAACTGTACTAAATATTACTGCTAAATCAGTTTCAACTGCATCATTGAACAGGCGTTGATTTAAATCAGGATTTACTTTAATGAGCATACAAATTTCTTTTTTTTATTTTCAACTCTGTGACAATAATGTTTCATTGCAATGAATGATCGAACCAAAGGATTACTGTGTTCCAATTGAAGATAAATTTTGCGCATTATATTGTTATTGCATGTTTGATTAAAATGTTGTTGTAATCTATAATTGATAATATATAATTGATAGTGTCGACATCATAAAAATCGAATTGCGCACAACATGGTGAGCGACCATATGCCCCATTCATTGAACCTGATCTGTGATAAAAATATCATGTTTTTGAAATGATACACTCCACTTGTAACTACCCCGAAAATTTTAGCTTTTGAGCTAACCATAGCAAATGATGAATGATATTTGCGAATGTTTTGAAAATAATTTTTTGCCTTACTTTTGGTTGCAGGTTCATTTGAAATAAGTCCATAATACAATGATTTAAAATATTCATTTTGACTTAAGGGCGGTAATATTGCTTTACCCTTATGACAACATTAAGTGAATTCAGTCCTGTCACTTAAACTCACTTCAGGTTCAAAACGTTTCGCATTGCAAAACCTGCATTGTAAATCCATTAATCCACGATTATAACTATGAAAAAGTCTTAGAATTACATTTAGTGCACATTTATATGTATCTCTAAAAATTACTTCTTCATTTGTAAACTATTAATATTATTTAAATTTGCGTTTGGTCCATTAATATGTGTATGCGAAACAAACTATGAATATGATATTATCATAATTATGATTATTTGTAACATTCAGTAAGACTATGGACAAATAATATTAATCTCAGTTTGACCATAGACTTCAACCATAAACAAAATAGTACATATGTGTGTGTGTCAAATGCATGTATTTCTAATAAAAATCTATATATCTCTTTCGATGTAAAAATATTAGCTTTCAGCACTCTTCTCCATATAAATTTTAACTGTGCCAAATTTCATACTCCTCCGGACGCGTAATTTTCGTAAAAAGGAGTATAAAGGTTTCGCTTCGCTTATTAAGATTTTGGTTATTATTAACCTTTAGAAAATTTAATAATATTTTATTAAATCGTAATAACTCTAATTTCAGATAAAAGGTCAAATTTTTTACTACTATATATTGGAAAATAACAAAGTTAAAGCACAATAACTTAGAAACTGTCTGGCAGATAAACTACAATGGAAAGCCAGCGGAAAAATAAAATTATTGACAACTCATATGTCAATATGTGTGTATATACATGTGTGTGTGTGGGTCAAAGGCATGGTAGTATGTGTAATGTTTTTTTTATTAATTTAATGTGTTTCTAATGCATTATTATATAATAATAGCTTTCCGTACTCCTCCATACAAACTTTAACTGTGCCAAATTTCATACTCCTCCGTCCTTGTAATTTTCGTAAAAAAGGTACAACGTTTTTGCTTCACGTATTAATATTATGATTACTATTAATATTGTTACATTAAATGATAACAACTGTAATTCTAGATAAAAGATCAATTTTTTTATTATTATATATGAGAAAATAACAAAATTGAAGCACAATAACTTGCGAACTGTCTGGCAGATAAACTACAATGGAAAGCCAGCGGAAAAATAAAACTATAGACTACTCATATGTCAATTGTATGTATATACATGTGTGTGTCAAATGCATTGTAGTGTGTAATGTTTTATTTATTGATTTAATGTACTTTATGAGCATTATTATTGAAAAATATTAGCGTTCTGCACTTCTCCTACATATAAACTATAAGTATGCCAAATTTCACACTCCTCCGTCCGCGCAATTTTCGTAAAAAGGGGTCCAAATTTTTTGCTTCACGTATTAATATATAGATTAGTTAGTAGTAGAAACCTTAGCAATAACTTATTCCAGTTACCTATAACCGAGACTCTGATCATAGGAATTAGTATTATAGTATTCAACTATGTGCCCAAAAATGTGGAACTAAACTATAATTCTTCTTGTGTTCTCGAATTAATAAATTTGTATACAAAAGCATGATTGTTATCTATAGTTACATTGAAATTAAGTTTTTATTAAGTAATATAAAATAGTAGACGCATACACGTCATTGGGAGAATGAGGAAGCTCGTTTATCATGTCACGATGTAGATATTAATAAAAACTGGCGCTGAAAACAAGGAAGATCCATTCGGTTGGAATGTCATTAATTTTGCCGTGACAAGGAAAGTGATTTTTGTTATCAATTATCAAGTTTAGTGAGACCTTGTGTTATGCGGCGTACGTCCATTGCATTTTGAAGTAACAAGAGATCCTTTTTATAAATGAGATGTTAAAAATTTCAGTGTAGTGTCTCCGGTCTGAATATTTAAATCATGGTTATATTTGACAGAAATATTTTTGTATCTACTAATTATTTATATTTAATAAGTTACCGCTCAATCAATTTAACATTAAACTATCCAAATTCAATCTAAATTTCAGATCATGTGATTGAGGGAAAATTACAATGTTGAAAATTAATAAAAGTCAAGGTTAAATAATTTTAAATTTATTTACAATGTTGTTTTGAATCTCTTAAAATTATGACTTTAAACATCGTAATGTCGGTAAAAATTTTTAAATATGACAAAAAAAATTAAATATAAACTACATATATTTTTTTTTACAATTTTTTTTAAATATGGTTTATATTTACGAGGGTTAACAGTAACGATACACACCATTTCAACAAACAACGCTCGTTTAAGTAGCGATGTCCAGTGAAATATTCTAATAATCCTGTGCAGTCATTGCAAAATTTAAAAAAGTGAAATATTTTTGAAAAACTACTTTCGCTTTTAGAATATAAAGACGCCAGGGATGAATGAGATGGCATTTTTGTTTGCATGTTAACAGCAGCCACGTAAATATGACTTTTTTTTTAATTATATCATAAATTTCAATTGGATAATCTCTTTCGTTTACATATCCCAATAACATGTAAAAATTGCTTACTAAATTAAAAGAAATTAAAATAAAAAGTTTTATCACTTTAATCTTATATGTATTGACTTCGAGTTACATTTAATTTTTATTTTATTGGACTCAATGACAAGATAAGGGTATTTGATATTTTCATAAATTAATTTTCATTTATACAATAAAAAAATGCCTATTTACTCGACGCGCACTTAGTAATTACACCAAGGTATAGCAGTATATCAATGTAAAATTTTCCATCGGCACATGCATTGCCGAAGTTCGCGTAGCCAAACACAAAGTATGGAGTACTGTAAAGAAGAATAGCTACCCTGTTTAATTAAATGATCTGCATGAGGACAAATGTCGATGTTAATTGTTTAACGCACATAACATTTTTCTATGTTGTATGTATTCGATATGAGCTTACTTTTTCCTCATTTTGTTTAAATTTAATTATTTTGGTATGTTTATCAACAGGCTGTATACATTTGGTTGTTAGGTACTTTATCGTCTATACATATAATAAGACTGTGGAATTGGCCCGTCTATAAATGAAAGGTATTTAAAAAAATTGATTTAGGAGAACATAACAAAAGTAATACAGGACAAATGTGTTGTTTCGGAATTTTGGTATGTTCGTGTGTTTATGTATTTGATTATACAGACAGACATCATTCAAAAACTAAAAAAAACTGCTGAATAAATTCGGATCGTGTTATTAAAAAAAGTTAGGAAACAAATATGAGCAATATTTGTTATATCATCGCAATTGGTCTACTCCTTCAGAAGATATGCAAATTAATATTTTCAAAAATTGAGTTACGTTCATTAGAATAACGACGACAAAAAAGTGCCTAACTACCCAGCGCGTAGTAACTACGAAAATATATGGTATACAAACATCAAAAGAAGGTACTATGCATGTTTCTAATCGCTTCATGAAGTTTTCCACCCGAACATACGGTGAAATCATCATGGTCAGAGGTGAAATGTGGAAAGATGCTGGATGAGTGGTTTACCATATTTCTTAAATATGATTAAAATTTGAATCATTTGTCAACATTTACAATTTCATTACTTCGATAAGTTTAGTATTCTGCTGTATAAATTTGATTGTTATGTACTTTATTTTTCATATCTACATATAATAAAACTCTAAATGTGGTGCAATTGTTCATAGAAAATATTTTCAAAAAAATGTTTTAGGCGCACATGATAAAATCAATAGAACAAAAATATATTGTTTTTAATTGCTTGTCCGTTTGTCCGCAAGCCTCTTTCTTTGTTCGCGTGTTACATAAGCACAGAAAAAAATATTTCGATGAAGTGTTTAATGATGGGTTCTGTTGAGTCTGGGATAGCCTATAACCTATATTTTATTGCAATTACCCAACTAACATTTGGATACAAAGTGAACTTACTTTAAAGTTTATTTATAATTACTAATGTTTAATATATTTTTGGCTATGGTAATGTCGCCTTAATGTATAATCCATGGTGGAGGTTATATAAACCTCAATTCTGTCCTTGCACTTCCTCTTATCTCCGTTCATTAACATCAAGAGTTGCGCTTGTTGTTGAGAGTTGGCTATTTGTCCGTATTACTAATCCAGATATATCTCAACAATCACCCGCGCACCTTCACCAGCGCAAGAATAAATCAACAAAGGTTACGAGCCCAGAACCTTAGCGTCGAAGCAGTGCAAAAATAAAACAAATTAAAGTAAGTTGTCAGAATATCATACAAATACGTGGACTGTCAAATCGCCAGCGACAAAACGTAAAGTAAAATGTCTTCCAACATTTATTAATATTAATCGAGAAATTATTGGTTCGTGTGGAAGTTTGCTGTATAAAACATATCTTTAACACGAGGAATTGTGGGATTATATTAAATGTAGCAAAGTAGTTAATTTAAATTAAAAAGACTATTTAAAGGCGAGAATAAAATTTATTTGGCTAATTGACACCTCGCTGTTCAAGACTTTAAAGGATGTCTGGAACAATCTGGCATGTGCTTTCGCCGACATGTTGGTACCACGTGGCGTGTTGGGTTGCTGAAAGATTTTTTTTAAACGATAACTTTTGCAGAATTCCAAAATTTTGAAGGCTACGTTAACAGAATAATGACGATGGCGCACAAATTATGAAATACACATTTTTCGGTAGATGGAAAATGAGTGGACATAGTGCCGCTCTTGGGTTTACTAGAATTGTCTGTCATGGTATGGCGATCGAGGCTCCGGCATAGCAATGGCTGAGTATTCGGTCAAGGTGGAGATCTTACAAGATGTCAAAATAAAGGAAAACGATAGCAAGGCATAAATCAAATTATTAAAGGGTGCAAGGTATGGAAACAATCCTTGGAAAGGACTTCAATGCTTAACTGTAACTATTTCGGTCACAGAAGAGCCAAGCTTTTCTCTGTATATTTATCAATTATATGGATGCTCTGTAACAGGCTATGCATTTTCCACGGATGGTGCCGCCGTTACCTTGTCCAGTCAGAGGCAGCCAACTGTGACCTTGTCTACTACAGAGCCGAGTTCAAAGCAGCCTTTGCTGCCACCAAAGAGGTAATATGGTAGAAGCAGTTATTGTGTGATCTTAGTGAGTATTATTAATATTTATTAGTATTATTATATAGTATTATTCGAGTTTTATTCATATTTAAAAGCACTTAAGACTGTGCTTTTAAATATGAATAAAAAAGTACCATAAGTGTGATAAAATAGTGAGTTTTACAAAATATGTAAACAAATAGACATTAAGTACAAATCTGTAACTTAGAAAACACATTAAAATACTACAGAATTGAATTATGTAAGTACAATTGATAAATACTCAAATATACTTACAAAAACTTTATCCAAAATAAAATGTTTTTCAATGAAAAAAGGAATTGGGATATCAAGAGTAGTTTTGTCAGTATAGTATTAGCTATAGTAATGTTAACTGTTTACCAATCTAAAAGGTACACGACATACATTATTTGAACTTTGTTATAAATCAATACCTGGCACATTAAACGCAATCAAAATTATTTCTTTATGTAACGAATATTATTTATAATATCAGGTGAAGAATAAATTGTTATAGGCTGTCCATATCACTTTCATTATCTCCAGATGTCAAATTTGAGTTTAGAGTCTGCATATATTGGCTGAAATAATGTCTCATAAGAATTTTTTTTTGTAAAGTCTAGTTTCTATTGGTTGAGTTCATTAATTCTCAGTAGTTTTATCAGCATATTTTATATAAAGTGTTCCATGAATTGAAAATATCTTAGAAAATATTATTAGTATTGAACTGAGAATTCATAGCATTGGTATGAAGTAAGTGAATGTGAGCAATATTGGACTAGCAAACTCTAAGATGTTTTTGTATTGAAAACTATTAGCTGTCTTCCTTGTTATGGTATCATGTTTGGATCATTTATAATTTTAAATATAAAATTAGACTGAAATTAACATGTATTCAGAATACTAATTGTAGTATAACAATAGCATACATAGACATTGTGTGTAACTAAAATACAGAAGTGTTTAGTCTCTTTGATTATGAAGGATTCAGGACGAATAATCAGAAATATTTTGTCCATAAAATTTATTTAAATCTAGTACAAATAAACACAGATGGGTTTAAATGATCACAGACGGGTTTTTCTTGAGAGAGCATTTTAATGTAGATAATATGTAAATGGAAATAAATGGTACTATGACAGTTTTTTTAAACATGTGTGTTCCTATATTACAATTCCAATATATTTTGTAATAATATTTAGGACAATTATCACTGTGATTTTTATATTCCTTAAGGTATTGCAAACATTTTAGAAAATTCGAAACCAATTTTACAAAAAAATTGAAAAATCGCTTACCTTATAGTGAAGCATAAATATTTTCCTTTTAAATATATTTTTTGTAATGATTAAAACTGGTACATCTTTTGCATAAATTAGTTATTATGAAGCTAGAACCAAGTAGAAGAGATCTCTGCATATTTAATACTGACCAATTTTGTTTTGTGTGCTGAACAGTTTTCATGGATGAGGTTTTAAATCTATGGATAATAAATATTGCCTGTCTTATATCGTCTAGCATGGTAATGTAGTTGATTGATGATGCATTGTAAATTTGTGATTAAATAGAAAATCTGCTTCATAGGCTCAATGAGATTTGATGGAAAAATATATAGTTCTGTACAAAACTGAAACCCTTAGGTCAAGTGAAAGTTCGTTATAGAACATGAAAATTGAAATAAATAATGTAAAACCCTAAGTGTAGAATTAAACACTTAAATAAAGTAAATGTTGTAAAAGACAAGATGAAAAACGAGAAATGTAAACTTAAGAAAAATTATTTGCATATCTTTGTACATGGTTGTAAGTACAAGTTAAATGCATGTGTACAGGTCAAACTTAAGAAAAGTTGGCTGGATATCCTTATGGATAATTGTTAATATGAAATATCAAACACATATGTAAAGTGTAAACTAAAAAACGTTACTTGCATATCTTTGTGCATGTAAGTGCAAGATGTTCAATGCATGTGAAAAGCTTAAACTTGATAAAGTTAGCTGGATATCCTTGTGAACATCTGTAGATGTGAAATGCCAAGTATATGTGTAAAGATTAAACTTAAGAAAAGTTAGTTTTTTTATACTATGCGCAGTTGTAAATATAAAATATAAAATGTACGTTTAAAGTTTAAACTTAAGTAAAGTTAGTTGAATGTGCTTACGCGTGGTTGTGAATATAAACTGTTTGTGTAAAGCTGGTTACATACAAAGCTGGTTACGTATGTTGAATATATTTTTGATTATGGTAATATCGCCCCTTACTGTATAGTCCATGGTAGAGGATATATAAACCGCAACTCCGTTATTGGACTTTCTCTTTTCTCCGTTTATTATCATCAAGAGTTACGGTGGCTATTTTTCTGGATTCCTAATCCAGAAATATATCAGCAATCACCCACACACCTTCACCAGCGCAAGAATAATTTGACAATTATCATATAAGGCGTTAAGTTTTTTAATCTTACAATTAACTTAAAAATATTTTCTCTAGGTGAACTATATTGCGGACACAACTACTGTATAAATCAATTGAAAAACATTTATAACTATACCATTACTACAAGTTAATTGAGATTTATTTATTGAACTAAAAATTTTATCTCGAATCTAATTTTATCGCTACTAAAATGAATAAATAATAGGTGGAATCGTGATATCTGAAGGGTCTACGGTAATACAATTCGATTTAAAATCTGGCATTACTAGTCATTACGTGGTATATACTTTTCAATAGTAATAAATAATACAGAAAATGTTTAAGAAATTAATCTCCGAAAATCTCATTTTATTTATATTATTTTAATGTGTCGAATAAAATTTATTAGACACATTAAAATTATGATATACATTTGTAAGCATCAGGTATAAATATTTTTTATAATTCCTTCAGCAATAAACAAAAAATAAACAATCGTAGTAATTGGCTTATATTTCTGTAAAAATTGTTGGCCTATTTTTTATTAGAATTAATCAGCAGCCTGTTTCAGTACACTGCACTGATGGACACGTGTCTCTCCAATGAGTGTATCATTGACGACAATACCCATAATTGACACACTGGTAGCTTAGGTACACGATTTTAATCACCGCTTTAAGTCAATTCGATAAGCGGTCAAGAATCGATCCCGGATCTCCGTAGTGTGCCGCATTGTCAAAGGCTGTACGCCTTGTGATCAACCTAATACACCATGGCGACAACTATTAAGTGTTTATCCATTAGAATCATTATCAATGGTTTTCACTTTAATTTTTAATTAAACTCTTCATACAAGGTTAAAGATTCCTCTCCTTTTCTGAAAGCCAAATTATATGTCGGAAGTTAATCTTGTTATTTTGTATATAGGCTTGTAATATGTATGTAGGCTTGTAATTTTGAAGAGCTATGAATCTAATTACTAATTATTTATTTCATTGTAACATTAGTAACTAAATATTTACCTAGCGCCAAAAAATGTGGTTAAAAAATTAGTATTTGCATACAATTAACGTATCTTTTTGCCCAATATACCATGCAAAAGCAGATAAACTTGTTAAAGTAAAATTAATAAATTCCAATTCATTAGAAATTTATTTCATATTTGGTGCATTTTAAACCCGGGTCTTCATATAATACAAAACTAAAAACGTTTTCTCCTATTCTACAGAAAACTTCAGTATTTTCGTCGTTGGCTATTTTTAAAATGAACTGACCTTTACCATGAGCCTTAGAATTGGCGGTATTTAAAAAGGTTGTACTAGGTGGCAATACAACATTCTACTAAGACAATATTGTGCATTACGAATTCAATAACACAAGTTTTGTTGTGTTTTTAAATTAATTATTATCGTCTTGAATCCAATTAAAAAACAATGTTCCCTTTCATAGTAGCGAATAGAACGAGAAGTTAGGAGATAATAATATGACAAGAAATATAAATCTGTTCAAATTAAAAGCAAGATATCACTTTCAAGACTGACTATAATCAAGTACAGAACAGTATAGAAATAATAAGCTGCTTGCAAGTATCACTAAGTGGAAAGCCCCCCTTTCTTATTTTATCTATGCAGTCAGAATAATAGCTTAAATATTCCCCAATAACTGATTTTTATTAGCAATTTACAAAGTGTTGGAAGGAAAACAATATGCAAGTATAATAATTCGACTGGGTGAGAAGTATGGTTGTCTATTAGGATGTGATTAATATGTAAATTCCCCAATATTTTATTATAAACCTACTTTGTAGGCAAGAGACTGTACAATTTTTAGCAATGAAAATGTACTTAGAATTTACATTTATAAATAGTAGTATATTTTTTCAGTAAAATCTTATCTCCAATGAAATTGTAATAGAATCGATATTTAAGCGTTTTGCGAATTGAAGGATTATTTTAACACAAACTATGAAGGATTTAAGAGAGATGACAACAATGGCAAGGAAAACCACAATTATATTCTTGTCTCTATGAACTTGGGTCAAAAGATATTTGGTATTCACATTTTCTTCGCTTTTTTCTACTGTGTGTAGGAAATAACATATTTAAATTGAAGCCTTTCTAGTTCAATTTGTGAAAAAGTTTCCTCATTTTCTTCTATTTAAAAGGTTAAAATAAAAGGGTTTAACTTGTTTACCTTAATTTTACTCAGAATATCTTAAAAATAAAAAAAACGCAAAGAAGGACGGCAAATATTAAGAAAAAAATTAAAATATAAAATTAAGCTCATTGTGAGTAGAAATGTCATCCTTCATACTGTTTTCATAGTGTGATCTATTCGGAATATCCACGGAATGTTTCCTTTGCGTTAATCCAACAAAAAATGATGAGTTAAAAAGTTCAAAGAATGGTACGGATTTCGAAGATGTAATGGTTACTTACTCACATTGTCCCAAATAAATATCATTACTAATATAAATACAAGTTTCAGCTTAATGATGTCATTAACCTCTGAGCTATCATCGGTCAAGCAACTCATTCTAGAAAAAAATCATAGACTACGAATAAAATCGAATTTCGAACTACCACCAACTTCCTGAGAAAGCAAGGGTAAACGCCACAAGTCATATTTAATGAGATATCATAGCTTTAACATGACTATTGCTCTACTAAAACCATGATTGAACTCTTCAAATAAAGCAGAGCTTTGATCAAAACTACCGTGCTCAGGACCTTCGATCTAGGCTATCCCTCGGACATTGCCAAAAAAGTTGAAAAAAATGCATTGAAAGTTGCCTAATTAAAGAAGAAGCAGTTAGGAGAAATGATATAAATATATTCTTGAATATTATTCATGACCATCTTGGCATATTAAACGTCAGCGCAAAATGGTTGCAAAGAATGCTCACGCCGCCGCAAAAGCAATAACATGTTGAGTGTTCACGCGACTATTTGGATCTCTGTAAAGAGTATAAGGATGTCATGTTGAGTAGAATTTTTACGGATAACGAAATTTTAGTTTATCAATACAAGCTTAAATTCAAGCCAGAGTCTATACAGTGGCATAAAAAGGGAGCCGCACCCCTAAGAAGTTCAAGGTATCACAATCGACCAGAAAGTTATGGCGACGATTTTCTTGGAGACTCAGGGTATCCAGCTCATTGATCTCAAAGATTAAGAGTCTTTCTATAATACTATTATATAGAATAGTATTATGCTGGTTTACTGGAACAACATATTGAAGGAGAAAAGGTGAGAGACATCAGTGAAAGTTGTGCTGTTTTACACAAAAATGCACCTGTGCATACGAACTATGTTACGACGGCTGCACTTCACAAGTCTATCAAATATTGCAACAACCATCTTATAGCCCGACTTGGTAACCTGCGGCTGTTATTTGTTCCTAAAAATGAAAAAAAAAATTCATGAAAAAAATCCAGCGATGATGAAGAGGCCAAGTCTACAATTTCAGCTTATTTTCAAGATAAAGAGAAAACGTGTTTTTGTGGGTATAGATATATTTATCGAGGTATTCTGAAAAATGTGTTAGGGTTAAGGGAATATATATTTAAAAAGAAAAATAGAACTACGTTCCTAACCTTCTTTCCACCCCACTTCATAAACTTTTTGACCTCCTCTCCTTTTTTTCGTAAAAAGAGAAGGAAGCAAAAACAAGAAAGTACGGGTAATAATCTTAATAATCATAACGAAATACGAAAAATGTCAATCTAATGAAATCTAAATGATAAAAATTAAATTTATGTTTAAGATTACCCTAGAAGCAACAAAAGTTAATAGAGATACGTACTACACGGACCTTGAAAACCAGATTTTGGAATGTATGATCCCAATTATACTGATACTTGCTTGTCTTTCAAAAGAAGCGAATTGTTTAATATACAAAAACTATTTGTATGTTGTATTAAATACTAATTATCATAAGGACTCCAAAGTCCCACTTAAAGACAAATAAATCAGTCTCCTACTTAAAGACAAATAAATCACTTTACATTTTTATTCAACTCTAAGTTTAAAACGCCTTACGACTTTTTACAGCTGCCTTTAACATTAAATTAAATGGTTCAACAAACAAGTAACGAATTTCACATCTCCTTCACTTCAATTCATCAGGAGGAAACAGTTCAATCGTGTCCCTTCGCGTCATAGGAGTTCTATACAAATAGGGCCTTATTTGAATTTATAAATAGTTCCTCACGTCATTGTCACTATTTCTAGTAGATCTATTTTAGAATCAGTTTTTAGAATAATTTCTTCACTCATAAACTTTGCTTACATGATGAATTTGTTTTATTATTGAATTGATTGCATTTCTTTATTAGGGATGGATGTTTTTATGAACCGCATGTTCAACTTGAGCTCTTTTTAAGAATTTTCCTGCCCCATGTGTTTTTGTTACCATATCGTCAAGTAATGGCACGTTTTCCATTTTTTTAAAAATCTTTTCGTTATTTTTATTAGATTAAGTAAGATCTATAGCGGAATTAAATGATTTATCCAGAGATATATAAATTATATTCGATGTTTTGACATTTCCTAAGCTAATTTACAGCATAATATTTCCTTAATCCTTTTTATATGATTGTTATACTCCTTATACTTATTTATACCAACGACAAATATCCAAACATTTGTATTTACAAAAATTCATTTTTACCACAGGGAAATTTAAATTAACTCACTCTATCTGATATTGGTATATTTTCCGTTTAATTTCCACTTTAAAATCATTTCATTTAATGCCTCCAAATTGCTCGTTTTAAAAAAATATCATTGAAATAACTTCAATCACTTTTAGATATATTTAAACTGTCCAACATTGCATAATATGCTATATTTTTCTTTTATAATATTTAATGTCGTTAATTAAAACATTTAAATTTTTTCGTCATTTCAATATTTATGATGGATAAATGGATATTTCTCAGATGAAATCACAGTTCTTGCAAAAATAGGAATTTAAGGTTTTTATTTAAGAAGTCGAAAAAAATATTACACTAGCAAGTTACATCACTAAAGGAAATAGAATGTATGCAGCCATAGGAAATTAAATTTTACGTAACATTTTGGATTTATTCTTGACAGAACAAAATATAATTATTTATGAAAAATCATGCTAATCGTAGGAAATCGCACATAGACATCTCATCTCACTCCTACATAAACATTTAGATTTTGAAAATGGCTAGACCGCTTTTGTTCAGGAGATGATATTCAGGAGATGATGATATGAGACTATAAGTAAGCAATATTTATATTTTTATTTTTACGATTTGCCAGCGATATGCATTCAGAAAATAGAGAATTATAGCATAAAACATACTATAGTCCAAGTAGCACAAATTATTGTTATCAAGGACAAATGTTGTATCTCCTGTACGTAAATGGATACTATACTCGTATAGTTTAAATGCTGATATTATTAATTTCTTTATACTCCTATACACGGTGTCCGCAAATAATCGTCGAACCAAGAAAGATGTTATTCGTTGACTGAAAAATAATTGACTGTCATTAAAATAGAATTTAAAGATAACTTTTTTTAAAAAATTGAAAAAGTATTTATAATTATTTGTCATTTTTTTCATACACACGATACTTAAACACATTATTCAGCGCTGCTCAGGGGAATAACCAGCAAAAAACAACGAAGACATCTAGTTGCCCGGATAAACACCGCGCTCCAAGCAATTACTGGGTGTGTTGAAAAAAGTTACGTGTTGTGAAGTGTGCGTTTTATTTCATTTATTTCAACGACAATTACGAAAAATTGTGCGCTTTATTTCAACGACAATTTATTCCTTTACAGCCAACAAATAGCGTCTTCCTTTGTATGACCCTTATTCCCGGACACCGTGTATATTTCTCCTCTTCTTAACATTTTTCATCAGCGAATTAGAATTCTACATAATGTACAATCTTATTATATGTAATAAGATCTTTCTAAAGATACTCACGTATTTATTTAGTGGGATTAGGATTTTTTATTTTCCAATTCTTGCTCACGAAACCTTTAAAAATAAATTCGTCATAAAAATTTATTAAAATGTTCGATATCAATTATGTCCCAGTTTAGGCCTATAGTTTTTAAAGTTCTGTAGGCCAAAATGAAAAAAAAGGAACTTTTATAAGATAATCAAAATATCCGTCCAACTTTCTGCCACGCCCAATTATCTCAGAAACCGTCAGAACCCTTGTGCCGTGAATCAAGGATAATCCGAAAAGGAGCGATAGGCCAAGTTATGACTAGGCAGTTGACAAAGTATGACCCTAGTAACATTTTTGATTTTTCGAGATATAGACTCTTTTTTAAAATTCAGGAAAATCGCCATTCTGGGTCGATATTTTGGGAGCTATGGCTAATATTAAGTATGATTGTTTATTTTTAATTACTAAAATGTTTAAAAAATTCAGAAGTGTGCTTTTCAGGATTTCGTAATTTTTGCCACCCAACTTTGATTGTTCGTGTTATGAAAGAATGTACTACGCAGAATTAACAACTTATCTCCAAAATTAGCACATTCAAGCAGAAATATAATAATGAAACATCTGCCACATTTCAATTTTTTTCATGGAACCTATTAAATACTCCTAGTGAAGGCAAAAAGTTCAAAAAATACTATTTTTATGTTACATTATAACAAATCTTTAAACTACCTGCTGTTGATTCTAATGTACGTATGACATCTAGGCATGTGTTATTCGTCTTACATTTGCTTCTCTCATAGCGGCATTTAAAAAAATATAATATAATACGCAACACCTTTAATACAATTTGTTTAATTAATAAGTTACTGATATACTAAAGACAAACATAAAAGCAAACAAACAAAATAAATAGGAATACGTTTGAACCATTTGGATACGATACAATATTATTGTAAACACAAAACGTTCTATGATAATATTATTGTAATTGTGCACTTTTAACATTTCATGAATGGATTGTCAAATTTAATTTCTCTCTGAAGAAACGAATAATCACGTTACTGGAATTAAAGTTGTTAGTTGTTGAGAATACTCTGTTCTTTTTCATTCAAATTAGATTTTGTTTTATTAGATGTCAAATTACGAAACTGAGTGTGTCTTCACAATATGAAAACACAAATTAACATTTTACACTCAAGGGGTACTTCTAATAATTAATTATATTACCTTATTAGAACTCAACATTTATTCAGGTTAAGCAGCATAATGTCCATCTCATTTAAATTTACTTTACATAATTTAAGGAATTTGTAGTATATTTTAAATTATTTCAGCATATCATCGATTGACAATTTAACTTAACCAGCTGATTGTAAAGGTCCATTCTGTTTTTGTAAAAATAATTATAAATTTAATGTTTGAAATGAGATTTCTTACCGTCATATTTGAAAAAAAATGTGATATTAGCATAAAAAAATCTGTTAAGCGCTAGTGAAACTCGCAATACGAGGGATCCGTACATATTTAGATATTTATAAACATTTAATGGTACGTAACATTCCTATAAAACTATTTCCAAACTTTTAATTTTTTGGGATGAAAATGTATTGCCTGCTATATTTTTTGCAACAGCATATTTAAAAAAAATGTAGTATAACTATAAATTAACAATTTTCGGGGTTTTTCCTTGACTTGTGCTGTGAGTCCTTGCTTTTTGCCGAATTTCATGATTCTAGGACAACAATGTCCGTCAGTAAATGGTCGTATTTTTTTATTGTGTTGACTTAGATGCTTGATTCGTTTACGAGCTTCAAGGGATCGTGGACCTAAGTATTTGATATTAATTTTAATTTCATGCCTCCATGTTTTTTTGAGAAAAAGGAACTTGCAGACTAACAGACAGACGTAGAGCGAAATGATCCTATAAGGGTTTCTTTTTCCTTTTGAGGTATGGAACCCTAAAAAGTAATACTAATTTATCCACATATCTAGTAATGCTCATTTATATAATTAAAAAAAACAACATTATTTTCACTACTTTTTTCGTAAAATAATAATTTCGTTTACACGAAGTAAAAAATAATTATGAATTAGTTTTTAAGACGGAATTTTACAACCCTACTCGATATTTACGGTTTCTCTATAGACGTAACTCTAATGAATTTTCCGAATATACTAGAATGAACTAGACCGGAAGGATCGAGAATGTTCTCGAATGTGCGAGGAGCATTATGTATAACTGGCGGGGATGGTTACTGGCTCTATATAATGCGAAGCGTGACGCGCATGTATCACTTTTTATAAACAAAAGGGTATAGATAAAAAAAAAAAAAAATGAAAGTTCTTTTTTGAATATTGAATATATTTGGCATTAATTTTGTAGAAATTCATTATAATTAAATTTTTCTCAACTAAATGAAACTACAAGATATAGTATTATTTCTATTTTTAAAGACCTATTTTTAAAGACTATTGTAAAGGGCAATTTGTAAAGATCTATTTTGTCTCATTCAAAAAAGTGGGAAGTAGAAAGTGAAGAGTGAATAGTTTCACTTTTCACTTTCTCATCCAAAAAAGATCTCCGAAAGAAGAATTTTGATAATGTAAATAAAAAAATGCCTCACAATTAAATGAAACTATGTGATGTAGTATTATTTCTACTTTCTTTAATTTCTTTACCACGATCTAGGTTTCGTTGTATTACAACATCTTCAGGTGGGCTATTAGCAAAGATATCTTTGCTAATATCCCACCTGAAGATGTAATACAACGAAACCTAGGTCGGGGTAAAGAAATTAAAGAAAGTAGAAATAATATTACATCACGTAGTTTCATTTAATTGTGAATAATTAATTTCTACAAAATTAACGCCAAATATATTCTATATTTAAAAAAATGGCTAATAACGTACTAATAATTACCCACAGCCCACCACTGAAGTAACATGTAAACTAACATAATTCCCATCGTAAAATGTGAAATTTTGATAATATAAAGAATCAAATATCTAATAAAATACTAATAGTTACCCACAGCTCACCACTGAACTAATATATTTCCTATATATTTGACATAAAACTGACAGTACCTTGTCGCATCATATTATCGAGTAGATATAGTACTTACACGGGTGCTAAACATGGATTAAAAATATTTATATCCCAGTCGATATGATGAACGCTACTAAATTTGCGCTATAGAAAATTTACGGCCGCACAATACCATTTGTGGCCGTAAAATTTGTGGTGACGCGGAATTTTCAAGTAAAATGGTCTATATAATAAGTCTACGATATATCCGCTGCAAAAAAGTAATTATATTAATTATAAACCACACTACGATACAAATATTGAATACGTAATCATATTCCTTTGTACAACAAATTTAAGGGTATTTATTCAGCCTGAAGATAAAACAATATATTTAACTGCGACTTTCAACCAGCAATATCCATCTACTTGGGGGTGAATTACTTTCAGGTTCAGAAATGGATTATTTGTTAAAATAAAAATAAAACTTACAATACTTTACAACTTTAATTTAAAATTTTATTAGCTATCAAAGTGTAATTATCTAGCTTTATAGTTACGTTACAACGGAAAGTATACTTATGGTTAGTCTATATTTATGATTAGTGTAGCTATCCACTTAAGAGTGTGGAAAGAATTTGTGAGTGACGATGCCGAGAACAAAAAAAGAGACACAAACATTCGGCGCCTCGAACCCAAAATGCTCATTAGTGATTAAAAGTAGAAAATGTAAGGAATAATGAAATACTTCAATAATTATTCTATATGTGATATAAAACATTATCATCTCTTGTTTCTAAAATATGTGGTAAGAAGAACTAAAAATATAAGTTAAAAATGAATTGGGGATGGAATAACATTCATGTTTTTTTTTAAAATATAATGCCTTTATTGATTGAACTTTAAAAAATTTTTAGATGCCCTGTATTTATTATCATTAGTGATATAATACATGGAAGTTTAACTTTTCTTAAAAAGTTAAAATGATGAAAATATTATTACGGCATAAGTTAGCAATATTTTTTATTACAATATATTGATTGTAATAATAAACAAACATTTCAATAAAATAAGCGTACAGTAAAACGTCTCTGCTAGAGAGTGGCGCTGGGTGCCGGGCAGTGTTGGCACAGTAGAGGAGCGGCGCGGCGCCGCCTGCTGCAGTGCAAGTGGAGCACGGACCGTGCGACCGCGCGAAGCCCGGAGCATCGCTAAACACACTACGAACAGCGTGAAACCACGAACCGCGACTTTGCATGTCGCGGTTCGTAGCGGGGGAGACGATGAGAACTTCCATTTTAAAAATCGAGGCCGATGTCATAGAATCGGCAGCATTAATTTAGTTAATGTATTGGCTAAAACATTATTTTAAGAAAAAACGCGAAGATTTTACGAGTTAAAGAGAATAATAATACGTTGAAGTTGTTTTATAAATATTTAAGAAAAAATTAAATTAAATTGTTCAACTATACGTGTATATCAACTCCATATTTTGATTATTTATTAAGAAGAATCGGAAGAAAAATTACCGGCGTGAATACAAATATGCGTTCTTGTATTTTAGCGGAAGAAAAGCTTTTAGTATATTAAGTCGAGTAAAAAAGAAATTATGTTCATATAATTTCTTCTCACTTAATATACTAAAAGCTTTAATTATAATAATGAAAAGTCTTGAAATTTTTATATCTATAAAAACTCTAATGTTTAAATCTCAGATCAATGTTTTTAATTCTGCCAGTTTTCTGAAATAATTTGTAAGTTCTAAGAAAACACTAAAAATATAGTAACTTTAAAATCAACTTATTCTTTTCTTTAATTACAGCTCGATTTTTTTAGGAATAGTTACAGTTTTTTTCAAATTGTTTGTAAATTTAAGGTACATAGTTATTCATCAAAGAGTGTCAACGTTTCTGATTCTTCTGAATAAATCTTATTCTCCAAACCACTTGTATTTGACAAATAACCTTATCCGTAATCAGCATAATTTTGGTATTGCTTGGAATAGATTGATTGATTAAGAGTATATATGCTTCATCTTGTCCTTTCGTCGCACATTTTTCGTCTAATTCAGTATAAATGGATCCATTATTTTAAAGGCAATACTCCCTTCACAAATATTCTTGTCGGTTGTTATATAATCGTCGATACCTAACTTTTGTTTTATTTATGAAATTTCACGTTTTGCTTTTACATTCACTTCAAAATATGGATAAATTCCCATTTGACCATGCTTGACAATAAACATTTTGTCATCGTAATTTCAGTTTAAATTTTTAACTAAATAAATAAGTGTTACAATCAGTCTACACCGTGCTGGTAGACAATCAATTTAATAATTTCAACATTTTATAAATTCATCACTTTAATTATTACGACGTTCAGTAGAGTCCGCACAATTTAATTTTTGTGAAATATCTTCCTATTTTAAGCGTAAATCGAGCAATCCTTTTTTAGTGTGCCAGAACCGGCACGCGAGGCGCTTTAGCCATGAGGGCTATAACAAGCCTTAGACGACGTTGCCTTGTCATTCGCTGTCTCACTCCGGGGAGTCGCACTTGAAAAGGGTTATTGTATAATATCCACAGCTCTTTCAGAGTGAGGACGATCGAACAATTCGAATGATTCGGGATCAATATAAATATTTTATATAGTCTTGGCATCTTTGTTTTTGTTAGAATTATATTGGTAGAAACATCGCTACACAAACAACATTTTATTATCCAAGTACGCTGCCTATTATACTGATTAATCACAGCTCTGTGTTTTCGTAGTACTTTATTAACTGACGTATTCATTTTTACCGAGCTTGATATTAATTTACTTTCTGCCACAATAAAATATTCGTCAAAAAATTTTATTGCGTACTTCTTTCCCTGCTCTTATTTCCAACAAAAGAAATAGATTTTTATTTATTATAATACTTTATATTTTTTTATTTTCCCTTTGACCCAATTTTAACATAAAATTAATAGATAGTACAAAAATTAGTTTCAATAATAGACACACATTATTTACAATGAGATAATTCGTTATTTTCAATTGGTCTTGAAAGAGCTATTATTAAACTTTACCAAACAAAGAACTGAATTTTAAGTTTATTACTTGATCCAAATTTCAGTTAAAAACCGGTTCTGATTCATCAAGATGGACATATTAATTATCAAGTATGTATATAATTTCAATATATACTCTTGTTATAATTACGGAATGTCCGTCGTGTGATTGCATGTGATTGCATTTGCATTTGAATCGATGAAATTTTAATGAATGGAGATCTCCATTCACAGGAAAAATATTAAAAATAAAATTAAGGTAACTTGCCATGCATATAAAGTGGGGTATAAGTGAGTAGGTATTTTAAAATTAACCCTTACGAGATTGTTTTCCTGCCTACTATCTGAAACCACGTGAATTAGAAAGTTAAAATTTGGCATAGGAACGAATATTTTGCACTAGCCAACGTTATAGTAATAATTATATAAGACTAAAGGAGAGATAAGTAAAGTACTCTTAACTTTTTTTAGGGGCTAGTTATGAGGAATATATAAATATTTTTTTGTAGTTTTAAATTGGATATTTAAAAAGTATGTTAAAAGATATTCGAATATAGAGCCATTCCTTCCCCTTATTTCCTGCTTTCACTACGATGACCGAAATAAAACAAGTATACATACAAGCAACAAGTTTGTTAAATGAAAATGTATTCTTTTAAAGGAGCCAGAATTTGCATACATCAGTTACGGTTCGCTGATTTGAAGGTAAAGCTAATATTATTACCCTCACTTCATAATAGTACTTCTGAAATCACAAAAAGTGAGTTTCAATTATTTGTTGTCTATTAGTTGCGACAATACCATTGTACCAATACCACTGAAGACCTCAATGGCGTAATTAGACGTTTTATTTAAAGAATCAGATTGTACGATTATCAGTCCATCCGCTTATACTGATCATATTGCTGATTTTTTTCGAAAATTATGGAAAAGAAGGTAAAAATGGCTCTATGAACTTTTTAAAAATGATTCATAGTTCACGAGAGCTTTTAATAAAATATTATTAGATATTAGCTAAACCGTTGGGCCTCAGTTTGATGTAAAATAAATGGGAAAATGAGTAAAAATATTCTAAAAAAACATAAATTCACCGAGAAAACGCATCATTCAATTCTTTTAATTTTTTCAATCTATCATTTTATTCGAAATGGCGATGCTGACTCGTTTTGTAAACTTACTATGGTTGTATTTATTGAGTCTAAATATAATCAAGTATTATAATATGAGTGTCTGTATGTATGTGTATATATATATATATATATATATATACATATTTGTATACATACACATACACATACACACACACACACACACACACACACACAAATGTATGTATATATATGTATCTATGCTGTCTATAGTCGACTATGTCAATTCTAGGTTTACCAATTTCTAGATTTCTAACTCCTTTCTTCATTAGTATCATAATCTCTGTACGCACTAAACGTCAAATTTGTAGCTCTACAAGAATTGATCTATAGGTTTATATATCTATTAGCAAGGAAAAAATCACAGAGACAAAATATAAAATGAGAGTGACTTTAAAAGTAGGAGGTTAATATATATATATATATATATATATATATAAATATAATATTTATCTGATTAAAACGTATTTCATTCCATCACTTATTTTTTTCGTAAAAATTACAGTTAATTTAAAACGATAAGCGTGAAAAGACATAGACGTAAACTTTTTTCTACTAAATCAATATCTACCAAACAACCACTATACAAAAAATAAATATAAACAAATAATATCATAGTAAATTTCCATCACGAGACAGTCATATGAATAGTTTTTAGAGTAATTTATATATAGATAGGAGCTGACTATTCTTAATTTGTTATTTTTTTAAATTCTCAATTTTTGTTTACTGCATATAGTAATTTCTCCGAAGTGACAGCAACTTATGAAATTCGTAATTTTTTTATTTTTTCGGAGCAGCCTTTGCTGTAATCTACATATATTTCAATTTATCTAAGAATTATTAACTGTATACATTGAATGAAATACTGTGTTTATTTTTTTTTGACGTTTATTCCATAGCCGCTTAGAAAACAGCTAGACCCTCTCATTGTTACGTAGAAAAAAAGTACTTCGTGGTTCATATTTCATTATTACGAATGAATAAAAATTGAGGTTTTACTGTATAAAATACGGCTCATTAATTTTTCGTTGAGTAAAATTACAAAGCAGTCTTATATTATAACTTCTAAAGCGATGTTAAAACTTCAGGGAAAATATTTTCTCATTACTTAGCAACGACACAAATTATGAAGCCTATTTTAACATTTATTAATAATCTTACTCTATCAATGGCCACTGCTTGCACTTTAATTAACATTAATTATACTGAACTAGGTGTTCAATATTCGGCTGGATAGAAACTTATTAGTTCGAAATTCCTTTGCAAGAAAGTTAACACTCTACATAATTAATACAAATAATATTCAGTTTCATTTTCTATCTCATAAAGTTTATCTTATGTCCATATACTTTTAATCCTTTTTTCGTAAGATTATAAGTCGGCTTAATAATATTTTGTATATATATATATATATATATATATATATATATATATATATATATATATATACAAAATATTATTAAGCCGACTTATAATCTTACGAATATATATATATATATATATATATTTACAAAATACAACCTGAACTGATTGACGAGCTTAATTATCTATTAACGGAAAGTCTAAACATATGGGTCTAGAAACATAAAACTGCACGAAGATTCCGTATATAGGATAGGCTTCCACTAAAGAATGATTTTGATATTTTAGCCTTAAAGAGGTGAAATGGAGGTTCATAATTTGTTTGAAGAAAAAATATTATACGGTAGAACCGCATGGAAAACAGAAAATTTCGTAAGAGAAATCTAAAAATAAAAATTAAACATAGGTTTTACCCTTTTTTGGAAAATCCAGAGAATAACATTTTAATAATTACCCATTTTTTCAGTTTTAAATGAAAGATAAAAATACAAGCATTTAAAGAAAAAATACTACATTGTCTTCGGATTCCCTTACGATAGGCCTATACCACATGTAGTGATATTGCTTAGAACACTTGTGATGCCGCTGATAAATATATTCGGGACCATTATTTTACAGGTGTGCTCAGGGAGAAACATTGTTGATACTGCGCCAACTACAATTTGAATAATTTCCTTCTGAATTGAAGTGACTGCAGTTTATCCCAAATGTCTGCTTCTTTATGACCAAAACATAAGTCGTTAGTTTTCGTGATAAACTTCTTGTAACAAGGTTTTAATTACATTCATTTTATATAAGTACTCAATATCAGTTGGAGACTAAGTTGTTTTTACCCGACTACCGCTGAGGAAGTGTTATGAATTTCTCACGCTCTGTGCGTATGGATGTACATGAGTAACTTTGTTTCCGTGTCGAAACTAAACTATTAAAGTGATTTCATGATGATGTAGAGTGTATAACTTTACATGAAATTCCATGCTCTGAAGTCGTTCACACTTTTCCCCTTTTAAGTAGTCACGAATGTGTCATCATTACCTATCATATAACGTTACATGCAATTCCATGCCCGGAGTCGCGACCCCCAATGATACGCTCATTAGCCTATGTCCAGTAGTGGATTGAGACAGGCTGTTGATGACGATGGCTGATGATAGTAACCGTAATGCAAAAACACGACTATATATGAGTAGGTTAATACATGCACAAGTAAGTTTATTCAGGGCTTGTTCCTATCTTCATGCATTTGTGACTTGCATTATTACTACAAATGAGTTCGAATGATAAGAAAGCAAAAAAATGCTATTTATTTTCCATCTCAAAATATTTTAATATTATGAATCAAAGTAAAAACGGAAACATTTAAGTTTTACGGTTTCCTTAAAATTCATTCCTATTTTTACGACTACCCGTTGAAGGCGTTTAGATTATTGATCTTCCCAATGAAATTTCGTCTTCGCTCGCTATCCTCAGGTGAAAACAATTCAAACCCAATTGTTTTGCGTCGTTTATGCTGTGATCGCCCGTTCAAGTGTAAGTTTTTATGGAGAACTCCCTGAAGGTTTATCTACTTTGAAAAAAAAATTCCTTAAACCTAACTTTTTATACTGAAATTGCTATTGGATTGTATTTTCAATATAAGCATCGGGTTTTATTAAATATTAAGCCACAAAGGCCAGTAGATGAATGGATGTTATTTTTTTCTTTTTCACTCAATCAGTAATGATAGTCATGCATAAATTGAATTATTATTTATTGTTTTAAACACGTAATGTTTTAAACACGTAATTTGTGAATATTGATGTTACATTTATATACATAGTTTATAATTGTGGAATTCCAAAACTTATCCTTTTCCCTTTTTATGTACACAAAATACATAAAAATGGAAAAGGATACGTTTTAGAATTCCACAATTAGTTATTCCATACACCACAATATTTTCGTCGCTCTGAAAGTAATTAAATAATGCATACGGATTTTTCCGCATTACATTTTTTGTTTGTCGATTAAACAATGATTAAACACAAATTAAATTATTTATTAAAAACTAGTATAATAAAATATTACAATATTCTTACCCTATTTTGAATTTTTCAATGTTGCCTCAAAAGAAATAAAACGGTATGTTTCTAAGAGCATTACGTGTCTGTCTGTCACAGCTGATGTTCTCAGAACTTTTGACGTCGAAATTTCATATAGTAATAGATCATATTAACGCGCACATTGCAATAGCTACCACTTTCAAATATTCCTGTAGTTATTTTAGACGTAAGAAATGACATACTGATTTTTTTTTAGTTTTCGATATTCATTGGATTATCGTTTGAAAATGATAGCTATAAAAAAACGCTTAAAAATAATTGTTTATAAGAATTTTAATTAGCGAAAATAGTAATGATTTTTATATATTTATTATATATATATAATATATTTATATAATATATATATATATATATATATATATATAATAAAGGTCTTAATATACGCATCAAGTAATTCTGATTTTATTTTACGGGATTCTTTTAAATCTGCAAACCTAATTAGATAATCTATGAGTTATATATGTATATATATACACGACACTATTTGTTTACAACTGAGGCTTCTTATAGTCATAAATCTGTTTGTTTTATCGGTTTTGTGGAAGCTTTTTAATGTAAAAAAACCCAATTGTGATATTTGGACTCTTTTTAAGAAAATTATATTTATTTACATTTCAAGTATAGTGTATATTATAGTGTTCCTAAAACCACTGTCGTAAATTTTCAGTATTTTTTTACAAGCCACCATGCTACTCAATTAGTTAAATTTGGTTTCTTGAGAAATTTATATATAAATTAAATTCTAAGGAAATTTTTTGTATCGAAAGATTTAATTCATTATGTCGATCGACAGTCAAGCTTTTTACTTTGAAACTTTTCAATTTTTTAACATTATTAAAGAAATGTCTCTTAACAATCTACTAAAAAAGCATAACCAATAACTTTAAAAAAAGAACTCTCAGTTTCGAAAAGTTATAATGCTTTATGATGAAGATAAGCGTACTCCTAAAATAGTTACTACACAATTTGGTATTCTAATTAATAATTCAATTCAGAAACAAAAGCCTTAGTATATTAATAATAATAAACCAATTAATAGGAGTCGCGGTACAAAATTCGTCGAAACACGGAACGTGACTCGACATATAAAATAAGCACGTAATGTAAGATTCGGAGAAATTAAGTCAGAGACACTATTAATAGTATAATTAGCACAATTTAAAGAAATAAAAAGGGAAAATAATTAAATAATGTGTGACAGGTAACGAAAGTTTTTAAAAGTATAAATAAATTAAGAAAACAACCAAAATATTCGGAAATTTATTCATTAAAGAGTTACAAAATTATTTCGCTGCTATCGCATGATTATTAGGAACTGAATAACATACTATAATTAGCTGTTTATAGCCTTGAGTATGAACATTATCCACGTAAACAAATTAATTTACAAACTGAGTATCAAACTGGCACTGAGCATATGGACCCATGCTGGGCGGGCGTTGTGTACCCAATACAGGCGCCAGCCATACGATATGCACAACAAACGAATTCCGAGACGCAACGTTGGTATAATAATGGAAAAAAACTTGTAAGACGATCTCAATGCAACTATTTTAACAATAAAGCGAATATGCACAGGAAAAACTAAAATCAGATATAACAATGGGGAGAGTGACTAATCGTAGAAGATATAATTATGAAATAATCATAAAAGAGTTTAATAACGTGGAAGTTTCAAATAAACATACCATAATTCGATAATTTTCGTTCTTTTAATATTTTCATGTTCCTCATAATAAGCTCTTAAAAGTAATATTTCACATGGCACAAAATATCCTTTTCTTTAAAACTTTATTTATGCTCTGTCTAATTCCTTTGTGATTATTTTAAAAAGTTAACTAGTGCAAAATATATAGAATAATAATATGTAATATTTTGCCAAATTTCATGTTATTACTTTCGAGAAAATGGGCTGTGACTGATGGATACGTGAGTCATCTCTTCCTTTTTTCCTTTTGAGACACGAAATATCAAAAAAAAACTGTTTCCAACTTGACACTCGTTTTAAAAATTGACCCGCAATATTCTAAAGACTTATGGATTTAATGTTGGGAATTCTTTTAAGCAACACGCATTTAGCATACTTAGATGAGTTAACAGTATCTTCGGTTTTGTTGAAATAGCGTATAGTTAAACTCTAAAAGAATCTGAAAAATTTAAACAGTTTAATGTAGAATTATAGCACTAGAATACAACATTTTTGTAAATACAATTTGAATTCTTAAGTAAAAAAAATTGGCAGAAATTATATTCTTTCTCGGACTAACATATAAAATATAAGAACTATTAAAGTGGTGATTGAAGAAAAATGCCTTAATAGAAGTAGACAGAGAATTATTTGACGCAGTGGGTAAATTAAAAGAAATTATTGATATGGCCAATGTATAAATTTATAAGAATGCAGACTGAATAGAGAACGGATGCTAACGAAATAGATTTAGAAGCATTCTTATTACAACAAAGAAATAACTCACAGAAACCAATTTGCTTCACGCATTCCTTTATAAACTGAACAACGGTACAATACGAGTAAGCTTGAATTCTTTGGAATCGTGCGGACGATAAAACATTTTAGACTAGATCTGTACGGTTGCCAATTCTAAATTTACACTGATCCTCGACCACTCGTTTGGCTCATGTCATAAAAGATACAAATTAAAAAAAACTAACTTAATAGAAACTTAAACTCTCTAAATACGACTACAAACTATTTATGGAAAACGTACGACATATATAACATACAACTAAATATTATCACAATAGCAAACCATGTCGAAAGTTACTAGAATGGAACTTTACAAGAAATATGCATAACATAAGAGGACAAACAATTAAGAATTTTCTGTCATGGACACCTGGCAGATGTGATACATCTAAGTTTTTTTTATATTTTCGTGTTGAAATATTTTCATTTTAACGAATGAAAAACGAAAAAAAATTTTCAGATTATCGTTGACAATAAAATTAATATTATTGTTTTTTTTCTTTTTTATAAAATAAATTATTAGAGAAATATCTTTTAACAATCTACTAAAAATATTTTTATTATATAATAAAAATATTTTTTTAATAGATTATTAACACTTTTAAGTAGCTAAGATATATATCTTTGTGAGATATATCGTCCTCTGTTATTTTTGTAATATACTGGTTTTGATGGAATGAAAGTGTCGAGTGAACGATGATAGCTGAATTATAATGCGAAATTTAGATGTAATGTTATCAAGGAATCTTGAGAAGACTATATCTATGGTTATAACTTATCTAGTTGTCGATTGTCTCGGATCTCTTATTAATGTACAGTTGAAATTCTTCTTTAACACACAGTTGAATTTCTTCTTGAAGAAAGGTAGTTAATTGTTTAGATTCATCTGTTGCAAAATTACAAAAAGGATTGAGATTTCCACAAAATTCCTGGTACAAACGGAGATGTAAACATGTGGAAAACCTTCATGGAAAACATGACTTATTCAATTTGCATAATGAACTTAAGGAAATAACTGATCGCAAAACCCACCATCAACTAGTAAATGATCACTTGCCAATTCTGGTATAGTCAGGGCAAAGGATCTATGGTAGCATTATACCAAAACGCTATTCACGGCATCTATATATATTGTTGATTAAGAATGGTTTAGATTCACAATTTGATTCAGTAGACAGCGCTGCGATTTACAGACAGACAGAGTTTTAGAATTTTTTTTTAATTTTTGGCATTGGGCGATGTCGCGGGCACGGCTAGTATATATATATATATATGTGTGTGTGTGTGTGTGTGAGTATGTGTGTGTGTGAGCGTGTGTGTGGGTGTGTGTGTATGTATATATATTTGTGTGTGCGTGAATATGTGTGTGTGTACGTGCGTGTGTGCGTACGTTCCTTTATGCGTGCGTGCGTGCGCCTTACCATAACGAAGCGCTGTTCCTGGATTCATCAGTAAAATCCGCTCTCATACACCTCAGCACTTCTTAGCCTTTATAAATACTAGACGAAAGCCCCGCGGAGTTCAAACCATCTCATTTCAATTGAGTCCTTAGTCCACGTTAGTCGTAATCCAGATAGATACAAGTCGCAATACAAGTCTAACAAAATTTTAATAGTAATAATTTATTACAATAATTATTAAAATTAATATATACTTCAAGAAAAAATCGTTTTTTTTTAAATCATATTTCAAAGTCGTCATAAGTTTTGGTGGCAGAGGTTGAATTTGGAAGAAAATCCAGGTAAATGCCTCATAACGAAAATTTTATAAACCAATACAAGTTATTATTATTTAAAACTAGAACCAACGAACTTTTAGTCAGAAATTATAAAGTTCGCGATGGAGAGCAGTTAATGTGACTAATTTTCTCCGTGTCTTTCTTATTTACCCGCTTTACTAATTTTTGTAGTAAACCGATTTGCATGTCATTCCTAGGATCTTTTATCCTTGGAATATTATCCAATTCTTTCAGAATTTACTTAAAGTCAAATAATATTTTGTCATTCTTTTGGTCTTCGCTTTTAAATATCTTACGAGCTTATTTTTATAATTCAATAAGTTTTTTTCTCCTCGGTGTCAGTACTTGACTTAATGGATCAGTTGTTGGATTCACTGAAGGTTAAATACCTTGTTACATACAAAGTCGCGGTTCTTGTTTTCTTCAATGTAATTTGTAAATAAATTTATTTTACATCTGCAGTAAGTAGTAGTTAGAGTCGCTTGATACCTTTTCCTCACGGTATACTCCAATGACCAATGTCGTTGCTCTTGAAATTAGGACAACTTTGAATTATAGTATCGATAACTCTCTACTATCGATCACTAGCAACAAGCATGATCAAATAAATAAAATCTTAAATCAAGGTTAATGAAATCCTTCGTGTCACCTTGGTCGTCTACTATTTGGATAGTTGATAAAAAAATAGGCACCTCGAATGAAAAAAAGTGGCGAGTGGTTATCAATTATACGAAATAAATGAAAACGCAATTGGTGATTTTATTCGATACCCCACATCTCCAAAATTCTTGGTCAATTGGATAAAAGTAAATATTTTTCGACTCTCGATCTCGCTTCAGGTTTTCATCGGATACCCATAGATGCTGAAAACGCTTTGAAAATTGCATTTTGTGTTCCACGAGGATACTTAGACTTTACGCGAATGCTATTTGTATTAAAAAATGCATCTTCCACCTTTCAGTAACATGAATTTAGCCCTCTCCGGTCTTCAAGGCATTTGAAGCTTTTTCTGTCTAGATGAGATCGTTATTTATTGCATCACACATTATTCTGATATTACATATAGAAAACTGATACTTAAAATCACACATAGATAACTTATCTACTGTTTTTGAATGATTACGAGATTTCAATCTAAAATTTCAATCCAATATTTGCGATTTTTTATGCAAAGAAGTAACATATTTAGGACATGCAATCATTGAAAAAGGAAACAAACTCTGCGGCTGTTGTTCTCTCTCGTTACCTTGTAAACACTGTTTAAATTGATAGCCACGATACTCACGTTCCATTCTCAGATTCTCCTAGACGCATAATAGTCTCCTGGACCAAAAAATCTTGACTCTTTAATTAATGACAATATCTCAATCATGTTACAATTTTTTGGAATCCTTATCGAGAAAATCACATTTTAATATAGTCATAATGGAATATAACGCCAATTTACTGAAACAACAAAAAAAATCAATTGCAATTTCAGTATTCTTAGACTTAGCTCCACTATATATTACAGAAATCCTAAGAAATTTTGAAAATTCTAAGAAGTAAATCAAATCAAAAGGAACATTACGCTCTCAGGCTACACTGAAAAATAATTTCAAATCCTATTTATTATTTGCTAAAGTTCATCATTTAGATTCTTTATGAAATACTGACATATTCAAAATCCTAAAATACTTAAGAAACGAACTGCTAATATGTTTTAGTGAATCTATAAAAGAATTAGTAATATCAGATTTCGGAAACCATTTCAACAAACACTCAAATATAAAATCATGCAATATTATATCATATTTATTCCAGAACACTAATATACGAATGCACAAGAATAAAAATCAAATTTTGTTTCCCTTATTTTGAAAAATATCCATAATTTTTAAAGAAAGTTACGACATTCCTATCGCCGGCCACCTTGGTTCATCTAGAATAATAATATAAAATGAAGAAACTAGTGATTGGTTAATGTATATTTTTATTTGGTGCACTCAAAACATAACGTCGTTCATCACTATAACGAAGTAAAACTAGTAAGAAAAAATAATTATTGACTATCTAGAACGATATATGTAACAAAACATGTGTAATAGTCCTCTACATCTGGTCACAAATGTATTTGCTATTATGTCCGTTCGAGAGTACTAATGACAATTTTAGTACATATATATATATATATATATATATACAGTTATTTTTGCAAGATTAGTCTGGTAGTGGACTCACTATATGAGTCGTCCCATTCCCCGGGCAATGTCCTGGTCAACAACGAGTCTTGCACAACACATCTACCTCGTGACCTTGATAGTAAACTAAGAAGGGCGAAGGCGAGTCATCGGCGCCTTAAAACCGATAAATCTAGTTAAGGGAGACAACCCTGACAAAAAACCAGTGTGCAGCCCGAAAGGGTTGCCCCAGCACCGTAAACCTGTGGTCATGTTTTGCAGGAACGGGAGTCAGAGCTTCGCCACTTGGACTACGAGGAAGGTAACCTCTTCAAAAAATCCCCTAATTCTACGGTGCGGGGCGCGCCAAGGGGATGAATAGCTGGCAGGACAGTCCAGCTCCTAGCGACCAACCTTGGCGGATCAGGCGAACCGTCATTGTAATAGCCTTCTCTCTGGGAATGGGCATCACCTCAGGAGTGACCTTTTAAATCGACCCTACTCGTGGGAACATTATGAATGATCCAAATAACAAAAACCAACCAACGATAAGTGACAACTCGATCAACTCAACTCCTAAAACTCTCAGCCAGCAAATATTTCACAAAGGAATGTTTGTTGACAGACCTCGCTCAAATTCTTTAAGCAAAATACACACTACATCCGAACCATCTGGAATTGGACTACAACAGGACACTCCAAATAATACGAACAGATGGCATGAAGTAACTGGCAAAAAACGACCCCGAAGCCCTGATGATAACAGTAACTTCAAGCAATCCAAATTAAACACATACTGGCTCTCATTACCTAAACCGATCCCTGTAACCAACAGCTTTGCTCAACTCGACGATGACTCAACTCAGGAGCTCTGTGAGAAACCCGTAAAACCGCCTCCTATCTATGTTGATAAAATTGAGAACATTCAACCACTCATTAACCTTCTCAACGAACATGCCCAAAATAACTACGAGCTTAAAGTTTTGAAAAACGAACAGGTTCGAATACAACCAAAGACATCAGACGTGTATAGAGACATAGTTAAACGGTTAGAATGTGGTAGAGATCATTTATCAAACGAATGCCCTCAAAAAACTAGGTCAGAGCAAGTAAAGTGTGTTCTTTGCGATGGAAACCATCCTACAAATTATAAAGGATGTCAAGTGTAGGAAGAATTACAAAAACTCAAGCTACCATCAAAATCATTCCCAACAAAGATCAGAATGGAAAGAAGTGGGCGCACTAAACAACAAGACCATGATTTCGAATTAAATTTAAACGGTAAAATTTATACAAGCAATTTGGATGTGGCCCAAACCTTTAATAACTTTTTTGTTAACATATCCGTAAATACAACAAGTTCCTTAGATTCTTGCCCGGTCAAAGCTGAATCGTTAATTAGAAGTAATGTAAAGGCGTGGTGAGTTTTATTTAACTTTGAATATATAAGCCCCAGTGACATTATGAAATGTTACAAGTCGCTGAATTCCAAAAAAACAGCAAATTTTTGGGGTATATCTGTTAAATTATTAGAAAACATTATTACTGATATAGCACCACATTTGGCTGTAACGTTTAATAATAGTATTGATAAAGGTGTATTTCCAGAGTTAATGAAATATAGTTATATAATTTCCGTTTTATAAATCTGGAACAAAACCGGTAACTATAGACTTATTTCTATATTACTAGCGATAAGCAAAATTTTCGAAAAAATAATGTTACAACAATTAGAATCACATTTTTGTTTAAATAAGCTTCTACATAGTGAACAATTTGGTTTCACTAGGGGTCGCTCCACCATAGATGCAGGTGTTACTCTTTTAAAACATATCTATAGTGCCTGGGAAAAATCGCAAGATGCCATTGGTGTATTCTGTGATCTTTCAAAAGCTTTCGATTGCGTTCAACACAATACAGTATTGCGGAAACTTAGCCACTATGGAATCAGAGGTACAGCACTTGATTTGGTCACCTCCTTAGTAATAGAGTACAATACGTTGATATAAATGGTGTTAGGTCTTCCGGGTCATCCGTCTCCATGGGAGTGCCACAGGGATCTATTCTCGGTCCCTTTCTTTTCTTGATCTATATTAACGATTTACCATTCTATTTACGGAATTTTTGCGATATTGTGCTATTTGCCGACGACACGTCACTAATTTTTAAAGTGGACCGTAAAATAATAAACTTTGACGAAGTAAATGCCTCCCTCGCGAAGGTGTTGGATTGGTTTTCAACTAATAACTTACTTCCAAATTAAAAAAAAACTAAATGTATTAAGTTTAGCATGCCTAATGTTAGAAGTTTGAGCACAAATCTAATGGTTAATAATGAAACCGTTAATTTTATAGAGTCAAGTGTATTTTTGGGAATAACTTTGGATAGCAGGTTGCAGTGGGGCGCCCAAATATCATCTCTAGCAGGAAAGCTCAGCTCCGCAGCTTACGCAATATATAAAGTCAGACAGCTTACGGATGTAGACACTGCCAGGTTAGTCTACTTTAGTTACTTTCATAGTATAATGTCATATGGAATTCTATTATGGGGTAACGCTGCTGACATTCAAACTATTTTTGTGATCCAAAAGCGCGCAGTACGTGCTATTTATAAGTTAGGCACACGGGTTTCTCTTAGAGAACTATTTAAGGACATAAATATTTTAACAGTGGCATCGCAATACATATATGCTAATGTTTTGTTTGTTAAACAAAATCTACATCTTTATCATAAGAATAGCGATGTGCACTCAATAAACACAAGAAATAAGCACAAATTAGTAGGTACACACCACCGCCTACACAAAGTACACAACTCATTCGCAGGTCTCGGGGTTCAATAATTCAATAAAATACCCGCTACCGTTATGGACCTACCCCTTCACAAATTTAAGCTTACAGTTAAAAATTATTTAATAAAAAGAGGTTACTATTCGATAAATGATTTCTTAAATGATAAAGATAAATGGAATTAGTAGCTCACTCCTTGCAGGGGTTCATCTCAGGGTGGCTTCACTGAGATTATTGTTTTCCTTAATTGTTATTTAATTGTTGTACAAGAGGTAATTCGTGATCACTGGTGGCAGGTTGACATATTCGTGTGTTGTTTGCATATTTGTTTAGGTCTACAATCTACAATTAACGTATTTTCAAAATTTACATTTGTATATAGACCACAAAGTGATCATTTTCTGCCTTTTCCTTTTGTTGGTAGATGCTCCCAATACATCATACCATAGTAGTTTCATTATAGGTTATTACCATTTTGATGCTCGGTGTATTGGTTGCAGCTCCTTATTTTGTCTAATTTGTAAATCCTCACATTGTAATTTGGCGATTGGAAAAGAGTGGCGTGAGTTTTCTTGCCTGGCTCTTTTTCTCACAGCTCTACCTGTTGTGTTATGAACCAGGCATTAAATGTAAATGTAAACTGACCTTCATGAGTGTCACACTGTGACCCATATGAATTTTTTAATAAATAAATAAAAATAAATATCGCCAAGAAAAATTCAGCCGCCACCTACCGAACAACTTATTCAAATTAATGACTACCAAAACCAATCACAACTACAAGTAACAAATTACAGGGACGCGCTGTTAAAAAATAAGGACAAAGGAGAAATCCCTCATGACAAATCTAGCTCTACTGACTTACAAGAATTATTAATGATGATGAAACAAATGATGCAACAATTGACGACAATGACTAATCTAATCTTAACACTAATGACTAAACTGACGAATTCGACTCCCTCAAAATAGTCCTGTGGAATGCCAATGGGCTGTCTCAACACACCCTTGAGGTAAAAGCATTTATTACAGTGTGCGACGTTGACATACTTTTGATTTCTGAGACGCACTTTACTGAAAAGAGTTATCTAAGAGTTTATGGCTACAAATTTTATCACACGATGCATCCTGGTGGTAAAGCACATGGAGGAAGTGCCGTATTAATTAAAAATAAAATAAGACACTACGAGACGACAAATTATTGCACAAGCGAAATTCAGGCAACAAATGTAGTCATCGATGACTGGACAGGACCACTCACGGTTACGGCTTTGTACAGTCCTCCAAAACATAAGTTGAAACAAGATGACTATGAAAAGTTCTTCGTTACTTTGGGTCAAAGATTTATCGCGGGTGGTGATTATAATGCGAAACACACTTCCTGGTGCTCCCGCCTTATCTCGCCGAAAGGTCGGCAGTTGATGAGGGCTGTCGAAAATCTTAACCTCTTAGTCATCTCAAATGGCGTACCAACGTACTGGCCAACTGACATAAATAGGATGCCCGATCTGGTCAATTTTTGTGTAATAATTGGAATAGCTGACACATATTTTACATGTAACTCTCGATTTGACCTATCTTCTGACCACTCTCCTGTGGAAATTATACTGAAGAGGAAAGTCACATGGAATAAAAGGCCATGTAGACTCCATACTCATAAAACAGACTGGATTAAATTTTGTGAGTCAGTATCATCATCACTTAACATGAACGTCCCTCTTAAAACGGATGAGGACATAGCGAATGCTGTAGAGCATTTTAACCACAGTGTTCAACAATCGGCCTGGTCTGCTACACCTGAAACTGAGAGTATTGCTTCCAGTAAATATAAATGTCCGCTGGAAATCAGAAGACTACTAGCTCTGAAACGTAGTACTCGAAAACGTTGGCAGCAGACCCGTTACCCAGCAGATAAAACGCTTTTAAATTCTTTGACATGTCGACTTAAACGTTTGTTGGTTGAAAACCGAAACAAGCGTGTCCAATCATATTTGAAGGGTCTCGACGTCACGGCTGCGTCAGATTACTCTCTGTGGAAGGCGACTAAACACTTGAAGTGCCCAATTGCAGCACAACCTCCTATACGGAAAGCAGATAACAGCTGGGCTGTTAATGCTGCTGAGAAAGCACAGACATTTGCCGAACACTTGAAAACGGTATTCATCCCGAACCCTGACCTTGGATCAACTAAGATTGGACAAGTGACTGATTTCTTGCAACAAGTACATCAATTAGATTTTCCAATAAAGAGCTTTACTAAAAATGAAGTAGCACAAGCGATAAGGAAACTAGATTTAAATAAAGCTCCTGGCTATGACATGATAACGGCGAAGATACTCAAAGAATTACCAAATGAAGGCTTATTATATTTGACTTTTATCTACAATGCCATCTTAAGAAGAACGACTGTGCTTGAGCAGTGGAAAGTTGCACAGATCATAATGGTCCGAAAACCTGGCAAAAGCCCCGAAGAGGTAAAATCTTACAGGCCAATCAGTCTACTGCCTATTCCATCGAAGGTTATGGAGACTCTATTCCTGAGCAGACTAATCCCAATTATAAAAGAGAGGTGCTTAGTTCCCAACCAACAGTTTGGATTCCGTCAAAAACACGGCACAATTGAGCAAGTCCATCGACTCGTTGCTAATATAAATTCAGCCTTCGAAAAAAAACAATACTACGCAGCCACTTTCTTAGATATCTCTCAGGCTTTCGACCGTGTTTGGCATGATGGGCCCCTCTTCAAGATCAAGCAGTCCATTCCGGTTAATTATTATAAATTCATAAAATCATATTTAGAAAACAGACATTTTTTTGTAAAACAAGATGAAGACGTAACCTCCCTACATGCCATTCAAGCGGGTGTACCACAGGGCAGTGTAATGGGTCCAACCCTGTATCTTCTATACACTGCAGATCTACCTTGTACAGAAGGAGTTGTCACTGGCACATTTGCCGATGACACAGCTATACTATCCACGCATGATTCTCCAGACGTGGCGTCTCAAAAACTGCAAAAGAGTTTAGATGCAATTTCTGGCTGGTTGAAAGATTGGCAAATTAAAGCCAATGAAACCAAGTCTGTGCAAGTCACGTTTACCAATCGTAAATTTTCATGTCCTCCGGTAACATTGAACGGAGTACAAGTTCCACAAGCTGATGAAGCAAAATACTTGGGAATGTACCTCGACAGGCGGTTAACTTGGAGAAAACATATTTTCACTAAGCGCTTAGCAATGGGACAACAATTACGCAAAATATACTGGATGATCAGAAGAGAGTCACAACTATCTCTTGAAAATAAATTGTTACTATACAAGTGTATCATTAAACCAGTCTGGAGCTACGGCCTACAATTGTGGGGAACGTCAGCAAATTCAAACATCGAGATACTACAAAGATTCCAGTCAAAGATTTTACGCATAATAGCTGACGCACCATGGTACTTAACCAATGATAGGCTGCATAGTGACCTGAACATAAAAACTGTTAAGGAACAAATTTTAGAAAGCACTGAATGGTATAAATGTCGGATACTGCAACATCCGAACGATCTTGCGAAACACCTGATGGATGAGTCGAATCTGCCGAGGAGACTAAAAAATAAGTACCTCAAGATCTACTACTGTAGATAGCTGCAAATAAAGCGGACGTGCCACTGGGCACGCACCGCACATAGCCATCTAATAAGCGTATTGACGATACCAATTGCTAAATGTCTGCCTGACAGATCGCAAGGGAAAAAAAAAAAAAAGGAAAAAAAAAAAAGAAAAAAAGAAAAAAAAGAAAATATATATATATATATATACGTATATACATGTATATACATATATATACACGTATATACATATATGTATTTGCTTAATTACAATATCAGACGTAATCAATAACATTGACAGCTTGTTGATTAAAACTAATTTTCTCAGAAACTACTTAACGTAGGAACTTGAAATGTGGCATAATAGTAAAATATATCATCCAGCATATATTTCAATAGCTTACATTCAAAAATATTTCCTTGGGAAAGGTCAAATTACTCGAAACTTTCTTTTAAATTATCTGTTTTGTATAAGAAATCGTTTCAAAGGATTAGTCATAATTTTTTTTTATAATTTTAGATATTATGTATTCGGAGACATGCTAGAAAAATGCCAAAAAATTGCCTCCATCGCCCTCCTCCTAATTTCAAATCTTCTAAACTTAAAATTTTGAAAACATAGCTTTTAGAAACCCACGTAAATATTATAGAAAGTCCATAGCGATTATTCTAGTTGTCACATTTTTTTAAATATACACCAAGTTATTATGCCTATGAAAGATATAGTATTTTACTTTTTTTATATTTACTTTTTTTGCAGTCGATTTTCTCAGAAACCATGCGACGTAGAAACGTGAAATTGGCATGTTTGTTAATGTTTTTACAAGCTAATTTATTTGGCAATGTTTTTACAAGCAATTTTTTTTTAAATATTCATGTAAAGATGAAAGAGCCGTAAATAAAAGCATTAATTTATTCTAAATTTCGTATATCATACGGTATCATTTGATTATGAGAAATATATTAGAAAGAAACAGCATCGGTAAAATCTGACTAGGATACTGAAGAAAAACTACAGCGATTATCCCGGATCTTATACTTTTTGAAATATATACGATACTTTCACAGCATTAGACGTTACTTTATGAAAAATAAATATCTGTAAATAGTTTAATAGAAACATTTTTATAACTGCCTATATATAGGATCCCCGTAGTGCACATTTTGCTTGTGCTTGGCAGGTCTTTCTGCAAATACGTGTACGTGTTACAATTTTAAAGTATCCTTACCGTAGTCATTTTAGTGTCATTACACACTATGAAACAGTAATTTGTCATTACTATATTATGCACGTACATTACACACCATGAAACAGTAATTTGTCATTGAAAATTATATTATTGTCATATTGATACTCAAATTAATCACTTGTCAATCTTATTATAACTAATTCATTAATTTCGAATATATGCAAACGAATGAAACGTCATGGCGAGTTCTATTTTTCTCTCCGGAAGAACCTATTTTATTAGGAAATAAATTATTATCCACTTTGTTTTGTTCGCCGATCCTTAATTTTCAATTTTCAACACTTTCGACACACACACTGATATATATATATATATATATATATATATATATATATATATATATATATATATAAAGCAAAAAATTATACCAGTCCTTCAACTAAAATGGAGGCTATTGCGAGCGAATTTGAAAAATATCTTCCAGGAAATGGTCTCATTTATTCACAGTTGATTGCCGATGGAGACTCAAGCACTTATTTCGCTGTAAGAAATTCCCGGCCTTATAAAAAAGTAACTGTAGGTAAAATATCTCGTAAAAAACATCTGGTGCGTAATTATTACAAATCTTTGTTGGCAATTGCATCAAACACAGCCAATTCATTGAGGGCAAAGATAATTACTTGAGATTGCGCTGGGATGTAGATTCGTCGATGATTCGTCATTGACAATGAATTTAAAATACAAAAATGGATTTATGGCAACATTTCTGAAAAAAATCCTAAAATATCAAGTAAATGTTTAGAATAAAATGGGTTAACGCATTCTTCATATATTAGAAACTTATGTGCTAAATAAAATGAATGCTTGGGTTAATATGCAAGATACTTAAAGTAATTTTGTAGACAATTTCATAGCTTTGACAAAGCCAAAAAAATTGTCACGATAGCTAGGGTAGGAAATCGTATTAAATTTTCAAGATTTGGACGCTATTTATTTTTTGAACTCAATAATTAAATAGAAACAGTAATATGTCATTACTACATTATACACGTAGATTACACACCATGAAACAGTAATTTGTCATTACTACATTATACACGTACATTACACACCATGAAACAGTAATTTGTCATTACTACATTATACACGTACAATACACACCATGAAACAGTAATTTGTCATTACTACATTATACACGTACATTACACACCATGAAACAGTAATTTGTCATTACTACATTATACACGTACATTACACACCATGAAACAGTAATTTGTCATTACTACATTATACACGTACAATACACACCATGAAACAGTAATTTGTCATTACTACATTATACACGTACATTACACACTATGAAACAGTAATTTGTCATTACTACATTATGCACGTACATTACACACCATGAAACAATAATTTGTCATTGAAAATTATATTATTGTTTTTGAAAATATTCTCATTTACGATGTATATACTTTTGCAAGCATTGAAATCATTTTCAAAATTTAAACCAAGAAATTTGTATATTTCCGCAGATTTTGTTTCATTAATACTCGATTTGTAGGTGAATACTCTCATAGAAATTTGTCATCTTCAAATTTAGAAGTTTATCACACTAAATTCAACCCTGTAAATCAAACAAGTTAAAGGAAAATTAACTGTTCGAAATGGTTTATGTAAATCTAATGTACGCGAAGTACGCACGGCCAGTTATTTTTACAGTTCCATAGCCAAATGGCAAAAACGGAACCCTTATAATTTCGTCATGTCCATCTGTCCGTATGTTACAACCGTTTTACTCGGAAAATAATGGCACTACACAAATGACATTTGGACGGTAGTAGTCTTCTCTAAACCGATATTCAGTGACATAGATGAATTATGAAAAAAAGTAATATTGGTGGTGGCACTCTACACATGTAACTGAGGGATTTAAAATCGTTATAATTAATTGTTAATCGTAATCGAGGATGAAGTATCGTTAGATAAATAACTTAGAGTTAGAAATAACATTTTTATGTTAGTAAACAGTTGGTAAGATATGAACTTCTAAAGTCTAAAAAAATCCCACCCCCACCCCACTAACTTTTCAATTAACGTGTGCAAAATTCTGAAAAAGTTAATGTAGTGGAACTTAAAATAAGCTTTCAATGAAATATGGTTTGAATAAGATATATTGTGTAGTTTCTGAAATATGGAATATCTTCGGTACCGACTGCAGCAACAACTTTGTGTTTTACAGTGTCATTGACGAATACAAACTTATAAGTTTAAATTATTTGCTGCTACGACCCTTTGTAAGCGAGTACTACTCGCATTTGGCGGGTTTTTTAGAACTGTCTAGATACTGCTTTATGCTTAGAGTATATTAATAATGAATAAATTAGCAGTGTATGTTAAAGTCGTTAAGCAGGTAAACGTAATCAACTTCAGTTATAGCCTTGAATTTTAATTTACAGATTGCAACAGACAAAACTTGATGCCACATTTAAATGCTCTGTTTTAGTTATTTATCATAACATTAGTTAGTTATTTGCTGGCGTAAATTACAGTTACCTTGGCTCACTTTATCCGATTAGTTTCAAATCAATAACGCTCGTCTTTCTTGCTGACTGACGTTAAAATGAACGAAATATTCTCATCTTGTAATCGCGTGCACATCGGTGCGAATTTTTACTTCTAGACATAAGCAGGTATTTTTTATATTTGCATATATATATATATATATATATATATATATATATATATATACATAATTTGCAAATTTACCTCAAGGCAAAAATTATCATTGCGAAAAAAGTTTGTATCATTTAAGTTGTTTAGCTCAGAGGTTGAAACTATTTACTTGCATAAATAAAATAAGAGTATAATAAAAACTAAGTAATATTATAATAAATAATAAGTAATGCTATTTTTATATTAAAGCAAATTATTAGTTTTTTCTATACTTTTTATGTCATAGAGAAAACAAATATATGGAAATCCAAAAAATTATTCAATATTAATATTCTTTTTCAGTGTTGAAACTTTATGAATATTTTTCTCACTGACCTAATTTCGATACGCAGAATATTACATAACAAAATTTTAATGAACTAATCATAGGTTGTCTGTAGAAATAATTACTAGATTATTTTATTATTGACGGAATCATTTCACAAATTTATTTAGAAAGATTTAAACGGTGAGTATCTACCTCGCGAAATAAAAGTAACACACGCAGCAGCTCTCTATAAGGGAAAATTATATAAAAATACTCAAAACTACATGTACACAGCAATTTCCTTTTTGTCCTTACGCTTGAAAGGTCAATATGGTTTGCATTTGAAACAAATCTACTAATATTGACCAATTGTCATATTCTCAGTATTCTTCTAGTTATTGATTTCATATATTCATATCAATTTTAACAACTTATAAATAAACCTATTTCAATAATTTATTTCCTACTTTACCGACACATACCTTCTAGTCAAATTGGATAGAAGACCCATTAAAATACCATGAGTTCATTTTTAATTATTGTTTTCATCATTCTACATTTTCCTTCGTACATAAATGTCTGGTTACGGATCTAGATCAGATCAGAGGTAAAAAATATTGTTTCTGAATTGTTTGCACGGCGAAAAAATTCATAATGGTTTATTATTTGTTTCAACAATTTTATTATATAGTGTGTTTTCGACCACTTAGACAAAGATTGTTAGTTATTACGTATTATTTTTAGTTCAAGATTCTGGCAATCTCTATCATTTCTTTATATATTTAGAATTAACTAGAATTCCTCTTCGAGCTCATTGCCACTTTTGTAACGATCCATGTCCGCGCGGTGTTTTAATGATGATGTAGATAACGAATGACATTTACAGTTTATACGATTATACTTCTATTACAGATACATCAGAAATAGTTTGATCATCCCCGTTTCCAGGATCTTTATCTGACACCAGAATTCGACGACCTTTCTTCAACGAAAGCGTCATTCCCCGCGGTTTGATTATGGATAACAAAATTATTCCCAGTAAGCAACACAGCTTTTTATTGGTTTAAGTTTTATTTCATTTTTTAAAACTTATGCTTATTTTGGATCCATTAGAACATTAGTTTTTGATTCTTCCAAATGGAATATTTCTTTCGCACTGTAATAATAATATGGTTGAAATAATTAATTTAATGAAAATATGAAAAATAACGAAATTGCATCTTTATTTTGTATAGTCCCATATATTGTACTTAAGGAGGTTGCGTTTTTCGTTATAAAAGTTCTAATTTTGTCATTGTTTAGTAAGTTTTTTTTAAAAGCAATCGTGGAGTATATTATTTAGTCGATATTATACTTATATTTTCAATGTGTGTTTCCGAAGGCAATGATGTTTAGCATTTGTATTCAAGTGAGTATTGTATAGAGCATTAAATACGGTTTCTAAATTTTACTTTCAAAATTCTTTATGCTTTGAGTAGTATTCCGATACTATCATATTTATTAAATAATTAAATTTAGTCATATTCATTATAATTTCGATATCTGCAATTTTAATTTTCTTTTTTTCAAATAACAACATAAAATGTATCATACAGAATGACTGAAAAAAAACACCAAGAACCTACACCTTTATACAAATAAAAATCCCTGATATAAAATTCACCTATTTCTTTAATAGACGATAAAATTATTCAACATGGTAATGCAAAGTGTACTGATTTTATAAGTGCTTTGAAAAAAAATCTGTATGATACAATGAGTAGGTAATGAGAATTCAAATACATTCTTATTTGAAAATTGGACGCTATATTGGATAGACTTATTCCAAATTCATTTAATTCATCCTTATTTAAAAAATTGATTTTTTGTGCCAATATGATATGCATTTTTAGATATTGTATACTAAAATATTTAAAGAGATATATTTTCTTATACAATGCGAACTACAAATATTGTCTTGCAATATATTTTAAATATAGAATATATTTGGCGTTCATTTTGTAGAAATTCATTATTCACAATTAAATGAAACTACGTGATGTAGTATTATTTCTAATTACTTTAAGTTCTTTACCGCGACCTAGGTTTCGTTGTATTACAACATCTTCAGGTGGACTACTACTAGAGATCTTATCTTATTGTATTACAACATCTTCAGGTGGGCTATTAGCAGAAAAACAGATGGACGGACAACGAAGAAAAAGACAATATGGGTTCCGATTTTACTTTTGAGGTTCGGAACTCTAAAAAAATATTTTTCTCTCATATTTTTTAATTACATATTACTTTGAAAACATAAATCGTGTATTAAAAAAAATCGTAACGAGTACTTAATATGATTAATCAACTAAATGTGAACATAAAATTCAAGCATTAATATTTGATTCAAAAAAATAAACTCCAACATTGGCAAAATCGCTCAATAAAATATACGGTACAGAAACTTAAATAAGAACAAAATAACAAATTTGAAATGAACAACTAATCTAAATTAGTTCAAACATGAGATCAATGTTATATTAAAATAAATAGCCTATACCACAGCAACATCATCAAGAAGCATTGTAATCTTAAACAACAGAAAAATGTATCAAATATACAATATTAATAAATAAAACGATTACGATTTGATACGAGGTAATGTGTTATAAAGGTATGCTAGATTTTCGGTCCTCTATGGTAAAATTCTATTAGGTTTTCCTTCATAAAAATCTTTTACCTCGGGAAAAAGGAGTTTGCTGTACATAGAACAAGCAAGAGAGGATAAAAATATTTTGCAAAAATAGTCATGTATGCATAATTTATTTGTTTTTTTGCCCACCATGAGAATGAATTGAGCTTGCGTTGTAATAATTTTTCGTTTAAATTTGTAATTCTATCGCAATCGGGCTTTTAGGAACTTGTTTAGGCACTACTACCTGCTTAAAGTAAGCAATATCTTCATAGCAGCTCCAAAACGTAGAAGATGATCTCTCTTCAAAGAGTATTGCTGTATTTTTGGCTAATATAAGTACTTTAAAAAAGGTGATAGTATAAATTTAACAAAATTTCTGAAGTTATACAAAGAGAAGTTATTATCTTTATTCTCTCTTCAAAGACCTGTAATAAGGAAAAAACATCTTTCCAAACTAAACATTGATGCTCGTTTAAGTTATGGAGATTGGTTCTCCTACAGTTGTCGGGAATATATAATGACATGGGCTCATTTTTTTCTTGAAAATGTTTGCATATATAAAATATACTATTCCATCTAGTTACGCTTATCTAGTTTAAATTATTCCATCTTGTATAAGTTTGTTTTTGGAAATTGACCTCACTGTGAATATTAATAAACTTTTATCGAGCCAGATTTAAAATTAATAACTATTCTTCTTGCTTAAGTTAAAGCTTCACTGGAATTTTCTTGGATTTTTAGTGAATTATTTATAGCCAGTTTCAATGTATATTTATAAAACATTTTTTCTCATGTATGGGCTCGCATTAACTGTTTTTAATACGTTAGGTCCATTATCTCTAACAATCAAAAGAATAAATTTGTCACATGTTTATCATATCTTTCAGATGAGTTCGAATGTTGACTGCTATGTGCTATACAGTAAAACGTTTCATATGAAGATACTGTTTTGAAGAGAAAAATCTTCGTCGAGTCGGTGAGTAGTAAAGCTCAAAAAACTAATTAAATTGTTCATGTAATTCCACATGTCATTGGTTATCGATATTGCTCTAGCTTTAATAGGTTTTGATTTAATATTCTTCTTTGCTTTTTCATGAGGTTGCGGCAAAATAATTTCACTCATGTATTTTCTTCGGAGCAGTTGGTATTTTGATCTCTATAAATTAATCAGTCTACTAAATCCAGTGTTCTCTAATATAAATATGAGCTGATCATTTTGAATGATCTTGAGTCCCATTTTTGACACTGATCTCCCATTTTTTGATAAAAGCATTCTCTAACACTTGATGTTGAATTTTTGTAGACTTAAAGAATGGGTTGTTGAAGACTAATTGCTACATTCACATAACGATTCATGATGAATATTTTTTTAAACATCCTTTATTGGATATGCATGATACAATCTTAATATACAATTAATTAATTATAATTGATGAAATGTACTTGATTTTACTTTCAAATAAGTCGTGTGCGGGTTTTCTCTACTAATGTTCAGTTCCCAGATAAAATAAGTTTAATAATGAAATTAATTCATGAGGTTTAATACATTTTAACCTTCTCAGTTCATGGGTAATATCCAAAAGTGTGCTTCTACGTTGGTATGATTGAAGAGTCGTTTTTCGTGTTTAATAGCATATTCTTTGGATAAATTCGTTTATATATTTTATGTCTAAGTCGTTGTGAATTTCTTGATTGCAGCGATATGCATTGGTAATTATACGCAAGAATTTGTTTTGGTTTTGTTGGATTACATTACGATTTGACTGCTTATTACATCCCCAAAGCTAGATGCCATACATCCATATCGGTTTGACGATAGAAAGGTAAATTAGTCACTTATAGTAGAGGTTAAGCTTGGAATGATGTCCAACCAACCACAACGTTTGTCGTTGTTTCAACCTGATTTGCTTAGCTTTTACTTTAACGTGATATTTCCAATTAAGCTTACTATCCAGATGGAGTCCAAGATATTTTGCTGTATCTGCTTACAGGATTTGAATTCCATTAAGACAAGTGTGTAGATTGCTGTTTGTTCGTCGCAATGCAAATATGACATGAATGAATTTAGACTCGTTGAGTTTGATTTTCCAGTTAACGGTCCATCTATTGATTTTGTCAAGTACTTCTTGTCAATTTTTGGTGGCTTGAGTTTGCGTCTCTGCTGTTGCCATTACTACCATATCATCAGCAAAGGTGCCTTTGAAGTTTTTTTCTGTAGTGGGAATGTCAGCGGTATATAGAAGATAGAGAAGAGGTGTTGAGACATTTCCTTGCGGTACACCTGCCTGCTCGGGATAAAAACTTGAATACACTTCCTCATGCGGTACTCTTACCCTTCTATTAGATAGAACTTTAGTAATTGACAATAGTTGGCTGGTTACAATTTGCTTATCTTATGAATAAGACTTCGTGCCATACTCTGTCAAAAACCTGCGATATATCTAGGAACACTGCAGGGAATATTTTCTTTCGTCGAATACCTTTTCGGCTATGGTTACCACTCTATGAATTTGGTCGATGGTTGAATGTTTATTTCAAAATTCAAACGGGAAATTTAGGATATTCACGATTAACTTAAGTCGTTTCAGCAATAATTTCTCCAACAGTCTAGATATTGAAGGTAACAGTGATATTTATCTGTACTATGTTATCTGTTCCACTGGTTTACCAGGTTTTTTTAATATGATTATTTCCGCTGTTTTGAAGCATTTCAGAACATATCTTAACCAAAAACAAGCATTATGTAAGTATGTTAGCATGATAGTAGCTGTGAGTCATAATTCCTTAAATAGACCAGGAAATATTTTATCAATGTCAGGTTCAGAGTTTAGTTTTCTATATATTTCTTGTGTAATAGAAGTATCTATTGGAGTTACTGGTTCGATTGCTATTACTGATTGGTACATTGCATTTGTATCAATGCTGGTTTGAATATCATCGGGTTGGAATACTGATGCTAGATGTTGAGCAAAGGCTTCTGCTTTCTCTTCATTTCTTCTTATGCATTCTTGATAGGTGGCACTTGAACAAGTGACGTCATGCTATTCTACTCTCCTTGATTAGATCTCTAATGTCGACAGGATAATTTATTTCTTTTCTGTTTTATCCCTTAGGATGTGAGTAGCCTTACTGACTGCCAGGCGTAAAAATACAATAAATGTCTGTGCCTGTTGCTCCAGGTCATCAATAGTTCAGAATCTTGCTATTATATCGATCAGGTTATCAAGGTCATTTCTGAATAGTTCCCAATCAGTATACGTATTGGTGAGATTATGTTTTCTTTTTTTTTTCTTAATTGTTGTTGCACTCAGAGTCAATAGCACAAGAGTATGATCAGAAGTTAGATCATCCACGCCTTCCATTTCGATGTAATTCAATGCAATTCCACGTGAGATTAAGAAATCTACCAGATCAGGAATTTTATTGCTATCTGTAGGCCAATATGTTGGAGTACGTGACGAATGGAATTGGCATTTTGTTTTATTAATGGCAGCTAACATTTCATTCCATTTGCCCGGAGTGATCAGTCGAGATCCCGAAGAAGTATGTTTGACGTTAGACGTTGACCGAGTTTTCTAAATATTTTGACGTACTGACTTTTCGAAATATTGTGCCGCGGTAGGCACTAGGCAGCACCAATACTTAAGTCAACTGCATTATGCTGAACAGTAATTATGGTGGTTTAAATATATGGCTCTTTTATTTCTTTTTACCGAAAATATTGTATCTTTCGTTTTACTAACAAGGCTGCTCCCCCACGGGCACGTTCGCTAGGATGAGTAGTCCAATAGGCTTTCCTTTCATTTTAATATGATTCTTTTGTGAAAAGTGAGTTTCAGATATTAGTGCGATATCTATGTTTTTAGTGTTCATGAACACTTCTAGTTCTTGAGCTCGTTGGGTAAGGCTATTTGCATTTCGTGTTATAATTCCTAGGTTCGTGGAACATTTTCAGTGGTTTTTGACTTTTTGGTTGATGACCTTTAGATTCCCTCTAATTTTTCTACTCTTTTGGCTAACTGTCTAATACTCAGTTTAATTTCAGCCTGAAATGCAGTAAGCAACTTAATTATGTCAGCGATGGTAGGCTCGCTAGATGCTGCTTGATAATAAGAAGTTAATTAATATCATTACATGGATTATTTGTATTTCAATGGTTTGAGCGTAAGGCGTTTTTGAAATAGATGGTTTATCTTTTCCAGACAGTTTTATATTCGCAGTTTGCATTTTTTGAACGGCAGAAATTTTCTTCGGTTTTAGAGCTTTCAATTCTTTTGATAGTCTGGACAAACTTTGTAGTTTATCGGATGTCCACTTTCGTTACATAGTGCATATATTGCTATTCTGTTGCATTGTAGTGTGATGATTGCCAGCACATTTTACGCACTTTAGTTGTCTATTACAAAAATTTTTGGTATGTCCCAGTTACTGTCAATTTGTGCATTGTGAAATACCTTTTACCTTTTTAGGTGGTTCAATGGTCACGTTGCAGGTTCAATCGTCACCTTGCAGCAAGTTATTGATTTTAAATACAGAATCATTGTTTTCTTTTGGTTGGATTATTCTATGTAGAGTAATGGAAAATGTGTATACCTTTTGTCATCGCCATTCGTTGTTTCTTTCTGAATATTTGGAACATTAAGAACATCATGTCCTAGTTTATTGATTATAAATTTTATATTGCTGATATATATTAATAACAACAATCCTCTTATGATAAATATGTTCAATTGAAAAGTGTGGAATCCCAATTTGAAATAGGAACTGTTTTATCTGTCTCCTCCTCCTTTATATTGGTTTGGAGATAATTTTTAATTGTTCTAAAATGGTCACCTTGCAGGTTCATTTAATCGTTATTGACTTTAAATACAGAATCATTGTTTTCTTTTGGTTGGATTCTTCTGCGTAGAATAATGGATTCTTTTACGTAGAATAATGGAAAATGTTTGTACCTTTTTTCATCACCATTCGTTGTCTTTTTCTAAATATTTGGATCATTGAGAACATCATGTCCTAGTTTATTGATTATGAATTTTATATCACTGATATATGTTGATAACAACAATCCTTGTATGACAAATCTGTACAATATGTCACTTTTCAATTGAAAAGTGTGGAATTTCAATTTATAAAAGAAACTGCTTTGTCTGTCACCTCCTCCTTTATTTTGGTTTAGAGATAATTTTTAATTGTTCTATAATCGTTTTTGTTTTGACCAGTCATTTTGATATCATTATTCGATATAGCCTTAAATTTTACTGAATTTTTATTTAATTTTAAAACCTTCTTGTCTGAATCAATTAAAGTCTCCAACATTGCTCACATTAATTGGCGGAGACAATGGGATTTTTGTTTCTTTTAGTTTATTGTTTTCGAGTTTGGTTGAATTATTATTTTTTTTCTTTTTGGTAAATTCCCGATGACGCATTTTCTTCATGATACCGTTTTTTCTTATTGTTTTTCATGCTTTGGATTTCAGTGAATTCTTTTTCTAATTCTCCTCTTCTGTGCAATATGCAGGTGCTTTGAATAAACAATCACTTATATTGGACACTGCTGATTGTGGAGATGGCAATATTTTAATATTCGTTTCAAGTGCATTAACTTTCTGTTGTAACTCATTTATTGTTACGTGTTGTTGTTGACACAAAGCCAACTGTTGTTTGTATGCGGCCACTAATTGTTCATAGGAAGTATGTTATTCATGCCGATATAATTTCATAATCATGAAAAAAAAAATACGTTGCCTGGTCTCGAACCCGATGCGCTTCTGTCGCGGGTTTGTGCATTATACGCTGGGTCGCAAGTGCAGTGTGTAGAGTTGCAAATAGTGGTTGGCAGCCCGCCGCACGAATATTAATAAACAAAAGCGATGTTTGTAAACAAAGTAATCATTGACTTCACATTTAGTTGCAATTCTAAAACACCCACTTTTCTGTAACTGTTTCGTTCATAATGTCACTATGTCGTATACTTATATTTATGTTTTTAAGCGTTATTTAAGCAATGATTATCCACTATTTACATTTGAGTAACTTTATGTAACTTCAATAATCACATTATGTCCATTTTCAACTAACAATATTAGTTTGTCGCAAGTATATATTAAATTGGATAGAAGCTAATCAAGTCACATCCTTGACTACTGCCGAAAGTAGAGAACTATGATGAATATGGTCTGATTTTTTCATATGCTTTAATTTTAAATTGTTTATGAAAACTTTCTAAATTAAAGCATATTGGGTATTTTAGCCAGAACCTTTGCTGATAAGTCAACTGGGGATAAATAAGGTTGTAGATTTGGTTGGATTAAATAAGGTTGTAGATTTGGTTGTAGGATCGGCGCTGATGGTTGAGATGACTGAATGACTACTTGTTTAGGGGATGGGGATGATGATGGATGGATAAAATAAAACTGAGTATCAGAATCAATATATATATTGGGGATGACGATGAACTAGATATACTGGTCGAGTATCCTGTCTATTTGCTGACGATAAGCTATTTTTGTGTGGTTCTACTACTCCTAGTTTGTGATTCGTATGGCATAGTATGTTATGATTGGGTGTATTCCAAGTACAGCGACAGATTTATATTCAGTAAATTCATTTGAGCGTAATAAAGAGTATCATTAATTATTTTAGACCTATATAAAACTTTATTTCATTTAAATTCTTCAATTGCAAGCCTATACCCTTTTTATGGTTTCTCAGTCCCATTCTTTCACATGCATAATTCACTAGCTGCATTTAGAAACAATTCCTGCTTTTGCAGTAATTTTTAACCCTATTTTTCTTTTGTGGAGATACACATCCGGCCCATATCTATTTAGGCTTTCCGTTTCTGAAGTTGAGTTTGACACATCCCGTAACAAATAGCTTCATAATAGTTTTGTCTCATTTTTATATGCCCTAAACAAAATAAGAATGGAAAAATACTGCAAGAACTTTTAACAATAAGTGGGACTTCGATAACTGGGTCGAAGCATTTGACGGAAAAGATGTTGCTATTGACAAAGCCCCGGGAAGTGGATTTTTGTATTATAATTATAGATTTTTAAGTGATATGCTATTTGCTGTTATAATAATTAATTACGAAGTTATGTGCGCAAATATAGGAACTGACTGAATTGTGACTGATGGGGGCGATTTTTAAATCCACAAAATTTTACAAACTGGTTGTTTGAACTTGACTTCATAAAGCTTAGTACCAAATACAAATGTTTCCTTACTATATGTTTTATTAAGCAATAATCCCTATGGTATTGAAAAAAATGTAATGAAACCATTCCCTCTGAAAGGGATAACTGATGAAAGAAAAATATTTAATTACCACTTGTCTTAAGCTAGAAGAGTAGTGAAGAATGGGTTCGGTATATTAGCCGCCCATTTTAGAGTTTTGTGAAGAAATATGAATGTCAAAATCAAAACAGTGGATTATATTGCAATAACGTGTGTTTTGCACAATTTTTTACGTTGAAAGTACCACAATATATAGTTACAAATTCTGTTGATCGAGAAAATACTACAACATTTACATTTTATCAAGGAGATTAGCATCAACACACAACCGATGACTTGGTATCGTCCAAAGATGTAATCAAAAATCAGCATGGCGTAGAAAGAATTTTTGTTCGAAACAAGTTTACAAAATATTTTAGTTCAGAAGGATAAAATATTAAATAAAAATATCACTCAATATAGCATTGTATCCCGACCTTAAATCAATACTCACTCACTACTACTCGTCTCAAGAAAACCATGGCATCAAAATACGACAATGTAGGTTCATGAACTTCATCAGTTCCAAGATTATTACGACTCGGCTCCTTAACCTAAAATATCAAAAATACTCAGTAAATAGTATGAAGACAAAAATATAAATTTAAATAATATTTAAATCTATAAGCGACTACAAAAATTTAAAACAAGTATTTGAAGACCCAAGGTGTATTATGAATAACTGTGTTAATTGCAAAACAATCTTTGTTTTAACTGTAAATCGACTATAAGCTAATAATTTTAATACAAAGTAGTTTGGCAATGATACGTAATAAGACAAATATTTTTGATTCCTTAAAGTAGCTGGCTACTTTATTACTTTCTTAAATTTTTATTTATTTGCCAAAGTTTTTGATGACCGTTAGTACCAAGAGCCCTTTGGAAATTTCGAGGAGCGCTTTCTTTCCTCATTTCTCATGTTTTTGTTTTTATAATCCTTGCGCCATTATGTATTCCCAAACCAAGTACACTCAAGCGATTAGAGGCACGATTTAGGGCAGTAGCTAGTGCACTAGATGAGCTAGCGTGCCATACAATCGCACTAGGTTGGAGTACTAATTGTCTAACTGCCTTTACACGATTCGAAATTAACACGCTGGATCACTGACAAATATCTAATAAAAATCTCGATAATTTCACCTCATATACAGATAATCACTTGATGTTTTGAACCACTTCACTGATTATAAATAATATATCTCACTCTATACATTTTTATTTTAAATTTACATATTTAATTCACGTTAGTAGTCCTTTATCCGGAGTTTCCACATAAGATGAATACCAGGCGGTAATATGGATATACATTGCGTCTCAAATTTAAACATCACTTATTTTTATAACATTTGGAAATAATATATGTATTCATGATTGTTTTATAATTACAGGAGTTTATACTTCCTGAAGCAGATTTTACCAGTGTCGGCGTTTTGAAAAGAGGCAACAAACAAAAATTGGGGTGAAAATTCAAAGCTCGTATGGAAGACATGTGTACGATTGAACACAGGAAGCACAGATTAAGAATATTACAAAACTTGACGGGCAATTTGAAGAAAATGAAAATTCATAAAATATTACATTACCTGATGAATGGAATAACCTAACGATTTTATTGGATATACACAAAACTTCAAGTAAATTTTTCCAAATTAACAAATACAATTAAAACTAGAAGGCGATTCATATAAATTACAGTTTTTACACTATAGATTAGCAATAACTTGAAGTTTTAATGTAGTTAGAAGTTTTAAGTTAGTTAGGAATTTAAAATATTAAAGTGTGAAATTATTAACGATAAAGGTTTTTTTTTTTTTTTCTGTTTGTATCCTGCGATCAGTCATTAGAACTATAAGCAGGTAGGTTGTGGTATGTATCTTGTTTGGGCGAATATGAGGGGTAATGTTGTTCGCGTCCGTAGGAGCTACCTAACCATAACCCTACACGTACCCCTCGGGTGGTGCCAATTGAACAACAAACGCCGAGTCGTAGGCGGCGGTCAACTAACCTACTAAGCAAGCCTAATAGCTTCTTATGTTGGAGGTAGGAAATGATCTCCACACCCGTAATCTTGTGGTCATGTCTTGCAAGAACGGAGACCTGGGCTTGGTCGCCTGGGTCGCGAGGAAGACAACCTCTTAACCTGAAAAAATAACCCTAATCTTAAGGTGTGACCGTGCCGATAGGATGAATGGCTGCAGGTAGTCAGTCTCTAGCGCAAACCTTGATGAAACTGGCTCACATCGTTGAAAAGTGCCCTCTCACAGGAATGGGCGTTACCCTGTGAGTGACCTATTATATCGACCCTACTCGTGGGAACAATATGAATTCCAAACAAGAAACAATATCACAACCACAACAGAAATTACTTAAACAACAAGTACTTCATCAAAGCTACTTCTCTAGGCAAAGATCATCATCCCTCTCTGATATAAGTAGAGGACAGTCAACAACTTCAAAAAAACAACCTGAATCAGACCTGTTGCCTGTTGAAACTACAGCAATAAAAGATATCTCTCAACATCCTGCCCCACCCATATGGCAACATGTACCACTTCCTCGTGGCAATAAGAAGAGGAAAATGTACGATTCTCCACCACCGTCTAATGGAATTGTAAATAAGAACCGGTTTAGCAACTTACCGCTTGATCCAAATGATGACATTGCCCTTTCAAAAACTCAGAAACCCAACAAACCACCACCAATAGTTCTGAGTGGTATAGAAGACGTCAACGAGTTAATAAAACTAATTGAAACTGTTAGCCAAAAAGATAATTATAAGCTCAAAATGATTACCAAAAATATCCTTCACGTGCTAATGAAAACTCCAGAAGAATATAAGAAAATTATCAATCTCCTCAGAGATAACGGGCTTATAGGGTATACTTTTACGCCTAAGAACTCCCAATGCTACCGAATTGTCTTGCATCACCTCACACCTCATGAAGCTATTGTTGAGGCAGTTCAAGCGACCAACAACTAAGTCAGAGGTGAAATAATTAATGCACGATACGGCCGGAAATCAAAGTTCATTGTACAATGCCAACGCTGTCAACAATATGGTCATACTAAAAATAACTGCATGAGACCATTTAGATGCGTGAAATGCGGTGAAGACCATAAAACCTCAGAGTGCAAAAAGAATAGGACAACTCCAGCCAAGTGTGCTTTATGCTGCTGCGACCACCCTGCTAATTATAAAGGATGCCAAATATACAAAGAAATACTAGCTCGAAGGACCAAGAATCTCGCCTCTCGCGCTAGACTACCCTCTCAAACACCTGTTATCAACATACCAACTACCACCAACTTTGACACTAAGGGTCATAGTAACACCCACAAAACATCTTATGCCGATATTGCCAAAGGTAGGCAACCAACAACACAGCAATCTACTCACCAACAATCTAATAAATTAGAAGATATACTTGCCAAACAAAGTGAGAAAATGGATCTCTTAATTCAACAAATAGGCTCCCTACTGGAACTTATAACTACCCTGATATCTAATCTGACAAAATGACTTCTCTACACATCGCCACGTGGAACTGTAAGCCCTATTGCGATACCCCGTGATACCCATAGCTCCTATCTAACTAACGCTAAAACCGATTGGAATGGTTTCCGAGAATATCTCGACGAAAATATCACTCTCAAACTTCCGTTAAAAACTGCTGAAGATGTAGACGATGCATCTTCAGCAGATCATTCATTACAAACCTGATCCAAGTGGCAGCGTGGACAAGCACACCCACACTGAAGCATTCATTTGCGAATACACCGCTCCCGTTTGAAATCCGTCAAAAAATTTATGAAAAACGCCGCCTTCGTAGAGTTTGGCAACTTTCCCGTAACAGCGAAGACAAAACGCGACTGAACAAAGCAATAAAAGAGCTAAAGATTCTTCTTGCTGATGTCACTAACGCTGCAGTTAAACAAAGACTGGAAAAGATGTCACCCAATGGCCATGGGACCCATTCTTTATGGAAAGCTACCAGGAATATGCCACAGCCCCAACAATGTTCACCGCCAATCTGGAATGGCAATACATGGGCACGGACAGACCCAGAAAAAGCTGAGACCTTCGCCAGTCATCTTGCTAATGTCTTCAAACCTAACAGATCTGACAACCCTGAGGACCCTGAAATAGATCTGATCCTAAATCAGGACCTGCAGCTGTGTCTGCCGATAAGACCTACTTCCCCAAAGGAGCTGTCCAAAGAAATAGCCAGCTTGGACTCGAAGAAAGCTCCAGGATTTGACCTGATCACCCCGAAGGTACTCAAAGAGCTTCCTAGAAAATGTATTGTCTTCCTGGTAACCCTCGTTAATGCAACCTTCAGAACAAAACATGTCCCTGCTATTTGGAAAATATCCGAGGTAGTTATGATCCATAAACCCGGTAAACCAGTCAACGATGCATCCTCACACCGTCCTGTCAGCTTAACTCCAGTTCTAAGCAAATTGTGGGAAAAAATAATACTTACTAGGATACATGCATACCTAGATATCAATCACGTCATACCAGATCATCAGTTCGGGTTTCGCAAGCAACATTCGACCCTAGAACAAGTACACAGAGTCTATCGTACTATACGAGACTGTTTGGAAAAGAAAGAATATTGTTCTGCTGCTTTCCTGGATATCCAACAGGCATTCGATCGGGTCTGGCACAAAGGGTTACTATGCAAAATAAAGCAAGCACTTCCACACTCTTTCTACCCCTTGACGGATTCTTACCTTAGAGACAGAATGTTTCGAGTAAAACACCGTGACGCCAGGTCTTCCTTGTATAGTTGCCACGCAGGAGTACCCCAGGGATCGGTACTCGGTCCGGTGCTTTACAACATCTTCACGAATGACTTACCCCAGACACCTAATATTACAGTAGCAACCTATGCTGACGATGCTGCATTTCTCGCATGTAATAGCAGTCCAGAAGAGGCAAGTAAATTGCTGCAGGCACAACTCGATGACACAAATAAATGGTTGAACAAATGGCGTATAAGAGCTAGTGCCCAAAAATCTCACCACATCACGTTCACTCTGAGACGTGCAACTTGTCCTGCAGTCAACTTAGGTACCAACACCTTACCGCAATCGTCCTGCGTCAAATACCTGGGGTTTCATCTGGACCGAAGGATGACATGGAAAGACCACATCAAAAATAAGCGTAACGAAATCAATTTTCGATTTAGAAATTTGCTATGGCTTCTAGGAAGACAGTCAGCACTATCCCTAAGCAACAAACTAAGAGTGTACTGCTCCGTAATAAAACCCATTTGGACATATGGGATTCAACTGTGGTCATCGGCCAGTAATTCGAACATACTCTGCCTACAAAGAGCCCAAAACAATATACTTAGGGTCATATCAGGTGCACCATGGTACTCCCGCAATTCGGAAATCCACGAATACCTACAAATTTCAACCATCGTAGACGAAGCAAAACGCTACACAGCCACATACAAAGATCGTCTGACATTCCATCCTAACCCACTTTCGCACATGCTGTTGCAGCCCAACTCGATAAAGAGACTCAAGAGAGCTGACGTGCTTCATAATTAGAGCGATTAAGGGCACTGGCCCTATAGTCGCCCAAACAAGATAACGATAAAGGTAAAAATATGTTTTTAAAAATTGTTTATTTATATAATTCATATCAATTTCAATACAAAATGCTGACATGAAGTAAAAAAAAAATTAATTTGTTAATAAATGACCAAGAATGACAATAATATTTGCTTGATAATGTTTTAACAAAATATTCTTTCATAAAAACTGATGGAAATACTGCTGTAGCGGTCTATGTGTCCGTCAAAAATCAAACTGTATTTTTGATGAAAACGTAGATTTAATGACTATCATTGTTAATCTTATATTTGAAATATTCAAATATAAGGTTAACAATGATAGCATTTAATTTAACAATAATTAGAATATAGCGGTACGCGAAGAAACAAGTTAGCCTCGGCGAGCTAACGATTTCGGCCGACAGGTCTGGTCGTTTCGTGTAGATCGCCAGACTTCTAATAAAATAAATATTGTAATTTAAATTAAAAAACTACAGAAGTTTACTTAAAATTGTTTTCCTAGCTCGACACCAGAAGATACGCAATGAAACTGGTATAGGTACTGTTTGTAAGAAAAGCAGATAGCCTTATTTATGTATGTAATTTGTTTTCACTTGTATGTCACATATAATTCAATTATAACCTAGTACTCTAAGTTTTTAGAATTAAACAATCTGAACCGCGTTGAAGTCATAAAGATATGTTTCGGAAGTCATTATATTTTTGACAAATACTAAAATTGTAAAACCTCGTTTTTTTTAAATTTTAGTGTTGTTTAATAGCTTTAGTCAGATTTAGAAATTATTAACATAAATATACGATTAGTTCGTGATAATTATCAAACAAATATGTATCAATCGATCGTTTAAAACTTATAAAATAAAAATTTGAAACAAAAATAAGTTAAAGTCAAACTACATATTAATTAATAAAATTATTGAGTGGAATATCGTATTCATCCTCCTCAACCATATCAACATTTTAAGAATTGCCTGAATATGAGCGATCCCGAATTCAAAATAAAACTTAAATATAATTTTAAATTCAAATGAACGGCAGTGACAGCAATAATCAATGCAAATTAATAATAACTGGTTACTCGATAGACACGAATCACGGCACAGGTAAACCGCCAATATAAATATTTACTGGCGCGTTCTGATACACGTAGCCGCTTAATATTATTAATTATTGTTAAAAAAATTAAGTGTTAAATTAAATATTTTTGATTATATTTACTTTGAAAATTACCCCTATAACTATCAAAGGTAATTTTACTGATGATAATTATCGCTTCGAACCCATATTTTAATCAATATTTATGAACATAAAAATATTTTTCAACCTTTTCAAATTATTTAATAAAATTGAATTAAATTTTTGTTATAATGCCATGAATCACTATGCTCCCTCGTTGAAAATCCTACGAATGCCATCTGGTGCTTCCGACGCTTTTTCTATATGAAGTTGTATTGAAACTGTCCCATCTTTTCGTTTTTAATCTATGTAGGCGAGCAAACGCCGTTACTCGACCTACAGCTTGCAGACATGTTTTACATTGTTTTTTTTCAGGCAAAGCGCGCCAAAAAGTTTGGACGAATCTTCGGCCGAATATTCACATTTGGAACAGTTGTTATCCAACATTTAAAATAGGGATAAAAACGAGACGTTCTATTAAAACGGGACGTCTGACGATATTTTATCATATATTTAAGAAAAGGGTTGGGGTGAAAAATAAAGGTAAATATTAATATAATAAGGATTTTAAGTTATTCAGTTCAACATTAGACAAAAGTACACAGAATGACAGAATTAAAATATGGATAAAAACGAGACGTTCTAGGAAAATAGGACGTCTGACGATACTTTATCATACATATTTAAGGAAAGGGTTGGTGTGAAGAATAAAGGTAAATACCAATCTATTAAGAATTATCAGTTATTCAATTCAACATTACACAGAATGACTGAGAATTACGCAGATAGATTTCTATAAATAATACCGGAATTTAACTACGTAGTAAATTTCAAAATGATGGAAGACTTATTCATTATTCTGTCACAAGCAGTTTATAATATTTTTTGTCTAACTGGACAGGATATTTTATCGTCCCTAATATATTCAATCCGTATACGTGTAATAGGAACAATACAATAATACATTAACTAAGTACGACTGTAAGTTTAATAATGTATGCCCCATATTTAAAACACGAGTATTAAATTCTTGGCATTATTGTTTATTAATAGTAATAAATTTTTCATATCATAAAATCAGTGCATGTATAATGCAAAAACCATTGAACGGATTTTTATAAATGTCAAGTTTTATGCCTCTAGGGTTTGGTTAACATCTGTAATACAAACCATTACACTAAGTAATTGCTTAATCCTCATAAAGAATTTCACGAGTATTAAGAAATTACAGTGTTTATTTGTTTCTTGATAAATATTTTTAATTAAGTAATATATTTATATTTGCATATTGGTAACTGCAGTATAATCACTATACGCTAGATAACATTTCACCCAGCTGGATGTATGTCAGAGAAAATAAATGTATAAAATAAAGCACAAATATTTTCAGTATTTTTTTCAAAATTAGTAAAAGAATATCTACCGAATAATTGCAACATACATGATTTTCAGAACTCGACCCTACGATAGATTTGTGCGGCGACGTAAAACAATCATATTAATAATCATTAGTATAACCGTACTAAAATGATTTCAAAATAATTTTCAAGAACTTTTAACAGTAGAGCGTTTGGATAACTAAATGTAATTAAGCTGAAATAGTAAAATGGGTAAGTTTTAAATACATAATATTTCTTCACCCCTTGACGGGAAAGACGAAACAAGTTAATGATGAAACAAGGGAATGACGAAATAAAGAAATTATGCAACAATTATAATACTTTGGGGCTGAAAGCTGACACTTTTGAAAATGAAATTATTACAATGAATATATTATTATTATCGCAACATTAGGTTGAACAAAATTACTGAATAGTTTTATATTGATACTAATAATAGTGAGAAGCAATTTATATTTCAATCTGATAAACTGATCTTCAGCAACCAATAATAAAAGTAGTTGGATTTATTTTTTATCGTCGCAATTTTTCATTTACCATTTCTCTTGAAAAATGTTTTTATCTTATGTATTTATTTATTTAAATTTTAACGTTTACAAGATATTAACGTATACTTATTATCAGCAATGTAAACTTTTCTAGCCTTTAAATTTTACTTTTACTTTTACTTAGTTTAAATATTCTTGCATAGTAGTCTGTAAAATATACGGTACTGAATCATAGATAATTAAAAATAACAATGTAAGAATGTCTATACACAATTCCAAAGGAGAAAATATTACTACATATTTCAAAATGTATATATATATATATATATATATATATATATATATATATATAGTGCATGCGTGCGTAGGTGTACGACTTGACAGCGTCTGTCAAGTAATTTTTATTGACATATTTAAGGAATGCTATTAAAAACGTATATTAGTTAAGGGAGGTAAATTTTCTTAATTATCATTTCAGTTTCTTAATAGATAATTAAAGGTGCAATTTGTTAATGCGGATTGAAAATCTTATTGCATAATTGCTCCTAAAATCGTCAATTTTGTAATGGCTTTTCTATTTTCTTAGAAGCAAAATGTAACGGTGACCGATGCAAAAAAAAGACTTATGCAGACATAATGTTGACGGTGCCGTTCCGTTACCATGCCATTGCCGTTCGTGTAAAGGGTTCAATTTTGTTTCGCGTCTTTTTTTTTAATCAAAGATATCCATTTAAAAATTACCACATGTAAACTGTAAATTGCAATGAAAAAATTTAATTCCCTTCATGTTCATTCATTTTTTGAAAATTACTCAATAAGACATGTTTTTTTTTTGGAAAAAAAATAGGACATAGTTTGTATAATGTTCGCACAAATCTATTGATCACCAGCACAAATTAAGAAAATTTTGTTTTGGCATTTTAATGACACCGAATTTTTTTATTCTGTCTTTCGTCTCGTTTCAAGACCTGAAATGGCTTGTTTTGTTAATATCCGATACTATCTTGAGATGTAATTACCCGAAGTAATTTTTAATTATACAGATGTGATGTTAGATTTGAGCGGTCCAATTCTTTATCCATTACTCTTAAAAACTGAAGCCTGATTTATGAATTACAATATTGATTTTTATAATTAATTCACAAAATTACCGTTTTCTATATGAAGTTCATCGCAAATTTAAGCTACTAATATATTTGTATATTTCAGAATCGAGAATAATACAAGAAAAAGTAGATAAAGTTGTACGTAGTAAACGCAAACAGTCCGTGTGTTCCTTTCTGTCAAGTGTTAAATCAATATAACGTTCATAATATTTATAATTGAAGGAAGTAATAAATTATAATAATAAATGGATAATTATTAATATTATTTGTTATTATTAAATTACATAATTATTATTATATCATAATAATTCAAATCTAGTTTTAAAATCCTGGTTATTGAGCTCACACATATAATTTACTCGGTGTTTATCTGAACGATGGACCTTATTACTTTTATTATGGGAATCATTATCCCAGTACGATAACGAACGTGCAATTTCTAACGCGCTGTAGATAGAGGATGACACGCTCGCTATTGATTTTCAATAACTTTTAAATAATTGGATAATTTTAAATAAAACAGAACGTTGATATACGTTACTCAAAATGGCTGATAAAAAAGTCACTTACTATTGATAACCTAACCTATCTAAGATAACTGTCTAATAGTTATTAAGTATCTGTCACTTCTATACAATATTTGATAGCTAGTGAATGTCTCACCCTCCATTGGAGAAATAGCGGGGGGGGATAGTAATTCCTATCTGTTGATACGTTAAGAAAAAATTACAATTATGAATTAATTCTATTATGTTGCTGAATATTATTTGATCAACAATGTAGCTAACTGTTGTCGGTAAGTGATAAGCATAACTCATATCCTAAATAGCGCGCGGGCCTCGTGCCCGCGCGCTATTTGGGATATGAGTTATTTGATCAACAATGTAGCTAACTGTTGTCGGTAAGTGATAAGCATAACTCATATCCTAAATAGCGCGCGGGCCTTGTGTGTGTGTGTTTATGTGAAAGGTGTCGGTCTGTCTGTCTTTCTGTCTGTTCCCTTCTAATTTGAGTTCTGCAAGATTGAAATTAATTCGATGTCGTATAAATTATACATTCTAAATTTTTTTTGCACAATATTAATGTAGGTGCTGAGGTTATGGAGTTGCGTTAATACTTATGAACCGTGTGATAGAGCGCGGCCAAGAAGGTAGCGCTATGAATGACGGAGAGTAGGGTGGCGCTGAGTCACAAGAAGGGAAGTCATTGTGCCACTAAACTTTAACGTCACAATTTTGACGCGTGCAGAGCTATCATAAGCTGATATCTCATTTTATTTACTCACCTAATATTTTACTCATCACTTAACAAATAATTCAAACTATTAACCAACGTGAAAATATTAACCAACATATACTGACTCTAAAGTTAAGAAAATCAAACGAACTTTAAAGTGTTATAGTATAAACGTTGCTTCATACCATTCGTGTCACATTTCACGTCAGTCAAATAAAACGTGATGGAATAAATACCCATGATGGAATACCACACATATTACGACAAAAATCTTCAATGAAAAATTTCTTCAAATTTGTATTGAATGTAAGACTGATAATATCATTATTTATTAATTTTTTTTAAAGGAAGAACAAATATTACTTTGATATTTATGTAGTAATATTAAATATGTTCGTAAAAAAGGTATATTTTGATTGGAAATAAACCGCTGGAACTTAAAATCTATTTTGTTTATAATTTACGACTTTACTCTAATTTAGTATTTATAATTTCAGAATTAATAGTTAAGTAATTGCATTAATAATTAATTTAAAAAGAATCAATTTCTATCGTTCAGGTTATCTACATTAGTATTATGTGTAGTTAGTTGAAGACATTTTGAAGTGAAACTCTTTTGGGCATGACGACAGTAAAATTTCCAAGTTGGTAACATTTTTCATGCCACGTTTTTGTAACGTCAGAATGTAACGAATCTATCGCAAAAAGGACGAAAAATAGGTACTTAGCTAACAACCGAAAGAGATAGTTGAGCACGGTAGAATAAGATAAAAAGTGTATGCATGCGCGAAAACAGACAAAAATGGCTCACAGTACAGGCCATCAGCTGTTTTGTAAGTTATGTGCGCTAAAAATAAACTATCAAAAGTTTATTAATGTATTTATCTATTTTTGCTTTATTTGTTATTAATTTTGCGGGTACTGGCACCTATTATTGACGGTTTTGAGGATAAATATGCAGTCCAAGTGATTTAACAGGAACTCGTGAATCTGAAACTAACATGGGAAGGCATATAGAGAATTTGTGTATAGTATAGGAAATATTACATATATGATTTCAATTAAGCTGAACGCACCGTGCGTAAGATTCTTTAATAGAAGCACAATGTTGAAATGAAGCACAATGCACCAGGCATAAGATTCTTTAAACGTAGCAACGAAGGCATAAGTAATATTGTCCTGCAACCTTCATAATCAATATACCACATAATTATAGCATATCCATCAGACTTAAAAATCCATTAAATAAAAATGAGGCGTTAGATTTAGTTTTGAAAGAAGAAGAGGCCTGAACCTAAATTATTATAACAATTACAAAATTAATTTGAAATTAAGGCAATTTCAATAACAATAATTGCTTTATTCCTGTGTTGAAGAAATAATATGCAAGAAGTAGAAAAACGTGAATGGGTACGTAATATCTACCTCCGAATAATAACGACGCATATCACCATCATGTACAATTCTAATAAAAACAGAATAGTCAATAATTTGCTAGAACAAATCAGCAATAATATGACCGCTATCCGAACGACATATAGATTCATCTAAATCATTTATACACCATCGAGTCATGTAAACATATTTTTTTAGTAGCCACAGTTCTCTTACATAAATATGTCATTGAGATATTATAACTTAAATCTTTGCACTGCAACGAAAATCTTAAATTTAATATTTTTGTCGACTCGTATAACAGCTTAAAGGTATTGACATAAGAAGAAAAATTAAAGCGAACAGTTTAATGAAAGAAACAAATTTGAGGATAACTCCATGCATTGATAAAATTATTTCATATCGAATTTAATAGCAATCTTTACAATTATAAGTTAGTTTTAAAAATTTCATTCGATGGATTATTCGAGGCGTGCATAGTTAAATAAAAGATATTTTATGTTTTTTAGTGAAACGCCCAATGCAGTGGGAGGTCTCTGAGTTCATACAATGGGTACGATGGGTCGTAGTTATTATTAGTATAATAGCAACCTCTAGAGGTTGAGGAATTTCAGTAGTCAATATATTTTTAAATAATTTAATTAATACAAATAAAAAACACAATCATTTTTATTCAGTATTAAAGCAAAATTTCAAGAATCTCCGTTTTTTGAACACATGAATGAAGAAAAAACGTAAAGTTCGTAAACCATACTTCGAGTTTAGAGATGTGCTTTTATGAGGTTAACTCGCTTAAAGTGGTAAACATCACAAAAAACACATCTCTGAACTCAAAGCATAGTTTAGGTTTACCAACTTTTAAACTCGATGACACTTGATGAACATCTATTAGCTATATGCGAAATTAAATAGCATGTAATCACTCCATAGAACCCGTAATCAAACTCGCCTACAGAATTTAATATTAGAAAAATAATTTAATATTAGAAAAAACATTGTTTTCTATATTTTTTTTAATAATCTTAATCAAACCAAAAAACCATGATGTTCATGATCTCATATTATCTAACTGTTCTCAGAGCGAAAAACCCATTGGTGAATGAAATAATTTGAAGTAATTATGAAACACTAAAATTGTCGCTTCTCCATTTTTTTTTATTTGTACAAATACTATGTAAATAAATGTTATGTCAGTATTTTCAAAGAAGGCCATTACGTGTTTAATATATTAAATAGAATTTAGATTTACCCATAAATATCAACGACAATTAAATAACGATAATATCGTATAACGTCGACAACGATAACGTATAAATATCGATAGGAAAAAATAAAATCCTTTCGTCTCTTGCGTCTTGCAGCTTAATATTCAATAAAAGCAAATACTTGTACTGAAAATATAATCCAATAGTAATACCAACATAAAAAGGTAGGTTTAGGAAAAATTGTTCTTAAGCAATCTTCTGGGACATCTCCATAAAAATTTTCATACAAATGTACGATCACAACATGTACATAACAAGAGAAAGGGGTTTAAATTGTTTTCACCTGATAATAGCGAGCAAAGACAAAATCTTATTACTCTTTTATAGAGAAGATCAATAACAATCAGAAAAAATTGGCGTTTTCAAGGTTGTACCGGACATTATTTTTCCTCCTCTAACGTTACCCTCAGTAACGCGCACAAATATACTCTACGGGCAAATAGTTTTGAAAAATTTTCTATTCAATTGAAATCTTGCCTTTTTAGAAGAAAAATATATAGCAACTGAAATATCAAAGTACCTAATTTCAGTTATTTAGGGTTTTAATGAAAACTTGCCTAGTTTTATTGAATAAATAAGTTACGTTTCATTAAATACAGTTTATGGTTACTGCAATATGTTTGATTTTTGTTTTAAAGACGTGCATTGATGTTATACAGTTTAAAGGAGACAAGTTAATATAGTCATCTGGAGTAAAAGGCAATTAAAGAAATCATTTTTTAAAGCTTAATCGCCACGCGATTTTATAACTTAATTACCACATCTAAGAAACACCGTTGAAAGGAGACATTCCTTTATAACTATCTAGGTCGATTTAAACATATAATTGAATGACGCTTTATGACTCAGTCGGTTTGCATCTTTCTTGCAAACTATCTTTATTAACGAGACAAAATAACTTTTGCATGCATCTGTATCATGGATTTTTTGTGATATTTTTGCTTTTGTTTGTGAAGTTGGACTGTACCTGCTTAATATTTGGATTTTCGTTGCTTAGTATTATTGACAAATTTGGCATTTCTTCGACTTTCCACTCCGTATTGCCAATCGTTTTTGAATTATAATAATTGTACGTATACATATGAGAGGAGACCTAACGAATACTGCAACCTGTCGTCTCTATTGGCGGTATCCGGTCCATTGCATGTATTAGAAGTACATCATGTATATTCTCAAAGGAAGGTTCCTAGTAAAGGTAATGGCAGTACCAACATAGTGATACCCTCGTAGAGTACTTGATAAAACATTCTCGAGTGAGTTGAAGATAATATCTCCACTTCCGTGTATATAAAACAATACTGTGTTGGTATTTCAAACTTAGGGGTCTAAAAACAATTTCGAAGAGATAATATTTCCGTTATTTTCATTTTAATTGCTTTATTATCCATTGATATGATTATCTTATGAATAAGACGCGAAATACGATAGAAAAGAGTACATTTTAATTATTTAGAAAATTTGACAAAACAAAATGTGAAAAATCCTCAAAACACGTAATGGTACCCAAAATGCTAAACAAAGGCATCAATTTTCAAAAATTCCCATAAACTACTAATAACTCAACGCCTTGCGGTTTCTGTTTAACGTAACATACCAAAATGTAAGTGGTTTATGACCTCATCTAATATCAGTCTCAATTTTAATTATTCTTTACAGGACCCCTCGATAATTTATTGTTCAAAACGATTTAATGTCAAACTGACGTCGACTACTTTCGTAATATGTATGTTACTAAAATCTAATTATAAAGAGTTAATATGAGTTCATAACGAAAGGAAACGATTTATTACACGGCACACGATATTCTATAGAGCACTAAAATCCCCTGCATCTTTCAGAGATTGTTTCTTACTTCAACTAACGCACCTAACTTAGATTTACGTGTGGCACTGTGTTATTTCATTTAAATAAATTTTGTTTAATGATGAAGAGTACATGCCGGTATTGGCAAAGATCAGAAAGAATCTAAGCCATTTTTCAAGTAGAAACTATTGTTGAGCCAACCGTTTCATTTCTTCTATCATCATGTTAAGAAAATATTCCCGGTTCACCTGGGGAAACCAGTGTTGTGATATTCGAGGAAAGAAATTAGATTATAGCAGAAAATAATCCAGATTGAGTTAAAGATAATGATCAGCGGCTGTGGAGATTGTATCTCGGCTAATTCGGAAACAAAACTCTGTAGCTTTCACCAATATAAAAAACTGAATTAATGTGCAAATAATGAAGCAGCAAAATAGATATCGTTTATTAGGTAACTCTGGTATAGGAGACTTAGAAAAGTCGATAATTTTGTATATAAATAACTAGCTTTTTCTCGTGACTTCACTCGTGTGGCATAAGATTTTTACGGGATAAAGAGTACTTCAAGACATAGCACGCAAGCCAGACTTAATGCAGACTTCAAATGACAAAAGTTCAAAAATTAATATAAACTATTTATTAGTACCTCATGTAACCTACCTACAAGCTAACATAGATGAGTTATCTGTACCGAAAAATATTGACATGGTTTTAATAGCACTGTACCTTAACATAAATTACATACAACTGTCTGTCTAATAGTTTGAACATGTTTTTATACGATGCACGGGTGTAGCCATGAGGCTCTATCAGCTACGACGCGACGGTGACTAAATGGTAAACCGTCATAGTTTTAAACTAGATTTTGTAGTGTTATTTTAAGAAAGTAGTAAATAATTATAATTTTAAATAGCGATGACAGTGGAAAAATGGCAAGTAGGTATACTTATTTTCTTGTGTTTATTATTAGTCATTTGGAAATGTTTTTTTAAATAACGTTCGTTTAGAGAGGGCACCAAAATAAGTTGTGCAAATAAAATTGATGATGGGGAAAAAGTTCTCCCTCAAGTCATCTTTTGAAAATTTGAGAGTTTCCTACCCCTTATTTGTCGTCATAACCAAGCATATTTTCAGGAAAAACTGTAGTCTTTTAAATTCTAAGGGAAAACTATCGGGATTGGGATTGGCACGACATAACCCCCTTGAGCAATTTCGGTTGAAATAATAGCCTCGAATACATTATGTCGTACTGCTTTGGCTTGCAGCCTGATGTAATATATGTATATATATATATATATATATATATATATATATATATGCAGTACAAATTTCTAAACGACAACTTTCTCTGATGGTTATTGTTTTTCCCTATAAAAAAGTAATAAGATTTTGACTTCGCTCGCTATCCTCAGGTGAAAAAAATTCAAACTCCGTTCTCTTGCTATGCATATATTTTGATAGCACGTCCGCATGAAACTTTTTATGGAGAAGTTCCAGAAGATAACTTATGAACAATTTTCCCTAAACCTACCTTTTTATATTGAAATTGCTTTTAAATTATATTTTCAGTACAAGCATTTGCTTTTACTGAACATTAAGCTGCAATACGAAATACATGAAAGGACGTTATTTTTTTGTTATCGATATTTATGCGTTCTCATTGTCGACGTTATGCGATATAATCGTTATTTAATTGTCATTGATATTTATGGGTAAGTTTAATTTCTATTTAATGTATTAAACTCGTAATGGCCTTCTCTGAAAATGCTGACATAATATTTATTTACGTAATATTTGTGCAAATAAAAAAATTGAGAAGCAACAATTTTAAAGTTTCATAATACTTCTAATTATTTACACCAATGAGTGTTCATCGCTCTGAAAACAGGTAATATAAGCTTTCAACATCATAGTTTTTTGGTTGTTGATTAAGTATATTAATAAAATTATCACATCAAATAATCGGCGCCAAGTCGACCCTTTCTTCTTTAAAACCCTGCGAAATATGGCACTCATCTGTCAGTGCCACAATTCGCCTGGCATCGACTCCAAGATGTTCTAATAATATAAGTATTTTACCTATATATTTATGTTCGGAAATAAAATTGTACCGTAGAAGTTCTAACTAAAAAAATATAAAAGAAAGCAGAGCACTCGTGCTTTCCATTGAGTGGTTATTTAAAGTCGGTTCATTTTTATTCTAAACAGTTTAAATTTTCCATTTCTAATACCTATGATATCCCATGTTAACCAGAATGAATGAACTTACGATGAATTCAATAACAATAATACCTCATTTATGGAAATCAGAACGGACACTGGCAGCATTTAATATACCTAAATATATTCAAATGTATCGACTCGATATGCACGGACCTATATATTATGTTCCTTTTTTGATTTTAGTCCAGTGCTTTAAGACTTAATATACTTATACATATTGTAAATCCAAAATTTTCGCTTTTGACCCACAATATCAATTTAAAAACAGCAGATTCTCAAGTCTTACGATTTAAGAAAAAAGTAACACAACATCGTCAAGACAAGTTGGGACCCAGAGTTTATTGGTTGAGAGACTTTACATGAGACTCAAAATACTAATTTAAAAATAGTAGGTCATCAGGATTCACGGTTTTGGAAGGCATTACCTCTAAAGTAACAGGACTGAGGAGTTGGAACCGGGAGTTTAAAGACTGGGTTTCTCCTTGAGACCGAAAATACCAATTAAAAAACAACAGCTCTTCAAGTTTCACGATTTCAACAGGGAATACTCACGCAGCATCGAGACTGAAGATTTTTGGATCAAATATTGAAATGATATCATATGTACCAGTATGAACTTATCTACCATTTGCCCTATCATTTTCATTAGTCTAAATATCAAGGTATGGTCAAAGGAACATTATTCAAAATAGAAATGATCCACCAATTAAAGTACGCCATCTGTTACAATTAAGTGAAACTATTCTGTCAATAATATGGCCGCTATATGCGATCGTAGATATAGTCTTGTCGTGGCGTATATCTTATTTATTATTTTTTTCATTCAAATTAAAAGAAAAGGTTCTCAATTTTAGTCATGGATTTGATACGATAAATTTTTACATAAATTGGAATTTATGAAACTTAGTGGAAACAGTAATTTTTTATAAAAAAGATAATCATAACAGTTAGACGCAGTAGCACTATACTACATCGATGTGTCACGAAGGATTCAAAATTAAGGTAACATAATTATCTCAACACAATTCCAATAAATTTAAATGTATTATCTGTATCAAGAGGTTGTCTCTTAATTGTTTTATTTGACTGTATTTTATTTTACACGAAGACGGCAAAATGTCATCTTGTGCAGTGTAAAATCGTTTATACAAATTCCACATCCGTTCCTAGTAAACGTGAAAGAATAACATTGTACAGATTGGCATTAAAATATTATGATTTTATTATTTTATAAATAATAATAAATATATTTTAAAAGTATAATACAATAAAAGTGTGATATATTCTTAGAACACAATATATATATATATATATATATATATATATATATATATATAATACATGTGTGATATATTTTTAGAACACAATAATAACAAGGACACCTATATGTAACCGGTAAAATTAAATACAATTTACCCACTCTGTTTACATGATGTACTTATAGTCGTCGGTTTTGGTAAGATAATTATACAACAACCGTTATATACATCATATATACATCATATATACGTCATATATACATCATCGGCGATGATAAAGTGAAGATAAAAAAAAATTAAATTACTATACGTACATATTTTTTTATACTTTTTATTACGTACATACTTTTTTATACTTTTTTTCCTTTTACACTGTCCTCGTATTTCATATCATTTCTATAGTACTTTAGTGCAAAATGGGTAAAATTCAGGATATATAAGAACATACCGACTCAGTCAAGATCACATTGAAATTATATTTGCCCACACACAAGACCCGAATTTTCATCAAGAACTTGGTCGCAATACAGTTCAAAGGTTATACCAAATGTTATTAAATCATCTTAAATTATATTAGGCTTTCGTGTTTCATTTACGTTAATAAACACACTTACACAAAAACAAACGCAAAAGAAAACGTAAACGCACACGCACATACACACTAGCTATGCTTGCAACTTCGCGTGAACTTCACTGATGATCATCGCTTAGAGTATCGTTACACGTAAAAATATTGAAAATGGATGTTTATAAATATCATTAATAGGTGGTATGAGCTGTTCACTTTGATAAAATATCATTTCAGAACCAAATTAAAAAGTTTAGTATTTAAAAATAACATCAATATAGTAATCACTATTGCAAACCGCACAAAGAAAAAGTCGCTCAACCGGCAGGAATTGTATTCATATTTTCGAGCTACCATGCCAACAGGCTAACCATTAATTATACCAAACCCGATACAACTGGAATTTCAAACCTATTATAACTATTACTATTATCATCACTTTTATTTTGTTTTTTATTCCTTTTTGCAATATTTATGAGTATAAATAATATCAATAATAAATAATATATCTTTTAATATATCTCTGAGTATAGTTTACTAAAAACGCTCAAAGATGGCCTTGGCAGTACTAATGACATAATATTCACCAAATCGGATTTTTTTCAATCTCTAATATCTAGATAAAAAATATCCTATATGTTGCTCGAGGGTATAAACTATTACAATATCAAATTTAAGCAAAATCCATCTAGTTTCAGCTTCTATTATTACTCCATATGCTAACACTTTATTTAAAATATTTTCCATGTACAGAATTTACTTGACTACAATTTTCTGTATGTGTATAGCTACAGTACCATGCTAATCATTTTGCTGTTTTCTTCAATTTGCGAAATTCTTTCGCACTACTTATAAAGCTTTTTATGATGTTGACTTACAATATTTTTCATTCTTCCACACATCTCGACAAACTAGAAAATTATTTTAGTAACCTACAAAATAGGAGATATTGTTCGCAGTAATAAAAACACAATGTGTACGTCAGCATGTGCGTCTTTCATATTCTTTGTCAAAAATTATATACATTTAATCATTTAACACATCTTTATTTCCCATTGTCAGATTTCAACCATTTTGAATTGGAATGATAATGCGATCATACCCATTACAATAATAAAGAACCATCCAAACTGATTAAAAAATGCCAGAGATACTAGGTAATAAATACAAAAAAATACAGTCGAATTGATATACTCCTCCTTTTTTAAATAGGTAAATAAGTTGTATGTAATTTCTTTCAATATGTAAATAATGAATGCAAGGGCTTCACAACCAAAGAAAACAAAAAAAATAAAAATAAATTCAGTAGCTGGACTACCGAAGAAATACATAGGAGTAGAAATAAATTATATGATCTTTACGGTGAAAGACAGTACAATAAAAATCATTCCTTTACTAAATATGTAAAAATTTATTTGAGAAATGTTAAAAATATGTAACTCAGCCAAATCTGTTTATCTATCGAAACAATCAGGCGATAAAAAAATATTTGGAAAATTATAAATAAGGGAACCGGTAACTACAAACCTGATGAATTTAATATGAATTAAAATTTAATAATAATATGCTCTCTCTCCTGAAAATCACTTAAACTGTGATGTCAATGAATTCTCCTCCAATACTCACGTATGTACTTCTTAAATCGCCTGTCGTTGGATAGTTTTTACATTTTAATTTCATTCATGCCACGATTAAAACATTTAAAGTGTCCATACCACGATTACAACATTTATAACGTTTTCAAGACATCAAGTGTCCTTCCCTGATTTGCTGAAATACATGAAAAGAATTCTTTTGTATAGTTTGACATCATATCTGAAGATATAGATTTCGTACTCGTCTCCATAATATCCAATATCGTTGAAATTTTGGGAAAAATTATCTATGATCCTCAATTAGATGCTGTTAATGACAATAAGTTATTTCATTGGTTTAGATTTACTAAAGGGAGATTAATAAGTATTTTATTTATTAAGTATATATTACAAGTTCAGGAAACATCACAAGATTCTAATGTCATTTTTTGTCACCTTCGACAGCGTTTGACTGAAAACATTATACAATATTAATTAATAAACTAAAGTACTTTTTGTTACAGTCAAAATAAAACGAAAACTTATTTATGAGTTTGAGTATGAGTATTTACAATAAAATACCAGACCAATTGGCAAATCGGTTACTGATTATTTTTAAACGTCAAGTTAAACAATATCTCATTAAAAAACCTTATTAGATTGTAAATTAATAAATGATTGATCATAACACTTGGAAGCTTCGGTCTCCATAGGATGACATTTCCGAAGCGATAATAGATTTTACTCAATACGTAAGAAAACTAGCAGCCTACTTGAAGAAATATTTAAAAAAATTATTTGTTTTTGGAATTATTCATTTTGGAAAATTTTCGTTTATTTATCAATTTTACCGCAATATTTCATTATAATGAATGAATTTTAATACTGATACCTTTACCGTTTCCATTTCACAAAGGAATTTTTGTGAACAAACCAATTTGACACTTAAAATATGGTTCACACAAATATATATTGGATCAGCCGACAACTTTTTACAAACCTTATTATATTACACCCAAAATATTTTTAAACCACATACTATAATCACTATATTAACCTAAAAAAACTGTCACAATAAATAATGTGATAATTACCAGTACCCTTATTTTCCTAATAAAAAAATGAAATTTAGAGAGAGAAATTGGACAACCCTTCATTTTGATAACGCAACAGTCAGGCGTTTGAAACATTTCGTGAATATCCTCGAAATTTCGACGCTTGAAATTTCTAGAATATATAGTTTCAATTTTATAAAACATTATAGTGAGATTTAACGTTATAGTGAAAACATTAAGTCAGTTTCCACTGTTATAGAACTATAGTTGATTACGTTATATACAAATATTCTTTTTTGTTTTGTTTTGGCATAAAAATTATAATTAAACAAACGTTGTCACATATTGATTTCTTTTCAAATAAGTGTTGGTATTATTTTGAAATGTGGAATACTTATTTTATGTGCACTTTAGGGTAGTGTTATTTTATAATAGCTAAGCTTTTATGGTACTTTTATTTCGATGTATATTTTTGATGATTATTTTTAATGTAGATATAAATGTAATAGACATATTTTAAAAAAATCTAATGTTTCTATTCGATAATATATATACACATCACGCTATCCATAATGACCCATAGCGTAATGATTCCAGCTCCTGTCTATAATACTAAGGATTCTATTCCTGACTGTGTGTGTGTACTAAGCGGGTAATGAAATAATAATTAGAGCAATCATCTGAAAAAAAACGTATATCGACATTTGTTGCTTCGTACGAGTAGTTTAAAAAGTAATACATGGATACCAGAGTAGTTTAAAAAGTAATACATAGATACCAGAGTAGTTTAAAAAGTAATATATGGATGTCAATGACTGTGGCAAGAATAATATTTACTTCATCTTAAAATTAGGGAAACATATCAAAGTACATTAGAAAGGGAAGAAATACAATGCCCATTTTTTATGATCTTGTTAATCTTTTACAATGACTTCTAAAAATTAATTACATACTTTGTTGGATTTTTATTGTTATTTTTATTTTGTCATAGTTTTGGTATAATACAATTATGTTTTACATTGTATTATATTTTTTCTTTTTCCCTAATTGTCAATTGTAGAATTGTTTGTCAAAAATGAATGCTACACCGCAGGAAATACTTCAGATTTTCATGCAAAAAATATCTTTTATTTTCAGTATATAATCTAATCGTATGCTAAATTTTGCGTAGATTTATTTAGAAATTACGGAGTTATAAAGTCACAAATAAGCATAGTATTTGGGAATTGATGACGGACAAAGAAAGATCCTATTTGTTGGCTATAAAGGAATAAATTGCGTCTTTTTTCTAATCGAGTGCAAAAATATTACACATAACTCTTTTTAACATACCCAATACTTGCCTGGAGTGCGATGTTTACCCACAGCGGCGATATCTTCGCATCTGTTCACGCAGATTGGGAGTTATTCCCTCGATTTGCGCTGAATAAAATGCGCAAGTATCGTGTGTACGAAAAATATGACAAATAATTATGAATATTATTTTTAATTTTCTGAATCTTAATTTTCTTAATAGTCATATTTTAAATTATATTTTAACGACAATAAACTCTTTCTCAGTCAAGGAATAACTACTTCCTTTATTTGATTTCCGACACTTATTTTTTTTTTATTTCCAATACTTATTCCTGGATGCTATGTATATTCATCCATCTGTCCAAACTTTTGAATTTACAATATTAAATAAGATTTTAAACTTTTATTATTTTGCGACATTAACGAAAACCAGGTTTTGACTTAGTAACGTTATTCTATATTGAGACTTACTAATTTTACTCTAACACCTTAATTTCACCTGTCTTTCCCAATATCATCAGTTTATCAGATAAAGATACCAATTTACACTTACGAATTTTGCGGCAAAAATCGCGAAAAAAAAATTAAAAATATTTTTTTTTCATCAATGTCTTTCTCCACTAATGGCTGTAATTTATCAATAGCGTAAAGATATTCTAGCCACAATATGAGTACATATGCACTGGTGATACAATACGATTTTGCATTCACTGTTTGAGCAATTTACGTTATATTCAAATTGTTCAATACGGATGAGAACTATGTTCGAAAGGGATAACTAAAAAAAAGAAATATGTAGGATTGCACTGCAAGTCGAAGCGTTAGAACAAAGTTTCGCTGTATATTATGATATTAATTTTTATTCTCCATTCGGATATGTATATTTGATAAAACTAAATTATTAGTTTTTGTATTGAGGACAGCCTCTCCCTGTACGCCTGTTGTGCAAGATTTAAAATATAATAACCTTATTGAAGAAGTATACGTAGTGATAATCTGGGTTAGTCTTAGCACATATCTAGCATAATTAACATCGGCGTCATTAATTAAGTCAGTATGCATAAAGATTCAGGAGATCAATTTTATTTTTTCGTTAACTGTATGCGCACGGATGCCATCCAAACATGACGGCGATTACGTGATCAATGTTACCAACGTGACCAACGTGATGGTGATTATTCCGCAGGATGCGCTCCAATCTATCTTTCTTATTGGAATACTCTCGACTATTGCCATTTTCAAAAATTGATCTCTGGACATTTGGCATTTCATAAAATTATCTAATTTTAGAAGTAAAACTTCTTTAGAATCGTTGTGATTTGAAACTTTATGAAATGAAAATGCGTCACGACAAAGAAACAAGTGAAGCTTCTTTAGAATCGTTGTGATTTGAAACTTTATGAAATGAAAATGCGTCACGACAAAGAAACAAGTGAAGCTACTTTAGAATCGTGATTTGAAACTTTATGAAATGAAATTGCGTTACGACAAAGAAACAAGTGAAGCTTCTTTAGAATCGTTGTGATTTGAAATTTTATGAAATGAAAATGCGTCACGACAAAGAAACAAGTGAAGCTTCTTTAAAATCGTTGTGATTTAAATTTTAGGTCTCCTCTTTATGTCATGCTTCGTAGTATTGCCCTCTCGTCTATTAAACATTGTATAAATGTGTGCACCTGTATATTGCCGAGCTAAAGCGAGAGAGCAAGCGTCGGTGTGTATCTATATTGCACACTGTCTAATGCTTGTTAAAATAGTAATTGACGATGTATTTAAAAGATATATAGATGAAATTGAAACTAAAATATTTGTTTCCTATTTACTTACCATAAACCTCTCGTGTCATTTGTTCGAAGTTAAAACACGGAGATTGACTAATATATAATGTGATATATGTTAAATATAATGTTATTTTACACTTTTAAACGTAGTAAAAATATTATAAAAAAATAAACCTTCCAATTTTCCTACTCCTGATATTCTATTTTTATATTATTCTCTCGTAGGTTACTTTTCCGAAGTTTCACTTCTACCGTGTCTGACCGTGTGTGAAAAAACATTGTGTGTGTGTGCAATACACACAATGTTTTTTTGTACTATATTAAGTTCATTATATTATCGTGTGTTTTATATTATTAAATTCAGTGTTTCATGCAATTATGTATATTATTTGTATTTTTTTATGTAATTAAAAAGACGGATGAACCGAGAACCGACTGGAATGCTAACATGTTTGTCCTTAGTAAAAGAAAACATTCTAAGAAGGATTAAACCTCGAAAGAAAAAAAACACTTTAATAAATGTACATAAATACACATAAAAGAAAACATCCAAGGAAAAGCATATTTTATTTTGGGTTTGTTTAGCAAATTATACCAACAATTTGAGAATAAATAAACTGAGATTGCCACAAAATCACTGTAAACTAAATCCAAGATAATCTGGGCACAAATGAAAGCATATGTGCTAAAAGATCACATTACTTTTAAATTAAATAATGCTTAAAGACTTCTGTGTGAAACAATTTCAGTAATAAGCCCCGGGTATGGCACAATTAATATTGGAGAATAGACATCTAGTTTTGCGACTGCAGGTCCGGATACTTCTCCGGTTTGATAATCAGTGTCGAGGATAAGGAAAATTCATTGCGATGTGATTACTATACTGTGCTAATTTCTTTGTCACATGTTATGTTAATTTGATTTTTTGATATATAAATACATCTTTTGTATTGTAAGTGCATTTTGATGTAATTGTTCCATAGTAGTATATTTTTCTGTGACATATTAGCGTATATTTTATAAGTATTATTTTTTATGATTATTTTGTAATAACTTAATTTTCTATGTCCTAACTAATTATTAACATATCTTGAAAGTAAAGTATCGTTTGTTAAGATGCTAGAATATATACTAGATAGATCGATGATAGTAGATGAAGGTTTACCAAGTGTGATTTACAAGTAGAGATTTGACTACCGACATATTTTTTATATACGAAGTCTTAAATTTGTAGTCACAAGCCTGGAAAAGGTATGGAAGGAACTTTGTATTATCGTAAGGTTTTTCGATAACAGTTATATTTATAAATTGTTTGAAAGACTTGAACTTACATATTTAAATGTCTTCTAAATTTAAAATATAACCTATATAATCTAAGTTACGTTTGTATACAGTTTAAATGTGTGCATCGAAAAAATCACATTATTTGAACACAAATAACTTACGTGAATGTAAAAAAAAGGTTTAAAATACCCGTACTATCAAATTGTTTTTTTTGCAAACATTCCCTTTTCAAATGTAATGGAGTAGAGTATATATTTGGTAATTTACTTTATTGCCACTAGTCTTATATGAACTCTCCGAGTTATAATCATCTGTTTCATTAAATTATTTATTCAATATTTGATTCAGTTTTTATGACAGCTAATTGAAACAAAACTTCTTTTCACGGAGATTTAAAAAAATAGCGGCTCCGCTTTTACTATATTTCTTAAGCTGGGTTTTATAAGTATAACCTAAGTCGATGAGATCTCTGGACAACCTTGAAGAATTTGATTTTCCAGCACCGCCCTTTTTTCTTTCCGATTAACTAGGACGTTAAGAAACTAAATTAACCGCGTCAATAACTCGCTATTGACGCGGTTACAGATGATAAATTTGTGAGTTACGCTCTTTGAAATGGGAACATGGTTTTTAAATGTTACTTGAAGGCGTATTTACATTTTTAGTGAAAAACGTCTATTTTTGAAAGTTTATTATAAACTTTGGAAATATGTACTATAATTATTTTAATATGAAGACATAGATCAACCCAACATTTATAATTCATGCCTATTTTTGTTGTTTTTATATGTTTATATAACAGTAACATGTAATTTCGTGGTGTTTATTATTTTCAGTTTTGTATTTATCAGTTTAACTAAGGTGTTAAAAATTATATATAAATATATATATTATGATTTCTTTTAGATGTCCCGTCAATATCGAATATTCTGCGGATTTCAGCGTGGTCAGAATAAATGCGAAACAGGAATAATTATAAGTTATATTAATATATATATATATATATATATATATATATATACATATTTCATAATATGTTATACAAAAATATTTAAAGGCAAAAAACTGAATATTTTTTCCTTACACTTGAACGTTATCGGCACAAAAATTGTTAAGTAGAAGTTTTGTTCATAATATCATGATTACATTTGTCTAATTTCTAAGTAATTTGTCGTATTTCTAAGTAATCGAAATATGAACATTTTTAAAATATTTAACTGATTCATCGTAAAGCTAGATATCCACAATATCTATTTCCATACATTAGTTTGATAATTGGAAAATTAATGTACGTCTGTACTAGAAAGAAATATGAACATAAAGGATCTTCGACCATAGATTTACAAACATTTTTGAAAACAAATACCTTTAAATTGAAATTGAATAATTTCATTATGTTGAAGAACCAAATAAATTGTTATTTAGTTAGCTTCTATAAAAACGAGCCATGTTTTAAACACATTTTATATGAAATTGTTTATAAAACAGAAACAAAAAGTCAATAAGTAAATAATTTCTATACAAAATAGTAGCCTGTTGCATTTTTCATGCATTAAATAGAAAGTGCAAACAAATTAAAATTCAGTTAATATCAACGATTTTTACCCATGACGGAACAGAGGAAGAGGTGAGAGGTTGTTTGTTTGTTTGTGTGTGCAACCCAATGTTCCCATTTAACTCCAAAACGGTTTGCTTGATTTAGATACGGTTTTCTGCAAAATGTTTGTGATTCATTGGCAATTGGCAATGGATTTTTTTTTAAATCCCCCGACTAAAAGAAAATTCTTCTAATAGATTCAATAGATTCTTCTCTATTAATATAATTACAAACCCAAGAAAATCAATTGAGGGTGCCATTGTCATTTCCATTCCCAATATCAATTACATTGTAGCAGCATAGAAAAGCTATTTGTGCACCTTGATTGAGAATTTCAATTATTTTTAGGCATAAGCAGGGCATGGTAGCCTCGACGGGTTTTCTCGGGTTTGTGGTTATATTAAGTTATATTAATAGGTTCTTACTTTCTTTTAGTCGGGGGGTTTTCAAAAAAATATTTAATCGTTTTTCAATTACCACGACTACATCTCTTGCATGTTTATGCAAAATTGGTAATTTTGCTTTTCATATAAATCTAATTAATGTAAAAATGTCTGTGGAGAATGCTCAAGTTTCAACTATTTCAGTCTGGAGGCTATTATAAGATTATTATTAAGTTTAATTGAATCACATGATATTTTGGCTCATAAAATGAATATCGCAGCAAAGCCACATAATCATTTCTCACGTGTTTGTAAGAGATATACCGCAGGAGTGTATTTTATATTAATGAAGATCTTTTCCCGGGAGTATATTAATTAGGTATTAAAGTATTATTGGTCATAGAATATAAAAGATAAAATTGTTAGACCCATTTTCTGAAAAAACTAATCTCACCTTTTTTTGAATAAAATGTCTCGAAATTCAAGATTGAAAAAATAATCAACCAATAGGTTAGGTATTATTTTATAATGCGACTTATTCAATGTTACGGTCATGTTTTGTGGACGATTTGTTCTCCGATCCTGGATGGATGCTTACGTATTTTACTAAAAAAATAGGCGGTTAAAAGGTTTCATCGTACTTCCACCCACGTCCAACTGCGTTCACACTGAGCTGTTTAGTAGTCTACAAATGTAAAAAGAAACCATTATGAAGCCATCAATATTTCTGCCTCTAAGCCAATATATTCTACTTAAGCAATATATTTTGTGCATTAGCATACACCATAATTACTTTAAATGTTTCGAAGAATATCGATAAAAGAATATGCCGTAGACCAAATACATTTGAGATTGATATTTAAAGAGATAAACGTGTTCAAAATAACAGAACTCGTTGTTACACGTCTTACCTCCTTGAAGTGAGATTTGGAATAGGATAATGAGCCGTACTGAATGTGGGTGCCAACTGAAAGTTTCGCTATGTATATATGGTGTTTTGCGGACGAAATTAATTTCGTCCGCAAATCATATAGAATAAAAATTACTAATTTTCATAATAACAAAAGATGCATATTTCGTCATAAAATAACCATTTACTGCGGCATTACTAATATTAAATTTCACTTCCGTTTATTTAAGCGCGAGCGAAAGGCATGAGTTTTCAACGTAATTCATAGATCTTTATGAAGCTAAATTGTCTCTATGTAGTTCATCTCTTTGTTACAATTATCTTAAGGCTAAAACAATTCAGATATTAAGTATGAATGATGTATATAAATTAAAATCTATACCATACTCATAAGGACGATTGGCATTAAAACTATCTTTTCTCGCATAATTTAGTATTTAAGACAAATTGTCTTTGGTATTATAGTCATTAGGAGTATTTTTTACAATGTGCTAACTAACTATCTAAATCTTTCTTGGGCGGAATCGTTTGAAGGTAATATACGAGGAGAACATTAGAAATAGAATGGGCTTCTACTGATACCATCCTATTCCATCTGTGTAAATCACAATGTCATAGCCAGAGGCTTGTTTTTTCTAGTAAACGTCACATACGGGATTAAAATTATGACATAATTTTATTGAAATAATGGTTTTTCAACGGACTGTGGTACTTACAAAAAGAAAGCAAGTAGAACTCTCAACTATGAGTGGACCTGTCAATTATGGGTATAACTTCACTACAAGGGTTCCTTAGACATTTAGGCACTTATGAAAATTTGAGGATACATCGTATTTCTATTAAACTATTTATAAATTTTAATTTGTCACGACGTAAATACTTTGCCTAATATATCCGTCACAGGCGTAAAACATGGTATTTCAAAAATACAAGAACTAGGATAATCATTATTTTTTCTGTAGATTTCCATATTTTTTAAATAAAAGGTATACCTTTTAAATAAAAGGTATTAACATATTTGATTTCCATATTAATACCTTTTAAATAAAAGGTATTAATATGGAAATCTTCAGAAAAAATAACGATTGACCTAGTTATTGTAATATTGTAAAATAATATTCAACTTGACATTTAAATTTCAAAAAAATGTTGATTACTACCAACCTATTTTGCACTAGCTGCTTTTTTATGTTAAAGAGGGTATATATTGTATATATTGGTTGTAAGAGATTGCTCTCGTAGCAATAAGCCCGCCATATGAATCAATTAGATACATTAAAGCACAGAAATAAATAAATAAATAAATATATATATATATATATATATATATATATATATATATATACTATCTTTATCACTTATATATGAGCATTAAAAAAAAACAGCTAGTGCAAAATAGGTAGGTTAATAAGTGATATCACCACGCCGAATTAAAGTTTCTCTATCACATGGTTTCTGAGAAAATCGGCTGTGACAGATAAACCGAGAGACAGATAAGGCAGCGATCTTACAAGGATTCTGTTTTTCAGTTTGAGGTGCGGAACCCTAGGAAGGGCGTGTATTTTTCATACTGACGAAAACAATAAACCTAAATTGACATAATTTATTTCATTGCTATCATGAGCGTATTCTGATTATAGCAAAACATCGCAAGTATCATGCTAGAATAAATTGCCATAATACTTACGAAGTTTGGCTTGTCAATAGTAGGTTCGAATCCGGGTCATAGATCAAGCATTACACCACATATAAAAAAACAAAAATGTTTAATATTCGCAATATTCAAATTGTTTTCACTTAAAATGCACACCGCACGAATACGATGATAAATATAAAGTATTCGAAGCATGAAACAAACCTTCATGGACCCAATCTAATTAAGCGAGGTCTAACTCGCGACTGACTTGCGCTTACTGTGACAAATAACGTTCATACTAGCATGTATGAAAGAAAAAAATCATACTAGCAAGTATGAAAGAGAAAGTTTATACTAACAAGTATGAAAGAGAAAGTTCATACTGGCAAGTATATATGAGAAAGTTTAAACTAGCAAGTATCAATGAGAATGCGAAAGGAATTTGTGTACTTGGTTTAATTTTTTATAGTTTTTTATTAATATGTACACAGAAGCCAAATATAATTTCGAATTGACCATATGCGTAATATATCAATTATAATTTCTTTGGTTACGTTTCATACAATTTCAATCTGTATTTTTTCGTCAAAGATTCTCCTATATAACGATTTTCCCTCTCTTTCCACCAATTTTGGCTACCAATTATATTATAAAACATTTTAATGGGAAAAAGGCGAATATACAAATATAAATGGATAAATTATGAAAAGAAATGATAATTATCGCTGCTGTATTGAAAATGATTGATTTCTCGAATTGGCGTTGATAGACTCTTAACGGACCTTACGGATATGAATTCACCTGATAATTATTTTGCGTAATGTAAGATGAACTCATTATAAGAATATCTCGAAAGTCCATCTTTATTGTTAATTTTAACGTGTCGTATTTTATAGATGATTAGACTAAAATTAAAAAGAAATATTTTTTTCTCTGAAATGCATGAACTAGCATTCGATACGAATTTTAATACCTATATGTTAAAGTTGAATCTTTACCTATCTTTATTTATATTGTAAAGGTATTATTGGTAGCATTATTCATTTATATGAAGAATTATGCTTGCCTTGACATTTAGTAAAACATATTGTTTTTTAATTTTCCCAAATTTTGTTTGTACCACTTTTTCGGTTATCGAGTATCATTAAAAAAGGTAATACTTTAATAGTATACGCAAGTGTAGTTTCACCTTATCTCCAGACATTAGCTACTCAATTGTCAGATTAACGTCCCCATCGTCTAAACGAGGATCAAGCTCTAAAACACGTAATATACTAGAAGAATTATGCTTGCCTTGACATTTAGTAAAACATATTGTTTTTTAATTTTCCCAAATTTTGTTTGTACCACTTTTTCGGTTATCGAGTATCATTAAAAAAGGTAATACTTTAATAGTATACGCAAGTGTAGTTTCACCTTATCTCCAGACATTATCTACTCAATTGTCAGATTAACGTCCCCATCGTCTAAACGAGGATCAAGCTCTAAAACACGTAATATACTATGAGAAATGCCGAAGATCTCACCATCATGAGATTGTGCTTGGAATGTAAAATATGAATTTTGGCAACAAAAAATATTCATGTAATAATCGGGAGTACATTTTTCACATACAGTTGTGGACTAATTAAAAATGTCTTCATTTAATAATCTGAGTCGAATATACAAGTTGGATACAGACTCTGTGAATGGGGTAATCAAATTTAATTTTAGCAATTACCCTGTAGTGCATTGATCTTAATTGATACTGTATGCAGCACATCCGATTTTTTAGCTGATGAAAGGGATTTTGTAATTTTACTCAAACATATTTTGTCGATAATTAAGTATTTTTATTAAATATTAAGCCAGTAACCAATAAAACCATTACTATTTCAAGCGATTCTTGAAATCGTATCGTAACTTCTTGAACATCTCTGTTAGGGTATGTAAAAAGCGCAGCATCCGGTTTTATGTTTAGTTCATAATTCCGTTTTGGCAATAAGGAAAAAAAGAAAATTTTGAATTTTTTTATGGACTATAGAAACAAAGTATATCTTAAAAAAATTAAATAATTCAGGAACTATGCCTGTTAAAATTCCTGTGAGTTTAAATTGTTGTGTGCTTAAGTATTATAATTTATATACATATTATAATTTTATGTTTGCAATGATAAATGACTAAATTTAGTCTGTTTATAATAAGGAATATAAAACATAACTATAAAAGTGAGTATAAAACAATGAGTAAATAATAGAAGAATATGGCATTGAAAGTTTGTACTTATCCAAAAGTATAATATAGAAATAAGGTTATTGGGGATATATACATATATATATATATATATATATATATATATGTGTTTGTGTGTATATATATATATATATAATATATATTTATGTATGTGTATATATATATATACATATACATATATATATATATATATATATATATATATATATATATATATATATATATATATGGCACTCAATAATTTAAACTATATATTTAAGATTAGACTTGACCATTAAAGAGCCTTGTCTAAAAATATGAAATATATGAGTGTGAACTTTTAAAAAAGAGAGTCATAATTAGAATACAAGATTCCAAAAAATGCTAAATATTTTGGGATTCCTTGCCCTTTGAAATGAACGAGAGAAGTTGAAAAAATTCTGTATTCACGTTTCGGGTATGTTTCTTTGTTTTTCCTTCACGTCATAAAGGAGCAACGGCTTGGAGTGATTTTTTACACAGATATGGTCGGCGGTCCGAGAAATGGCATGCACTTCCAACCCGGAAAATCTCTTCCTAACTTATATTACAATCCTAAATAATATTATAAATGCAAAAGTGTATTTGTCAGTTTTCCACATCAAAACGGAACAACGAAGCGACGTGATTTTTTGCACATAGGTAGTTGACGGACCAGGTAATATAACACAAGCTACTTTTCATCCCAGAAATCTCATTTTAACTAATATTATAATTCTAACTAGTAATTTAAATGTGAAAATGTGTTTCTTTGTTCTTCTTTCAAGTCGTAAGAAAGCAATAAATCGCTTTTTGAACAGAGATACTTGGCGGGCCGGGTTAAGACCTAGGCTATTCGTTATTTCACGAAATCTCATTCCTTCAGGAACATTCTTATTTGAAACCAAAAAATACACAGTGGGATTATCGAAACAACGTAGCAACGGAGTCAAGGATAGACGTGATTTTTTAAAATAATCACTCCCTTTAATCGCTAATTTACAGGGAATATTTTTATTTACTTTGTCATTTTTATTATAAAGTCACGATAATAAAGGTTTAGCATTTAATTTTCGTCAGATCATTGTAAACAGAGCTACATGTTATAATTTCTCTCTATAAGTTTTTAACTACAGCCACGTGAACGAAGCCGTCGGTAAATGTTAGTATTTAGAGATAAAAGGGGTTCTTCGTTTAGACGTTTTATAATCAAACGTTGAAAAAATAATATTATTCTGCAATTTTAGTTTAAATTTTTTACAAAAAACAGCACTCGTAAATATATGGAAACTATATATATATACCATATACTAGTAATATATGGAACCGAGTGACCCACCACTCGCTTCCATATATTCGAAATTAAAATTGAAATTAACAAAGAAATAGACAAAATAATTTTTAAAAGTTTACTTACTAAAATAATTAATAAAAACTAAGTTGAAATCGGAAACCGACTTTTGATGGCAAACAGATGTTACTATGATCTAAAAAGACAACGCAAATCAAGATTATATCTATAGAATATCAAAATCAAAACTATATCTATATACACCTATTAAATTATTGGTAAATATTACTTTTTCATGATGTAAATATTTTCAGTAGTTTTGGAAATAAGGGATGGAATGATAAATTTTCGAATACTGTTTGAACGTCTTTTTTAAAATACACTTTATAATGTTTATGAATATCTTAATAGTCAAAAGATACATAATATTAAACAAATTAATACTTTTACCTATCCGCCATTAAATCTTACATTTCGAAATTTAAAAAAGTTAGTAAAAATATAAGTCTTAACAAGATTCAAGCTTCAAGCAATTTCAAGCCTTTACGTCACATGGTTTCTGAGAAAATCGGTTGATAATATATAAAAACAAATATATTGCTAAAAACACGGTGCATATTTAAAAAAATTTGACATCTAGAATCAGTGCTACGGTTTTTCCTACAGTATTTATGTGCGATTATAAAAACCACTATTTTTTCATAATTTTGAGTTAATATTTTTCTTTACAGCTGTGGAAATCTAAAAAAAAAGATTTTATAAGCATTTAAATAATTGGAAATATTTATCTACGTATTAAAGAGCACTGGCAGGTAAAATGAAAATTAGAAGTATGAAAATTGTTTATTTATTAAAACAATATTCAATTGGAAGATTTGGTTACTTTTTGTAGTTAGATGCTGTTTAATTTAGTTGAAAATAATTCAAAAATTTATTTTGCTCTTAAACTGTTTAAGTTTGTTTTTTGTGACATATGTAATAATATACTATGGCAGACGTAACAACAATCGCTGGTAATAGAGTGACCCATTTTCAATAAGGCTGTATTTAAAGTTACATTTGGCTACGTAAGTCTTCTACTATTCAAAGGACATGAAACAATTTCAAGAGAGTGATTCATTCAAAAAAAATACCAAGACCGGGAAGTAAACGGTGCACTGAGCCCAGGGACGACCGATATATTGTGAGTCAAGCTTTACGAAATCGAAAGTCTACCTACACAAACATAAAAAATAATTTCGAAAAAGTGAGAGATGTGAGTATAGACTATCAGGAGAAATCTTTAAGAAGTTGACATATAGAGCTGGAGACCAGTTAGGTGCTAAATTTATTAACGACTTAAATTGCACGTATGTGTGACCCTTGCAAGGATCTATGAAAATTCGGAAAATTGTCAAAGGTAATATAAATAAAACGTTACATAAATATATTAATAAAATATTAATATATTTATGGTATTGGTGGATCTTAAGATACTTCATATATCTGGGAAAGAGCAAAAAACGAAAAGAAATAACTTAGTCAATTTTGTTAGTTTTTAAGTAAATCCTTCATTTGAGTATATGTCTCGGATTTCTGCTACAGACTATCGGATGGAATCATTTGTTCATTTTTACCCACGGTGGAACGGAGGAGGTATATCCGTTTAGGGCGAGAGACTGTTTGTGTGTTTATTTGTTTGTGTGTGCAATCTAATGTTCCTGTTTATCTCCAAACCGGTTCGACCAATTTAGATATGATTTTCTGTAAAATGTTTACGATTGATTGGCAATGGTTAACATTTTACAGAAAATCATATCTAAATTGATAGTTGTTAAAGTGATTATTCACCAAGGGGCGCCGCGATAAATATGTTATTGCAAACGAATTCTCCCATTTATCTCCTAAACCGTTTGACCGACTTAGACACGGTTTTCTGCATGATATTTGGGACTAATCGGCGATGGCTCTTAGACAAGTGTTATGGTGTTAGCTCACCAGAGGTCGCTGCAACATTTTGTTGCAAACGCATGTTTCCATTTATCTCCAAAAATATAAAATAAATAGTAAAATTAAAAATACACCACGGGATAAATAGCTTTTCTATGCTGCTATAATGTAATTGATATTGGAAACGGAATTAAATGCTGTACATAGCCCATTCCTCTTCTATGGATGTATATATATATTATTGCTCTACTATAAAGAAAAAAATATTCAAAATCGAAGCCACTGAGAAGTGACCCTTAAGGAAAATGCTTAGTACAAAATGGACAAGTATAAAGACGAACGAAGAAAACGAAGACGTAATTAAAAGATCAAAATTATCATACTCTTGATAATTATGGAAACGAAATATAGAATTTCATAACATTATTTTAATTAGAACCATAAGAAAGAAGAAAAATATGTACGACCCGACCGATTGAACTTCAGAAGGAAGTGCTCTTCTGAAAAAATTATCCCCGAGGTCAGGAACAGAGATTTATGCTTGCTGGCCGCTAAATGTCCTTTTATAACACACCTTTAAGAACATATTGTTATATAATAATATAAGAAAGTTACAAATATTTAAAGTTCAAGCGTGTAGCTTCTGCTAAAAATAAACTCTCAAAACCATGTACGGCCTATTCACGGAACTTACAAGTTTATTATTTTCTTGATAATAAAAAAAGTAAAAGGTAGAAAAGATTTTGGTTTTAAAATTCCTGTTAAATAACAAAATCGGGAAGATAATAATTGTATAAAATGTAACAATGTACAATATTATTGCCTGAAAATAATTTTCTTACATTGTCTTAGCAGAAATCGTACGAATCACAATAAAATGAAAAAAAATTAATTGTACTTAATATTTTAATATATTTACTATCTTAATTATTATATATTTTAATATCAATTGAAATTAAATAAAAACTAGCTTTTAGGTTTTCGTCCTTCAAAAGGAAAAAACGGAAACCATAAAATCCTATCCATCCATCTGTCACAGCCGTTTCTTTTCAGAAACTACTTGACGTAGAAATTTGAAATTTTGCGCAGTAATAAAGGTAGGTCAAAAATATTTATTGGGAAATTTTAGGGAGGGGACAAACTAAAAACTAAAATTGTTTTTGTATAATTCTTATCTAGTATGGTATTATTTGAAAGAGCTAGTTATACGTATCAAAAATATTTTAGTGTCATTTTACGATTTTAACGTACAATTAAATACAATATGGATTTTTGAGATCCACGCAATGGATGTAGGAAAACTATAGCGATAACTCTAGATGTCATAATTTTTTAAATATATTTTTATCTTTCTCAGAGATATAGTAAGCAACATATTTACGGTTTCATATATTTACAACGATTTTTTTTCGGATACCATGCGAAGTGGAAACTTGAAATTGGGCAAGTTAAAACATCCATTGGATTCACATATTTTACACTAGCTAACTTTTTAACAATATTCATATAAAAATTAAAAAGCGGGGTAAATATAGGTCTAAAATGCTTTCTTAACTTTTATGTGGTCTCACCTGAGAGAGTTTGTTATGAAGAATATAATAATATTAAAATTAATAATAATAATATTATTTATTTGTGAATATAAAATACAACAGATAAAGTAAAAGACATGTACAGAAATTTTCTTAAACCCAATGACAGAATAAAAATTAAGTTACACGCCTTAATTTAAAATTTTTCAATGTTTTATCCACAAAAAGATAATTAGCTCGACTTGTGCAGTTATGCTATAAGCATCACCGACACGGCCGGTTTACAGCTAGCACCTGTTGATACACACATACATACATACATAAATATATGCTCATACATACATATATACACACACATGTTTACATACACACATACATATACACACATAGGTGTGTGTGTGTATATATATATATATATATATATATATATATATATATATATATATATATGACATACACAATAGATAATAATATTCAGGTATTATATGCAGACATAAAAACATACACATTAATTACCCATAGCGACTAGAGTTACCCATAGTAACCATTGGAAACATAACACAAAGAAAAGAAGTAAAACCAAAATTGGGAAAAGAAAAGTAAAAAAAAGGAAAAGTAAATTTTCCGCTTTTGCTTTCTGTTTCTTATAAACACATTACTCTGTTTTTCTGGTGATTTATTATTTTTTAATCTTGTCACTACCTGACAACCCCTTAATGAAAGTTACTTAGACTGATTGTTTTAATTGGCCATATTTTTACATTAAATTTTTCGTTTTTCAATAATTTACTCTTCTTCGTTTCTGCTCACTTCATTTTATTGCCTTAAATATGGAACACATAACTGTCGATCTCTACAGACGTTCCTGTGCGGAGGCAATAACTTGATTCAATAGAGTGCGCCTACTACCGTTACCGTGTAACGTTAAATTTAAAACATAATGTAGCATGAAATTTTCTGACATCCTATGTCATTGATATTGGCATAGGTGCAGACAGACGAGTGGCACAACTCTCATTAAATATCTGCGTAAGTATCCCATGTAATATGTATCTTTTAGACTATTTCGGTAGAGCTGTATATTTAACAGGTTTTATTGAACGTCAGCTTCCTAGATGATATAAGCATAGAATGCGCGTAAAATAAGTGTAGACATTTTTGAGGAGTATATTAAGCCTTTCATTGTGAACGTCTTTAGGTACAAAAATATTCTACACACAACCGAGGCTTACTTATAGTCGTATTTGAAATAGTTATTAGTGACGAAATGGCAAATTGATATAATTCAAACGCGCTTAAATAATGCGAATATATGATAAGTCAGTTAGGAGCTCCATTGGTCATCTTCTGTTTGTATCATCATATTTATAAATATTATTATCATCAGAAATTTTGCGTTCATAATATTTTAAATCATAAAGTTACTTGAAAACATGTGAAAATTTATTTTATAAAATTTAATTTAAATATGACTTTTTAAATATCACAGAGGTTGTACCTTAAATTCGACCTTGTGTTAATTATGAAGAAATCCTCGGCAGAATAAAATACGAAAAAATATATATTAATTTTGAAATGGCTAATCATATAGGAATGTTATCTCTTCCTGTGCATTTCTTATAAATTATAACTGAGAGAGAGAAATCCGTTACTGTATCACTGTAACTCTCTTTCTATTCAGTTACGATTAGAAAAACAGTTACCTGGAAGTATGGCTATCTGTTTGAGATCCTCGTCGTCAAATAAATCAAAAAGCATTCACGTATCTTTATAAAAATAATTATAATTCAATAAAAACTATCAAAACAATGAAAGAACGCATTTCTTTACCACTGCAATAGAATAAATAAATTCGGAAATATATACTTATGACTGCCAATATCGTTCAATTTTATTTTACTCACTGTATTGTGAATGAATGTAAAAAAAAAAGGAATTTTATAAAGGTTGCTTTCAGTTGCATTTTCTACAAATATATTCTAAGATTTATATCGGAAAAATGTGTTAATTATGATATTGATTGTATACAATTATTGAAAAAAATAATTATTTTATTTATCGACATTCATTAAACAAGTTTTATAACACGAGAAGTACAAAAAAAAATGCTAGTAATAAATCTTAAAGTTTTGGGACTTGAAAATAAAAATATGATCCTTGTTATTATATTTCTTTATAAATTAAACAAAATGTGATGTCAATAACTTAGGAGACTTAAAAGAAAAATACATTTTTATATTTTGTGAGAGTATATATGTAGAAAAAAACAAACTAATCATAGAAAGATGAAACATTGTAAAATAGGGAAAAAACGTTGTTTCTCTTATATTATTAATAAAAGTAACATTATTTGTTTCTTAAATCATAATCTCATTGGTTTTGTTCAAGAATATCGAACAAATAACTAAATTTGTAAGATTATCAATGTTACGGTTTATTTAATCTTCTCGCTCGAAGTTAACCACATGTTTCAAAGTGGCAAAATACTAATTAAGTTTAAAGGTTTATTGGTATAATCTTTTTTATAAATGTAGCTATTAAAATTTTAAAATAGATTGCAATATCTTCACCTTTGCACTAACCGATATTTCATAATAATATTCTCTAATAACTAATTGAAATTCGATTTAGGAAAGTCATTTTATATTCTATAACGAAATTATCGCATAATTAGGTAGAAATAGATTTAATTATATCTAGTCCGAAGTATCATAAATATCATTGTCGGGTCCCTCCTTATCTCAAACGGTATAAATGTTATTAGCGTCGCACTCTATTCACTAAAACTAGAAAGCTATACTCTGTAAAAGTAAGAGGTTTCCCGATAAGGACGACATATTTGTTATTAACACTATTAAAGTACGTGATATAGTTAAAAAAAATTAAAAATTCAGAACGTCTTTAGAAAAAATAAGGATAACATTAGGACTTCATATATATTAAAACATGCCCAATCGGTGAATTTGACTGCTAGTATAATGTGGCTTCTATTGACTATACTTTATGAAATAAAAAGAAAAAGAGAAACATGGGATATGCTAACTATAATGACCTGATTGTTTTTGGAATGAAGTTTAGATGAAACAGTGATAAGAATACTAAAAAGTAAAAAAAATCAAATACATAATGATCTTGTCCACTCTTCCGAGGTATTTTTTCACATATTCCTCTTTGCAACGGCGCATCGATCAATTATTTTATATTGCATATACATTAACTTGAAATTGTGTTATTATTTGTATTACTCTATCTCTTGCAATGGCAGACTGATTCATTATAAAAAACAGACGCTGATAAAACAGTTCACGTTTAACTGAAGTGATTTTCCTTTTGGATAAAATTGTGCAGAGATTTTTTTTTCTTCTATATAAATTATCCAAGCGTTCATTGCAACCACGTTGAAGATATAAAATACGCTAAGAGCCGTTTCCTGAATAACCTTCAGATAAATTCCTGAACCAAGTTTTCAAAGTTCGCGAAATGGCAAATTACACCTAGAAACAAAAACAGAAAATACTTTAACAAATGATCTCATTTCATTATACTATAATATGTTTATTATTTTCAAATATTGTTTATCCGCTAATAATTTATCCACGAGCAAATTGTTAATCGAATCTACTAGAAGATAGAAACAATGGAGATAATATTTTTAAGTAAACTATGCTTGATTATTCACTTTCAAAGAGAATATTCTCGAACGATGTCAACTTCGTAAGTCAATTTCAAAAATCAGCTCCGAAAGTCTGTCATATTCTTTTATTTTCTTAAAAATTAACACTATTTGAAAAAAAAATGTACTGGTCAACAGTTTCAAAATTCTCAAAATACAAAAATATATTCAATCTTAAAAAAAGTAAATATGACCGCTTCGGAGTGTTTAGTAATAAAGGCCTAACAAAATTACGTTTCTGAGAATTCAAGTTTATTATATTTTTTCACTGAAGGTTTCAGTAGTTTATTTAAAATGCATATCATACGTATTCCTATGCATAACAGCTCTTTTCCTATGCTAATTTTGTAATATTTAAAAAAACAATGCAAACAATTTTATTTACAAAGGGTAAATTGACATTAAAATATGAAAGAATTGCAGAAAAGTGTCTTTTTATCCCACTTAAATAGTTACAAAAATAGTTGTCAATACTTTTTTATGCAAAAAAGATTGTGGATGCCTATAAAAATCTTTCGGAAATTCTAAAATTAAAATAGTAAAATTTGAGGTGCTAAAGCTTATACTAAGAAAACATTTATCGATAAGTGAACTAGACGAAGTAAACGTATACGTAACATTCTCGCTATTTACGGTCTGGTAACCCACTTGTATATGTGGACGGTAATACCGCTCTCCAGTTGGATTTTACTTCCATGATTTCATACATTGATTAGATATGTCTTTATATATTCATGTGTCTACTCATTAGAGGGGAAACGGTAGTAATGAACTGCCATACTTCATGTTGATATGTATATTTGCGATCAAACCCTATGAAATTCTAAATTTCTAAATTTTCATCACAATGCATCTCTCGATTTATTTTTTTCACTGTTAAGCTGCTCAAGATAGTACTTAATTCAAGACTTTGAGTCAATTTTTGAGCTGGACAAAAAGTAACCCATCAGTAATGTGCTCCCATTTAAAGGCTTAATTTTTGATCGGTCAATAAGCCTAACTTTGAATAGTTTGAGGGAATGATATTGCCGTGCTATGTAATGGTGTATATGAAAAATCTAGTAACTAAGTTTTACAAAAATGTTTTTTTCACGATTTATAGTCTTTGACTACAATCGTTTTGGGTTGAGAAATAATCTTATAATTTAAATACTAATTTTTGATTTAACTGATTAATTGTCTTCATCGGAAAGGTCGATGACAATTATTATAGAATGTGTAGCAGTGGGGATATATAATTTTAAGTCATGAGCAGAAAGGTGGTAAATACTGTCAAATAGTTATATTCATTTGCACTGTTAATAACACAGAAAGGAATACTGAAACGGGTGGTGGAGAAAGATTCCTTCCTTGAGTTACAGACAGTCAAAGACTTTAAGCAAGTTAATAGGATTTTAAAATTAATTAATTGAAACCACTGCTGATATAAGGAAATACAAGTTTGGTGCTGGAGTGTTATTTTTAGCTAAATATATATTATCTTGGACTTTTACAACTATTTTTGAAATCATGTTGAAGTGTTAAGGTAACAAAGCGAGCGTGGATAAAACACTCTAATGCTTTTGGCTATTAAAGTTGTAGAACGAAAATTAGGCGAAAATGTGTCAAAGCAAAACGCTTGACTGCCAATCAACGTAAAGAAGAAGAACTCTCGAAATTTCCTTAGAATTTTACATTATTTTTATTTCTTCCAAGATCAAGTTGCGTGATGACTTACAAAAAATAATGAAACTTAAAGGCATTTTTAACAAGGTATATATGACACATAACTAAATATTTTGAATGAAGATGAAAGAAGTGAGAAGAAAGAAGTAACAAATAATATGGAATTAGTTTAAGCAAGATTTGATATTTTTAATCTGGGTTTAAATCTGTCTTCAGTATCTACTGTCGCATAACACGGATCTTTAAAAATATTATAGTATATATAATATTATAGCATAGCACAAATATCAACGATTTCTTCAGTGCTAATGAATACAGACATGAGACGTCTTCAACCACTGCAGCATTACAATACCCGAAGCTGACACAACAAAAGACGACTTCAAGGGAAGCCGCCGCAAGCGTTATTATATTTGTTTATTGTAGTAATTATATGTCAAGAAATAAAATATGTTTTTTTTATTTTATACCACGACTTGACATTTAACTGGCGCAGAACGCAGGATCTGACTTGCTTGCTAAGATTTTGATTAAAGTAATTACCATTCGTGAACTTCGATTTTCAAGTGCAGACCTAGAATTAAAATGCACATGTTGTTTATGTGATAAGTGCATTCAAACTCCTATTCTTTTACCTATCTTATAATATTTATGTTAAATTACTTATTTTTATTTAAATATCGGGTGTCAAAATTGATTTACTTTATATATATTTAAAAGATTTTTGTAACCATTAGCTTTAAAGTTTAAAAAAAATCTCAGTTTCAATACTTTAAAACAATTTATCATGGAAATAAGTACATACCTAAAATCTTTACTACTAAATCAAACTACATACAAGTTGGTATTCCAATTAATAATTCAAATCCAAAAGCAAAAATCTTCGTACCATCAGCGTCCTTTTAATTGGTAATGAACTCTTTAATCCCTATGTGAATATATTTAAAAATTTGCTAGTGCAAAATTTGTGGGTTAATAAAATGTTTACCGTGATAAATTGCAAGTTACTACGTTGCACAATTTCTGAGAAAATCGGCTGTGATAGACTGACAGGTATTTTAATAGTTTTATATGTCAAAACCATTAAACATGTGCTCAAATAAAAATACCCCAATAAAATTAGACAGAAAATGTTTGATGCAGTAGATAAACTGGAAGAAATTATTAATTGCGAATGAATTCTTAAGTATCCAGATTTTAACAAACCGTTTCTATTGACAACGGGTGATAGCGAAATAACATTAGGAGCAGTCTTATCATAACAAGAAAATAACATACAGAAACCTATTTTCTTCACACATCTGTTGGAAACCAAATAATAGTACAACACTAGTGAATTTGTACTCTTGAGAATCATATGAGCAATGATAAAGTATTTAGACCATGTTTACCATGTTTACATTAGTATGGTTTTAACTGAACATTTACGCTGATCGTTAGATAGATTTCAGCATACGTGGAAAATTGTGTAGAAAGATCAGATGGCATTTCGTATTCAAATGCTCGAAAATCAACAAAATATTTCGTTAAATTTATAGAATACTACGAAATATTTCAATGCCATCTAAATAAACCCCCATTATTGACCTTGTATAATCATAAAAATAATATAAGTGTGAATATAGTCCGACTTGTTAATGTAAGTGAAATCACAATGCTTATTCTTCCACCTTATTTTACCACTATTGGATAAAATGTTTCTGACTAGAATTGCATCGCACTTGCTTAATAATTTTATAAATTCTAACTTATTGGATGTAATCAGTTCCAAAGTTTTCACAACTTTGTCGATCTCATTTAGTTTAGGCACTAAAATTATAATGGAGATAATTAAACCTTTTCCAAACTTGCAAACTTTGGTTTACTTGCAAAATGAAAAGAGCAGCCTGATAAAGACAAGCAACCTGGAAGAACTATAATTTTGACACAAGTTAACAGAAAAGGCAGTCAAAGATTTATAAGTTTTATGTACAAGCAGTTTCAAAACCATGATAAAATTTCATTGTATGAAATGCTTAAAAAATATCGGGAAGTGTAAATGGCTAGGTATACATTGTAATATCAACTGAAAAGTTTTGTTATGGCCTTTTAATATTTTATCGTATTTTCAGATTTTTAATGTGATATTTTTGGTGGGTGTTCAATTACATTTTTGAAAGGAAATATCTTAAAATCGAAGCATTAAAATTATTTAGTTTCAAAACAAAATAAATATTATTTGGTCCTTTCCGTTATCGACACAAACGAAAGCGCGACAAACGTCAGAAAAATATAAAGTAAGCTAATAAATATTATTGAAATCCATTTTAAATCAGTCACACAATTTATTATTAAAATAAATTATTTCAATCTACCATAATTGATATAAATATATATACATATATATATATTGCGTTACCGAACACAGACATTTTATTTCTATCGGTGAATTTTAACCGAGATACACCGACCTTTTAGCTACTTGTCATTTTTAGAATTCAACTAGTAAGCAATTAAACGTACTTTAAAATTCTTTTTAATTAAGGTCTATTTTCTTTTCGTCTACTTAGTTGCATAAATACGAGTAGTTAGAATATTGCCATATTAATTTTAGAATACTCCCACGTTGCCTTTTTTGCTGTTTAGGTTTTAATTTTTATTTCAGGTTATATTTCAGGAAAATTTTCATTTCAGATATATTTTTAAAATTTTTTCGCTGTTTGTCTTTTTGATTCCTTCTAATAAATTATATTATATCCGTTTGTATCTATGATGATAAAACCTTTTTTCCTGGCTTCGCTTGTTTTGCCACTAGATTTCTATTCATAATTTTTTTTAAATAGCCAGATATCATAAAAAGATAGTATGTCAGATTACTTCGCTGTAATAGAAAATTGCTCGTAATAATGAAAGAAGTATACTTAAAATTTTTCATAAATCGATATTTGTATGGTTCCGTACCTCAAAAAGAAAGACGGAACCGCTATAAGATCACTCACTTGGTTGTCCATTAGAGCCATTTTGCTTAGAAATCGTAAAATGCCGTAAAAAACCTAAATCCGACTTGACGTAGAAACTTAAAATGTTGCACAGTAACAAAGCATATTAATCCGCACATATCTTCATGGCTAAAACCCGAACTTGTATGGGGCACATATTAATTACTCCGATTTTTCTTTTATTCCTCTACATAATATCATATAATATTTTTCATAGTTTTTGGTATTAAATCTTCAGAGATATATAACGAAAATATGCTCCCCTCTCCTTTATTTCTGGAAATACTTAACCTCAAAGTTTAATAAACATACGGGTTGCAGAAGCCTACGCAAAGTTTATGCGAAAACTATAGCCATGATTCTACATGTCATAATTTTTGCAATATACATCATGTTCTTACAACTACGAAAGATGTAGCAGGTAATATATTTATGTTTTTCCGTATTCACAACCGATTTTCACAGAAATCGCGTGACTTAGAAATTTGGCATAGTGATACATATTATTACTCTCCACATTTTGTGTTAGCTAACTTTTTAAAAGTATTCATGTACGAATTAAAGATGGAATAAACAAGGGACATAATTTTTTTATTGAAGTTATACTTCTTTAGGCGCGTTATGAAAAAATGATGAGAGTGAAATTTTAAGATTCGTCACACAAAAGTTACAGTATGAAGTTGCAGCGGGTGCAGTCTCGAAATAAAAGCTACCAACAAAATAGAAATAGAACCTCTTTTAGTCGCGCAAGTTGGCACAATCGTCGCCTCTGTTCACTGTTTTCATATTCATAGTATTTATTTTCCACATGTTTCTAGTGTCTACATTCACACACGTGTTTTAGTTTGATATAAGTGCAATTTATATATGTGCTGATAAATTACATTCAGTAGTAATTTAAATTCAATATTTTGATTAATATATTTACTATTCGTAAATATTAGTGAAAAAATTATGTTTATAGACTTTTTCAAGTGCTCCAATATAATTGAGGTTATCTATCCGTATGTATTATATTGATATAAATTAAAATATTATTATTTAACATAATTAATACTAAATATTATTAAATTATTAATGTTAAATATTTATTATTGGTTATTCAATATTTTAAAAGTAAATAAATAAATTTAATAATAAATTCATTGAATTTAAGTTTATTCATTTTTTAAATATTGTTATCATTTTCTTACTTTAATATTCACTTTTCATTTTTAATAAAAAGTTTTCATTAAATTTGTTCATTTATTTTTATAAATATTTATTATTTTCATTTATTCAATTTAATAATAAATATTGAAAATGAATATTTTAATTTGATGTTTAATTTTAATTTTTGTCAAAAAATTTTTTATTACATGTTTTATAAAATTTATTTCTTTATTTTGAAAATATTAAATATATTTATATACAGAAAATGAATTAACTTAAATTCAATTTTTGAAATTATTAAATTTATTCATTTACTTTTAAAATATTAAATAATCAATAATAAACAATCCTTTTATGGCCATATACAACAGCTGGAGGAGAATATCTTGGTAGAGGAAAATACAAGCTACCGATAATTTTAAGTGGGGACTTCAACGTCAATTTTTCCCGTGAAGATGCTCGTCCACTTATTGATTTCCTCCAAAATGACTTGAATCTAGCCATGAATAATAATCCTCTGGTTTCGACAACACGACATGGCACTACCATAGATGCTGTATTTGTACGATATCTCAACGCTGTTATTACAAGACTTTTTGTATCATATTTTAATTATCATAAGCCACTGATAACTGAAGTTCCGATTCAGTCATTACCGGAAGATGCTATGGCAGTGGACATAATTTAAAAATAACATTCGGATAATAAGAGAATTTATGTTACCCTTAATGTAAGAAAATAAATATTTATTTATTTAATTTTTCAAATTTAAACAGAACTTTATTGACTGTGTTGACTATTCTTTTCCAGTCCTTTTATTATTTTATTGTAATTTATTATTTGCATACAATTAAAAACTATTTTTTAATGATGCCAAAGAAGTATAACTTCTCACGCGCGTACATAAGTACACGCACTCTTTTTTTATGTATATGTGACATATTATTTCAAAGGACTTATTGAAGGAAATACAAAATTTTATTCATAATTTTAAATTGGAAATTTAAAAAGATATTCTAAATAATATGCCAAAATATAGCATTGTGCCTGTTATTACTGAAATTACCGAGCCAAATATCATGTAGAAAACTGCGTTGGTAAAATGTCATCTAAAGATGACAGGGAAATTATAGTAATTATCATAAAACTTAACGTTTTTCAAATATACATCATGTTTTACTCCTGTGTAATAGTGTCTAATGAGTCAGGAACCCTTATAATGCGAGTTCTACTTGTGCTTGGGAGAATTTTTTAAATGTTGTGATACTTACCTCCGAATATTGATTAACTTACCCACGCATCGAACTTTAAATAATCGAGCTAATTTTTAGCTCCAGGTGCGTAAATTTATTTATCGCGTTTATTATATCGATAATGTTAATTATTTAATGTTATATTTAATTATCGGTTTACTTCCGCCGGTAGTTTTCTTGCTATTCGAAAGTTATTAAAAAACCATTCGCATTGTTAAAATATTCAATTCTGAATTATTATTGGCGTTTCTCTAATAACATACGTAATATTTTTCTCATATTAAATCCAAAAGTAACGTCAGATAAGAGTATTTTTTCGCTGAAAGTCTTAATAATATTATGTTAATTTTCATTTAGATATTAGCTCTCTTGATGATAAAGGTTTAAAAGAATTAGTCCTGAAGAAGGAATAAATCCAATTATAATTTTATTAAACAAGCAATTAAAATAAAATTAACTTACATGTATTTTGTAGAATGCGGGTGTCGTACATATAAGTACGCGCTTAAAATTATCTTCTCTATTATTTGATGTTGCCCACTTCTTTCAGCGTTTGAAATGCCTTCGATATGAAAAAAAACAGTTCATCTTTAGTAGCACTTATACGTGCCACATATCGAGTCATTGTCCCACTACACTGAGAAATTTGATTAATTTGATTTTTTTTCCGCCAATTAAAGGTAACCTTATATTTTATATTAGGCAAAATTTAATTTTAGATGTTCCAATACATTTTCTAACGAATTAAATAAGCTAAAGTTTTCCAATGAGGTTGCTCATGTTTTTAATTGCGCGAAGGCGTAAGTTATAACGAGAGGCTTTTAAAGTTCATTTGCTAATTTGTGAAAGGTTTTCTAAATTCGAATAAAAGTATTTAAGAGATCAACATCACAAGTGTCTTTATTGCCATATTTAGGAATTAATGAAAAAAGAATGCTGCAATCATTTAAGTCCTGTGAAGCTAGCTAATAGTAATATATACATATTTTTAGATGAAATATAACTAGATTTTGTTTGACTTTCGTTAATTGCCATATAGCACAACACAATATAATTTTTAGGAAGAAGGAGGTTTATGACAGATTCAAGCAATAGCAAAAATTTTGACTTAAAATAATCCCATTTGCATTGTATGCTTGACTCTTGTTGTATGCGGCAACTTGTCGGCGATGTCCGTTATCAAATTTGTGGTCCCACCGACTGCGCTAAATGTCGTGAGTGGATACGATAGTTGACTTAAAAAAACAAATTTTGTTTAATTATTTATTACGTAATTTAATTTAATACAACAAATAGCTTTAAAGTATGACAATGGAAGGTTTTTGATATAACAGTTTATGTGGTCTTTGTTCTCGTATTTATATTAAATACGAGAACAAAGACCTTTTTTTTTAATAATTATATTTATACAAAGAAATGAACTTCTGCGATTACACACGATTAGCAAATGATGAAATACCAAAAAAACAACATGGGTTTTTTGCTCTAAGATGTTACACAATATTAAAATGTTAGTTTACTTATTGGATATAATTTAATGTGAGTTGATAAAAATAAATAATGATGTAATCTACTAGAATCGAATGTAACACGGGACATAATAAGAGCGGTCGATTGAGGCGGGCAATTTCTGTGAATAATAACGAGTCTATGCACGAGTACAAATTATTTACATTTTGTTCAATAGGAATATTATGATAAGAAGTGAAAGAAAAGCTTACAATCGTTTTACTACCGGGTTGTTTAAAAGTAAGTATTATTGTATTTTCTTCTTTTATGCTATACTCTAATTAGCGGCAAGAGTGACAATAGCATCCTTTATATATTACATCGAATTCAGTCGAAAGAGTTGTGCAACTTGGTATATATGCATACCTAGTATTTTTACTACAGTTTTATTTTGGTGTATGTATTTAATTATTTCGTGAAGGTTTTTGTGAATAGTACATTCACAGAATAATGATGTTTTCTTGTGTTTACAAGTATACAGTAAGCTTTCTTTGAGTTACACTTTGGTGCTTTGATTGGTTGTTTTATTCGTTTATATACCTCTAGATGTGAACAGGGATTTCACCAACGTAGATTTATCTTAATTGTGCTGTGCAGCGGTCCCCAAATAATCTCCGCTCGGTTTGCCAAATGATATCGGTTGTCGAGGTTATCGCGGCGGAAACAATCAACACGATTATTTAATGAATAAGCCGGTCTCACTCTATCTTGCACTGTTTAAGCGGTGTTTCCTAATTTCTGTTACATGTTTATCACTGTTTTGCCTTTATTAACTATAGAGGAATAATGTATAGTCTATTATATCTTTTAAAGTATGGGCTTTCTAACATAACAATAATTTTTCGAAATTGGGTGTATGGAAAACGCAAATAGAGTATTAATAAAGAATATTGCAAAATTGTATAACATTTCAAGAAAAGAGAACAAGCCGTTCTCTAATTTAATAAATTTAAAGAGGCGTACGACTTTATCCAAGCATAATTTGATAAAAATGTCAAAAAAGGTTGGAACAATATCTATTGCACGATAGAGAGACTTCTCGAGCGAAAAACGGCAGTGAATCCGTATATAGCAGAACTCGGTGGAATAAGTTCCAACTGCACTTGTAATTTTTTTATATAGTGTATTTTGACATTTACCTGTTTTATTTTGGGCATAAGAATTTTCACTATTCCTTAGTTTTTTAGCAAAATATTGATCATTTATTTTGATGTAGAAATAATGTTTTACATTCAGTTTTTTTATTAGGGAATATCAACCTTCTTTCATTATATTTGTACTAAGATTATGGTTGTGTGTTCTTTAGTATTAGTTTAAGAATAATGAAATGTTCTTAATTATGTTTTCGAGAAAACTTTTTTCACATTAACTGTCTCTTAGAGGCAAACATTACAAATTAAATTTTAAGATGCTGGGTGGTGCAGTCGTTAAGTTAATGCCCATAGCTCACAAAAAAAGTACGATTTAAATGACGATATTTTCGATTAGTCTTATTTAATATAATGTTAAGGATTTATTTAAATATTTACTGTTTGAGACTAGATAGTTTAAGCAGATATTAAATAAAACTTTGCCACCGTGAAATGAGCTAGTTGCTAACGATTAAAACTAGGTCAGCTGCTTTACTAATCTACGTTAGTTAGTGCTGCATCACAGGGAGACGCTCGTAATTTCCAATAGGAATTAAGATGTAGTAATAGAACTTCAGATAATACATGTGTATTGTGTACTTTTTAAAAAGAATTGGAATTAAATAGAAGTGTAATACTAAAATTGTAATGGACATAGGAAGAAAAAAAAAGTACTTCCAGGGTCAATATTCCTATATACTAAGATATACTAGGGAGTAAACTCAAAAAAATATATATTTGTATATTTTTTATTTGGAAATAAAGGTATTTTAAATAAAGTTAAAGTGCAAAGTTAAGAGTTTTAACTGAGTGACAATTGATGTTTTGTTAGATTTTTCTACTGTATCTCTAATAATACCTGTAATTTATTTGTTAAATACAAAATTTGTCCTTAAATATCAACGTTTAGTAGATATTATTCAGCTGAAAATTAATTTCATACTAATGTTCTAATTACATTTTTAATTGTATATTCGACATACAGACAAATAAGTAGATTTAGTTGATAGGAAATTGCGAGTATATTATTTGCGTTGTGAATATTAATTTATTTGTTTGTATCACATTATATTAAAATGTATTTATTTAATTTTACACTGATTTAATATTTTCAGAAAAATAATAAAATAACATTGACAAAAACAGTAAATAATTATTAAGGGAATAATTTCCGGCGTGAAACTGATTTATTGTGATTGTGTCAAGTTTTTTTTTAAATTTTTGCTGTTTTGTCGTCATTATTAATATTTATTTTCATCAATCAATATATAAAAATAATTGATCAAGCATTAAAAAATAACAGTGTATTGAAACCATTTTGGGAAGAATTGTATATTTAGTTGCAACTTCAGCACGGCTTTGATTACGGCTTCGGCCGAAGCTGGGGTCAGTAGCCGAACACCGGCTTCGGCTTCGGTTTACAGAGTGGCCTTCGGTCGAACACGGATCTCCATGCAATTTGACTGAATGAATGAAAAAAAAATTGTTACCATTTCACAAATTTTACAAAAATTTTTGAGTTAAGACAAGTAAGACCTGTCAAGGAAGACCACTATCGGGTTCAGATGTTTGGTGTAGAGCGTTTTAAAAAAATAAGCTCCTTTTAACTAACTTTTATTCAAATAATAAATCAGACAAATAAAAAAATCTTGCATTTTTTTACGAAATGTCCGGTTATTTTTCAATATTGGTCTTGAATGATCTCTTTAAACCAGCATGATGAAACAAAATGTTGATTAGGTCCTATTTTATCTGCACACAGATGTAGCATATTAATTTCAAGCGTGACAAAGTCGTCGAATTCCCAAAGTGTAAGACGTTTATTTTGTCAACAAACCAGAACGATTGTCAATAACAATTAAGTTGATTGTTAATTCCTTTCAGCAATTAAAAAGAGATCAATATAGATTATTTGTAATAATCAATAACTGATTCGCGACTCACTTAGTAACTGAAAGGGATTAATATTTATTATTTGCATGATCAATATTTATTAACGTGGAAATGGAGAACAAACTGAGGTACAACGTTAAAACTATGCATTCAATTTAGTATTAACACATATTGAAATGTGCTACTTTATTCAGAGAACAAAATTTACTTTTACAACGATTTATTTTTAGGGATTTCATATTTATTTTGATATGATACCGTCTCTTAGAACTACAGCTTTCTGCTGTATTTTATAAAAGAATTAAAATTTTAATAAAAATAAGCTCTCAAAAGTTTTATTCCTTAATTTGAAACATGTTTAACATATTAACTTGAACATGTTTTAAGTTAGACAACACGTTGGCTTTTTCGTTAAAATGTTCAGCCACTTGGTTATAATTTTTTTAAATTTCGTGTTTAATACATTATACTTCTACATTGAAAATATGTATTTTGAGACTAATATAAGTTTCAATAAAAACTATTTAAAGGATTTATATATTTTGATACACAAAAGTTTGAGGAGTTAGGAGAACACAAGTTTTTTTTTCTCAAGTGCACTTTCGAACAATATGTAAAAGATTATTACGTTTGTTAGTAAATCTGTTCAGTTCAGTTGTATGTCTGGAAAATTATTCTGTAAAGAATATCATTGGTGACCTAGATTTTATTTCCATTAATTTCTAACTTGAACACCTAAGTATAACAATTAATTACGCAACCAATTTTTTTATTAAAATTTAGCGTTTTGTTTCAAAAAAATTTACCGCAACAAATTATACCTATATTTTCATGACAACGTTGAGACTTAGTATTATCCGCATTCTACAATATTTTTAAGAGTTTCCACTTAAGACACATTTTAATTTCCATTATTTAATTATTACTTTAATAAATGGATTTATTATATAATCTTCATAAACATTTTCGATGTAAATAAAGCATATTAAATTAATTCAAAAAATACTTTCGATATGAATACAAGTAAAACGAAAACAGAGGAACATTACTATTTCAAGTAACTATATAATTCATGAAAACGACGAAAGTCCATCTTAAAGATTTTGCGTAAAAATTGAATATTATTCTTTACTTTAGACTTTACGTTTATTAGATACCTCATGATATTAATGTAATTTATGTGGAGCGAATTTTCGCAAATCGATTATGGAGGCGTGCTTGAGATAAAATATTTATTGAGATGCCGAATTTCTAATAAAAATTAAAACTTTTTATCTATCGTCGGGTGGACCTAAGGCTCTTCTACATATTTCAAGGAATATTTATATTATAATTTTTTTAAGAATTAATAATATTTCTGAATTCTTATGGTATCAGGAGATAATGAGATATTGTTGAGGACTTTTGAAACTTTTCTTCTTCGTCTAAAAATGTGCTTTTTTTAATTTAACTTTTCACCTTATAGCTGTTAGAAATAATCAATGATTTTTTCATGGATTTGTTTGGTTATCATGATAATATATGTTTTTTTCTCTGAAACATCAATGTCAGTATACAAATAGCCCATTATTACAATCCCTAGTAAATACTGAGACCGTTGCTTCTTATGGTGTATCACAAAATCGTAAGAAATACATAAATTCTGACCGCGAAGCGTAACAAATGAATTCTGTTGAATAATTTTGGAAAACTTGGTCAATGACAAATATAAAGTAGAAGATAAAAAGTTTTCTGAGTTTTTATGTAACTTTGTAACGTCTGCTGCCAAGTGAAAATTAAAAAATATACCATTCATGTATATACTTAATGAAAAAATAATTCATGGAGTGATGTTTATTATATAATTCAATATTAGAGTCCACGTTAATAGTTCCACTGGTCTGACATGATCAAAAGTCCAACAAGGGTGACTCAGATTAGATCAGATCAGATTTCATAATTGCGAAAATTTTCAGGTGATAAATGGTTTATAAAAGTATATTTTGGTATCTTTTTTGGTAAAAGGATTTGTTATTATCTCTGGATAATCAAAACGCACGTCAGAGCGCAAGCAAGTTTCTCGACGCGGCCATTGACGCATCATGTATACATTGACAAGAAACACTTCGAGCCACTTTTTACAGGTCTTTAACTGAAGTCCAATTTAATGCATCAGGATAAACATACTTACTAAGGCAAGAGATGATATACAATATAGTACATTTCAAATATCATATATCATGTGACTCCCTAATCATTAGACCTCTGATCTACTTCCATTGACTTAGAAACTTGAATTTTTTTATGTTATTATGGTTTTATATATACATCGAAAAAAAACACCGAAATTGATCAAAAAAAAATTTTTTTTAAATGGGTATTCATTTCTTAATTATTATTTAGAATTTCACTAAACCTCCATAATTAATTAAAAGGTAATGAAAAAGCCTAAGTAATTTGGAAGAAAAGAATTCAAAGATGAGGTTTTAATTAATTTTCCAGCTGTTATTTATGCTGAACTTTTAAATAAATTGAGAAGCGTCTCAAAGTGGTTATGTAAAGAGATGAAAAAAGATGGGGACTTAACACGTGATATAATTAATATAAATGTAACGATAATAAACGCATAAAGTATAAATACTACAGTGGAAAATTATTGTAGTTTCTTATACGTAAGAAAGAAAGAGTAAGGGTATATAGTCATAAGATAATTATGGCGTGTCATGTCAAACGTACGGACAACGGAGTCTGACTATAAAGGATTATTTTATTATATTGGTGTTGGTTTTTCAAAAATAAATAACTGAATACAAACTGTTGAAGTTAAAGTTAAGTCAATGGAGATAAAATATGGTTTCCATAACAAGGTAATTTCACTTAAACTAAGATGTAGCAAAGAACATATCGATTATTTACATAGGTGATATTATGCTTCCGAGTGAATTTATTTGAAATATGTTTCTGTAAAAAAAATTACTTCTTCCTTAGAAAATCGACATCGACAAATATTTTTGCAGAAACGGTTGAAAATCTTTGTAAAAATTCCTTAACATTTTTTACTCAATTAGATACACGGAATGACGCCTGCATGAATAATAGATACGTTCTTAAAATATAAATAAAAAAATATATTTATTGTCATAACATATGTATTTAAATTAATATACAATACTGCAATGCAGTAAAATAATAATCAGTTTATAATACGTTAGGCGTATGGCGTTTTTATTGGGAAATATCTTGATTTACACATAGATACGATGAAAAATCGAGTATAGATATACGTAATGAAAGCCCAATATAATGCAATTATACGTACGGGAAGAAACAATTAGACTACCCAATTAACAGTATTACGAGTTTGGCTCTCGATACATTGGGTATGTTTTTGTATCTCTATAAACAACGCAATGTCCTTTTGGGGTAAGCAGTATGATCTATACAATAACGTCTTAAAATACTGAATAACTGTCCTGTATGATAATAATGAGAAGAAATTAATATGCTGATAATTTATTTTGATTTATTAATCTCAAGTATTTAATAATTTATACCAATTTTGAAAAGCCCGCAGAAAAATCAAACGGTGAACTATTTATCTTTCAAATAAACTATCTAAATATATGTTTAGTAAGCAACTTCACGGTGTCAATTTTTTGTTGCATCCCACCACATTCACCCTATATTCTTAAAATTTTGCTTTCATTATTTTTTCATAACGCTCCTAAAGAAATATAACTTCAAAAATCTCTAAATGTTTTCTCAATTTTAAAATACTGTTCTGGTGATACAAGTTTTTAATAAAATGTATTAATTGCATCTTAAAGTGTATCAAGTTCCCTTTAATTCTGTTTTTTAATCGTTCTACAAAAATGTAATAAAGCAACCATTAAACAAATAGTTTTCCAAAACCTTACTTCAGATTAACAAAAATGTGGAAAATGCGAATTTTGACATGATTTTATCGACACAAAAACAGAAACAAGAAAATATTAAATCGTACATTTTTAAAAGATGATATTTTTTGATTTTCGAAATCGAATATACATTTGTTTTAAAAGTCAAAACTGAGTTTTTCGGTCCAAAAACGAAACCTTATTGTTTTGGTAACGGTTGTTTAAAAGCATTAGAAACAAAGATATGTGCATTAATATGCAAAGTATTCATTATTATGACATAATGTCGATCGTTACAAAAAAACGAGAGCTTAGAGTTTTTGCAAACTGTCTGAAATTAAATACGCCCCGTATCACTACGTCACAGTCAACATACGGAGAAGTAATTCAAATCGATGGTCAACTACAGTTTATTATATGTAAAAAAAAATATTTTCGCTCATTTGAGAAATGTAGAACATTCAATAATGTCGCTAAACCTGATCGTCCACTAATAATTAGGATGAAGAATTTCACCGATCAACAGGCTGCCAAAAAGCTATTTGCAACTTTCACCTAAATGATCACACCAACAATTCTCAGTCAATTTGATAAATAGGTAATTAGTATAATCCCCCCAATTTACTGATATTTTCCATTTTTTTTTAACTTTTAATGTACTAGCTATTGGGAACCATGATACAATTCGTGTTCTTGCTTAGGTTTTTAACAAAGCCAACGATGAATATCACTAAAGGTAGTACAATAAGATTTTTTGGTATTTTGAGTTATTACAGAAAAATGAAACCAATTAACAGAAACGCCTCTTAAAAACGTGGCAAAACTGGCATGGCGTATACATCTTATAACTCCAAAATACGTGACAAAACACTGGACATGGAGTGTAATGAAGACATATTTTTAACTTTCGAAAATAGAACACATCTCTCCTTTCCACCACTTCATCCTCGCACCCATTTGGTATACATTTAATAGAAATATATGTATTTCAAGTAGGCAATTATCAAATGTTTATCAGGTCACAAAACTTGTTAAAATTTTTTAAAGCAAATTAATTAAAAAAAACTCTCCATATTCAAATGAACTGATAACATTATCCGATTACTAAGCCTTTATTGCAATACCACATAACGGTTTAAGATAATAAGGAAGGATCACAAGAAAAGGACAATATATCCATTTATTATTACAACGCCCCAATAATGAAACAACAAAAAATTTCCTAATCAAAGTAGCTATGAAACTTCTGCATCAAACATTCTCTCATAACTATTTTAACTTCCAGTGTGATGTATTTAACATCACAATGTGATGCACCCTCAAAGCCAAACCTGTTTATGAAGGCTGGATTGTATGAATCCTAGAAAATACACCATCAACGAACGAAGAACGACCTATCATTTGTTAGTTGTAGAGCTGTGCGATAACTACTATAACTTTATTTTAGACGCGAGAAATATACATTATGCCATATCATTCTAAAAACAATCATCTTATTTACTCTCTTTAAAAGCATCATTTGTTTGTACCGTAAACATTTTATCACATTTTACATCGCATATTAAATTCTATAAAACTATAAATCTATGAAACTTAATAACTATAATTCAGTCATATTCGTACACCCACCTGCACGTATTTTCGTCCCTATAAACGATACAAAATAAACTACTATATAACACGACTCTCATCACAAATTTCACATAGTCGTTGGCCTGTACTTTTCAGAATGATAAGCTCTCATTTCAGCCTGTTAACTAAAGTCAGCATGCATTTTATAGTGCAATCGTTCAGGGTAAAAATAGTTTATTACTTCCGAATTCTTTGAACCTTACTCGATTTTAACAAAAGTATGGAATTCAGCTCATCTTACCCTTAACTTCAAAAGCGATATATACCCTTATTGTGCTTTTTGTTTTTAAGGGGTGAAAACTACCCTTTGTTAAAAAATAGAAAAAATAGGGATTAATAATTTTATAGATTCAAATCTTATTTCACTATATAAAATAATGCTTCTTTCATATTCTCGAAAATTACTTAAGATGTATTCCATTGTTTACCCCCTAAAAACCACTCCTTACGCCTAAATTGTAAAAAACGACAATGTAAAAATATTTCAGTATAAAAATTACATTTATTTTAAAACTATATATCATCATCAGAGCTACTATCACTATCAACTTCTTCGGCTTGGGCAATTGGGGGACAATTATGGCAATTACGAGGATATCGACGTCTTCTGCAACAATAACTTTTTTAACTGGAGTCGAGCTGTAGAGCTGTTTCTACTATTAATTCGTCTGCTTATACTTTTTATTGGTAGTAGTATTTAATTCTATTATTACTAATTCTTTCATAAGGTATGATGTTAACCGAACATTTTTTTTATTATAATTTGTTATACATTTTTCTTGACTTACAGTTACGAGAATTTCTGCTGTAAATTGATATTCCTTCGAAGAGCCCTTCTGTCACCTGCTTTATTGCCTCCTTCATCGTAAGCGTCAAAAATAACAATTATATGATTGCAGAAATTAATTTTTAAATACGAATGTATTTTTGCAAAACTTTATAATAATTACAATTTTTAGGTCATTTTAGTCATTACTAAAAAATTAAGAAGTTGCTTAAGAAGAAATAACGGCATCATGAGCTCGATAGAGTTAAGGTACGATTCCCAGTCTCCCATTCTCTCTGCTGCGAGAAATTTTTTAAGCAAAGATACCATTCTAAAATATAATATCCACAATTTGCATGTATTTCTTCTTTTTTCTATTCTACGAAGTTTAGATTAAAATATTACATTTACCTTTTTAAATTCTTCATTTGACTGCATTTCATCAATATTCATCTCGTATGTAAACGTCTCTTCCTTCTTAAGCAATTTTTGAAATACAATGTTGTCTCTTTTCAATTCATCAAATTTTAACAACAATAATGCTGCACTGCACGAGCATAAGAATACCCAGTAAGAATTTTATCTACCGATCCTTCTGTACATATAAGCAATAGAATATCTTTGATTCCGCTTTCCCTCATGATTTGGCCTATACATCCCATGTAGGATATAAATATGTGAAAGCTTTCAAGACGTACGACCATAGGAACTTCATGAAAGATTGATAATTCTACAATATCGCTAGTCTTAATATTTTAAAATTATGAATAATGCAAGTTTTCATATTATAAATTATGAAAACTTGCATTATCACATTCGATCAGCCATTATATATAATAGCTGATCGAATTTGATAATGCAAGTTTTCATACCTTCTTTTGATACTATTGAAGAAGCGTTTTTCAAAGCAGTGTATAAGGATCCATTTATGAAGTGTCAAAAATTTATTTTTAACACTTCCGACCCAAAAAATTATTGTCTCTTGCATAGTTCAAGTACATCCATAAAGTATTTAGCTTGTCAATTAATTCTATTTTAAACGAAGGGTCTGCGTCAAGACTTTTTACAATAATTTTGTTTGTACCAATTCCTTCGTTTTTAGCATATAACAAAAATATCTCTCTATTCTATAACTTGAACAATTTCTCACTTTTCTCTTCACTGGACTAAGACTTACTGTTTTTCTTACTTTGAGCTTTCTTTTTGCTGCTTCGATATTATGTCAATGTCCATGAGTACTTCGACAGATAGTGATTTCAATGTTCAAAATAAATCGATAAACAATTTCAATGTTCTAAGATAAATCCTGAAATATTAATTTATACTTTTGTAAATTACATTTAAATGACTGCTATTAATTGTACAAATAATACAATTATAATCACGATATAACGAAGATGCTACGTTACATTAATTTCTCTCAAATATCCAGTGAAAATCAATGGCGGATGGTGATAACTGCAAATAAATATTCAAATAAAAACTGATTGACAATTCATAGATCCATATTTAGGCCCAGCTAAACGTATTTAGCGTTTTGCCAATTTTCAAATAAAATTGAAGTGAGATTATGTTTGTTCAAGGTTTTTTTTTAATATGGATTCTGCTCAATCGTGAGCAATTCTGCCAATGTTACAGTTGGAAGAAATAACAGCAGTCATGTATTTTAGAAAAACTATAGGTTGCTGAACTATAATTTGATATTAAATGTAACAAGCAAGCCTATTATTGAAAGGAGAAAACACAAATGTTAGAAAGAAGTCAAAATTAATAGGTTATATTATAATATTTTACTATAAATAGGTTATAATTAGAAGAAAGTCATATATTTTTGACAAGTATGTGCGACATTGGCATTTGCTTTGTCTTTCCATACATTGATAATATAATAAATAACATAAAATACATCGATAATATGATTTCCAAGGTATCACTAATTGCATTAATCCCTTCAAGAGCCATGGTGCAATACAAATTAAACGTAATAATAATAAACATGTTCAGTAGGATAATCAAAATTAAAAATGCGATTAGTTTTTTACCAGAACTCCTTTAGTTTTGAAGCAAAAAAGTCAATTCATAAACTACAGGTAATTTCAGGAGCTACAACACCATATTTCAATAATCCCAAACCCGTGATATTCAAAAGGTAAAAGACTGAAGGCGTCGGGAGAGGTGGTCCACGAACTATAATGCAAGCTCCCAACAGTTATTTTTCCGTTATTTTTAATCTCACAGAAATAAAAAAAATATTATAAATTTTGTTAAGAAAAAACATTTTTACACTATGTAATGTTTTACGTATCTTTTTTAGTTTTAGAGTTATTTCGAAAAAGATGTTTTTAAAGAAATTTGAAATATATATTTTTCAGTTTAATCCTATTTGTTTAACCCGATCAAACTTTTGGATTACATGAATAATCTAAAATGCAGTAATTTGTAAAGGAATGGCCACCGTTTTTGCATCGTAACTCGCTTAGTTATAACGCAATCGATTTTTAATAATACTCATTTTAAACGTATTTCTACGCACTGCAAAAAATGTTTCTTTGTTTGTTAAGTAAGTTTTTTCCCGAAATATGCTTCGGTTTTTCTTTATTTGACGTTGAATGATTCGAACCAAGTTGTTGGAAAGAGAAAGTTTTCTGCATCGAGCCGTAACTCTCTTTATTTTGGACCTAGAGCTTTCATAACAAACCATTCCCTTTGTTTTTTTATAAGATTAATTTCTGGTTAATACAACTTTTTTGATAGAACTGCAAAAAAACGTCAAAAAACATCCATTTTTAACGTAAAAAATCTAGACTTAATCGTGAAAAATTAAAAAAAATCGATTTATCGAGAAAACTTTATACAACAGTTTTTACTTAGAAACTCCCCCTCTATCTATTTCCGGGGTTAGTTTGAGTAAAAATATTTCCACCCCCGAGAAGAGGAGACATCCAACCTCAAGGTAAAAGCGCACTCGGCGCTATGTCACTTTTGTACCTTGCGCAAAATCCTAACTACTTACCAAACTCGTCAATCGGTCAAGGTTCACAGAATTCGGAGCGAAAAACCGTCAACGCAAACGTGAAACATTTAAAGCAAAATATAGGGAAACAAATAAGACATATATAATCTGCAACAAAGAATATAAGAATGTGATAAATTAATGTTAAATAGTAAAACTGATAATAATTAAGAGTTATTTAATTTTATCTTATTACCTTCATTTTCATTCAACTATTTCCTTTTTCTTAAAACGAAGTGAATATAATGACAATAAAATAATTTTCCTATTTATTACAAAATATACAATTTAGAAAATACAGAGACAGAAATTGTTTGAATTGTTGCTCCAAGCTGTTAATTAATTAGCGAAATATCCGCACCGCATATATTTTTACGCTATAAATCGATTTCCATATTTATTATCTGCCTATTTTGGTTCAACCTACACATGTGATGTTCTCGCTAAAATACAATGAAATTTTCACCACAAAATTGACTTCTGTTACAAATGAACTGCAATCTAAGAAACAGTTTAAGCTATGAAAGAGCTAGTGGTTTGACTTCAATAATATTCTCTAAACCTTTTGAAGATATTAAAATATAAATGTTTATTAATTGTGTCACTTTAGATAATATTTAATAAGTTTTTAACTTCTAATCACCTTCCCAAATACAATACAATATTCAAAAACGAAGAAAGAAAACGTATTTTTAAGTAATTCAATATAATCTAAATATAAATTTAAGCAAAGCATATATTATAATTATGACCCGAATGCTAGAACGCTAAGATATGTGATAATCAAAGGTAAAACCAAATTCACCTTTATAATGCATGAACTGCCGATAAAATTTTAATAAATCTCAGCAGAATTATTTGGGTCAATAATAATTTTAGCTGTGACACTTAAGTTGGATAATAATTATTATCAAGGGTTGTAGACGCATCCTGGACGCATTTTTTAATATGAGAAATCTAACAGTTATCCCTTATAATAATTGAGCCAAATGTTTTTCTTTGCCAAATTTTTTATACTAATCGACTTTATTTAGTAATTTTTTTAACATACTTTGATACGATTTTATATATATATATATATATATATATATATATATATATATATATACTTTTATACAGGCTATGCTTAGGAATTCGCATGAAATTCGGAATAAGAAAAGTTATTAGATTTTTTTCTCTCCTATATAGCTCTTGGGTATAAACTGTTACCATACCAAACGATAAAATCCGTTCAGTTGATTTCGTGTGATTGACGAAAAATTAACATACAGACAGACAAAAATTCTAAAACAGGTTTTCTGGCTTCTATTGTCATTCTTTACGCATAATTAATCATTTTTTTGAAATACTTTCCATGTACAGAATTCACGTTTTTTACAATTTTACATATAGGGAGTAGATATATGGACTATAAATTCCATTTTCGTATTCGATTCTCTTAAATCCAATAATTTTATTTGCTTACAATTTACGCCCTTCATGTGTGGCTAATTGCACTTACATTCATGCTAATTATATAAAGAATGTACACAACTTTACCAAACAAAGCTTTGCAAATAATGTCAAATTACTTCCTGTAACTTTTATATCATTTCACTTTTTACAATATGTGGACAGCCGTAGAACAGATTTCTTTACATTTATAGAAATTTCTTGATATCTTCTGCCTTCTCAGCTTTCATTTGTTTTAATTTGTATATATTTCTTATTCGATTCTGTTAGATGGAATTTTGAATTTTGTCCATCGCATTTTAAAAGAACTCTTCAATAAAACTGTTTTAGTCTAGCTGTTAAGTGTACCTTATTTCTAAAGTTACTGTCTCAGCTTGTGTGACGGTTACAAATACAATTTCTTTTCAAAAAAGACGACTTAATTATATTTAATAAGCTCTTTTTAAGTAATCTTGAATTTTTCGCGGAACCCAAGTTTTTATTATTTTCTCATAATATTTAAAAACTACGAAAAATAAACACGGAAAATAAACTCGCTACAAAGAAATCAACATGATTTTAATATTATTTATAATAATTATTAATGCTGTATATATTTAGAGATTTAAGCATAATTTTTTACCTGATATTCAAACAATCAAAATGAGTAGGGATACATTTCAACTCTTTCTATACGATTGACATAGAATTCGATGATTTTATTATTAAAGTTGCACATTTTTAACATTCCATGAATGGATTGTTAAATATAATTTCTCTTTAAATAAATTATTAGTCCTGTCATTACAATTAATATTACGAGTTCACCTTTTTTTTTACACTAAATTTTCTTTGCTTTCTTTCGTTCAAATCAAATTTCGTTTCATTTTCGAGGTTTAATTAATTGTGAAATGACGCGTCTGAGAGTGCCTTATTTACCGTTATCAAAATTAATTAAGAAAATACAAATTATAAGATAATATTTTACACTTAAGGGTAAGTACCCTTAATAATTATACTTAACGAGATTGCAGCATTATTACAACTCGACATTTATTTAGGTTGAGTAGCAGTGTGCTCACTTTATTTCAATGTATTTAATATGATATGTCAAATTTGTATTTGAAATATAATGAAAATTATTTCCGCATATCACTGATTAATAATTTATTTAACCGAGCTCCTTATAAAATTCTATTTGTTTTTTTGAAAAAATAATTTTAAATGGTTAAAATGAGTTTTCTTACTGCAAGTTTGAAAAAAAATAATGTTTACATAAACAAGTTATATGAATATAATGTATTGCGTGTACACGCAATATAAAAAAACTTTCAAAACCGGATTTTACAATTCACTCGATTTCTGCAATTTTTTCTATAGATGTAACTTAGACTTCATATGGATGTTAATAAAAATATTTGCATCTGGCTTAATACTAATCTTTCTGCATAATATTAATCTAAATTAATTCGTAAAATTCCTCTCATTGCTTATAGATTACCCGAAATAATCGTTTTTCAAGAATTTTAAAAATGTTTAGTCCCAAAACATATACTTTTCTTTTTACTAAGATTTTTTACCTTCCGTATATTATTTATGTTGGTCGATTTTAATTATTTCGTTTCGCCTATTTTATGTTAATTCCTGTTTTTCATCCTTCATATTTTAAGTACCTTAAATTGTTTTTCTTTTTTTTGACTCTATTTATAATTCCAGCCTTTCATGTAAATACTCTCCTTCATATATAAATATATATATATATATATATATATATATATATATATATATATATATATATATACACTCTCCTTTATTATATTTTTTGGCCTTATTTTGTTATGCTTTCTTAAATTTAATGCGCTATCAATTATATAACACGTACCTTCTTTGATCTCCATTCTACAATATTTATTGCTTGTTGAAAAATGTGTTAATTCATATTTAAATTGTAATTCATGAAATGCTAAATCATCTAGTATTAAAAATATTGTCGGTTATTTTATCCTAAAACCTGTATTAATTTATGCAGTATTCAACTATTTTTGGTTCTTGCAAGAATTTATTCGATGAATACAAGGCAGGGTTTTGCAATCTGTATTTTCAATTTAATCTGGAAGCCAAATACTTTATTACCTCACATCACGTAAAATTTAGCAATTCCTATATTATTATTATTTTTCGTGTTTATTGGACAATCTACTATTGAGTCTCTTTATACCGATATTTTGTTGACAAATGTCCAGATACTCATTTTAGAAATTATATTTATTTTAGCAATGCGTTAAAAAATATTCTCGCAGTTTTTACTCCTTATTACCCACTTATTTTTTTTTACAATTTGTTGAATTATTTGCTGCTTATAACGTTATTATGATACATGAACATATTTTGGCATAAACATAACAGTTATCTCTTATTATAGAACGCACAATTTTTTAATTAAATTTAAAAGATATTTTTATATTAGTTTCTCAGTTCTACTATCCGTTGATCTAGTTGTGGGTCTAAGAGATGAATCTGATTTTGATAAGTGATTTTGCTTGAAAACCAATATTACAAAAATTCTATCATACAAAAAAAATAATTTGTTTTCTTGTGTAAAAAATTATTTTTATATATTTTTATATGTGATACTTAAATAACGCAGTCACTTAGTGCAATTTGTTATGAAAATTAGACGATAATATAAACGTCTTTCATACGAGTATAGTTCCATGTAAAATATACAATTACCTCCTTTACTTATACTCTCAGGTTTCTTTAAAATAATATTTTTTTTATTTTCAATGACTTTTAAGCAACAATATCTGAATTATTTAGTTTCTTCAGAGTTTTAAACACTACTTCACTCACGACAATTTTGGAATGCATTATTAAACTAATATCTTTCTTCAGCCTCGTTATTCACATATGTTTCATAACATTTTGGTATCCAGATTGGTAACTTTTTTAGTTTTTATTTGGACTTGGTATTGTTGAGTGCAATTTTATACCGATAGAAATTTAGATATTTCTATAATTAGAGTTCTGCAGCAAATTAGGATCTTTAAAATTTGATCGTGTATATCCGTCCGTCTACATCATAGAGTGTAGTTATGTAATTTTTCAGTATTTGCTGTTTGCCTGTAAACTATAATCGAACCTGCAAAACGTGATCATTATTAATAAAACAACATAATTGTCAATTCAAAGACAGGTTCATTTTTGAGGTAACCGTTTTTGAGGTAATACATGAAAACTTGGGGTAGATTTTTTTCGCTTGACATAGGCGAAAAGAAATCATATCAAGTCGCGCTTCAGAGAAAATATTTTTTTGAAATACAATTAAAAATATCATGTAATATTTTAGGTGAGATTCATTATTCTCTTGCGTTCTCGTTCCTCTCTTGTGTCAATTTAAAAGGTTTTTTTTATTTACATTTTAAAACACACAAACTTTTCAACAATTATATATGTAATATATAATTTATAATGTTCTAAAGCGTGTTAAAAACGTAACTTCCTGTTTTTTTATATTGATACAAGACCCTGAGTAAATGTGCATAAAACTCCTTGTTTCTATTATTTTTAAATGTTACCAAGATTTGAAAGTTCAAGATTATTTTTTTATTCTTAATGTTATTTGAAAACATAATTCATGGCATCCATTTTAGTACCATATATGTGTTTTTCTTATCATGTATGTGTTTTTTTATTATGTACTTTCATTTAAAAGTATTTATTTACTTCTTCTGTCTTTATTTACATATTATATAAGTCCTATGTCACATTATCTGTATTTATCAAAACCGACTAGAAAAAAAATATTATCATACTTACATAGATTTATATTATAGATCATTTTTACATAGATTGTTTATTATAAAATTACCTATGGTTGGCGGTATTTAAAACATTTGCCACCTTACACTGTTAACTGGGCATTGATATTTCAAAATGAACTAACAGTCTCTGACGATTTCCTTTTTCAGGAAGGAAAGAAAACGTAATAGATCTAATTAATCTTTTTTAAGTTAATAAAAAAATTAAAATTGTAACATGCAATTAAATATAAATCTAAGTCATTTTCCAATACATAACATGAATTTAAATAAAAATCGTATGAGTACATTTTGAAACTATTTGGCTGAAAGTAATCAATTAAAATAAGAAATTTCTCAATACGTTATACTTCCAGGCGTACTAAACGTATCTATAAAAATATTGACAATAGTAATTTTAAATATTATTAACAGTTAAACCGCTCTATGTAACTTGAGATTTTTAGGAATTTGTTTATTGAAAAATTAGTATAGTTAATAATTGTTACGGTGGAAGAAAGTGGGAACAAAAGAAGTAACGCATGCGCTTCCATCGATTCGGCACCTCTAATCTAGGACTTTCATTAATTATGATAAATAGAAAATGTGATGAAAAAATTATTAAATATTATAATATTAATGTTACGTGTGATATAAAACATTGTCACCCGATACTCTTTGTATAAGTATTTGTCAATAGGTAAAAATTGTTAGATAAAGGTAAATTGGGGATGGTATAATATTTATATTTCTTTTTTATTTTATAACTTTGTTGATAAGCCGAATTCTAATATAATATTTAAATGTTCTGTGGTTATTTTATTCTCATCACTTAAGAAAAATCTATATACAATTATATAGATTTTTGTTAAATATTTAAATTATGAAAGTATTATCACGCCGTAAATTAGCAACATCTTCTAATACTGTGATCTATTTATTATGATAAAAGCAAATAGATATTTTTCCATAAAATAAGTATAAAGTAAAATATCTCCATCTGGGAGTGATGAGCAGGATTAATGAAAATAGCGCCTCTGATAGACTATCGTTAAAATTTAAATTTACAACAAAATATACAAAAGTAACTTTTCACGTAATGAAGCACTGGCCTGAGGGATTTACTTCTCGTGTATCATTTTATAAGGGAATTTTCTCATTCTCTACATGGTACATCGCCAGAAAAATTAAGTGGAACTTTTGTAATATTTTTTGAATTTCCATAATTACTCAACCAAAAAGCAATTAAGTATTCACGCATTCAATGACGTAAAGGATAAAAATAAAATTTTGGACTTATAGTTGAGCACCGTTGATTATGAGTTTCCCTCTGGTTGATAGTTGCGAGTCCATTGACGTAATGCAGAACATTTTTAGTTTTGTAGTGAAAAAAGAAACTTATATAAATTCTTAATGTTCGTTCATATGTCCATCCATCCATATGTACGTGCATGGAATTTTTCAAGTGCATGTTTTATATTGATACTTCAATAAATATGTAGCAATGTGTAAACCATTTCTTGGTATAGTAATTGAAGGTTTTTTGCACAATGGCCGCTTCCTCTTTTTAGAAAAATAGAGGTGACACTGAAAATATTTCAAAGTGCAATTAAAGTTTTATTTAAAATTTTTCATTCTTATGGTCCATGCAAGAAAGTAAAATATTAAACTTTTGAATTAAGTAATATGCCAGGACACATTCTATAATTTTTCATCAGCGAATTTAAAATATCGCACAAAACTTTAGATAATTGAAAATGAGAACAACCTCTAATTGTAATTATTTTGTTTAACATTGTTGAAGTCAAAATTTTCAAGAGATATGGACAACTACGATATGCAAATTTGATTAAATCATTCGCGATCGAGAATAAATTTTCTAATAGCATTGCGGACTAGATATTATTATACCAATAAAAACAGAATTACTATAATAACTCATGACCTTTTCAAGCAATTTTCGTTAATTATTAGAGTGGAGTTTTTTTTATGTATGATTAACATTTATGAAAAGGGGTTTTTTCCAGAGTGAGGAAGAAATTATTTTGAAAATTAATTAAGTATACAGAAGAAGAATGCGTACTTATGTACATTTCAATCAATTGATATAAAGATATAAAAATAATTATACTTCAATTTGCTGAAGTTCCCATACTCATTCTTTTCAATTCATAACGTTTTCGTCAACATTTTTGTCATTAAGCTCAAAAAAAAAAAGTTTTGCTACATTCCAACAGCTACATGTAGACAGCATTACAATTTTTTATTTTCTTGAAGAAGTTAATATTTTTAAATTAAGAATATTATATATATATATATATATATATATATATATATATATATATATATATATATATATGAAATTCAAGTAATTTTTATGTTTCTCTACGGCAATGATCACTTCGCCCTTTTTAGAAGAACGTATAATGAATAACTGAAAAAACCAAGAGGAATATTTAAATCATCCATAATTTATTGAGAGACATAAACTCTGTATGGTTTTAAATGAATCAATGCATTATCATGAGGCAAGAATTACTTTTAGATCATAACCTGAGGAACAATAAACCAATAAATATTTTAGATATGTAAAAGCGAGCGGATTATATTATGCCCACAATTTCATTATAATATAAACCCACTTAAAATATTTAATCGGGAGTTATCTTACCCAGAGTTTCAAACAGTAAATAAATCTAAAGAATCTTAAATATTATTCCACATATTAATTTACTAAAGAAAATAAACTCGAAATTAATATTATGTTTCTACACAACATTTAAATACAGTAGATATCTAATACGACCATAGAATATTTAAATTCACTACGGAAAATTACCAGAAAGATAGGAAACTTAAATAAAAGAGACATTTTAAAGCATGCACATTGCAGTTTTTAGTTTCTCATAAACTTATGTGTATGTGTAAATAATAGATTGGAAAATAACCATAGTTAGAGAAACATTACGGCAGTGCGTTGATACGTTTTAAATTATTAGATAATTATAGGAGGAAATATTAGGAGGATTAAGTTTATGAAGCACAACAATTTAAAAATTGTATGACATAATGTATGAAGAAGATATATCACAAAGAAAAAATATTTTTATTCACCACGAAGAAATCACATAACGACGAAGTGATTGAGCAATTAAAAAAGTGGAGAATTCCGATATTATCAGATTTTAGATGCTCTTACTGCAAAAAAATACTTAGAATAAATAATAGCCTAGTAGAAATAATTTAAAAACTTTTAATTTAAACATTTTTTTAAAGTTATGTTGTTACATTTTAATTTATTTAAAAGTGACGTATGCTTGACGCAATAAAAAATCTATGCGTGCATGCGTTCATGAGACGGCGCATCAAGGACATAAATTATATGTACGGAGACAATTGTTCGTGAAAAGTATAATTTTTAACCGAAATTTTTAAATATTAAAGCGCTTATCATTTTTGTCAAATGATCAGTAAATTTTGACCTATTTCTTGTGGACATTTCCTTACGTAAAATGCTGACGACAACTACTGTGGAGTTAAGAGGAGCAATTCGAATGATGTCTCTCTGAAAACAAGAATAAATAGTGGGGTGATTTCTTTTTTATTTTGAGATATTTTTCTCTTAATAAATAAAGGTGTTTTAAATTGTTAAAGGGAGATATTTAATTTTTTCCACTTTTCTTACAACTTTACGAGTACTTTAAGATACAATAATTTTAAATAATTTTCACAGAAAATGATAAAACTACCATAGCCATAAAAAGTGGTGAGATAAAATCAGCCAAGTATTTATAGAGGTTTACTAAAGTAATCTATATGAGCAAGTTAGAACTTTGCATCTAAGTTTATTGAATTTTAAGATTATTGTAATAATAAACTTTGTCACGATGGATAATCTGCATATATTTAACTCTTTTTCAACCAGAGTTATTAAAAGATAAAATTTTACTGATTTTATAGATTTTATCTAATGGCAAACAGAATTAGAGGAAAAAAATTATAGCAGCAACTTCAACGTTATAATTGATATAAATAAATCTAGACCCAAAGACTTAAACTCATTCATCTACACTTATCTAGCAAAGTTCTGAGAGTACTTGACCGCTTTTTTCTCACTTCTTTTTGCGGCTAACTTTTTATATCTATGTATTTTATGGTAGTTCACTACCTTTTGTCGAGCTTTTTAATGTCTGATGACTAATACAGATTCGATAATGTTATTTTGTTAACCCTTTTCTTTCCGTTTTCATGGGTTCTTTGACATACTGACTTTTAGCAACAATTCATCGTATTATCCAGTCAAGGTTTTTAATTTTTGAAATAATTTTGACGGCAGTATACACAATTATATACTTGCAAAATGATGTAATTTATATTGCAGAACGTTGGATTTAACTCCAGAAGTGTGCTCAATATTTCCTTACAGAGAAATAAACATGACCTATCGCCTGGTCCTTGAAATAACCCATAGTCACACAACTGACCATCAACAAGGTATACAAACTCAGTTCCTTTATAAAACATTCTATATAAATAGTTGTTTTTGTATCATGCATAACTAATTTTATGGTATGAACAAAAATGTTTACAAAGAAAATTAAGCCTTGACCAAACCACCACCGAATCATGAGAGCAATGAAAACTAAAAATAATGAAAATATAATTTCTTACTTGGAACTTTTGCGGTATGATAATTTTTCACACGTAAAAACTTGCAAAATGCTGCTACTGCTAGAGATTTTTGGAATTAGTGACAATTCTAGTTTCTCAGTTACACACACACATGTGGACTACATTTCACTTGATAGCACATACACACATATATATGTGTATATATATATATATATATATATATATATATATATATACGGATCTATAAATCACATTCCCTCTTTGGTTTAACCGTGATCGGTACTCCATCCCTGTATATAAATGTGCATACTATATATCTGTTTACTACTATCGTAGCTACTTCGTGGTTTTGTATATATCTTCCGCGGTGTACCTTCAATTTCCCCAAAATCTAATTTAATTAAAAAACAGCGGATACCCAACTCTTTAGATTTAAACAGGCAGTAATTTCACAACGTCAAGATTTAATGGCAGACTATCTGCTTGATATCCAAAACACTAATTTAAAATCAGAAGACCCTCGAGTCTCAAAATTTGAGCAGGCAATATCCCCGCTACATGAGATCTAAAGAGTTGGAACTCAGTTGGAGTTTAATGAGAGTCTCTGATTGAAACATAAAAACAGGAGATCCTTATGCCCCATGATGAAAAGCGAATAATACTCACAAGTAGGCAATACCCCTAAAATAGCAAGACTGAAGACTTGGAACCTGGAGTTTAATATTAGACTCTCTGCTTGAGACTCACGATAATAATTTTGAGACGGCAGATCCTTGAGACTCAGAGTTTAAGGAGGCAGTATCGCAACATTAGGACTGAGGGTTAGAACGCAATGACAGAGTCTCTACTTGAAACCCATACTACAAATACAGAGCAAACTTTCAAATATTACGGTTTAGGCGAGCAGTACTCCTGTAATATCATGATTTTTGGTTCAAAGTTGAAATAATATTTTACGTACCCTTATATGCTCATCTACCTCATAGTTACTTTCTTGCTAAGTTATGACCAGTCAAACGAATTCAAACTCGATTATTTTACTTCTAATCTTTGAACAGTTCCTGATACTACATTCCAGCTCCATAATTGCATCCTGATTTTTCTAAACAGCAAATTCTATGGCATTTAGTCTTATCGTATTAGATTATCATTAGACATATCCCCTAAAATCGAGCAGAGCATCTCTAATGTTGAAAAATATTATGTTCATCTTAAACTTCTATAGCCAGAATCTGACCAAATTCGTAGGACCATATTGGAAATATACACTTTAAAATGAAAAAAAATCATCCAAATTGTTTGATACATGCGAGAGATGCAGTCGAATTGAAAGACATATCCTTTTATAGAGTCTTTAAAAATGAATTAATTGCTTTCTTAGAAACAATAATTTTCAATGAAATTAAAGCAGTACTTTAGGTGTTACCAAACCATATGATATCATTATTTAATTTATTTTAAAAATTACTTACGAAACAAAATCCATGTTTCAAAGCCGGTGTGTTGGTTTTTAAAATAAATTTGCGATAGTAATTAGAAAACAAATCGTATATAAATAAATTGAATTTATGTAATAATATTGTAATAATATAAATAAAAAGCCATAGCGAGTTTTCAAAGTGAGTCTCCACTATCCATGTCGAATAGAACCACTAAGCAAAGCTACAGTCTGGACGGATATATTTTATTTATATATTTAATATATACGTCTATATATATATACACACACACACACATATATATATATATATATATATATATATAGACGTATGTGTAAATATACTAAGGTCTCCCTTATTTTTAATTTTTTTTCTTTTCTTACGTTTAGGTCCTAGTTTTGTCGACTTGCATTTAAGCAACATACAAGTTAAAGATGCCACGGATGTTCGCGGCATTTGTCAATTGTTCTCAGATGGTCGGGTTATTAACGCATATTGTTATCGCATGTTTTACATTCAGAAGATGGAAGTAGGATTAAGAAGCAATAAAACTTTCATGATTTTGCCACTGCAGAGGAAGAACAAAAAAATTTGTTATGCTATGTTCAAGAAGGCAGAAATCTGTATCCAGACTGTAAAAGAGACACTCTTAATAGGAAATATCCTATATGATGTGAAATATTATAATTTTTTTAATATATAAGTATCTGTCACTTAAACTTGTTTTTTAATTAATATTTTCGTAAAATAAAATATTTCAGCTGATTGAGCTCTATGTCTATTAGATATAAACAAATGTGTGTGTGTATTTGTGTGTGTCTGTGCGCGTGCGCGTATACGTGCTACGTATATACGAAAATATATAGGTACGCTAACACAAACTTTACATTTGTGTCTAGCCAACAATTTTCAGATTTTTACATATTCCTTCATTAGTATCCTTTATATGCACCAAACTCCAAAATCGTAGTAGCTCTACAAGAAGTGACCCATAAGTATTGACTATCAACCAGCAAGGTATTGACTTAGTGAAGTTCACGATTTTTGATAATAAATATCTCAAAAAGCTGTTACTATTAAATGCACCGAATGTACTAAAGATTAGTCTTCTAACGTTTGATAGACGTGAAAATTGTGGCTGACAAAATAGCCACCATAGTTCTTCGAGTAAAGGCAGCAGTGGCCGGTACTGCGGCACAGAACTTTATGATACTCTATCGTGCACAGAGATAATAAGTTTATTTTGTGACAGCTGTGACATACTAATAATAATATTAAAATTAAGAAAATGTCTGTAACTATCCACATTCATATAAAGGAACATGAACTATTAGGTTTAGTATTTGTTTAAAGAGTATCATATAAATATTTATCATTACTAGGAAACTAATTTACTAAGTTTTTGTTATGGCAAAGTATTAGAAATTAATTATTTAAAATACAATTACTAAACATAAAACATAATTGAGAATGTAATTGAAATTACTAAGTAATTTCTGTAACCTTTGTTAAAATCAATTAAACAAAGTAATACTAACAAATTCATAAACTGCTCACCTTTAAAACTTGCAACGAAGGATTGACCTTAGTTAGGTTAGGTTAGATTAGGTTAGGTTAGGTTAGTTAGGTTTAATATAACTTTTTTTTTCATTTTCTCATATTCAGCAAACATCAAACTATTTACCGTCATTTTTATCCACTTTGACAATATAAAGTATGGTGTTCTATGGCGTCGTAAAACAAATTTCCCTCTTTCTGACAAGACAGGGCTAAAAAAGTGACTTTTATCCGTTTGTTAACTGGAAAGTTTAATGATACCTTCTGACCAAGGTGACGCTATCTGTTCATTCTACTCTTAGCCATTTGGCCGTTATATTTAGGCGTAACAGCCTTATGAGAACGTTTAATTGAAATTTAATAACATATTTTATTATTTAGTTCAGTTTTCTCTGATTGTACCCATCCAAGTTAGTAAAATGTCTGAATCATTATAAATTAATCTTGTGAATTTTTAATTAAGAGGTAGAAACAATTTTGACAAAAGTAAAATATATAAAATATAAAATTATCAATTTGCTTCTTCGTTAAATTAGCTAATTACATAATTTCTATTATGTCGGAACTATAAAACATAAAAATATCCCAAACTAAAGGAAGTCAGTTGGAGTATGATTGTGTGAGATTATGTTTCGTGTACGTTTTATAAATAGCAATTGTAACTCTATATATAATTAGGACTTTCAATCGCTTGCTTTTCGGTATAGCCATATTTTATTTTAAGATTGACATTTACCTATAAGTATTTAAGGTAGATTGCATATACTTAATTAAATTTAAGTAGACATTATAAACACAAATTATTTTGTTTAAATTTGATGACATAAAATCACTCTGGACAATGCAAGTTATATCAGAAACTTTAACATAGCCTAAATTGTATAATCTACAGTTATTGCAGGCAACTTTCAACATGTAACTCTGTATAATAATATTAACCATACGTCCAATGAAGACATCCTGCGAATTGAAATGTAAAGTTAGCGATTTCTAAAACACTCACCAAGTCGCAATTACTAACGCAAACCACAGTCACATCGCCTTATTGCTCGCCGTTAAACTCTTGGGAGTCATACTTGAAGAGGACTGATCTATCATGATATTAACCACTCATTCTAGGACGGTAAATCGAACGATATTTGTTTATAAAAGTAATATATTGTTGCTTGTTATAAAATTGAGATTAAATTTAAGGATAGCGGTTGATATTAGTACCTTATTCAAAATAGGTTCCATTATATTATAGTATTTTTTCTAAAAATTACAGTTAGTTTAGAACATTGAGTATGGTGATGCGTAGATGGTGAACTTTTTCCTTCTGACTAAATCTCTACCCAGCAATCACATTACAACAAGTACATATAAACAAATAGTACCCTAGTAAATTTCCATCACGAGATAATAAATTTCCATCATATAGTCAGCCGGTTTTCAATTCTTTTCTACTGCAAAAAGGTAATTTAATTTAGTTCTTGCTGTAAGTATACCAGGACAAGAGTGAAAGTTTTGAGTATCTCCAAAGTGAAATCAACTTATTACATTAGGTATTTTCTTGTTATTGCGAAATTGTCTTTGCTGTGATATTAAAATATTTGTACCGATATAAAAATGAATTAGTGTGTGTATTGAATGAAAAAAAAAAATTTAACTCTTTTCTATGTTTCTTCCGCTGCCGTGTAAAAATTAGCCACAGCCATATTTTTATCATAAGAAACGCGTACTCCGTAATTTGTTTTTCATTTTTGGAAATAGATAAACATTTAGATTAGGTCTGTACAAAGTGCAACTCATTAATTTCACGATGAGTAAAATTACATAGCAGAGTCAGTTTTCTAATATCACTCCTAAAGCTATTATTCAAACTATTATAGAAAAAGAGTTCGCTGGGCCCAAGTTAAAAATTGACTTTTCTTCATTAATTGTCAACAATATCTAATACAGACCCTATTTTAAAATTTACTTACCAACAATATTATTCTACTAATAAAATAGGTATTACTAGAATAAGATTGATTTAATTTCATTTAATGTTAATAATAATGAACACATAACCTCCGCTGAATAGAAACTTATTAGTTCGTAATGCCTAGTACATACTTAATACAAATTATATTTGGTTTTGATTTTCTCTATTATAAATTTACTTTATGTTTGCTTGGTCGTTCTGTTGCGGGCACGTAAGCTTAATAAATTTTTGTTGTAATTTATGAAAGAATAATACACAATGACAAGCCTAACTGAATTATCTATCAACAGAAAATTTAAACAGCTACGCTAAAAACTTTAAATTGTACTAACAATTCTCAAATGAAGTAGACATTTCTAGCCTTAAAGCGGTGAAATGGAGGTTCAAAGATAGTATGTAGAAAAAATATTAGATGGCTTGAAAAAATTCTAAATTTCCTGAGAGTTCTCGAAAAACAAATAATTACACATTTGTTAATTAATGTTATAATTTTTTTTTGGAAATCAAACCTTAGGGAATTAAATGAGATTTTAAAATTTGTAATAGAGCAAGAATATCAAAATGTTCTACTTTTCGTAGTGTAGGCAGTCATTAAAGAGATTTTTTTTTCAAAATTCATCCACTAAAATGTGAAATGGTGGTTCATAGTTTGAATGGGAAAGAAATGGTATTAATGGTATGGTAGTTTCATTTACTCAAATTACGTAAAATTATTCTAAATATAAATAATTAGAAACGTGTTTCATTTTTTTTTTAAATCCCCCTTAGGAGTCCATAAGCGTTCAAAAATGTACATTGTAAACATTTTTTAATTCTATTAAATTTTAGGGAACATACTATATGTAATCTGGATAGTGCCCAAGAGGGATTTTTTAAATTCATCTCCCTAAGTAGTGAAATAATATTTCGAAATTCGTATGGTCAATATGGAGAAATATTAGGTGGCCCAGTTAATACAAATCTTTGAAATGACTACCGAAGGGGTGAAATAAAAGTTATAAATTATTAAATTATTTTATTAATTTGAAGGGGATATTCCTTACATAAATTAGGCAGCAATTAAGGAAAAAACTTTTAAAATTTAGTCTCCAAAAATTCTAAAGTTAGGAGGACCGAAATAATGTAATCTAACATGTGGTATATGGGGAACTTGTGAAAGCTTCAATTATAACTCGTCATACATAAAAGATAACACTTGCAATAGGCGATATCATAAACCTCTACTTAACAAAACGCAAACCGATAACGAGCAAACAATTGAGGTATTATAATAAATGCAAATGGAGGAAATCATCATCAGGTGTTCTTTACAATAGTGGTCTTTTAAGAATACTTAGTGCTCTCGTCAGTTTTACCTGTAACTTAGTAAAATCCTTCAAATATGTTTAAAAATGTGTCATTTTTGGTCTAGAGAGCTGCAACTGAAAATGGATTGCCGTGTTTGCAATTTCTGAGCGCTTCCCCACTACACTTTATCAGGTGCTTAATCTAGGAAACGGCCAAGAGGATTTTTATATCTACAACACTTCCACAATAAGTGACAAATGCGCCGAAAATTACCTTACCGAGTAAATCACTTTGCAACAAAAAGTTACTTTATCCCCATGAACATATACCGACATGAAATGTATGAAACAATTAAAACATAGGTCTCAACATCACTTGTAATATTAAGAACAGTAAATAGAGTGGCACATCTTACTTTCCAATCTGCTTGCGACACTTTTGCTTAAGGATGATTAACACTGGCAAACGCTACTGGAAGAAATCATGTTAATCTTTTTCTTTTTCTAATGTGAAGAAATATTTGGAAATACCAAGTGTGTAATTAAGGACGGGCGAATAATATTTAATGTAGTAAAATGGGTACATTTTTAGTTTTAATTGAAAGAGCGAAATTGATGCATTTGATATTAGAAAACATACCTTTGGTTTTCCATACGATGGGTTTATACTGCGTATGGTAACATAGCTTAGAACCCCTGTGATGTTGCTTTGAAATATATTTTAACTGGGTCTGCTCAGGTAGAAACAACATTGGTACCGCCTTAATAAAAATTTCAATAATTCCTTTTTGAATTGAAGAGATCGCAGTTGCTCCTTAAAGTTTGTTTCGTTATGATGATAAATAAATCGTAGGGGTAACTTTCAAATTTTCAAGAGTTAACCAGATGTGAAACTGTTTCTATCATTGTAAGCTTTACATGGGATTATCACGCCTAACGTCACTTCGCAGCTTTTATCATATTTTCATTTTAGTGCCACCGTCTAAAAGAATAATATTTATAAAAAAAAGTATTTTCAAATGCCTAACTTAGATAGTATATTAACTTACCTAAAGAGATACTAACCTTTGCGTACCTACCACATTTCCGCTGCCGTCCGTACGACTACACGCGACTTAATCTAACTAAAAGCCAAAATTGTTTATGATTTTGTCGCCATAGCGGCGCCACTAGTGAGTTTCATTGATTTACCCGTGTATGGCTCGCTTAAAAATTTGTTAAAAATATTACATGGGCGTGTATGATTACATACACATTTGCTATTTATTAACTTGATCAAGTTAATTCGTAATATTGCTATTAGATTTGTTCATACTGCTAAGACATTTTTCCATATTTTAATATCAATTCTTTACCTTATTCTAACTAATATAATAAATGCGGAAGTGAGTTCAACCGTCCGTTATGAAATTTGGCTCACATGTTGCAAAATAAAGTGAGGAATATTTTTGCATATCTCCTATAGTAATCAAAATTTACACGATATTTCTTTTACTGCCTTATTATTAGCATAAATTCAGATTATTAAGTGGAGAAAGTGTCATATTTCAACTCATGAAAATTACAGTTCCATCATTTACCATAAAAATAAAGTTAATATTATATTTTGTAGACTCTATATGTGTATTAAATTCATAACCAGAATTAATTCTCAATGTTTGATGATACTAATAATGCATTTCTTGGTGAGCCATATCTGACGTAAAAATCGATAATAGAAAATTTTCAGTTATCGATTTTTACGTCAGAAAGTTACAGTAATTCTGGGTAAACAATTAGCATATAATTAGGATATATTTCTTTTACACCGTTTAAGTTAAACGGTGTAAAAGAAATATATCCCCTTATTCAAAAATTATTATGCGTTCGAGGTCTGATTTCGGTGCATTTTATTACTCATACATGTAACCAGTTTCTGTGTTTAATCGTCGGCTCAATAAGCAGGATTTCGTTTTTTTTTCAAAATAATTGTGAAAAATAACAAATTATATTTGTCATTTACATTAGACAATCCCTTTCAAGTACAAACATCAAACGGAGAATCACAAAATTTGTTTCCATTACAAACATTTTCTGTTGTGTTTTTTGCTTTCTGTACTTGTAATTTGACCACGTATCACTTGGTCGAATTTCAAGCACAGTCTTAATCCAAAGCATTCATTAGAGCCATCTGTTGTATGTTTAAAAATATTCATAAAAATTCACAGGCGGTTTTGATCGTTTCAGTATATGAAGAGTAGTTTGGACACCATACGTATGCAACCTTGGTATCTTTTTTTAAAATGCTTAGGAAGTAGTTATATCTGAATCCAGTTGGATAGTAAAATTCATATTTTTATATGTTGTGTACAGTACCTAAATCGATTAAATATAGTTTATAGCGAGATTTTGTTGGATATGGATAATTCTTATGTGGATTTGACATAGGAAGCAATCTAATTCAAAAATTATCACGCAGAATTCGCGATTTAACATATGAAAACTATTTCGGGGTTTATTTCTACACGCAAATGTTCAACGGTTGGAAGGCGATAATAAATATCAATTTCCAAAGTCGCCGATTACCTTCAGCTGAATCAGGAAAATCTTTTGCTCTAATTTAATCTTCTTTCCTCGGCTATCATAGGAAGGGGCTTTCTCAGATGAACCGGGAATAGATTTATCAGATAGCGTTGGAATGGCTTCTACGGTTGGCGCAGGAATAGTATCTTCTTGCAGAGTGACTTAGAGTTCTTCTTATCTTAGGCAACGCCGTCGGTATCAGTACTCTTCATTATTAAATAGGCATGGAATGGATGAAATTAACTTTATACAAAAGAAAAAAGAGTAAAATATAACACTGTGCCACACGCGAAATCAAAGTCATATATATTGCGTGTAATAAGAAGCAATCTCTTAAAACGCTGGCCATTTTGTCATCCTATAGAACACCGTAAAAATAACTTATTCCCTTTCGTGTTAAACTCATGTTAACTTTTCATAATAAGGTTTTAGTTACATACATTTTGTGTGAATTCTCAATATTAGTTTGAGACTAAATCGTTTTGAACATCAAATATTTTAATGATAATAATCAACATATAAAAGTTTCTGTAAATGACAATTAAAATTGAAAGTGGTGTCAGGTCAAATCATGGACTATTAGAATTTTAATATTTTATGTTAAGCAAAAACGACAAGGCTTTTATGTTACTGGTAGTTTTTCAAATTTTTTATTAAATTTATACCTTTACCATTCTAGGTATCATCATTTTAAAGGAAGAATTTTTCATATTTTCCATTTATGAAATGTTTTAAAGAATTGTATTATATGATATAAATAAAATTTAATATCAAATATTCATTGTACCTCTTTACAGCCAGCATATGGCAATTAAGCTATAAAGGTGTACGATGTGTAGCAATTAAACTATAAATGTGTGTGGCAATTAATATATATAAATAAATGGCAATTATGCTCCAAAATGTCTTTCCTTGTTCGCATCATACCACAGATTGATATGTTCCTTTAAACCAAATTCCATAGGCGCATATAAAAGCCTTTAAAACAAAAATGCAACATATCGCAGTGACATAAAGTTATAAAACAATAAATTTAAAAATTAAAGTTAGCTACCAAGATTTTTCTTAACGGCATAAATTATTGGAATTAAGTACTTTGGCATATTAGTTGCAAGATTTTTTTCTTCTGAAAAAGGAAAATTTCAATTAAATAATAAATTTTTTAAAATAATTTATCCGTACAGTTTATTATATTTTATTACAATACTGCGGTTGACGTTAAATGATGAAAAAAAAGTGTGGTTCAAACATGTAAACCCTGAATTTTTCTGATTGTTCTATATACATTTCAAAAAAGAAATATATACATGTGAGATAAGTACAAAACTTTTTAGAATGTCTCACGACAAAAATATTAAAAATTCATTTATTGATAGTAAAGGCGCTTAAATTTTAGGCAAACATATTAACTTTCGAAAATATCTAGGCTACGAATACCTTGAATATCACAATTTTACATACAGTATGTAAATAAGAAACCTTCGATACTTTAATCCGTAATACTGCATCATGGGTAGATTGCAATAAATCTTTTTTTTTAATCATACCAATTCTTTATATTTAAATATTGTCATAAATCATCAACATGAAAATGCATCAACTTACATCTTATATTTTGATAAACGTAATAAATGTGGTAAAATTGCATGGTAACTCTTCTTAGCGATCGATAGCGAATTTGACTAATTATCCCTTTCCTTTGCATAGTTTTACATGAAAATGATAAAAAATGAAAAGGATATCAAAACTAATTTCAAGGCCAACTTTGTTTACATTTTGTAAATCAAAATTATTGCCATTTAAAAATCTTTAACATCCATTCATTATTTCCTGAAATATTAAAGATTTAAAAATATATTATTATGGACTTTTAAAATAAACTTGTCGGAATAACTATTAATACGATGTTTTTTCATTTGTCGTTTAAAAAAAATATTATTTATCGTTGCTGGTTTCTCAAAGTTTCTCTGTGATTTCTCGATTGGGTGGAATTATAATGAATATGCCGTCTTTTAATACTGGTGGCGGATAATATTAATATATGCCGAATGTCATTTCAATAGTCCTAAGTAAGTACGTCGAACGTTATCCCATAAACAAGTCTAGTTATTATTAATGCAATACAGGGGAATAAGTCACCATTTCAATGATATCTGGTGATACTTCTAAAACAATATCTATAAAATGATAATAAAATAAACAAATTCATAATCATTTAATTCCTCTCCTCAAAATGTTTTGACAATATGAATTAAGTTAAAAAATAATTTATTTCAATTTTACAGCTTACTTAAGATTTGCACTATACTTTAGGACTATCCGTCGTATGCGTTCAGAATAAGGTCTTTCTTAATAAACGATTAATGCAATTTTGTCTTCACTCGTTATACTCAGGTGAAAACATGCAAACACCATTCTCTTGCTATGTATATATTGCGATTTCACGTTCGTATGGTAGTTTTTATGGAGAATATACAGAAGATTACTTAGAAAATGTTTTCTATAAACTAACGTTTCTATATTTAAAATATTATTGGATTGTATTTTAGTAGGATCATTTGTTGTTACTGAATATTAAATCCAATAAACGAAAGGAATTTTACATTTGCCATTTCCATTTAATTATTACAGATAGTTATGCGGAAATCTAATTTCTATTTAATATTTTGAATACGTATACTTTGCAAATTTTGATATAATTGTTATTTGTATAGTATTTGTACATATGATAAAACATTTTAGTATTTCGTAACTAGTATTAATTATTCCATTCACCAATATATATTCGTCGCTCTGCATAACGTTTAGATAATATATGCATAAAGAATTTTCTACGCTACATATTTACTTTTGGCTTAAGTCTATTAGAGACAAATTAAACAAATTTAATAAAATATGGCAATATTTTTTCCTATTTTCAATTTTTCACGGCTACCCCAAAAGAAAAAAAACAAATGTATATAACATCACTTGCTTGCATGTGTCTGCATGTTTGTCCATTTTCTAAGAAAACTTTAGCGTCGAAATTTGAAATAACATTAATCCCCATATTTCAGTAGCTAACAAGTTAAAATATTTTTACGGTAATTTTAGAAGGGCAAATTGAATATTTGGAATATGTTTTAATTTTAGATATTCTATGGGGTATTGTTTGAAGTGGTAGAAATTTATCAATATGCACCAATATTTGCAAAAAAATGCATCCACACATTTTTGAAAGTACTAAACCGAAAATAATGAAGATTTAAAATAAAAACTGTAGCGATTATCCTAGATATAGTTTTTGAGAAATTACGCCTGGGAAATGTGTAAAAGACCATAAATTAATATGGTGAAAAATATTATCAACATTTATGAGTAGAGTGTTTTATACTATTATGTATGACAAAACAGACACACTATGTACCTTTAAATATTTAAAATTTTATACGTAGCTAAGAGTGTATGGAACTCCTCCTGTGAGTTCTATTCGTACTTAACAAGATTTTTTATCACCTATTTTAATATTCAGGAGGTCTCTAAATTTATTAGGATAATACACTTTCTTCAATAATTTGTTTTCATTTTAAAGTTTATTTATTATTATAATTTATTATTAAGTATAAATATCAATATTACAACCAATTTTCGAAGTTTGAGTCAATTGGAGTAATATTTTCAGCTTAATATTGTAACTAGTTTTATTCTTTGTTTTCATATGTGCATGTAATGGTTTTTGACGATTAATTTTAATTAAAAGACAACAAAAATACATAAATTACTATAATAACGAAATGTGAAATTATTATAAGCGAAATCTTTTTTCGATTTCGTTGTATGATTTTATCTACAATCTTTTATTATTTTACACACAAGTATTGCTTATTATATTATAACCTAGTAATTACGTATATTATACTTTTAATTAAAAAAATATTGCTTTCAAACAAAATCATTTTGTCAATTAATAAATTTACGAAATATTTAATATGATTTTAATTTTTATACTGCGATTTAAAAAAAATTATACCGTCTATTATTATTAGAGATAATTAATTAAATTTTTTAACTTTACCATAGAAAAGCAACATGTTACGAAATATTAACTTAGTATTTTATATGAATTGAAAGAATTCGCGTTATTCTAAGACTAACATTTAAGAATTTGCATTATTCGTTAGGTAAATATTATAGCATGAAAAGAAAAGATTAGAAGTATCTGTGACTCTAGATAATATACTCGTATCATAATGAAGACAATTGATTTAAAATAATATAGGTACAACCATTGGGTATAATAAACTATAGTTCAAAAAGCAGAAAATTCAAGCACCCGTACTAAATTACGACTTTCTTATACAAACATTTTCAAGAAAAGTCTTACTTTAATATTTCATTCACATATCAGAATCTATTTCTTCCTGACCACTACCGTAAATTTGTAAATGTTTAATGTGAAAAACTCGTACTAATTAACAAGAAAAAACTAGCACTAACTTAACACGTATACATACATTTTAAGATAATATTAGAAATGGTATAACGAATTTACCGTATCCTAATAATGGATTAACCTAACTGTAGATGGTACAATGAAAATCTTCCTTTACTAAATATATAAAACCTTTGCCGAAGCTGCTTGTCTATCCAAACAGGGTGAATAATCAGACGATAAAGTAAGAATTACGCGAAAAGTAACAAATAATAAATTGGATATATGCGAACTTCGTGAATTAAATTGTATATAAAGTTCAATAGTTAGATCATACGTTCTCTCTTAGAAATCGATTCACAATTCGAGAAATTCTTATTCAATGTTTTTATAAAACTATGGAAACTCTGGATTTACTTCCAGCATTTGCATATTTATTTTCTAAATCACATGTCGTTGAATAGTGTCTTCTCTGATTTATTGAAATACCGTAAATGTATTATTTTATATAATCTGGTATCGAATTTGACCCCACAAGTTTCAGACCAATCACCATACCTTTAAGATTCAATATTGTTGGAAAATGTTCCTCATTGAAATGCTGTCATATATATATATATATATATATATATATATATATATATATATATATATATATATATATATGTATCTATATCACGTTAAACGATGTCTCATTAATAAAGTTTATATTGTAAATAAGTATTTGAATGGTAATAACATTTGATTCTATTCACTTCTACTATTTTCTTTTTATTTTACCTTTTATATAGAATTTACATCAATTTTAAGAGAAGATGATCATATCAAAAATTTGGTTTCCACGGAACGATATTTTCAAAGCGATATTAAATTTCATACATTTATATTTTTATATAAATGTTTTAAAACAATTTTAACAGAGGGTATTACATTTTTAATATTGTTACTTACTGTGTATTCGGTGGGCTGTCTTATTTCCACCCATCTTAAATGAACTATCAGAATTATAATTATTTTTTGTTAAGCTGAGTGCAACAACGTTTACTTCAGTTTTTATGTCGGACAATTGAAATGAAACGTCTTTTCACGGACTTCTTTCTCGATCGGAGTCCGTAATGTTTCCAAACTCTCTCTTAATTGGTTCAATTGCTTATTTCTGGACAGAATTATCTCCTTTATTATTTTCAACCTTCATTAGCCCTAATTATATTTAAGACTTACACTTAGTATAATCGAAATATTATTAGCCTTTTTTAATGTACTGAAATATCCCTGTAGATCTATAGAAATATTATATACCTTTTCTTAAATCCAGATTTATTACTATAAGTTTACATGATCTAGAAATTCTTCAAGAAATCCTACATAAACTTCTTATTTCTAATCATGGTACCACTGTCTATGCATACATACTCCCTTACATCTTGTTTTGTGTGTTGTAAAAGTGTGAAATATGTTGTGTCAATAAATGCATTTAAGGGTTCTTAAACGTTTTCCCATTATAATTTCCAAGTATGATTTCTTTGATTTTTTGGTCTTCGAATCCTTATACTTTTCCCAATAAAATATGTTTTTTTCTGGAAATTACTTTGATTTGACTCATTTATTGTATACACAAACTTTAAAGTAGATTGAGAAAGAATACGGTTTTATTCTTATATTCTTTTATTGATTACAATTTGTTCACATGAGTAATAGCGAACATACTGCCATACATACGGCATTATTGCCGTATGACACACCATACCGTCTGTAATGGCGTATCTTAAGCTGTCTTTTTCACACATTGTACGTTTTCTTTTTTATATGAATACGTTTAAAACCTTTAATTATGTTTTTAAGTTGAGCTTTTGATTGACTTGGAAAATCGAAGTATTTATTTGTATATTATTGTGCAAAGATGTAATTACATAAATATACTTTCCTTATAGATATCTCATAAGAAAAGATCATAAAGTTTAAAGAGCCCTACCTCTCCTTTTATGGATAATATTTGATCGACAATTTTGTTATCATTAGATAAGTAAATTATTCACTAGATACTGATTTAAATGTTATACAGTTTTTTAAATTTAATTGACAAGATATTTTCATCGAATGCAAAACAAGTGCAGTAAAGAATGAAGATGCTTAAAACTAAGTATTATGCCTTGATTAATGTCTCAATAAAAGAATGAAATCACCAACTGAAATCAAGCGACACCTAGGTATTGTTTACGTAGAAAGAAATTAGCAAAACCGTTTAGTTTCTGCAGAGAATCGTTTGAAAAGGTGAATTGCGCTCAGAACAGTCAGCGAGTACGATGATTCAGGACATTTGTAACATATTTCACTAAACTTTGCAGTTTTAGAAGAATTTCTTTTGTTTTTTTCTTTTTGGGGAACGAAACATTAAAATTACGAGACATAGTCACCCATCCCCCTTTACGGTTGCCTAAATATCATTATCACAGTTTTCTCCAACTACTTGATTTAAAAAGCTCGCTTTTCTACCTGCAGACTTGCTCGCTATTTTATTTTAATAATTTAAGAGAAACTGTATATTTTGTAAATATATATTGAATAAATATATATTTGCTACTTTCAAATGAGGAAAACTTTCTACTGTATACGTTTTTGTTTTTAAAATTGATCATCGTCATGACGGTTGCATTAAAAAAGTACAATATGGAGTGATGTTTGTGAAGTTCCTGGAACTTTAATTAACTTTATTGCACAAATATTAACAATGATAGACCATATAAAAATTAATGTGCATTTAATTATTTTATTACTCATTATAGTTAATTTATTTTCAATAAAATACCTAAAATTTCTGTGATATTTGCTACCCTTATCACTCAGGTACTATAATAGAAGGATGGAAATAATAGGCAAGCAATTTTTGCGAATATGTCAAATTTTGTGTTGATAGCCGTAGAGAAAGCCATAGAGAAACAGTCAGAGAGGAAATAGTGATATACGGACAGACAGACACCGCAGTTTCACCTTCCGTCTTTACATTTTAGGTACGTAGTCTTAAAAACAATTTATTATTTTAATTGTGTTTTTTACACTTTTGTCGTATTTCTAAGTAATTGGAATACGAAATTTATTAAAATTATTTAACCGTTTCACCGTAAAGATAGATACCCACAATGTCTATTTGCTTACAAAACTTAGTTAGATTTCTACTTGGTAAAATTAGTGTATGCCTGTACTAAAACACAATGCATTTTCTTTGATAGATTTAATTTTTTTTTTAAAAACACAAATATTTACGAATGTCTAAATTTAAATTCACTCAATTTATTATGCTATTGGGCCTAATAAATTGTCATTTAAACGCTTTCATCGCGTGCCTTCGAACATCCATTCGTAGCTTCAAATAGAATCGAATATTAATTATAAATCATTCATTTTAAATTATATTTTTGTAAGATTTCCATTGAGAACATAATGTTTAATTTGTTCATGAGGTTTTCGTTAATTACGAACTAAATAAAAAATAAAATCCTTTATCTTTAGCAATTACCCTGTAGCGCTCTCGTCTTAGTTGATGCTGTATCGAATCTGATTTTGCAGCTGATGAATGTGATTTTAGGATTTTACTGAAGCGCGTTGCATCGACAAATCATTTTTTTTATAAAATAGTAGGTCGGTCAATAAAGCGCTTTTGCCTTATGAATTCCGTTTCCGTTCCAACATACACTATGTGCAATAAAATTTGTGAAGTTCTTCAGATACATCTAAGCATTCATTCCAACGATTCATAGTTGTAAATATTGATATCTGTAACGATCCCCACAGGGGCCCAAAGTCCTCGTTAAAGTAAAACCCGTTTAAGTAAAATAAAAACTTTACATAAACGGGTCCCATTTTATGAATGCATTATCCCTCTGGTAATCATTCATTCCTTCATATTACGATAGAAAAAATCGTGCTTTATGGAAGAAGTGGAAAATTCAACTTGGCTACCATATAAACTAGCACTAAAACTGAGATGGCGAATTTATTGGTTGCAAACTTAATCATTTATTTCCATCATTAAATTGAAAGCAAGCTGTCCCATACAAAATTTCAATCGCCGACAATGTTAATCTGATATGCTACTTTTTTGTTAACTTAATGGTATATTTATCTTAGATAATCTTAATTGATGCTATTATACTCTAAACAAATGCTGTTCAAATCTGAAGCAGTTTTTTAATCTTACTCGTGCCATTATTTATACCTATATATTGTTAAATGAATAATTGGTACTATTTATAGTAAATAATTTCAATAATATTCCTGTGGATTTAAATTTATCCATATTAAATTTAGCTGACAACAGTTGAAATAATATAACTTGTTAATTATTATTTTATATCCCTAATGATTTGTTCCTAAATTTAGTTTGTTTATAACGAAATTTGTATAAAAAATCATTATAAAAGTGAGTATAAAACAATTAACAGTGCATATTAACATAAGATTTTGGTTTTGAAAATTTATAAATAACGACTTATCAAAAGTATGATATTGAAATGAGTTTAAGCCCATTGTTCAGTTATATGTAATTTGCATTCAAGAATTCAAACTATACATTTAAGATAAGATCTTACCACGAGAGAGCCTTTTTAAAAATATAAAATTTTAAGAAAAGAGAATTATAAATAGAAAACAAGACTCAAAAAATTGCTCATTAATTGTTTTCAGGTTTCTTAAGCTTTGAAATGGATAAAATGATAGTTGAAAGAAGTCAATGACGGTCTGTATTCACGTTTCGGGTTGGTTAACAGATTATGGATTCATTAACAGATTATGAAAAATATCTTATGTATTTTTGGCTTAACAGTAATTATTACTTTACTCAATTACTTTACATTATTTTCAGGAACAGTTATCATTTATCTCACGAATACTAAAATTATGTGGTATGAGTTATTTATAAGTTTAATTTCCTAACATTTTTGCCGGAACGTTATTCATACCAGGTTTTAATTTTTTACAAATTATACAAAATGACAGGAGTCTCATGACATTTATTATGAAAATGATTCTATGCTTGAAGGAAATTTAAGAATAAATTATATTTGAACATCACTATGTGTGTTTTCGTGATTATATTTGTGCGTATTCATAGGATATATTTGTATAAGATATATGACAATGATCCGCTGCATGTCAATTCGATGTAGGGTTTTAGTGTAATTATGGAAGACATTATCACGTTACATGACGATATAATTTTTTGTTAAAATGCGTACACATAGAGGAATAATATTCGCACATTTCGTTTTGCATATAATGTCTTAATACTTCAAGACTGTTTAGCTTATTAATTAAAACAAAGCGTATATATGCTCGTATAGCCATTTAATCTCCATATGATGGTACCTACAATCTACTCGTAATGTTGGAGAAGATACAGTATATGTTACTTAGGTTTTAAATAATTTGGATATTTGTATCTAGATACCATCAGGTATAATATACTTCAATTAACCACAATACCTATGACAAAAATCACCTTCATCCTTGAAACAAGGATGAAGGTGATTTTTGTCATAGGTATTGTGGTTAATTGAAGCCTTTGTATAATTTATACCATACCTTTGTATAATTTATACCCAAATCGAAAATTTAAGTTCTACTTTTAGACTGCACCTATATCGACTATCATTTTCAAATACTAAAACTCTTTCATTGCTAAAGGAATTGGAGTAGATTCCAATAATTTTTGGTAAAATAAAATAAAATTGTGTAAAATCTGTAATGGTAACATTTTTTACAGAATGAGAATTAGATTATATTTGGAATAGATTATTCAGCTGATAAAAGTGAGTATGGAAGTTTTATGTCACTATGACGGGACAGCTACTTGTAACTTATAAATTTATATTGATGACATCATCAGAGTGTAACTCAAGTTTCGTAGCATGTTTATGGCAAAGAACTTTACGAAGAAATGGAATCGTAACTTTAATATATATGCACGTACGCATGCAAGTACATATGAACGCGCGGACGTATTCACAATAGGCGAAAAACGATGGAACTTTACCCGCTAGTTAATTATATAATAATTAAGGAAATAAAATGTAATTACGAATATAAATATCTCTCCGTAAGATAATACAGTTTTAAAAGTGCAAAAAGAAGAAAAGGCAAAGAACAAGAAGTATTACTTGTTCATTATTTATTTTAAATGACTTATTTTAAGTGTATTCTTACGTAATTCATACTATGAATGGATCAACTGAATTATCAATAGGAACGCCTATACACAGAAACGTTTTGTATTTAAGGTGCGTTAACACACACGTACATATGTATTCACATTCTAAACATATTTTGATGATAATTACTACCGTATATTTGAGTGCTGAATCTGAAAATTCTAGCGAAATTTTAATGTATGTCACGGCGCAATTCCAATTGTTAAGCGTTATGGGCTTTCAGAAACAATCAATAATATATTGCAAGTTAAGTTTTCGATAGAAAGCGGTTGGTATACATTGTAGCAGTTTTTTTTATAATGTAAGATCAAAATACGTACGTGTATAAAAAAATAATTACAGCCTAATAATATATCTTGATGGAAAACAATCGGAGAAAGTCAATAAGAAGACGGATTGGTCAGGCCAATAACTACTTTAACCAAATCAGTATATTTGGAAATGGAAATAACTATTATCACAGTGTTGACAATTACGTAAACAAAATATAGAATTTCATAACCATCTTTGGAGGAGAAGAGAATTATAACCAAAAGAAAGAAGTAAAATATGAATTTACGACCTGTACGATTGGACTATTGTCACTTCTGAAGAAATTACCCACGAGGTCAGAAACACAGATTCATACCCGTTGGATTTATACTTCCTTTTGCTAAAGACCCTTGAAAAAGATGAATATACCCACCTACTCACTTTTTCAGAAACAATACGACCTAAAAACATTCAATTTAAACATTAATGCATCTTAATAAACCATATATTTTACACTAGCTTAACTTTTTAAACACTATTTATATAAGAATTTAAAATGGAGTAAATATTAGTCTTAAAACAAGTTTTTTAAACTTTGTACATTATGTAAGGTATCATTTGGAAGAGTTCGTTATGAAGAATACAAAATTTTAAAATTTATATTGCATATTTAAAAAGATATTCCGAAAAATACATAATTTCCGAAGTTACTGGGCTAAAAATTACGACAAAAGAGAACTAATAAAATTAACTGATTTAAAGATTACTGTAAAATAATAGTTATTTTCTTATATTTTTAATGTTTCTAAGCCGTTTAAAATAAACATTGTGTACCCTTAAATGTTAACAAGTAACTAAATGTGTGAAGAACCATTATAATGCTAGTTCATCTTCTGTTTGACATGTTTTATTTTAATATATTCTTTTTATTTTTACACATTCCTCCAATGTTCCCTTACTACTTTTCCACCAAGGCAAACAAAGTAAGGTGGAAAATCTTACCTTGTTTGCCTTGTTTCCACTTTTGTTTCTAATACATCACTCTGTTTTTCCGATGATTCGTTATTCTTTAATCTTGTTTCTACCTGACGAGTCTGTTATGACAATTCCTTTATTCCACGGTTTTTATTGGCCATCTTTTTATATTATGTCTTGCGTTCTTCGACCGTTTCCTCTAATTCGCTTTGTTTCTGTTCTCTTCATTATATTCCTCTAATATGCGACTAATAACAGTCAATTTCTGCAGACGTACCTATGCGGAGGCAACACCTTCGTGCATTAGAGTGCTCCTACGTTGTGGCCCGAAACTTCCTACAAAGTAACATGAAATTTTCAGACATCGTGTCATTTAAATTGACAAAGGTGCAGACAACGAATCGTTAAATGTTTGCGTATGAATCAATGCGTAAGAGATATCCCATGTAATGTGTATATTTAAGATTATTTAATAAAAGGTACAGATTTTCTTTTTATTTTTATTTGGCTTTCATTCAATGTTTTAAATAGGCACTCGTTAGTTGTGAAGAAATTCGCGATAGATTGATATTTTAAATCAACAAAAAAAAATTAATGTTGACATATTGACACCAGACTAATCGTACAGTAATGCCATCTCTCACTTTCCATTCCTTATTATTTATGGCGGAGAGCAAAAAAATCGTGACTCCGCCCCAATAACCATCTTTCTATTCGATGACGATAATAGCTGTGGTGGTTTAATAGCTATTTGTCCAAGATCGTCATCGTCGAATAGAACGCTCACGTGTCTTCTAAAAAAATTATATATTAATACGTGAAGAAAAAACTTTGTACCCCTTTTAAGCGAGCGAAAAGGATTGAGAAATTTGATATAGTTAAATTATATGGAGGAGGAGCACAGAAAGCTAAAATTTATATTTATATATAAAATATTGAAGCGTGATCATAAATACGGTTGATAAAATCTAAAGTCAATAAAATAAAAAAATTTATGAATGAAAATTTCTTACCACTTTTACAATATTGTTTACCCGCTATCAATTTACCTACGAGTAAATTGTAATTTGAATTTAGTAGAAGATAAAAACAATGGGGATACTTTGTTTTGGTAAAAAATATTTAAATATTGGCTTTGAAAGTTACCGTCTATAGATGCTGTATGTTACATAAAATCCGCTCCGAAAGTCTGTCATGTCTTTCATTTTCTTAATTATTAACAGTATGTGAACAAAAATTAGTGAAGCAATTTCAAAATGTAACAAAACAAAATATTTTCACTGTTAAAAATATTAATTTCTAATGTTAAAAGATGACCATAAATACTTTTATGAAATGTTTTATATTTTTAAATTTATTATATATTTTCCCACTGGCATTAATAGTTTCTTTCAAATGCATACCATTCATATTCCTATTACATATTCATAACGGCTCTTTTGATTATGTTAATTTTCTAGCATTTAAAAAATAGAGGAATAAATTTTATTTGTAAATTACCATTTATCAAAAAGGGAGATTTGAGACAAATACGGTCAGAGAAGTGATTCTCTTAAACTTTTTTAAAATTAAAGTGATTAAAAATATCTGTCAATACCGTCACAGGCAAAGAAGATAGTTAGTAAACTCGTGTTATGTTTTAGAAATTGTGCTATGAAAATATTAAAATTACAATGATTACAATTAACAATAGGCGCCAGACAATTTGCTAAGGAGACTTTAGTCGATGAGTGGACTAGATGAAGTGTAGGTATCAATAACATTCTCTCACTTATGGGCTGGTAATCCACTTAACAACATCACTTCTGGATCGAATCTTATTTCTTCAGTTCAGACATTGATATGATTTGTCTTTGTATATCCATGTATCTGTTCATTACGGGGGTAAACGATAGTAATGGCTGCTTTACTCTATGTAGATATGTATTTTTCCATCAAACACTATTAAACATTTCTATATTTTCTTCAAAATGCATCTATCGATTTTTTTTGTTACAAAATGAAGAAAATTCGTTGTAGTATAATATCAAGCTGCTCACTATAGTATTTAATTCAAGACAAGACAAAATGAACACATCGATAATACTTTCCTATATACGGGTTTAAGTATTTGATCGGTCAGTAAGTCCAAGTTTAAAATACGCCAATCTCAGTCACAGAGGGGTGAATGAGTTTGGCGCACCATGTAATTGTAGATACGAAAAATCCCTTTTAGGTAACAGTTTTTGAGCAAAAAATCGTGGTATATTGGGATGTCTCTCAATTGTGTTATTAAAATACTTATTTCAAAACTCACTAATCGACTGAAGAAAAATATTGGGAAGATAGATTTAAGATTGTTACAGAATGGATACCAATGTGGAAATATATTTGTTAAGTCATTAACATAGAGATGGTAATTACGGTGTAATACCTGTCAATTTGCAATGTCAAGATCATTGAGAGGTATATTAAGGAATATTGAAAGCCCTCATTGGACTACAAGCCAATCAAAGACTTCAAGCAAGTTAGTAGAAATTTAAAGTCATGAACTTGAAAGCACCGTAAACATAAAAAAACAAAGGTATGAATTATTTACGGTTTAGCATATGTTATCTTTAACTTTTTCTTAAACAATTAGGCATTGTGTGTTCACAGTACCTAAACAAGCATAGTTTTGGAACCAAGCAGAAATGGTCAAATAAAGCAGGCAGGAACAAAATACCCAAAAAATGTTATAAAAGTTGTAGAATAAGAATGGGTCGAAAAATAAAACGCTTCACTGTTAACATCATGTGGGGTATTATTTTTAACTGCTTATTATGAGTAATATCAAAACACTTCCTTAAAGAAAAATATGAAAATTTTCGAATTACTGCACGTTTTATTCGAATATTGCTCTTTTACGATTATCACATAATTAGGTCATCTCCGATCATAGCCAGGTTAACTACTTTGTTGTCTTTGATTTGTCATTGTTCTCATTGTGACATCGGATTTTGGCTTCCGGTGTGTTTGCGTTATTGTTAAAGGAATTATGTTGCGCCTGTCTTACGTTTCGTTTTTATTATTATTCCAAAGTCGCTTGCTACGAAAGTCTCACGACTTCGACTGGCGCGAGTGTTAAATTCTCTGAATGCTCACCCGGCAATGAGTCCATACGTGACATTGATATTGTTTGATGTCCGTTGTGTGTTTTAATTGATTTAAGTGGACGGTATTTAGTGTACAATATTTCTTCATGTCCATCTTGATAACTATAAATAGGAATATTTTTGAGTTCCTATTAATGATGAGATAGAGACGACTTTATTATATAACTGTTCAAGGCTTGCAATAATAGCAAAATTTCCAATTGTTTTGATTATCTCTTTATTTATTAACATTTCTATTGTCTCTCGTAATTTCCCACATATTATTTCAGCGTTTTCCACTTTTATTTCTTTAAATTTTATTAATTATCTTATTAATAGCTTTTCTGACTTAGTTTCTCCGTATCTAGCATTACGCATTTACTTTTACGTTTCGTATTACGTACTATTCACGTTTCGACTGATTTTGTAACACGTAATGCTGCTGCGTTTAATAGGTATATTGTCACTAACAGCGTTAAGGCTTTTTCTTCAGGATTTGCAGTACAAACAAGGATATCAACTTAGAGGTGAACATTTTAGGAGTGAACTTATCTTCGTTATAAAGCGTTTTAAAATTTCAAAACTAAGAGCCTTTTCTCCAAAAGGTATTACTTACAAATATGTTTAAACAAACATGAAATAAAATAATTGAAAAACACAATTGTGTTTCTGAAAAAGAAACAAAGAATGAATTATATCAATAAAGGGAGAAATATAGGACAGTTATAATTAATATCAAATATAACATTTAATAAATCACCGAGGAAAATAATCGACAAGAAGTTGATAAATCTTCAATAATTAAGGAACAGATTTTTGTCCTCTATTATCAAAGACAACAATGGTTCACTTGCTCAAACTGGTAAAATGCTTGTCCATATAGTTTGAGTAAAATTTCTAGATGATAACTAAAGTTATAAGCAATAGATATTATTCAATATTTGCGATATCCGATGCTGAAAGAATCGGATAAATAAAATAATATTACCCGACGAAGACTAAACAGAACCTGCAGTCGCTTCATTTTAGCTGTTATATTAGACAAAAGAGAGAAATATTTCGTAGGTTGATAATGAAAACGGCCTTTGGGAACGGCTGTCCAGCCGGTCTCAATTTACTACCTGCAAAAAATTTATATCAGCCAAGACGATGTTTCCCAAGTTTCGGAAATTCGATTGTAAATCAAAGTACCTCACAAAAAAGTGCGCATCTCGCAATATAATTCTAAGTCTAGCCCTCGCTAAGTTGCGCTAATAAATGGAGTCCTATTAATTTAATTAACACCGTAGGCATTAACTTGATATAATGAGGTACCCCTGTTTTATAAAAACAAGTAACCTTTATTTATCTTGTTAATTATAATAATTATTATACTAATAAAATCGGCGTTAATTATTTATCTACGTAACTAGCGAAAACGTTTTTCATTTTATGACTTTGTCTTCGGAATTTCAATATTTAGTTTCAATTATATATATATATATATATATATATATATATATATATATATATATATACTTATATATATATATATATATATATATATATATATATATATATATATATATGAATAGTAGTTTTGCTTGCCTCTACCTCACCTTGTTTCGATCAAAAAAATCGAAATAACTTTTCGGTATAGTTTTACTAACAAATATTTATTTTTCCGTACTTGTAGCTTTATTAAGTGTTGTGCTTTAAAAATATACCGGTAAAAAATTAACACGAATTCTGTTATATATTTTCAGTTTATTATTGGTTTCATTGTCGGTGATGTTTAAAAACCATATTTGGCTGTATAAATTCTAAAAATATTTTTAAAATAATATAAGCTTAATGTAAACTATATGAGATTTTTCAAAATGTAAAAATATTACCTATCCCCTTGCTAAAAGCTAAATATTACCTATCCCCTTGCTTTGTACATTGCCATACCTACCTAATGAAATGTGTGAACCAATAATTTTACAGCTGTGACAAAGATAATTAGTATTATAATATAACAAAGAACGTTACGTAAAAACATCACATGAACCACTAGGCACTATTATAAGTAGGTATGTATTCTAGATTAGTATTATCGACGTGTCTTATGGTTTTATTGGAATTTATCTTTGGCGCATTCTCGATTATTACGCGTACAGGTCACTAAATAAAATCATATTAGGAACATTATTTATAAATAGACGTGTGAGATGTTATTCTTTTTCAACATAGTTGGAATGAATTATACACTAATTACATAATGAAAAAAATTATTGATAGAAAAAATAAACGACCTGCTTGCTTAATGAACATCACGTTTACATTCACATTTGTAATTTGTTATGTTAACACTAGAAATTGAATTACGGTTGAAATAGTCGTTTTAGCCTAACAGAGTAAGTGATTTGAGTAAACAGAAAAGTAATGTCTACATTCAATTGGTTCTTAAGTTAATATAAAATTGTAAGTCTCTCATATCTATATATACGAAAAAAATTAAATAAGTTGATATCGTTAACACGGGCATACAACAGAATCGGTATGTTAATTTCCAATACAATTTATTTATTAATCGCATATGGACAAAAATAGATACAAATCATAATGCGATTTTTAGATATTACGTTAACTTGTATCCTAATATTATCACAACAATGTCTACATTCAATTGGTTCTTAAGTTAATATAAAATTGTAAGTCTCTCATATCTATATATACGAAAAAAATTAAACAAGTTGATATCATTAACACGGACATACAACAGAATCGGTATGTTTATTTCCAATACAATTTATTTATTAATCGCATTTGGACAAAAATAGATACAAATCATAATGCGATTTTTAGATATTACGTTAACTTGTATCATATTATTATCACAACGAAATAACATTCTACGTACATAGATCCTTAAATATATGTAGATATTTATATAATAGATTAAATACCAAAAAAACTATTACGTTAAATTAACTTATGAAATACATAATACTGACAAATCACTATAGATATCAATCATTCATTCAAAATTAACGATAATCATCCTCAGTAATCGAATAATAATAATAAAACAACAATAATAGTTAAAAATGCATACCAGCAGACACAAGAAAAATTAAATAAACCTACAAAATTGGACTTGTGAACATGAGAAAAGAATTGAAAACTTCACACCGACTAAAAAAATGTATATAATATCACATGGTTTCAAGGGACTAATGGTTGAATAGTAACCGTGTAAATAACTGTTTACATTGGAATAACGAGCTAGAAAATATGTCTATACTTTCCATTCGAAGAATACAAATAGTTATATATCACGCCTTATCTACGTATGGGTTTCTAGATTCGCTCCACGCACAAATGTAAGGTCTTCACAGGTCGAGATCGTAACGAGATTTATGTCGGTGGAGATGAGGAGGGTCTTGACAATTGGTATTTATGGAGTAGTAGCAAATAGTTTCTTCAAAATGCGAAGTCCAGTCGTGGTGCGAGAATATTACTTAAATTATTTTTATTAATAGACACAAAATGTAGACGGATTTTCAACATTATTAAATTTCTAAACAATGCTAGGAACGCGGTACAGATTAATTAGTAGGTATTGTGATAAACCTGAAAATGTATAATTTAACAACATCTTTCGCCAAATATTAAGCTTTAAAGTATGAGTAATGTGTATATTTGTCTGAGTATACTACTAGATAAACGTGAAAACCTTGAACCTAATTGCGATGAGATATATAGGCAACACAGGTATGCAGGCAAGAAAGCAAACCATAATACAAACCAAAATAACACGGACCCACAGATACTTTGTTTCATACATCAATAGAATTTTGTTTTTGGGAGTTAATAATTTTGGATATAAGGATATATGAGATAGTGGGATATGTATTAAAATATTTTGACTCGGGTAAACTTGTTTATGTATATCAGTAATGTTTGTACTAAATGCTCGAACAATCTTAAATGAGCTTTAACCGACATTTTTAAAAATAACCCCCCTTCCCCTTACGTTTTTCCCCGAATTTTTGAAAAACTTTTTACCAGAAGGTCTTACTTATTTTTGGTGTATCTACCAAAAATAATTAACAAATTACGTTTTGCGTTAAAGTTATCCAAAGTGGATACTTTTTAATTAGCAGTTTGATTTTAGAACAAAAAAATTGTATAAAATAGGAAAAATAAAAATAAAATAAAGGACATCCCGTCGAAATTTAATTAATTTTTTTCTATTAAAATTGAATTTTATCATCTAAGTAACATACCGCCGTCTTCTAATAGAAATACTATAAGAAATTAATGCAGATAACGAGAAAAAGTGGAAATTAATGAATTGACGAGGGAGTTAATGTATGTAATGAAATGTATGATAAAATGAACTATTTCTCAAAAAAATAATTATTAAAGTAAAAGGACTTGGCATAGGGATGTAGTAGTTATCGCGGACGTATAGTTTATTATGGAGTTCAGGGCGCTCATTCAACTAAGACACTTACAGGGCTAATTTTCCTAAGAAACTTAATCGTCGTGGAGAGTTCTCAAAATTTCCGTGAAAATCCATATAAGCCAAATAGCTGTTTTCGCTATTTTTGCGAAAATTAACAAAAAAATTTACATTTCTAAAATTTTAATGAGGATACTGTAATGGCCCTTTTTCGTAATTTTCTTTCATCGCAGATCAGACAAATTGAATATCATTTTATGCTGTATTCAGTATGCGTCATACAGTTAAAACTTTTTGAACTAATATTTCTTAATATTTATGGAAAAGCGTTTAACAATAAAGCACTGAGGTGTAAGGAAACCTAATTAGAAATTTACGGTACAAGAAAATTAATGGGTATTGTTAAAAAAAGAGCTTAAAAACTATTTAAATATTTCATTCATTTAATTCGGAGATAACTGGAGAAGGGTACGTATTTCTGGTAAACATTTTTAATTTTTTCAGATTCTTACCTATAATATAATTTTTTTTATAAAAATTTCTTATGTTCTACAGCATTTAAAAAGTGGTTTAATCTTAATACTAAACGATTCGTCCTTTTTCCAAATCATATAATGGAAAAAATGAGATAATTTTTTCTTCCTTTTCCCTTATAAACCATATTTACAAGGGAAAAGGGGTGATAAAATTCTTCAGTCAGAATTTAAGGTATAAATGAGAGATAGGGAGCTTAGAGCATGTTCGGATATATCGAATACTCGGTAGCAAATATTTTCTAACTGAATATTAACACAACCACTTGTAGAGAGTAATATTTGAACACATATTCTCATATTTCCTTAGCAAATATTCTCATATACCTAATGATATATGTAAGGTTCAAATATGCTAGTCTAGCAACCTAAAGGCATGTGTCTTTTTAATTTCTTTCCTATCCTTTACCGCGCGCATACTTTTAAGGCCACGCGGTTATTTTTTTATATGCTTTTTATCAAATGGAATTTAACGAACCATAAGTTGTCTGTAGTAATAATTACCGGGTCAATTTATTGTTAATGAAAATATTTCTTAAATATATTTGGAAAGAATTTGATCGAGAGTATTTACCTCACATGTTAAAAAAACGGCGTATACGAATAAATTATACAATAATGTGCAAAATTACGAGTGTACATCAGTTTCCATTCTATCCTAATACTAAAGAGGGCAACACGGTTTCCAGTTGCAACAGATACGTAAACTTTAACCTATTATAGTGTCAGCATTTTTCCAATCATTGAATTGACCGTACTGGTTTTTACCAATTTACATTTACGAACTGTAATAACTACCTGAAATAACTGCCGTTAAATATTTTCCAATAGATTATTTCCTACTTTACTGACATACACTCAATAGTCAAATTTAGTAGAAGAAACAAATCGAGTATAAGCTCCCAATCTATTTTTGTCTTTATCGGTCCATATTTTTTCCTTAAAATCAATATCAAGTTAAGGGTCTAAATCAGGTCAGACACCAAAAGTATTATTTTTGAATTGTATGCATGGCGGGCCAGTTAGCAATTCAGAATGGTTCATTGTTCCATAGATTTTATTTCATTTATTTTTCTCGCTTTTTTGCCTGATTTTGTTTAAAAATTTTAGAGACAAATTTTTAGTTATTACGTGCACACATATGTTAAACTGAGTATTCTAGCAATCTCTGTAATTTTTTTACATATTTCAGATATATTAAATTCACCTTCGAGCTCTACGCCAGTTTTATAACGATCTACATTTTCATGGCATTTTTAAAAAGATGAAGATGACATCATTTGTCATCTTTATCTTTTATTATAGTTGCAACATGTTTTATTATATTTTTTTAGTACGAAAATCTAAAGTTATTTGGTAATCTTGAACTATTATCGAATATAATTAATATATATATATATATATATGTATGTATATATATATGTGTGTATATATATATATATATATATATATATATATATATATAATTCCACGACTATCCTTCAAAGTAAGCGTTGCCTAGTAGGCAACGGAACTTCTAATTGTTTAACAGGTATTTTCTTTTATAAGGCGTATGCTATTAGGTCATCGATTTATGGTTATACCGATAAAAAAAATTCTCTTACGGAGTTAAAATGATTTTAAAGTGATTATTGTAAACTGCATTTTTTATTATATACTGCATCTACACTTTGCACACTTACATTAAGAAGGTTAGGTTTTTCACTATGTAAATCCTAAATTTATCGTTTTTTTGGAGAAACGCACATTGCAAGATGAAATAAAATGAGTTTTTTAAGAGAAAGTTTTTATTATTGTAATTTTTTTCTGTATCACTTTTAGTAAATATTATGTTTATGTTTTCAGTCTGTGATTCTAACGTCAACGGTTTTTATATTTTTTTATGATATGCAAGTGAGTATTGTGTCAATCAATGTTCTCATTACAGTTTCTAAGTATTTATTGTGAGGTTTTAAGGGACTCGTAGCAAATATTTACTTCGTAATACTTTGAGAAGTAACTCTAATTCTGCGGTAACCATATTTATTCTTTCATTGTAATCTTCTTTTTTTTCAAATTAATGGTATGGAGTTTTTTATACAGAAAGATGCATGCCTGAAAAATAAAAAACTATAAAGAAATTATTCCTTTATACAAATAAAAAAACCATAGTATTTTATATGCACTTATTTCTTAATAGAAGTTAAATATTCAACATTATAATACAAAGTAAACAAATTTTCGGGTACTTTTTAAAAAGATTTAAACTTGTAAGTAGGTAATGGCACTTTCAAGTTTATATCCTTATTTTAAAAATGGAAATCATATTGTACATATTAAAATGTTTGAAGAAATCTGTTTCTTATACAATTACCAGCTTCAAATGTGATCCTGTATATATTTTAGCATGACTTTTGTAAAATAGAGATTTGTGTAAAATTGCCGATAAAAATTTGACATGATAAATCCTCATAATATTTATACGATGTTAAATTTTTTTATTCTTTTCTTCGCACGTTTTTTTACTTTTTTCCCTTCTGGAAACCGTCACGCTGTCGTTACCACGGCATTGGCGCCCTGCCTTTCAAACCGAGCATTCACAACCATCAATCGGCATTGATATTACGATTGTTATACTACTGCATGTCGCCTTTGTGACTATATTCGTCTTGGAATTTACTGAGGAATCTGTTAATTCGAATACCTGTAATACTGTGTCAAGGGGGAAAAGGATAAATATATAAGAGTACCCTCCAGGTACTACAACGGAAGCGTCATTGTATATGTCAGAGTAATAAGATACAACCTGTACAGAGGCCCCGTAAAATATTAAAGTCCCTTAGCTGTCTCCCACGACTGCCGATCTGAGTTTTCTATGTACTCAAAGGCTCAATAAAAAGAGGTCCGTTTCTTATTACTTTTATACGGGAAATCGACTTCTGATGGGATTTTATTGTCTTGGTTGGCTTCACTGAGATTTTGATTCATCATATATTTTATGTCTCTTGTATTGAACCAATAGTGCCCTTTAATTCGGCACTTTTGTTGTTGGAAATATAAAGAATATAACTCTTTAATTTATTTACAATAAGGCAAATCCGATCAAGAATAATTTCTTGCAGCCAAAAATAAATAGTAATAAAAATACAATAGTGTAAATGACTGTAGCCAATTATTCTTAGGCCATAAATCGATTTCCCCCAGAACCCTTCCAGGAGCACGTTACAGTCGCCTAATACAAAAGAGAGGGTTTTTGCAGCCCCCGATAACATCCGACCGTATCCATCCGTTTTGCAGCCCCCAATGAAATCTACTATCGGTCGTTTCCACCAACCAGGATTAAATACTGGCCGTATTCGATGAGTAATTTAGTAAGTTTCTCCTTTTTCTAGAATGCTTTGCGAATTCTGTAAATACCTTAAAAATCGATACATACTAAATCAAGATAAGATGCCTAAAAATACCTCATCCTAACAACTCGCCTGTTTTTCTACTCCACTATTATACTCACACATGGTCTCAATCAAAACTCTACGCGCATCATGTATTTAACTTGCAATATCTTCTCATCTCAACTCTTTGCGCATCATTTGCAATCGAACAAAATATATTTTTTATCCTGCATATACCGCGTAACGAAACGGCAAGAATACGAAAGTCCAGACCGACGCACTTAGGCCAATATACAAATGCCGTATAAATAAATTTAATAGTCAGATATGTAGTCTCTAGCTAGGGTCAGGGTGTGAAAAGCAATCCTGACTCTCCCTAGAAGGTAAGGACAACTTAAGATTTTTGAGGGGTGAAACTAAAGTTCATTCTTAGTGCCTAAATCCAGTACTCTAGCGACGGTACCGGCTGGTTATATATCTCTCTTCGGTTCGCTTTTACGACCAATACAAGCATATCATCCAAATAATAATCGGTCCCATGTCCGTGAAAGTGTATTCCGAGGATTCCATCGAACATCATACTCTATAAACTTGGGTCAAGAATCGTTCCCTGTGAGCACCTCTTGGTCAATGTTTTCCTAACTTATGTACTTCCGACCTATAGTAATAAAATTCGATTGTAAAAGTAATGCATAATCATCCGGGATTTTCAATAACAGATAAACAAAAATAATAATTTTGACTAAGCGTAAAAAATTTAAAAAAATACGCGCATATCTCTTTCCAGTTTTCAGAATACACTAAAGGAAAGCAATTGGAGTTCAGAAAATAAGATTATTGACTAATTCATGAAATAAATGAACCTGGTATACCATCGGAATTTATCTTATATTTAGTATATTAAGAAAATGCCTGCATATAAACCGGTTATCGGATTTACACTGCAATAAATACTTATTGTCTTACTGATATATTTTTATCCACTTGGAACCGATTATGAGTTTAGTATAATGGTATGAAAACCGGATAGATGTTTTTTCCCAAATGTAAATGTAAAAACAGTATATTTGAAAATACAATCAGATCAAACAAGGTCCTCATAAATAAGATAAATGAAAAGTGGCATTGGCATTAATGATATGTGTGATGAAATTAATTAACCTAAATTATAATAGTTGCCTAATTCATAATAAATTATATTAGTTATTCAACTCAATCATAATCATAAGTATACTGTAGTATTAATATTTCTGCCAAAGACTACTGTCCGTAATTTTATGTTCCATTTAGTTTAATTGCAATTTTGCAACTGTTTCGTCATTGATATAACTTTTCGATATATCTAAATACAGTGTATCTATTACTCAAAATAAACTTTAAATGTGTGTATTAAGTATTACCCATAGTAATTATACAGGTTCATAAATTTGAATAATAAATTTAATTAAAATTTATGTAGTACATTCACTGAGAGCTTAACGCTGTTAACCTAATTTAACTAATGAGTGTGGACCAAAACTGACCAATTAATAATATCAACTTCGAGAATACTGAAAAGTTTCAATTCAAATGAATTCTGCTACACATAAAAGATTGCCTATATAATAATTTATATAGTATATCAAATATATTGGCATGTGAAAAGTTTTAGTTAAATCAATGAATGAAAACTTTTCCTTATATCAAGACTTCCTAAGAAAACAACGAATTTAGGTCAATTACAGTAGCTATTTTTATTACAAGTTTTGTTTTTTTTTAAATAATGGGTTAGTCTTTACCCGATGGTTTTGACGGATGTGAAAGATATATATATATATATATATATATATATATATATATATATATATATATATATATATATACATACAAAAAGAAAACACAAACGTAACTATCTAATTAATCGCTAATCTAATGGACTAAGTAAAATAACTGGACTAACCTAAAAGAAATAGCTCATGATTTATTAATGTTCTATAAAATAGTTAAAGAAAAGAAAAATTAAAATAAAAAATAATAACTCACGCCGCCCACGCGCCACCCGCTAGACCACAGAACAAACGGCCGATGAGGAACTCGTTATCCAGCGTAGCGGCAAATGGGAGTACAGCAAAGCCCGGCTGCCTAGCGACCAAATATAAAGCACTGTGAAATGTCTCACCGCTTTGAGCGACGCCACGTGACCGGGCACTACGTTTTAACGAATTTCTAAAAATCTAATCAATAGCCCTATAGTTTACTTTTATAATAATATCACTTGCACTAAAACAATGTAATTCAACACATAAAGCTGTTATTTTTCGGAAACAACGCGTTTTCCATGCAAACATCATTATTCTCACGATATTTAACGCTTTCTTAAAGATTACAAATAAACTAGTCACACTATAATTTCAATAGTCACAAAACGTTATATCAGTAATACACTTAGTTTACAGTAATAATCTCCCGGAGAAAATCAATGTTTTCGATATTTATATTTAAAACAAATGACAGAATACCTACATGTCCAACGTCGTACTTATAATTTTAAAGTTAATTTTTTTCTTAAAATGTACCAAACATAAGCGAAATGCACAGAACGAATAGAAGAGAGTAGATAAATAAAATTCGGAGAAAAACAGCGATAACTATTTTTAGGAATATTTTAAATACAGAGCACGCGTGAGTACATCCGACCGGGTCGGTGTATATACTGATACTAACTGTGTACACTGAATACAAATATATTTATTTATTTATTATTTGTTTCTTAAAACACTACCCTCAATTTACAGATGTACCGAAAGTTTTGGGCATGCGGAAGTGTCATAAGAACAAATAATAATAAAAACGATACGAATAATAATGAATAAGACAAACAACGAAAAACAGATATTCAATTAAATAGTACTTTAACTACCGATCATTCATGTACCATCAAATATATTTATAACCTATTCCTGAAGCAATCATATTATGACTGAGCGCATCTCGTAATGTGTGTTTATACATATATATATATATATATATATATATATATATACATATATATATATATATATATATATATATATATATATACACATATATATGTATATATATATTGTACGCAGTACGTAGTTCTTGCCCGTATCACTATGTTTATTAAATTTACTTAATTTTATGATATTGAATACATGTATATCAAATAATTTACCTTATCTTAAAAACAAAATTATGCTGATGGTTGATGGGTGTGAGTGTATGTGTGTAGTGTAAGAATCAATACGCTTAATATTATTATTGTGTTTTTTTATTATGGTCATTTTTTCAACTACAATAATTGTTAAGTTAAATATTTTTAGGTTTCTAATGACTTTTATTTAGAATTATTTAGACATGAAGCATAGTTTTATTTTTGGCGAGACATTTGTGTACTTTGTATTTGTAATTATTTATTAATATTTTATTTACTAGGTATTACTTTAGTTTATCTTATTAGTATTTTATATAATATAAACCACGGGAAGTGAATATTGTGTACGGATTTGTTTTTTTGTTCATCTAACATCTTCTTGTTCATATTTATATTTGTATTTGCAATTAATTAGTCCGTCTTATTCGTTCCTTAATGTTTTATTTCCCTGCTCACGTTTTTATTGTGTTTAAATTTACTTGTATTGCGTACTATTGTTATAATCGTACTAATGCTTTGCGTACCGGTATTGCAATGAACTATGATTATGACTTGGAATATACAAATATCTAGTAACATTAAATAATGTAACCAGTCAAATTTGGGTATGAATCTGGAATAACCTGTTTATTAGGTTACTGATCTCTAAATATGCTTAGAAAGTTGGCTTTTTGAATAACCAAAAATTGTTTTTTTGTTAAATAAATGAGTCATGCGTCAATATATTTTTGCATAGTGGGTTTTGTTATGTCTATTATATAATTGCTTTCAGGGAAATGTTGGTCATATTGATATCTTCTTAAACTGTCAAAAAGGTCACCCTCTATGAAGGTTGGAAGAATTTTTTAAATCATAAAAGCAATTGTAAACTTTTGGTGTATATGTTTACCAGCACTCTCTTCCATGCATTTTTTAAAGAACTTTTCACATTTGTTGCAGATATATATTACATCTTGTGATGGATACATTAAACCCCCACAATCTTTAATTGCAATAAAAGCGAGAAGAACATTAGATTTATTATTTAAAAGGGCACTTATACAGACCTCGCATTTTATTTTCGCTATAAGAAACTGAACTACGTACTCGGCTGTATAACCGATTATGTTTTCTATGAATTCACTAAACTTTATGATACCTAAATATACTTATGATACCTAAATAAAAGTTATGTTCAAAGGAATCGTTTTCTGTTATTCTACATCTATTAGAGGTATTACTTATTCTGTTAATGCAATATATGCAGTTTAATATGTTTAATTTTTCTCAAGCAGCACAATTTGCGCCCCGTGTCAATTCGACGTGTGTTAATATTTTTTTATAACCGTGAGATCTAATACTTAAAAATAGAAGTTCTATAGGGTCCTGACTAATCTTATATAATGGGAAGAATTTTAAGATTTTATTATATTTTATTAAATTTTTAAATAAAATTTTTGCTCTCTGTATGCATATTAAAAATCCGATGAAACCTATTTTTCGATTAGTTTGTATTATAAGTTTCTTGTCTTCCAACCGTAAATTTTCTAAATATGTTGCGGTGTAATCCAAGGCGGATAATATTTTTATTGGCCATAGATTTTTTAAAATGTGTCTTTGGCATGTTTCTGCTATTTAAAATATCAAATAAATTGTTAATGACGTTCAAGAAGTGGATTGTCCCAGAAGCATCCCTATAGTCACGGTATTGTCAGCACTCGTCTAAAAATCTAAGTGCATCATTAACACTGTTCTTAAAGAGCTGTGTGGCAAGATTTATCTTCATTTTTTATTGTGGAAGTTAATATGATCAGGACCAAGACTGTTACTCAAATGAAAATTTTCACTTCCCATGTCTACACAACCATGATATTTCCTGCCGTCCCACTCCACATATAACCATCTCATCTAGAAAGAGACTACAAACTAATTTGTTATTTATATTTTGGGACATTACCTTAAGGGCTCTAAATATCTGTTTAGTGAAGCTGGAATTGCCATCAATACTTTGATACCATTAATTAATAGTCCGGAGATGAGATAAACAAGTATCAAACGCTCGTCTTATATAGTTGTATGCTTTGTGTGAGTAATGATGTAAAGTTAAAACAAATATACACAATTCTTCACCATATTTTTCTCTGGTCAGTTTACCGCTATTTAAATTCTGTATTTGCATCGAATTAATAAACCGTACGAATTGATTTGGATGAACGCCGATACTTCTAAGGATTGAATTGTGTTCACATGTTACTAGATTTTTCTCTTCTAAAGTATTAAGAATGTTTTCTAAATCGAAAATGTTTTTCTTGCACTTACGGTTATTATAATTAAGTATTTTTATTTTGTTTTTCTGGTCATGTATAATGTGGGTCATTATGTGAATTTGGAGTTTCAGGCGACATTTACGTGTTGTGTCGGGAACATCGGTCAGCGTCTTAGATGTAAATGTAGATACATTCGTAAATAGACGTGGCTCGCTTTCAGAATTCTAAAAAAAAAGAATTTATATATTCTTTATTTTTAGAAATTATATATTCTATATTTTTAGAAAAAAATATTATACCCAATATTTTCAAATAAATACGCTTATTAGCATGAAACATAATTCCACACAGACACGCATTTAAATATCTTCTCACCTATAAATGAAACAAAATCATAAATACCCAAATACACGAACGCATTTTTTTGGAAATATGAATGAATACTAGGTAGATAAAACAGCTATTAAATACTTCAAGTCATTTCCAAAAAATATTAATCAAGCGATTAATATTAGCAAGAAAATATATAGACCGCGGTAGTTTTTACTAAGCAACATGTTCGCAAACGCCATTAAGTGAACGACGCTATTATTTCTTACGGTTTTTAGGGTTTAAGGTATTGAAGATTTAATAATTTAAAATAATACTCTGTCCTACTCCACGTTTGGATAGAAAAAAATTTCATTTTCTGATTTAAACAATACGACGTCTAGTTTTTATTAAATGTTATAAATATACGCTGATACTCACAAAATATTGCTAAATATTAAAGTAATATTGATTAATGTTTTAAAATCCGTTTCAGTTGGCATGTGTGGGAATAAGCAAATTCACAAACATACATAGTAGTCAAAACATTACTCTCATTCATCAGCAGGTGGATGAAAGCCAATAAACACATTTTATGCATGTCATGTAAAAAGTCATTCAAAAATTCATTGCAATTGATTATATAAATCAAATTAGTAATTGAATACTACAATATTACCTACCTCATACAAAAGAAGAGATGGCAGTGTGTAATCGTTTTCGTCCCGTCTTTGACATAGAATAACTAGATACTAGAAAGTGCTCAGAACATACTAGATTTGAAGAAGTAGGAATCCAATAACTATCCCTGTTGATGGTATCTACCCACTTGCGTTTTAATGCTAAGTTTTTAGGAAACCTAAAATAAATTTACATAATGTACATTTTCGTCATCAAAAACATTACTTTTAATTAACATACATAATCATTCATTATAACCCTATTTATAATCTAACAAGATACGGTTTGTAACATAAATTTAATAAATCGTAAAAATATCAATAACATATTAATACCAGTGAAGGCTACATCCTTAGTTGCGAAGCGACACTTCAACATACCATGTTTTCATACGAAATTAAAAGTCGTGATTTTAATAGTTTAAATACTTACTGGACAAATATAACTCCAGCTTTCCTTAATATTTTCTTATTACTGTAGTTTCTACATAATTATACTGAACGTGATACCGTGATGTCACATTTGTGTAACAATTTCGTGCTTCAACATACTACTGCGCGGTCTAATTGCAACTGAGCGTTAAAAATAATTAAGTGATCATTTTCCCTGACTAGCTTCTCCAGTGGTAGAACGCGCGGCGTGGTGGCGCGCAGAGTTTGTACCTTCAAGGGCGATACGCAAACGAGTTCTCGATGTGGCCGTTCGCGTCCCATTTTTATTATTTACACGAAACATTTCGGGCCACGTTTAACACCTCTCTCATTCAAGACCTATTTAATGCATCAAGTTAAACTTACCTATGCATTGAGACGATAAGTAATTGACCAAGATGATATTACAGCGAGAATAATATATACTCGTATCACAATAGTGATAATTTATAATATCCATTTTACTTCAAGAATATTATATTTTACAATTCTTACAAATGTTACTTTTGGATGTCACTTACCGAGTTGATGCAATTTACAAGCATTTGTGCCGACTTTGTACGAATCGCAGAAAATTTACGTAATATTTTTAGACGAATATAAATAAAACATGAGTAAAAAGGTGGCGAAAAAAGATTCCACCGGTTTTGCCATAAAATGTTTAACTAAATATCGATGCATAATTGACATAGGTGCATAATTAGACTGAAAATAAATTAGGAATGAATATGATGACGGTAACATTTGTAGCAATTGCAGGCGTGTATCGTTTGACCTGAATTAATACAGAGTATAATCTTGAGCTCAAATAACTTTCTATTATAATTGATAGTTTTTAGTCTTTGACACACGTCTAACCCCTTATGTCATTTAATAAATAAGACGTGGATGAGTTGAAAGCTAGTTCACTTATTTTAAAATGACGTTGAAATCAATGAGAATATTTATATTTTCTTCGATAAGAAACTTCAAAAGAAAAACTTTCCCGCGGTATTAGCAATTACCTCATTCATTTCATGTTACTGCCAACTATTAAATTATTCTTTTATGTGGTACCTCGTTTATGTATCGTCTTATTCGTTTTATGTTGTAGTTAACAATAAAACTGTCTAAAGAAGGAAAGTCATTTATGAAAGTATATGTCGAAATTGTTTTTTGCAAACAATATTTTTAGTCACATAGAGAATTTTGATACAGAATTTTGAATCTTAGTTACTCAATAATAAGCTTTAGCATAGCGCCATGTAGCTGCGTAGGCGTTTAAATTCATATCAAAGACATTTTAATTAATATGTTGCTATTAACTTTTCTTTCAAAAATGTTTTAGTAATTATTTCTTTCAAAAATGTTTTAGTAATAATCCCAACATTAAAATATCTGTGCAATATTTAGGTAAAAATTGTAACTGAAAATTACTGGTCCCTTCCTAGAACCCTACCTGCTGTTTATAATCTAATAATCTGACATTTAAAAGCCATAAATAGTTAGACACCATATGATGTTATAAGTAAGGCGATAAACCTGATATTATAAAATATATTATATTTAACAATCAATAGGCACTCTCATTAAATAATATTGATACATAATTATAATAAAAGAGCAAAGAAACTGATATATCATGAAAAGCCGTTCGGATTTCAGTTTTATACAGATATAATTGTTTTTTCTTGTACACCAATTTGATTAAAATATCTATTACATTTCTCCCATTATTCCACACAGATGGACAAATGCTATGTAACTTGATAATAATGTAAATTGTAGAAATACAGCTTTCTGGTGAAATTTAGGCAAACCTTCAATATATTACAACGTTACTTTATTTATAATTTTTGAATTTTTGAATTAACCTATTTCAGAGAAGGGAAAAGAAGACATTTTAAAAAAAAATTTAGCTAAAGATATCGCACAAAAATTTAAAATTGAAAAAAACAGTTTTGAAATGTTTATTCAATTCAAAGAAAGTTTGATACTCGTCTCGATACACGATGTTACAATAATGGTGAATAAATAACATGCCCCCTTTAAAATATTCAAGCAAGTATTGAGTGAGTAGTGACTATTCTTGAGCAATATGATGGTTAATATATTCTCATAATAAGACAACTTTAAATTTCTGTGTTAAATGTTTTGTAAGCTATGGCTACGACAAGGAGACAGCGTCAATTTGTTTTCTAATTAATGTGCATTGAAAAAAATTATTTCGATTCACTCGAAACTTCGAACATATATATTAATTAGTGACATCGTTTCATTTCTTAATTTGTCATGGCTACGACAAGGAGACATATTCAATTTGTTTTCTAATAAATGTGCATTGAACAAAATTATTTCGATTCACTCGAAACTTCGAACATATATATTAATTAGTGACATCGTTTTATTTCTTAATTTGTCATGGCTACGACAAGGAGACAGATTCAATTCGTTTTCTAATAAATATGCATTGAACAAAATTATTTCGATTCACTCGAAACTTCGAACATATATATTAATTAGTGACATCGTTTTATTTCTTAATTTGTCATAGCTACGACAAGTTAACAGATTCAATTTGTTTTCTAATAAATGTGAATTGAACAAAATTATTTCGATTCACTCGAAAGTTCGCACATATATATTAATTAGTGACATCGTTTTATTTCTTAATTTATCATGGCTACGCCAAGGAGACAGATTCAATTTGTTTTCTATTAAATATGCATTGAACAAAATTATTTCGATCCACTTGAAATTTCGAACATAAATAAGAATAAGTGACATCGTATCATTATTTAATTTGCCATGGCTACGACAAGGAGACAGATTCAATTTGTTTTCTAATAAATATGCATTGAACAACATTATTTCGATTCTCTCGAAATTTCGAATATATACATTAATTAGTGACATCGTTTCATTTCTTAATTTGTCATGGCTACGACAAGGAGACAGATTCAATTTGTTTACTAATAAATATGCATTGAACAAAATTATTTCGATTCACTCGAAACTTCGAACATATATATTAATTAGTGACATAGTTTCATTTCTTAATTTGTCATGGCTACGAAAAGGATACAGATTCAATTCGTTTTCTAATAAATATGCATTGAACAGAATTATTTCGATTCACTTGAAATTTCGAACATAACTATTAATTAGTGACATCGTTTCATTTCTCAATTTGTCATGGCTACGACAAGGAGACAGATTCAATTTGTTTTCTAATAAATATGCATTGAACAAAATTATTTCGATCCACTTGAAATTTCGAACATAAATATTAATTAGTGACATCGTATCATTATTTAATTTGCCATGGCTACGACAAGGAGACAGATTCAATTCGTTTTCTAATAAATATGCATTGAACAAAATTATTTCGATTCTCTCGAAACTTCGAACATATATATTAATTAGTGACATCGTTTCATTTCCTAATTTGTCATGGCTACGACAAGGAAACAGATTCAATTTGTTTTCTAATAAATATGCATTGAACAAAATTATTTCGATTCACTCGAAACTTCGAACATATATATTAATTAGTGACATCGTTTCATTTCTTAATTTGTGATGGCTACGACAAGGAGACAGAATCAATTCGTTTTCTAATAAATATGCATTGAACAGAATTATTTCGATTCACTTGAAATTTCGAACATAACTATTAATTAGTGATATCGTTTCATTTCTTCATTTGTCATGGCTACGACAAGGAGACAGATTCAATTTGTTTTCTAATAAATGTGCATTGAACAAAATTATTTCGATTCACTCGAAATTTCGAACATATATATTAATTAGTGACATCGTTTTATTTCTTAATTTGTCATGGCTACGACAAGGAGACAGATTAAATTTTTTTTCTAATAAATATGCATTGAACAAAATTATTTCGATTCACTCGAAACTTCGAACATATATATTAATTAGTGACGTCGTTTTATTTCTTAATTTGTCATGGCTACGACAAGTTGACAGATTCAATTTGTTTTCTAATAAATGTGAATTGAACAAAATTATTTCGATTCACTCGAAACTTCAAACATATATACTAATAAGTGACATCGTTTTATTTCTTAATTTGTCATGGCTACGACAAGGAGACAGATTCAATTTGTTTACTAATAAATATGCATTGAACAAAATTATTTCGATTCACTCGAAACTTCGAACATATATATTAATTAGTGACATAGTTTCATTTCTTAATTTGTCATGGCTACGAAAAGGATACAGATTCAATTCGTTTTCTAATAAATATGCATTGAACAGAATTATTTCGATTCACTTGAAATTTCGAACATAAATATTAATTAGTGACATCGTATCATTATTTAATTTGCCATGGCTACGACAAGGAGACAGAATTAATTTGTTTTTTAATAAATATGCATTGAACAAAATTATTTCGATTCTCTCGAAACTTCGAATATATATATTTTTTAGTGACATCGTTTCATTTCTTAATTTGTCATGGCTACGACAAGGAGACAGATTCAATTTGTTTTCTAATAAATATGCATTGAACAAAATTATTTCGATTCACTCGAGACTTCGAAAATATGTATTAATTAGTGACATCGTTTTATTTCTTAATTTGTCATGGCTGCGACAAGGTGACAGATTCAATTTGTTTTCTAATAAATGTGCATTGAACAAAATTATTTCGATTCACTCGAAACTTCAAATATATATATTAATTAGTGACATCGTTTTATTTCCTAATTTATCATGGCTACGCCAAGGAGACAGATTCAATTTGTTTTCTATTAAATATGCATTGAACAAAATTATTTCGATCCACTTGAAATTTCGAACATAAATATGAATAAGTGACATCGTATCATTATTTAATTAGCCATGGCTACGACAAGGAGACAGATTCAATTTGTTTTCTAATAAATATGCATTGAACAACATTATTTCGATTCTCTCGAAATTTCGAATATATACATTAATTAGTGACATCGTTTCATTTCTTAATTTGTCATGGCTACGACAAGGAGACCGATTCAATTTGTTTACTAATAAATATGCATTGAACAAAATTATTTCGATCCACTTGAAATTTCGAACATAAATATTAATTAGTGACATCGTATCATTATTTAATTTGCCATGGCTACGACAAGGAGACAGAATTCATTTGTTTTTAATAAATATGCATTGAACAAAATTATTTCGATTCTCTCGAAACTTCGAATATATATATTTTTTAGTGACATCGTTTCATTTCTTAATTTGTCATGGCTACGACAAGAAGACAGATTCAATTTGTTTTCTAATAAATATGCATGGAACAAAATTATTTCGATTCTCTCGAAACTTCGAATATATATATATATTAATTAGTGACATCGTTTCATTTCTTAATTTTTCATGGCTACGACAAGGAGACAGATTCAATTTGTTTTCTAATAAATATGCATTGAACAAAATTATTTCGATTCACTCGAAACTTCGAACATATATATTAATTATTGACATCGTTTCATTTCTTAATTTGTCATGGCTACGACAGGGAGACATATTCAATTTGTTTTCTAAAAAATATGCATTGAATAAAATTATTTCGATTGACTTGAAACTTCGAACATATATATTAATTAGTGACATCGTTTTATTTCTTAATTTCTCAAGTAACCCGGTAGTAAATGTATAAATGCACGTCAATGCAATGGATAAATCACGGAGCGTAACAAATTTTATTTAAAAACGTTAGGAAGTTTTTTGAAAAGATCGGTTACATCATTATTTATACTTTAAATAATATATATGTGTGTATATATATATATATATATATATATATATATATATATATATATATATATATATATATATATAAAGCCGAAGGACAAAACATTTTCTGTGTCTTTATATAACCTTCAAAAGTCATAAGCGGAATTGCAAGAGAAGAGTCAAAAAAGAGATTATCTTATCTGTTTGAGACCGTCAGCAGTCAGGCAAAGTTGCATCAGATTAGATCAGATTAGGTTCCAAAATTGTGAAAATTTTCAGTAGACGATTTTGTACGAAAGTATATTTTAGTCTTTTTTATTGGTGTACGCGTAAAATGGTTTCTTTTTAGTGCCGGATGGTCAGTGCGCTGATACGCAAACGAGTCCTCGATGTGGCCGTTTGCCCACCGTTTTGATTATTTACACGAGACATTTTGGGCCACGTTTAACTCTTCTCTCATTCCAGACCTATTTAATGTATCATGTTAAATTTACCTATGCATGGAGACTATACGCAATAAAATATGTTTTAAATATTTATAACTGCGGCTTGTATCATTTCTCACATATAAACCACAAGAAATTTCTAATTTTCTTACCGATTGACTTACAAATCATTAGACCTCTGATCTTTTCCATCGACTTCGAAATTTGAAATTCGGTTGGTAGTCCAAAATTAGTAAAAAACTATTTTTAAAATAATTATTGATTTCTTAATTAATTATAATTTGATTTATAACATCCACATTTTATATAAATATAATGAAAATTTCTAAACTAATTTAGGGGACAAAGAAATTAAAATTAATTTGAATTTAACTTACAAAATTAGGTTTTTATCTAACTAGATTCTTTAAAAAATTAGTAAAGGAGTTAAATATAAAATAATCTGCATCAATTTTACTTGATGGAAGGCCAAATTTGAGTAATTTTCATTTCAGTTCACACATATAAATAACGTCCACACGTATTTCCCACTTTGCATAATTCCAACTAATAATTGTTTTTCTTTCTTGTGTTGTATATTTTGTTGTTGATTTTATTTAATGTTTTGGATTTTTAAAAGTGTTTCTATATACTAGAAGTTAATATCATAATTTAATAATTCGCAGCAAAATTCTAGCAATCATATCAAAAACATAAATATGAAAAATGGAGTAAGATCTTTTTAGATTATTATGTTACCTGAAAAAAAAGATTGAAGTTGAAATAATCCTCAAGTTCCAAATAGTTTCTTTACTTCGTTTTAAAATAAGAGTTAAATTCAAAAGGGTACGCATCGACATTTTTGACTGATTTTGATAACTTTATGTCAGAACTTTTGAAGTCGTTGTTACTACAACATGTTTGACTTGTTTTTATAGATCTTCGTATAAACATTTATAATCATAAATCGCTAGTTGTTTACACCAAGGTTTCAAATAAAGAAAGATAAAGTTATTTTGAAACAAATGCCTCTATTCGTTTATTCAGGAAATGCATTATTGAAAAACGGAGATGCGAGAAGTAAATTACAAATTGATTAAATATGGCTGATAGAATGAATAGCGCACTAATGAAAGAAGAAAAAACGGGACTAGCATCAAAGAAATCCAGAGAGCGAGTAAATTGAAGGACGTTGAAATCAAATTAATATGGAACGATTATAATCACAATAATTTAAATGTTTAACGTTTTGTTAACCTTTACGCATTCAGGTTTTCAGAACCATGAATTCGTGTTCTTGTGTATGTTTATGACAGACACTAAGATTTTTTGTATTATTTAGATTATTATTAATACCGAGGAAACAAAGCCAATTTACTACTTTCGGAATAACATTGATGTCTTACTCATATAATTCCATTCACTCTTGTTTGCACCCATTTAGTATGCGTGTATTAAACCATTATCTGGTCACAAAGCTTTTCAGATAAATAGGTGAAGCGCTTTCGATATAGAAATCAATTGATAACGTTATCTAATTATTAAACAGTTACGAAATTAGGCATATAATGGTTGTGGATAACATAGAAATGCAGAAGAAAGGTAGAAAATATCCATTTATTATTAAAATACCACAAAATTAAAAATAAAAAAATTACTGCTCAATCTAGCTATATTATGAGAAAATATACATATCAAACTTTTTGTCACACCTGCCCAAACTTTCGATGCTTTTAAGGTTAACGTGATGCTCCCTGGAAGTTCCAACCTGTTTATTGGATTGTTTGAATCCTGGAAAAATCACTATAAACAAAGAAGGACAGAGACCTTTGTGATTATTATTATAACTAATATCCTAGATTACGAAAAATTTGTTATGATGTCATATCACCTAAAAATAATTGTCGAATTTACTTATTTTAACAAACAATGTTTGTACCATATAACATGTATATGGTACAAGCATTGTTCACACATACCAAATTATGGATCGCTTCCAATAAAATCTAATAGTGAGTTCTTAGTTATATTCGTACACCCACTTGCTATTCTGTGAACGTATTTTCGTCTATTACACGATATAAAGAAACAAATAAGACGGCTCTCATCGTATATTGCACAGTCTTTGTCTTATAATTATCATAATAATAAGAACCAATTTCTAACGATTAAATAAAGTCTTAGTTAAGTGAAAGAAAGGGATTCTAACCAACCAGGGGATTCCAGCACGAAAGAAAACCTGTTTTGTTAGATACAATTAATCGTTTCTACTGTGTTAAAAACTTTATCTAAGTATGATTAAAACTTTAACGTTAACTATTTTCGTTATATTGAGAGTAGATGCCGAAAAAAATATATTTTATATAAATAAAATTAAATATATTTATATAAATATTTTTAATATAAAACAGAACATCAAGAACATTTAGTTTTTCGGCGACAATACTTACTTCTTGAGTTTACAAAAATGAATATTGGAATGTTTTGGACTTTTTCTTTAGCTTATATTCTTAAAAGTAATTATACCTAAGTACCCATACATGTGCCTAGATATAGTTGATAGTCGAGAGATTCAGATTCAAAGTTTAATAAAAAAGACAAAGTGACACGTTGCTAATATAACTGATTTTGCTGACTAACAATGGACTATTGAGTTATGTTATATACCTCTTTTTTTATTTAGATCTTATGTAACTCAATTTACGACATATATGAGATAGTTGCTTAGGCAAAATTTCCAGATATATTCTTCGGGCGCATATTTGGGATAACATATTCCAGTGTATTTTACTCCAGTTTTTGTTTTCTGATTACGTGCATGCGATGATAAATGTAGGGTTGAAGACAATTATATTATACGAACCATAGATATATATTTGTTTCTGTATTCCAATTTACAGTGTATTGCTATTACAAAAAAGTACATTTTGGAATAATCAAGATAACAAACAAGCAATTTTGATTTAAAAAAATCCTTGGTATTTGTGAGTCCAAAACAATTTAACGAAAAAATGTAACTTCAAAAAATTATTAATAAAACAAAATGTTGTCATATATATGTATATATATATATATATATATATATATATATATATATAATATATATGTATATTTTTTTTATTTCTACACTTCTTGATTTGATTACTATTAAACATGCGATTTCCAAATATATAATAAATAGTAAATTATCAACGACCTTATAAAAACCAAATTGTGTATAATTATGAATAAAGAGAGTGTGCGAACTGGACTTCATCATTATCACAAATTTAATCATATTAAAATATAGTTTGGTAACCTAACTAGGTTGATGAATAGAGTAAAACAATTTTGTGTTTTAAATCCGTAATATTTAATGCTTATTATTAATTAAATTTAATGATTTGTCATCATCAGGTGTCACCACCTTACATATATTCTCAAGACACGTCGTTAAAGTTAATTAATTATTCTAGCGCTCTTTAAAGTAAAAGTTCGTTTGAGCTTTTGATAGTCTAGGTACATGCATGTGTATTATGGCTATATATATCTATAAGTACGTAATACCTTATTAAGTAATGATTCAAATTATAAAATGTGATTTAAGAGGACAACTTTAGAGGCGAGATAAAAATACACTAGAACTATTTGCACTATTTGCAAAATTTCGCAAAGTTTAGGCAAACAAATATAATTTAAACCATTTGCAAAATTGAATGTACTTAAGTTGTAATAAAAAAACATTAAAACATAAAACCAACTACAACTTGATAAGTTTTTTAATAATATACACCTATTCATATCTCGGGCGATTTTCCTTATCTCTACTTATATTATCTTCACCCCTTTAATTTTACTCTCATATTTTGCAACGAAGCCAATGTAGTGACTGCAAAATAATTTTCTTACTTTGTTGTAAGGTATATAATTTAGAAATAATGAATACTATTTTTTTTACTTTTTATCCCAAATTTTTAATTAGAAAAAAATGAACATGACAAGACGGCATATAGCTTTTCAAATACGTATATAACAAAATTGTCCTTTTAGGGCTCTGTACCCCAAAAGAAAAAAAAAACGAAATCTTTTTATGATTCCTTCCGTGTTTGTCCATGTGTCCACCTCTTACAGACGTTTTTGTTAGAAACTCTTTTGAGCATAATAATCCGCATATATTTCATAATTTAACACGTGATATCTTTTATAATACTATTTTCAATTAAATGTTCATATGTGTGGAAACACATATGTGTGCATGGAATGGTCTTAGTGGAAGTTCCGTTTGTTTTTAACAAGTTTTATTTAATATTAACATAGTTTAAAAAAAAAACATCGAACTTAAACAACCAGAGAATATTTTCTACTTATGCAGAAAAATCAAACATACATTTTATTAGAGTTAACATAAATCAAAAAATAATTCTGTGTTCGGTGAATCCACAATTAAATATATTAGCATATTTCTAATCCAGCTGTGTTGACTCCCATCTACACAGGTTTTGCTTTTGCTGTACAATTCAACGAAGTTTTCACCGGAAATTTAATTTCTATGAGACATGAACTATAACCTAAGGAACAGTATAAGCTATGAAAGATTTAAATATCGACAAAAGTTTTGAACTCTACAATATTTTTCAAATGATTCAAGGCCATCAAAACACGCACTTTTCTTGTTCGCGCCTTTTATTATCAGAATTAACTTCTAATTGTCTGACCAAATGCAATTGTTAAAATTTTACCACAATATTCAAAAACAGAGAAAGAAAATATATTTTTCAATAAAAACTTTAATATAAATATATACCAACAAGCCAAGCATATATTATAACAATGTGGCTAATACTAGAACGCTAAGATATGCATAAACATGATAATATGATATCGAAATGAAATTCATCTGGTAACTCATGCATAAGCGCAGATAAAATTTTAATTAAATTAAAAACCACATTTCTGTTAGAATCTGATCAACACTTGATTGCACAATTATTTAATTATTACTTGAATTAGAATGACGTTAACTTAAATTTTTAGTTCATTAACAAAATTGGATATCTTTCAATAAAATAATTAAACAGTATTTGTTGAATTCTTAATAAATCCCAATATATGAATTATTTGAGACAATAGTCACTTTAGTGTTTAAACGAATTATATTCATTTTAAACTGAATACAACATTCAGATTTGTAATATTTGCATCAAAAGTTTTTTGGACCGCAGAGCGGCCACTTCCCTTGCAATATAATTCAGCATGAATTTAAAAAAATTGTCTGAAATAAGCTTCAGCCTTTTTTAATACATTTAAACTACCCAAAATTTAAAAAAATAGACCATGTATCTTTTAAAATATTTAAACCCGCTAATTACAATAGCATAAATTTGATCATTGTTGAAACAGGTTGAATGGACGAATGGATATTTTCCCGATTAAATTCTTTATGCTTACATATGTTTTGCAAAAATATGAAAGTGAGCTATTTATTTAGTAAGGTCGATAAAAATGTTTTTCTAGAAAGTTACATCACTAAATGAAACGGAGTGTATTCAATACAGAGAATGGGCATTTTGTTAATAAAACAAAGTATACATTACTATTAATAGGAAAAAATCTTGATAATTTCAGCAAATCGCCCAGAAATTTCTCATTTCACTCCTACGTGAACATTTCAAATTCGGGAAAACCACGACTGCTTTTTTTATGAGTATGTAGACAAAATAAATTTTTAGTACATAGGTATATACTTTCATTTTGCGATTTGCCACGAAAAAGCTATAGAAAATAAATAAAATACAGACGATAGTACAAGTAGCACAAATTATTGTATTAACATCTCTCTTACTTAAATGAATACTCTATTGCTTAAATGCTAATATTATGAATTTCTTTACACGACTTTGTATTTCCCCGTTCCCCTTCATACGATTTAGCGGCGAGTTAGGTTTCCATATAAAATATGGTTGATGCCTGAAACTTAATTACTATTTGAAAATAATTTTATATAAAGCTAATGATAATTCTTAATCTGATGTTGATATATTTTGCTCATAATGGAGGCATAAGGTTATAGCTTCAAAATCTTGTTTTGTGATCGAAAAACATATTTTATTTCATTCCCATTTTTACGATATTTAGGTCACCGCAGAATATAATTTTTGTATTTATAGAAATCTTTTAATATTTTGCTTTTTTTTAGTTTTTTTTAGTCCATTTTTATGAATTTGTCTAAATTTCTTTTTCATTTATCTGAGATCGAACTTTAGATTTTGTCCGTCTTATTTTGAACAAAAATATTTCAATAAAACTTGTTTTCGTGTCCATGTCCAAGTATTAAATGTACCTGGGCGATTTTTGCAGGTTCAAGAAAGTATCAAAATAAAATCCCAAACTAAAAGTCATTCTGGATTTGATCGAGACATTTAAGGTTTACACAAATAAAAAATATTCTAGGACAACTTTTGTTTAATATGAACTTCGCTGGCAAAATGTAATAATTTTAAAATTTAGAAAGGAATCTCACCAATAATTATCAAATATTATATGGAACGTGGGATAAAATACGTTACAGCTATACAAAACAGAAAATCTACAAAACAATTCTATAGAAAGTCATCCTTTAATATTTATCCTGTGGATATTAAATATTAAATGATGACTACACTCAGATTTTCAAAATTAGTACGAATTGGCAGAAGAAAAAGATAAATAAATTAAAGTATTTGATTATAATATTTAAACTATAGCGGCACTTTATGTACTCTATGGGTTTTTACTCTATGGGTTTTTTTAAGTTATAGGTTTTTTTATTTGTATATTATCTTCCTTATAACATTGTTCTGTTAATATTTTGTTATTATCATAAAATTACGTTTGAATATGATTTTAATAAACATTTGAAGCAAAACAATAGTAATTGGTTACGATTCTTTATTTTATTGTGAAGCACCAGGTAATATTTGATTACCAATTGTCTATGTTAAGTAGTTACGCTCAGAATGTGGTCAAACATTGAGACCGGAAAATTAGTTGTCTCATCTAAACATCGTATCGATATCAAAAATTATTAGATTCGATATTATTTTTAAAGTGCATACTAAAATAACCCTATGTAGATGTTACGATGTAAACTTGCTGAAAAAATCGTTGTATTTTAATGGCGATATATTGGACTCCGGTTAGTGTATGTTCAAAGTAGGACAAAGGAAACATACCTACAGGGACTTGCTCATTTAATTGAGTAATTATTCTCTTTTCAACTTCTTTAGAAGCATCTGATTTCATTGCTACTATAACTATTGAAACTATTTGAAACTCCACGTTAAAATTGGTGCATGTTTAATTCTATATCTTTCATTTTATTAATTCACTTTGTAACTTTCTCATTTAATGTTTGTATGTGGGACCAAATTGAAATATAATTAGAAACTATATTAATAACATTAAAATATTTCAGTCATTTTCAAATACCCAAAACATATACGCCATTGTTAACAACGGAGTTCAAAATCTCCACCAAATGGGCGAAAAAAATGTGACTAAACAAATTGCATTCCTTCCTGTGTACATTACATATTCTGTCAATTGTATTTCATTCTGACTACAAGACTAATAATTTTTTACACGTGATTAGTTTATTTTTAAGAGTATTTTAAAATGTAATAGATTTATCTAATTTATTTATTTATTTTTCATCATACCACAATATTTATTATCGTAACTAGCACCATCTCTATATTAAAAAATAACCAAATAACGGATTATAATTTTCTTACCACTATTCTAAAGAGTTTTCAAATTTGTTGAGAATAAACCCTTCAAAAATGTTGTATTACTAAACTCCATTCAACAATATACCGCGGATATAGCAATAATTCCAGCAATGATTTAATATTTTATTTATGGTGTTATCGCTGCGATATCGGTCTACTTACTAGAGATATTTAGAAGTGAAGTTGCGAATGACGAACGTATAATATAATAGGTTTGGTCTAGTCACGAGAAAGCTGTCGTTTGAGATGTGTCATGTATTTTTTACTCGCATAAGCTAAAGATAATAAATAGATATTAAATTAAAAATATTTTATTATATAGATATTTTTTCATAAGTACATTGCGAGCACGAAGCAATTTCCATTGGTGTGTTTTTGCACTTTTTGAAATATATATATTTTTTGTAAATCTATCATTTGTAAAATATAAAAGTAAGTAATTTGATTCTCATTTAAGTGTTTCTTATTAAAAATATCAAAAATCTATTTCACTGAAACTAATACACAACAACTGAGTAATTTGATTCCCATTTAAGTGTTTCCTGTAACATAAGACCTGGTGCATTGATTATCTACATTATTAAATAAAATCTATCCAAGAATTAACGTTTTGTACGAGACTGATATTTGGAAAAAGTGTAAAATATAAAAGTAAGTAATTTGATTCTATAAAGTAAGTAATTGATCTGATATAAAAGTAAGTTATTTGTATATAAGTGTTATTAAAATTATATTAACAGTGAATTTCGAAAGTGTAATTTTGATTTTCAATTTTTATAGTTCCGTAACTAAACTGAGAACTCTTACAGGTTCACCATGTCCGACTGTCTGTCTGTCTATTGTAATATCACAGTCGCGTTATTCGCAGTCTGTTGATTCAATAACGTTGAAATTTGGTAAGGTTATGCACGTTTATAACGCCTATAAATTTCTGGATATTATCCTACAAAATGTTATAAATACTTTTTAGATACAGGGATCCTTGTAGACATTAAACTTTAAAGTGGTCATTTTTGTTTGAGTTACGTGTCCCCATCGCGTAATATTTCACCAACTTATAACATGTAGTAGGGACTGTAAAAAGTGCATGGAAACTCCTTACGAATGACTTAAATCAACTGCAAAAATAACGTTGTATTTTAAAATGTACATTTATTATGTTTGTGAAAGATATATTATACTATTTATATATTTACATGATGAGAAATAATATTATGTATGAATAAATAATATATGTGTAAGTAGTATAAAAGAAATACTATTTTCGCTTAAATATTTACGTACAGCTAACCCTAGTGGTGCGAGTTAAACTCAAACTTAACAAGTTTATTCATTGTTGTAAAATTAGCGCTTAAATATATACTATTTAATATTTTATTTTCTTTTTAAGGTGTCGTCTTCGTACAACTGACAGCCATCATCATAATTAATAATAATTTGTTGACAGCTTCCTTAAGAAGGAATCATTCTCATTAATTTACGAGCCGCGAAATGTATCTTCTTTTTACATTACCTTCTCGAACTATTTTTTTTCTCGATAAAAACTGCTTTGGTGGATATATTCTATCTCCAACACGTATTCTAGGTACCGTATTTTTCCTATTTTCATTATCTGGGTTAAGTCTTTATAAATCTCCTCAGAACTTCATCAGAGAATATACGTCAAAATACGATATTTAAAACACACTTCTTTGGATAAAACCACATTTTGAAGGTACCTTTTTTTAACACCCCTCTCATAAGAGTGGTTACTTCGTCGTTCACTGATACCAGAATATTGTGGTTTAGACAATTGTTGTATCTTAATAACCGTTGCCCTCGATTCCTATCATTCGGGATTTGTTTTACTTTTCGTTATTTGGTATTTTCTTCAGCGCTTTAACAATATGTGGTTTCGCCATTTGGTGGGTGAGGTAGGTAAGGTACAGCTACAGCTCCCCCCACCCCCGCCTAGAGAAACGTACCACTAGCCGGATTTTAAGTCCAGGAGCGCATTTTAAGCGTTGATGGGAGCGGGGCGGTAGGTATTGTGCCTGGTAATTTAATATTTTGGTTTGGGGGATGAGTCGTCGTACTGAATATGCGGTTATGGCTGTTTGTTATCCTCGCCGGGTATGTAGGTTAGTTTCAGGTGGTCGATTGAGATTTCTACGTGTCTGTCTGGTAATTGTAGTATGATTTTCTAATACTCTGTAAGTCTGTATGTCTTTCTAATACATGTGGTGGTTGCAAGCATCTTTTGACAGCGTCGTTCCGTACGGATACACATTCGCAAGTCACGAGGTCTTCATGAATTAATATGAGCCGATGCCCCAAGTACAGTTCCACAGTTTTGGATGGGTTGAGAGCGTTGTTCGTATTATGTAATTTTTGCTTGAAGTCAGAACCTAAGTTCGCTTGCATGATGGTAACTGCAGCCAGAATCGTCGCTACCTGTACTGCGGTAATATGGTCCGTAGGTCTCATAGCTCGGTCGATAATTATAATGGGGAGTCGATCGCCGCGCAGTATAGTGACCGATCATATCGATATGGATGTTTTGGAATCGGTCGGGTGGCGGAAACTCTAAATGGCACTTATAATGTGGCGATATATTTTGCTTTTTTTGGTTCAGGATACATGTCTTAGTTCATTTTACAACGCCCGTGTCAATTAGCAGCAACAAAATACTGTGCGCATTGTCCGAATGCCGGGGTGACTATATCGTGCATAGATTTGAAGGCGGCATATCGATATTTCTCGGGTATGTACAGGCGAATGTCCTGGATTGACATTTCACAATATAATTTGCAATTGATGTTGGGTTGATTGACTTGTTTGAGCGATAAGTTGCTTTGTTGGGCTAACAGCTGTACCACTCGGTGCATTACCTGTGCTTCAACTACTTTGGTGAAGTTGAGCGTCGATGGGCTAGATATTGCTTCTGCCCGGCTGAGAGTATCGGCGGAGATGTATCCTTACGCGCTAATATGGCGTATGCTGGTAGTAAATTCGAAGATGAAAAGCAGCTGTCTCGTTCTAGGCTGTGTTTCGTTGAGTGATGGTGGCTTATTAATAACGTGGCGAGGAATTTGGTGAAAAGAACAAGTTTCGCGATCGTTGGAACTGTATTTCTGTTAGGTGGATGGAATTTTTTAAAGAAGTAGCCAGACGGTTACCACTTATCGTCAACGTATTGCTGTAATATGGCACTAGCTAACATATTCAATGCATATGTGAATAATGCAGTGGGTGCCTAAATATTTCAAACGCTCGATTCGCTAACGCGGTTCAGACTATCGATGTTTGATCTCGTTTCGCTTCTTTGCATTATGAAAGTACGTATTTAGTAGCAATGGAAGCGATGCAGCGTCGGGTACATTTTATTTGAACTTTTGCCCGTACGATCAATAGTCATTGATCCTACCGAGAAAATGTCGTAATTCGTCAATGCTTTTGGGTATGGAAAAGTCGAAATGGCCTTTTTTTAGTCGAATTTTCCTCCAGGGGCTTGATACCGTGCTGGAATAAGCAATAACCGAAAAATGTTACCTTCGCTTTACAAAATTTACACTTAAAGGCATTGATGATGATGTCGTTTTCGTCGAGCCGCTGGAGTGTTGATAATGTCGAGGTGTTGATAATGTTAGGTTAATTCCTGGATATAACCAAAAAGTAGTCTATGAAGAAGAAGATAAAGTCGAGTCTGCATAACATCTCGTGAATGAACTGTTGGAACGTTTGACTTATAATAATATTTTGGCTTTATAATAACTATCTTTTCGATGTCGGTTTCCATGACTGGAATCTACTGATATGCCCGATTCAGCTTAGTAACTTGGTGAAGTCCTTGATGCACGGTATCGGCTACCGATCGGATTTTGTGATTTCGTTGAGCCTTTGGTAATGTCTCGAAATCCCTTTTCACCAGCTCGTAGTGATGTGACGGTAGAAACCTCGCTCGCGGTAGTTCAAGGTAGTCCAGTCGTTTCAATGGCTCGTTTGATGCCATATTTGGGAGTTATTGCCATCGATGTGAGACGAATGACTCTGGGATACTTTGCCAGGATGTCATGATACAATTATTGAACGTCGATTCTCCAAATGTTTGTCATGACGGCGGCGTTTTTTCAGTGCATTGATAAGCTAGTAGTTTTCCAGGAAGTAGACACTAATGATAGGCTTATTGACTACGACGACAATAAATCGCCATTTATATGCGTTGTAAGATGTCTTTGTTGTAGGATGGATATATTAGCGCCCATGCTTACAAGGAAGGTAAGTTTGGACTTGTCCGTGACGTAAACTAGTGGGATATTTCGTGAACGCTGGATTCCACTGTAGCCAGTATTGTGTTCAAGTAGTTTTGGTGTACCTCTTAAATGTGCATGGTGTGCATTTTCTTACGTCGACCCCGAATATTCGGTGGTAATAGCAATGGAACAGGGCTTGTAACTGTGATGGTGATTGGTAGCGGTAACTGGGATTTGACCTACTACGGGGCGTTGATTAGTGGCGAACAATGTTACAGTGAAAGTCGCAGTTGTGTTGGAGCTTCGATTTGAGTTCCACTATATCGAGTGAAAGTTTACAAATAATCTTCAGTAGGAGCTTGTTGCCTGTAGAGACAGTTGTGGTTTGGCGTGGTGATTGAGCAACTTACGCGTCTTCAAGCAATTTGTCAGCGAGTAATGCGAGGTTGTCTAGTGGCGTATTCTTTGTTATGTTGTTACTTACGATGAGCAGGCGGTGAATATCGGCTGGTAGTTACTCGTAGTTCAGCCAAAGAAGACGTAATGTCTTGTCGGGGAACAGATAATTTGCGAGATTCCTCATTTTGCGCAGAAAGTGGCCGGGCCGCCGGTTACCCAATACCGTTTTATATAGTAATTTGTTGAACTGTCTTCGCTCGCTTTATTTGTAAAGAGAGATGAAACGGTTATTGACGAGTATGTACGACCCTGTGTTGTCTTTAGTTTTTCTAAGGATGTCGGAATTTTGTTCGACATCCCGCTTTTCGAGTTGCGTGATGACCATGTGAGCTCGTTGCAGTTAAGTCTTGTTGATATCGCTGGTCACTGTCTCATAATAGACGAACTACAGCGTGGCCAGTTAATGCAAAATGACGGTAGTGAGATAGTGGTCACTTGCGATGTTGTTGATAGTGCCATCGTGTAAATTGGTCGTCGAGCAGAGTTTGTCCTGCGAATGATGTTCACGTGCATCGTAAAGCAGAGATTTATTTTCCAGCAGAGATTTATTCTCATAATAGACAAACTACAGCGTGGCCAGATAATCCAAAACGACGGTAGTGAGATAGCAGCGACTTGCGTGTTGTTGATAGTGCCATCGTGTAAATTGGTTGTCGAGCAGAGTTTATCCTGCGAATGATGTTCACGTGCATCGTAAAGCAGAGATTTATTTTCCGGATAGCGTCCTTAAACGCGGGGCCTCCACTAAAGCGAGTACAATGGCGAGTACTCGCTTTGAAGTCAAGTGTAGAATATGATAAGGTTATAGAAGTCCAGATAGCGAATATTGATAAATTCTTGAAATGTGACCTACTATATTATATACTCGGTTAACAAAGACGGCAATACATGAAACTTGAGACAGCACACAGCGAGAGAGTCGGACAATTACCGAGCGAGAAAGCGTAAACTGCGAAAACCCCGGACCCCACACCGTAAACTGAACAAAACGGCGCCTTCGTTCGCATGCTTTTCACGCGTCGCACTGAACGATTGTTCCACAGCTTGTGCCGCTCGAGGTTGACTTTGTCCTGGATTCCTATTATTTGGGACTTGTCTCGCATTTTGTTATTACACATATTGTTGAAGTGTAGAAGACTGTATGTATTCTACACTTTAACAATAGGTCGCCGTCTCTGTTTGGCAGGCGAAAGGAGTATAGCTACAATATGCTTTGTATAAGGGTCTTTTAGAATGTTGAGATGAGGTGTATTAGTGGTTACTTATATGTAAAACTAGGCGTTAAGTATAAAATGAATGCTCATAGTATTGTATTGTAGCACGTTATTTCATACGTTCCAGCTATTTCACAAAAAAAGGAAAAAATCAATAAATTTTTATTAATATCAGCTTGACTAAATGAAATAAATTAAGGCAACTATTTCACTAACCTGAAATGATCTAATTTTATTATAGAAATAAAAATGTAAAATAATCAGATTTATACTTGTTAGACGACGAGGCTAAATATACACAAGACAGATTTAAAAGAAGAACGATAATAATTATTTAGAACACTACAAACAAATTAAAAAAAAAACACATTACAGTAAACGAAGTTTTATATGCATGAATATTCCTGTAAACTGATTTATATCCCGTACATACACTATTCCAAACTTCTCAATTATATTGCATTAAATTAAAGCCAGATACGTGAACAAACATATGAATTTCGAAAACAAGAGTTTCATTTTTTTATTTTTCCTTTTGTTGTACAAACCCCTAAAAAGACAATCTTTTAGCTATTAATCTAAAAAAGATATATGTGTTCGTTTCACGAATTCACGTTTCACGAATCTTATGCCATTTGATCAAACATTTATAATATTATAATAAAATATTGTAAATAATTTTTTTATAATTTTGTAATAAAACAGAAAATTAATTTTGTTATTATATAAGTTGATGAAGTTAACCTAAGTAGAGATAAGATCCAGATGGTAATATGTTTGTATTATTAAAAAAACTAATTTTTTTAGATTTTATCGATTAATGTTCATTTCTTATATTCTTAATTATTTTGCGTCAAATGACTCTTGTGTATTTTTTCGAGTCTCTTTAAAATATGGCTTACATTGTATAATTTGAATAACCCGTAATTACTTAATTACTCATAAGCTAATAATATAGACATCGACCCTAATACATATTTATCTAGATTGTCATAAGTCCAATATGAAATTTTACGATAGAAAGCCACATATTATCATCCAAATTTATTAATATGATAATTAATTACATTTAAAAGACGTGTCTTGGGAAAATAAAAATGGCAGTGCCACGTAACAATGATGATAAATAATGAGATGTAATTAATAATAAACATTAAATATTATGGTTTGAAAACTTGAAATTATTATGCTTTACTCGTCAACCTAGTCAGAGTAGCAAACTGTGTTTGCAATTATTACATTTGTGATGGTGATAAATTTCAACTCGCACTCTCCGTTTATTACTAATAATACGCTATTTGTTTGAGGATTACATTGAATAATTTATGGACGGTAATAGTTTTAAAGACATTTTTCACAGAATACATAATAAAAATACATAATAAATACTAAGCGTAGTATGAAATTGTTATTAGGTATTTTTGTGAAAATATCGCCCGCTCACACCCTCGCCCACATTCATGATTTCACGTATTGTGGGTTGCGATTTTATAGGCATATATTTTAAGTTTATATTAGATATAGTTGCTTATATTTAAATCAATTTCGGTTTTGTTTTGTACTTGATACTTTAATGTTATATATTTTGACGTAACATTTTTAATTATAAGCCAATCAAAAAGTGAAAAATAAGATATATACAATAATATCTAAAACAGTTCAATTTATGGAACGTTTCTATTGATTCACTAATTGCGTAATTTTATTGGTTTACATATTAACAAATATAATCGAATCCAAATGTTTAATAGTTTAAACAAAATTTGAAGTATACTTACAGCAGTTTTAAATTAAAATTCTCACCATTGGGCAAAATAGACATTTATATTCCGAATCAAACTTGTGTTGCAACCTTTTATCTTACTGATAATTTGTTTTTAAAGACAATCTTTTTTTCCAACTCATACATTCCTAGGTGTTTTTTTAAGTTATAATTGTTTGAAATATAAGCTTGGTTACTCTAAATATATTTCCTTATAACAGCAATATACTGTAAGTTAAAATACATAAAGAGATATATATACGTGGCTCGTTAATTATAATTAACTATAACGCTACCTTCATCATTACGTACGCATGAAGTACATTCGATTACGTCGTTCGAAATATACGCCCCGAAGATTATATCTTGAGGATTTTCCGCAGCAGCTATGTCATATCTGCCGAAAAGACTGAGTTACATAATATCTAAAAAATTAAATACAAAACAAAGCTTACCAATTAATAATTACCAAAAACGATCTTTATCAGTTATGTGGAATTAATGATGAGTTAGTGAAAACCGTGTGAATGATTGTTGTAATATTCAAAGTTATAAGTTAATGAGGATTCCAGCCAAATAACCAGTACAACCCTTCATGTCACCGAGCAAAATAAGTAAAAAAGGAAGTGAAGTGACGGGGTTACAATTTATACATCCTCAGCTAAAGACTACAAGGATAATATAAGAAGGGTGACATTACTTTATTAAAAATAATTTAACACTCGCCCTTAATTAGACCTTTATTGATAGATGAAAGTTTCCCATACTTATTAAGCTTACACGTTGAGCCCTACTTTAAGTTCACACAGATCGGTTTAGATTTTAATTTAATTGATATTTCACACATTACACATTTTACATTTCACTATTAACATGGTCATCTATTATATCAGACATCTATTAACATGGTCATACTTTATTACTATGCTCTTCCAATTAGAGTACTTTTGACAGATGCAGATGTACATATAATGTGTCTGTTCAAAATTACAGTTATGCAGTAAATTCTACTCCAAACATACGAAGGTGTACATCTAATTTTACCAATAGTTCTAAGTTTGCGCTTTACAAGAACATTCACCGTTTACCTTTTAGAAATTACACTGAAATCACAGAACAATCCTTATTTTACTCGTATATTTGTAGATACTTTTCTGATTTTATATGAGTTTTTATTGATTTACATTAAAATAGAGTTGTATGGAATCTCTTATTTTATGTCTACATACATTATGTATATATATATATATATATATATATATATATATATATATATATGTATATATATATGTGTATATATATATATATATATATATAGATATATATATATATATACATATATTTATGTGTGTGTGTAAATACAATCTTATCGAAATTTTCATCCTATTCAAATCCCTGTTCCTCGTTTCAATTTCTACAGAAATTTGAAAACCCAAGATATATATATTTAAACTTAATTTAAATTTAAACTAAAATTTATATCAAACGAACCACGGCCCATTTTATATTGACAGAATTAAACATTTTACTAATAGTTAACAGAGATAGGAAAGTCTTAGCACCAAAGCTACAGATGATATGAGTCTATAAGACATTGATGGATCAGAAAACAGTTTTATTTATCGCGAGATAGTCCAAATGAGCGATATAGACTACAGTTAACATCTCCTAGTATATCTATAACTTGTAAAAGTTCATAGTTAGCAATGTAATTAATGGAAGAGTCAGTCACTGCATGAGTTGGATACTGAGAGTTATTATCAACAATCTTACAATTATTACATTTAGTGAGACTGCTCTCTACTTTAGTGAGTACAATCAATCGCGTTTAACTCTGACATCATTTCTCTTATAAATCCAAATTTTGTTCTAGGTAAGGCTTGTGTAAATAAACTTGCTTACTGGTTATCGATAAAAACAAAATGTTTATGTTTACATCGTTTATGAATATCACCGTTTTCTAACACACTTATAGCATTCCTGTTATCAATATTTACACGCACAACCTTTAAACCCACTTAGGTTACATATTGTTTTCTGTAATTCTGTTTAAACCTGTCAATTTGTTTCTTGGTTTCAGTATCACGTTGAAAGGTGTCGAACTTTTTATTCTTATATTTGGTGAATATGAGCTCTAACATGACGAGAATAAATTCAGAGATATATCTTCTTTGCCTGACTTGCAGTTAATAGCTATCTTTGTTGGCTCTAATGTAATGTTTCCGTAGCCTACCAAAACCTTAGATGTACTTGAGTGGCACTTTGACTCGATGAGATTCAACGGAATTTTCGACTCTAATGTATTTCGAGAGCCTTTCGAAAGTGCGACATGTAGCTGACTCGCACTTTCGCTCCGTGAGATGGAACTTGATTAATTTTAATGGCAGGTTTTAACACCGCGTTTCTATTTTTATTATTATTCTTGAGGTGTAAAGATTACCTTACTTGCTATGGGATATCATTTCGTCACCCTTTTTGTTGGAACATCGATCGTTGCTTCAGGCCCAAACACTTTAATGTGACTTTCGGATAACTGATGTCTTGTTTCTTTCCTGACCACACCTATTCTAACTTTCTATATTTTAGTGTTCGTGTTAAAAGATTGGCGTCGAATAATAAGCCTTTTGTTCTGTTCATTCGTTTCGCTATTTCATTTTGTTCGGTTGTGTATGCGGTGATTATTTTATGTTTATTCTCTGTATTTTTTTATGAACTCAGAGAATTATTTATTTTTGTATTTTAATTTGTCGTCTGCGTAGACACGTTTAATGTCGCATTTCAATTGATTTTAAATTTGGTTTCTGAATTCTTTGAGTTTTTCCAAAACTTCTGCAAAAGGAAATAGACTTTCTTTGTATGAAGTGAGTGAAAACTTTTTTGAATAGTCATTTATTAATGTTAAAAAATATCTCTCTCCGTCGAGTGGTGTTTTTTCTATCAGACTACAAATATCCGATTCCACCAAGTTCAACACTTTTATGGTTTTTAAACGTTTATATTTACAAAACAATCACATTTGTTTATCTTCTATAGTTTTCAGTTATCGTTGACCACATATATTTTCTATAATTTTTTCTAGGTCGTTGACATTTGGATAACACAGACGCCGGTCCCAGAGAAAAATATCCGATTTGTCAAAATCCAGCAATATTAACTATATATATTTAACCTGTACATATTTTTGATAAAATTAGCGGCAGTTACAGTTGCATTATTTATCTTTATTGTAAAGCCAACTTTATTGTTAAATTTTACTTGACCACCGTTTTTAATAACTTGTACTGATATTTATCATTAAAAATTGCAGAGTTCGCTTAACTGGAGTCCTTTATCGAAAGTGGTTTGTCATCTACAACTTTTCCGACGCCTATCCGTACCCACTCTTTATCATATTCGTAAAGGAATCCAGGTTTATTTCCATGTCTTGATATCACTAACTAATCCTTGAGTTCTTCTTTTTTTTGGCATAGCTTGAGTTCTTCTTTTGTTTTTATCGAATCTGCATTCTGTTTTTAAATGACCAAATTAGTTACCGTTAGATTACCTTTCCGAGGATTATTTTTGTTTCTTTTCTTTTTGAAATTTCTATGTATCGCGCAGATCTTGGTGTCACTATCAGTTATTTTGTTGTCTTATAAAATTTTAGCTTTGACCTAATCTGCACTTATTTGTATAACAGAGCTTTCGATCCCTATGTGCTTCTGTGCTCCGACAGACCCGAGAGTAACATTGGTCTGAATCACTCGTCGTTCACCGAAGCCTCGATATTTTGACATTCCGCAAAAATATTCGTACACAGATGACTTAGCGATCTAACGCGATGTAGTAGCCCGACGTCGTCGAAAGCACGTGCTAGATTATTCAGATTCATTTCGCAGTCTGAGGTTCTTGAATATGAAGATAAAACGAAACAAATGCAGTTTAGCACTGATGATATTTTGATAAATTGTTTGATATATATATATATTTATATATATATATATATATATATATACATATATATATGTATATATATATACATATATGTATATATATATATATATATATATATATATATATATATATATATGCATATATATATATATATATATATATATATATATATATATATATATATATATATATACTGCGGCTCGCGATTATTTATTACAAAATGTCGATTTGAAAAAAAATAACTCAAGAAATATCTTCAAATTTATATATTCCTAGCTATTTTTTACTAATTCTACAATAAATTTATCATAAGACACACTTAACATTTACAAAAGAATAAACATAAATTATTTAAATTGAATAATTTAAAAAATAAATATTTAAAATGCCTTAAAAAAATTAAAAATTTTGATGATTTCGAGGCCAAATAAAAAATTATCAGTCATACTAACTTAATTTGTTTCACAATCTTCAAGTTTAAAATTTATATTACTCTTTTCATTTTTTCAAATTTATGACAAGTATCTTCTGTATTTATTATAAAATGTTAAGTAATATTCTGAATGTAATTTATTTTTAAAACATGAATTTATTATATATTGCACATTACATGAAAAATACACATTCAAAATGATATATTTTACCAACTAAAAGAGATTTTAAGACCCTGACTTATATTAGTTACGATCCCAAATTCTTCGAAAAAATTATAACACGAATTGATATAAAGAGATCCGCTCGGTCCAAAAACTGAATATGGAAAAAGAATTAAATAAAGAAAGGTTATAAATACAAACGTGAATTGATGTATAAAAGAAACAAATCGAAATGGTCGAAAAAGTTAATAGGCAAATCGGAATATATATAAAGAGAGATTACGAATAAAAATATGAATTAAATACACTGCGGAAATGCAATCCGTAATGTATTTATTCATTAAAACTCATTTCGTAAGATAATCTTAGCCCTTAGTATTATATAATTATTGGATTAATAAGCATCTCGTCCGTTATGATAACATTACGATTCTTCTCCGTTCACATACCAGTAAATTTGGAAAAGATGCTAATTTAAAAATGGAATAAGAAGGTAAATACACCTTACTTTCATTACTATAGAAAAGTGTTCCATATTGTTGAAATGATCGTAATGATGTTATTGAAGGCTCAAAATTTGGACAAATACAACTGCAAAATAAAATAATTGACTTGAAAGGCGAAGACAGTTCAAACATAATCACAGTAGTCCATACTAACCAAGAACCGATTAATTCAGCTAGAGCACGCTAAATTATTAAAATGCAACTTCTGGCAATGAATGTGTATGTAATATTATCATTTCCATATTATTATGAAACTGATTTCGAAATCGTCCACTAATTCGTGACTACATCAAACGCCATCGACTGAAGCCATATTAAAACTCTATTGGAAAAATAGTTCATTACCCTAGTAATAACTCTCACCATACAAAATCTACTAAATAATAAAAAATTCCGGGTTTCTTAGTTGCAAAATAATTCTTTTTGACACTGTATTGAGGAAATTTACTCTATTTATTATTTTTGCAACTTTTCAACTTTCAAGTTATACAATTTTACAAATGCAAACAAACGAATTTAGACGTTCTTCTGTGGTGCGCATACAAAGAAACGTCCAAAACGGTAGAAAATATCCTCGATGTATCGACATTATATAATTACTTAGAGACTCTAGATCCTGAACGAATAATCAGATTTTAAATAATCAGTTATAGTTAGAATCGTCTTAATCTAATGCGTATCTCTAGGCAGAGGTCGTTACGATCCATGCAATAGAGCGACTGAGAGTTGCCATTTTTCCAACGTGAAAAATAAAAATTCGAAAAGGCCGTCAAGATGAGTGACAAATTAAAGGTCTTGATAAATAGATTTCAAAAATTTAATAAATATTTTCTAAACGCGCGATAATTAATTAAACATATTTGGAAGCTCGTTAAGCCGTATTGCTTAGGACTATTTAGTAATATTCGAATTCAAATTTTCGACCCTAAATTATTATCTATTTAATTTTTATTTACAAATAAATTACACTATATGACAGAATTACATCTACTTTATTTAAATTCTTCACCACGACCTAGGTTTCGTTGTATGATAATATCTTCAGGTGGGCAATTTCAAGAAATAAGTTAGTGTTACTCAAAAATGCCGAAAAAATCTAGAAAACAAATATTTATTCCCCCAATGCCCCCAAACAAAAATGAAAGTTTTCAGAAGAACCCTTCAAAAATAACTGTACTTTTGAAAATGTTTACCAAAAGTTATGCATATATTACATACATAATTTTTTGTTATATTTTTTAAAAGAATTTAACTAGAATAGGGGTGTTAAGACCGAAAAAGATTGTGTAAAGCTAAATATGACTTCCAAGCTCAAAAAACATTTTCCTCAAAATATGCTAAATTAGTAGTCTTCTCAATCTAAATATGATCAGTTTTCAGATCGGCTTTTAGTATAATCAGATATAGATTTAGTTCAGTCTAATAATACCAATATCTATAAAATATAATTTAATAAACAAAGTGATTATTTGCTTATCATTAAATCAAAATAAAGGACAAACTATATTTTGTGAAGTAATTAAAATATTATAAGAAAATTATAAATTCAAATATCTAGAAATTTAGATGAAACTGAAAAGGTGCAAAATCCGGTTCTGATAAACCTCACATCATTTCTACTACACATGCAAATCTTCATATTACGAAGCAGTTTAATGTTGTTCTGGTACTATCTGTGTTGAATGTCGCGAGTGAAATGAGGCATATATTATATGCTAGCTGTGCTCCACGCTTTAACTCGCGTGAAATTAGGAATAAGAACATGTATTAGCATTTTTCATATATTGCTCTTGGGTATGGATTTCGCGTGATTGACAAACAAATTAACATACAGATAGTCAAAATTAACATACAGATAGTCATAAAAAAATTGGGTTTCTAGCTTTCGTTGTCATTCTTTATGCTAAATCAATCACTCTTTAAAATATTTTCTTTGTACAGAATTCACTGTATTATAATTTTATTAATAGTATAGATATTTAAACATCTAAAAAAATAGATGCAATTGGAGAGACTCATAAATCGGTTCTGATAAACCTCACATAATTTCTACCAGACATGTAAATCTTCATACTACGTAGGTTTTTAATATAGCTCTGATACTACATGCGTTGAACTACGCGGGAGAGATGAGTAATTTTTTATGCTATTGTTGAGAGATAAAAAGGTAGAAAAAGTGAAACAGCAGATCACCGACCGAATGATCACCGCTCATATGATCAAATGCATGGTGTGTTTTAAAAGCAGTAGAAAACAAAGTTATAATAAAGACAGCGAGCGTGGCTGCAAATAATAATTACTCGGATCTATATTTATATGCGATATTGGGTCCTTTATCATATAACAAATCTGTGAAGTACGAGTAGAAATTGCATTGCTTTACTCACATATGAACAATTAAATATTTTAGATACACACACACACATACGTATGCGCATGTGCATGGGCGTATATGTGTGTATATGTAATAAAATATTTGCAACATAAATGTTATTTATTTTATGAAAATATATTGACTCGCATGCCTTTCACATGTGTCAAAATATAATGAATTTCTCAAAAATGCATAGTTTCTTTACTCTTAACTTTATCAATATACAGATCTGGTGGTAACACAATGGGCTTGAAAATGGTTTGACTATTATGATGCACAAAAGTCGTTATTTTTCAGTGGGAAAAATTAAAAACCCGTGTGTACTCTAGGCCATGATACTCCGGCCTTATTTACAAATTTTGAAAGAATTTTTGAAAGGCAATGTGAAGAAAAGAATTGCAAAATTTCACTATTATGAATTTCTTTAACATATTGTTTGCCTTTTCTTTTCTCCATTGCGATATTGGTATATAAAAATGAGTTCATAGCGTCGAAGATCCATTCATAACCTTTCTAAAATACTGAAAATAATTACAGTTGATTGATACCCATGTCCACATCAATAATAGTTATAAAAATACCGTATTCCGTATTTGTCGTACTCTTATAAGCTGTAGTAATTTTTATTAGTCAGTGGTGGAAATACTTAGCCTTAGCTTATTCCGATTACCAATAGCCAAGGTCCCGATCGCAGGAATGATAGAAATACCCAAAATTACGCGAATAAACTACAATTTCCCTTGCATATTTGTATTAAACAATTTGTCTACAATAACATTATCGTTATTTATATTTACTTCAAAATGAAATATTTATCAAGCAATATAAAATGGTAAATGGATACAGCGGCAATGCGTCATTGGGAGAATGAGGAAGCTCGTTTATCACGTCATGATGTAGATATTAAAAAACTGCCCCTGCAAATAAGCAAGATCCCTCCTGTTGGCATGTTATTAATTGTACCATGACAAGGAAAGTGATTTTTGCAATTTTGTTTAATGAAGCTTTGTGTTGTGCGAAATGCGTACACTGCGTGTTGGAGTGACGATAGATCTTTTTATAACTAAGATATTGTAAATTCCACTGTAGTGTCGCTGGTTTTGTTATTTAAATCCGGTTACTTCATAGATATGTTTTTGAAGGTCTCACTTATGGAAATTTAATTCAGCACCAGTCAGTCGTATTGACATGCATTTTTTAAAAAATTCAATCCAAATTACATAGAATTGGTAGAACATCTTAAAGTTGAAAGGTAATAACAAACCAACCCTAAACAATTTTTAATCTGTTTTTACAACGTTATTTCTAATCTCTCAAGATTATAATTTATAAAGCGGTAACGTGAGTCAAAGTTGTATATTTAAAAACATATATGTTTTTAATAAAATATTAACTTTTTATTTATAAGGACGCTGATTTAAAAGGGCCATGCTGTAACGACACGAACTATTTGAACAAATAATATTTTTTCAAGTAGCGATATCGAGTAAAGTATTCTAATAATTCATTCGCAGTGTAGTTTTTAAAAGGTAAAATGTTTTAAGTAGACTATAAGAAACGTCTCCATCCACAATTTTTAATATATCATTTTATTTCATATTTAGTTATTAATTTCATTTAGATAATCTCATTCACTGGTTGACTTATTTACCAAATTGTTATTTTTAATCTGAATCGCTTGTATATCCTTGATAAAATGACGCTTTTATCAACTTCTTCTAGGGACATGAAAGACAAGAATTATTCCATACGTCCAGAATTACATGTGTTAGCCACACATGCGCATCTAGCGTGAATGAAACGCGTTACGAGTTTTCAATAATGTGTTAAATGGAATATTAAAAATACAATACTAACATATAAAATAGCTAATACATATCTTAAATTCAAAAATGTGATTAGAATTTTTAAGTTAATATAAACATTTTAGAGTCATTTCAGTTTGTTTAACAAAAAAAATAATGAAGCACCAAAGCTTACGTTTGTTTCCTACGAACTAAAGATGAGTTGAGTTTAATTCGCTTAAAATGGATGACAAATATCATTTACTCGATTGAACCAAGTGAGTTTTGATACGTTGGTAGACCGAAGTTTCAGGGAAGGAATACGTGTCACAGTACCAGTAACGCAAGTTGTAATAAATCTAAAACAAAAAAGTTATTCATTTATTTAACTTTATTGGTAGTTTAAAAAATTAAGTGTATAATGGTGTATTTATTACAAGAGCATTTTTTAAAATTCTTACTGTAATAAAATAATATTAATTAAAAACAAAAGCAAAACGACACTTTAAGGGTAGGGATAAGGATGGATTGTAATGGAAGGGATTACGATCTGCTGATTATGATAAATAACGTAATTTCAAACGACTTTTGAACATGGGAAACGAGGGTGTACTTTATATATTTGTTGTCAGTTCATTTCAAAATCAAGTAGAATATAGAGTAAACGATTCTCTATAAAATCAGTTCCATGCTGAGGGATTGGTGGTGGGGTGGGTGGGTTTATCTTCATAATATGGGTTACACTGGAAATGTGTTTGGAATCAAGAATTTCCTAATACTTCTCAATAAGTTCCTCCAAAAATTCGCTTGCTCCGTGTCAAAATTTTAAAGATAATTAAAAAATTAAAAATACAATAACAAGATCTTCTTAACTGCAACTAAGTACATAGTGCGACTAGGATTTTTGTTAATCCCCAGCCTTAACTTAAGATCTTCTAAAATAAACTTACTGTAAAAATTTCAGCACGACTTGCGATGTAACTAAAAATAAATATAAATGTTGGCTCAATTTAAGGTTTTAGTTTTTTTAGGGTTCCATACATCAAAACGATAACAAAAGATCTTTAATTAGAACATTATATCCGGCCATATATCATCACACCCGTTTATCTCAGAATTTACATAAAAGCTTGAAGTTTGACATAAAATATATAAACCCTCGTATAAAACCTTAATAGTTAAACTCAAAAATAATTATATGAAAATATTATAGGAGTTATATTAATTTTATTTTAAAGAGTTTCTATTTATATTGCTGAAAATATTCACAATAATAAACTTTTTTGTGAATATTTTTAGTTCTTCTGTCATTTCTTCCGCTTCTCGAAACTGCTAAAGCCAACGAGAAAGAAAACAGTGGGTTTACCTAAAATTTACGAAAAAATTATGGCAAAAATTTACAATTTCTTATTTTTAAGAAATTCACGATATTTTTACGCCATTGAAAATTATATTAAACAAATCGATAGTAATATAACCCACGCTTACACATTTCTATACGTAAGGAAGTGAGCGGATGAAAATGCATGATAACATAGTGGGGTAAATTCTAGTTATATTTAACTATACAATTCACAATTCCCTTACATTGTTTCATGATTAAAAATACAATTTAATTTTAAACATATAATCTAATTACATTTAATGAGCTCTTTCTAAAGACACTCGCTTACTTATTGGGATCAGTTTTTTTTTATTATTTCCTAAAATATCTCTATTTTTTGCGAAATTAGCAGGCGTTTCAAACATTTCGTGAAGGTAATCGAAATTATGACGCGGAAAAAATCTCAGAGCATATATGCTATCCATAAATTTGATAAGGCCTTAGAGCGAGATAGCGACAATTTGTCAGCTTACGTTGTTATGTTTTTAGATTTGATTGCATTATACACAGATATATTTACATTATATTTGGCATATCGATAATTAAACAAACATTGTGACAGGTTATTTTCTTTTCAAATAAGTTTTAGTATTACAATATTTTCCAGTGTAACCTACAAATTATATACGTATTCAAGAATAATGCTTTTATAAAAACTAACAGTGTACTCTTATTTTCGTTGATTATTGTTAATTTTAGACATATTTATTTCAAAAATATAAAAAAAAACTTTAATGTTATTATCCGTTGTAAGTTCCCATATAAGGCCGCTATGTAAGGATAAGACGGCCATTTAATTTCTAGGTCATTTTTCCTCTCCCTTTGTCTTTTTCGTTACTTTATTCTTTTTTCTGATGTAACTTTTTCTTTTCCTTTTCTTGTTTCTTCATTTTCTTGCCACAAGGGTTGCAAGAAATGTTAACGGAGTGCAATTTTCATGCAGCCATAATTTATAAAAAATACATTGCAGCTAATCGTCAATTTTTTCAGTTTCATATTAATTTTCGCCGCATTCCACCCAATCATATATATTATCTTTGGGACCAGAATTTTCACTGGCTAATTATATGGTGTCTTCTTCTTTGAAACTTCAAACTAATTTAACTTTTTACTTTTTAATATTAAGTTTTTTCTTAATAATCTTGCTGTTTTTACTTTCTTTTTCCCTTTTTTCACCAATATAATCCGGAGATGTAATTACCTTTGCTACTTGCTTGAACCATTTCCAAATGTTAGTAAGTTGTTTTACAACTGGACACGTGTCAATTAGGTAAAAAGCGCTTTGAAAGCCTGTCTTCTTGAGGTGTCATTTTATGAGCATCGTTATTAGATCTTGATGTTGAAGTAGTTCTTCTTGAATCCGATCAGATGTAGGATTCTCAAGCATCATTGAAATATTTTAAATGACTCTGTCATTTTCAAGATTATAGATATGTAAGATATTTACATATCTTATCATATCATATCTGGAAAGTATTATCTAGAATTGAGGATTTGGGGATATTTTATCGACAAGTTATTTTCTTCAACGAAAAAACAGTAAAAACATAATAAATTTAAAAATATTAATACTACAACATCAAATATCAATGTACTAAAAAAATCTGATTTAAATTGAAGTTAAAAAATACTTATATAATATATGTCAATGGCTGCGGAAAATATAATTTTTACCTCATCTCAAAATCTTCGACAAATAATTATTTCAAATTGATATATCTATATTATTTTGTATACTACTTGAATAATCTGAAAAAAAATTGAATAGATATTAAAAAGAGAAGAAATGTAATGCCCATTTTTTTGGTCAATTGTACACCTTGAGACTTAGTTAATAATATTATTTTAAATCGTACTTTCATAAAATCATCAGTCTATTAGATAAAAATGCCGATTTATGCTTATGAATTTAGCGGTGCAATAAACTTTTATTCTCTACTCGGATATGTATGTTTGGTGAAACTAAATTATTAGTTTCTGTTTTGAGGACAAACAATGCGGGTTCGTCTGATTAACCATCTATCTGCCTGTTGCAAAAACACGAAATCTAACAATTGTATTGAAGTGGTCATATATAAATGTACGTAGGGCTAACAATTCTGAATTAATTCGAGCTCACAGCTAGTATAATTATTTGCAACATTCATTATTTACATGTTCACAAGGGTCACACTCTTTTCCAAAGGCATATAGATTGAAGAGATCAGTTATTTTTTTTGTTTGCTGTCTGCTCAAGTATGGTAACTTACGTATCTGTATCACGTATATACAATGCTTGCTTGCGACACTTATCGGCGTAATAGCGAGTAACCTGCGACCGATTTTATTGCTCTCTAAACGTTTGGCGTTTCATGAAATTATTTTTTATTATATTAAGTTTAATATATTATTATTATGGGTTTTATAATGATAAGTTCATTGTGTTAAATGTATAATATAAGTATGAATGTAATTAAAAGGGCGAATGTCCCACAGTACCTATATAGCTGTTCGAGAATACGATTGCCGTCATATCACTGTAAAATAAACACAATCGGAATGATCTGGGCACAAAAAGAAATTATATGTAGGTAAAGAAAACACTACTTTTAAATTAAACAACGTCAAAAGATTTCTACTTGAAGCAATGTCATTTAATAAGCCCCGTAGTAACGCTGAACAAAGATTCTAAATTTTAGAGTATGTTCTGCAAATGTGTTTTATAATAGAAAATACATTCTGTAATACATTTGTGATTACGTTGTAATAATTTCCTGTATAACTCAACATTTAATTAAACTACTATTTCTATCGAAATTTTTGGTAATATATTGTTATATGTCTTTTAATGTAACAGTAATACTTAAAAATTGTTCGAAACGCTTTATCTTACCTATCTGAATGTCTTTTAAATATACAATATAACCTATATAATCTAATTTACATATGTGTACAGTGTACATATGGAAATTAAAATCTTTTTTTTTATTACCCGTACTAAATAAATTCACATTAAATTACCAACGTGAATGAAAGAAAAAGGTTTACAATACCTGAACTGTCAAATATGATTGTTTACAAACATTCTCTTTATAAATTGAATGAAGTATAGGATAATAGCAATCTTCCTGTTAGATTATTTCGTGGAAATTGCTCCTATGCTTTTAAATTACCCGAAATCATTTTTTATGATTTTTTAAATTTTTAATTTCCAAATATGTAATTTTCTTTTTACGAAATTTTTGTCTTCAGTGTATTATTTGTGCTAGTCTTTTATAATTATTTTGTTTTGTCTATTCCTGTTTTTCAACCTTCACCTTGTGGATTATTAGAAATTTGCACAATAAAATATAAGGAAAATAAAAGGAAACAATTGTACTTAAGATTTTTTTGTAAGTTTAGATACTTTAAATTTATCTGGAGGAACAATAAATTCGCCTGTTTGTGACCAATTAATATTCATGTGCCATAATATTTTATTTGTATATATGGTGATCGAATTGAACAGTAAGAACTAATAATCAATGTTTGTCTGTGCGACTAATAATAAATGTGCGCTTTATAAAGAATACGTAGTATTAACTTTGTCTTGTAGAATACCACAATCATATATTCCTTATAAATGTTTGCACATGTCATTTTTCTGTTTTGCCCTATCGTTTTTTTTTTAAAGATACATTTAATTCTTTTTTTATAATAGTATCAATGTAATGTGATAATTTGGTCATTACATGTATTCGTATTTCTGAATTCATTCATCTTTACCTTCGCAATATGACTAGGAAGTTTAGAGTTTACTAATCGCTTTATTACCTCAACCGATGGATTTAAAATTCTTGCCAGAATATTAGACTGTTTTGGTAATTTAGTGATATGAGCTTGTATCAAAATATATGTACGTCCATTATATTATTTAAATATGGTAATGATTTTACAATTGTTTATTGTTTTTATAAATAAATATGATGTCAAACGAATGTCAGAGTTTATGGGTATTTTAATTTGGAAATACGGAGTATATTTTACATAATGATGTATTTTGATTGCTTTATATCCAAATAAAGTGATTAATTTTAAAATTGCATCAAAATTGTTTTTTTATTAGCTTTTAGTTTACTGGGAGAATGATTACTGAATTATTAAAAGGTAATGCATCAAATTCTAATAAAAAACGAGTAAGTAGAAAAATATACTAAATCAAACCTTTTTTGTGTAGTTCACAGATTCTATTCCTAAAACTTTATTTCAGTGTATTTTATTAGCTATAATATAAGATCTGTGTCTTCGTTCTTCTCTAAGTGTCTTTAACTGTTTTCACTCTATTAATACTTCCAACCTTTCATATTTCTATCCTTTGTAATAATAATTTTAGTATTTTTATAATACTTCTTCTTTTCATGTTAATTCTGCCATATTTATGGTTTATTCTAAAACTTCGTCTATCATTCATAAACAATTATAATTCAAGAACCGTTAAGTAATTTATAGCGCATCCGATAAATTGTTGTCCTTGCCGGAATTTTATTCGAGGATTACAAGCTAGGGTCTTGCGACCTGAATTTTCAATTAAATAAAGACGCCAACTACCTTATTATCTCACGCCACATATGATTTTATAAGTTATTATTATTTTCCTTTCGTCTTTTATGATACACTGTTTATGTACAACTTATATTTCTTGTAGCAATGTGTTTCAAAAATATTCTTGGAACTTTTTAATCTACGCTAGCCATTTTTTTTTTATATAATTTGTTTATTTATTTGCGACCTTTAACGTCATTATAATACATATGCTTAAACATATTTTCCAGAAATCATAACAGTCAGCTGTAACAGTACAAAATGGTTCGTAAGATCCAACTTTTTCAATAAATGTAAAACGTATTTTTATATTAATTTCCCAATTCTACTGTCCGTTGATCTGGTTGAGACTCCAACGCTGATTTTACATCAGGATCTCCATTAAGCAGTTTACATTATATTGGAAGATATTATTCTTTTGCTTATTTAATAAATTATCTGTATCATTCTATTTTTTAATAACGCCATCACTTAAAGCAATTCATCATTGCAATTAGATCATATTTCAAACGTGTTTATATGACATACTTTCTTATGAAATAAATAATTATGTCCTCTTTTTATTTTATGTTGACGTTATGTTGTGTTGTGTTGACGTTATATCATTTTATGTTGATGTCTACTTAAAATTTTGTAGTTAGTGATGACATTTGAGAAATAATATCTGAAGTATTTATTTTTTCGTGGTTTTAAGCATGATTACGCTTTAGTTCTATTTTAATATACATTGATATGATTTCAAAATACTTAAATTAATTGATATTTTTTCATTGTCATTGTCTACATCTGTTTCATAACATATTGGTATTAAATTTTCAATTTTTAATTGGACTCAGTAATTTTTTAATGTATTCCGCCCATTTCTTTTTACAATAATATTTTCTAAAATTTTAATACAATCATAAAATAATTTGATTTGAAAATTGTTTTGATTTATTTATGTTGGAAAGTTTTATAAGATTATAGTAACATACTGTTAAAAATTTAACCACCTGTATTTTGTTTTATATTAATACAGAATCCTGAGTTAATGTGCGTCCAGCATGCATTCCGTCGCTTTTTTTTCCATTTTAATGTTACCAAGGCTTGAAAATTTGAGAATATTTCTTTAAATCCTCAATGTCGTGGAAAAAGTAATTTACGGCATCCACTTTAGTTATATGGTGTATTTTTTATTGTTTGCTTTGTTTTAAAGTTATTATGAAATTATTTCGTATATATTTACATATTATAGGAACCATATGCGGTACTACCAATTTAGCAATATCGACTGGGTGAACAATTTATCTTGGCTTCATAAGGTCTGCTTCACATAAATTATTTCCTGTATGTTGACCTATGCCACGTTTCAACTGACTCCTAAAATTTCAAATGAAACTAATACCATCTAACCTTTTTTCAGGAACGTAAGAAAACCTTATAGAGTTTGATTGCATTTTTTCAAGATAATTTTTTTTTAAATTAGTTAAAACCTGAAAAATGGAAAATTCAATTAAATATTAAATAATTTTTCTATAGTTTATAATTAGTGTTAAAATGAATTTTGATAAAAAGCGAATTAGCACGTTTTGAAACTGTATGACTCAACCCTTTAATAAAAATAACAAATTTACGATATAACTACATAGTGCTTACTTGTGTACTAGACATGTATACAACAATTATCGACATCTTTTTGATATGTTGATACGAACACGCTGAATTTAAACTATACTAAATTTTTGCACATAAAAACAATATGATTTAGGTAATGTAAAATTCGAAAGTGATGTGGTCTATATAATACGTCTATGGTATATCCACTGTAAAGAATTGTTATGTGACTTTAAAGTGTCGATTTTTTTATTTAAAAATCCGATTAAAGAACAATTTACAATTATTAGAGATTAAGGCTGCTGACAGTTAGTCATGAGGTCATTTAGTTATTACAACTAAATTAGTTGATATATCTTAATTGTTCCATTTTCATTATATTTCGCGAAAACCTAAAACAAATGTTTAACAGTAGTACGGATTATATACCGTTATATCTCATTACATTTCCAAGCAAATTTCATTAATTAATAGCTTGTAATTTTATATGTATGATTAGAATTTATGGAAAGGACTTGTTCCAAAAGGGACGAAAAATTAACTTTGAAAATTAATTAATCACACTAAATAGGAATGCATATTAAACCAATGAGTATAAAATCAACTGAGAAAACGAATTACATTTCAATTTGCCAAAGTTCTCTTAGTGGTTGTTGGAATTTATTAATTTATTAAAGAAAATAATCCTCGAAATATTTTAATTTATTTTCTACACAAAATACAGTAGATATCTGATATGACAGTAGATATACACACTAGATATCTCATTAGGATAGGACATTTAAGTCCATTATGAAAATTGTTAGATTTTTTAGAATTCATTATAAAACTGTTAGAAAGAACAAGACAGGAACTTTAAAGACAAGTTATACCTTAAAATCTTATATGGTTTACTTATAGTTTTAGTCTCTCATGTACGTATGTACATGGTAAAATAACAAATAGTAAAATAACAACAGTTAGAGAAACATTATAGCAGTCCATTGATACATTTTAGTAACGAAAAAGGATTATTTTATAAAACGGACGAAAAATAAAATATTTTTTGACTTAATATATAAAGAAGATACATCACAAGAAATTCATTTTTAATCGTCATAAATAAATCACTTAACGACGAAGTGATTGAGCAATTCAAAAATTTCGGAATTCAAACATGATTACATTCTAGATGCCGTTACTGCATAATGCTAAATGACAGTGCTAGCATAAAAAGTTATTAGGCGCGAACAACGAGAATTTACTCAACAATATTTAACAATCGTAAAGTAAATATTATCAAACAAACGTATTTCGTGTTGCGAAGAATGGAAACCTGGTACCATACCTGATACTTGGAGAAAATCTACAGAAGAAATATAAATTGTAAATATACCATGTCCTATACAAATATATAAGAAACGTTAATTGTTAAAATTGCACTTAATCTCATGTGAGCTCTACATAACGAAGTTGGCTTCTAATTTGTTGCGTATTTACATATATGGTAAATTAAGTAACAAAATCCATTGAAACCCAATGGTATTCCGCAACACGAATCCAAGTTTTCTAAATAATATTTTACTCACAAAAAGTCAGTGGCGGATGAAATATAATTCTTACTTCGATGACCTCATTAAGTCGGCATACGAGCGTCCCGATGACGGTATATTCGTAGTCGAAAGAAGCGCACGCCCGGCTGTAGGTCACCGCTGAGCATTCGTTTGCATTGAGCCATAAGCCACTCGTAAGACTCCATTCGAAGATGGAAGTAAAGTTACACTGAAAGAACTAAAAAAGATACAAAACTTCCACAAGTACAAAAGTCTTCGTGTCTTTCGTAAATAAAAAGTAACGAGCAGTGTAAATTTACCAAGATCGTGAATAGTAAAAGCCCTAGATTCGAACTTTCGCTTCTGAGATAGGATTCAAATATGGGATCATACGTATTGCTTTCTGACCGCGAGATCCGAAGAGAAAAGCGTAAAAGTAAAAATAGAAGAGAGAATTTGGCTTCATCAAGACAGTTCAGTTAATTTTTTTTTTAATTTCTTAAAATATTAAACTGAAACTTGAGGCCGTCTGATAAAAAACATAATCAATGAAACATATGAGATTCATTAAGGTCAAACGTCCAACAAAAAATGCACATGCACGCACATCACAAATTTTAATATTACATTTCTAATAGATTTGCTATACAAAACGAAATCATTAAACAAATAAGTATTTTGGAAACTACACAAAAAGTTAGTTTAACGGAAATATTATTACGTGCTAACCAACTTTAAGTTATAATTACTGGTAAGATTTTCCGTATATTGTTTAAAAAATCTCAATTAAATGTCTGAACTACTTATTAGATTTTACATCACAGATGAACGCAAGAATGGATGTACTCGCGTCCACTCGCGTACTTACGCACATACACAGTCACACACGCATACACACGTAAACATGCACTCATTTACGCGCGCATTCGCTATCACACATAAGCACGCCCGGAAACTATATGTATATCTATATATATATATATATACATACATATATATATATATATATATATATATATATATATATATATATATATATATATATATATATAACATAACATTAAGTATTTAGCAGAAAATATAAAATAGAAAATATGTCCATGGTGGTAAAGGCGGACGCATCATCGCAAACACGGAAAAATAGTTTTGCTGGTGTGTTATTTATTAGTAGTAACATATTTTTTTAGATTTTACATGTATTTTATCAATTAAAAAAAATTTATCGTTTGTGGGTGACGCTAGATTATTGCTATTGTGCGGCACCCTTCCCCGTTATACACTGAAGTGACAGCATTGTGTCGTTATACTTGGGATATAATAAAACTTTGTTTTTATTTAAGTCATATTTCCTCTTAAGATTCCATATATAGGAAGGAAAAAAATGAAACTTAAAATATTCACGTGTCCGTCTGTCTATCGATCGCCGCCGCCATTCCTAGTAACCATTTGCGATAGGAACTTGAAATTCGGCACAGTGATATAAAGCGCATTGACCCGCATATATTCAATAGTTAATACGCAAAAGTTTATGTTTTTTAGATATTATTAGAAAGAAGTACTTACAAGGATTTTGAAACAATTTTTTTTGAGAATTTCATGAGATAATTTTGAGATTATGTTGAATATGACGATAAAAATATGTTTCCCTCGTTTCCCCACTTCCGAAATTACTAAAGTAGAAATCATGACAGTATGTGAATAATTAATAATAATGTTACATCTGTGAAAACAATATGAAAAATAACATTTTATATATATATATATATATATATATATATATATATATATATATATATGTGTGATATTAGTATTCACAAGCGGGACGACAGGTAATAAATAAAAATCTATACGTTACTTCCTTACACAGACTATAATATGTAGATGTCAAATGCATTATAAAACTAAATATTTTATTTGAAATTAATAATATTAATTAAAACATAAAATAACCTATACTTTAGAAAAAGTATTCAGTAATAAATTTGACTTTTTAAATAATGACAGAATTTTTAGAATCGTGTTAATAATTTTCAAAATTAGCTCATACAAACTCACTATACATAAATTTTCCTTTTACAATAAATTTTCCTTTTTTTTCAACATTACTGTAGATATATAATATGGTCCACTTAAGTCGTTAAGCAACAAGTAGTTTAAATGTAAGTTTCTTGAAATAAGTTCAGTGTAAGAGTTACAATATTTGTACTACATTTATATTCGCAAAAAGATAAATCTAGAAACATGTATTTGTTCATAAATTTTGGTTTGACAAAATATTACGGTTTGATAAAATTGGGTTTTATCAAACTGCCGCAACCTAATTTTATTTTATTTATTAATATTCACATTCAATATGTTTAGGTACTATCATTTTAGCTAAAATTATTAACGAAATAAATAGGTGCAATTGCAGTCACCCTGCGGCTTGCTGGTAGAAAATCAACATAATAATTTGAAAGGAACGCAGCAGTAAATAAAGTATTATAAGTTATACGTAACTAAAGTATAGGTGCGGACTCTCACAATGAATTTTTGTAAACTATCTTCCCAGTTGAAATTCTGTCACAAGCCATAAGGCGTCGTTGCCTTGTCACTAGCTGTCTCACTTGCGGGAGTCAGGCTTGAAAAGGGTCGCTGAAAGTTTATAATTTTATGATATCCACTGCTCATTTTTAGAGTGAAGGCGATCGAACTATTCAAATGAGTAATAATTTAATCAATATAAATATTTATAGAGTATCAGTATTTTTATTCTTGTTAGACATATACTGGTACAAATATCATAACACAAGCATATTTTATTTTCGAAGTACGCTTTCTATTACACTTATTATTTTTGACAAAAATGTTTTACGTAGTTATTTATAAAGTGACATATTTATTTTTAAAACGTCTGATAATAATTTATTTACCGCCACAATAAAAAGTCACCATAAGATTTTAATACTTACTTCTTTTTACCAACAGAAAAAAATTAATTTCTGATTAATATTGTAATTGTGAAATTTTATTTGACTTACACATGGAATTTATTTTAATGTTTATCACTTTTACCAAATTTTAAAAACTAAATAATAAATCATTGGCACTGTCCGCAGTGAAGTGTTTGGAGTGTTATCATCCTAATACTTTAAATATTGGACACATATTACACAGAGTGGCATAATTACTGTTAATTGGTTTCAAAAAACCTAAACTTAAACCTAGTAAACTTTTCGAAAGAAAGGACGAATGAATTTCAAGTTGATTACTTGAATCCAATTTAAGTTAAAAGACTGATTTGGATTCATCGTGATTCTCTCTAAAAACGGCTAGATTGTGGACCTAGTTTATGGATACAATTCTCTTGTTATAGTTACATCATGCGCGCTTGTCTAAGCGTCCGTTTATTACAATCTTGCAGTTTCTATAATTTTCGTTCTTCGTGATATAAGTTTTAAAAATATATGCGTTGTATGAAGACCTCAACATATAAACTAAAATTAAGGTAATTTCCGGTTCACACACAGTGAGCTGGAAGTGAACAGATATTTTAAAATAAAATTGAGACAGAAACTATTCAACTTAGAAAGTTGAAATTTATCATGGTGACACATATTTTGCACTAGCACGCAATGGACACGCAATGTAAGTGAACGCACAATCATGTAAAAGCAAATTTCTAAGCAATATTTCGATAAACTAAAACTACAACATTGTATTATGTAACAGTTTACATATTACGAGTCTTCTTGAAATTTTAAAATTTATCATCGTAAGAGAATTACGATGCAACGATTCAAGATTTTTGGACTTTTTTAATAATCGCTAATAATGTCGACCAATTAATGTAAAGAAAAATATTTGCTTGCATCTAAGAGATCAATAAATAAAATTTTAAGTACATTTCTTTCAATTTCTCTGCATATCCTTTAAAACATGATTTAATATACTGTTTTTAGGGTATTTGATGTACATAATTCCTCAGCAAGTAAAAATTAAAAATGGTATGAATGTACTATGAAGATTCTGTTAATCTGGTCAAAAATTCCTAAATAGAAAGTAAAATAGTAGAACTACCCAAAAAGAATGCCACAATGTGATAAATGTGTAGATGTACTATATAATGCAGAAAGTTTTATTTCACTCTATAAGCATATTCAATACTTTCGTACCGAGAATAAGTAATAGCAGAAAATAAACTTGACTCATAGCCTAGTCAGTGAAATAATCCATAGGTACACAGCTGACTATCACCAAGGTCTAAAAACTGAGTGTCTTACTCCATGAAACATTTCATAGAAGTAGGTGTTTTTGTCATTCACAACTACTTTTATAGCATAAACAATAATTTTATAAAAAAATTGAACCAACTTCAAATAATACCAAATAAGGAGTGCACTGAAAATAAAATAATGAAAATAGAAGTAGTTAGGTGGAGTTTTTGTGGTACAATATTGTTTTCGAACGTAAAAATTAGCTAAATATTCTAACTTCTAGAGATTTTTGGAATCGGTGCCTAGTATATGCTTCTCTCTTCTCTCAATTACATGCTTACTCACGAGTGCTACATTTCACTTGATATCACATACATACATACTTACGGATATATAAACCACATTCCCTCTGTTAGTTTCACCGTAATCAATATTCTAAAGCCTGCGTATAAATGTGTGTACTATTTTTCTGTTTATTAATATAGTATTTTCTTCATGCTATTCTATACATTTACACATGCGCTTATCTACTGTAATATATCTTTGGATAAACTTGTGAATACTTATCTACGTACTAATATTTAGTCACTACGTGCATTTGTTTATATCCGTATTTATTTATCTACCTACCTGCTAAGATATTAATTGTTTCTTACCTTTATATGTTTTTTTTATATATTTACCCACCTATTATTGTTGTTAGTTTCTAGCTTACGTCAATACAATTGAAACGATACTAAACCCGGCGTGTTTACTCCTCATCAGCGAAAAGTTCCTGTCATCACTACTCGGCTTCAACATGGCACACTGATTTTATTAAAGTTTTTAAGTGTTAAAGTAAAGATTTATGCAGCCCTCAGTGGTATGAGAACTGTAGAGGCTTTATTATTAGATTATCATTAAACTGATACAACGTCACCTGCGCTGTGCATGTTGATGAATGCCATGGTACATCTTTCATTTTCTCACAATTCTGATAGAAAAGCGGCGAATTCTCAATTCTCCCGATTTAAACAGGCAGTATTTCACAACGTCAAGGCTGAGAAATTTAAACCCTAAATTTGATAACATACTATCTGCTTGATATCCAAAATACTAACTTAAAGTCAACAGATCCTCAAGTCTCAAAATTTCAGCAGTCCTCCCACCCTACCCGCCCCGCAGCATGAGAACTGAGAAGTTGGAACCCGGAGTGTAGTGATAAAGTGTCTGATTGAGACCCAAAATACTAAAATTAAAACAGGACATCCTTAAGTCCCACCATTTAAGCAGAAAATACTCCTAAAACATCAAGACTAAGGACTTTAAACTCAGAGTTCAATGGGGAAGACTCTGCTTGAAACATGCAACGCTAATTTTAATAACAGCATGTCATTAAGCTTCACAGTTTAGGCAGGCAGTATCCCTGCAGAATCAGGACTGAGAACCCGAAATATTACTTTAAAAACAGCAGATCCTTAAGTCTGATGTTAATGACATAGTCCCTGCATGAGATAAATTACACTAATGTAAAAACAGCAGATCCTCGAGTCTCATAGTTAAGGAGACAGCACCCCTGCAGCGTTAGGACTGAGAATTGGAACCCGAAGTTCAATGACAGAGTCTGTACTTGAGACCCACAATACTAATAGAGAAACAGTAAATCTGCAATCTTACGGTTTAGACGTGCAGTACACTGTAACACCATGATGTATGAATCGAATGTTGAAATTATATTTTATACTCACCCATATATGCTTACCTTCTTCTTAATTACTTTCTTGGTACGTTATGACATATTAAACGAATTCAAACTCTATTAGTATACTTCCATCACTGAAGAGTCCCTAGCACCACAGCAAATTCTGTCGACCTTAGTCATGTCTTATTAAATTATCATTGGACCTATATCAATCAAACTCGAGAACGGTGTCTGTGCTATTCAATGTTGAGGAAATACATGGTATATCTTAAATGTCTATGATCAGATTCTAACTAAATTCATGGGACCATATTGACAGTATACACAACAAAAAAATAAATCTCATCCAAATTGGTGATAAATGCCTGAAATACAGGCAAATTGTAAATCTTCTTTTTTCAAGTCGTTTAACAATGGATCAATTAATTTCTTAAAAATAACATTTTGTTCAATGAAATTAAAACAGTATTTTAGGTGTTCCAAACCAAACCATAATATACCATTCGTTTCCCAGTTACTTACAAAACAGAGTCCATATTACAAAGCCAAAGTATTGGTTTATAAATAAATTTTCAATAGTAGTTTGAAAACATCGGAAATTTCAAGAAACTGGTGAATATAAGTCAATTAAACCAATATAATAATGTAATTATATAAATAAAAAACCATAGCGCGTTTACAAAGTGAGTCACTACCATCCATATAGAATAGTGGTACTAAGCGAATCTATTGTCTAACCGACCCAGTTTATTAAATTATTTCATATTTTTAAGGACCACAAATGTTATTAATACTTATATGTATGTGTGTGTATGAGCATGTGGAGACGAAGAAACTTACTACACATATACGAGACTATATAGATTCAATAAACTTTATAATTGTGCCAGGCCAATAATTTCCAGATTTCTTACTTTTTCCTTCATTAGTATCCTTTACATTCGCCAAACTCCAATAGGTTTTGACTATCAACAAGGCAGGGAATAGAGTACAATTGATAATTTTGATAATAAATATTATAAAAAGCAGTCACTATAAAAGTTAGCCTTCCAGCATTTGGTAGACGTGAGAACTGTTGATGGTAAAATAGCCGCCAAGTTCTTCGGCAGCTAAAGGCAGCAGTGTCCGGTATTGTGGCTCGGAATTTTATGGTACCCTACCAGTCACAGAGATAATCATTTCTTTTCCTAATATATATATATATATATATATATATATATATATATATATATATATGTGTGTGTATATATATATATATATATATATATACATATATATGTATATTCATCATTACTACGAAACTAATTTACAAAATTGTTTCATGGCAAATTATTAGAAACTTATTATATGAAATACATTTATCGAACATGAAATTTAATTTTCAATTCGGAATAAAGTTAGAATTAATAATTACTTTCCGTACAATAAAACATCAAACATTACGGTACTAATTTTCGTCCGCTTGGACGGAGTAGAGTGTAGTGAGACAGAGCGAAGTTTGATATTCCTTCTAAGTACTATGGAGTCGTAAAATAAATTTCTGGACCTGACCTGGTCGAAAGACATGACTGAGAAAATGACTCCGTTTGATAATTCGACAATTATAATGATGCCCTCTTAAAGATGTGACGCTATTAGTTAATTCCATTCTAATCATTCGGCTATAATATGTAGGTGTAACAGCATTTTGAGATCGTTTAATTAAAATTTAATAACATATTCGATTATATATTTCAGTTTTCTCTTAATGTATCCATTATAATTAATAAAATATCTAAATACACACACACACACACACACACACACGCACGCACAAACACACACACACACACACATACACACACACACACACACACACACACACACACACACACACACACACACATATATATATATATATATATATTCGGTGTATCACTTAGATTCTTTATCTTTCTTAAACTTTCACATTTGCTTTTTAATCAAGGTGGATTGTATATAATTAATTAAATGATAGTAAATAATATAAATACAAATCGTTTTCTTTAAGTTTGCTAATAAAAAATCACTCTAGACAATGCAAGTTATAATAAGAATTTTCAACAATGCCTAAATTTTGTAATCTATAGTTACTGCAGTCAACCTTCGTCACGTAATCGCGTAAAATGTTATTAGCCATACATCCAATAAAGCCATTCTTTGAATTGAAACGTAAAGTTAGCGATTTCCAAAGCACCGACCGACCCGCGATTGCTTTCGCAAACCAGGGTCACCTCGCCTTGTTACTCGTTGTAAAACTCTTGGGAGTCATACTTGAAGATTATGATATTAACCGCTCATTCGATATTTGTTTGTACAGGTAATATGTAGTTGCTTGGTTTAAATTGAGATAGGATAGCGTTTAGCGGTTAATATTATCAGCTTGTTTTAAAGTATTATTCTATTACGTTTTAATTCACATTGTAAATTTATTGTTTCTAAAAATTATATTTAATTTCGAACATTAAGTATGATAGCGTACAGATAGTGAACTTTTTCCTACTATATCAATTTCTACCAAGCAATCACTTGACGAGAAATAAATATAAACAAATAATGTACTAGTAAAGTTCCATCACGACAGAGTCATAGGCATAAGCTTGAGTGTGGTAAAAATATATATAGTCAGCCCGCGTTCAATTCTATTCTTCTGCATATAGGTAATTTAATTAACTTTTGCTATGAGTATACGAGAACATATGTGAAAGTTTTGAGTTTCTACAAAGTGAAACCAATTTATTACCATCGATATTTGTTTGTAATTTTATTTGCAGCCATATAAAAATTAATCATTGTGCATTTTCAATGATTTTTTTAGCTCTTTTCGAGATGTATCTTCTACAGCCGTATAGAAATTATCTACAGCCTCTGTTTTAGTTAAGACGCGAACACTTCGTCTACCGTATATACGTTCGACGTATAGTCTGCATTTTTGGAAATAAATAAAAATTTAAGTGTGGACTGCACGAAGTGCGACTCATTAATTTCGCGTTGAGTAAAGTACCAATAAAGGCGGCAAGTAAGAGAAAATAAACTTTTCTTCATTACTTAGCAACTACATCTTATTTAGACCTAATTTTTAACTATATTGTTCTAGTAATAAAATAGGTAATGCTAGAGTGAGATTGCTTGAATTTTATTTAATATTAATAATGATGAACACGTCATCTTTAAAGTAATATTATCTCTGTTGAGTAGAAAGTTATTAGTTCGTAATGCCTGCGTAAGGAAGTCAGTCAGGTTAGCACAAACTCTTTACATTCTTAATAGAAAACATATTTGGTTCTGATTTCCTTTCTTATAAAGTTTACATTATGTCTATTTACTTAGATCTTTTGTAATAAAGTTATATGTAAACTCAATTTTTTTTTATATAAATGTACGAAGGAATAACCTGATACGATTGTCTTAATTATCTATCAACAGAAAGACAAATAGTTATACTGAAAACTTAATATTATACGAAAATTCCTCAAATGAAATAGGTATTCATAATGGAACGATTTGGATGTTTTAGTCTTAAAAGGTGAAATAAAGGTTCAAGGTTTGTATGTAGAAAAAAATATTAGACGGTAGAACCGCTTGGTAAAATTCTAAACTTCGTGAGTACTCTTAAAGTAAATAATTAAACATATATTTCAAATTATTTTTTGGAAATAAAGTCTTCTTCTAAAATAGGAATAAAGCAAAATTATTGAACGGTTCTACCCTATATAATTTAAACAGGCGCTAAACAGCGATTTTTCAACATCCAACCTCTAAAGTTCGAAACGGGGTTCACAGTTTGCATATGGAGTAAAAAATATTACATGATTTACTCAAAGTTGCGGAAAATTATTCTAAATATAGATAACTAAAAACTTGTTTTACATTTATTTCGTGAAAGTCAGCTCCTGAGGAGTTCTATGACTGTTAAAAATGTATAACGTAAAAATATTTAAAATGTTAAACGGTTTTATTAGATTGCAGGGAACATATTTTTAAAGTTCAATCCCTTAAGGAGTGAAATAAAATTTTGACATTAACCTATGGAAAAAACAATACTATGTGATCTAATTAACACAAATCTTCATAAAGTACTCTAAAGATAAATAATTAAACACGTTTTAAAGTCTCTTTGGAAATTATTTTCTCAGAAGGTGAAATGGAATTTATAAATTATTAGACTATTGTATTGATTAGGAGGAACATTTCTTATACAAAGCAGCAATTAAAGAATATTTTTTCAAAAATTTAGTCTTTAAGTGTGTAAAGTTACGAGATGAGACGGAAATGATTGACTGTGTGTAACTTTGCAAAAATGTTTCCCCATATCCCTTATTAATACACCTTTTGGTGTATGAAACAACTGAAATCCAGATTCCAACACCACTTGTAGTATTGAGAAGAGTAAATGGTATGGCATATTCTCCCTTTCAGTCTGCTTGCGACAATTTTGCTTAATGCAACACTGGCATGCAACATTAAAAAAAACCGTGTTTTCTCAATCTTTTTTCTTGTAGTGATGCAAGAAAATATTTGGAAATACCATTGCGTAATTTAGGATCAGGGGGTATGATTTTTAAAGTAGTTACCTAATTTAAGCTATAATTGAAATGGCGGAATTAAAGACACTTTAAAATTATAAAAAAGATTCCATTACTTTTGGTCTTTCGTGCGACAGACTTATACTGCGTTTTGTGATATTATTCATAGACCTGTAATGCTGCTTAGAAATATATTCGAGATCATTACGTCAACTTGGTGTACTCAAGGAGAAACTAAATGCCCGTACCACTCTTATTCTGATTTTAATAATTTCCTTTCGAATAGAAGACACTGTAGTTTCTCCTAATTATTTTCTTCGTTAGAAAGGTAAATAAGGCTAAACTCTCAAATATTCAAGAGCATACTAGATGCAGAACTCTTTCTACCACTGTAAGTTTTACGTGGGATGATTACGCCAAACCTCGCCCCACAACTTTCTAATTTTAGGGTCACCCTCTAAAAGAACATTGTTTACAAAGAAGTATTTTTAAATACCTAACTTACATATCATATTAACCAACATAAGGTGACACTAACCTCTGCGTGGTTACCACATTTCACATTCATACCTACGACTACGCGCGATGTAATCTAAATAAAAGCCACAATTACTTATCATTTTGACGCCGTCCTGTCGCCTCTGGTAGATTTACCCATGTACGGGTGATATAAAAAAAATGTTAATAAGGTTAGATAGATATGTAATCACATTTCTATTTATTAAAATGGCCAAGTCGATCTGTAGTATTTCTATTATCCTAAGATTTTGTCCTAATGCTAAGGGGATTTTTTCCATATTTTAATATCAATGTTTCTACCTTATCCTAATTAATAAAATAAAATTTTTTTCTTTATTCAACCGCCGTTTATGAAATTTAGCTTACGTGAAGCAAAATAAAGTGATGGAATTTTTTGCGTGTCTCCTATTATAATGAAGATTTACATGATATTTCTTTTGCTATCTCGTCATTTGTCATAAACTCAGATTATTTCGTCGACAATGTTACAGTATTATTTTTCATTAATTACAGTTGACAAAAAAATATAGACAATATTTTATTTTCAAAAGACCAAATATATTGTGAAGTCAGAATCAGAATTAATTAACAATTTTTGGTTACACGTATATTTAATTAATGCATTTCATTGGTGAGCTATATCTAACATGAAAACGATAACAAAAACAGTAATTCTTAGCAAAAAATTTAGCAACTTGATCAGTATAAAATAAACATATCCCATTAATCCGAAAATAATATGCTTTTGAGGTATAATTTCTGTACATTGCATAAACCATAACATGTAATCCATGTTCATAATTTTAGTATATAATTATCGGCTCAATGAATAGTATTTCGTATTTTTTTATATTTTTTTTATTGAAAAACAATTATTAAAAATGACTCCCTTCAAATATAATCACTAAAACACTGTACAATTGTTGTTTCATCATTATTTTGGCTACAAATGCGCTTTGCCATCATACATTTCTAGGACAGGAACTACTGCAGGCATCTTTATCCAATGTAAATGTATCGGATGAATTTAAAAAAAAAACAAACTAAAGTAAGCTTTTCTGTATAAGTTATCACTACCCCTGTTCTTGTCGCGCTGGTTGTCATTGTTGCGATGTGCCCTTTCAAATCAATAATGAGTTCACCAGAGTAAGCCCATAAAAAGTAACGTCGAGTGTTTTTATAGCCTACAAGTTTTTTTGAAACAAAATTGGATTTTTTTTGCATTTATGGATCACCGCAAATAATATATTTTTGTCTACAAATCTCAAATAGCGAATCCTAAAAAGGTTTCCTTTACAAACATGTTCCGTAATGGTATTTGCTCTCTTGATACTTGGTAAAATTTCAAGTACAGTCTCAATCCTAAGTTTTTCTTAGAGTCATTTGTTATATATTTAACAATAGTACAAAAAGTAATAATTTAACATTAGTACAAAAAGTAAGTAAAAAAACAGTAAAAATTCAAAGAAGGTTTTTATCATTTAAATATATTAAGAATAGTTTGGACATCATATGTATATAAACCTAGTGTCTCTTTTAAAATTCTTATGAACTGTTCATGCCTCAATCTAGTCGAATAATATAATTCATGTTTTATGTTTTCTATAGTATCTTAATCAATAAAATAAGGTTTAATCGAGATTTTGTTCGATACGGATAATCATTACGTGGATTTGATTACGTGGATTGAATCATTAAGGAATTTGCTCAGACGCACTGAGAATAACTTTCTCAGGTAGCGACTTAATGTCTTCTACAACTGACCCAGGAATAGTATCCTCTTGCAGAGTAACGAAGATTATTTATTATCTTTGCCCGAAGATTGTTTATTATTTTACTCTTCCTCATTAAACGTACACGGAATGGACGAAATGGACTTTATGACAAAAGAAAAAAAAATGACACTGTGCCACATACAAATTTAAGTATGCGTATTAAAAATATATAGTATCCGTATTAAAAAACAAACTTCCAAAAGCGCTGGTCATTTTATCTTTCTATAGAATACTGTAAGTCGTAAAATATATCGTTCCCTTTCGTGATAAACTCACATTAACTTTTTGTAACGGGGTTTTTTATACATACAAATTACGTAAATTCTCAATATCACTTCAAGATTAAGTTGCTTTGGACATTAAATACTTGAATGATAATAATGAACATATAGAGTGGTCCTGTAAAAACAATTAAAATTGAAAATTATATCAGGTCAGATCATGAACTATGAGATTTTGAAAACAAGATTTTCGAGTTGTTGGTACCTTTGTTTATGATTCTGGACACCATTATTTCAAATGAAGGATTTTTCATATTTAATTCTTATGAATTGTTCTAAAGACTTGAACTATCTGATATGCACAAAAGTTCATCTCAAATATAAATGGTACCACTGTGCAGCTGGCGATTAAATTAGAAAGCATCGTTCACTACATGTACGTTTTACACGACTCACATGGTTGTGAAAGAATTAAATGCACCTCGGTGCTGCTCGCCTGTGGCAATTTAGGTATAAAGATGTGTGGAAATTAGGGTATATAAGTAAATAGCATTTAAGTTCCAAAATATCTTCCCTTATTTGCATCATACCACAGATTGATATGTTTGCCTAACTTTTTTAAAGCAAACCCCGTAGGCGCACCTAACGCCTTTAAAACAAAAATGCAATATATTGCAGTGACCCGGCGCTATACTTATTATTTCATAAGAATGTGTGGTCTAAACATGAAAACCTCTTCTGATTATTCTATGTATATTTCAGAAAAGAAATGTATATACGTGAGATAAGTAAAAAACATTTTAGTAAGTCATCTCATGACAAAAATATTAAAAAATAATTTTTGTAATGGCGCTTAAAATATTAGGCAACCATATGAAATTTCGAAATATATAAAATCTACCAGTACTTTGGATATTATAATTTTGCCTAAACGTGGTATTCACACATCTAATATTACGTATTTTAGCCTGATAGGTCATGGTCTGATATTTCCCACCCGATTACCATTGGGACCATTATTCAGGAGACCTCTGTGTGTGTGTACATATATATATATATATATGCTACTGGTTAATTATTACTTGATTAATTGATTTGCAAAATCTGATATTGGACTCGGATATGGAGAACCAAACTCCTCAACGGCCAACAACTATCCATTGGCGGCTACTACTATCGTTTCATTTATATGTGTTGTTGGTAATCAATTTTAGGCAAAGAGGAAATTATTTATATACCATTTTTTACCCGTGACTTTGTGACTTTTAATAATTATCGAATATACTAAGAAATAAAATAGCTGTGATCATTAATATTAATATACTAATAATTAAAAATTCTTTTTAAAAGCCGACTTCAAAAAAGGTAGGTACTAAAAAGTAAAAAATAATTAACTCAAAATAGATACCCCCGTATTTGCAATACGTAACTAAGTTATTTATTTTTTAAGTCGGTGCCAGCACCGCCGATCAACCTTATCACATGTAAATGTTTACATTATAAATACGCCCTTTCCGAAGTTGTTTAGTGTTGTAAGTACATAAGAAGTTAACGTTCTAAATTTACATTATAAATTAAATTTAATTATAAATTTGTTTAAGTTGGCCGACAGTGCTGGCACCGACTTCAAAAATTAGTATCTCAGTTCCGTATTGCAAATAAGTGGGTACCTATTTTGAGCTAATTATTTTTTACTTTTTAATACCTACCTTTTTTGAAGTTGGCTTTTTAAAAGATATTTTATTACCGTTAATGAATTCGAATGATAAGAAAATAAACAAAGTCATAATCACTTGATAATTTACCTCAAATTGGTTTGACATTATGACTCAAGTTAAAAAATAATTATTTCATTTTTACATCTCTCTTAACATTTGCACTTATTCTTTATGACTGCCGGTTGAAGGCGTTCAGTATAGTGAAAACTATTGTTTTCAAATATTAAAATTCTTTCATTGCTGAAGGAATTAAAATATATAATTCAATAACTTTATGCTAAATCAAGATAGAATTGTCTAAAATCTGTAATGGCAAAAATTTGCAGCACAATTTTTACAGAATAAGAATTATAAATATCGATTAATTTGAGACAAATTACTCAGTTGGTAAAAGTGAGTATAAAAGTGTTACACCACCACGAGCTACTTGTAACTTATAAATATATATTGATGACATCATAAGTGTATAACTCAAGTTTCCTAACACGTTTATGGTAAAGAATTTTAGGAAGAAACGGAAACGCAATTTTAAAACACACGTACCCATGCATGCAATTATGAACGCACGAACGTACATACAACAGGCTAATAACGACCTACATCTACCGTCTAGCTAATTATGCAGTAATTAAGGAAAGAAAATAAAATTATGAATATAAATACCTCCTTCTAAAATAATAAAGTTTTAAAAGTGTAAAACGAAGAAAAAAAAGAAATAACTTGGTCAATTTTTGCTTGATTCTAAATACGCCCTTCGCTTGAGTAATATGTAATTACTTATTTTATGTGCACTCTTTTCTAATTCGTATTGTGAACGGATCGACTGAATTATGAGTAGGTTCAAATATACTCAGAAAAAACTATGAATTTAAGGTGTCGTAACACACACGATTCTTACTACCATCTATTTTGAATGTTAAATCTGAAAGTTTTAGTGAATTTTTTGTATCTCTCAACGATTCATATTATTAAACGTTATGGGCTTTCAAAAGCATTCAGTAATATATTGCATTCAGTTATATTTTATAAGTTTTTTTTAAAGTACGTGAAATAATGTTTACAACCTAATATGTCTTGATAGAAAACAATCATAGAAAGTTAATAAAAACGGATTGGACAGGTCAAGAATGACTTTGACCAAACCAATATATTTGGAAATGTAATGTATTGAAAATGAAGGAAAAAGCATGAAACACTACTTATTTTCCATTCCTCTTCCAAACATATATATTATTGCTCTACTATAAAGAGTATATTGAAAATTGAAGCTATTGAAATGTGATCCTTAAGGAAAATATACTTAATATCAAACGGATAATATATCATGACAAATGAACAACTCTTGAATATGGTGAGAAGGAAATGAAAACTAATTGACGCAATTAGGAGACAAAAATTATCACAATGTTGACAATTACGGGAATCAAATATAGAATTTTATAACTATCTTTGGATTAAAAGATAAATAGAATCAAGAGGAAGAAGAAAAATATAGATATACAATTTAACAAATTGGACTGAAGTCGCTTGGGAAGAAATAAACCACGAGGTCAGAAACAGAGATTTATGCTTGCTGGCCGCCAAACTTCCTCTTGCTAAAGACCCTTGAAGAAGAAGAATATATCCACCTAGTTACTTGGCATAGTAAATTATATGTAGTATAAACGAACGGAAAGTATTTTTATGTATAACAAAGTCACAAAAGTATTATCAAACGTCATGCAAAACCATGTACTAATATTCATGGAAATTACGAATTTATTATTTTTGACATTATGGGCCAAAATAAAACTGCCAGTATTCCGAACAGGAATCGTGTTTTTTTCTGAATAATATTAACACAAATAAACATTAGAAAAAAAACATTTTTTACTATTTTAGCAATTTCAGGTGGGTGTACTCACTCGAGTATAGCGATCACTTAGTGGTGACCATGACGCATGATTCAAAACGCTCTTTATGCACAATGTTTTCAAGCAGGTTTTGCAATGCCAGCGAACTCTTACATGACAAACAATACAACGAAATTGCTTCTCAATTTTTTAAGGATAGTATTCCAAGCTATCTTGCGCCAATTCTGGAAGAGTGGTTTTTGATGTGAATTGTTCGCCGTAAATAATATTTGGCAAGATTGCCTCTAAACAACAGGTGGTCCATATAATAATGGTGGCTGATAATATACAAACACAAGACATTGTTATAGATAATTTTTCCGGTGAATAGCAATTCCGTATAGTGACTTAGACTAGTCAAGGTTATCAACTCCACCCATTCCGTTTTTATAATTCTGGAACATAGCGGAATATCAACAGTAACCTTCTCACGCTTTATCGGGCACCATCTCATTACTACATCAAGTGGTTTAATCGTACCATAATTTGTCACCACTGTACAAACACTGTTATCTTACCATCTAACTAACAATGATTCCTTAGTTTTCTCGAATTTATAGTTATAGGCAAACCATTATTTCTTCATACACATTATGCTCCTTAAAGAACATTTATTTCTCCTATTATCACGGACTGTACCAGTTGTATGATATCCGAGTTTTTTGCTAATCAACCAAAAGATTGTAACTAGTAAACATATTTTCAAATACCTTGTAATCTGCTGGATAAGTTTCAAGTTTTTCTAGAAGGATTTTAACAACTCATATTTCAAGAGGTGCATTGAAAGTATTAGTAGGTTTTTCCAGAGTAAAAATCAAAAGCGTAACCATTTGAATCAAAAGCGTAGCAGTTTTTATAACCAAACCACACTGATTTTCGTCGTTCCTATTATTTTACGGGGTGGTGGCTATAGTATTCTACCATAGATTTATATAAGTATTGTATAGAAGTTGTTTCTTCTATCACACGCCATTATTAGACTTTGGGCATAACAATATCAAACAAAGTGACTTGAGCTTGAAACTTGAACATTTTATCGCTTGCAGATATTGTCTAATCAGTATTCGCCAAATAAAGGTACGTTTATATCATAGAAACTCTTCCTTAAAATATCCACATCTCCATCCAAAGACCGAGACAAATTCCCCTAAGCAGTTTGTAATATCCAGACAACAGCAAAACACCAATGAACTTTTTAAATTTGTTTGAATCCAACTCCGATAAGATCTGTTATTTTGTCTCGCTTATAAATTAGTGTTGGAAATAATTACTTTCATAATTTCTTTAACAAATAACTTTATATCTGGAGAGGATTCAAGTTTTGAGAGAATCTTTGATAGCCTCTTTCCTTTGGTCTGCTTCACACATTTTTTCAGGTCTTAAAGAATAAATTGGATTACATTTACGCTAAGTTGGGATTCCGTCTTGCTGATAACGTAGAAATCGCTTTGCAGCCAATGTTTCTCTGTCGCTACAGTCCCCGTCACAATGTGTATTATGCACAGAAGCTTTGATATTTCCGGGAACATTTTATAGTAGCGAGGCAGTGACCATTCTTATTCAACCCCTTCCTTTTCGCCCATCGTGGTGTTATGATGGTTAAATCATAGATGGCGGTATAGTCACTATCATCAACAACAGCTTTAACAGTTTCTTTCTAACTGCTTATAATTTTTTATAGTATCAAAACGTTTAGAAGTAATTATTAGTGAACTGAAACAAAAGAAAGATGATTTGTATGTGTATGTCGCATCTAACTCGGATGAGTACTTTTTAAAAAAGGCTCAGATATAAAAGAGTCCCAAATGGTCCACGCCATTTGGGGTGTACCATTTTTAATATATATGTAAATTTTGTTACATTACTTTAAGGTTTATTGCTTCCACATTGTGACAGAAGTTTTTAAAAAAATTAAATTTTTTACTCCATGTTACTAACACTTTTTTCAAGTTATTCATTACAGATTTTATGCGTAATAGTTTTCAGTAACTATAAATAAGAGCATTGTTTGGTTGTGTTCAAAAACAAAAGAGTAAAGAGAGGTGGGATCTAACACCCTATGTTAGATAAGACAAGTGACGCGATTAATCGGTTAAACGCTCGGTGTCGCTTGTAACATAGTAGAGAGCAGTAATTTGTTTTGCACCATGAAATGCAAATGAAACGCACTCGAAATAGTTGGAATTGTAACGGACCACGATTTGGAATTGTAACGGAACGTTTACGGATTTAAAAGACAATATATTGCCAAACTATGAAGATGAGATGAAATTTTATGACTAAACGCAATAGAGGTTAAAATATGAGAGAGAAATTAAAAAAGAGCCAACATATAAAATAATTGGGCTATCGTAGTTGCAATATTGATAAAATATGCGCGAAATATTCTATTTCTGCAGTAGAACCAAAACAAATAAAAGTCATGTTACAAACATATCATTTAAAATTCAAAAACCTTCTCACCTCTCAGTCAAAAATACATAAAAAGTTCGAAGCGTTTCGCCTTGGAAGGAAGGTTTTGTTTGATGTTGAATGAACTACCATTTAGACATCTATTTAAACACATTGATGGCAGTAGATTCGGACCACAGATGTTTTTAGGGACAATTGGCAAAGAACTTGAAAACTTTGAAAAAACCTACAACTCAGTTTCAACCTATTTAGATAAACTTACCGGAGATTTCTGATAAAGATATTAGTATAGACCAGAAATACTTGCACGTAACAGTTGAAGCAGTTTCAAAAGGCATATTTTCTAGCGCTTTAGCAAACAAATTACGAAGCAAAATATCCCATGGCCGATGCCTGACTCATGCCAAAAGAATTCTCCGTCTGTATTTTTCAGTGGAGTCTGCCTCTGCAAATCTGTTCACTCTTGCAACGTATTTGTATATGATGAATAATATTATGAAACAATAAATACTGTATAAAAATATTTCGTAAAATAAACTTGAAATGAACTTTAGTTCTCATAAAATACATATCTGCGACGGCGTTCCGTTCTAAACTCGTTGCGATGCTCACAAAGACACAATTTGAAGTCAATCCTGCCAAGATCGTTAGATTTCGATGAATTGATTTTCTTAGAATGAAAATTACCCACAATAAACTTATGAAACGTATGAATGTCAAATTTATGTTACAAACATTAACTGTACTCGAACGAGTACCGATAATTTTACGGCGGCGCTAAATGGATTAAGAAAAGTGAAAGGTAAAAAAAATTGACCTGATATATTTATATTTAGCTACAATTTGAATAACACGATTGGATAAGACAATAATTATATAATATGTAAGAATGTACGATATCATTCGCTTGAAATAATATTGGTACATTTTCTAAATAGAAACCGTAGGAATTACTGTGTAATTTAAAAAAAATTAAATTATGTTATAATATTTAATTATATCTATTATCTTAATTATTACATATTTTAATAATAATTTATGTTAAATAAAAACTAGTTTTAAACGTTTCGTACTTCAAAATGGAAAACGAAATCCCTGTAAAATCACTCAGGTGTCCGTCTGTCCTTCCGTTACAGTCGTTTTTCTCAGAAACCGCTTAAAGTAGGAATTTGAAATTTGGTATAGTAATAAAATATATTAACCATACCCGCATATATCTGAAAATCAAAAATATTCATTTGAATATTTTTGACGGGGGACGGAGGGAAAATTAAGAACTCAAATTTTATTTTAATTCCTTATCTAATACGGTATTGTTTGGAAGTTCTAGTTACAAGAATCACAAACCTATTTTTTCGTAATTGGTATTATGTTTATGTTTTCAATGCACGAAAATGATTTACATAATTCTACATGAAAAATCAGCAAAAAAAGATGGTTCCGCCCTCCAATATTTTGGAATCTGCTTAACTTAAAAGTAAAAAAAATATGTTTTTAAAAGCCCACGCTAATGTTATAGAAAAACTATAGTGATGATTCTAGGTATCATAATTTTTTAAACATGTTTTGACGTTTGTGACAGATACAACAGACAATATATTTACGTTTTGTTACATTTATATCTCACTCTCTCAGCAACAATGCGACCTAAAAACTTTAAATTTAAACATTAATGGATCTTAATAAACCATATATTTTACACTAGCTAACTTTTTTAACACTATTTATATAAGAATTTAAAATGGAGTAAATATTTGTCTCGAAACATTTTTTTTTAATTTCATGCATCATTGAATATATTTGGCGTTAATTTTGTAGAAATGCATTATTCATAATTAAGTGAAACTACGTGATATAGTATTATTTCTACTTTCTTTAATTTCTTTACCACGACCTAGGTTTCGTTGTATTACAACATCTTCAGGTGGGATATTAGCGAAGATCTTTGATCTTTGATATCTTTGCTAATATTCCACCTGAAGATGTTGTAACACAACGAAACCTAGGTCGTGGTAAAGAAATTAAAGAAAGTAGAAATAATACTACATCACGTAGTTTCATTTAATTCATCATGTAAATATTTAAAAATTTAAAATGATATTCCGAAAAATACACAAGCTTCTGAACCACAAATCGCGACAAAACCAGAACTAATAAAATCTGATTAGAAGATTATTGTAAAATAATAGCGATTTTCTTAAATTTGTAATATTTGTAAGTAGTTTAAAATAAATATGGTGTACCCTTAAATGTTAACAAGTATCTAAATGTGTGAAGAACCCTTATAATGCGAGTTCACCTTCTGTTTGACATGTTTTATTTTAATATATTCTTTTTATTTTTACACGCTCTTCTGACGTCTCCTTACTACTTTTCCCGCCTTCTTTCCGCTTTTTGCGTTTTGTTTCTTTCTAATACTTGACGAGCCTGTTATAACAATTCCTTGGTTCCACGGTTGTTATTGACCATCTTTTTATATTATGTCTTGCGTTCTTCAATCGTTTCCTCTAATCTTTGTTTCTATTCTCTTCATTATATTACTTTAATATGCGACTAATAACTCTCCAGACGAAATTCAGAAAAAAATTCTGCAGACGTACCTATGCGGAGGCAACACCTTCGTGCATTAGAGTGCGCCTAAGTTGTGGCCCGAAACTTAACCTACAAAGTAACATGAATTTTTCAGACATCGTGTCATTCAAATTGACAAAGATGCAGAGAAAGAATCGTCAAATGTTTGCGTATGAATCAATGCGTAAGAGATATCCCATGTAATGTGTATATTTAAGATTATTTAATAAAAGGTACAGGTATACTTTTTATTTTTATTCGGCTTTAATTTAATGTTTTAAATCAGCACCCATTAGTTGTGAAGAAATTCGCGACAGACTAAAATATAAACAAAAAACATATTAATGTTGATATATTGACACCAGACTAATCGTATAGTAATGCCATCTCTCACTTTCCGTTCCTTATTATTTATAGCGACGAGCAAAAAATTCGTCACCCTGTCACTGTAACATTTTTTATATTCTATGACGATAATAGCTGTGGTGGTTTAATAGCTATTTGTCCAAGATCGTCATCGTCGAATAGAACGCTCACGTGTCTTCCAAAAAATCTTCATATTAACACGTGAAGAAAAAATGTTTGTACCCCTTTTTAAACACATTACGAGCAAGGAGGATTGTGAAATTTGGCATAGTTAACATTTATATGGAGAAGGAGTAAAAAAGCTAAAATTTATACGTAATATGTTTTACAAGTACATTAAATTATATATTACACATACATTAAAAGATTAATTATTTACCATCAATAATAAAAGATCCATTATTTACGAGCTGTGAATTTTGTGTAATTTCAAGTATTACTCTTTTTAAAGTATGTGGAGTGTATATAAGGGCAAAAACATTTATTTTATATTTTATATAATAGATATCTGTGTTTTACATATAAGTGAAGTACAGCTCGCTTAATATACACCTGTTGGAAAAGGAAAAATTGTCAACTTATTTCAAAGGAGAAATGTTTGTGGTGGCAATGTGAATTGACTTAATCTCGCTTACCTATTAGTGTTTTCAACAAAATGACTAGGTGAGTATATTACGGATGAATTTCAACTACTGGTAATTATAATTAAAAAAACCCTCGAAACTATGAAAGGAAGCATTCATTTACCAATGCAATAGAATAAAAAATAAATTGAGAAATTAATATTTACGGTTGACAATGTCGTCTAATTTTTTTTAATTACTTTTTTATACTACAAATGGATGGAAATACTTTTAAAATAAATAAAATATTCGATAAAGAGTACTTTCACTTGCTGCTCTATAATAGCTTGCTGCTGCAATATATTCTAAGATCTATGTCAAATTAATATGTTTATTAATTATTGAAAAAATAACTCAGAGTGTAAGAATTTCAATATTGTCCTATTTAATCTTTTCATTCTGAGATAACCACATGTTACTAATTGGCAAAAAACTACTTAAGTTTAAAGTTTTATTTATATAATCTCCACAAACGTAGTTATTATGGTTTGATAATAGATTGAAGGTAGAAAAAAATCTACCTTTGTAATAAACAATGCTTCATAATTCGTCTGTCATATTCTTGTATAGCAAATTTAAATTGGTTTAAAAATATTTTATTAACATATTCTCTAAAGCCCTTATCAAATGATTTGTGATGTTCATGAATGATCATTTTTTTCTTAGTAACTTCTTTATTAAAGATTCAAGTGTTGATTGCAACCACGTCAAAGATATTAATGTAAATGAACGGGCCATTTTAGTATTCTCGTCCAAGTCCTATATTTACTCTTGTTCGTAATATGTACTTCATTCTGTATTAAATTATAAAACTGTATAAACTCAGTCAGTTTTTTTAGTTCGTTCAACCTGGATGCATAATGTGCTCAAAACAATTAATTTTTGTCCTGAATCGTAATTATGTGCTCAAAACAATGAATTTTAGCCTGAATCGTAACGTGGCGAACATACGAATGTTATTGGAAATCATTGGTATTTCATATCTGTTCTTTCCAACGGTTCCCGCTATGTACTCTTCTCCCTTGATAATTTTTCAACAAGTTTTTCCTATTTAAAAAAAAATGTAAGCATATTTATACACGCGCGTTAGAAGTTATATTTCTTTGGCATAATACAAGAATAACTGTATCGGCATTTAAGTAAGTAATTAAAGGAGAATAATAGGAGTACTGGAGCGTGATTATAAGTACAGTTGGCAAAATTTAAATTCAATGAAGTAAATAAATTAAAAAAATTAAAATTTCTTTTCCCGTACGGAGTAGTAAAATATTTGATCTTTTTATGTAGAATTAATTCAGTATCATTTATTTATTAGGGGAAGGTTTGTTAATGTGGCCAAGTAGATAAAGTGCCACCTTCTTTTTAAGAACTAACCGATAAGCGCCATCTGTCAAGTGCGTAAGGAAATAATTCATTTGCCGACACCATATTGCTCCAGTGTTTATCAAAGCGGTTAGTTTCTCTCTGATCTAAGGTAAGTGGTTTAAATATTGCAATAAGTAACTGTATTCAACATGAATAATAAATAATGTAATATTTTCTTGGTTTAGTCTATCTAATGAACTGTGTATTTCACAGCAAAAAAGGAGAATATGACTTTATTAAATATTTGAGTCGTTTTTTTTTCACCGCATAAAATGGCCTAGTCTGTAGGTAGGTAAAGTAACCTAGTGAGCCACTTTACCCGCCTTATGCTAATTATTCCATTATATATAAATAATGATTTTGTATTATTTTATATATTCCATATACATATATACAGACGTCGCAGTAACAGAGATGGGACGCGGATGCGATGGAAAACGCTATAAGAGCTGTGAGAAACGAATAAATTGACTTCTTCACTGCTAGAAAAAAAATCAAAGTTCCTCGGTTGACGCTGAAACGACGTGTCAAAGGAACAAACAAAGAAGCTGTTGAAAATAAAAAAGTATTTGATTCTCGTCGTGCAACTTTTAGTCTAGAACAAGAATTCGTTCAATACATTTTAGAAATTGAAAAGCGATTTAATGGATTAACTTTGCAGGATGTAAGGAGACTAGCCTATCAGTTGGCTGAACGCAATGGCTGGAAAAGCATGGACTTCTGCTTTTAAAAAACGTCATCCCGAACTGATACCGAGAAGTCGAATAATGTTGAAAGAAAAAGAGTTGAAAGACAAAAAAATACAGTAGGAACAAAAGAAACCACCAAAGAGAGTATATAAACTTGCTATTGTTCCAACGAAAACCACTAAAAAATCTAAAACTAAGATTAAGAAATGTGTCAACACTAATGATGATACTTTTGACGACCTTAGTGCTTTTACTGCGGAGAAATTTGGTCTAAATAAAAACGTGAAGAAGGCTGGATACAATGTTCTACTTGTAAACGATGGGCCCATGAAGCTTGCTCGGGATGTGATGGCAAAGATAATGACTTTCTTGGCGAATTTAGTGGGACATTGACCATTTTATCTACCCAACCTGGGTAGATAAAGTGGTCAATGTCCCACTTTAACTTAAAAATACTTTGAATTATCGCAATACAAATAAAGACAATAATGTTATATCAAAATACATTGCTTCGAGGAAATAATTTAATAAAGTTAAAAATGTCATTCAAAGCTTAAGGCGGCCACTTTGCCCGACCTTCCCCTCCATTATTGTATTAGTTGAAAATTTATTGTAATTTATTAATTTTAAGTATTTAATAAATAATAGTGTAATAATTTGTAATACTAATTAATACATACCAAAACTTAATCTCACTTAGAGAAATACAGTTAATATATATTTTAAAAAGCTTACAAGTACTATATCGTCAGAAATACTCGCAATAAATATTTTTTTAATTAAATGGATCACTATTAAATTTCAGTTACTAAAAAATATAATTTCATATTTGACAATTTTCTATAAACTTATTCCTCATTGTTGATATTAAAGTCAGATTAATCGTATTACAAACGGCCAGATTTGCTTCGAATATCAAATCGCAAGTATCTAATGATTTCCCCGAACCTGTTTCGGCTCATTATTTGTGAAAAAACTAGTGAATGCCGGTCATCAGCAGACATTTTCTGAAGATCCAAGTGACTATCATTATACACCCCGAGTTGAACATTAACATACCAAATTAATATTGTCGTATTTAACTAACGGTCTCAGTTTTGATTTTGTTGTCAAGAAATAATCGCCAGGCTGAAATACATTTTTCAGGTTTAATATTTAGTTATACACATTAAAATGGACAGGTACCAGGTACATACGGCCAGACGTTTTGTGTAGAAATTAATTTTAGCTAACAGTCTTTGACCACAAAATTGTGATAGCTTGAGGTATCTCTTAATAATATTATTAAAAGGCTTATTTCTGAGCTCACTGACCGACTGAAGCAAAGTATTGAGTGGACAGATTACGATGGTTTCAGTATGGATACCAATGTAAGTATATATTTGTTAAGTTATTAACATAGAGATGGTAATTACGGTTTAATAACTGTAAATTTAAATTGTAAATAGGACCAGAGAAAGTATCCTTCATTGAGCTACAGCCAATCAAAGTCTCCAAGCAAGTTAATAGAAATTTAAAGTCGTTAAATTAAAAGCATTATAGGCATAAATAAACAAAAGTATGCTTTGTTTATGATTTAGCATAGGTTATCTTTGACTTTTACTTAAACAGTTAGGCATTGTGTATTCACAGTACCTAAACAAACATAGTTTTGAAACCAGGCAGAAGTGGTTATGTAGTGAATAAAGCAGGCAGGAACAAAATATCAAAAAACATTTGATAAAAATTTTAGAACTAGAATGGGTCGAAAATTTTTCAAATAAAACGCTTGACTGGTGACATCAAATGATACCAGTTTGTAAGAGCTTATTATGAGGAATATCAAAAAAACTCTTAAGAAAAATATAAAAATTCTCGAATTACTGCACGTTTCATTCGAAACTTCCACGTTATTAAGCTCTTTTACGATTATCATATAATTATGTCTTCTACGACTACGGCCAAGTTAATTTCTTTGTTTCCTTTGATTAGTCATGGTTCTCATTATTACATCGGATTTTGATTCCCTATGTATATTTGCGTAATTGTTGAAGCAGTTATGTTGCGGCTGTCTTACATTTTTGTTTCTATTATTATTCCAATGACGCGTCTTCAAATTTCCACGCCACGACGAAATACAGGGCAAGCGCAACAATGCTATGGTTTGACGTCCCGCGTGTATTTTAATTTTTTAAATTTATTCTGGACAGTATTTCTTGTATAACTTTTCTTCATGTTTATGTTGATAAGTATAATGATATATGTTTTTAAGTTCATATTACTCGTGTGACAGAAGCTAGTTTATTAAATAACTGTTCAACAGCTAGTGATTGGAAAATTTAAGATTGTTTTGGTTATATCTTTCATTAGTTAATAGTTTTCGCATTTTATTCGTTTAAATTATAATAATTATCTTATTAATAGTGTTTGTGACTTAATTTTTCCGCAGCTAGCATAAAGTATTCATTTTATGATTCATGTTTCGACTTGTATGTTACGAAGTTTCACGTGACGACGATTTATATGTTTCATGTTTCGATAATTTTGTAGCACGTAATGCTGCTCTTTTTAATAGATGTGTTATCATTAACACTGTTAAGACTCTTGATTCTAAGTTTACATTATTAATTAGAACATAAATTAGCGTGGTGAACTTTTAGAGGTGAACTTATTTTCGTAATAAAACTTTTTTTAAAAATTTCGGAACTAAGAGCCTATTTATTCAAAAAGATAATGGTTACAAAGATGTTTAAACAAACATGAAATAAAACAGTTTAGAAAAAAAACAATTGTGTTGCCGAAAAAAAGAAGTGAATTATATCAATAAAGCGGGAAAAGTAGAAGAGTTACAATTAATATAACGTTCCAAAAATCGATGAAGAAAATAATCATACTATGATGATTATTTCAAATAATAATTATAATATCAAAATAATTATAATAAAAATATTACAAATAATATTATATCAATATAATCGGTGGTACGTGTATATCTACGTAACTAACGAAAACATTTTCCATTTTATGATTTTCACTTCGGAATTCCAATAAGCTAATTTTAATCCATTATAAACATATATATTAATCACCATACGTAAGTCCCTACTTACAGTATTAAGACATGTATGATGTTATATGGATATATATATATATATATATATATATATATATATATATATATATATATATATATATAAGAATGTACAATATATTAAACCTTCTTCTTATATCAGTTTTGTTTGCGTCTAGCTCAGCTTGGATATTTTTCTCCCTTAGTCTTATATCATATTGTAAGTCCGAACTCTAACCTAAGAGATCGCTAAAATTTTTATAATTAATTTCGTAATTCTCGAGTTATCAATAATATAATTTAAGGAAGAATATTTTAAATGCAAAAAATGAAAGTAATCAAATGCATGTAATGCATTTGATTACTTTCATTTTTAATCAAATGCATGTAATGCATTTGATTACTTTCATATTGCGTCAATAAACAAAGGTAAATAACATACAAACTCAACTTTTTCCAAATACTTTGTTCGTTACATGTTCGCATAGTTTTACTACAAATAAATATTTATTTTACGGCACTCGTAGTTTTGTTAAATATTGTGCTACAAAAATATGCCAGTAACAAATAAAGCACGGGTTATTTATATAATGTCACTTTCATTTAAATTATTATCCGTTTCATTGTAAGGTGATGTTCAAAAACTATGTTTGGTTGCATCAATTTTAAAAATAATAAAGGCATAATATCCATTTTATAAGATCATTAAAAACAAAAATTACCTATCCCCTTGCAAAATTTTGCACATTGCAATAGCAACGTGTCAAAATGTGTGAACCAATAATTTTACAACTCTGACAAGGATAATTAGTATTTTAATGTAAATAATAAGAATGTTACGAAAAAACCACACCGGGGACCATTTGGCGTTATTATAAGCAGATATGTATTCCAGATTAGTATTATCAACGTGTCTTATGGTTTTTTGGTTTTTTGTCGAATTTATCTTTCGATCATTCAAAGTCATAGATCATAGATCGCTAAACAAAATCGTATTAGACCATAAACTTGATAGTCAAAATGTTTAAAGAATTATTTATAAATATATGTATGGAACGTTATTTCTTATTGATACAGATATCACAAATTATACATTATTTACTTAATGAAAATAAATTTATTCACGATAGAACCATAACAACTGGTTTGCTTAATGTCACGTTTATCTACTTACGTTAACATTAGTGACTTGTTACGTTCTCATTTAACATTGAATTGAAATCAAAATAATCGTTCTAAGTGATGCGAGTGGATGGACTTGAATTCCATTGAGGGCAGAAAAATAATATTTACCTTCTATTAGCTCTTAAGTTAATATGAAATTGTATGTCTCTCATATCTATATATATGAAAAAAATAAACATATTGGTATCATTAACATTAGCATAGAAGAGAATCGTCAAGTTCATTTCTAATATAATTTATTTATTTACCATCTACGGAGAAGAACTAGATAAAAATCATAACGAGATATAATGTGTGTATTTTTAATTATCGCAATAACCTGTATCCTAACATTGTCCCATCAAAATAATATTATTAACGAATATGTCCAGAGAATGGAATGCTCTGTCGCGATGTAGAGCAAAGCATGTGCAGTAGAGCGTGAGCACCAGCATTGGCGCGAGCGGTAGGTAGGTAGAGAAGTGCGGAGCTACGAGGCGCGCTCCCTGGCACATGAAGCTGCAATTTATTCAATATATCGGCGCAATCGTAACGACTATGACACAGATATTATGAAGCACAATTGCCCCGAGTTTAACACGCCTGTCACGAAGAATATGGTATATAAATTCATTACGGTAGTCTTTTTTCGACTTATTGAAGCGATATTGCAATGTGCTTATTAATCGGTTTTGTACATGTTCCATCATGGTAGAATATGTGACATACTCGTAATATGGATTTCAGACTGTAAGAATTTATTCAAGGTGACGCTGCACAAAATCTGGGTAAAGGATTCGATAAGTTCTCGTTTACTTAAATGGTTTAGTAGTTCATATGTCAAAGGCTAGCGAAGCTACCCGTGAGGTAATCTGCTTAACGTGAGTATTAACGTATAATTTACGATCAAACATCACGCCAAGACTGCGTATGCAATAAAGCTATGTTTATAGATATGAAAATAAATTATCTTGTATTTAGAAAAATGATGGATTTACACTTACTCTGATCTAATTATATCTTGTTTAGTCTGCAATATGCATTTAGTCTATCAAGATCTTCTTGTAGCTTTGCATGATCAGTGGAATGTCTTATTTCGGAGAAAATCCCAAGATCGTCGACATATCACAGGAACTCGCTGAGTTTGAAGCAACTACTGATTCCATTTATAAACATAACAATAAAAAAAGAACCAATATAAGACAATATGAGTCACTCCTGAAGTCACGAGAACACACTGCGATTCAAAACCATAACCGTAATAATGGAAATAGTTTGGATAATAATGGAGATAGAGTCCAATATTTATCAGTCGATAAAAGGTCAACTTTAATATTTGGCTATTAAACAAAATTGTTTTATTTTTTTATTATAATGATACACAAAAGGCATATAATGATGTAAATAAACAAAACGGGTGAAATTAAGTCAGAACAAATGTGGGCATGAAATGTTATTTAAATAATTTATTTTATTACTCGCTTTACTTTCCATTCGAAGAATACAAAGAGTTATATATCACTCCTTATCTACGCATGGATTTCTTGATTCGCTCCACGCACAAATGTAAGGTCTCACAGGTCGAGATCCTAACGAGATTTATGTCGGTGGAAATGAGGAGCGTTTTAACAATTGATATTTATGGAGTAAAATATTAGTAAGTATAAATATTTTTTTCCAAAATTCGAAATCCAGCCGTGGTGAGAGAATGAAATTGAATTAAATTATTTTTATTAACGGACATAAAATGAAGACGGATTTTCAACATTGTTAAATTTCTAAACAATGCTAGGAACGTGGTACAGATTATTCATATTGTCATGAATCTGAAAATAATAGTATTGCAATATTTTGATGTTTAAACACCTTACGCCAAATATTAAGCTTTAAATTATGAGCAATGTATCTATTTGACTAAGTACCGCGCAGAAATTACAGGACTGATTATGAGAAGGCTTTCAATAGTATATATCTGGGACCTTGATTTCAAACTTAGAATATTTATTGTACCACTCACAAACAGGATTTCTCAGACTCAAGATTTGTTCATTTCAATTCAGGCGGAGCCCACGAAATCAATTGCGATGCGATAAATATAGGCAAGACAGGTGTGCAGGCAAGAATGCAAACTAAAACATAACCTAAAACACTTGGGTGTTAATAATTTAGGGTATGCTCTATGAGATAGTGGGATATGTATTAAAATATTTTTTTCATTATCGTAACGCGTAGATTTCAAACAAAATAGCGTACAAGCCCAGTCAAAATAAGGTTTCCAAGAAGAATAATACGACAGTTTTGAAAATAAGATAAACTTGCTTATATGTATCTAGTAATGATTGTCCGAAATGCCCAAGGAATTTTAGGTGAGCTTTAGCTACTATTTTAAAAATAAGATCACTTTTTCGTTTTTCAAAAACTTTTTATAAAAAAGTTTAATCCCCTTAAATTTTCTACCAGAAGGTGGATGAATAACCTTTTTCTGTTCTATACGAGTGTATCACCTTCGCAACACCATTGTGGAGTTATATATTGGTTTATAATGGATCAGGATTAGTCTTAAGGCCCCCTCTATTAACACTTTTGAAGATTCAATTGCCTGTGGCGTTGTGTGGTGATTCATAATTAGTCATTAAATAGTGATTTGTTAGTAGGCATAAAGGGTATTTTTTCTTCGCTCTAAACTAACTTCTTTAATGTTATCTCACTATTTTTACGACGAATATTTTTAAGCCCTTTTTAGAATAACGTTTTTGAAGGATTTGGCTTCCTTTTTTGGAATTTAGTGAAGGATGGTGATTAAAATAGATACGATAAAGCTAATCTGTTATCAAGCTTTTAACTTTGTATTTTTGAATATTTTTACAAAGTTCGTCGCATTCTCTATCACGGTATTTAAAAATTTTTTGACATTATTTTGCTCGCTTTCATCCTATGTGCAAAACCGGAAGCTTTTCTTAATTATCTGCTACATGATTCATGCGTTTGATCTGACTTAAGAAATGTACTCAATATAAGAGCACGTATACAGAATTATAGCATGAAATAAAAATAACTCCTTGCCTGGCGTGTAAATTATCTTATAGGTATCACAAAAAGGTACGTCTGACCATAATAAGGTCTGAAGGCCCAACTTTTATCTTTAATGAAACGCTCCATAGCAGGTAGATATTTATATACTATTATTTTATGCTATAGAAAATTAAATGATTGCTTTCAAAATTCTATTCAATGAAAGTAGTTGTCTATAGATACTTCAAACCAAACCACATATCGTAAAATTGTCCAATTACTGTCAAAAAATATGTTTTTAAAGCCAAAGTAAAAATTATGTTATTGCCTCAACTAAAAAGCGTCGTAAGTAACAAGAAAACCGATGTAGATAGAAAAATATTTTGTATGTGGTAACGTAAAACAAACCTATAACGAATTTAATAAAAGGAATCACCGCCTTCAAAGTCAATTAAAAACACTAAGCAAATCTATAATCTAGAGGACGGAAATATCTGGTATATGTATATATATATATATATATATATATATATATATATATATATATATATATATATATATATATATATATATATATAAAACATTGGTTGTGCGTGTGCTTATATTCCACTCTGCAGCCAAATACACATATCGCGGGCGAATGGCATTTACGCGTGGTAGTAACCTCAATCCTCCCATCGTGCACGATGGTGGTTAATGGTGGTATAATTATAAGGGTGTTGAAGATCTGGGGGTTGAAAGTAGTCGACCTCTAAAGTGTGTGACTTCCAATCTGAAAGTTCTAGTATTGTCTAGAAAATTCTAAAAATTTGCAGAAATTTCGACAATGTTTATTTATTTATACTTTCATACTTTAACGTGCATATAATACATACTTTTGGCGGACTTATTGATACAAGACCATTCTCTTCCAGTCAACCGCACTGATTAGATATAAACATTTTGTGATGTGGATGACTGTAAGACATTAATAAAAAAAACGGAACTTACCACATAACAAATAACAAAAAAATATCTAAATAATATGATATATAATATAATATATAATGTAAATAAGGAAAAATAAACTACATATGAATAATACGAAACAAAAAAAATGGTTAAATATAAATTTTGGTTAATATAATGGTTGGGAAGAAGGAAACTAGGGAACAAAATGGAATTAGGAACGACAGGACAGAAGGACTATGCGAGGAAGGACTTATTCAGACGATCTTTGAATACATTTAAGGAGGGCAAGTTCCTGGTATCCGGATCTAGTCGATTCCAAAGTCTTATAGCTTGGACAGCGAATGACTTTTTATAAAAGGTGGTTGTATGTTTAGAAAAAATGAGACTAAGCTGGTTTTTAGCTATACAGTGTGCAGACAAATAACTAAATCTGCTTCTATGATAAGGGGGATAAGTAGCATTATTCAAAATAGTACAAGATAAGTAGCATTATTCAAAACATTAGAAGTGTAAGAATGTGAAGATTACGAACTTCCGTCCATTTAAGTTGCGCTCTGAACGCATCTGAAGACTTCACAGATTGCCGGCATCCATATAGATATGAGCTAAACTATTCTAATGAGTAATGAGATATATTCAAAAATTTCAGACAAGTTAGCAAAATATCAAAGTCTATCTGAACTGCTGAAGTCAAAAAGTATAAATATTGTGAGTTGAGCGTTGTTCATGGCTAAATGTATAAAATCTGTTATTTTCACCAACGCTGTTTAGGTACTATGGCCAGTTTTGAAACTAGATTGAATTGGATTTATATATTAGGAAACGTTAAGATATAGAACAGGTTGGACATGGACTATACGCTCAGAGACTTTCGATAGAAGTGCTACTATAAAAATGGGTCGAAAGTCTTTAGGATATACAGGCAACGACGTTTTTGATGAGGGTGATATATACGCTTTCTTCCATACAGAAGGGAAGTGACAGTTTTCAGACATGTGTTAAATATGTCAGTAATAACAGGGGTTACAATATCTAAGATAAGCTTAAGGATTTTAATACTTAGGTCATCGCATCCCTTAGAATTTGTTTTTATCACTAGAAGATTGATTTTAACTTCGGAATCATAGGTGTTATTAAATGCGAATTCGTGGTTAGAAGGAAGCAGATGGATTTTCTTTAATGTGTCTGACTTAACATCTGGGTCAAGTAATACGGGATACTTAGCAAAGAAAGAGTTCAAAGTATTAAGTTCAAGCTAACAATAAGCATCGGCATGAGAATTACCAACTCTCAAAGTACTAAGCAACTTTCAAATGTTTAAAGAAAAGCATTTGTATATGGAAGTGATGATGCTTTGTGTACATCTGTTAATGTCTTCAATATTGAAAGACTGGTGTTTGCTTTATATCTGACTTTGGCTCGATCGCGCTTAGCTATAACTAATTTTTTGATGGAGTTATTGAGCCATGGGACTGCTTTTCTTTTAATTTTCACTCGTTTAAGGGGTGTATGCTTATCAAACAGCTTGATGATACGGTTGATGAATTCAACAACTTTTTCGTCAACCGTTTTAATGGCTAAAATACTATTCCAATCAATGAGCTTGATATCCTCAAGCAAACAAGGCAAGTCAATACTGTTAAAGCTACTGAAAATTGGAAATTTTAGGAGATGGCAACTTACAGGATATGTAAATTAGGCCATGGTGTGAGAACCCAGGAGCAGGAAGTTGGCCGTAGAAACATACACTTTAAGTGGAGGATATAATGAAAAGATCAAGAAGGGAATGATAATTTACCTGGTGGAAGGTAGCAAAGGATGGAAGACTGGCGAGGTTTCTAGCATTTACAATGTCCCAAAGCTTCTCACATCACTTTTATACAGACAGGTGTTGAAGTCACCCATGATAACCGTATACGGATATAGGGGTATATGATTGTCAATAATGCTCTCAAAATCACCAAAATATGAAATACCAGGAGATGAGTACACAACTCCTAAGAGTAATTTCATTCCTGACAAAGTTATTTCAATAAATAAATATTCCATTGTAGACACACAGTCGGTCGAGGATTTTGCTACAATTTTAAAAGAAAGATTATCTCGAAGATAGACAGCAACCCCTCTATTTATATTGTATTATACATCACGATTGTTATGAAACTCATTCTCGTTTCTTTTAACATTAATAATGCATTACAGTTTTAAGAATATATTTGAATAAAATTGTTAAATGTGTACATATATGTGTGTATATATATATATATATATATATATATATATATATATATATATATATATATATATTTAGTTTCTAAAATATTTATGTACTAAGTATAAAAGAATTTTATTAAAAAAAATTAATAAATGTACGACCAAAAAAACCGGTGAAGCGAGTGTTTGCTGCTAATATATTTAATATTTTATCTATAATCACAGCTGTTATTACAATACATGCATAGAGCCGTAAAAACATATTATATATGTATGAAAGTTTACAATAAATTCACTTTATTCCCTTTACAACCACTCCTAGATTGGTAATTTCTTCATCGGTTATTCATTTATATATACACCTATGTACCAAATTTCAACATTCTAACTCTTCAGGAAATGATCAACAGGTTTAATTGATCTATTATCAAGTTGGTGGAAAACTTGACAATTTTTTGAGGTCAGTATCGCGGAAATTATTACAAATAAAAATATAAATTAATTTTGGAATACAAATAATTCGAATATTTATCTTTCTACACACTAAAAATTAGACTTCCAGTATTTTTAGACAGGTATTATGATAACGTTGAAACTACCAGACCGAACCAGTTGATCAATTTTATATATAATCAGAAATGTTTGTCTGTTCATAGTTAAGATTACGTAGGTCTACTCAATACAAGCCTTTTGCGAACCATAATAATCGGCTCACTCTTTCAGAGATAGGCTCCACCAATCTACTCAAAGCACGTATTTCGTGATGCTAAATTAGTCAACTTTAATAATCAGACTTATTCGATTTAATCCAAGCATACCTTTGATGATCTGTTGGAAAAATCAAACAAAACTGTCTTTATGTTTCATATGTGCATTGAATAAGAAGTTATCAATCGTACTATAAACGTGTTTAACGTTCTTTAGTTATGAACGCAGACCCACATATCAAATAGATTGTAAAATAAGTAGTTTCACATGGACTTTCAGATGACGTTCCTAGTCTAGACGTTTTTGCCTTACCTGTAATTTTTCCGATATTTGAAAATTTCCTTACCTGCATTCATATACAAATACAGATTATGACTAAAAATGTTTTAAAAAAATATTATTGTTATGGATAATAACAATAATAAAATCTTTGAAAAAGAATAATATTACATTTTGTGTAACTTATCTTTATTGTGTACAAAAAGACATATTTCTATGGGAAATGCGTGTAGTCAATAGTAATCTAGCACCGAAGTTTTCATGTAGAATCTATACCATGATAATTTTAAATGAACTCCAAAAAATCTGTTTGGTTCGTATCCAGAATAAAAATATCGTATCGGAAATATATTCTTATCACTTTTGTTATGAATTTAAAAGTTTAATGATGATACTGTAATGATTTTTCCTCGTGATGTTCATTCACCGCATGTTAGATTGTAAAAATTGATTATAAATATATGCTGCTTTCAATACGAGTAATAGAGTTGACATTTTTTTTTAACTGATATTTTATACCTGATATAATATTTTTCGGAATGCATTTAACAGTAAAACTCTAAGATGTAAGGAAACATTGAATATTGATTATATTTGGCGTTAATTTTGTAGAAATTCATTATTCACAATTAAATTAATTTCATTTGTTTCATGATGTAATATTATTTCTAGTTTCTTTAATTTCTTTACCACGACCTAGGTTTCGTTGTATTACAACATCTTCAGGTGGGCTATTAGCAAAGATTAACTCTTACGAACATCCAACAGCATTTATATGTTTTAAAAATAATGGCGGAAGCCGGGTTTGTGTGGGTTTTCCCACTGCTTATGTTAATGAGTTTATTGTAGGGGAGCGGTGTAGGTTTTATTATATTTCCGAGAGTTATAAGTAGTATACAAGAATTTTAGTGAGGGTAATAAATTCAATTGATGTTATTCTATGAGGTTATACAATGCAAATGTTCCGGTGTGTAATAAAATTAAATGAAAGTTATTCTCGGTAATACCACTAATATATTAAATGAACAACTAAATATAATATCATCACCCATCCTTAATATCTTCTAGACATAATATAGGTAGACCACATTTGTACTACAGTACTCTTCAAATTGTTTCAACCCAACTACACCTCTAAATATAAATATATATAATAATAAAAAAAAGGAAAAAAAAAGAAATTAAAATAAATAAATGAATAAAGAAAACGGGAGATATGTTGAATTAGTGGTATTACCTTGTTCTGTCATAATATATGGTTAAAGATCAGAAAATTAACAAATTGTTCTAAAAAAATTGTACACAGTTTTATTGGTAATTAGCCCCTAAAACCCTGTTATGTGCGCTCTATGTGATTGAGAATTTAATTAATGGGTGTGAGTTTCAACATGCAATTATTGTCTTATCTATAGAAATGCATTAACTATTAAAAATATATTTATGGATACGGTTTTTGTTCACAATTAATTGCTAAAATCATATTTATACGATTGTGCATTCAGTTAGTGAGTGAGAGCTTTCGAGTCTTAATTTTTTCCTGATATGTAAGGGTGTATCATATACTATATCAGAATTTGATTGATAATAATTTAAAAAATGCTTCCAATCTAAAACGGCATATATACATATATACGTATATACATATATACACTATGCGATTGAGAATATACGCTAGTTAAAATTATTTCTCGGGTTTAATTTCTTTTTCTCATTTATTAATGATTAAATATCAAAAGGTTTGTAAATTAATTTTCAAAGAACGTATTTTTCAAAGAACATATAACGTTGTTTACTGATAATTTAATGGCTAAAATCAATAAATGAATTAAGGAGTTATACATGAAATATTATATTTTGTGTATTTTCGATAACAAAAGGGCCAAACGAAACGGCACTATTTGTTGAAGACAAGAGGCACAAAATATATAATGAATAAAAACCTCCGTGAATCCAACCAAGATAACAAAATCCCCCCAGAAGTCGATTTCCATATAAAACTAATAAGAACCAGACCTCGTTTTATTGAGCCACTGAGTACACAGAAAACTCAGATCAGCAATCGTGGAGAATAGCCTAAGAGTCTTTAATGTTTGACGGGGCCTCTGCACAAGTTGCGACTTATTGTTTTGATATATACAAGGTAGTTACCAGTGTGGTACTTGCAGGAAACACTTACCTGTCAATAGTTTTCCCCCTTGAGACAGTATTACGGTTATTCGAATTAACAGAGGTTCCTCAGTATATTAAAAGACGAATATAGTCATAAAGACGTCATGCAGTAGCAATATCAACGCCGATTAATAGTTATGACAACTCGATTTGAACGGCGGCGCGCGAACACCGCGCACACAACAGTGACTGTTTTTAGAATAACAGAGGAGTTGGCAAGAGAACAATTAAAATCCATTTAAAAATTTATTAATGCTATGCACAGTTATCGGCAGTTTACACAAATTGGTATTTTAGACAAGTCGTGCTAAAATATTTGCAGGATTATATTTGAAGCTGGCAATTGTATGAAAAACAACTTTCTTTAAACATTTTAATTTATCCAATATGATATCCAATTTTAAAATAAGGACGTAAATTTGAATGTGTAATACCTAGTTAAAAGTTTATTTTTTTTTAAATTACCCAAAAAATAGTGTACTTTGCATTATAACGTTGAATTAATTTTAATATCTCTTAAGAAACAGGTAAAATACTATTGTATTGAACCTGTAATCAGAACACTGATTGAGACAATGCTCATATGAATACCATCGCAAACGCTAAAAATCTTTGACGTTAGAAACAAAGGTTAAACATATAATACAATATTGACTAAATGTGATATATACAAATTAACCTTAGAAAATTACTCTAAAAAACTCATCTTAATTCATCTTGTATCGTGCGTTTCTCTAAAATAGTGACAAATTCAATAGTTTTATAGTGAAAAACCTAACTTTCTTTCGGCGAGGATATGGAAGTATCCAAAGTATAGATACGGTAGATAATAAATAATGCAATTTAAAATAATTACTTCTAAATAATTTTCACTCTGTTGAAGAAATTGCTTTTTGCCAAAATCAAAAATTAATGACATAATTAAAAAAATAAATGACAAGTTAAGCAATTAAAAGTTCCGTTGCGTATTGCAGACAATTTGTTACCCGCCCCCCCGGCTTACCCCAGGGAACCACGCTTTAGTGGAAGGATAGTCGTGGAATTATGATGTCAGATAATGACTCTAGAAATGGGATGAACAAATCATTTTTCATTTATGTGCATTAAAAATATAATGGAACAAGTTGTAACTCTGATTTGGCATCTGATTGGCATGATTGGCATACGTCCTTATAAAAACGCAGTTAATATGTAAATCGTTATAAAACTGGGATCGAGCTTGAAGGTGAATTAAATTTATTCAAAATATACAAAAAAATGACAGAGATTTCCAGAATCTTTAATTAAACATTAATGTAGAGGAAATAAATAAAGATTGGTTTCTAAAATCATTAAGTGAATGCAGGTAAAGAAGCGAGAAAAATTAATTAAATAAAATCGATGGAGCAAATAATGAACTATTCTGAATTACTAACTTGTCGGTTCACAAAGAATCCTTTTGACATCTAATCTAATATATACTCGCAACTTGATGTAGATGTAAGGAGAACAAATTGGACTGATAAAGACAAAAATGGGAAAGGAATTCATACTAAATTTATGTTTCTTCTGTTCAATTTGACTGAGTATATATCAGTACGAGTATATAGCAGTTTTATTACAGTGCGTAAAAATAAATTGGTAAAAACCTATATGGTGAATTCAATGGCTGGAAAAATACCCGAAATTTAACAGTAGGTTAAACCTGTTAATGAATCTGTTGCAACTACAAACCACGTTACCCTTTGTAGTATTAGGACATAATGGAAATTGATGTATACTTGTAATTTAGAACATTATTTAATAATTTATTCTTAAGAGAGCTATTAGATATCTAATTTTTTTAAATGTGAGGTAGATTCATTCCGTATTTTTTTTTCTAAATAAATTTAAAAAATGTTTCCTTTAATAATAAATTGATTCAGTAATTATTATTACAGACAATTTACACCCAGTTCATTAAAAGTTTATTGCATACTCTTCAATATATCCAAGCCAGGTTATTATAAAATATATTCATAAAGTTCAAAAAATAGGCATAGTTCATAGAATTAAATAATTTTTGTATTTCCATATATAGATTTTCTACGTGAAATACAAATTCTAGAAGTAATTAGCGATTTGCCTAAATGGAAAAAAAACATTCATAATGGTTTACTAGTTACTTAATTTATTTATACACGCAAATAATGTCTGCTGCTGAACTAAACAACCTAAATCAAGAAACTTTTTTAGCAATCACAATGTCTGCTTAGATATAAATATACAAAGGATATATTTAATTTCAAATATAAAAATTATCAGACTCGCGTCTGTAAGTAATGCTCCACGGCGATGTTCATGCGATCACAAGATGCCCACATTCTATTAATGTATAACTTAATCGGCGACAATAACGAGCGTTCTCGACTTGAAACTGATAGGATAAAATGAGCCAAGTTAATTGTAATTTCACCAGCAAATAACTACATTACAATAAATAACTGAGACAGTGCATTTTAAGTAGGCATTGAGTTTTGTCAGTTGCTCTTCGTTGAAATACGGAGTAAGAGTTGATTTGGTTTATCGGTATGATAACTATAAAATTAATTTGTGATGAAATGCATTCCTTTAAAGACTAATTAGGAACGCAAAAACCGATTAATGGAACAAATGTGTATAAATGGACTACATTTATCAACTCGGTTATTTAATAAATTGTATATGACTCGGTTAATAGCAGTTACATTTATGTTTATTTTTGGTATGTTCATGAAAACAGCAAAATACGGCTAATTTCTACCTTTTTACTATGATATAAATCCACATCACTATTTATACAGACATGTTCTAAAAAAACAGCTGCACGTACTCCGTGTAAAGTCTGTTTTTATAATGTTTGTAGTGAGAATGACGCTAGAGCTACCGGCGAGTATATAAACGGTAATCATAGAAACCAAACCAATTCGTCAATAAAGCTCAATCACTACCATAGATCTTAGCGACGATTGCTAAAAATTTCACACTGTAAAAAATTCACACAAATATATATATATATATATATATACATATATATATATATATATATATATATATATATGTATATATATATAAATATATATATATATATATACATATATATATATATATATATATATATATATATATATATATATATATATATATTACACATTATTACATTCACGATTTCCATAATACGCATTTAAAAAAAACAAATGTTATACGTACAGTTTCAATTCCATTAACAGAAGTTCTCAATTGTATCCAACATACCTTGAAAAACATGCTTTGAACAATATGTAACGTACGTTTAAAGAAAATGTACGCATTTTTAAAAATAGATACTTAGTTACAAGAAAATGAAAAAAAAAAGTTAAACTCATAAATGTTACCTTTAATTCTCAATCTCCCGGAATATATATATAATACGGTTTTAAGCGTCAATCGTCCTCAACAATTACAGGCATTCTTCAATATAATATTGTATTTATTTCCGATCTGTATTTAACATTCTTATTAATACGTAAAAAATAGACCTGCGAATTCATTTTTTTAAATAATTTTTCACCTTTCTAATCCCCAATACATAACTATAAATACGAAACATATTAAATCCCGGAATTCAATAATATACAGTACATATATCATGGTTTTAGACATTAGTAACCAATGAAAATCGTGCAAACTTTATTAGAAATAATTTATTATATCTTAATGTTAAATACCTGTATACAAATATATGTCAATATATGGGAAAAAAAATGTTGGAGGTTGAAACTCACACACTTTAATTGAATTTTCAATAGTATAGGGTATTTAAAACACGGGTTGGGCATTAACAAAAATCATTTATTACTTTCTTTACGTAATATAAGTTACGGAGCAAACTCGTGAAGAAGAAAATACAAAAAATATAATATTTCATGTATAACTCCTTAATTCATTTACAATAAGACAAATTCTCTCTTCACTCTTCAAAAAATTCAAAATGTATTAATTATCATTGAGCCAGTTCTTATGCGTCGCTCAGAAAAATAACCTGGTAGTTTTCCCTTAGCACTAATGAACTTCAAACTAGAAATAGACGTATCTCTTTTTAACTTAAAGGGTTCATTTTATACGATGCTCAAAAGACCTGTATCTAACTTCCGTCTTGAACTAAAAGGAAATTACCCGCACATGTTGCGATTTTGAGGTTGGCAAATAAGAAACCTGCCAAAATTGGTAACACGGTCGGTACAACAACAGTGTCGGACGACAACGGTCCTTGAACAAGTTCTACAAGTTTTTGAAAAGTATTGCAAGATCCTATCGAATATCACATTCTACAAAATTGTGTCACGAACCGAGCCCTGTCAGCAATTCTTGGTAATGTTTTCCTAACTTATGCACTTCCGTCATACAAATATAAAAGTCGATCGCCAAAGTAATGTATAATCGTCCGGCGGAAGCCTGCTGATACTCCTTGGGACTTTAAGGTGGCCAAAATGGCTGGCAGCTAGCCATTATCCAACGAGCCAGTGATATCCAGGGAAAAAATTAAAAACGTGTTTATCTAGACAAGCGTCTACCCAGGACAAATTGGCAGATATCGCATCTCATGTAGAATTTTGGATTAAAAAAAGTAGTCGCTGGAAGAGCGAGTCGGATGAGACAATAAACCTGCCAACATAAGCCACTTGAGCAATTCACGAGACCGGAAGAAGTGTAATGAGTCTGTAAAATTTCAAATTGCTAGGCAATATCCCATTACTTTTCTGATTAACTTTTAGCGTCCCCACTTTCTAGATCTTCGAAAAATCACCCTCGCTCAGACAGCAGTTGAAGATCGCAAGTATTTCAGACGCCACCGCAGTGCAAAATGCCTAAACTATCCTATTATCGATTTTGTTTATTCCTAGAGCCTTATTTGAATCAATATTTCTTAGACTGTCGTCTAACTCAGAATGGCGTAGCTTCGGATCAAAACTTCCTAATGGAGGTATGATAAAAGCATCCACCATATGTAGCTCTTCGCTGGTGTTTAAATCTGGATAGTCATCAGGTAAAAGTGGGGTCAGGAGATAATCAAGTGTTTCGCGGGTATTCCCAGGGTAACTACCATCAAATTTTTAGGGAGCTAAAAATATAGGGTTTCAATAGACTCCGTACGTTTCTATATGAATGGTGGTGTTCAGGAATTTAAGCTAACTATTTTAGTTACTATATCGTAAAAATAAGAGCATTCCTCTTAACCTCCACATTATAGTTACACCGTACACTACTAAGGACCCCAAACTAAGTCCCAAGATGTTCCGAGATTCTTAGCACTTTAGTAGGTTATGCACACATTTGCCGGGATGCATGCTTACTCTTTGTCTGTCTTACCTCCTTTTGACGAAACTGTGGAGCAACATATAAGTTTGTGAAGAAAGATATGTTAGAGGTAAATACTTGACGACGATTCGTGATATACGCATTAATACGCACACAATAAACAAAGAGAGAAATAAATAATCGCGGACTAGTCCCTACAATGGGCAGCGACGTTAAACTATATATATATATATATATATATATATATATATATATATATATATATATGTATATATATATATATATATATATATATGTGTATATATATATATATATATATATATATATATATTATATTAGTAATATATTTTTACCATTCCGTTTAATACATTATTGAAACTCGTAAACGTTTTATCCGCGCATTCGCATTCTACGCTACACACGCCACACATGTAATCTTGACGCATCGAATATTTATTCTTTCCATATCCCCAAAAGTAATAAAAGCGTCATTTTAGATCAAGGATATGCAAGCGATTCAGATTATAAATGAAATTTTGGTAGATGAACCAACTAGTGAATGAGATTATCCAAATGAAGTTGATAACAAAATACAAAATAAACTTATATCTTAAAAAATTATGAACGCAGACAATTCTTAGAGCCTTATAGGTCGTCGTGGCGGCTGTTAATAAACAAACATAAATTCCATGTCATCCATCCTTGGCATATAAACATCCTAAAATAAAAAATAATTTTTCAAAAACATTTATTTTTTTTTTAATTTCCATTGAGAGGAAAGATAATTCATTACTTAAACAATTTCCTTTTTTAAAACTACACTGCGAATGTATCATTAGAATACTTCACTCGATATCGTTACTTGAAAGAACGTTGTTCGTTCGGATTGTACGTGTCGTTACAGCACGACGTTCTTAAAAACAGCGCCCTTATAAATATAAACTTACTATCATATTTAAAAAAAAAAGTGTTTATCTAAATTAAATTTTGTATCGCGTTACGGCGTTTTAAGTTATAACCATGGGAGGTTCAAAATAACATTGTAAAAATAGATTAAAAATGATTTAGTCTTGGCTTTTTTCTACCCTTCAACGTTATCATTTTATGTCAATCCTATCTTGTGTAATTTAAACTGAATTTGGTAAAATAGATGTTAGCACGACTGGCTGGTGCTGAATTAAATTTAAATATTCAAAAACATGTCTATCGAATAATCATGAATTAAATAATACAACTAGCGACACTCCACCGAGATTTGCAATATCTCAGTTATAAAAAGGCTATATCGTCATACCAAAACGCAATGGACGCACTTCGCACAGCACAAAACTTCATTCGTCTGTAATTGATAACAAAAATAACTTTCCTTGTCATGGCAAAGTTAATGGCATGCCAATAGAAGAGATCTTGCTTATTTTCAAAGCCAATTTTCTCCATACCTACATCATGACGGCGTAAACGAGCTTCCTCATTCTTCCAATGACGCGATTTCTAATTCACTCCAAAGTGATAAAATTAATACAACCAGGATAAAGTACTTTTATCATATTAAATTATCACATATCACATGCTTTTCAGAACGATAATTATGAAGAATAATTCCGCATTATACACATATACTCGTATATTTAAAGTAACGTAAAAATTCAGAGGCCGGCCCCAAATAATGTCATACTAGATTCACTCTTTCACTTAGGATTATTTTTAATATCATCAGTTTTTATTTAACTACAATTTTTTGATATTATTATGTACAACTTATGTTTACATGCAATTTATACTTACTTTATTGCTTTTGAAAAGTGATTTTGCGATATTAGTTACATGTTTGGACCCGGCACATAACTCTAATATCATATATATATATATATATATATATATATATATATATATATATATATATATGTATATATATATATATATATATATATATATATATAAATATATGATATTTTTGGACCCGGCACATAACTCTAATATCATATAGAAGGGTATGAAAAAAGCCAAGACTAAATCATTTTTAATCTATTTTTACAATGTTATTTTGAACCTCCCATGGTTATAACTTAAAACGCCGTAACGCGATACAAAATTTAATTTAGATAAACACTTTTTTTTTTAAATATGATAGTAAGTTTATATTTATAAGGGCGCTGTTTTTAAGAACGTCGTGCTGTAACGACACGTACAATCCGAACGAACAACGTTCTTTCAAGTAACGATATCGAGTGAAGTATTCTAATGATACATTCGCAGTGTAGTTTTAAAAAAGGAAATTGTTTAAGTAATGAATTATCTTTCCTCTCAATGGAAATTTAAAAAAAAATAAATGTTTTTGAAAAATTATTTTTTATTTTAGGATATTTATATGCCAAGGATGGATGACATGGAATTTATGTTTGTTTATTAACAGCCGCCACGACGACCTATAAGGCTCTAAGAATTGTCTGCGTTCATAATTTTTTAAGATATAAGTTTATTTTGTATTTTGTTATCAACTTCATTTGGATAATCTCATTCACTAGTTGGTTCATCTACCAAAATTTCATTTATAATCTGAATCGCTTGCATATCCTTGATCTAAAATGACGCTTTTATTACTTTTGGGGATATGGAAAGAATAAATATTCGATGCGTCAAGATTACATGTGTGGCGTGTGTAGCGTAGAATGCGAATGCGCGGATAAAACGTTTACGAGTTTCAATAATGTATTAAACGGAATGGTAAAAATATATTACTAATATATTAAACAGTTAACACATATCTCAAATTCAAAAATGTGATTAGAATTTTTGAAGTGGAAACAAACATTTTAAAGTAATTTCAATGTGTACGATCGAAACTTAATGAAACACAAAAGCTTAAGTTTATTTTCTACAAATTAAAGACGATTTGAGTTTGATTTGCTTAAAATGGATGGCAAATACTTTTTACTCGATTAACCAAGCAAGTTTGGACAAGACAGTGGACCAAAGTATGTAGAAAAGAATAAGGATCTAAACCCAAAAAGTTATTTATTTATTTAACTTTACCGTCAGCTTAGAAAACTAAGTGTACAGGAGCGAACTTATTACTATAAGAGCAATCCCTTACAGCCAACCACAATTAATTAAATGAGAACGTTAAATGCTGAAGCAGACTGTAAGTGATATACCTTCAATACAAAATATGTTAAAATATGTGGTAATAAAATAATATTAATTGAAAAAAAGCAAAACGACCCTTTAGGGGCAGGGAGGGGATCCTTTCTATTATATCCCATGCCGGTTATAATAGAAAGGATTACGATTTAACGATTATGATAAAATGTAATTTCAGACGACTTTTGAACGCAGAAAACGAGGACACACTTTATATATTTGTGCTCAGTTCATTCCGCAATCGAGTAGAATATATGGTGAAGAATTTTTCATAAAATGTAGTTCTATGCTGAGGGATTAAGAGAGTGTACTTGTTTTTCCAGCGTAGTTCGAGGTCATGAGATTATAGGCATTCGATTCTAGATCTAAGGTATAAAGTTGTTGAATATATTTGGCGTTAATTTTGTAGAAATTCATTATTCACAATTAAATGAAATTACGTGATGTAGTACTATTTCTACTTTCTTTAAGTTTTTACCACGACCTAGGTTTCTCTAATAGCCCATCTGAAGATGTTGTAATACAACGAAACCTAGGTCGTAGTAAAGAAAGTAGAAATAATACAACATCACGTAGTTTCATTTAATTGTGGATAAAGTTGTTACTATTCCTATTGGTAGGATAATTTGTCAATTTATGTTTATATATCTGCCTTTTCTCCGTTAAAAGTTTAAATAATAAGTAACCAAAATAAAAATTATGACAAATAGTAATAAAAGGAGAGGAAAAATAGTTATTTAGGCAAATATTTAACTCACTAATACATAATAAAATTGCATGAAATGTACCCAAATAAATTATACTGATTTACTATGCATATAGTCAACTATAATAATAATATATATAATAATATAGCCCTTTTATTCGGATCTATTATACAATTCTTTATATAACCAAACTTAAAATTAAAGAAAATATAACATAAAATAATCCGATCTTATTAATTTAATATTTCCTGTTTCTTTATTTTCTGTGGATCCGTTTGCCAGTCGGCAAAGGCCTCTTCCAACCTTTTTTTGTGCTTATGATTGAGGTACAGTTTATCTTTGTCTTCTTTTGTTTGAAGGTTGTGGTCTCTTTTCCCCACGATGACCAGTCGACTTGGGGAAGTTTTGAGGTTTGTTATGTTTTTGTTATCAGTTGCCTTGGTTGTTTTAGATTCCGTTTGCGGTTGTTTGATTGCTATTGTTTTTTATTGACAGCTAAGTTTGAGAGAGAGTTCGATCTAGCCCGCGTCATGTCGAACGCATCTACAAAGCCAGATGACCTTTTGAATATCGCTGGATAACGAATTTGTTGCTTTCTTGACTGGCTAGTGCCACCAGTCGATGAAGTAGAAGTCTCTCTCATCCTTTTCTCTTGTTGGTTAATGCTCTGTTTCACTATAAGTCTATCATATTTCAAATAGGCAATATTTTCCTTATTCCTCTCTTCTACTAACTCTGATTGTAACTGTTTTCTCTTTTGCAGCACTTCCTTTGGGTAGTCCTCGGTGATGTAAATTTTCTTTAAAATCTTCCTGTTTTTAATAATTTCAGTCTTTTTCCAATTGTTTACAAACGAGCCTCGAGATCGGCCTCGACTTATTACCTTCTAGTTTTTTGTGCCCTAAACGATGTATTTTGTTGACTTCAGAGTTTTCTAACTTTGTTTCAAGGTCTTGTTTTAGATGTTCGTTTAATTTTTGTATTAAGTCTAGTTTAGATGTTTCTGCCTCCTCTAAGCCAAATATGAGAATATGATTTTCTCGCTGTCCTCTTTTAAGGTACTCCAACTCATTCTCTAATTTTTCTACCTTTGCCCTTAGATTTCTGTTCTCCTTCACTAAAGGAACTAGTTTCTCGTAAATTTTTTCCATTATAGTGTTAGATTGGACTTCCATCTCGATCTTCATCTTTTCGAACAAAAGTTGAAATTGTCCATCCATCTCGTAAAGTTTTTGTGTGTAGCGAAACGTAACGTATAAGATAGCAACGAATACGTATTAGGTAGAAATATTTTTCTTTATTGGCAACACTCACAGTAATGTCAACCAATGTCAATTGCGTTTACGTCAGATATTAATGATTGATTGTTTCTAACCTCCAAATTCTTGATGTATTTTGTGTTTTATATTTGAACAATTCCAATAATTTATGAAAAACTGGTTATTTGTACATACTTCACAATATTTCTTCTATTGATTTCAAACAGAGTAAGTGTTTGATATTACCTCGAACTATTTGTTTTCACTTGATTATATCAGAGACTATAGAAATGGTGTTCACAGTTCAACAGCCAGAAACGAAACCAACTATAGATATATTGAATACGGAAGTCAACTATAGATATATTGAATAAAAAATACAAATAAATAAATTCCTTTCGCATTCTCTGTATTTGCCAGTATGAATGTAATTTATCACAGCACGTGCAAGAGCCGATCGCGAGTTAGACTTCGCGTGATTGTTTTGGGTCCAGGTCATTTGCTTCGCACATCAAATATTTTATTTTATATTTATCATCGTGCTCGCTCTGTGTACATTGTGAGTCAAAACTATTTTGATCATGGCGATTACTAAATATTTACGATTTTTTTCTGGTTATTCAATATCACCAGTATTTATTAGTTTATTATTGAATTGTGCCTTGTGTTGTTTCTTTCGGAGGTATAACCATAGGTCTTTGACCCGGGTTCATACCTATTATTGGCAAACCAAACATTGTACTGGATTTTATGATTCTAGCAAAGGATCGTAATCATCACGTGAAATGTATTTTAACGTGATGATTGCGATCCTTTGCTAGAATCATAATCGACTCAAAATGGTAAAAAATAAATTATATCTATTTAGGTTCTTTTTGTTTTCGTAAATATGGACAACACAGTCTTTAGGGTTCCGTATTTCAAACTGAGAAATTGAACCCTTATGTGATGTCTACGTCGTTCCGTCTGTCACTACTTCCGATTTTCTCAGAAACCATGCAACATAGGAACTTAAAATTTATCGTAATGAAACATCTTATTAATCTACATATTTTTAAAGCTCACTTAAAAATTAAAGGGCGGCTAAATAAATTAATCGAAGTTTTTAAATCAAGTGGGGTATCATTTAAAAAGGGTTGTTATGGAAAACTATACACCATTTTTTATATGATATATACCTGGCACAAATGTAGTAAACAATGTATATATATATATCGCGAAAAATTAAAATAGTTTAATGCAAATACTTTGCTCCTTTCAATTTTTATGTGACTAAATGAGTACGGAACCCCCGTCGTACAAGTTCTCCTCGTACTTGATAAGTTATACTCGTGCTTTCTTTTTAAATACAGAAGATACATGGAATAATAAAGAAACGAGAACATATTATATTTTAATGTACTAGTTATGCAATTAAGCTTCTGTTATCTATGATATTAGGTGCGCCAAGAGGGAGCTGTAAAAAATTAATACGAGTGTACTATACGCAATAATTGAAGGTTTTTTTAGGATATTATGTTAAGATAATAAGATAAACTATAATAAGATCCTAACTATAAGATAATTTAAAAAAAGGAAAAGGATAAGATACGATCCTACAAGATCCTATACTATGCTCATGTCTGTAACATGCCGAAAGCGATTATTTCAATACAGTCACGTTCTATTTCTCAAATAATACTTTTATCAGTATCATTATTATGTAATATTTTGTCAACAATATTTTCTCACTTTATATAAATTCAAATGTGGCACCTGAAACGACTTTTCCAAGTTTTTTACACTTGCAAAAGCTCAAAAAATATTTTTATACTTTTTTATGGAAATAAATTTCTGCATAGACATTCTTGCTCATTGTAAGTAATCAATAAACAATTTTTGAGAGCAAAAATAAGTATTTTTGGAGGAATTTTGTCCTTATATCTTTAATCAGAAAATTTTTACTTTTTACTCAATGCAAACAACTCTTTAGCAAACACACTATTTCCATATACCGCCTGGGTTTCTCTATATATTTTCACGGAAACATAACATTTTGTTTTTACAGGCTGTATAGAGGAAATACTACACTTATCTATATATGTATATATATATATATATATATATATACATATATTAAATTTATTTATAGACGATTTTTCCTTACAAAGTATAAAACATGGTGCTAAAAGACAACGCAATCTTCTCTAACATGACATTTTCAATCGTACTTTCATTTTTATTTTTCATGTGATTTATTAGCTGATTGAGTTTACTATTTTGATATACATACAAATTACGGTAGAAATAATTGAAAAGGATGATAAATTTCGTAAGAAAAACACAGAAAACAAATTGGTTAATTTTCATAAACAATATTTTCTTCCAATTTTGGTTGATCTACGCCATGCGAAGTCGATAGAAATAACGAACCCACAATAAATAATTTCTACGAAAAGTATTCAAATACGATTTAAAACGTGACGTTTAAGAGGATCTCGTTATCTTTTAAAACCGTATTTTATATTTCGTAAGGACAAATCGTCTATAAATGATTTTAATAAACATACAGAAAACGTGTAGTATTTCTTCCAGGGAGTTTATAAAAAAAATTGTAACAAGTATTAGGGACTAGATATGACCATTGCAAAAGGTCTGCTTTTCGAAGTAATCGCAACGCCGGTCCCCAGTATTTCGAAATTAATTATGTTAGTAAATAATTGTTAGTAATTGAAACTAATGCTCACAAAAGTCACCCCCGGACTGTGTATAAAGGTTTTGCGTTTGCTCTCCACCTTATCCAAAACTAAGTCGAATATTTTTGATTTTGTAAAAAGGAAAAATCGCCAAATTTTTCTATATTTTATGTCTCAAACCGTTTTATCTGCTATCTTTGACGCACTGATGGATATATTATTATAAATCCTTACATAGTATTCCTTCACTTATGATACAGAGGAAACTCTCGTATGTCGACATATTGAAATAAATAATCATAGCGTACCAAGATTATTTTATCCATAATAATATTAACCTATCGGTCTTCTACATAGACTTAGTCCAATGACTGTCCACGATTTTGCAGGCGATTAGACAACCGCGCCATATAACGTTGACATTTACGTTAAAATAAATAATTCTAAGTTGGTGATGGGACTTTAATTACATTTTAAGAGTTGGCCGATTTCTACAAATCTTTAATGAGTAACCAAACTATCAAAGACTATTGTTTCGTTATTTGTAACGCAAATTATATTAAATAACCCAGAAAAATAAAAAGTTCTGTTCGTAACAGGACTGCCATGCACATGGGTCAATAGTAACAGCGTGACCATTGGCACAGTGCGTCGATATGAAAAATTATATTCATGTTGTATTTATTAAATTTTAATTTTGCTCATGAATCTGTTTCAGTAACAAAAACACCGGTTTATCGATGAACAAATATGTAATGATTATGATTAAACGTCATTAGATCCAGAGGTGTGTGGGTGAACGAACTTGCATTTTTATTTAGCGTCAGCAAAACATCTATCTACTGTGAATAACCAAAAAATTGTATCAAAAAGATAAATATATTTATGTTTGTTATTAAATAATCAAACGTAAATAAAAAAAATAATATAAGCATTCAAAATCCTACAGCGTAGCGTGAGAAATCTTTTACAAAATCACTGATCAAGGTCCTTTCAACTGTATAGTTGTATGCAGAGTCGGTATAATTTATATCTAATTTTAATTAGTAAATATTTAATGTATGTACTTTTGAGCAAGTTATGTATATGTTTGGCGTTATATCGATACCACAATGATGCATAAATATTTTTTTTATTTGTTCAATAGTAAATTTTAAAAATTAAAGCTCGTTGTAGGTCGGTTATTTATATTTATCTAAAAGATTATATCACTAGCTTTTTATAATTAGAATCTATCAACAGCCTGTTTCAGTACACTACAAAGTACTAGACAGGAACCTCCCCAGCATATCGTTGAAGGCAATACTCGCAATCGCCACGCTGGGCAGGCGTCTTCCGTGCGTAGCTTGTCAAACCAGCGGCGCTACTGCCCTCACTGTTCTGTAACAGTTTAGCCACGTGATTTTAAACACTATGCAATCTGTTCGACGAGAGATCAAGAATCGAACCTGAATCCCCACGGTGAATCCACATCGTCAAAAGACATAAGCTTTGTGATGAACCTAATAAACTACGGCGATAATTTTAAAGATTTATCAATTAGAATATATTAGTCGAGTTATTCATCTCTGGAAATTTAATAAATTTATTGTTTGCTTATCTTTGTAATATTCCACTTGTTATTCTGTGTATATGTTTATATATATATATATATATATATATATATATATATATATATATATATATATATATATATATATATGTATATATATATATATATATATATATATATATATATTTATATATATATATATATATCTATATGTATATATATATATATATATATATATATATATATATATATATATATAGTTGCTATAAAATTAATGTTTTATTATATAAATGAATATCATATTCAATTAAAAATTAAGTTACTTCAAAAACTTATTTACGTCGTAAGTTTTTGAAAATGATTTGACAATTTTTGAATGATGCTAATTAGTTTTTTTAACTATTTGTGTTACATGTTCTCCTATTGATCTTTTTGTTCAATTTAACAACTTGAAATGCTACACATAAATTCGTTGCCAAAATGAAATTAACGAAATCGCATTTGTCAAAAAATTATTTAGTACTTTTATTTAAATCCGCGTCTTGTTTAATTATAAAAATAAAAATGTATCTCTTTTTCTACGGACAATTTCAATATTTCCTTCGTTTGCTGTTTTTTTTAATAAATTGACATTTGCCCTTAGTCTTAGAATTTATGGTATTTAAACGACTAGTGTGAGAGTGTAAACAGAAAATTCTATTAAGATAATGGCGAGAGTTTCGAACTTCAATAATAGTTGTGTTTTTAAATTTAATAATTATAACCTCGCATCCGTTTAAGCAATTATATTTTATTTCCTGCGTGTAAAGAATAAAAATAGATTTTAAGAGGTAATAACATAGGAAAAAATAATACTGTTGGGATGACACAAACCATTAACTTCTGTACAGGGATAATAGATCATCCCAATTATGGGTATGTGGAAAATCGCTAAATTTTCTGATTTTGAAAATCGCTATCCAAATCGCTAAATTTTCTGATTGATCTCCAATATTAATAATCACAAAAGTTATAACGAATTTTATCGCTTTCACAGAATTCAATTTACAAGTAGTGATAATACCAGTTTGCGTAACTTACTTTTAATTCCGCGTCTATTCCGATAAAACTTTGTCGATTTTAAGCACTTTCTGAACTCAAGGATAATTTTAACATAGATTGTGGAAAATACACGGCATTTAGATGATGATGTATAATAACGATACCAGGGAATGCCGACCAGAAATAAATTTAACATTAATGTTTTTGTATTTTTCCCTTCACTTTCTAGGAAAAAAGAAATCCTTTTTTTCCTAGACAGAAGAAAAAAATACAAAACTTAATATTAAGTTTTATTTCTGGTCAATATTCCATCATTGTATTGCCATCATCCTTGATCGTCTAAATACCGTTTATTCTCCGCATTCTGTGTTAATATAACAAACTATTTTGAAGCTTCGCGGTTCAACTTGAAGATAAGCTTCTTTACTTCCTGTCGCTTCAAAAAAGCTTGAAAATAAAAAGGATTATTTTACTTTTACTCATAATATTTAAAGAAAATATGAAGACACGACCAAAAACAAAAGAAGAACTGGAAATATTGAAAAGAGAGTAAAATAAAAAGTTAACCCCTTTAGCTTAGAATAATTAAATAAAGGTCCAGCTTAAGTAGTAATGTCATCACCCATACTGTTTCCGTAGTGCGATCCATCCGAAATAGCGGTAATATTTACTTTGTGTTAATCCCGAAATATTATTTGTCAAAAACGAAGTTGCCGAAATAGGAAAGTGCAGATAAAATTCTAATAATTATAATGAAATAGGAAAAGTGCTAATCTAATGAAACCTAAACCAACTAAACTGAATCTAAAATTAAGACCAACCCTTATATCAACAAAAAGTATCAAAGATACACATTAAATTCCCATGAAAAATGTTTTTCAATTTATGATATTAGCTATACTGGTACTCGTTTTTCATTTAAAACAAACAAATCTAATGAATATACCAAAATGTTTATTTCCTTCCAATACATTAGCAATTAATTATGAGGCATACTTAATGCATACGTAGATATGAATATATGTACACAGAAATTATTTCGGTTATTTAATACTATCTTAGAAACAAATACATTATCATTCATCCCTTCGCCATTGTAGACGAATCTTGTTATATCTACTCTGTTATGCAAAAAGTAAACGAAAAGGAGCTTAGAAGGCAAATTCTGATACGTTGAAAACTGTGAAGGTATGAGTTGATATTAGTTCCCAGATCATAAGAACGATTCTTCAAGTAAAAATGCTAATTTTGTTGACAATATGAATTAACAAAATTAGTAGCATTAATCTAAATATATTATTTCTAAAAGGTGTTTTTTGGTCGAGTGGCTCGATCTCTTTAACTACTGCACCAAAACAAATAAAAAAATACCCACTTAAAGCTTATGTTTTCTACTTTGGGCGAAAAATATAAAAAAATTCGAAAAAAATCTTTTTGTTAATAAAAAATTTAATTTTTATAACAATTGGCATGAGCACCATCTGTGGGCGACACATCAAATATCTTAGCCAAATTGTATACTTGGAACACGCTAGATGGCGATATAGTGCAAAGACTTCGCACGGGTCAGCTAGTATTAATATATTATTTATTAATAATTTTAATTAGCATTATTAATAATGTTTATAATTGTATTATTATTATTTTGTTAACATTGCTCATTTATGAATTTTATTAATTTACATGATCACATGTAAATATTGGCCAAACCCAAATATTATTTCGTTATGGATTTTACGTTGTAAAATCATAGAGGTTGGTATTTGTGACCGATTACTATTCTTTGATTTATAAAAAAGTAACGTAGACAAATATCTACTGCCATATCTACGATTTCTTAAAGGACAAGCAAAATGCTTTTAAAATGGTGACATCACCGTCACACTTTAGAAGCATTGTGTCCATGATGACTTTCGATTAAATAGTACTATGGGTTGATATAATAACCCTGATAATATATACCATCTTGTATTGATAAAGGTCAGTTTTAGAAATAATTTGAAAACCAATTTTTTGTCAACATTTTCTTTACAGATTACATACACGCGCGCAATTAGCATTACAGATTTTATCCAGCTAATGAATTTTACTTTCAATTTTGTCGATTATCTATCATAGAACTTTCATGTGTTTTTCTTCATTTCTGGAAGTAATGTTTTGAGTCGCAGAAAACGAGAAACCCAAATGTAGAAGTTTTGGTTTGCCCAAAGGTAGGAAGTAATATGAAAATATCAAAAACTTTGCTAAATTTAACTTATTCTCGTTTTCTACAGAATATTAGCATTTCGAGGAACTAAATAAATTCCACAGCCACTATTTAGTTTCCATTTTTTATCATATTTTTTAAAATAGCTGTAAGAATTAAATAATAAGTTTGAAATAGCTGTAGTAATAAATATAATAGTAAAAGTGCAGATCCAGTCACTCAATTTACTATTATTATTTTATTTTTACAGAAATGAAGCAAGGCAATAAATATAATAACTTTGAAAGTACTCATTTTTTTAAGCTTATTCCAGGTATTTGGGACAATTTACCCTCTGTGTAAATGTTTCAATGGTAATTATTTCTTAAAAATGGTTTACTAACTCTTTTTAGTTTTTAATCTAGGTAAAAGGATTTTCTTGAAAACAATATCATTTTTAGACGCGGATAATAAGTAATTACTTTTACATCACTGTTATTTGGCAGACTACTTTCGCCGGGGGCTTCCCGGTATAAAGTGGTGGTAACTTCTTAGTAGGTTAAAATGAACTCTTCTACTTTATCAAGTGACGTTTGTTATAGGCACTTTTACATACTTATTTTTTTATAATTTGTTTATTAAATTTCTAACTTATAAAGCTACGTATCCACGTTATCCCATAATAGCAGTTTCTTACAGCTAGTAAAATATAAGTATACAATATTAATACGGTAGCAGAATCTTGAACGTTTGTATGCATATACCTGACCGTATGTATATGAGCATTTGTAACCGATAGTTTTTATCTTCCGTGAAGTTGCTCGCGACACAAGTGCTGCTGTGGATAAAGCGTCGTCTCGTTAGCACTCAAGACGTTGTAGCTAGAAAGCACTCAAAGCGATATCATTTCGCAAAGAAATATTGCTACCTTTATTAAGTTTACAAGAACAATAAAGGGTTATTATGTAAACCCAAGTAGCTGCAGATGTTATCGTTTATGAAATAAAAGAAAGAAATGAAAATACATGTAATTGTATAAAATGAAACACCAAAGGAAAATACTTATTTATTATATTTTTAAAATAAGAAAATATTAAGACATGATATATTTATTGCCTTATTTTATTCAAATAAACTAAAGGTAGGAGTTTATATGTTTATATTATGCTCAACAAGTCACAACTAAGCAACAAAGGCAACTTTATAATAACACACTACCTAATGATTTCAAAAAAAAAATTAATATTTAGGACGTGCATAAGTTTATATAACAAAAACATATGTAAAGACAATTACTAATTAATTAGTTTTAATATCCGGAACTATTTATCTCTGTAAAAAAGGGGTATATAAAACAATATGTGAAATATAGGACATGACAGTGTGTTTCTTTTTTTTTAATGTAATAAAAAACTTGTATGTTCATGATATAAGAGTTATTTTTGTAATAATTTAAGCCGATTATAATTATTATCTATCGCAAAATAAGGCGATTTCCTTGATATATTGCATCTGCAATATAATCCGTGATTGAACCGTAACAATTATCTTAAGGCGTGGGCAATTGCTTTGTCATTTGCTGTCATACTCTTGGTAATATTATTCGTGGGCAATTGCTTGATCATTTGTATCATACTCCTGGAAACATGTTTCTTGAATAGTTTACATGTGATACCGATATAATTTTAAGAGATTTTATTTTATAATTTCCGTCCAATATATGTGCTTGTGAATGCAATATAGTTAAAAGGAAATAATTTTAAGGGTTCCGCAGCGAAAAAAGAACCCTTATAATTCCGTTACGTTCATCCTTCCGTCTATTACAGTCTTGTAGCATTCACAGTTTTAGGCCTATATTCATGAAATTGGAGGTTTTTTGAAGAGATCATTTAATATCATATTAAAAAGTTCCTATGTATTCGCATACGAGAGAGACACAATTTACACATCCTATCCCGGTCTTATGATATTATAGGGTATATAAAATGGGACATTTTTAGAATTCATTTGCGAAACACGAAGCTTCAATATGACAGAAAAAGTTCCCTCTGCTCCTAATATTTTTAGCAATGGATTTGGAAATACGTTAAATTAAATTTTATTAGAAATTTCCTATAAAATTATTTCGGTTAACTTGCATAAACCGTTTAAAAGAAATCTCTTTATAGACAACTGCTGAACCTAACGTCGTGCGTGTTCCAACTTGCCAGTTTTATATTGATCTTAACGGGACTTATCAGGTTAACGAAAGTCGTGTGACAATAAATGTCCGTGCAGTTAAATATTCTTAATTATTATTCTGCTATGAATAATACATATGGCGGACTTATTGCTACATGAGATTGCTCATCTAGTCAAAAGTCAATATTTTAGTTTGATTTATCAGCACAAATATTAATAAGTTGCATTGACCCTTACCTTTTCTGAGTTTTATACAATACATCAATCACAGCAAGTTGTATTCAATAGACATAACGCAATTAATGGGAACTGTCAAGATCCTCGTCTATTTTAACTATTTCCGTCTGTAGTGAAATTGATTATGTCGTCGAACTTGAACTCAAACGCTGTTCTAAAATTGAATGCTATATCGTTTGTCATTAATCCTTTTATTATCACTAATTCCAAAGGGTTTGTACTTGATTTGGTCAAGTTTTTATCATGAATGTTTATATTTAAATATCATCTTCTTCAAGTAGAAGTTCATTCGCCAAAAGTGACAGTGAATCTTTGATTTTGGAATTTCATTTAAATTGCTTAAATAATTTGGTTTTTGTTTGATCAATCTCTTCTAGAACTATCTCGATTATAGTTGTAGAAGATTCTGGTAAATCATAGCCAGAATGTTTATATAGATATCTTAGGACTTCAGAAGTAAAAAACTTGTAAAATTGGGTTCATGCAGTGCTACCATTCGGACCATACTAGCCTATGGAGGCTCAATAACACACACTTAAATTGTAAGCGGTAAATTTAATTTTTTTTATTGAAGGTTTATACCTAGTGTTTCTGATTTGATTTGATTTTGAATTATTGGCTTTTTCAGTGTTTTGCTCTGGCATTTCACCAACATCCTTAGTATGTAAAGTACGCGTGTATATAAAGTTCTAGTTGAACCATCTGTTGAGTTTTTAATATTTTTTGCAATCAATTTTTGACATTTTGTCCATTGTCTTCTCTAAAGGAACTCCCAAATCGAAGATTGTATGCGTTTACTTAAAAACTCCTGTACACGTTTTTCTTGTTTGACGACATGGACAAATAATGAAACAGCAATTAAGTTTATTGAAAGTTTTAAAATATTATGTTGATTATATTGAAGAAACAAATTAAATCTAATTATTAAACAAAATCGTCAAAATCAATTTAATTTAATAATTTATTGATGAAACAATATTTTGTTTTATCGAGATCGATCTTATGATATTGTAACGTTTACAACATTCTGTTCAATCATTCTGTGTACAACTCCGATATGAGTAAATAACGTAAATTGTTGTAAAAAATACAAAATAACTTCCTTGTAACAAATTAAATTTTGGTCTATTTAATATTTTACTCTTTTGGTATTATTTGAAAGAAAAATTACGCTAAACAATATTTTGGTTAATTAAAAGCTCACGACAATATTTGTAAAAAAAGGATTTAAAAATAAATTTTATAAAACAATTTAAGAAGTTTTTGTACTCCGTAAAATTAACGTAAACTCCATAAAATTACATGTAAAATTTGATAGCACCATTTGTTTGACACATTCGCCGGTAGTTCTGACTATTGGGAAAATAATTAACTCATACTTAAATTTTATTAATTTACATCGAAGTCATTTTCACAAGATTAAATGATTGTTTTTGGGGAATAATTCTTTGTAGTGTTGAATCACTTCCTTATTAATTTTGTATATTTAAAAAAAAAATTAAAAAGAAAAAATTATGCTATGTAAAGAAATATAATAACGATAATAATAATATAATAATATGAATATAATAATAATATGATAATAATATAATAATATAAAAAGTTAAAACCAAAGACAAACACTTGTTTATTATGTTTTTAAAATAAACATATATTAAACGGTACTAAATTAATTGATTCATTTTATTAAAAAAACTAAAGGTGAGAGTTTCTACGTTTATGTTTTACTCAGCAAGTCATAGCAACGAAGGAAACTTGAGATTAATAATAACATTCTACTTGATGATTTCAAACATAAAAATAAATATTTTTAATAGGAAAAAATACATAGATAATTAAATATACAGGAAAACCCCGAATCTAAAGAGAAAAATGTAAAAGTGTGTTCCCTTTTTTAATATAATAAAAAAACTTTTATTTTTGTAATACTAGAATAGTTTTGGTCACAATATAAGTCAAATATAAACTTTAAAATTAATTAGATAGTATCATTCAATCATACGAAGAAAAGACAACAACCATAATTACAAAATACGATGCATATGCCGCAGAATTAAAGGATTATAAAACCAAACACGATTATTTGATCCAAATCAATAAACAGTTATCAATAGACAGACTGCAATTTAAGCTCTGCGATAAAACATCGCAATCCCTATGAACTACATAGGTACATACTTACAACTACATAGGTACATAGTACATAGGTCAGTGTATCTGATAATTCATAATTACGTAGAACCAAAACAACATTGCATTTTTCAAGATAAATCTACCACCACTACCTTTACTTTTAATTTTCATTTGTTCAAATCACTGGATTTCGGGTAGTAGGTTGATATTATATATTCAAATTAATTTATATATTTATTATTACTTACTTATCGTCAGCATGCGTGACCTTGATATGATTTTGGACGCATTTTGGTTCGCTTATTGAGCAAATTGTATCTAAGGCATGTTGAATGCTTGAGCTCGCATTAAAAACCACCAAAGTGGTTAAAAATGTGTAACATACTTAGCCTTGTATAATGCTCTTTTAAAATCACAATCCGAATAAACCGTTGTTGTCTGGAACCCACTATACGTCATTTATTCTAACAGTATTGAGAAAATACAAAAAAAATAGTGAGAGCTCTGCAGTATCGTATTGGTAGTTGTAAATTATCGTATAAAATATTAATTAGTGAATAAAAATGTGATGTCCTATATGATAAACATTCGTTATTAGAGTTGGTGATTATGTTCAATATCTGTCAAGGAAAATATACCTTTGGATAAATGAGTGACTATCATTTTCATTTTATTTTATTTATTGTTGGTCCAAATTAGTTAAACTGGAGCGTTATGTCTTTTTCCAATAATATATCGTTTCGCTTAATTAAGTTTACAATGTTATATATGGAAGTATATATATATATATATATATATATATATATATATATATATATATATATATATATATATATATACACACACATACATATATACATATATTTATGTACATATGTTTGTGTGTGTGTACATGTATTTAATTTTTACAAATGCATTTATTTTTCTTTGTTTTTTTTGTGGAATATTTAAAATACAAGCTTATTTCGTATTTAGAATTTATTAAATATTTGAAATGATTTGTGTTTGTGTTTGTTTTTATTCTTTACATAAAATAGACATCAAATATACTCCGTTCTACTCATTTACAATGTAAAAAATCATATTTGACTTTAGAAATATTTAACACGTTTACGTAACCAATGTTATTATTCTAAATACAATAATAATAGCAAATACGATGTCACCAGAGTTGAAGGTGTCTTTTGGCGATAAATTTAAAGTACCTTTTAAAACGCATTTTCTCGCCCATAGCTAAAAACCTTTCGTTTCCCTAACTAACAATAACTAAGTTAATGTAATTCTGTCGAATAAACAAAAAAACTAAATTTAGACATTTTCCCTATATATGAATTTAACCTCAATAATATTCGATGTGATTATAAACAGACTTCAAAAAAGAAGGAGGTTCTCTGTTCAAGAATCTCATGTCTGTGCAACTACTTTAGTTAGAGATGGTAGACGTGGTCTGATGAAGAAGTTAGAAGATAGAAAGCGAACCCCCCAAAGATGAAGAGTGAGTTCATCATCTTTGCGCTCGTTTAAATTTTCTTGACGAGTCTTTTGGTCACAAGTTGTAGCAAATGTCGGATTATGGAGCCGTAAGATGGCGAAATGAAGCCCTTAATTATGAGCGTAAGTTCACTGAGTTTGGTGTCTAAGGTACCTAAGGTCTGATGATGGAAACAGAAGTTGATAAGAGAAACCCTCTATCATGGAGATTAATCGAGTTTAGACTCGTTTGACTTATCTTGACGTAAACAAGAAAGTGACAAAGTAAGTTGGTAGGTAGGTACGCATGGATACATACAAAGGCATGAAACAACTTAAATATCTGTTTGTAGACAAATAGGTAAGTAAGTAATGTAATAAGCAAACATATAAGAAGTCATGAAGCAACTAAGATATTAGTGGGTAAGTAGATTCTATTTGTATGCAGGGGTATTTTGTATGCTGTTAAACATAAAGCAATTAGGATACTAAGTAATGAAAAGGCGTGAATCGTGAAGCATTATTGTGAAGTTTAAGCCAAGAGACGGAAATATTTTTGATATGTCCATGTGTATATATTAGACATACAAATAACATTAGGTATTCGTAGACCGGCATTTGTATCCTACCTAGAAAGACCAACATCGTAATTTTGACGCTAGGACCTCTATTGACATTGATATGAAATTATTGTTAGGTTTATTAGAAAAAAACACGATTATTATTTATTAACTTTTATTTATTTTAATCAGAGACACATTTAGTACTAATTGCGTTTTTTTGTACCCTTTATACGTTTCTCATAAACTGGTTATTTACAAGTATCACAAAACTAAGACGTTTTATTTCTTTTACATTTTATGTTTATTGACAGATTTGTGTTTTGTTTGACCTCGTATCTTTCACTATTTCCTTTACATTTTCGAGATGGCATAGTAAACGAGCCAAGCTGAATCATAAAATTCAATGGTTTCAAAATTTTCCATATTGCCTGTGCCAATTTGAACACTCGGATGTAGAGTACTGAAAATCATAGGATTTTTGTTGTTTTCCTTGATAAATAATTGGGGTAGTATCAGCGTCTGCCTCCAAAATAAAGGAATCATAACGTGGACTACAAATTGTTTTACAGATCATTGGTATTTCTCTTCTCGCACATCTCATTGTACCCACTTTGCTTGCTTGCTCGGCTCTCACATCATCCGCCTGTTTTAAAAACCTAAAGAAAATATCTGTAGTTATATTGCGTCCTTTTTTCATATAGGGTTTTAACAGTTTCAAGGTCGCATAATTTGGTAATGATTTGCTTGTACGATCTTCATCAACTTGTCAGGATCGTTTGCGTAAAGAGGCATCAAGTTTTAGACGGACTGTTCATCACCAGTCAAGTTTTCACCAAGTATGTAGCATAATTGACAATTTTCAATGAATTCATTCCAAATCGCTGATGCTAGCGCAAATATATATGTTGCAAGTCGCAAAGATCTTATAGACCGCATACCAAAATGCATATATTTCATAATTTCTTGGCATCTGTTCTTTCTAAGTGTTTCGCAGAATACATGTGGCCCACAAAATTTCGACCACATCAGATCTAAATCTGGTTGGCAGGAATTGTAAACGCCGCGAGCTTAAAGTAATGCAATGAAAGCATCAAGCTCCTCTAACTGGAACTTCGTAGCATATTTTAATTACTGAGCCTACCTGTCTGGATTGTATTCTGGGTATCTGCTACACACTTCCATTTGGTGCCTTCACTTGCAATGAAAGTATCTGAACTGCCCGATAACAATCTGTATTTGAATATTTAGATATAGTCCGTATCTGCGGTATAAACAAATTCAACTGCATCAACACTATCTTTTCCACCTGATTCAGACTCTGATTAAGGTCATTTTTGACTATTTTACTTCACAAATTGATGACTAATTTGATAACTGTGGTTTTTCCAGTGTTAAATGACAAAAACACGTGTTTTGATTTAAAAAAATGAGATGTAATTTAATTATTCCTGAATTCATAATATTCTAGGTAATTTTAAAATAAGAAATTAGAACTTTTTAACAAAAAACATTTAACAGTCTTCCAGTAACTATTGATAAGAATAGTATTGAAAATATAAAATAATGAAAATTTGTGCTCTTAGTTGGAACTTTTGCGATATATATACATATACGTATACACATATATATATATATATATATATATATATATATATATATATATATATATATATATATATATATATACAAGAATAACTTCCTAACGTAAATATATTTGGAAAATACTGCTGCTTAGAGTTTTTCGAGTCGGTGTCAAGTTAAGTGAGTGGGTGTGTACGTAAGTATCAGAGAGAGAGGCTTCGGCTTGGTACAACGACATCGCTTTATAACGTAAGGGGAGTATTCGAAGACGCTATGGTTTGTTCATCCGAGAAATTATATAAGGCACATGCAATAAAAGCCTGCATTTCCTTCTCGAAGGCTGCTTTTCGACGACAATTTACAAGGCGCAAGCATATTCAGATTCTCATATTGACTGGGGTTGGCATAAGAGTTTAGAATATTGTCTATAAAGAGATTATTCAATGTTTAATGTAAAATTAACCTAATGCTTACCTAATTACTTAAATAGTCTAATGACAATTTTCTATTTCTGCGCAATTACTTCAGTAATGCAAAGAAAAACAAGAGAAAACAGAAATAAGAAATGTTTAATTACTGTATTCTTTTGTTTTTTCTTAATACGACTATACATAAATAAAAAATTCCGCGCATGCTGTTTATTACTTTTGTTAGCCAATATAAATGAAAAGTATTATAATAAGCCATAAAGCTATTGACCAGATATAGGTTTTACTAACTTCAATAAAAGTATAGTTAAACAATAAGAGTTATATATATTATATATATATATATATATATATATATATATATATATATATATATATATATATATATATAACACATTCATTATGTAGGCACGCGGTTAAGTACTAATTTTTTTTATAAATAATGAACTCCAACGCCGTAAATTTGTTCAGTTTATTAAATGTGCATTATCTCTTCTAAAAGATGAACAAATCACTTTCCATTTTTATTTAAATCTGAGTTTAAAACGCGACCCTTTACGGCTACCCTTTCTACCCTTTACGGCTACCTTTAGAAAACAGTCAAATTAAATGCTGAGGTTCAATTAATCAAGTAACGAAATTCGCGTCGTACGAGTTTTATTAAAAAATATTTCTTCAGTCCTAAGGTTTTCCTCTATAGATTTTCTCCTACACTTTTATTATGCTGATATCCAATATCCCCTATGTAGACATCTAACCTATGTTAACATCCAATCTATGTTGATGTCTAACTTTTGGTTTCGGGTGCCTACATAATGAATGTATTTTATGATTGAATTAATTGCATCCCTTTATTACAGTCGGATATTTATGTGAATCAAATGTTCAATTTGAAATCTCTTGAAGATTTTTTTCCAGTACATGCAGTTTTCTTTTTATATCGTGAGTAAATCAGTATTAATAGCATTTAGTAAATTTGAAAGTCATAATAGAAAATTTTGAACAAATTACTCGTATATATCCACATGTGAAATAATAGATTTTATAATTTTTTTAATACTGCGATAAGAATAACAAATTCTTTTTATGTTTATTTCTAAAAAAACAAGACAACATTTTTTACATTTTGTGCAGTGATTTCTATCGAGTCCGAGTATGATTTTGAGTATCTTCATTTTCTTATTTCATATCCTAAAAATTACTTCGTAATTTCGTAATTCTTTCCAATGAAATACTTACTTTTTTAATATTATTTTAAATTTTTAATTTATTCTGTATTCTGGGAAATGCTATAAGTTAAGCAAAATGTATAAAAGCAAATAAATAAATAGAACTCCGTTTTCGAGTGAAATATTTTGGGGAACAATTTAAAGTTGTTCAAGCGAAAAATAACCTCTATGTTACATAGTGTTTTGAAAATTGGCACACTACAAAAATTTACTTTATAGAATAATAACGCAATTAGAATAATATCGACACTTGGCAGAAGTTTAATCAGCGTGTACGTAAAATATATTAATTGTCTAAGCAAAATTAATAGGGCAACATTACAGAAAAGGTTAATCTATACATAATAGCTTCAACTTCATGACTTTGTTAGAATTTATGGATTTACTACTGCACATGTCTGATATTATACCGACGTTTCATTTCACTCTAACGACTTTTATTAAGACTTTGAATTTTGCACATAATTGCCTGTAATGAAATGGCATTTAATAAAATTATAATTCACAAGAATGTAAATAACGATTAAATTTCAACTTATCTTGATAAACTATGGTATCTCAAAAACGTCAGTATTAAATACGTAATGAGTCTTAAGTGTCAGTATCATATACGCAAAAGAAATTAGAGATTCGTTCCTTCAATGTGGATCGGCATGAGGTATGCATTTGCCGGAGTCACGATATTGTATCCAATACACACAATGTTTTGGCTTGTAAAAGCAAATGTAGATTTTTTAAATGAATACTTTTCCACAAAAGGTATGTTAAAAGCTATGGGAAAAGGAAGAGATGCTCAATTTTTTAATAAAAGAACGTATATTTTCGCTTAAAATTAACCATAATAAAAAAAAACAGCGTCGAGCGAATTACAGGTGATTTTACTTCATTAATTTAGATTTTGGTGTACTTAAAAACAATATGGATTAAAAAATATAATTTATTCATAATAAAATTAATTTCATCATTTTTTTTATTTTTTAAATGTAGTCTATATATATATATATATATATATATATATATATATATATATATATATATATAAATATATATTTATATATATAATTTATAAATATTCAATCATGTAGTTTTTCGTTTTACCCATATATTATTAAGTATTTCGTCGGTTTAAATAAATAAACTTTCATGAAATGTTTCCGTGATGTTAATTTTTGTACCTTATAATTTACACCATTGAAAAATATATTAGGCAAATAGATTGAAATACAAGGCACCTTTAAATATTTCGATGTGTACAGGAGTGTGCATATAAAAGTGCATGAAAACATGGTAGTGGAAAAACTGTAAAATTCACCATTTTCATACATTGCTTTATGATTTCAAACGCAATTTCATTTTAAAAATATGACCTAATTCTATTTAATGAGCTCTTTCTAAAGACACTCAATATTAGTGGGACGTGATCAATATTTAGTGGGACCAGAATTTCTATTATTTTCCCACAATATCTAAAAACTCCTCAAAATAAACTCGCTGTAAAGAAATAATCACGATTTTTAATATTAGTTAAAATAATTATAAGTAATTGTTTTATCGACGAGTTACTTCCGCAAATATACAGACAAACATAAAAACAAACAAACAAAATAAAGAAGAATACGTTGAATTCTTAGCGTACGATCTATAAAGCATTCGATGATAATATTATAATTATACACTTTTAACATTCCACGAGTGGATTGTTAGATGTCATTTCTCTCTAAAGAAATATTTAGTTGCATTATTGGAGTTAAAATTATTAGTTCGCCTTTTGACTACAAATTGTCTTCGTTTCCGCTCGTTGAAATCAAATTTCGTTTCATTTACGAAATTTAGTTAGTTTTGAAATGACGTGACTAACAGTAAGTACCTTTTTTACCAATTAATTATGATAATAATTAATTAAAAAAATACTAATTATTAAATAACATTTTACATCATCTAATATTTATAGGTAACAGGATTGCAGCATTTCAATTTATTTCGAAAAATGTGTAGACTTTATCGTAATATTCCAAATAATAATATTCAGCATATCATTGATGGATAATTATTCACTTATCAAAGTTACCCAGCTCCTTGTATAGTTCCATTTGTTATTTGCAAAAATAATTTTAAATTAAATGATTAAAATGAGTTCTTACTGTCATGTTTGAAAAAAAATATCACGGTAATATAAAAAAAGGGATATGAATTTATCTGCAAACTGGCTACGCTCATTTTTATAATGGAAAGAAATAACATTTTAATTCTCGTGAATTTCTTTTTACTCACGACGGAACGGAGGAGGTATATGCGTTTAGGGTAAGAGGTGGTTTGTTTGTTTGTGTGTGCAATGCAATGTTCCCATTTATCTCCAAAACAATCTTATCGATTTAGATAAGGTTTTCTGTAAAATTTCGGTGGCAATGGTTTTTAGATAGTTGTTACGGTGGTTACTTACCAGGGGGTGGGGCAATAAACATTTTGTTGCAAACGAATGTACCCATTTATTTCCCAAACGGTTTGACCGATTCAGATACGGTTTTCTGCAAAATATTTGGAACTAATCGGCAATGGTTCTTAGATAGGTATTATGGTGACTACTCAAGAGAAGGCGCCGCAATAAACATTTTGGTGCAAACGAATGTTCCCATTTATCTCCAAAATGGTTTGACCGATTTAGACGCAGTTTTCTGCAAACTATTTGAGGCAAATCGACGATGGTTCTCAGATAAGTGTTATGGTGTTCGCTCATCGGGGGGCGCTGCAACATTCTGTTGCAAACGAATGTTCCCATTTATCTCCAGAATGGTTTGCCCGATTTAGACACGGTATTCGGTAAAGCATTCGAAATTAATCGGCAATGGTTCTTAGATAGGTTACGGTGTTAACTAGCCAGTGGGTGTGCAATAAATATTTTTGTTTGATCTAGATTAACTTAATTTGTGGCCTTTCTTCGGCTTCATCTATGTGTGATCCACGTAACATGTTACTCGAGCACTGTAATTCTTCCAAAGCTATGATTTTAATACTTCCAAATTTTCATATTACTGTTCTTTATTAGAATAATTTTAGCGTCATTTCTTCATTGGAAGGTTATTGCTATTTTTATTTTACTTTTTTCCCTTTATGTGAATTTTGCAATATTCATGGTTTGTTCTAAAAAGTGGCCCTTTCAATTAAATCAAGAAGGCAGATATGTTATTGCCCGATATTACATATAATTTTTCAAGATATTATGATTTTTTTCGTCTTTTATTATACGATGTAATAATTATATTTCTTTGCCAATGTGTTTCAAAAATATTCTTGTAAGTTTTACTCCTCACTAGCCACTTATTTTTTTTACGCAATTAGTTTATTAATTTACGGTATTTAACGTTATTATAGTGCACATAGATAAACATATTTTTACAAAATCAAAACAGTCAACTATAACAATATGAAAAGCTTCGTATGATCCAACTATAGAAATAAATACAAAAGGTATTTTTATATCAGTTTCCCAATTCTTCTAGCCATTGTTCTAGTTGTGACTTCCACGGTAATTTTGCTTCAAGTTCTTTATTAAACAGTTTAAATAATATAGGAAGATATATATCGTTTCTTTATTTCACAAATTGTTTTGTATTTTTTTTATTTTTTGAAAGTTCCGTCGCTCAAAGCATTTCATTGTTGCAGTCAGACAATATTTTGAACGTCTTTATTTGACAAATTTCTAAGATTACAGAATTTGCTAAAAAAATTAAGTCAATTTTTTTATGAGATGTCGACAACTACGTTACCTCACTTTATTGTGTTTTCCGAAGGAATTTGTTCCAAAAGTAAGAAATAATTCGCTTTGAAAATTAATTAACTACACGGAAGAAGAATGTATATATATATATATATATATATATATATATATATATATATATATATATATATATATATATATATATATATGCACATTAAATCAAGTGATAAAAGGAATTACATTTCAATTTGCTAAAGTTCCCTTACTCGTTGACAGAATTCATAGCGTTTCACGTTCCAAAAATTTAACCTTTTGAAGACAGTGTGGTGTGTGGTGACAGAAGACAGTCACTCTACTAAATCGAAAGAGTGACGTACGCTCTTCATAGGCGAGCATATAAAGATTAACCAAGTTCATCTGCACGTATACAACAAAAAAATTGTGATTTTTATAATTTTCTTTTGAAAACTTCTAGCACTAATTATAATTTTAAATAAAATACTCTTACGACCGTAGTTAAGCAGAGTAATTAGCGCGTACTAGCTCTCATTTTTAAATGAAGAAAAATCATCAACAAGTATTATGGGAATAACCATTATTTATTCAGGCATCAACCCCGTATGATTTTAATTTAACATAGTGATTTTGATTAATTACGGATAAGTTTTGAAATGTTTAGATAGTAATCTGAGGATCAATAAATCAATAAATTTTCAAGATATTTGTAAGCAAGTGGACTAAGTTCTGCTCACAATTTTGCTCTAATGTTAACACATTTATTATATTTAATAGACATACAGTTTGCTAAAACACAGGGTTTCAATCTGTTAATAAATCTAAAGAATCTTAAAATATTATTCTGTACATTACCTTACGAACGAAAATAAACCTAGAAATATATTTATTTAGTTTTTACACTACATTTTAATATCAGTTATAACTCATCACAATGGGACATTTAAATTCATTATGAAAACTGTTATCAGCAAGACAGGAAACTTAAACACAAGTGATATCTTAAAATCTTGTATGGTTAACTTAAATTGTTTAGTTTTTCATAAACGTATGTATATAAGAAAATAATGCTGGTAATGCAAAAAGGTAATGACCATACAAGCATAGAAGTTCATTAAGTAAGAAGGACGAGAATTTTCTCATCAATATTTAACAATCGAAAAATGTATATAATTAAGAAAATGTTTTTCATATTGCCAAGAATGGGAACCTCATAAACACCGGAGAAAATCTATAGAAAAAACATAAAAAAGTAGCTATAACATCTTCTATACAAATATCTAAGAAACGTTATTGTAAACTGCACTTAATCTCTTGTGAGCCATGTATAATTAATGTAAAATACATGTAAAATAGCTTTTAACATGCTATTTACTAACATATACAGTAAATTCATTGATGAAGCCCATTGAAAACCGCTGATATAACGCAATACGAATCGAAGTTTTCTAAATGATATTTTACCCACGAAAAGTCAGCCGTGGATAGAATCTATCTCTCTCATTTCGATGATCTAATTAGGTCAGCGTTATATTCGTAGTCGAAAGAAGCGCACACCTGGCTGTACGTCACCGCTGAGCATTCGTTTGCGGTCAGCCGTAAGCCACTCACAAGACTCAATTCGAGGATGGAAATAAAGTTACACTGGAGGAACTAAAAAAGATACAAAACTTCCATACAAACAGTGGTATAAATTTGGTACAAATTTCACAAATGATCACACACAACAAATTTCACACATATAGTTCTAATAGATCACACACATATCAAATTTCACAAATGATCACACACAACACGTTTCACACATATAGTTCTAATAGATCACACACATATCAAATTTCACAAATGATCACACACAACACATTTCACACATATAGTTCTAATAGATCACACACATATCAAATTTCACAAATATAGTTCCAATAGATTGCGATCCAAAAAAACTAGTTAAAGAAATAATGATCCTTCGGACTTCCCTTCGAAGGCTTGTAGTATTAATTATAATTTTAACTTAAACCCTCTCACTATTGTAACTAAACTGTAATTGACGCCACCGTGAATGTAATTAACCCTCTATGTTATTAGCACACTGTTATTATAATTAATCGGCGTGGATAAACCTCGAAATGGTTTAGTTATGTTTTCATTATTATTTTCGTACATTTAACTACCAATCAAAAATATATATTTTACAACGAAGTCTCTTTTAAACTACAGAGAATAAAAACTTGGAATACCAGAAGAAATTCGGTATGTTTTTGAAAGCTGCACTAAAATCTAATATAAAACTAGTTTAATGGCAATCGTATTAACTTTAAAAATATTATTATATCGTATCAACTTTCTAAATATCTTCATTAAATTGTATTAATAATCTCAATTCATTTTCTGAACCATTTCTAAAAATAAATTTCTTACATGAAGGGTGTATTTCAAGGTAAAACTTATATTTTTATTTCTAGCTCAATACAAATATGCAGACATAGAAAGTCCTGCTCGCACAAGCGTACGAATACCCACGAGGATGGGTAAGTTCGTGAATGCAAGAATGCATGAACGCGCCCTCACTCACGCGGGCACTCGCGCACGCACATACACGTTCACGCACGCATACACATGCACTTACATACACACGCATTCATTAACTCACGCATGTTCGAAAGCAAGTTACATAAATATATTTTGAACGTAAAATTAAATATTTAGCAGTAAATCTAAAATATACATATATCCACGAGGAAGAAGCAGACGTATCATTGGAAACGCGGAAGATCATTTTTCCTGGTACGTTTTTAATGTTATCATAACAAAAGAAAGCCCTTTAAAGGTATTTTATCAATTAAACAAATTAATGAAGTGCTGTGGGAGAGGCGAGATTATTTCTATTGTGCGGCACTCGGCTGTCACACATTGGAATAAGAGCGTTGTGTCGTTATAGCTAGGATGTAATAAAACTTTGTTTTTATTTAAGTCACATTCTTTTTTTGGATTCCATACTTTGAAACAAAAAAATAGGAACTCTTATGATATCACTCACCTATCCATCCATCTGTTGATCGCCGCCATTTTTCTTAAAAACCATTTGCGCTAGGAACTGAAAATTCGGCACATTGATATAAAGCGCATTAATCCGCATATATTCAATAGTTAACACGCAAAAATATTGTTGTTGGTAAGATATTATTTGAAAGAAGTACTTAAAAGGATTCCGAAACAGTTCTTTTTTCAAAATTGTACCTGAGATAATTTGGAGATAATGTTGAAAATGACAATATGAATGAAATATTGTTCCCACATTTCCTCATCTTCAAAACTGCCAAAGAAGAAATCGTGAAAAAACAACGTTAAAAGAAGTTTATTGGGCAAATGTGACTATGATGCTTGATCTTCACAATATTTTCCTCCACTGAACTACATAATAATTTAACGTCTGTGAAAGCTATATATTCTATAGCTTGCCGAAGACCTGAACATCTCATAATTTACAAATGAGATGAGTGAATGCGAAATTTCTTTACAGACTCAGATATTATTGACAGGCGAACAGAAGGAAAATCGTGTGAATGAATGGTCGTCATGAAGCAAATTTGAACTTCATGAAAAAAATTACAACTGCAGATGAAAGTTGTATATATAGATATGACCCTGAGATAAAAATTCAGAGTAAGCAATGGAAGACGAGTGGTACCCCTCGTCCTAAGGAAGCATGTCAGTCAAAGTCGAACGTGAAGGTAATGCTCATTGTTTTTTTATAATGAAAGCATAGTGCGGTTAGAATTCGTTCCAAGGGAAACAACTATAAATTACGAATATTACAAGGGCCTACTGCAACGTTGGCCAAAGGGTGTACGAAAAAAGAGACCAGAAAAATGGGAAATGGGGTGATTTCCTTCTTAATCATGAAAAAGCCCCATTCCATACCCCGCTTCTGATCCGAGAGCTTTTTGCCGAAAAAGGGTTCCTCTCTATCCACATCCACATTACTCTCCAGTCTCTCTTAGCACCATGCAATTGTTTTAAAAATTAAAATCGTGCTGAAAGGAAAACATTTTGACACCCCTTCCAAAAGAAGATTTCCAGAAATGTTTTCAATCATGGAACCTCCATTAGGATAAGTGTACGCTAATCAAGGAACGCATTTTGAAGGAAATTAAGTCAAATTTGTTGTAAGTATTTTTTTAATTAATAATGTGAGTAAATAATAATATTTATTCACCATATTTTTTGATCACACCTCGTAAAATAAAAACAAAATCACATACAGTGAGCGATAAGTGGATAGATATTTTGAAATCAAATTGAGAATCGATTAATCAATTTTAGGGTCCGGTACTTCATGCTGAAAAACCTAACCTTCTATTAACCGAACTTTCTTCAGGCCAAAATAAGGTAACTTGCGCTTCTGCTGTTGCCTTCTGCCGATTTTCTCAGAAGTTGTGCAAGTTATAAAGTAAATTAATTTAAAAATTAAAGAAGGGATGAATAAAGTCTACATTTTTTTTATTTAATGTCTAAAATTGAAGGTTATTTGAAAGGGCTTGTTATGAGGAATACAAAAATATTTTTTTTTATATTTTTATATCGTATATTCGAAATGATGTTACAAGAAAATATTCAAAAAAGAGCATATCTTAATTTCCAAAATTATTCCAAGAAAAGTTATTAAAAAAGAGGGTTGCTAAAATCTAAATAAGAGATATGGGAAAACTACAGCAATTATCCAAAATCCTATGATATTTTAAATATATACCATATTTTTAACGTGTGAAAGATATGCACGGAAATTTTGTTACAAAAATGGTACACATTACTTTTATTATATTTCTAAATAATTTAATAAAAGTAATGTGTACCGTTAAATATTTACTCGGTCACTACATGCATGTTGTTTAATAAAAAAGAATTCTGTGGTATATGTTCAATTTCCATGGTCAGATCTAACCAAATATTTATATATATTATACTGAGTATGTAAAAATAAAAAAGGAATTATTGAAACTGGATTTCGAGTCGGTTAAAATAAATAAATCGCTCTTTTAAAGCCAAAATGTCGTTCAGTAAAACTAAAACAATATTTTAGGTGTTTCAAATCAAGTTACACACTAAAATTCATTTCCCAATTACTAATAAAACATAATCCATTTTAAAAGAACCAAAGAGTTGGTTTTTAAAATATATTTGCAACAATAGTTAGAAAACGTCGAAAGTGAATAATTTTGAATAAAACTGCAAAAAGAATATATGAGTTCTAACAGACCTAGTTTAGGCCCATAGATAGGTGGACCCACAAATTTTAATAAACTTTATATTTGTTTCTAGCCAACAATTTCCAAGTTTTTTATTTCTCCCTTCATTATTATCCTCTATACACCGAACTCCCAAAGTTGACGCTCTATAAAAAGTAACTTATAGGTTTTGATTATCAACCAGTGAGCGAAATTGATGATTTTAGATATTAAATATTTCAGATAACAGTCACTATTGAATCCACAAAATTAGATATTCCTTATGAGTACTATGGAATCGTAAACGAAATTTCCCTTCTGCTAACATGATGTGGCTAAGAAATAAATTTTCGTCCGTATGTTAATTAGAAATATTAAACATTTCATTATGTGTAGATGTTTTAAAAGCGTTTAATTAAAATTGAATAACATATTTGATAATTTAGTTCAAATTTATTGGAATGTATCCATCATAATTAATAAAATGTGTGAATCGTTTAAAGTGATTACTATATATTTTGAATTAAGAGGTAGCGATAATTTTGACAAGAGTAAAACTTTTAAAATGTAAACTTGTCAATCTGCTTCTGTATTGTATTAGCTAATTACATCGTTTATGTTATGTCGAAACGATAAATCCTAAATTCCAAAATAACGAATGTCAATTGCAGTATTTTTAAATGAAAAAATAGTTTTGAGTGTGTAATATGATGTTTTGAGTGTGTAATATGATGTTTTGAGTGTGTAATATGATATTTTGAGTGTGTAATATCATGTTTTGAGTGTGTAATATCGTGTACATTTTATAAATTGCAATTGTGACTTGACATAATTAAGATTTTCAATAGCTTGTTTTTCGATATCGCAATATTTTATTTTAATGTTGACATTTACCTTATTCTTACTATATTTATTCAATGTAATACATTAATTCTTAATCTTTCTATAAACTGTCATATTTGATTTATAATCGTAGTATATCGTTTACACTTTGATAATATTAACACACATAATTTTGTGTAAATTTACTAATATGAAATCATTCGCATAATTCAAGTTATAATCAGAAACTTAAAAAAAGTCTAAATTGGGTAATCTGTAGTTATTTTAGCCAACCTTAAACGTCTATGTATATGAACCATCCATCCAATAAAGCTATCCTGCGAATTGAAATGTAAAGTGAGCGATTTCTAAAGCACCGATCAAGTTGCGGTTGCTATCACATACCATGTTCACCTCGCCTTGTTACTCGCTGTCAAACTCTTGGGAGTCATACTTGAAGAGGGTTAATCTATTATGACATTAACCTTTCATAAAAGGAGAGAGGACTCGAACGATATTTGTCAGTGCAGGTAATATATGACTGCCTTAAGGATGGTGGTTAATATTGGCACCTTATTCAATACAGATTCCATTACATTATTACAGATTCCATTACTTTTTTTCATGAAAATTATATTTAACTTAGGACATTAAATATGACGACGCCTATGGTAGATGGGGAACTTTTTCCTACTAAATCAATCTCTACCGAGCAACTACTATATAAGAAGTACATATAAACAAATATTGTCATAGTAATTTTTCATCACGGAAGAGTAATGCGAATAGTTTGAGTGTAATTATAGTCGGACCGTTTTATTTTATTGTTTATTGCATTTATGTAGTTACTAATTTACTTCTTGCTATAAATAAATGAGTGAAAGTTCTGATTTTTACAATGTGAAAACATTTTTTGTTTGATTTGATTTTCCTTTTCGAAGTAGCAGTTGCTGTTATACAAATATATTTGCATCTATCTAAGAATGAACTACTGTGTATATTGAATGAAATACCGTGTCTATTCTTTTTTTATATATTTTTTCCACAATCGTGTAGGCAATCGCTACAAATTTAGGTCTGGGCTGTACGAAGTGCAAACCATTAATTTCACTTTGAATAAAATTATAGAGCAGTGTCATGTTTTCGTAATATTACTTCTAAAGCTATTATTCAAACTGAAACTCCGGGACTCCGCTTGCACCAAGTAACGGAAAATTAACTTCTTCTCATTAATTAGCATATAATATGAAGCCTATTTTAAACTTTATTTTCCAACAATATAATTCTAGTAATATATGTTGATTTTACTTTATATAATATTTATAATAACGCCTAACCTCTGCTGAATAGAAACTTATTAGTTCATAATGCTTCTGTAAGGAAGTGAGTAGGCTGGCATGATCTCTTTATATGCTTAATACCAATTTTATTTAGCTTCATTTTCTCTCTAATAAGGTTTGCTTTATATCTACATGCTTAGCCCTTTTGTATTAAGATTAAATGTAAACTTAAGAATAGTTTATCTAAATATATAATAGAAACCTAAAAACACATGGAGATTCTCAATTATAGACTCAATTATAATAGGCATTTATTACGAAACCATTTTGATATGCTTATATCCCTAAAGAAGTAAAATGGGGGAATGAAAAATCAAAAATTCTAACCTTTGCAAGAATTCTATACAAAATAAATAATTAAACACGTTTTACATTGTTTCTGGATATCAAGCTTTAATAAATAAAAATGAGATATTAAAATTTGTATTAGAGCAACATGATTAGATGGTTCTGCTTTATGTAATGTAGATAGGCGCTAAAGAGCGATGACAACAAATAAGTGATCGGGGTAAATTCTTCAAAGTTTCTAAAGTAAATAAAAATAAATAAAACTGTTTCTATAACTGGTAGTTTTTCGTGGCATGTTTATTTCTAAACTCATCTAGCTACTTTATTATTTTATGCTACCCTTTAAAAGAACTTTGTTAACCAAGAAATAATTTCAAATGCCTAACTTAAATACCATATTAACCAACTTAAGGCGATACTTACATATGATATATGCAACCAAGATTTTCATTAAAAACACTAATTTCTTGTACGTATTTATCATATTCCTACCGTCCTCACTACCAATACCATGACTTAATCTAACTTAATGCCACAAGTATTTAGTCTACATTGTATAGTTACTGATGGAGTCTGATGTATATACCTGCGTATGGGTCATACAAAAAATACGTTCAAATTATTAGATGAACAGGTATGTAATCAAATTTGCTGTTTATTGGTTTGCACATGTCAATTCGCAAGATTTCTCTAAGATATCTTTGTACTGCTTAGAAATAATTGTTAATATTTTAATATTAATTCTTTTTCCCTTATTCTCATTAAAATAATAAATTCCAGAGTGCGTTTTTTTGTTTATTCCACTAATCTTCACGAAAGTTATCTTACATGTAGACGTAAATAACCGAACGCTTTTAAAAAGAAAAATCTAAATCCACGCCAGCGAAGCCGTGAGCAAAAGTTAGTAAAATTGACACCATGTATATTTTTCTACCCGTTATTTGCAATAAATTTAGATTATTTAGTGGAAAAAGCTGCAGTATGTTTTTTTTGACTCAGCCAAATTATATCCTCATCACCTATCATGAATATATAGACCGTATTTTATTTCTTAGAGTCCAAATGTGCTGTAAAGTCAGAATAAGAAAATTATTGCACCGATTAATTCACAATCAGAATTATACACATATTTATATAGCCAAGGCTTTAGTTATATACACGTAGCTAATTAATGTATTTATTGAGCTATAACTAACGTAAAAACTGACAAAAAAACAATAATTTACGGTAAACAATTAGTAATTTGATGAACAATTAACAGCCCTGATCCGCAAATTAGTATGCACCCGAGGTTTGATTTCCATCCATGACATATAATCCATGTTCATCGTATTAGTACATAATGATCGGCGTTTTCAACAGAGTAGCTAAACCTAATTGCATCAGTTATGAATTCGACCGTTCCTGATTGCGTCGTATAATTGTTAAGTAATGCGTGGTAATGCATATTTTGCTCTTTCAAAATCTGTTACATTTTCTTTTACTTCCTTGTGATCTACGAATAAATTGTGAAGATGGCTTTGAAAGCAGGAATAGCGATTGACGGCCGTATCAAATTCTGAAAGATCCAATTCCCTCTTTTACAAATTGGAGTTTTCCGGCACAAGTAGCATGCGAAGAATTTCAATATAAACTCATGGTTCATACCCATTATTACAATTTTGCTATTTTCGAACCATTTGAGCTTTTTCATTAGGAGATTTTACGATATCCCAGAAAATGTGTAGGCGTAAAAATATTCCGTAAAGTAGTGGCATTTTTCAAGAAACAGTCAACTTTATTTTTGCCACAATTTATTAGAAGTTATGAATCATTAGAACTCTGGTACATATTGAAAATATCACTATTAAAAGTAGAGATACTCGTATATTCGGAAGTTACACGTTTTTAAAAATTTCAGAAACAGATTGCAGATTAACCGTAAACCCATTTTATTAACTGAATTAACAGTATTGAATAAGTAATTATTTTATCAGCTACAGCATAGATGAAGCAATATGATTCCAAAGTTATTCTCAGCAGCCATAACGGAACCGGATCGATTCCTAGATATCCAGGTCAGCAATAATCCTCATAATCCCTGTTTACTGTGATCTTTTTCGATTTCTATCCTTTGTTTATTGACGGTTCCAGGCGTATTCCTTAGATGCCGTCGATTCCCGTCGAATACAAGAAAATCATCTTGAATTAAAATATTCCATTTTTCTAAAACGTAAACGACAGTAAATTCTACACATGTACGATATAAGATAGTTTGTAGCTCAGCAAGATTTTAGGACCATATTGCAATGCTTTGACGACATTTTTCGAAATCAGAACTCTCTTAGAATGGAGTTATTTGAAAATTACAATTTTTACGATAAATGAACATTTATTTACACTCGTTAATTCAAATATTATTTTCGTATTAATATCGAAGAAGCTCGCGTGGCGGCGTTCCAGTAGCAGAACTATTCGAACTGCTAGCTCTGACGTTACGCGAGAAGAGAGATAAACTCCGACTCTTGGGCCGATCGTGCCTCTCTATCACTTGTTCCGCGCTCTAGCTTGCACGCTCAGGCTCAGGCGGAACGTGACACTTTTTCATGCGTGCAGCCGGTGTTAATCGATTTATAAGACGTTATCACGTCAAAAATAAAAAATATTTTATTTGTGGCATTCAAAATTTTAGGCAACGATACTAATTTTAATGATTTCTAAAAACTAACAATGCCTTGAATATCGTAATTTTCACTAAACATATCATACATCTAAAATTACGTATTTTATTCAGATAGTTCAGAAGTCTGGTATTTCCCACCCAATTTCAATTTGGTTATAATTCCCACCCAATTTAATATCATTTTGGAAGAGATTACGTAGACCTTTGTTAGTTTGTGTATATTCATTCTGTAAAATTATTTACATGAAAATTTAAATAACTTTACTGAATTGTTGTTACACTTGCACTTGCATACAGCAATTGTTTCACACCCAATTTATATTTCTGTTTTAATATTTTATTAAAACTAGTTACATAACTAACGATTAATTTGTTTCTAAATTAATAAACTAAGAACTGTCCAAACTAAGACTTTTCCATTGAATCACTTATTGCTCTAATGTCTAGCAAGTTCAAATGGTTTCATTCTTTTGAGTCGTCTAATAATGTTTCGTACATTTAAGAGTCTGGATGCTTCTAAGTTAATGTGGTTTTTAAGTTTCTTTTGATGAGAACTAGCAAATCTACTTCTAATATCATCTACACAGACACGAATATACTAAGACACATTAACTACACACCTAAGCACTTCCTTTTGAAATGTTTGTATCATTTGGATATGAGACTTACTGGCACAGCTCCACAGTTGTATTCCATAACTCCAAACTAGGCGTAGAGCTTGCTTATACGAAATAAGCTTGTTGTATATTGAAAGCTCAGAATTACGACAAAACAACCAACATATTTTTCTGAAATTGATGTTGAGTTCGTCGCGTTTCATCTTAATATGTTCTTTCCATCGAAGCTTGGCGTCAAGAGCCATATCAAGATATTTAGCAGTGATAGCATATGGTAATTGAATGCCATTATTTGTTGTACTATATTTTTATTTGTAAAATAAATACGTGTTGATTTGGATTCGTTCAATTTAATACGCCATTTCTTAGCCCAAATGGCTACTTTGTTGAGAGTAGATTTCAATTTTCTAGCTATACCTTCCACAGTTTCTCCTACTGCCATTATTGCCGTATCATCCGCAAAAATGACTGTTGTACTTTATAATGTTGTTGGAACATAATTAATGTATAGCAAATACAAAACTGTTACTAGAACACTCTCCTTAGGGACTCCAGCCTTAATCAGCTTCAAGTTTGCATACGAGTCTTCGTATTTAACCCGAAAGTATCGATTAGTCAGATAAGATTTTAGGATTTTGAGAAAAGTAATCAGGAAGAAGTTATCTTAATTTGTGTAATAGGCCTACAAGCCAAATTCTATCAAATGCCTGCGCTACATCTATAACATGGTATCATTTGATGGGACTTTCACAATTAGCCTCGGCGCTATTAAGGAAACGGCGGAGTCGATTTGAGGTCAATATGATTTGTGAATCGCGTCTCCTCCGTCGATGGCTATCTGCTGCCGATATTAAGCCAAAGTCGGCACACTTCCTTTTTTGACTTCCTTTTGCCTAAAGAAACAAATAAAATATATGTTTCTCAAGCACATTATTAAAAAAAAAGAAATTACATTCATACAAACAAATTAATTCTATATTATTCAAACAAATTAATTCCGACTTCATCTTGGACGAGAGAATAGATCCTATGAAATAAAACTAGATTTTGTCATCACTAGCCGCACGGGAAAAAGGCACTGTTCTATTATATTTATATAAAATCATGCATTCGTATGTTGATTGGCCCTATATCCTCTTTCTACTCAACTTCAACCCTCGACTCAGATCCCGTATACCATTACAGAGATTATTCGTACTATAAGTTTATAACAAAAATACACCTTTTTATAACCCCATAATTAGAATGTGCCAATATTGTTCCTCAACATTTGTCCTCGGACATTTTAATGAACCCTCTGTCTGATGAAGAAATTATTAACATTTAAAAAGGAAATACAAAATATATTATTTATAAATTAAAACCAGCTACGATAGAATTAATGTTTTATTCAATACGTAGAAAATAATGTATATCTAAGTTAATACTAACTTTTATAATTGATCAATACATTTTGTAATTTATTTAATAACACAAGTAACCCTTGAAAATATATACTTAAATACTCTAACCATTTTCTTTACATATAATTAGAGTTATAGTATAGGTTCATACTCTGTTCTTTTTATAATACATCTGCGTTACTGTAACTTGTTTTGTGAGCCTTTCAATAAATTAATAAATACATTTTATTTTCATTACAAACGTGAACATTGGACTGTGCTTACCCTTTTATTAATAATATTATTATTATTATTATAGCAGTATATATCTTGGCATTTTTTTCATATTCACGTGTGTTCCGTCAATGCGATTATTTTTAATTACATCTTTCTAAGAGGCAAATCTCTTAAATATCTATTTCCGTGTAGTTTCTTTTTCTTGTATTGATTTTACTACTTTTGTTAAACTCAATACTTTCAGCCAAATCAAACGACAGAACTGTGTACAATTTGATATGTCAATTAAACATGTGCCTGAAATTAACTAATTATACTTTTTTTAACGCTCTGAACTTCTGATTTTGAACGATAATTTAGATTCGTGTCATATAACATCAATGGGCGGTAAATCACAATCTGTTGCCCCGATGGGTCCGGTAAAATTTTGCCGAATATAAACAAATGCCATTATTGTCACACGTCCGAATTTCGACATCACCGATGATATCCAAAAATTATCAAATGCACCCGACTGACTCACTGCAGGTAATCATCTATTGAAACAAATTATTTGATATAGATCTTATCGTTTGTATACCAATTTTAGACGGTACAAGATACAAGATACAACAGTTAAGTAACGTCAAACTCCATAAAATATGTTCAAATATTTCACTTCAGATCTGATTCAACACCTTAATTAGTAAAATATTAATAATTATTATGAAAATAACTAAAATAACTTCTCCATGTCAGTCAATTCATGTTTTCTTCAAATGGACATATTTGTTATGATAGTGAACCTAATATTCTGACCAAGGAACACATTCATTAATAAAAATTTGTAAAAAATTTAGCAGGCTGTATGGCAAATACGACGTGTAGTACATCGTCTATGCGGCGCGACAGCCTATTACGTCGATATACGTTGCCAAATATGAAATGGCAGACAAAAATCTACGGGCTAAATATACTATTAGACATGTTTGCATAAAATAAAAAAATATCACAATAGCAACTATACGCTGAGCAACTATACACATATTTTTTTTATTTTACATTTATTTGCGTTACATCGATTAAATTTGCGGTGATCAACATGGATTTCATTATTAGACATTCGACAGTGAACGTTTCTCCTCTTGGCATCTCGTAGACAGATGGTAATCCGCACGAGAATAAAATTTCATGTGTAAGTCCTATTTCAGGGGAGTACGCCAGGGTAAAATCGTTTTTGCTTTTTGCTATCTTAGAATTGAAAGTGAAAAATTCTTCCTACTCGTTTTTTTTCCTTTTTCCTCAAATATTTTTCAGATGAACTGTTCTTGAATGAAGTCTTGCGAACAGGCTGCGATTCGACGATAGCAAATGATCATGGTGAGTGACTTATAGTCATTTAATGACATAATCGATTAGGGAATTAGATTTATCCCGTCAGTCTTTCATTGGTATTTGGCTCATGATACTAGAAAAATCATAACGCTAAACTAGAGGAATTTTTAATATCTTCAGGCATTTATGGCTTAAAAAAATTCCTTAAATGAATTCGAATGATAAGAAAATACACAAATTCGTATTCACTTAACATCTCACCGCAAAATCGTTTGACTGTGAACCAAGGTGAAAACGAATCCTTTCAGTTTTACAGTTTACTTAAAATACCTACCTATTTTTTATGACTGCCTGTCGAAGGCGTTCAGAATAGTCACCTTCCCAATAAACGAGTAATGAAATTTTGTCTTCGCTCGCTATCCTCAGGTGTAAACAATTCAAACCCCATTCTCTTGCTTCGTTTATGTTGGGATCGCACGTTTGTATGCAAGTTTTTATGGAGAATTCCCGGAAGATTACTTAGAAATAACTTTTTTAAAACCTACCTTTTTATATTGAAGTTTCTATTGGATTGTATTTTCATTATGAACATTTGTTTTTACTTAATATTAAGTCGCAAAACCCTGTAGATGACAGGATGTCATATTTTTCCATTTCCATATAATCATTATCGATAGTTATGAGCAAATATAAATAATTTTTAACATTTTAGACACGTTATGGCATACTTTCTAAATATTTCGTGTAAGATTTATTTACTTAATCTTTGTCCAAAAAAAATGGAGAAAGAAAAGTTTCAGTATCCCTTGAACTAATTCTAGTTATTTCATACATCAATATGTTTTTGGTGCTTTGAACGCAATCAGATAAAATGCGAATAAGTCCTATTTTTTCGACACTTCATTTTTTATTTGTTGATTAATCCATTATTAAAAACAAATTAAATAATTTATTGAAAAAAAATTAAAACTGGTTTAATACAATCTGGCATTGTTTTTACCCTATTTTAAATTTTTCGGCTTTACCTCCAAAGAAAAAAAAGAATGTTTAAAGATCATTTACGTTGCCTGGTATAGTAAAAGATCATATTAACACGCCTATTGCAGTGGCTAACACTTTAAGACATTTATATGGTAATTAAAAATGTAGTAAATACTCGATTATTTTATCAGTTTCAGATATTTTATGAGATTTCGTTTGAAAATTAATAATTATAAGGAACTCAAAAATATTTATTTATCAGAATCTAAAGCAGCATAAATTTAACATTTTTTTAATTATTTGCAAAAAAGTATAATAACTAAATAAAATATTTGCAACCAATATGTACTTAATTGAAGTTTTGTTTTTTAAAGTAATAAAAGAGATTATAAAGTACTTGTTGACAGTCAGGAACATTCCATTGGAAGCATACAAATTACATGATCCTTAGGAAAAAAACATTTGGGTGTGGCTGTGTCATGGACACGGCCGTGTGTTGTACGTGAATACGTCTACGTAACGGGTTTTTTTTTTTAAATAAATTATATTTATTTATGTATTTAGGATAAAAGCAAGGAAACAAATAATTATTGTGTTACAATAGCGTATAGGCCGACATTATATATTTTTGATAATATTTTTTTATTCTAACACCTTATTATATTCACTGTCACTACTTTAAAGTAAAGTTTTATATACAATCGATAGATTTTGATGACCGTGCACGATTCGTCATTGTTCTCGCTTATCGTAATGAATTCTTTGATCCTTTAGGTATCCAGTTGTATAATTTAATTTTTGATGTAGAAGATAGATTCGAAACTGCGATGCCAAACTCTATCCCCCGATTTTGTTATCATTAGGTTTTTTGGATTGCCTCCGTATGGTAGCAAATTTAAAGACGTATTCACATCAAAAACCTAGTTAATATATAGATAATTGATATCAATCGTGTATTAGTTCTCACTGTAGTAGTAAATATGGTCTGGCAGTAGATGGACTTGAAATCGCAATTAAGACATTCATAATAGCTTAAAATCAGTGATAATAATTTCTTGATGTTATAAGAATCATGTTATTTTCATTTTAAATGTAACGTCATCGATACTGTTAATATTTACCTGTAGCTCTTCAAATTGTAATCCAAATACAAATATAATCCTATTTGATGAAGTAAATAATGACGCACTGAAAAAGTTACAATTAGATTGTGAAAAATATTTTTATATTACCCTAATATGAGCGTATCATGTTAATACTCATGGGTTAAAAATCGAATTAATACTCTGGGTTTCATGAAACGGGGAAAATGTCAAAGAAAGTAAAGGAAGAAGGGTGTTTTCATGAAAACTTTTAGTGGCACATCACATCAGAAACTGTAGCTATATATGCACGTACGAATATGCTTATGTATGTGCGCATTTGCAATTCAAAAACTTACAAAATATGATGGAGCATCCGGTTGACTACGAGCTATCTTTATTTGATAGTGCTTATAAGAACAAATAAAACGATAAGTTTATAAGTTCGAAAATCCGATCCATCCTCGAGCTATGTCACCGAAAATTCTAAACCTCTGTCTCATAAACACTAATTGAAATGGAAATGGACAAGGCATGGCACGATATTTGTATTAGTCTGTAACTGTATTATAAGTTAGTTTTAGTTATAATCGCAAAAGTATTTTCGAAGGTAAAGATAAACAGTCAAATGTTTTTTCCTATACGCTAAAAATTTATTAGTACAAAGTGGGTTGAAATGGTTATATAGAGGACATAGATATTTTTTTCATAAAATTGTATTTCAAACTACGCTAATCCATAGTTAGATTACAGTTATCTAAATAAAAATTGTTAACTTATATATTTCACTAAACTTAATATCATCCGAAATTAGATATTATTTGCAGGATTTAAAACCCTTTCAGCGCATGTCTTTGAATTTCCATTCAAAGCTAAAAATAGAACCAAATATTAATTTTAAATGACTCAATTTATATTCTATTTTAATAAGATTCCCTCTGGGAACATAATATTTAATTAGTTCTCAAATAATGTTTAAAAGTAGTGGAAAATATTAACCTTTATGACAAATAAACAATTTATTTAACATAATAAATAAAATTTTATAGTTCCACCAAAAGACAAAATATATGTGTTCATTTTCTAGCATGATTTTTTAAATTTGCCTCGGCGATCAAATTGAAATTTAAAATGATTACAAAAAAGACTCCAGTCATCGAAAAATACATTAAATTAATAAAAATGTAGAAAGAAAAATGTCTGTAGTTGATTTAAAAAAAATGTCATTTTATTTATAGTAAAATCAAAAATATTATTACGGTACAAAACACACATTAAAAAAAAGGTTAGATAAAATTAGACCTTCGTTATTTTGAACAGTTTCATAAAATTCTAGAAACACTCTTTACGAATTTTCTCTAATTTTAAAATTACGCATGAATAACTGATATTATAAAATAATAAAGATCTAATTATAAAAACTGCTCTGAAATTTCATTATATAATAAGACTGAAGGTAACTTGAATATAACTTATCATTCTCCCGTACATTAACAGAGCTTTTGAACGTGAATTCACCTAATTAGATTATTACATTACATAAGATGAAGTCATTATAAATATATCTTGAAAGTCTACCTTCATTGCTAATTTTCTATATGTGTTACCTTATAGATAGATTCGGATATAATTAATAAGAAATAATTTTTTCTCTACGATGTATGAATTTGTTTTGAATGCGAATTATGTTGTACGTTAAAATACAATCTTTACCTATCTTTATTTACATTTTAAAGACAATGTTGATAACATCTTTCGCATGGAGAAGACATATTTCATTCTGTTCTTAAAAATATTATGCTGTTTTAAAAAAATATTATACTTTATAATTTTTATTTCTAAGAATTTTTAATTACAGTATTCGACATTTATCGATCATCTCTAAATATATATTTTAAAATAATACGTAAGTACGTTTTTGCCTCATCTCTAGGCATCATGTGCCCAATTGTTAGCGAAACGTCATCTAAAATCTAAGAAGCTTGATAATGATATGAAAAATGTCGATGACCTGATCATTCTCAAAATATTCATGAAATATGAATTTTACCAAAGAAAAATACTCACATAATAATGGGAAATATGTTTTTCGAGATATACACTTATTAATGAAGTCGTCATTCCATAATTCGAGCGCATATATAAACCGTGTAAAGCCTTAGCACGTATGGTAAACAAATTTAGGTCTTTACTTTTGGCAATTACTGTAGACGAGTGATCTTAGTTGATGCTGCAGGGGATAGATCTGATTTTTAAACTGGTGACTGAGACTTTGTTATTTTACTCACTTATGTTATGTCATATTTTTTTAAAAATATTAAATTAATAAAAAATAAATCTGTTACATTTTCAAGCGATTTTCGAAATGCTAAAGAAATTTCTGGAATATATCTTGTAGGATATATGAAGTGTGCAGCGTTTGGTCTTTTGTTTAGTTAGCAACTCTGTATTAGGAAAGAAAGAATAAAGAAAACATAGAAATTTTATGAAGAGAATTTGGAGTGTTTCCGCTTCATTAATTTTATGTTAGATCGAAGAGCGAATAAAGCAACACGAACTATACACTATGAAAGTTAAAATGTATTCTCCGGTGATAAATCTAAATATCAGTTCTAAATATTAAAAGTTGGAAATTTTGATTTTGTGATAATCTTTAAATAGATCCAATGTTAAGTTTGCATTATCTAGCAAAAAGTAACAACAAATTTTAAACGTTTTTTTTCACTTTTGTGTGAGCTTTTTTCTCTCTTCACACATCACGCAAGGAGTTCCGAAAGTATTTCGATGAAGGTTTTACTGGTGAATTCTATTGAGCCTAGGCTAATATATAGGCTATGTCGTATCACAATTGATCAACTAAAAAGAAGACGTGAAAATTTGATACTTAAACATAATTGTACTCACATAAGAAAAGTTTACTTTCATAATTAACATAAAACAAAAGAGGGATTTTCATGTATTATATTGCAGTTAACTTAATAATATTTTCTGTAAGTCTACACGTGATCATAGTTGCAGTACAGCTGACTCCTAGGACAACCAGCTATAAAATGAAAATTCTTTCACATCATTCTCACGTCTAAAAGGGTTGCAAACGGTGTGCATAAGATGCGTCGCAAATACATTAAAATATGATGTCAATTCATTAAAGTCGACTGAACATATCTATGATAGACACATTTTAAAAGTTCTTCACAACGATCAGATTAAAACCCAGCCAGAAACTCCAGAATACATCTGGATAAAACAATTTTAAAAAGTAGGTATATGACGTAAAACGTGTCCTCTGTCAAGGTAATCACAGCACAAACTATAAAGGCTGCAAAATATACAGAGTGCTTCAAAATTTCAAATTTTCAAAAGCACCAAAACGCAGGAATAAACCTACAGAACCGTCAATTCCCACAAAAAGTCTAAACTTACAAACCGTGAAGAAGTATCACAAAGTACCTCACAACGGACATACAGATATTCATTGGTTAACAAGCAGCTACCTATAGAAAATAGTAAATCAAATGACATGTATGAGATACTTACTTTAATGAAACAAATGATGCAACTGTTGTCACCATGGTATACGGTTTTTGACAGCTCAGGGCATCGTTAGGACCCAGGTTCGATTCCCGGCCGCGCAACGGTCGGTGCTGAACTGGTTTTCTGGTTGGCTATAAGAAATTGCTTTCGTAGTAATAAGTCAGCCAAATGTATCAATTGTATACATTAAAGTATATAAGTAAATAAATAATAAGTTAACCACTCTGGTAAACTTAACACTAGTCCTCACGATGAAACTATGAAATATTATTGCTTAAAAATAGATTTATAGAATACCAACGGGCTGACACAAAACATATTAGAGGTGAAAAATATCTACAAAGACAAAAAATGATATCTCGTTAGTCACCGAAACTCATTTCACAGTGAAGAACCATTTTTAAATCCAAAACTATAAAACATATTACACGATGCATCCCGATGGACTTACTCAGGCAGGAAGTTCGCTAACTGTAAGGAGTAATATAAAGAATCATAAAACAGTATCGTATCGCACAGAGGAAGTCCAACCAACAAATATAATTATTTAGAGTTGGGCTGAAAAGTTTCTAATATCTACTGTCTATAACCCACCCAGATACTAGCTTAAGCCGAGTGACTACTAAAAGTTCTTCTCTACGCTGCGTCACTGATTCATCGCTGGAGGTGAGTATAATACTAAACATCAAGACTGGAGCTCACGTACTACAACAACAATAAGTCGCCAGCTGGTCATGACAATAGATAAACTGAATCTTGATGTTATTTCTCGTGGGCAATCGACTCACTGGATTACCAAAAAATACCATATGTGCTGGACTCCTTTGTATCTAAGGACGTTTCTAGTAATTTATTTACAAGCAAAGCAAGCCCCGAATTATCCTCTAACCATTCATTAGTTAAAGAAGTATTATAAAGGAAAATCACATTAACCCCAAAACCGTGCAAGCTACACACACACAAGACTGGCTGGCAATTCTTTAGACTACTGCTGACGCAACGTTTGGACGTAATCGTGCTATTATAGATGGATGACATATTTCAGAGGTTATTGAACACCTTAATCATTGTTTTCAACAATCAGGTTGGTGTGCTACTCCAACTCGAAAGGATCGGAGGATCGAAATCATGTACCAGAGTGCCATGTATCTACTGGAAAATTTGGTTGATAAACATAGAACTAGAAAGAAATGGTACGAAACACGTCATGACGCTGATAAAAACATTTGAATTACCTACAAATAAAATTAAAAATGCTTCTCAGCGACTGTAAAAATCGAGGCATCCAAATTATGTGAGGAGTTTAGGTGTTACAGTAATTTTAGACTACTAAAAAACTGAAATGTCCTATTTTAAACTGTCATTCCAAAAAAGTAACCAACGCGAAGTAATCAACTAATGAGTGGCTAGTAGCAGATAAAGCTTTAACATCCGCTGAGCACTTGAAAGATGTCTTCACATCAAATACTGTCCTGGGATCCTCCAAAACTCAAGAATCCTATTACAAAGTTTATTAAGAAGGAGGCAAAAATACAATCAAGGCACTAAATTCAAATAAAGCTCCTGGTTACAATCTGATAACAGCAAACATTTTACCAGAGAACGCCACTAAATTACTTACAATATTGTACAACGCTATTCTACGAAGATGTTCAGTTCCACTCCAATAGAAGGTTGGGCAAATAATAATGGTTCTCAAACCTGGCTTGAGACTAAATCATATAAGCCTGTCGGCCTACTTCCTATTGAATATAAGATAGTAGTAATATTAATTTAAATAAGGTAATATTAAGTATGGTAAATTCATAGGCTCGTTCAAAATATCGAAAACGCTTTTCAACTAAAATACAATTGTACTGTAGCTTTATTGAATATATCTCAGGCGTTAAAGCGTTACATGAAAGACACCTGCACAAAATAAGAAAGATCTACCTATAATGTTTGACAACTTTATAAAGTGATACCAGGACAAAAGACATTTTTTCGTAAAACAGGGGAATGTCTATATAAAATCCATGCAGGAATCCCTCGGGGTAGAATGATGGTCCCCACGCTCTATATCTTTTCTACATAGCAGATGCTCAAACTAGAGAGACGTTGTGACGGGTACCTCCGCTGACGGGACTGCATCCTGTGACTAACCATACTGCTCAATAACTTCAAACTATCCTCGACCGAATATCCTAATAACCCAAAGTTTGGAAAATTAGAGCAAATTAAAATAAATCTGTCCAAGTGACCTTCACGACTAGAAGAGATACGTGTCCCACTGTTACCCGCACTGGGTTCAAACTGATAAGTCTGGTACTGAGGAATTTATATGAACAGACTTTTTTTACCTTGATGAAGCACATTTTTATAAAACGCAGTGCTATGGTTCAAAAATGTAGAAAAATGTGCTGGCATGTGAAATGTATAAAACAGTCGTAACCATCACTTCGAAATAAATTGCTGCTCTCTCAATGTATAATCAAGCCTACATAGATATATGGCATGTAACTGTGGGAAACTGTGGCATAGTCAAACGTAGAAATGTAGTAATTAACAGAATTGTTGATTTAATTGTTAGTTTCATTGAATGTCACTTTCCTAGATGAAATAAGAACATTCATAAAATAAACGTACTTATTTGAAGATGTTTATTTTGTTCATACTTACGACAATATTTTATATAAAACTAAGATTTCTTAAAGTCATATATGATATGGTCATTAGTGATGAAATGACAAATTAACATAATTCAAATATACTTAAATACTTTAAATCTACAATAAGTCTTTGAGGACTTCCGTGGACCACCTAATTCTAAAATCAGATCAATTGGAATACATATTGAAATAAAACAGACGCCACGAAACAGATGAACACTTAGGTTGAAAAATACATAATCGAAAACTGGTACAAATGTAATGTTAAATATTAGCTTGTGTATTAAGAAATTCTCGATAGGTTTGCAATACGAAAAAATCGTTAATGTTACATTGTTAATATCAGAATTATCATATAAAAATATTATCCCTTCCATTGCGACTGAGGATCTAAAATTAACGTTAAAAAATAAACGTAAAAACAACTTTATCACCCTAACTCTTATACTTTCCGGCGACAACAGTAGTTTCGGTGACAATATGGCTATTTATCCGAAACCCTCATTCTCAAAGATATCAAAAATCATCTATGGGTCTTCCACAAAATGACTACAATTCAATAATGAAAATCAAGAAAGGAATGAAAGTATAGATTTTTTACCACTATAAAAGAGCAAAATATAAATTAAAGAATTAAGACTTACAACTGGCGGTGTCGTCGGATTTTTTTATTCAATGTACCGTAATGGACGGGAACATAAAAAATAGATTCAAAGAAATTCTATCAAGGGTACTTTTAAATGCACGTTTTTTAAATATGTCCTAAGGTCTAAGTCGGACAAATATGTGATTTATTAAATTAATTTTATTTATAAATAATTAAGTTTTATAACACGAGATATAAGAAAGGAAAAAAATAGCTAATAATCGACTGTGATGCTTTGAGACATATAAAAGTTCGAATATTACTTTTATTATTAGATTTTATTATAAATGAAGCAAACAATTCAGGCAATTATACACCAATACGATTATATTTTGTCAAAGTATAAATGTGAGACAAAATAAACTAGCCGCAAGAAGGTGAAACATTGTGATATGAAAAATAATATTGTTTCTCTTACATTTTTTATTAAAGGTAACATTACGTATTCCTTAAATTATAAGCTTATTATTCAATATTCAACAAAAACGAACGAAAAAAGACTGTAAGTTTCAGTATAGTGTTTGTTCTGCAACATCGTCAGGTCAAAGAATGATCGACAGGCTGAACTAACATCTTTACACGTTTAACAATTCACTCTACATATTGTGATGATCCAGATACTGACTGGAAAAAGTTTTGTATTTTTCCGTGGCCACTTGGTTGTAGTAGTGAAGTTTGAAGTTACATATATCCATTCACTTCAGTCTCTTGCTTGCTGCTTGTCTCTAAATTGAAAAATAGATAACACTTTGGCCGGTTGATAACCCTTCGTCCATCAAGAACTAGTGGTGGAACCAAGACTGAACACGGTACTTACTTCTGGTGTTATCCTACGATTCTGAACAATCTTCGCCCAAGTTCACTTTTATTTAGCTTTACAGAAAAATGTTTGCGAATGCATGTTTCACTTAGACTTAATATGAACTAAAATATAATTTACCCAATTTATCACAACATGACAATTTATCGAAAACCAAATTGTAACTTGCATTTAACCGAAGATATAAACAATGAGGGATATTTTTAAAGTAAACAAAGTTGATTATTTGCTCTAAAACTTATCATTCTCAAAGTCTTAATCTCTTTATATTTCATGTAAAATAAATTCCAAAAATCTGCTAGTTTTTTTTCGTTTTCTTGCACAAAAAAAATTAAATAAACAATTTCAAATGATTAAAATATAAGGGAAATAAATATTCAACATGGCTGTTTCGGATGATTAAGTATAAAGGACAACCAAAATTAATTTTGTAAAAAAGCAAGTGTTTATATTTTTTCATCCTAGGTTTCAGTAGTTTATTTCAAATCATAACCATACATATTCCGCTATATGTACATAGCAACTCCTTTTTACTGTGTTAATATTGTTACATTTATAACGCTGGATTAATTTTTTTGACGAGTTTAGATTTATCCAGAAAAGGTAAGTTGAGATAAAAACGGCAAGAATTACGAAAAATTAAGAAAAAACGGCATCTTTCGATTCCTTATTGTTATAACAATAGTGAAAACTCATCGCAATTATTAGGCTGCTCACGACAGTACTTAATTCAAGACTTTGGTCGATAAGCGAGCTAGACAAAATTAACGGGTTGGTAAAACACTTCCATTCACGGCTTAAGATTTTCTTCTATCAGTAAGCACAAGTTTAAAAATAAGACATACGCGCCATGTAATTGCAGATATGGCAAATATATTTTATAATGTCATTTTATGTTTCAATATTTTTAGGAATCTATAAAAGGAGTATCCACAATTTAAAATTTATTCTTCGTATAAAACTCGACATATGAACATATAGACTTAAGGAGATAGGTGGGAAAACATTTATGGACAATGGTTTCATGAACTTTTTGTTAAATCTCCGTATCTTAAGAATAATAACTTGTAATTAAGTCTACACAAGTGAATTCATATGGCGAGAAAGTTGTTATTTATTTCGCATAAATCAAATCACGATAAACTTTTTACATATTATTGTTAAAAAAATTAAAGGATATTTTGGTCAAGGCATCCAATATGCATGTTTAATGCACAATTTTATAATTTTTTTTGGTATGACGAAGAGCGAAATATTGAAAGAAATTAAAACGTATACGAAACTTTGAAAGTAATACGCTTGAGATTGATAATAGATCACTTAATATAAAAGTTGTCTTTCTGTTGAGGATTTTGAAAGTCAAAAATTATACTGTGAAAATGATAAAAATTATGTATAACTATGAGGAAGGAAATTATATTCAGAAGAAAATTGCTATTATATTCATAGCATTTTCCAATTGTTTTCGTGAGTTTTAAACGTGGAGGAAACCTTACAAGTATAAAGAATAAATGGATTGACATAATTTTTTTTTAAAATGATATTAGAAATATGCAAGATATTTCAATTTATTCAAAATTTAAGTGAGAAAAGGTGTATATCACAAGAATGAAGGTGAAAAATATAAAATACTAGCGGCCAGGTACGTGCTTCGCTACGTATAACGTTAAATATTAAAAAAAATTAATTGGAACATCAAATTCATTTATTCAAACAAAAAAATAATTTATTAATTGCTAGCTATTTTAAAACTTAATCCAAAACATTAGGATAAACAATATTTTTTGTTTTTCCATTTTGAGCATGAATAAACAAACGGCTGGGGGTGCCGACTCTGGAACAGGCAACATAAAGTTGGCCATGTGAAAAACATGATTCCTCCAAATTCACACCACAAACGTTAAGTGTTTGCCCTTGGGCCTTGTTGATGGACATCGCAAATGATAAATGCACAGGGTATTGTAATCGTTTGAATTCAAATGGCATATCAGGTGGAATCATAGGGATATGCGGTATCAAACAAACTTCTACTTTTGATTTTGCAGTTAAGATCGTAGCTTCAATCAAATTTGGCAATAACTTTTTCACTGGCAATCTAGTGCCATTACACAGTTTTGGTGGATTAATATTTCGCAATAATATAATCAAAGAACCAACTTTCAGATTCAAGCAATGCGGTGGCATACCAACAGGTTCCAATGAATTTAAAAATTTAATTGGATAATTCATTGCCTCATCTTGATTCATAACACTGTCAATTGATTTATATGTCGTGACTACACCTGGCAGTTTCGCTTGAATTTGAAAATTAATGGCATTGATATGAATGTTCTTCGGTGCTAAAATGGCGCGTTCTCTCAACCAATCATAATTTCTGTAATTCTGAAGAATATTCGGAAAAACACATTCAATCAATTCACCTATCGATTGCGCAATTGTACAAAAATTGTTCGGTACAGCGATCAATCCGTTGGTACTGTCGATTTGTATTTTCACATCACCAATTTCTAACAATTGTTTGAAAACTCATGGGCAGCTGGATCATTTTGTAGGTGAATACGCATATTAATGTTCAGTGTCAATTTTTGTACATATCTCCAAAGAACTGATGACTTCAAACAGGCATTTATTTCATCAGCAGGAGTTGATCGAGGAATGACAGGCAATGTTTGTCGAAAATCTCCTGACAGTAATATCAAAGCACCACCAAAAAGCTGTTGATTACCACGTAAATCTTGCATTGTTCGATTAAATGCTTCTATTGATTTTTTATTCGTTATTGTATATATATCCCATAAAATAATTGACGTTAATCGCAGAACTTTTGCCATAGCAGAATTTCTTGAAATATTGCAAGTTGGAGTTTCAATCGCCTGTACATTCAATGGCAATTTTAATGTAGAGTGTGCGGTCCGACCACCTTCTAATAATGTAGCAGCAATTCCCGAAGATGCAAGTGCCAATGCAATTTTCTGTTCCGATCAAAGAGTCGCTAAAATCAATGATATAACGAACGTTTTGTCTGTACCACCAGGTGCATCCAAGAAATATAATCCACCTGCATTATTGGAAACGGTATGCATGATTGTGTCATATACATGTTTTTGCTGAATATTCATTTTGGTTATATTCAGTTGTACAAATAAACGCAAATCATTAGAATTGAATTCCTGCTCACGTTGCAATTCACGATCAAACAAATCATGCATCTCACGATTTGGTGCGGTCATACCCAATTGTACTAATGCTTTATTTACAATCGTTAGACACATATCTTCAATTATTATCAAAGCTTCGTTGTACATTTCCAAGGTAATCAACAAATCAGGATTTCTTGCGTGATGACGCATACGAATTAAAATATCTTCTACCATATTATGTTCATATTTGTTCCATAATTCAAGTGGATTTGATGGTATACATGTTGATAATATAATGGCAAATAGCATTCGTATTTGTTGTGGATGAGCTGAAGTAGATGCATCTTGAAGTGTTGAATCCCAATACGCATCATCCTCCAACAATTGCAAGAGTTGACATGCTTCACGATATGTTTGACACAAATGACCGTTGACTGTTCTCAATTCTTGAAATGATTTTGGGCCATTGACGTTAACTAATAACAATCTCAAATAAAAACACTCAGCATTGTTTGGATGTACTGCATATATTCTCCCAATTGCATCTGTTTGGAAAATGCCAGGATGCCCATGGACTGCTATTCCTTGTTTACGTCTTTGAATTTTTTTCGAAGACTCATTCCATGTGTAATACTGAGGCACTTCAGAATATAACAAATTTACCGCAAAATAATCAGTTTTGCATGATTTGAAAAAAGCTGTCAACGTAGTCACTAGTGGTTGTGCTGCTCTTTCCAATACATTTGCTACATTAAAATAAACACGTTGGCCATTCTCAAAATGCACAGCCAAGTGAACAACCACAGGATGTCTTTTGTGCATTATACTAATATAGCGCCCCATTTGATACTGAGTAATTTCATCATTTCTATTATCACCAGCAACACCGAAAACAGCCATATCGCTCCCTTTATTTACATACTTGCAAATATATTTAATGGATTTGACTGAATTACAATACTCCACATTTATATGAGCATTGAATATTTTCGATAATAATGGACAATACCGAACCACCCAACGATTATCAACTTCAACGTCCTGGTTACACATTCTAATGATTGCCGTTTTGCCATTATAATTAGGTGATCTACGTCGATACAACGGATATCCGTCATTGCCCGTTATTGTGTCTGAAGTCAATTGCATTGGGTATCGTTTCGAACACTTTCCATCAATCATACATGGCGAATTCATATTTAGTTCACCGCACGGACCATGTATAATGTTTTTAACGACAACTTGAAATAACTCAGGATCAACAGTTTGATTATGAATTTCAGCTGATATGACGTTATCGATTTGATCCGGAGTTATTTAATGTACCAGCCAAATTAATATATGTGCATGCGGCAATCCCCTTTTTTGCCATTACATGGAGTACATATGGCAACGCACCTCTCCAAATACACATAATTTCACAATTAAATCCATAAGTGCTTTCAATGTTGGCCGAAAAACACGTGCTGTAATGTCATGACGATCAGTTGTCGACTGTCCTTCAAATAAATTGTTTTTGATATCATCGCACTGCGGATTACATGTGAATGTAATGAACAGATCCGGTCGACCGTATTTTCGTACATAAGACATTGCGTCTTGTGCATATTCGTTCATATTCCGTGGGCTACCAATATACGAAGATGGCAATATAGTTAAACGTCCGATGTCATTAACATTAGCATCATTCGCTATCGCATCTTGCAAATGAATATATTCTTTGGATCTTATTGTTCGGATCTTGTAGATGCTTGGTTGAAACGAATAAAATTTAGACGTTCAGTTTCTATTTTCGCATACATATCAACGATGTACTGATGATATAGTTTACCACATCTCAAGATATAATTTTGTTCTTGTGGACGAACCATCAATCGATACGAATACAAATTCATAGCACTAATTTTTTTCTGTACATTTAGACCTGAAAATAAGTGCAAAAATTTAGAAATTTGTACAAATCATGAAATGTCAACACACTGAAAATAGGTCAATTATTTACCTGTTCGTGGATCAATCATTGGTATATTGATATGGTAGCCATCGTCACCTTTCCAATGCAATATTGGGTATTGTAATGCATCGTAACTACGATGAAGTTCCGAAACACGTTGCAATTGCTCATTTCTGCGATGAAGTACATTATCACGGGATTGAAACTGATCACTAAGAATTACAATTGCAACCTCATCAATTGTCGGTGCATTGAATCGCCTTTCATGCTCTAAAAAAGGTGTTTTATCCCTTATTACGATTTTGTGACTATCAGATGGCATATGATCGAGAGCAATTTTGAACAATTGAACTAATGCGTTATGCTGATGGAAAAACCTATGTATGTAGCTCACGAATAATTTCTGGTCTTTTATTTAAAACAATTGCACAACGTTGATCCAATTCACGATTTTCATCACCAATAAAATAAATTTGCAAAAATTTAAGATCAGCGTCGGGGTATGGTAATAACGAACCAGCTTGATGATAAATCTGGCCCTGAATCTGTAACATGTATGCAATTTTAGATAGATGTTGTATCATAATTTTTATCATTTTTATCATAATTTTAGGTAGATGTTGTATCATAATTTTTAAAACTGTCGAATACTTTATGATTCATATTGATATAAACATGGGACAATCCTGTTGAAGTATTTACCTTAAACGTCGGCATAAAATTATCTCTAATAATTTTAGTAGCACCAAAAGAAGTCATTTGAAATGCCGAATTGTATTGTTGAATATGACTCAAAAAGTGCTTCGACTTTTGATATGTCCCAAAAATTAATGAATACAATGGTTCGGGTGGAGTTTCTAATGCTGGCAATCTCACTTTGGCAGTAGCACAACACATGCCGGGCGTTTCACCTGGAAAGTTAGCCGCATCACAATATCGACATATTACGTCCATCATTCCAATGTATCCGTACACACTATATTCAATCTGACTGTTGTAATTAAAAGCAGCACGCATCATTTCAGCCAAAACAGCACGACGTATTCGTGATCGCCGTGCAAGATTCAGTACAGGTACAGGGTCAACAGATCTATTTCGTGCATTACGTTCACGCTGCGATGCATTAGCTTGTGCGCGTTCATCTGCAGTCTATGATCATCTTAGTAAGGCCACATCATTTGCATTACGCGTTCGGCGTTAAAAAAGAATAAATCAAATTAAAAAAATAATTGCTACATTAATAGCAAAAACATAACACAATATGTTTTTTCAAATAAAGAAACACACATGCATACATGTAATTCACTTCAACAGTTCAAAACTTACCGTTTGTGTAAATGCGTTTGAAAATTTAATTCATAGTGCATTTGAACAAAAAATATAAACACAAAGCTATAATTATCGCTGACAATTTGCTTTAATAGAACCACGTCCAAAATGAAATGACCGCATGAATGACATAACAACATGCTTTTACTGTCAACACTGAAAAAAGTTTCAATTTGACAGCACAATCGCCATCTGAAAAAAGGTTCAATTTGGCAGCAAAATCCCCATTTACAAAATGATCCGCTATTTATTGAATTCGGTTGTTACAAAAAATGTGATAAATGAAGAAGCACTCTACCCATTTTGTGCAAATTTCACATGAACCATCTACTAAATAGTCCGAACAAAGCCTCAACATTTGGTTTGGATAGGTGAGCCCATTCTTGAGTTATAAAGTTACAACGAAAAGTGGCATTGATTTTTATATATATAGATTAAAATTATGATGGAAATTCTAACTACTTATCCTATTCACAATCTATATCACAAGAATGAAGATGAAAAATATAAAATATTAAAATTATGATGGAACTTCCAAATACTAAATCTATTATACACGTTGCCTAATATAAGCTAAAAATTAGAAGAAGAAGAAAAAATTTAAAATCAAGTTCAAGACCTCTGAAATAAAGGAACTATGCGTGAATAAATTTCAACATGGAGTTACTCAGTATACAATATACTAAAGAAATCTGATGCTTCAATATTAAATATAGAGTGATTATCGAAATTGCCATTTAAATAAGCAAAATTTTTGAAAAAAATATCCCTTACCTATAAGGAATAGGTAGAGCTTAATATTTTACTACCATTGATCTTACAAGTGGATACCATCAGGCAGAAATGGAGCATAACGATTTAGAAAAACTATAGTCACAATCTACTAGTTACTGAATTTTTTTCAAGATAACGTTGCTTCTTTAAAAGGCGTTTGCGATCTTTAAAGTGAAAAATATTTAGTACATTTAGATGACATAATAGCTTATTCTCTTTCATTAAAAGATCTTATATTTAAACTCCAAAAAGTATCTGAAAAATTGAGATAGATTAATATAAAATTACAAATAACAGAATTTTTAAAAACACAATTCGAATTCTGACAACATGAATTCTGGAAAATCATGAAAAGAGATTAAGTCTAGCAAGATAACACAGTAAAAATGCAGCAATAAAGTTGCACTCGATGTAATAGATAAATTTATACAAAACATTTACCAGTGAAGTAATTCCTAGGTGTTATTTGTATTGACAACAGATGCTAGCGAAATAGCTTAAGGAGTAGTCTTAAAATAAAAAGCAAATAATATTCAGAAAACATATCATTTGCTTCAAGCATTATGTTTGAAACAGAACAAATTTAAAATAAAAGTAAACTTGAACTATTAGGAATCATATAGGCTAAATTTATATAGATGAGACATTTTGTGGGTCAGATATGCATAACATTCCATACATTACAACAGTACCAAACTACGTTCAAATTTATGTATAGAACCTATGCATGGAACTTTACAAGAAATATTCAGAATATTACAGGACAAAATATAACTAAGACTAGTAAACTGGCGTATAAAATTACGTTACTTAAGCAGATTATCTTTGGATATGTAGAACATAAAATGCCCCTATACAAAATTAAAGATACAGATGTGTGTATCTTTAATTTCATACAGAGTAACTGTCTAAAAAATCAGTAAGAATAGAACCACAAATAATTCTTTGATGACTCTGTAGAAGTAAGAAAACAGTTTCGCTTTAAGCGTCAGACAATAGAAAATTGCTACAGAACGGGACGCAAAAGAGAATCAAAAATTATTGCTAGTAAATATTCGAGTCTTATTGGACAAGTGATATTAACAAGTTGCTATTAATGCTATAGTAAATGTTATTTGCCTTTCAATAAATGAATATAATTTAGAGTGTGTGGAAAATTGTCCAGGAATGGATGGTGTTTTTTATCGATGTCATAGTGAACCTAATAAAATGTTTCGTTGTTTATAATATACCTTGCGTAATAATAAGAAAATTAACTCAGTGTCAATATAGCTCGACTTTGAAAGAATCATTGTAGTAATGTTTAACCATCGGATATTGTTGTGTATTCATAATAAACATCAAGATGTATTAATTTACATTATAGAATGTTAACTAATACTAGAAGCAATGTAATCATTTATAACTTTTTTGCATTTTTAAAATACATAATATCGTCATCCTTAAACCAAGGTAATATGTTGTGGTTTTAAAATTAAGAAATACGTTATTTTAACCCAAATATATTTGGAGACACATATATCTTGTGCCTTGCAGTAACTAATGGAAATTTAATCTCGAAAAAATCTACGTCCTCAGTATTCAGCATCGCCATCTATTTCAAACTCGAACGTAAAATATTTCAGGTCAGAATTATGTCCCTATCTTCTAGTGATATTAATAATTCCATCTTACCGGATTGATATCCAGTAAGACGGACATGGTAAAATCCGTTGCAAAGTTGCCATTGTTTCGTCGATTCCATTTACCTGAACCACAAAGATTATAATGGAGGTAATTAAGCAAAGCTAAAGCTTTACCTGGAATATGAACTGAAAAACAAACAGGTTACAAAGAGTAAAGTTTTAAAATAAATTAACAGAAAAGTTAAACTTGCCATGGAAAAATTAGAAAAAAACTAAAAAACACAGAAGAGAAATGAAAAAAATGACAAAAAGCATTTACATAATAGAATCTTGGAGCCTAATGTTAACAGGTAAAAGATATCCTAAACAGGTAGTTTTAAAAAAGCATCAGTATAGAACGTAACGACTAATATATGATAAAATTTGGTCATTAACGTGTTTTAATTTTTTCAACAATACTTCCTGGGAACACATCTTTAAGCTTTCTTTAAGCTAATGTGTTACACTTTACATGTATCACATTAGGTTAAGAAATTAAAACACATCTTATCAAAAGTAGCATAAATTCCATTTAAAAAAAAAGCAGAAATTCATGACAACGAATTCGAAGAGAGTAAAAAGAAAGAAAAGTTATCATATTAGATTTCTGTCAGTCTCCAAGATTGTCTAGAGAAAAGTGTTAAATTTAAGCTTGTTTCCAGCAATGCATCTACAAATTTCTTACGTCATATAACTGTAACAATGAAATACTGCGCGCATTACAAATCTAAAGTGCAAGTTTGATCAAGTTTATTCTATTAAAAAGACAAAATTATCTAAAAGAATACTTCTGTAAATGAATTTCAGAACTGGTATACTAAGTAATTAAAAATTGTAATTAATACATTATTTCAAACATTTCCGCAATATTATTCAAAATTGTTTAATATATCAATTCCGGAATTGAAGAATTTAATAGCGAACTTCCGATATGAAGGAAAAGGTGCAAGTAGTATTTTCGTGATTGTATTGTGTATGTGGAGTGATGCTTAACAATTCGATTGTTTTCCGAATACTACATACCGCGCGACCCTACTTTCCGGTCTCTACCTCTCGAAGCCTTTTTCAAACACCAGAAATAAGACAAACAAAAATATTCTCAATTCAAGTGAAAGCAGTTGCGGGTCGCGTCTTGTGAAAATATATTTTCATTCTATACGTTGTACGTTTAAATTTTACGACTAGTTTAACACTAATTATGACCGTTTTCCTTTAATTTAAAGCAATCGTTCAGATTTTGTTAAGGATATAAACAAAAATACAAGAGTAATTTGACTGAATAATTTCTAAACATGAAAGATAACTCCCCAAAAGAAAATGCAAACCGTTAACAATAAGCAGGAACATTAAATCGAGTTATCAAATTAACGTTTATAAAATTTCGAATAAACTTTATCTAAATTTATATTTCCATGTTATTTACTTTCATAAATACAATGGTCATAATAAAACAAATATTGTCACTATAAGTTAGTTGAGTGAATGGATTGCTAGTCGCTAGTGAATGGATTAGTAGTTTCGCTTGAATATGGCAAACTATTTTACATTTAAAGGATATTTTATTAAATTTCTTGCACATATTTTTATATATGAGTTATAAATCACACAACGAGATGTTTTTCCTTTGATTGATTTGTTAACGATATGCCAGTTTTATAGCCAGTCCTTAAATCACTAGGATACAGCGACGATATAGGATAGTTATCTCCAAAATTAATTTACTAGACCTTTATATGTATATATATATATATATATATATATATATGTATATATATATATGTATATATATATATATATATATATATATATATATATATATATATATATATATATATATCCCGTCATAATACCATATGAAAAATGTACAGAATTTACCTTGGATCCTATGTAGCTATGAAGTACGATGTTCAACTAATTTTGTTGATAATATATTTTGTCCTGTAAATAGCAACATGTGTCAAATACTGATATCGATAGCTAGAAACACCTGGATTCTAATCCAATCAAAGACGCTTATGTCTTTATAAGAACCAAGATGTCTTTATAAGACCGAGGACGTGTTCTTGGGATTCATATCAGTGCGAGGGTAGTGCAAAGTGTTGGTAAATGAAATGTAGAATCTGATATTTTCTGCTAAAGACTTATTTTGACTACCACGATTTTGCACGCGTGCTGAAGTGACTCAGTATAATACTGTAGCAATACGTTCATACAAGTGAACTAAAACAGTATTGTTCAAATATTACTTTTAGTTTCATTACTGACGAGATGAAAATAAACTCAATAAATTAATGTAAGTAATAAGACACTCTTGGACATATTTCTAATTTTTTTTAATACTAATGTCATTTTAATATTTATTACGAAGTTGGTAATTAATCCCTAGAAGTGAATTAGAGTTAAATTAATTATTTTTTGGATTACTCCAAATTAACTAATAATAATGAAGCCATTGAAAGTAATATTATAAACGAGTTAATTAAATGTTTAGTATACCAATTTTGATGTCTTGCAGACATCAAAATTTTGTGTAACGATTTTGTGTAACCTTATTATAGTATCGTTAAATTTATTTGAACCTATTTTGTTTAATCTCTTTTTGTATTCTATTACCCACGTTTTAATATATGAAACAATGTGATAGATGAATAAGCAAAACAATATAATGAATTCGGAAAAACATATTAAATTGAAACATGAAGTAACGTTTATTAACTACTTGATTTTAATATATTTTTAACCATGTTTTAACTACCACCATTTCACGCATTTTATTGTATGTCAAGATTTTATTGTATGTCAAGATTGAGTATTGAAGAATTAAATTTATTTTTTTAAAAATTCCGCAACAAAATTCGCATAATATATAAATTGCGACAAATTATGCTATTATTGAATATATTTGTCGTTAATTTTTTAGAAATTCATTATTCACAATTAATTGAAACTACGTGAGTCTTTTCTACTTTCTTTAAGTTCTTTACCACGACTTAGGTTTCGTTGTATTACAGCATCTTCAGATGGGCTATTAGCAAAGCTTTGCATCACGTAGTTTCAATTAATTGTGGACAAATTATGTTATTTAACCTGATTTATTACTCATGCGGGGATTGAAAAATTTACATAAAGTTTTTTGAGTAAAACAAAAATGAAAAATCTTAAATGATTCTTCTTGTTCTTTTATTTTATGAACTGCTAATAACATTAACACGAAATAGTGTCATCTCACAAGCTATCCTTTATATTAGCCTTACCACAACTGCCAATTTATTAATTAACATTAACGATTTAACTTTAAGAAATGATCTGATAATAATATTTTAGAAGTAATTACCTTCAAATTTATATTTTACACATGTTACAGTGCCATGGCGCAAGCATTTTATACCACGTATATGTAATTTGATCCTGTCACCTGATAAAAACCCATGATAACATAAACGCTATCTTCGGAGCGGTAAGGTTTATCTACAAGCAATATGATAATTATTGAATATATGTGGCATTAATTTTGTAGAAATTCATTATTCACAATTAAATGACACTACGTGATGTAGTATTATTTCAACTTTCTTTAAGTTCTTTACCACGACCTAGGTTTCGTTGTATTACAACATTTTCAGTGTTAGCAAAGATCTTTGCTGTTAGCCCACTGCTACCAGCCCATCTTTGCTAACAGCCCACCTGAAAATTTTGTCATACAACGAAACCTAGGGGGCAAAGAACTTAAAGAAAGTAGAAATAATACTACATCACGTAGTTTCATTTAATTATGAACATGATAACTTTAATAATATAGAGTGCCATAAACTTATTCAATCGCTCCCTACATATTATTATTATATATTTATTCACTTTAATTCTGCATTCCATTTAATTTCAACTTGATCTAAACGCTCAGCTTGATTCGACAGCGTTGAAACTGTCTTCAGACACATTTTTGTTACATTCTATGAAAATTACGCTATCAAATATAACAACGCTATTGAAACAGATCAAAGAAAATTAGCAAATCACATAAACGAAAATATGTTATTTACACCAACAACACAACCAGCTTTTCAAAGAAAATAAACAAAATAAACTCCAATGAACAGAGTTTGACTAGCGCTGTTTAAAATATCACATTAACTTTGAAAAACTTGACTGTAGTGTCGAATAAATTCTTATTGAAAGATATGTTAAATAGGAATGATGAAAGTTCTTAAATATGCTAAAAAATAGTTTAAAACTGCGGACCTTATAAACACTGGAATGTTTTCCATTACACCAAAATACCTACCAAAATTTAGTCAACAATTGTAGGTTTATACCTAGCATTAACTTATTATCTGTATCATTCTATCGAAATCATATTCATATCTTAATTAACATATCCGAAATGATAGGCTATTATTCCAGTAATAAAATTGTATTTATATTAAAAATACCATCGATTAATGTTCAAGAATTCTATGTCATTACCTACAATTGCCCATAGCTTATGAAACTATAATCACTTCAAATAAATATATTGGTGTAACTAGAGATAAGCACTATTTTTGTAACTTAGATAATTTTAAAAAAATTTAAATGGTTAATAATAAATTCTACTTATGTGACATGGCTAACATTTACTCTAGTTATGCTAATCCAACTTGGGAAAATGAAATTATTTCCAAGGTTGGTACTTGTATTCTGAAGCAGGATGAAAAGAAATTCCTTTACAGAAGTTTGAAGATTTGGCAAAAATTAGAAAACGGCAAGTGGATTTTCATTGGTTCTCAAGAAGCAAAAAATTTCAATAGATTACCCTAAAGAAAATGTTTATAAAAATGATATAATGGGGAATGGGAATACTCGATATACCGCCTGAATGTATCGAGTATATCAAAGAAAAGCAGTTACTTGCTAAGTCTAATATCCAAATTAAAACAAACCCAGTTAACTTAAATTTTGACATAATGAAAGTTACATGTTGCAATACATTAAAATCTTTGGATCTTAAATTTGACACATTAGCTAAAAAATTAAAATATCAATTTAGACTCTTTTAAAGAAAATGACAAAATATTTAGGGAAATCACAAGTAATCTAGACTCAATACCTAAACCTCACATCTTAAACTATAGACAGTATTATTTATATACCGCTATCAATATATTCTTAAGCATTGTACTCTATATTAACTATAAGAGTTTTAATTGTGAATTCAAAGGTTAAAAATATATAGTTAAACCTGTTCCTAATCCGAATAACGTAGACTCTGAACGCTACTATTATTCTGCTGCTACTATTATTGCCATCCAGTCGAAAAAGGAACTATAGTGACCGAGTTACGGATTATGTAACCTGTATCATAGATAATAAGGATTGCCAAGAAAGAGGTGGCATTACTCTACGAGTATGCTTAATTTGATTTCAATATTTCAACCCAATATTAAAATCTTCCTGAAGCGTGGAAATTTTTTATATATTAGAAAACACTTTTACAGAATCTTAAAGGGAACAATTATAACAAAATTATACAGATATATGAACATAAAATTGGACATTTATCTAGATAGTACAAATAGAATATAAAGTGAAGTAATTACAGATAGAACACAATTGTTACAACGTACAAGGTTGATAATAAGATATAAAGGCATATAATACTAGTTAAACTCTAGTAGTATAATTTTAAGCTAAATAGACTGAAATTTAGTTTTAAGCACAGTCTTCGTAAGCAAATCAGCATACTAGATGTATAAACGTAGATTAAGTAAATAACATTTCTATGATATGTCTCTTTTACTTTATATCTAATGTCTATACTCGTATGTTTGCTTTGCTTATGAAATCACTATTTTTATATATTAACTTATGTCTGATTTTGTTTTTAGTAAAACCTTCAGAGAACTAATATTTGGTTTTTGCACGGACCCACTTCTTCTAAAGTCATATACAACGGTGCTCGTGTTGCAGTTTTATTAGTGAAGTCAGTAGTTGTGTATACTGTTCCGGCCCTAAATTGTTTTCAGGTGATCCGCTTTTTCAGTCACTATTCTTTTCTCGGATTCTGCAAATCTGTTCTGTTCGAGTGCATATGGTGTGGTTATTTGGTGTATAATCTTATATTCTTATCATTTTTAAGAATTCACAAAGGCGTTATTGTGCTCTATCGGAGATAGACAGCTATTATCGGAGATAGACACTTATATTTATTTATACTTTTATAAAGTTATTATGCAACATTAAGTGTCGTAATAACTTTATACATTTCTAAATTCTTTAAATTAATTCATTAAAATAATTCTGATTTTTATGTAAGAAATATTTCGCAATACTGAGCGACGTGGTTTCCCTTGGACCGCAAGCGTCCAACTATACCAATTCAAGCACTTTTGTCCTTATTTGCCCCTTTTAATTTTGGAGGCTATCATATATGTTTATCGTTAATATATTTTGTCAATCTTATCTCATCTTCTTATCATTTTTATGAATTCAGAAAGGCGATATTGTTCTCTAAGCTATTATCGGAGAGAATTTTTTGAAATTAATTTCTTAAAATAATTGTGATTTTTATTTAAGAATCTTTATCGTTAATATGTTTTATTTTAGAGAGAAAGAAAATCGCCGACAAATAGTCATATTTCCTAGCATCGATATTATAATGATCGAATAGAAAGATGAGAAACATTGATAAAACCGCAAATTATATATCATCTACAACAGGTAATAAAGATCGCACAAGAAGGGGCTATGTTACTATATGATTAGTCTGATGTCAATGTTTCATGATAAATTGCATATAAGTGCAAACATAGAGCACCGAAAATCCACAATAAGTTATTTTCGTGATGTTTTTACGAAATAGACTACGATTCGATTTACTGTAAAACAAACACAAGAAAACTTCGTTTGTTTCTATCGAAATTGTTATATTAACGGCACTGAAATATTCTACAATTATTTAAAATTTAAAAAAAACTGTCAAGTGAGAGCAGAAATATGTCTGTAAATTTTAAGGGTTTGTAGTATTTCTTTCAAACTACAAATATTAATTTCTTACAACGTTAATATATTGCTTATTTGTTTTACAGGCATGAAAAGGTGGTTAATATTTCAAAGATGACGACATCTAGAATCATCGCTATAGTTTTCCTAAAGCCTTTGCATTGACTTCTAAAGACCTTATATTTATATACTTTTACGTCGAGTAGTTACTATTAAAAATTATATATTTTTGAGACCATTTATAGCCTCTTATTTCTTTCAAACTATATTCCACACAATATATGGAATAAAAAAATTCAAATATTCAATTTTCCTCTCTTAACGTTATATCCGAATATTTTTAAACATTTTAGACACGAAAAACGGATGTAATAGGCAGGTAGATATGTGGGTAATCTTATAAAGTTTCCGTTTCTTTTAGAGTCAGAGAATCCTACAAATTAAAAATTTTATATTATGGCTATGTAAATAAAATATTTAGAGAGCTAAAAAGTAAATAAAGTGGCGCTAGATTTTAGGAATAGGCCACATAATTTTTTGTAAAAAAAATTATTATACTGTAAGAAAAAAAATAAAATGATTAAAATATTTATAACTTTTTCATTCATTAATAAATCATCGTGTTTTCGTTATTTTATACGTTGTTTATCAAAAGTTTAAGATAATGTTGACTTTGGGAAAAACGAGTGTATAAATAGATGAGTGTTCTTTGTGAAAGACGGGATATGGGTTTGAAAATTTTTAGAACGAACGAGAGTAATGTTTCTTCAAAATTAATTGAAGCAGCCGTAATCCTTATTATGAAATGTCTAGTTTAGTTCAAAAATTGGGAAACAAGAGCTTTTTATATAATAATTAATTAAAATATCAGCAAATTTACAAGCTGCCCATTAATAAACTACCTTGTGTTTCATTAGTTAGTAACGTCCCATTTTTCTCCTCATTAAAATAGTAATACATGGAACGAAAGCACCAATGCATTGATATGCAGGTAATTTAATTAATTAGTAAGTCCACGTAGGGGCTATGGTGCATTCGCTCCGTGTATTACTATTTTAAGAAGAGAAAAATCATGTTGTAAAATAGAACATTACTAACTAATGAAATACAAGGTGGCTTATTAATGGAAATGTTTAAAAATTTGCTGGCATTTCAGTTAATTATAATATTAAATGCTTTTTTGTCAATTTTTAAAATAATTCGACATTTCATAATAAGGATTACGGCTGCTTCAATTAATTTTGAAGAACCATTATTCTCGTTCATTCTAAAACTTTTCAAACCCACATCCCGTCTTTCACGAAGAACTCTCATCTATTTATATACTCGTTTTTCCAAAATCAACATTATCTTAAACTTTTGATAAACAAAGTACAAAATAAAATAGACACGATGATTTATTAATGAATAAAAAAATTGTAACTATTTAAATCATTTTAATTTTTTTGTACAGTATAATAATACTTTTAACAAAAATTATATGGCATCATCTTAAAATCTAGTGGCCCTTTATTTTACTTTTTAGCTCTCTGAATATTTTATTTACATAGAAAAAGTTTTAATTTTTAAAAAAAAAAAAAAATTTTAATTTTTAGGATTTCCTGACTCTAAAAGAAACGGAACCTTTATAAGATTACCCACATGTCTACCTGCCTATTACATCCGTTTTTCGCGTTTAAAATGTTTAAAAACATTCGGATATAACTTTAAGAGGGACAAATTGAATATTTGAATTTTTTTATTCCATATATTGTGTGGAATATAGTTTGAAAGATGTAACTACTCGACGTAAAATTATATAAATATAAGGTCTTTAGAAGTCAACGCAAAGTTTTAGGAAAACTGTAGCTATGATTCTAGATGTCGTCATCTTTGAAATATTAACCACCATGAAGAAATAGCAATATATTAAGCTTGTGAGGAATTAATATTTGTAGTTTCAAAGAAACACTATGAACTCTTAAAATTCATAGATATATTTTAAAGCATTTATGTGTACGCCTCCTCATATTTCTGCTCCCACTTGACAAAAACTGTCACTGACTTGTTTTATTTTAATTAATTGAATAATTGTAGAATATTTCAGTGACCGTTAATATAACAATTTTGATAGAAATAAACGAGGTTTTCTTGTGTTTATTTTAAAGTAAATCGAATCGTGGTCTATTTGGCAAAAACATCAAGAACATAAATCATTGAGGATTTTCGGTGCTGTATATTTGCACTTATATGCAATTTATCATGAAACATTGACATCAGACTAATAGTCAGAGTAACATAGCCCCTTCTTGTGCGATCTTTATTATCTGTTACAGAGGATATATAATCTGGGGCTAAGTCACTGTTTCTCATTTTTCTATTCGATTATAATAATGATTTGCGTGGAAATAGGACTATTTGTCGGCGATTATTATCGTCAAATAGATCAAAAATCATCCACGGGTAACAGCCACAGTGGTGCCTAGTATACAGGACTCCGGTACTCCGGTAATATGCACGTGAGCAAAACACAAATGTCTTCTGTATAAAGAAACGATTGCTATTTCTACTGGCATCGCAACTCGGCAGTAGAAATAGCAACTTATCAAGATAATTATTTATTTATCTACTTTAATGTATGTAATTGATACATATGGCGGACTTATTACTACGTGAGCAATCTCTTACAGCCAACCATAATATATATATATATATATATATATATATATATATATATATATAGCAAAAACTCGAAAAAAAAATTATGAATATGCGAATGCATGTAGTTATTATATACGAAGAGAGAGTTCTTATGATAAGTTAAGGCATGAAATATTTCCATCATCCGGGCATATACATCAAACTTTTAACTTGCTTCAAAGTTCATATACAATAAGATAATTGAGGGAAACACATGGGAAGTCTCTACCATTCCGTAAGAAAAATTCAAGTCTTCTGAATAACTTTTTCGACATCCGCCAAATTACCACGAAAAGTCAACTAAATTAAACTTTTAGATAAACTATTTGAAATTGTCGGCACAAGCATCCGGCATCCCCCCGACGGTATATATATATATATATATATATATACACACATATATATATATATATATATATATATATATATATATATATATACCCGAAAGCTTATAACAGTGCATTTGCTTGAATTGAGTGGCGGGCCGATTATTAAACGCGCTTCATTAAAAATAGCATTGATATCGCACTGAAACAACTTGCAACCTGCCATATTCTAATAGCTGAGAATCTTTCTGTCAGAATAGAAGGAACTTGTCACTGTGTATTGAATTATTAATAAGAAGCGAATAATAATTTGTCGAAACGACAAATGAAAAAATATCGTATCAATAATTATTCCGACAAGTTAATTTTAAAAATTGATAATAATATTTTTTAATAACCTTTATATTCGAGAGAATTATGAATGGATATTAAAGATTTTTAAATGGCAATAATTTTGATTTGCGAAATGTAAACAAAGTTGGCCTTGAAAGTAGTTTTGTTATCCTTTTCTTTTTTTCATTCTTTTTACGGTATAATTGGGTATTTGACTAATTTTTTTTTATTTCATTAATCATAATATCAAGGTACAAGCTGAAGATGACATTTTTTTTAATAATCTTTAAAATCGATGGAGTTAGAAAAGTTTACATTTAACCTCTAGAGAAGGATGGCAATACTGTGTTGTGAGATCATTTTTAAGATTGCACATTATATTCTACGAGAGGAAAAGAGACAGGGATATACCTAACTCTATCCGTATCTTCAAATTTAGAAGCCTACAACTGGCTTATTTTTCAATCAATTTTGGAATTTTTTTCTAGACCGATTTTTAATTAACTTACATTTTAATTAACTTAATAGTCAATAAGTATTATGCAAATGAAAAGGGTAGTTAGACAAATCAAATTCACTATCGATCGCTAAGAAGAGTAATCATGCAATGTTCCAATATTTCTTACGTTTATCGGGATATAAGATTTAGGTGGATGCATTTTCATGTTAATGACTTATAATAACATTTAAATATCAAAAAAAGTGGTATAATTAAAAAAAAATAAGTGTATTGCAATCTATTACAGATTAAAGTCCCAAAGGTTCCTAACTTTACATAATGTATATTATACATATATATATATATATATATATATTTATATATATATATATTTATATATATATATATATATATATATATTTATATATATATATATTTATATATATATATATATATATATATACATGTGTGTGTGTGTATGTATGTATGTATGTATTTTATACAGAAATATGCATTAAATGGTTTTTGAATTAGGAAATTATTTAAATGAGAATTAACTTCAAAGCCTTAATGAATGTCATCTCTCAAAAAGCAAAGTAACACATCGGGGGACTAATTAATACTCCTTCTTACTTGAAAGATGTACAAAACGCAGCAACTAGACTTTTAGTGATATTAGGTGAGAGTTTTACTCGTACATATTCTAGATGTGTCGCTCCTCGCTTCAGTTTTAGGACAGTAATTATTAAAATAATTAAAATTATACAAACATAAATACAGCGAAGATATCATTTGTCAGTCTTAAAAAATTTTTTAAGAAAACTTGTAATGAACTGTCCATTATAGAGTATTTTAAATCACACAAATAAATAAGTAACGAAGTCATCTATCAAAAATGGGTACAACATATATTCACGAAAACATAACTACACATAATTCAACATATATAGTATTACAATTTGATTTTTTACAATGTGAAATCTTCAATATAATTTAGGATATTGTTGTGTTCAAGTCAATATGCCATATTTTTAAATTCCCCTCTTCCAACAGATCTTTATTACAGATTGGAGAAAGCAGAAACTCGTCAAAGGGATGTTTAAAATTCAATAAATATTTTACGAAGTTGAAAATATCATATAATGGCGGCTTAAATTTGTGTCGATTCTTTATTGCCTTTCCTCTTATATTGGTCAATATATCATATCGAAAAAGAATAATTAAATGTTATTGACATATGAACTCTATATCAAATAAGTCGTTCAATATACATACTTGGTTCCATTGGAGAGAATCGTATGAAAAACGGAAATGCTTCTCCGTAAATCGGAATCTTAGTAATTTCGAAATTAAGTAATTTCGAAAAAAATAGTTTCAATTATACCACTCTTAGGGAATTAAATTAAAAATATTTAAACAGCTCACTTCATTTATTATGCAGTACTGTTATGCTTTTAAATGTACTTGCGGGCGTTTATAAGGGTGTTATATTGTAAAACTCATAACGTTATTATTAATTTTTTTTTCAATTTAAAAAAAAATAAAAATCTTAACTAGTAAACAGTTTAATTTAATCCCTTTTTTGGAAGAAAATTTGGAGAGTAATATCTTTCTGACCAGGTAATCGCTATTAACTGTTTCTTTAAATTTATATCGTAATCCATCACTGTTAATAGGGAGTGAAGTTCTCCAAATATTTTGCTATGTTCTCCTTAGTGTTTCGAAATATCACTTAGTGTCACTGGTCATTCCAAATCAAATAGAAAAATAATACGGAGAATATTATTTGAATTATAAAATCTTATAGAGTATTTTAGATATATCGCTCTTAAAATATGATATTTATGTTGTTTTAACCTTGCAGCAGTTTCTTGTTTTAGTTTTTGGGATTCCGCACCAGAAGAATTGAACAGGACCTTATTATTTTGGCAACGCCATCTATCTGATCGTTTCTTTGTAGGTAGGTCAGAGGCTTTTTACCAAATTAATAGTTTGGAAACTAATTGATTGTGTGATATTTTAACAGATTGTTGTGAATAATTCAGACTGCATTTTTCCAAAGCACTTTCGGTAAAATTATTGGCCTCCGTGTAACTATATATAGAAATTAGAGATTCTTTCCCATCTTTTAAACTCTTCGTAAGTTTGTAATTTAAAAACCCCTTAAATGGCTGAGAATGAAAGCAATAAATTCATTGAAATGGCAGAATTTGTAAAATGAATGGCAAATAAAGGTTCAAGAAATGTTACGTAATTATAAATTCAACACTCGTTCATTTGCGCTAAGAGGTAAAGTACTATTCTTTTAACTAAAGCCGTAGGCTTTAAGTTATTGAAATGCTTTTTTATGATAAAGGAACAACTTTTATTTATTTCGTTGATAAAAAAAATGTTATAATAATAAGCGAACTTACTACTCATTGTATTATCTGCACGTTTACGTTTACAAACGTAAACGTGCAGATAATACATTTTTAATTTCATGAATAAAATAATCTACTTTTGTTTTTAATCAGATCCAGGAAATACCAGTCACTAAACATGCTACCTCATTCACAAATCAAAGACGTTACGGTTTTACTTTACTCGTGCAGAGCAGAAAACACATATTACACATATAAACACACATATTCCATTCCATTTAAAAAGAGGATGTTTGTAAAAAAATACAATTTAACAAACATTTTAGAGCGCGATGTTTTTTTCAAAAGATTTAAAATTTTTCTTTTCTCTCTTTTTTCAGTTTCCTTCATTTTTGCATACTTTGCTCTCCCGTTTGTAATTTTTTTTAATTATTAATATAGAGTTGAAAACTAAAATCTCTCATCTACCTGTTTGACCTATAATTTTTAATTTTGTATGGAAATATCATTCCAGTAAAATTCAATTCGCTTTCATGCAAAGGTTGCACTACAACATGTTCTTGAGTAAAGATAGTTAGAGTGTTGTGAATATATTTAAAAAGGGACGGAGTAACATTTCTACTCAACAGATATAAATCAGAGTGACTTTTTATAGTTCTATAATAAAACAAGGAAAATTCACCTAATCAAATAAAGCTTAGCGGTTTATAGTTTTAACGGTTTATACGATTTTAGTTAAAGTAGATGTGAAAATTTTGTTTGGTGCACTCTATCGAGTGAAGTATCATCGAACCTCCTGGAATAAAGTTGGGAATTCATTCGCATTTTTTTATTTTTAAGCCCCGTTCGCAAAATATAGCTTTAAAGTTTAGAATATAACTTTCAAGTATGTGCAATGTGTCTATTTGCCTGAGTATCATGCAAACCTACTGGACTAATTTTGAAGAGACTTTCGTTTAAGTATAGCTATAACCTAGAATGAAAACTTATATTTTTATACCAGTTTCAAACAGGACTTACGATTAAAGCAAAACTTCTTTATTCAAGTTCAATGTGAAAAGCACAAAAGCATTGCCAGTTATACAGAAATATCTAACGCTACAACAGAAATTTTGTTACATTAAATCATTAAAGTAAAACTAGAGATATCTGTAGGTGCTCTCATATTCAGCAAGGGCAAAAACTCTGGAAATAATTCCTAATGAACGGATTTCATTCCACCGAAGAAACTGGGGTCATCGACATAATGAAATAATTACTTAAAAATACAATTCCTGTCCAAGTTGAGGGGTATTACATCCAAGCTTAATAGCCCTCAATCTGTAATATATTAAAATATTTTCAATTTATCAAATATGTTCTCTCGTATAAGGATAGCTTCGTAGGGCGACTAGATAAATACATTCATTTCAAGAATACTACTGACGAAAGAGATAAATAAAATCGCGATACGTTCGACGTCATGAAAATTGTTGGAATGCCATATAAGAAAATTCCTAGTACCTTGTGGCCTTTCTGACAGGTTTCGATGTTGTGACTATGAAATATGACATAATTATCAAGTGAAATATGATATGCGTATGCGTGCGTACGTGCATGCTTATGTGCGTGTGCGCGTGGATGAACTTTTAATGGGACGTTTGATTTGTCTCCGCGAATTTTAAATTTCAGATCGATAGTGAAATCACCCGGATATTCAAAAATCCTAATCTCTGTAATAGGTAAGAAATTCGCAAAAGTAAATAACATAACTGAAAAATTCACCAAAAATAAATAATATAACGACGGTACAGGGTATCGTACATGTGACACGTAATATTATAAATATATATATATATATATATATATATATATATATATATATTTTAATTTCTATAAAACTTGCTAACTTGAGGACACTTCACTTTGTGAAGTGAAACAGTTGTTTGTTGAACTGTTTCAGTTTTTCAATAAAAGTAAGTTAGATTTGTCTAAAACTGTTTCCTCGCATTTTGAAATAGTTCTTAACATAATATTCTGTAAATGTGCCATAATCATGGCGGGATAATTGTGGTTATAGAAAGACTGCAATGAATTAAACCACCATTCATCTTAACTCTCACGGTTAATGTCTAAATATCATCATTATACCCATTCGTCGATCAGTCGTTTTGAGAAATTTAGGAAAAAAAACGAAAAATGTGTCAGTAAATTTTCGTCAAAAGATAAATAATGTGTTGGTAGACCCCAGAATTATCTAAAATTCAGAAAATTCGTCCAATGTCAGCTGAGCTTTATACCAGGTTTAAACGCACAGTTTATAATACGCTGTTATACACTGTACGTTTATATACACATTATTGTATTTTAAAATATTGCAGATTTTTATTATATGCAATATTTTAAAATAAGATAATGGCTTGTAACAGACTATTTTGTATAAACAAAGCGAATTAAAGTAGTAAAAAATATTTAAATTAGAAAATTTACTTGACGCAAGTAAATTTTAATATTATAAAATTGCATTGATACAAATTACACTTAACAATATTAAACCTGTAAATAAAAAAGAGAACATAGACATAAAATTTCTATATTTTGACATTGATCAGTAAATTTGAATTAACTCCAGTATTAACAATAAGAGATTACTTTGTTTTAATAATACAAAATTATAATATATTACTTTGTTTTAAAATGCCAAAAAACAACAAATATTGCTTTGACAACAAAGTCTACAAAAATATTGTAACTCCTCTAATTATCGGAAATTGTAATAGAATGTTTTCAAAATGCATGATAGTGAAGGCGACTTTTAGCAACAAATATAATAATAATATGTAATAAGCTCATTGTTTAAACATTTTTATTTTCACCTAATTCTTTCTTTTGCCTGATAGTTTTAACTCGTAATACTTTTTCAAATTAACATGCAACTGTAATGATAAAATCTCTCAATTTTGTCTCCGATGCCGTTTTATGTTGCTGATTGCCACGTATGGGCACGAAGCTTTGTTTTATATTGTCTGAATTTAGCGTATGTACTTAAACATTTCTAGTCGACTTATTTACTACTTGCTTCGGGGCCTATTTTATTTATAAATTTACACCTTCTCCATATGTGTGTAAGCGGAGACAAACATGTGGATGTGTATTGAAATTGTAAATTTGTGGGTATTATGGGAATTCGTAGCATAAATATACTTTACCACGCATTCCCCTAACAACAAAAAATTTCCCACTTCGTCCGAGAAGAATTTTCATTATTATTTTGTTAACGCCTATTTATTCAAAATAATTTTTAAAAAATTTTCTTTACTTTTAAAGGCTTTAATAATAAACGACGGCCATAACAGCCAAAAGATCACACAGTATTTTAGATCTATGCCATATAATTATATCAGATTATCCATATAATTATATCCCATATAATTATATCCTCATCCTAAAGCGTGTCAAGTTCTAATGCTTCGTAAGCATCTTCGCCAGTGGGTAGGTAGGATGAACTATCCCATTAACTATCTTGAAATGTTCAAAAGGCGGTGACCCATAAATTGTCTGGGATAATATTCTGAGATAAAAATATTCATAGCTATGATTGTGTATTAACTTAACCCAAACATGTTTTATTATAATCACATGTTAATTAAACAAAGGTATTACGAGTTAAAACTGTCATACGCACACATATATATTTTTTTGGTCGAGTTTCTTTAAGGTTGGGTGACAGAAACAAACTTGATAATACAAATCTAGATTTAAACTTTACTTTTTGATTATTTTTACAATTGTTTGTCACATTCCCTTTCCTGACATTTCACATGTTTTGAGATAATTTTGTTCGTTTTCATCACATGTATAAAACCTGAAGTTTTACCCAATTATCTACCATATGCTTTACAATGTATGATCTGACTTCAAAAGTTACTCAGTAACTTTAAAAGTGGCTTACTCTTTTCGAGACAGACTCCATCGACCTACTCAAAACACGTCTTACATGATTCTAAATTAGTCGACTCTTTCTTTCAGAATCAGGCTGATTCGATCTAGTCAAGACGTGACTTGATGTTCGAATGGAATGTTCAAATGAAGCTGTCTTTGTGTTGCAGATATATCTCGAATAAAACGTTATCAACTTTATCTTAACGTATAGCTTTCTTTAAAAGTTTCTGGTAAACATAGAACTGTGTATCGAAAATGTTGTATAATAAATTATATCATATGAAAATTCCTTGGCGGCATATTTGTATAATATACGAGTGTGTATATATATATATATATATATATATATATATATATATAATATAAAATAAATCTTTAAAAATAAACTAATTTTATAACTTGATTATTAAACACATATAAAGTTCAAAAGTAGAATTTTATCTGCAATACCACTATAGTGGCTGGAGTAAACGTACCAGGACACCATCATAAACACCAAATAGAATATTCCTTTACATAATAAGATAATAAGACAGGTACTAGTGTGATACAACTTTTTATGTGTGGTAAAAATTTGGTTGACTTGAAAAAAAGTAACCGTATTTTTGATCTTACTACTGTTCAACTCTAATAAATTTTGCCCATTCATTATAAAATAAAAATATTCCCAGTGCGATTCACGTAGAAACCTACAGAAAATGAGTCGTTTAAAATGAATAGTTGTTTCCGTCGGGGTGAATCGGCGGAAGGTCGAAGACGGGGTCGATGGAAGATTTTAGAGATGAGCAAATACTCGTCTGACGTCAGACGAGATTTATGTTGGATTCAGGTGGGTTTAGTGTTTCCGTCTCCAGTTTGTCAACTTTGCAATGTCTTAATCAAGCGTAATTATAATTGGGCAAAATATCTAATTATGCCAATATTAATTTACTTAGTATTTAAATAATCACGTTAAACGGATACATGAAACTTTATTATTACCATGTTCCAAGGTAAATTAATTTATATAAGCTATTAACAACAACAAACCAGATTTATCTTTTTTGTTATACCCAAAAAACATAATTGACTTAATATAAGTATCTGTTTGCGAATCAACTATCTGAATGTGTTTAAACAAAATTGAATGTAATGGTATATCAAAATATTTCATTCGTCTTAAATTGAATAAAAATATTATACAAAGATCAGTCCCATGCAATATTGAATCAATGACGTTTATTTCTAAAGTGCAAAATAAATTATTTGCCGAAAGAACTTCATTCTGAAATGAATTATTTTAAAACTTCCGTTAAGGAAAAAAATTTCGTAATGTACAATTATGTTGACTTGGTCATGAGAAGAATAAAGTCCTCTTAGACCGAAGGGTTATATATAACCTAGTAAAGATTTAATGAAAAATAGAGCGGTACCTAGCAAAGTATTGAAATAAAAAATTTAAATTCCTAAAAAATATTTTCTGCTCTGGACATTAAATCAGTGCGAGTTTACACGAATTATTATCTTAAAATTTGTATCATTAAGTTATGGTAATTAAAACCGAGTACATTTAAATTTTAACTTATTCACTTTTTCACTTATTCACTTATGAAACGATGTTCAATACCAAGTGATAACTAACATACAGTTTTGATAAATTAAAATTAAACGCACCAGTTTTATTTCAACAATAACTACTTACAGTCTTGCCCAACTAAGGTCTTATCTTAAAACTATTTTAGTAACTGTGCCTGGTTAAATTGCTTAAACTAATATGAACCTAAATTGTGTACATGAAGCAATTAACGATAGAGTTAACTCTGTGCGATATCGCGGCTTAATTAACATTGTTTGTTTAGTTGTTTTTACATAATTATTTGTCAGCAGAGTCGTTAATTCGTTTGTGAAACGAATATGATACAATATTTGTGGTGTAAGTAACGTTTTTCTCAGAATAGTATTGTCTTAAAATATCAGCTTTTTAAAGCAGTTATATTCAACAATTTATAAGATTCATAATATTTTATTCAAATTAACTTGTTATTTTTAATTAATGTTTTTGCCAAATTTGAAGTCGGTTCTCGCTGAGGCATTTACAGTTTAGAAGGTCTTAAGACCTATCTTTCTTTTGGGGTCTACCTTTATTGATCATATGCGGACATAGGGACGGACAAGCGGGCGATGACGGTAGCGTCTTCTATGAACAGATTAGATACATAGCCCTAAAAAGAGAATGAATTTTAAGTTCTAAGGTAACTTTACGAAAATGTGAAATTACCAATATATTATATCTTTCTACATTGATTTTTGTAGTGTATTGGAAGACGCTAACTTCTGGTTATTTACGTGCTTTAGATTTTTACAGTACCTCTTTAATTGAATATTTACACAAAATGCACATTATTTATAATGTCACATCCTAATATACATTAATATTATTTATTTCATTTCGCATTCACTTTCTGCATTACTCTTTCGATCCGGATCTTAAGGTACTCAGGTACGTTAAGATAGATAACTACCTAATTATTTTCATGCAATTAATTTCTCGATAAAAATCAATATATAAACATTATTCTAAATAAAAAAAAATAAATTTAACATTAACTTTTTAGACACATAAACAGAAGTACGAAAACTTATTAATAATTTTCCAGTTTTTTGCTTCGACTCTCGATATAAGGAAACATTATCAAAGTTTACACAAAATTCGGTGATTTGGTGATTGTAAGCGATTTTAGAAAAGTAAAAAAACCTGTAAAGACCATATTAATCACGGTTGAATATAATTTTAATCATCTTTTTTTATGGTGTCCTTTTTCATAAATCATTAAGAAAAAACGTTTAGGCTGAATGCCATGCGAATAAGCATGCAGCTACGCAATAATTAATAAGGGTCAAAACAAAATTACAAGGTAAAATATTTGAAAAACTCATAAAGAAATCTATAGGCATGACAACTAATTTATCAAGTTGTAACGGCGTAAATATATTAAGGAAAATGCGAAAATGTGGTTAAAGGTTATAATTAAATTTCACATAACTTTCAAGGTGGAATATTTAACGATTTATGATTTGCGTTGCATGTAGTAACATTTAGATGTAAACCGCACCTTACCATAAAATTAATGATATTGCCCTTCTAGGAAAATTACCCAACAATTACCTGGACGCAAAAAAGAATTTGGAAATTAGATTATGTTTTACACGATAAGAACGTTTTTCAAAGCTTAAATAATTTTCCTCTGTATCTATATTATATACTTACTTAACGCGTTTTAGTCACTTTCGTCATGGCGTTATGTTCCCCGATTACTTTCAATTTTTTTTATTCCATAATCCTCAATTCAAGTAGTCTATACCCTGTGACATTTATATTAAAATTAGAACGAAATGAGTCGTTTAAAATGAATAGTTGGTTCCGTTAGAGATGCTCGAACGGAAGGCTGCGCCGGCCGGAGAGCGGTCTCTTTGTGATAGAGGTATTTACAATTCAGCGAATACTTGTTTGACGTCAGGTGAGATTTATGTTAGCTTTGGGCGGGCAGCTACTTTCTTCCGCCCCTCACCCCCCCCCCCCTTTCGCCTCCTCTCGTGTCTGACAGGGAGACGTGTCTAATTATAATCTATTTAGATTTTAAATGCTCAGAGCCCCTTCCGTTATTGTTATAATATAACACCCATGCTGAAGCCCAGTTGCTCATCGGCATTGATAAAATATATTTAGGTTAAACTACCACCACAAAAATGAGTGAATTTGTTAAATATTTGACACAACACATTAAGATTATTAATAAAGAATGACTTTGGAAGATTTTTAACTTTCATTGAAGTTTAATTCCAGGAGTTTTACAACCATCCATTATTAAGAAGTTGCCGGTAGATAACTTTATTATGACATGTACTTTAACAGTATCCACATTAAATATATTAATCATCAAACTTTTAATATTTTCTAGTAATTCTCAATGATATCGAAATATGCTAAAAAATTCTATTTAATGCAATTGTAATTGCAAAATCATGGCTTGAACAAATTATTTAAATTGATAAGGTAGTCGTGGCATGTCATTGATTGTAAAATTAATTTCGCTTCAACTAAAAATACAAATACAATTTGTGTCATATGTTTTTCGATTTTCTGAAAATTTTTAAAACAATTGAAAATGTATCTAATCAGATTTGACAGTAATTACCGGTCATTTGTACGCTTTTCAAAATCGGCTAACAATAATCTTTCGAATGCACATTTGTAGGACTACGAATATTTGATACAAAAAACACATAGAGACTACATAGATCCACACATGGGAAGAAAAATTGTTATTGTATTATAATCTGTATTATAACATTGTGAGAAATCGAAAACCTAATCACATTTTATCTATTTCTAATTATGAGTCTAAGTCAAACAAGTAAGGATATAAATACGTTTAAGCATAAGATAATACCTAGAAAGATGAAACAATAAAATAAGAGCGATGCCCTTCTTAGTTATAAAAGTTATTTGCAATTTTTTTTATCTAATTGATTAAAGATTAATAATTAATTCACAACCCAAATCAAAAATATTCTCAAAATGTTACAAAAATTAAAGATTTACAACGTGTAACTTCTGGTTACCACCGTGAATGTATATTTTAGAAAGTAGACAATTATTTTACGGAAATTATAAATGTATATAGGATAACTTACTTACGAGTCCTTATCTAAATGTCGTTTACTTTTTATTCATCGTATGAATCTAAGGTTTGCAAAGGTCGTGAATGGAGTAACGTTCTTAAAAGATTTATACGGCTGAAGATAAAAAGGATCCTGACAATGATATTTATGGGGTCCTCCAACTAGATAGGAAGGTTCAAGAGCAATGTGTGGATGCTTCGAATAATTTGAATTCAGTGAACTTTAATTTTTATATTCTTTTGCAGTTTTTGGAATTCGTTTAAATACGTTTGTGTGGTATCAATATATATTTAAACGCATTTTCTATAAGTTTTATTTAACATATACTAATCATCACTTGTTCTTATTTATTGTAATTAACAACATTAGTATTCTAACCAGAGTAAAATCGTTTCACAAAGAAATTAAAAAAACGCCAAGTAGAACTTAATAACATATAAATTAAATAAAACTAAATGTGACGTAGAAAGTTATTTATAACAGAAAATACAAGACAAATACAGAATGGTGGAAATTTGTTGTAATGTTTCACGAAGACATAAACAATCTAAAAAAAGAAATCCGTAAGACTATTTCTTTTCGGCCCTTTTGAAGGTGATATATTGTGTATATATATATATATATATATATATATATATATATATATATATACATATATATATATATATATATATATATATATATATATATATATATATATATATATATATATATATATTTATATATATGACTCAATTTTAGAATAATGACAACATAAAAATTACAAACTTATTTCAGTAATTTTAAAAGTTTTTTTGTAAATCTAAATGAAGTATTTCCAATTTGTTTAACTACGGCCCAGACAAATTACATATATCACAATTATTTGGCCGTGGTTTGACAATGTTAATTAATTTGGTATTTATTTTAAATGGATACTTAATTTGACAAGTCGGTTAAATTTAAATCTTTTAAAATTTAATTCATTCCTTTTTCGATTTTTATTTTTAAATCTATTATTTTCGGTTTAAAAAATATGAAAAGTTCTTAATAATAAAGAAGCATTCATTAAGGCTTTTTCGGTTAAGATTCATCAGTACTTTGTAGAGATATGGATGACTACGGTACCTTTCTTTATGCGGGTTCCAACACAGGTGGTTTTTCATATCACCTTTATTCTTTCATTTCCCCGATTATTGTGATTTATAAATTGGATTCTTTAAGTAGTTACGATAAAACGTGTAGATACTATATTGGTTATTGTACTGGAATGCGTAAGATAAAATAAATGAAGTAAAATGTACATTGGAATGACATATCGTAACAGTGAACTTGCTCGTGCGTTCCACGGTGATGGTCCAGCTTCTCGCTTTGTGATCTATCCAAATCCCCTATTGAATTTATTTAAATATATTGAATGCGTTATTAGGCGTTTCTATGTGTACGTAAGATTTTGTAATAAGCTCTGAGAAAGTTTTTAATTTAACTCGAAAAGTTTTGAAATAATAAAAAGACAGGAATTTTGGTTTGTTTATTAAGTTTTTAACCCCGACTTGCTCTTAAACAATTCATTTCAAAATCTACATGTGAAACCAAACTATATGTACATTATCTTTCGCCATGAGTTGCCGTTATCTATTAAGCGGAATATATCTTCAGCGTAAATATCTGATGGCTTGGATGCCAAGAATTGGATACGATCTTTTTGATATTCTTCTATACCGTCGAATTTTCTCTTCTGTAAATAATTTTTGAAGCTTTGAATAAGTGAAAATCGGACTGCACATTTCTTCTTCATAATAGAAGTTCTTCAAGACAAAAACAAGTTGAATATACGAGTAGTATCCAGTCCAATATATGAATAGCATTTAGTCATTTTTTTAGGCTAACATTATCGTAAAGAAAATAATCTCGGCCCTCTTGACTACTACTTTTATTAGCTAATCCATTTTATTTAATAGCAGATTTTTGTTATCACCTACATAGTTCAATAAGCAATCCCTATAAATAATCCCCATAATATTACACCGACTCTGTATTTACCTTTCGGGTATTTAGTTTAAAATCGGGTACTAAATGGTCTATGTGTGCTGCACTAGAACATTGACACTTGGCTGTATAAATAATATATTGTAACCTGCTTTTCATCATCAATTACTATTAGCTCCAGCAAATCCAAACTTCGTTTTAATGTCATAAAGGATCGACAAATATTAACTCATAAATTGGAACGTAGGCTTGGCGCTCACTAGCATTATTCAAATCTACTTCGGTCTAATTATACATTATAATAAAATGTACTCGCATTATCGACAATATTTCTAAAAAAAAGAAGTCATTATTAAAGATACATACAAAGGTATTATTAGCCAATTCGATAGTTTAAACTATCATTTACGTTTCAAATAAGATTAGCTAAACCATTACACCAAACGTGTACGTGACATATAATATTATAGTTCAGTTTCTAATTAAAACGAAGTCAATAGTAAACCCCAGACGGAAGCAGGAATTTCGTAGTTTTCGATTATATATATATATATATATATATATATATAGAAATATATATAATTATTAGAAAAAAATAATAGAGAAAGAGAGTGAAATACGTGATATGAGAGAAAAATACGTCAAAAGGCTTTACAATTGGTATCGATTTTGGTGAACCATTTAGAAATTAACAAAATGGAAATAAAATACACCATTCAATTAATTTCTAGCAGAAAATTATTTGGATTATTTTATTAAAGTTTAACATAATGTTATAAATAATACATCGCCAAATATCATCGCAAATTTAATTTTAAAGCGCCTACGAATACGCCATACGAGAGAAACCAAATCTTAATTAAGTAGCGATATTACGAAAAATGGCAATATCATTTTATATTTAAATGAATTCTTTTTCATAAAGAGTACATTAAAATATAGAACAAAATGCACCATTCAACAAAGAAATATTTAATAAAAGTAATGGCGTTTTCTGGAGATACCATTACGTATCAAGGTCGTATTAGTCGAAAAACAGATTAGAACATTTTTATTTTTTCCGTTAAGTGTGGAAAAAATTGTATACACAAGTATTCATTTTCACACACAAGTATCAAGTAGCATTTTATTTTGTTTTAAACCTTTTATCATTTGAGTTCTGTTGTTTAAGATGAACTTTAAGTCCATATATATATATATATATATATATATATATATATATATATATATGTATATATATATATGGATATATATATACATATCTATATATATATATATATATATATATATATATATATAAATATGGTATGGATAACTTATTATCAATACACGTCCCAATCGCATTTTTTAATTTTTTGTCATCAATAGTTTCAAAAGATTTCTAGCAATTTAATAACAAAAAAATAATAAAAAATCAAGAATAAAAGAGTTTCTATAAAAATTTAAAAACAAAATATTTTAATATTCATTTGTTTTTTCGCTTTTCATCTCACCTCTGAAAACTGTCCTCCAAAATGAAAATACATTGTGTTTAACATTGTTTTTGAGCAACTTCTTTCTGCGACGATACTGATTCCGCAAGTTTTCCATTCTTGCAAGTTTTTTGTGAAGCAAATACTGTTATTACACTTAAAAAAGCGAATTACTGGACAAAAATTATGTCTATCTACCTACTGTGACCAATCTTTCGCTCTTAGATAATTTCTGATTGATTAACCATACACTTACAAAATGAGTCTTGACTTTTTAGAATTAGCTTAGACTTCTGAACTTTTACATATATCTATGTATGTATGTGTGTACACACACACACCCACACACATATTTATATATATATATATATATATATATATATATATATATATATATGGGTGTGTATGTGTGTGTGTACCGTCATGGTTTCCTAATTAGGGAGGATGGTATGCCAAATATATCAGTGATACGTACAAAAATGTCATTATCTATTTTAGATACATCGTCTTTATTACATCCTGATATCTGCTTATGGTGCATGCATATCTGGGTGCGTGCGTGCGAGCGGGCGAGCGTGCGTGCGTGCTTGCGTGCATGGGTACCTGCGTGCGTGCGTGCGTGTGTGCGTTCGTGCGTGCGTGCGCGCTTGCATGCGTGCGTGCGCGTCTGCGTGTGGACGGACGTGTGTGCAACAATTTTCCGCCAAATTTAATAAACAAGGAGAAATGAGAGGAGGCCAAAAGGGTTCCGTTCGGTTCCTTGGATTACAATACCGTAAATATTATATTTGTAACATTTCAAGAGAGAAATATAAAAGGTATTGTTGATAAACGTTATGTCTGTAAAAAGAAAAATTTTTTACATCAATATAGCTACATTTTTGCGTAAGAGCTACTCAAATATTTGCCTGTTTTAATGAGAATCGCGGATTTCATGTTTTTCTTGGTACAACAGAATTTTTAATTGCTTCCTTTTATCGCTCAACATGTGGATTGAATTGACCTCACTTTTATCACTGGACAACAACGTCGCGAGTAACAGTAGAAACATATATAATTCTATATATAAGAGGAGTAATTATGTTTTTAACAAATTTATGTGGAGTGAAATGAATTGTATCTGTGTACTGAAAACAATGTAAAATAAAAGAATAGAAAAAAGAAGTAAAATTTGTTTTGAACTTTACCTCCGTAATTGCGTTGCTAAGAAAAATTATGTTACGAAATGACGTTGTATCACTAATTTCGCTCTTTAGATTTTCAGCTATAAATATCAAATGTTATCAATACTCAATTTGTAACAACGTACTTTAGTTTTCCTCGACGAATACTTGTTTTCATGTGATAACTTGCTTTATCTTATTTTGTTCAGTGTACTTACATGACTATCATTAATATTCATTAAACCGAATTAAAAATGTTATACTTTATATAACTTAGTAGAGAACGAGACTTGAGTCTTTCCCCATTCCTTCCATTACTTGAAAATCTCGTTCAATATCTCTAGTACTCAACTGTGAAAATAACCGTCCTTTTATTTCCAGGACAGATCGTGACATCATTTGCAAAGATTGTTATAAAGGCAGTTCATAGAATCGCGGGCTAAGGCAGTACACTGATGGATCAGAGTCTCTTCATTTGCATAAAAATAAATTGTGAAAAATATATGTAAAGTATTATAAAAAGTGGTTGCGTGAATGGCGCGCGGTCAGTGCTTACATTTATGACGTGCATCCGCAACTCTTCTAATAGTTCGAGCCTTAGAGTTATAAAAAAGAATCGTCCTCTTTGTCGGTGTCAATGGTAATTGTAGCTTGTGTGTTGTTTGCTTGGTTGGAGTCCAGATGTCAGCTCCGTAAGTCATAGTAGGTAAAATGCATCGGTCAAAAATTGGACCTTATGGGCCAGCCGAGTTGCATACATCGAGCTATCTCACTTTTTTGTCCATCCTTGTTCAAGATTGAGCCGAGAGTGAAGACTGTGTCAAGCTATAAAATATTGGAGGTACTGTGAGGTGTGTAGGTGACTGTCTTGACCTTACAGCCGTGTACTTAGATGTGATTAACTTAATCTGCACATAAAACTTGCATTTAGCTAATGTTTATTTTTAAACGGACGGCTTTAAATACGGAAAGGAGGTTTTTAGTATAAAGTGAGGATAGTGCCACACTACTACATTTTATTATTTCTATGCGTCTTGAGAAAGTATGAAGTTTAACTTGAGGAGTAGCACCATTGTCTATGTCTTTAATTGTCTCAATTGTCTCGCCGTACCTGTCATACACTACATTACCTTAAGTGCATGGAATAGTAACCAGTATTCTATAAATCAAATGATTTTTCAAAAACAATAAATGCAGCATAAAGCGGTCGTTTTTATTGCACCATTTTTGCACTTGCTGTCCGATTGTAAAAAGCTGAAAATTCATAAATCTATTGTAGTATTTTTGAGTTTATGTAGAGCAGTATAAAACTTTTCTACGACCCTAAGAATCTTATCTTGGTCTGCCGCCCTCGAGTTTAATTTTTTAATTTGTTAAGATTCCTTTTTTGAAGCTTTTTTGGAATTATTTTATATGATTTTTTTAGGTTCCTAATTGCTTTTCTTTTATGACTTCGACTACTTTCTTGATTTCGTCATTTTTAAGATCTCTAACAGCGTCATCGTCCTTGTGTCAAATTTTTGTGCTATTTTTTGGCCATTGTTTTATGAAGGTCTTATGAAAAATGCCAAAATAATGCCATTGTTTTATGAGTCAGAGAGTTTATTTCATTTGTTACAGCTTTCTCAGCTTTTTCGCTTTTATAACTATTTTAGAATCTCGATAGCTACGTAGTAGTTCTGCATTTTGTAAGTTTTAACTACCATTGAAATTGCAAGAGTAATAGCAGGATTTATTGAATTCAATTTTGAGTGACTGTCAACAGATATTATTGATATGTTTTATGTAGGATCATTTCTTTTAGAAAAATAAGTATGTGTTTCTATTTTTTTGTTAAACCCGTTTTCGTCATTATGTGATTTATTGCTGCACTGAACTTTGTCTAAAAACCTGCGATAAAACCTGTAGGTTCGAAATTAATGAAGGCTGTATAAATATGAAAATTATAGTTTTCACGATTTTTTCTCAACCATTCTGTTGCCAAACCAATCTAGATTAATATTTACAATAGACATTGTGTCAAATCCAACAGTTTAATTTTTTTCAAAAATTTGTTCAACATTTTTTTTCTAAAATATTCAAGTCTGTATTTCTATTTTAGTTTGTAAATATCTAGTACGTTCAAAATACTACTAATTGAACAGCATTGCAGGTAAAATGCCGAATACCTACATTAATTTATAATTTTGGTCTATTTGTTCCACAAAGCAAATAATAAAACTCACTTCTATCTAGATTCTATTAGTAAAATATTAAATTAACATTTAATTATTTTGATCATATAACAAGTTCGTAATTACATAAATTTATTGGCTTATGAATAATAATCCCGAAACTTAAATATACTTGATGAACATAAGTTATCGATTTTATTAGCTTTAATCACCGTTTAAAATTGTCATGTCATATCCTCAGAAATTTTGAAAATAAGTAATTACAGTAATAAAAAAACTTTTCATCGGAAAAAACAAACAGTATGTTTTTAAATAATAATATTAAAAACATTATTTTAAATAACCGCCTTCGCAGTACAGAAATATTAATAAAAAACGCATTTTATATTACAGAATTAAAATATTTACCAGTATACTTACATGAAAATCAACATTAAAATTAAAAGTAAACTTTTTTATAATAAATATAAACATGGATATGTCATGCCGCACTCCAAGGAATTTCAGGACATCAATTGATAAATAAATTATATAAGGATTTTATCCGTATAAAACAAAGTCGCTTCTCGCGTCTGTCTGTCCCTATATAAGCTTAGATCTTTTAAACAACGTTACAGATTTTGATTATCATCGGTTTTCATTATCATTTAGATATTGACGTATTATATTAATGACCATCTTAATTGGTAAATTAAATTCATATTGAAATTTAAACATTTTTCTTGTATATAAACTCTATAATCAAGATAAATGTTTAATTTGAGCATTTGTTTTTTTTACTAGTCAAAATGGCCCTTAATAGACAGCCCTTATTAGAAAAATTGAGAATTGTCCTTTATTTATAATAATTATAATAATATCATTACCCATGTAAATTGGGAAATAAGCTGTTTACTATTAACTCAATAAACTGGCCGACAGTTTGTGTGTGAGTGCTAGTATTATATTTAATTAATAGACTTGTTACTGCCATCACCAAGTTGTGAGAGAATTACAAATAAAGAAATTCAAAAGTCGCATTTTACAAAACAATGAATAATTAATTTTTTTTAATTTAGGTGACCATGTCTTTTGATTTAAAAAAAATATAAGAAAAAGTTCCATTTGCTTCAATTTGGGAAAATTGTGCAACTATTGTTTGATTCCTAGTTATATAACTAAATAAAAATGAAAATAATTAAATTATAAATTGATTGTAATTAATTACTAAATTACACAAAAAAATATTTAGAGATAAAAATAAGATTAAATTCGAAAGGAGGAAACTCGTTTTGCAAAAATGATTTTTTTCATAATGGAATTTAAGCAAAAATTTATTGTACGGCTTTGACCGACCAATGAAGGAGACATTTTTATATGCATAATAATTATTATGCATACAACATTAGATAAAAAGTATTCCATATAAATAACATCTATCACTTATGCTTACTATGTCGAGCACAAGTGCATCAAAAGTACGAAACGATTTTCCACATTTCTCTGAATTTGTACTTTAACGACGATCCATTGGGAGCAACTATGAAATGAAAATCGCGCAACATCCAATATAATATTTCTATTTCGTATATAAAATATTCCGGCGTCACATTCTCAGCACGTTTGCATAATGATGAGCGCATGAAAGGAATATTCAGGTTTGAAAAATATCCTTTTCTACGCTGCGCATTAGAGTGTGGAAACGTTTCAGGCGGCAGCGGCTTTTTTATGTACCGGTGTAATCATTTTTTACGCGTCAATGTGATATTTATGGTTATCGATATGCTGTAGTGACTAGATAATTTAAACCCTAAAATTCGTTAACAAACCGCGGAAACAAATGCGGGTAATTTTTTAATCGCGGAACCACCAAATAAACATTGTTGTCGAAAATCAAATAGGAACTTAACTTTTAATACTTTTACTTTAATAAAATTTACGATATCGTTGCTTGTATTTGCGTATATGGAATGGATATACTATAAATTTGAGGCATTTGTTTTCTTTCTGTTTCCTTTTTTATTATACTGTTTTAAAACTGGGGAATATCGTAATATAAGCTATATGTTATATGCATTGGGGAATATCATAATAAGAGCTCTACGTCATACAGCACATTCAAACAGGGATACTTAGTAACGCATTTTCCACCCGAATAATTTTTAAAGATTTGGTTTATTTTCACTATATTATTAGAATTTAACGTATGTTCCTTTGTAAGCCTTAATTCGGGAATTGCGTAATATTTGTACAAGCCGATTTAACTATGGAAAGTGAGCGAAAATATTTAACAACTCGGAAAACAAATCAAAATCAAAAATAGATACATTCCAACGTTAAAATTAAGAAACGGATAAATTGTGAGAAATTTTCGTAAAAATGTATATATGTGCGGACACACATTGATTGCTCTGATTCAATCAGCATCTGAGTTAATGCTCATTAATTTTTTTATTAATTTGTCAATTCGCAGTTTTCACTTCTTTATATTTCAAGTTAAATATCATCGAATCTAGATGTAAAGAAGAAGCAGAGCCTTATGTTTTTATTTACGTTGGAGACAATAGTGAATATAAAACAAACCTTTTTAGTGTAGGTATAACTGAAAATACGATAGTTGTGTTCGTGGCGTGTCTCCATGAATTACATTAATTACATTAAAATTACTAACATAAACCGAAAAAGCTATATCGCTAAGATATATTGACAGAGACATAGTTTGCTACTTGGGTACGTTACCCTAAAAAGTCTTGTGTCTTAGGACTTAGATGTTCAAAAGTTTTATAAACAAGGCATTGGGTTTTGTAAAAAAAATCCTGGAGGAAATTTTTAAACTTTTTACATTTTTTAATATGTAATAAAATCCTTACTTATGAAATAGTTTATTAGACTATTTCAGCAATTCGTGTAAATAATGTTCCTTTATTATTGTAACATGTTCTCAGAAAGATTTCCCTGTATTCGTACGTAATTACATGGGCGTCCGGTTAAGGACCATTTCCAGGATTTGCCTGCAATTTCGGCCCATCTCTAACATAATCCTACGCATTCAAATTAAATCTCCAACTCTCCCATACTCACTCCACCCACAAACTATCCACCGCGAGAGCAAGTGCCGCATACCCAACATATTATCACAAGCAATTGAACTTAACCACACTCGGCTGGGGCAACCGGCCGCGGGCATACTTTATATTCGTTTGCCAGATGCCGCTGCGTCGCTAGGTATTCCGGGAGGGGTATTAGGCAAGATTGCCATCTCTCCCGCCCCGTTATTAAACAAATATTATAATTTAAAAGAGAATTGAATATTGGCGTCGCTCTAGTACCTCAGCGGTAAGGCTAAAGATGGAATGTGGGCGGCTACTGAGGTTTATGAGCCATAAATTCTATATTTACGACTCAAAGGTAAGGCTTACTGTAAGACGTATTATAAAGTAACAAAGGGGAAGAATACATCTTGCACGATTAGTTTAAAGATAATGTTAGTGTTACTATACACACATTAACAAGTTTGTAGGAAAATTTTAATGGTTTTCTTTAAAATCACGATGAAGATATTAATATAAATGTGGATTCATAGTCACTATAGATTTGTAGTAGTAAATTTATTATTCAGAAGTGAAGTTTGAGAGACGGCAGTGCTCTAAGGTAATATAGTTATAAAATCAAGTTAAAAATTGAATTACCCTAAAAATTTTTGATTAAGTTCACGATACACATTTAAACAAAGTAGAAACACATACACATAAAACCTTCTAGATCTCTCACTAAGTATTCTTACACACTGCCGCATAATTAATTTTTTTTTAATTTGTACCTCAAAATTTCATATAAATAATTAAGAAAGTCAGCATTTTTTTTAAAAGTAAATTTATAGTATACTTTTCACGATTCTAATCAAGTGAATACAAATATACCAAAATAATTTTAAATATAGACCAATTAGAAGGTGTTGTGTTTTTGTAAAAACTTGGTATTGTTTATTATAACTGTTAGTTTCTCAAAGCTTAAGTTTAAGTAAAAATTATGTATACAGTCTACAACTCGAAACATGTTGTATACACATGCTCTATTCTGTTATTCGATTAAAACATATTAATGTTTTTTGTAAATTTCGAAAATAGGTGAATTTATTCGATATGCTTCTTTAAATATAAATGAGATGAAAACAAATTGAATCACAAAAATATGAAAATTTAAAGTGTATTCTTTAAAAACATATGTTAACATTATATCTATGAAAAACATTATATTATCTTTGTTCGTGCCTTGATTTTTTTTTAAATTTATTTATTCTAATTTTCTAACGGACAAATCACAATACTTATGTGTTCATTGATAATATTAACATCATTTCAGTCATTCTATTTTTTTTCTATTTACAGTTATGTAACTTTGTTTTAGAAATAAATGTGTTATTATACAGTGACGAAAATATTACTAATATTCAAAAACAAGAAAATGCTTAGAAAATATGATTGCATGTGCAGGTAAGTATGATTTTTTACAGCACTCTCAAATAATGGTAGTTGACGGAGACGAAAATATTCATAAAAAACAGCTTTAATCATTTCAATCAAGCTATACATTAATAATTTATATTTATAATCACTAGTGTTCAATTTCTATTAACATCAACTTAAGTCACATAGAGTAAAGTGGATAAAAAATATTTTTTTTATTTTTCAAGCAACTCGTTTAACGATTCTGTTCCAATTTCATATTAGCAACAGTTTTAAAATACGCATTATTTATATTAACTTTATTTCTTACTTTGTTGTAATTTATATAATGAAAGTAAAACACAAATTTGTGGTAAACATAAAAAAAATCTAAATAAATCCCTATCTTTATTTTCTATTGCAGTACTTTGCTAAAAAAATCGTTTCAATTTGTTGAGTGATGTTATTTCAAACCATAGTTGGGTAAGCAATAAAAATCACTTAGTGTATTATGCACATGTTTACCTATATTATTTATGTAATTGCAAAATAATAAAATATATTTTTTCCCAAAAATTTGGGAAATGTGGCAATAATAGAATGACAATAACATTACAGCAACGGGTGCAATTCATAACACGCCACTTCGTACTCTGCCGTTGCGAACTTCATTGACAGATTAAATAATTTTGTTAAATTAAAATTTATTTTTGATGAATCCCAAATCCTTACTGCATTTTAATTTCAGATGCACTGACGATAAATTACGTAAATAAATAAATATTTTTGGACGAAAACAATTGTATTAAACAATACCATCATTAAAAACATTAAAATTATTATAACCATCGCAGGAATAAATGTGCTCTATTCACGGCAGTAATCTCAAAAATAGATAATAAAAATCGTGTAAATAAGTAAATAAACCGTTAATTGAACTTTAACTATTATTTTATAATTAGAGAAGAGAGTGTGTTTATATGTATAAAGCAACAGAATGACAAAAACTAGTTTATGATCTTTCCATTTTTTAAATTATTATTTAATACAAACACAACGAAAGAAATAAAAAGTTATATATTGATATATATAAAATGTAAGTTATATGTAGATACAAAATGTAGGTTCGTAATGCAATTTTTTTTCAATCCAATTCTTTTTTGACAGTATTGTTAAAGGTCACGTCCTAAGTAATTGAGTCCAGTTGGCGCGGCCCGAGAGGTAATCGCCATCTTTGCGAAAGCTCTAAACTACCTCATGAACTGATGGTACTGCGAAAAAAATTATTAAATTATTTTTACAATTGTTTACAAGTAATAAAGTATTATAATTGTTTACAAGTTAATTGTTTAATTAAAATTATTTTGGTCGTCAATTGTTTACAAGTTATAAAGCATTAAAGATTACAAAAACCAGTTTGGAATATATTTGGCGTTAATTTTGTGGAAATTCATTATTCACAATTAAATGGAACTACGTGATGTAGTATTATTTCTACTTTCGTTATGTTCTTTACCACGACCAAGGTTTCGTTGTATTACAGCATCTTCAGGTGGGCTATTAGCAAAGAATCTTTGCAAAAACCAGTTTTTTCAAATTATTTCCGAAATTACTATACCATACAGATTTAATGCAACATACCTGAAATTCATCAAACACTTGTCATAATTATCCATTTTTACTCTTGTCCAATGTCGATGTGCTTAGTTGTCAAAAGATGTTTATACTTTATAAGATAACAAAGACAAACAGAAAGTCAAATAAGATGATGGACAATAGATAGAATAAAACATAATACGACTCTTAACTACGACGATAAAACAATGTTTAAGTAACTTCCATTTAATTCAAGCCGAAGTACAGTTTGAAGATTTTAAAAATCTTCTACTAACATATCTCAAAACCATATTATGTTTTTGCTGTATGTACATATTCCATGAGGGGTTATGTATAGTCCTCGTATACATTTCTATTTTCTACGTATAACATCGTCGATAAATCGCATAACGGCATACGTTAAATTAATTATAAAAATATAAATTCAAAATTAGATTAACTAATAAAGTTATTTTCGTTTTAAAATTATTATGTTTTCATAAAATAATGGATGAGTTGAACCTTATTTTATCTTAAATTAATTGCGAGCTAATTATTTTGCGCTCCACGGACTAGACAGCTTGCCTACCCTTAATTTCTAACTGCCTAATTCCATTTTAACGTGAGGGGTGGTAGCGTGCTCTCCGCAGGCAAAACCCGCTGCTCCGCTGCTATAATAGTTAAGTATCTACGTATATCAGTAACGAACGTAATGTTGAATTGACCTGCACAATATCACAGTGATGCTCGTAAACATTATTCAATTGATCGAACTTGTAACTTCGCCATCTTTAAGTATATTTTTTATTTTGAATAAATACATTTGACTGTTATATCTCAGACGTTACTTATATTTACAAATTAAAATGTTTATTAAATTAATCTCCAAGGCCAGATTAAAAGGATTTATTAAGTGATATAAAAAAATATGAAACAACAGTGGAAAGCAATCAACTGATTGTGAAAAATTTGAATTATGAATACCAATGCGATATAGTTAATTCATTGATTTGAAAATAAATATATTGTTGACGGAAACAAAAGTCAGTTTGATCATTAAAGCGTAACTCAGTAAGTTGTTTTACATATTTTTAGATTTGGTTGATCTCTACTATAAAGTTATTTACTATATTTGACTTAATTTTAATATGTTATGACATATTTATTCCTTTAAAAACCGCAGAGTACATGGCGGAATACACGTGAAACAGGGTTCCAAAATTATGTATACCACTTGAAATTGATGTTATAAATTAACCAAAATAATTTTAATTAATAGGTCGGACCAAATACTGTAATCTAGAATTTGTTTATTTTTTTCAAGTCCAAGGTGAAAATTAGTGGGAGAGACATATTTTACGTCATTTCGATACTAAATATTTCCCAAAAAGACCTTAAAACAGAAAAAGGATGAACAAAAAAACCAATTGTGTTCAATAATCCTTCCTAATGATACACTGCAAACGCGAAAACAATTTCGCCTCCATGTTATATATGTGAGGGAGTAAATTTTTTCCAATATCTTCGTTAACATTAATGAGATCTCCACCTAAAGTTATTTGTTTGCAAAATTACAAGTAAATAGATTTAAAACCATAGGAATCGCGAAGCTATGATAGACGGGTCGACGAATGAATGGACAAACAAACGGACATAATGAATATATAGTACAGAATTCCTTATTTCACTACGATATAGTCAATATCCCAAAAATAAGTATTGTTTATTTTCAAAATAACTTACAAAAAATGTAAATACGTATATTTTTACATAACGGCTTAAAAAACGATACAAATGAATAATATCATACTTCTTACTGTTTTACATATTACTTTTAATTTCGAAATTTAGAATTGGGATAATCCACAATTAAATGTAATTACGTGATGTATGTAGTATTATTTCTACTTTCTTTAAGTTCTTTACCACGACCTAGGTTTCGTTGTATTACAACACCTTCAGGTGGGCTATTGTTGCGTCTTCTGAATTGTGTACGTTTAGTTACAGACGACCGACAGTTTTAATCAAATCAACATTACGAGTTTCATTGAAAAATGAATTAAAGCTCCTTTGTAACAAATTACGCAATATATTCACGATGATGGCTCAAAGTGTACTTTCTTGTGAAGCTGAAATTTTTAAATGCTGAAGATTCGAAATAGAAAATTTGTATCTCTTCAATAATTATCATTCGTGGAGATTTTCTATGTAATATTTTCAAAAATTAAGAAGCCTTTGTGAAACAGATACTATCCCAAGTTTGCGTTATCTGGCAGAGTTATTCTCATACTCTCATGCAACAGAAAAATGTATGTTTAGAGAAAGAAGTAGAAACATTCTAGTGTTGCACGAAAAAAGATATAAAAGCAAAATACATTTTTACATAGGCAAGCACATAACAATACTTATGTGCTTGCCTATGTAAAATTATATGTAATTTATTTCATTCTAGCTCCATTTATTCGGTTTGATCATCATTAAAATAATATTGAGCCAATCAGAGCATTTTGGGACATAATATTCAAACATTTAGAAAATTTGATATTTAACATAAGGATTTTAACCTAATACCTGTTTTGTTACTTATTTGCTTTTCGTAAGTATTAAAGGGGGTTTATATTTCTTAACAGTATGCGTAGTATTCATTAGATACTTCTCCTGTTAATAATATTTACGATCTCATGCTAAAAGCATACAGGTTCATTGCAATGAAGAAAAGAAAATTATATTCAACTTATACGGAGTATAATAGTGGATACTTTAGTAATCGCTGGCATTATATTACTTTTTTCTGAATCCAATAACTACCTTGCTGCAAAACCCGCTTCAAACGAGAAAAATAGTGCTATAATTAAACTAATAACTTAATTAAGATAATAAATACCGCACAACCTATTTTTCTAGGCTGAACTGAATTTGTAAAAGAAAATAAAATATTAATAAATGTATAAATAAATAAGATAAAATTATTACAATAATTTCAAAAAATTTATTTGGTGTGTAATATCATGGCATAATATAGTACGCGTAATATCATCGTACTTATTTGGTGCATCATAACATCATCTTGTAATACCAGTAGTAGAATAGATCGCTACGAGCAATCGATAAACGCTGTCATAAAAAAATATATACGCTAAGAAATTTCAGCATTTCCTTCCTTTTTCAGCAAATATTTTGGGGTTTGTTAGAAAAATGCTTAAGTTCCGAAATACATAAATATGCATTTTAACGTTATAAAGTAATCTGTGAAAATGTAAAATCGTATAAATTCCATTCAATCAATACACCATTTCAAGACAATCTATGTCAAAAGAACTCTAAATTTAAACATTTTGTTATTATGATTACAATACAGGATGAACAGTATACTACGCCCAATGTAATGAACGTAATTAATAATTGAAAAATTTGTTAAGAGTTAGGCTGTTATTACGGTGTAATTAAATTGGTCGAGCTCAGGCTTCCTGAATAGGCATTTGAGTTTGGTAAAGCATTAATCACAGAATCAAGTACGAAAATCAGTTTTAATTCATACCCGTTAATACGTATAATTATCTGATTTAACCCTCTGCTGTGCATAACAAATTGAAAAACTGACAATCAATTTCAAATTTCCTGCGTTCTCTCGCACGTATAAGAACAATTCCTCATATGTAATTAATGTATGTTTGTAGAAGACAAGTGTTTATTACATACATTATACAAAGATATAGTGAATTACACGAAATATCCCATCAAAAATTTTGATAAATAATCAGAAAAAATATGATTAAAATTCTGCAAGAACGAAGACTGAAAAACAATAAATCATTGATATGCGTTCTTCAGTCCAGTTTTTTTTAAGTATTGCATACTAATATTCCCGGAATAATTAAAAATGTATTTACTATAGAAGGGACTTTTGATTCTTATATATTTTGCAAGACTGTCAGAGAGGTTAATTTAAATGATTAGATGATATGCTGTAAGATATAAATTTATAATACGAGCAATGTTACGTTGTGTTTTGTTAATGATTACTAGAAAATTATTTTAAATAATTAAAGAAAATTAAATATGAAAAATGTTCAAATTTCAATAGTTTGGTATTTTAATCTTCCTAACCGAATATTGATATCGGGTATTTGACATTTTTTTTAATTCATAAATATTCTTGATTGCAGGATATAAGCTGACGAGGAATGAATGCTTGACAAATCTTAAAAATTTACCGAGTTATAAAGGTTTAAACTCAACGTTTATTCCAGAATGGCCGTACTGAACTTTGATGACATTTTTAGTAATGCTCGTATAAATATAAATCGTTAAGCGTTCGTATAAGTATAAAAGTAATAAAAGCTCAAAACTTACCTTTTTATAATTTTATCAATAGTGGTTTTTTATTAACGTATATTTTTGTGACAAATCATTAAAAACCTAAAATTCAAGCATAAACTAATCTATTCATGTATGGTAACAAATAATATTAGAGTTTTAATTTTTTGTCAAACATCGGGTTAAATTGGACCATAATAAAAATGAATTTAGTTCAAATTGTTTTATGAGGCATATTTTTTAATTTTCGAAGGAAATCTCGTGAAATCACAAATTTTTACTCAGAGAAAATAATAAGAAAACAAATCGATGGCTTTTGCATAAAAATATGTATTCTTTTTTTATCACATTTCACATGCAATATACACCATACTGTGCAGATAAATACCGTAAAATAGTTCCACTCCAATGTTGGAATAAATAGGTCACAAAATTTTGTATATGTTTAATGTAATCACGTATGTCTAATGTAATTACATTATACGCATGTACACATGTCAATGATATCTAAATTGTAATTTGATCAAAACATACCACATTTGAATTTATCTGGTTAAACATTGAATAAATACCGGAAAACCTATTTAAGAGAAACATATGTGACACACATTATAAAAATGTAACGATATAATTGTTACATTTATAATACTGGTGAAATAACTATTTAACTTCTAGTCAACTATTAACACTAGTGAAAAGAACACGAGTGAGAGTGAGCCCACTATCTACTTCAAACATCTATCCAATTCGTTTCTTAAAACAAGATGTAGCTTAATCTAAAATTTACTGGGTGTGGGGAAATATAGAAAGTAAGAGGGAGGTTACGCTTAATAAATAATATTAGTGAGATATTTTAATGAGATAAATTTTCGTGGGCTGATTTTCACAGCACATGACTGAAGCGCTTCTCATATTTACTTAATTACATTATACAAAGTCTATGTGATGATGTAAACCTTTAGACAATAAGTCACAATATAATAAATATCAAAGAAAAAATAACTTCCGTGTTATGCTTTGTAAACGTAGTGCCGACAACATATATTATAATGCGCTACAAAATTACCATTGGCATGTGGTAGTTTGTACACTTGTGTTTCTTGTGTCTAATATGTTGGCATCCGTTGGGCCTAAATTTTTTTTGTTTACGTACATGTGCCTAGGTTATTCATATACATATAATAGAATAAAAAAATAAGTAAAATTAACATTATTAAAATATAATCACAAAATGTAACTAGAACAAATAGATGTATTATTTAAAGATACCAAAGATATTTCTGGTTGTTTCCACTTCCTTCGTTGCTTTTATTACTACTTTGGTTATTCCACTATATTTTAACTTATACAGTAACTTTGTGTTTTATTTAGACCATATTATGTATGTAAATTAGTAAGAATAAAATTACTTTTCTTTCCGAAGTTACTGTAAATAATAAATAAAATATTGTCGCATCTAGCAGTGTGAAAAAAGAATACACATACACATTGCACCGCGTGCGCGAGTGAGCAAGCACGCACGCACGCACGCACTCGCACACACGCACACACGTACACACACACACAGACACACAAATATATATATATATATATATATATATATATATATATATATATATTATTAGATTTACGGATATGTTATGTTACCAAATTAATTTTTAGGTATTTTCCGTTTCTTTGTTGCTTTTATTACTACTTTGGTTATTCCATTATATTTTAACTTATTTAATATGTAATTGATATTTACAGTAGTTTTGTGTTTTATTTGGCTTGTATTATATATATAAGTTAGTAAGGATGAAATTGTTCTTGTTTTATTTATTAAGAAGATTGGGGAAAACATTTTAACAATGACATCCTTTCGAAGTTTCTATGAATAATTTATAAAATAATGTCGCATCTGGCACAGTGTGTAAAGAAAGAATACATGGATGCGTGCGTGCGCGCGTCCGTGCGTGCGTGCGTGTGTTAGGCGGGCTGGCGGGTGAGCGAGCCTACCTGCATCACTTCTTCTTATAAATGACATGACAGTAAACGAATAATATGATTACATTAAGAAAAAATCATGTAATATTGCTCTAACGATTACAAACAGACTATTTACGACATTTCTCCTACCAAACGTAGAAGAGATTCTGTCACATAAACAGCTTTTAACACCGGAAACTAAATGATTAACATTCGACATATCACCCGCATGTAGGTTGGTGTATTATTGCCGGTAAAACTACCTTAAGGATCTCTACAGAAGTATTAAAGAGGGATTTTGTTGGTGTTTTATATATAATCAGGAAGCGCATAATTACGAAATTTATTTTTCTTACTCATTAGTGAGCTTTAACTTTGGCATTCGGATTAATTACAATTATATTACTACAAGCTAACGATGATCCTGGCGCTCTTTTTGAAACGTCTTACGTCGACTTTTACGTCGTAATGTTACAACGACCACATCGTAATGTTATAACGCTAGATCCATTTAACAATTACTTGCAAAGTCACCTTAAGCAAAGTAATTAAAAGTTATCAAATAATTAATTTTGGATAAGATTAAAATAAAATCGAAACAATAATTCAGTATTAGAAACGTAGTATTCTCCTGCAATAGAATTGCTTGATGCAATAAAAAAACAATCACATTATGTTTTTTTAAACGTGTACATTGAGAGAAGTTAAGAAATTGGATAATCGAATCGAATTTGGTAATATAACTTCAATTGTAAAAAAAATCAACACATTGATAAAACAGGATTATATGGATTATTAAACAACTAGCGTGACCCGTGCGAAGTCTTCGCATTATTTATTCCATTATGAAGCTCAGATGACAGATCAAACAAATATTTTACTAAAATTGACATATAGAGGCGCAAGTATCAAAAGCATTGAGCTAAAGCGCCACTTTATTTATACGTGAGTAGATTTGAAATTAAACAAAAATTTTACCGACCGTCAATCATATTGACGTTGAGCCGTTAGATGGCAGCATTGCTGTTTTGTGTATATAATTTTAATAATTAATTAATTTGCAAAAACAATAGCAATAATAAATTTTTTAGTTGTGGGTGCCGGTAGAGCAAGCAATTATCTATAAAATGATATATCATTTATGTGGATTAGTTGTGAGGTTTTTTCTAAAAAGGGAAAGTAACATCTTAACCTTAGCGTATTAATATATATGATAATATGATAGAAAATGTAATAAAGACATTTTGATTAAATGCAAGGCATATTAGATATTTTCGGAAAGTTTAGTATTAACACATACTAAACTCATCTGTCTCTTTCTATATAAACACTGATACGTCTAAAGATGTAAATATTTTATATTTGCTGTTCTTAAAATAAATTACAATGTATAAGAATGGTAGTAAAACATTCATGCCCATTCGGCTATATCGGATTAGAAATCGGACCTATGGTAAAAAAATATATACGCATTTAATAAAAGGAAAACAGTTCTTAATCTTTTTTTTCTCCTTTTACTAATCTTCTAAGCCATTTAACAAAGAATATAGTTAAATGTTGGAGCTTATTTGTTACATGAAATTATTTGAATTTATACTATGGAGTATTGAATATATTTGGTGTGTACTATGGAGTATGTTTAATGTTGCAAATAGTTCATAACTGCTTTTGTAAATAATTGACTTTTTTATAAGTTGCTTTATATTAAATCAAAATATCGGTTTGAAAACGAATAAACACATTGGCTGTATTATCTTTTTCGTTTAACGTGAAATGAATAATTTTTTTTTCTATTTCTATGTTCGAAAATTTTCATTTCGTACTATTTCCCCTGTGTAAATTAAATTTCCGTGAATATAATTTTTAATTTAACTCTGTGAAAACCTTCGTAAAAACCTTTACATATAACGCAATATTTATTACAGTTTGTACTGAAACTTAGCTTATAGTAAAATTAAGAAAATACTTGAATTTCTCGGTGCTAAGCTTACTATGTATATAAGTCGAAGCATTACTAATTTTCACTGCTTTTTTAATGGATTTCTAAAATTATGGATAAAAGTTTTTTAATAATTAGCAGTTTTAGTAAAAATATTAAAAAACATACTTATTTGAAACTTTTGCAGTATTTTGATTGTATTTTCGTTACAATTTGCTTTCTTCAATTTGATTATGCTTTTTTTCAATTCATTGTGCGCGTCAAAAACAGATCAATCTGCTCTTGGTTTGCAAATTTCTCTCAACTCACCCCACGTTGAAACAAAAAACAAAAAAAAATACGCAAAAAGAATCTCTTGAAAATATTTTAAATTATATTTAAACTTTTATATATTCTTTCGACAACTAAGCGTGTTTCGTAGTTATACATGCAAATAAGGAATTTACTTAATAAGCATTACTTTCACTTTCCTTCAATTAATATTTACAACGCGAAAGCCTCTATAAGTCAAACTTTAGTATTTCGAACGTCTCCCTGTTTCGATACCTCCCTAAAATGAATACTTCAACTCTGCCTTTGGGATTCCAATTATAGAAACTCTGTCATATGAATATATGCTTCTAATTGCGACTTAACTTTTCTTGACATTATCTTTAAGATAGGCATATACCTAGAGAGTAAGAGGGCAGTTGCCGTATATTCCCTACAGCTCGTTAAATTCATAATATTTATTAATTATTTTTCGTGAGAAATAATTTAATTTATTTCCATAAAAAAGTTACCCAATGTAAATTCAAAGATTTCCAAGAAATATTCTGAGATATTATTTCCAGAATAGGAGAAATTATTTAGTTAATTTCTATATAATCAGGATATATATTTAAAATTCCGAGTTATAAAAACATAAATACAGATATAATATGTTTTCTGAAAATTAACTTTTGACGATGAGTTTACCATCAATACTAATTTTGAATGTAATATGACGTTTTCGTTATTAAATTAATCAGAAGTTTACATGACATGTTAAAAACAGTTATTGGTAAAGGAATAGAAGGACGGTTGAGAAATGCTTTAGAATATAAATATTATCCATGTATAAATACTATGGGATCCAAGTATAAATACTATGGGAGGTGCATATGGAAATATGGGAGTTAATTTTAAACACAGAAAAAATTATAATATAAAGTGAGAATAATGAACATTATAATTTGAAATTAAAATAATGTTTTAATAATATCTATGAACGAAAAGCGTAGATATGTACACATTTTGCGAGGCAACGTGCATCGTATCCCTCAACTTGAAGCATGTGCAGACGAAAATTGAGACCGGTGCATGCTCGGGACGGTCAAATCAAAACGCACAAGACCAGAACATACAAGGTGCATCACGGTGTCACCGCAATCAATTGTGCAATGTTGACGCTGCATATGTGCTAATTAATACGATTATAGATAAAAGAAAAAAAGCAGAATTATTCCTTCAATCTTTAGAAATAGATCTCTCAAGTCTTCAGTGCACTTTTAGAAAGAAGAAAGATGTTAAAGAAATTATCACTGTTAAAGAAAGACTTTTGGTTAATTTAAGACATTTAGCTACTGGATACTCTTTTACGAGTTTGCAACACTTACGAGTATTACGCGTACCCGAACAAACAATATCAGATATAGTTTCATAATTTTGTGATGGGCTTATCAAAATTTTAAAGGACTATATAAAAGTAAGCACAAATTCAAAATACTTAAATATTCATTTCTTAAATGTCTCTTGATAATGTATTAATGGCTTTGTTATTACAAACAGCGACATAAAAATGAGGCCTGTTCGTTAGATTATTTGATTATTTAGCAGGCATCGAGGGTGGCACATTTTGCATAGTGAGTAGATTCTTCCGGCGTTGGCTATGGAGTGGACGGAAGAAAGAGACGATGCTTAGGTAGACTATGCCAAAAATATTGAAGTATAATATTGAGAAGTTTAGTATCTTCGAATGCAGGGGAAGAGTCCTTGAAACAAAATATGCATTGAAGCTTGAAACAAAATACCTAGTTCGGCAGTCTTGGCGTGAGGTAAAATTAGTTTGTCATACCGGCACAGCTCATTAGCGACGTATTTGTGACATTATTCGTAATGATTAGTAGCCGCTGAGTTTTGTTTTTCAAAGGTTAGACTGCATCTCGTAGCATATCATTTGCATCAACTGTACGCCTTTTCTATAATATTTTGTAATATATAATTTTTTATAATATTTTGTGATACCGATGTTCTTGCATCACCATGTGAAATAGACATTAACGTGACATTTGGAGACATAGATAGAGTCAAATTGATGAATCATTGTCATTTTTGTCAATACGTTACATGTTCTTAAGCAATGTGCAATATTACAAAATGACGATTTTTTCTTTAATTTTAGTTAAAAATTAGTAAAAATTTTGAAAGTCAATGGAATTCCTTACATGCCTTTAGTGCTATAGATGGAAAACACATTAGGTTATAAACGTCGTGGCACAATGGTACTTAATGCTATAATTACAAAAACTTTTTAAAATCGTACCATTGGCATTGTTGTATGCTAATTACAATTCTGTGTATATTGATGTTAGATGCCCTAGTAGATGTCTTAATATAACACGACCTCAAATATTACAAATCCATTAGCTATAACAATTCCATATGTTAAATTGACATATCAACATTTAAATTGAATCAGTATTCACAATTAAATGAAACTGTGTGAGGTAGTATTATTTCTACTTTCTTTAAGTTCTTTACCGCGACCTTCAAGTAAACAAAGATCTTTGCTAATAGCCCACCTGAAGACGTTGTAATGCAACGAAACCTAGGTCGTGGTAAAGAACTTAAAGAAAGTAGAAATAATACTACATCACGTAGTTTCATTTAATTGTGAAAAATTTATTTCTACAAAATGAACGCCAAACATATTCAATATTTGAATCAATATATAATGGAAACTGTACCGTAACGTAGACCGTTTCGAGAAACGTTACTAAGTGATTCAGATGAAAGAATATTTAATTATTGTCTATCAAGAGCTTACGGAGTTCAGTATTTCGAGTTCTCAGAAAAACATTTCTCTTACAACAAGAAAAAAATATTTCTTAAACAAAGAAATATTTCCAAAGAAATCTAATGACACGGAAAAAAATATATGTTAAAATTTAGAGAAACATTTTGTTGACACGAATACAATTGCTGGGCAAACTAATAATTACAATAAAACAATTTTAAAAATGAAAACGTTGACTATAAAAGTGATAGTGTACTTACTTTGGTCATGGAATTTATGTTATTTGGTTGGTACGTTTTTATTTGATAAGAACACAAACCATTGCGATTTTTATATATCATTTGGACCTGAAAATCTTAATAATATGTAAAGAATAATGAAATAGAGAACGTACCTACATATTTAAACAATTTATAGGGTGTACATGTCAAGGAAGGCGCGTTCCACCACCGTTTTCAAATGTATTTATATTGTATCGTACCTCTACATCGTACACAAGTTGCTACATAGTTTAAACAATTACAAGTTTAAGCAAATACTTGATACATTTCTCGGGCTCGTCTTCGATATACAAGACTATATTTTCAACAAAAATCTTTAACAAAAAAACTACAAAATCCATTAACTTTATGTCAATTTTCTTACGATTTTCCCGTCTACATAATCCTAATAGAGAATTGATCCTTTTTAGAGTACCGTACATAAAGGATGCCAACGAAACCCTATTACTAAACCTCCGCCGTCGGTCTGTCCATCCGTTTGTATGCCTGTCACAGGGTCGTATCTTTTGAACCATAATAGGTTGATACTTGAATTATTTACATAATTTGTGTTACTGTGATTCCTACCACGACCAAAATAAAAAAGTCAGTAAGTCATATCCCAAGGAGGCGTTCCCATACAAGAATTAAATAATTGCATTTTTTCGCCGTTTTTTGTTCCTGTGCCGCACACAGGTATCAAACTTGGCCTGATTATAGTGCATTCTCTATGATAAAACAACAAATAATAGGTAACTAAAACAACAATAACAGGTAACTAAGCTTATAACTCAAAACATTAGCGGCTGGTACGCCACGCGGTGCGGCAGTTGCTGGGCGGCGCTCGCTGCCCGATGCGAGGCCTCTGCTGGCGCCGGGGAGAGGTCGCGTGGTCGAGCGAGCAGTATTAACAACAGTCAAAAGCTCGTTAGTTTTAAGTTCTAAATTCATAAACAAAAAGAAATAACTTAAAATATTTTACTACTCAAAAAGTGTTTGCGGCAGATTCAATTAACTAATTATTTTACATGTTTTTACGAATTATGTGTTTCTATGGCATCTATATTATTATTTACCAGTGAATTTGTCAATATATTGCGGTGGTACTGGACCTTTCGTATGCAAATGCGACTTGTAATTGGCTGTTTTATTTATTTTCGCTATGTATATATATATATATATATATATATATATATATATATATATATATATATATATATATATATATTATCTGCAGACAATTTTCCGCTGTACATCTTCACTTTTAACTTTATTAGATAATAAATATTTAATAATTTTACATAATACGAAACTTAGCAAGGCCAACACACCCACATATAACGCACGGTTCGCACTGAGGCCCTTTGATCCAGGCTCAGAAACTGCCAATTGGCTTGCAGCGATCGTATGCTGCGCACGCGGCCGCACGACTCGCAACGAATTTTTCAGGTAGGCAAAGCGGGATGCATGCCCTATACCGCAGTACGGCGTACACCTCGCAGAGTGCGTACGTAACTTAACACAAATTTTCAGGACATATTATAACACAAAAACGATAAGCGTAAAATGGAATCTAGAGGAACCGTCGTGATTAATATACTTTATGTAAGGACAACATTTATAAGAAAGTATGTACAGATACATAAGGTGTAAATAATATCACCAGTTAAATCCCGGCCCCAATACAAAGCCATCGACTTAACGTTAAAGAATAGAATTCATTTTTAAAAATAAATTTTAAAAATATATTACGCATGAAAAAAATGCACTAAGTGCAACCAGACCTATAATATTTTAAAAGTCAGAAATTTTAGTGAAAGAAAAATTCCTATGAATAGAAAATGGTTGTAGAACTGAAATTAATAATTAATTGAAAAAAAACTAAACGATGGACTTTCAATACAGAATGCAAGGTGGCACATTGGTGGACATTAGTGGACCTTTTTAAGGTTACCTGACAGAAATTCACAATAACAGAAAATGTAAAAAAACAAAAATTTTCCGATTGCGAACAATAGTTTGTAAGTCAGAGATATACTCGTAATGCTTGAATACACAACTCTTAAGAACGATATCCGTCGTTTTAAAACTTTTCAGCCCGATTTTGGAAACGCTTTTAGTCGTCAGGCATCGTCAGTCGCCATCAAATTGTTCAACAAGTCAAATCTTAAATATAAATTGAACTTATTTTATCTGGGACTCGGAGGAGACGTAAAGAAACTCATTTACGTTTACGAGTATTTTCTACAAGCCATTAAGTAGCTACACGTCTTCACAGACATATCGGGTAAAGAAAACTTTTTCAAGTACCTTCGAATGTGCGATGACAGAATTTACTGAAGAAAAGGCGAACGTCGGCACCGTCACAGGTACACCGGTTAACTTAATAGATTTTACATTTCGTTATTCGTATCAGCAATTTTAGTATCGTAATTTGAATTCTGATTTCATTTTACAAATTTAAAAAATGTGAGATTAAAAATGTTTTGTCATTAAAACTTGCATAATTCACGCCATACCAAACCGAACTCAGATACCGAATCGGTGAAGATATTGATATCCCAAAGTTATGTTGATATAGAAAAAAATAAGTAAATATATCAAATAAACATCTATTCTATAGGGAGAACTACGAGTATCGTTATGGGTTTTTTAAACAGATACTTAGTACATATAAAACTTTAAACATTTAAGGGTACGTAGCGTTTGAATTAAATTAGTTATAAAGGTTGATATTATTTCTCCCAGCGTAAATAATATTGCCTACTCTATTTTCCGCGAACGAAAGACGAATAACTTTTCCATTCAAATTAATTTTTGTCTATTTTCTTTTCAGATTTTTAACGCATATAACTAAACGAATAAGAGGAAGAGGGCGAGGAGATGTTTCGCCTTTAGGGAATTATAAGTTTTTTTTGTTAATATAAACTGATATGAAATAAATATAGATACATATAAAAATATATAAAAAACGAATATTGCGAAATTATTTTTCAATTTATCGCATAAAATAGTTACACATTAAAGTTTTTCTAGGTTCAATTTTGTAAAACTTAAAAAAATGTGCTACACATGAGGGATAAAAAAATTTTCAAAACGGTATTGTAAACAATTGTTAAGGAAACAATCTACCTAACTCCGTTTTAATACACAAAACAATTCTAAACTAACATTCCGAAATTCCTCTCATTATACCCTAACATAAATTTATTTCATTATAATTAAATGAAATTCTTTTCGTTATACATTTCAACAAGATTTCCTAAAATATATAATTTTAACGATTCCTTTATTTTTAAATATTAATGACTCCTTAATTCTGATTAAAGCAAAATTATATTAAGTGAATTGAATAATATACGAGTTTGCTTCGCCGATATATCTAAAAGACGAAGCAAAGCAAAAAAGAAATTCTACTCTAATGTTAATTTAAATTTCGGTTACATTTCACAGACGGCGAGTCCGAAAAGCATTTAGTGCGCACCAAATGATTTTAGTTAAACAATTAAATTTACTTACGAATATTTAATATAATTTAGCAAAGTTTTCTCTTATCATGTAATAGAATATTTAATAAGTGTGCACACTTGTCATAAATAAATGCTCGTCTTTATTTTGAATTTTTTCTTTTTAACTCATTCATCATTAGATATATATATATATATATATATATATATATATATATATATATATATATATATATATATATATATATATATATATATATATGTATATCTATATATATATATATATATATATATATATATATATATATATATATATATATAATTTTTACCATTCTTACTATTAGCATTTTTGATAAAGATAAATGATATTTTTACAGCCACATTTCTCTGAATTTTCCACCATTCCTATCGAATATCTAATTGCTTATTTAACCGTCATGGCTATCTGAACATATTTTGCAATGATCACACTTACTGTTTACGTAACTGTCAATGGAAATAAATTTTGTAAGACAATGCTGATATTCACTTATGGCAGTAGCAGCAAAGAGAGGTGCAAAGAAATATTTTCACTTCAAATCGCTCAGATATCGAGATTGATCGACATGGTATATTTAATAATGCAAGATTAGAAATTTTCAACCAATGGTCGCATCAATTAATGTAAATGCATTCCAGGACAATCAATAGTGTGTGAAATAATTTCTATGTTGCTTTTGTTTAGGATAGTGATATATTTATGTTATAAAAAACATATCTCTCTGTTCATTTATAGCCAGAGATCGGCGGGCTAAGTTTTTACAGAGACTCGTTATTTTGGAGTTCACTGTTTCTATTTTGTTAATAGATAGATCGTTTATGAATACTTAATAATCTTAATATCATAATTCACAATTTTTCATATTAAATAACATAGAGGACGAGAACTAAATTAAATTAACAAGAGTTAAATTTTTATTTTACTTATTTGATAAGGACTGTTGTGCCGTAACAGAAAAATAACAGGTGATGGTGCAAAATATACTTCACAAATTTTATAAGTCTTAATATCTAACTGCAAAACAGAAAATAATAACCGTATACGTATTACTTATTTTAATAAATATAACATTTAAAATAATTTAAAATATATGGAGTTAGGAAAGTAATCAAAGAAAAACTTTAAAAAAATGTTTTATTGATTAAAATTATTGAAATTTTTAGTTTTTGCAAGACTTTTGTCTTTTTATCTCATTGGACCATGGACTTTATTTATGAACTATACCAATTGCATGTTCTTTGAAATAAAATAATTGTACGAATTATACGAAAGATTCTATTAAGTACATGTCTAACTATTATTCAATGATTTTGTTTTGCTTATTTTTTTGCCTTCGTCGTTTTTTTAGCTTTTTTATTCACCTTTTCTTGATCTTTGGATACTCTTCCTATTAAATCTCGCAAAAAATAAATATTTAACAATATATTAAGAATTTTGATTGAAAAAAGTTTTCAAAATGTTTTTTTGGAGCGCTGTTCAAAATGTTTATTACTGTTACCGACTTCTCTCACGGCGTCTTTAAAAAAAAGATAACTTGATTCATCCAATTCTTCAAATTAATATGATGTCAAATAAATACACTTACAGACACAAATAATATGTACTTGAGTTGCACTATATGAGAAGTATAACAATTTTTATCAATAATCGACTCTAGATATAAAAAATCAGTATTTATTACGAAAAGAGTCAACAGTGCGTTTAATTTATTTATACTTGTAATAATGATTTATTTCACCCTGTCAAACGGAGTAACGATCTCTCTTTTCAAATTTCCGCTATATCTTGCACTAAACGACCCCAGCCTCTAGCGCTCACTCTGCTGCCAATATTTTACATCGCGCATACTAATTACTTTATGGGGGTCCAATGATTCCGCCAATTAAAAGTTGAAGAGTTCCTATTAGCCGGAAGCGTGCGCTGTCCATAATTAAGTGCCGTAACCGACGCGCATTCTTGTATTGAATCGCGCAAACAATGGCGGCCTTTCGTAAAGGAACAAATCGTAGAGTCAAATAGAATATTTATTATATATGGTTATTTTTATTTACTTGTATTTAATGGATAGACTTGGAGAAAAAATATCATTAACAATAGAAATATTAGTTTAAGCATTACTATAACTGCATAGCACACCTTCAAGCCTATGCTTTTTAGTCCAATGGGCATTAGCGGAGCAATATTTCACACCCAGGCTTTATACATTACCTTCTTAAATGTATCTCTTGCTTTTTTATACGATACGCTGTGGATGTTGGCCAGAAAATGAGTTATTATCTCAGGAGTGTTAATAATATACACTTATTAAAGAAGTTCAATATTTTCATAGCATACATTTGGCGTTTTTTTTGCGGAGAAAGACAAACTTAAAAATTTGAAACGGTTGCACTGTCAACATCAAAATTTATTAAATCTTTTCAATCGATGACCTTCGTTAGTGACTTAGATAGTAAACTTAAATAGTACTAGCATAAACAAAATTTTCAAATTTTACTAATAATTAGATCAATGGATACATGACTTTGATTGACTCGTTTCTTATTTTGAATTAAGGTTTTATGTTTTTATAAAGTTAACGATATGAAATATCATTAAATTTTGTCGCTATATTTTATAAAGTTAATATATAAAATGTTATATAGATCTTTGCCTAGCTCGTTTTTTTATCCGACACTTTTTCTGAAAAAGTATAATTAAACTGAATAAAAAGAGATAAGTAAGTCAAAAAAATATTTAATAAATAGTTTTCAAGACGGAAATAAAATAGTGTATATAAATTTATTTATTTTTATACATTATAAAATTATAATTTTATTTGTGTGCATTTTGCCAATAAAAACGTGACTTTCAAGTTTTGCTCTCTAAATACAAAACTATAAAATTTTACTCGTATAAAAATTCGTTGACCAACTATAAGCTACTTTAAATTAAAAAAAAATTACGAAATATTTCATTCCCGTGGGAAGTCTGCCTCATACAAAAATATATTAGAAGTAACTAGGTTATAATATAGAAGATGAATTCTTAAAAAATACGAACAAAATAACGAAAGATGTAAAAGTTCTTGAACAAATATTAAAGTAAATAGTAATTTACGAAGTATGGCTAAAATAATAATTTCTCACTCACATAGTCGATATAAACCGAGCATTGTTTTTCTTCAGAGTGAAAAGTTAAAGTTAATAATATGTAACTAAAAGTTGTAACTAAAATGTCTAAAGTCAAAAATCTTCTACTTTAGTGGTTTAAAAATCCATTGGCAAGATCTGACTAGTTAGGAATATTAGTGGAATTTGAATAGATGTTGTAAATAATATTCTTAAGTCAGTACAGGTGTAATTTCTTTTGTGATTTTAAAATATTTTTTTATAAACATATTTCGTAGATTTAAACAAATTTGGCTTTATTCGAAGGAAGAAAATATTTGGATTAACGTACACTACACAGCGACAAACAATATGATAATAAAATAAATATAGGGATTTTACTATCTAAAATGGGATATGTGTAAAGGTGTGCAGACATATCCAATAAGTTAGTACGTATCTACTTGACTGTTACCCTAGGATATTAATTTTAGTACCACATGGTACCTCATATTTTCCTTATTTTAAAATAATTTATGTTAGAAAAAATTAGTAATTGTATTTTATATATTGTAAGAAAAAGATACCTTCACACAAATTTAAATTTTTAAAATACGGTAACGAAATTATAACAAAAGTGAATTTAAATAATGTACGTAAGTTCATTTTTATTTTTATATTTTAGCATTGAGCACTGAAGAACAATTTAAACTATTCAAAAGGAAATAAACAAAAAGAAATTAAACTCCCACTGTGGACTCTAACTGTAGAATATGTGAATATATTTTATTTTAAGAATTTGCGGATACGGTGAAATTCTTTTACCTTTTTCTGAAAATTGTTAATTAAAAGCTAATATCATTCAACATTTTTTACAAATGTAAACCATATTTTACTAGATACATCCGTGAATTAAGACATTTTAAACAATATTTAATTTTTATACGGTTATGATACTGTGGCATTAAATTTAGTTTATTTTAAAATAGAATGCCAAATTCTGCAGTACATTGAGAGATAAATAAATATATATATGTAATTCTCACATGTTTATGGTACTGCAGCATTACTTTTTCTTTATTTCGGAATCGAGAACCAAAGTAAATAATACTTTTGGAGGTAAATAAATAGATAGATGGGATACTCTCCGGGCGGGAGAGCTTCTGCGGGCCGTCGTTGGCGCTGGCGTCCGCGCTCCGAAGCTTTAAGCTCAGTCGCGCATAGTCGCACGGACGCTACGCTGCGTCACTCAGACCCGTATACTGCGCGATATATTTTACCTCAAGTGACAATTTCGATATATTTTACCACTCATTCATTTCTCGTATTTGGCGTCACTATTTTTCGCATCGGTATTTTGGTGACTTTTCGGATCAATTTCAGTTAGAAAGTTCAGTAGTGCAGATTTTGGTGTTGGTTAAGAAAACATGTTCAGTTCTGTTCTACATTTTTAACCAGGATTTTAGAGCGAGTTTTATGAAGAGACGGAAAACGGCACCGTTTGCATTTTGTGAGTCTTAATTTAATTGTATATAATTTTGTAGTGTTAAAGCATGTCAAAATTTTTAAAGAAATAAATCTGAAACACATTAGTAAATACATAATATTTACGTTCGGAAACAAAAGCTATTTGTAGAAAAATAAAAATGTACTGAGAATGGTTGTTTATTTTTGAAATAGTTCAAAACGTTTTCAAATTCAATTTTTAACATACGGTAACGGTAACGACAACAATGATAGTGCTCGAAAATAGGTGATTATAAATATTGTTTATATGCAGTAATATAATTAAACTAAAATTTATTTCTAAATATTATATATTATACCCGGCATTAAAAGTATTTGTTTATATTCAACATTTAACTAAGAACTAATATAACATTTTATTTTAATGCCTAAATTTTCATTCAAAATTAATAAATTTTACTAAAATTCGGCATCTTGTTCTAATTTTTATTATATAATTTAATTAAGAATCTACATTATAATTACTACGTATTGTAAATACGTGTTTAATAATTTGAATAAATGCTTAATCTCATGTTTCTTTACCGTGATGATAGAAATAGTTTCCTAAGAACATATTAAAAACACATATTTCAGGTAAAACTTAAACTTCCCTGATATAATCATTAAAACTAATTAAATAGAATACTAATTATATAGTACTATAAAAGTAATATATATATATGTATATATATATATATATATATATATATATATATATATATATGTATATATTAAAATTGACAAAACTAGCAAAAATTAAACAAAACTTTTGTTATTCTCTAACTTTTGTTATCCCATAAGGTAAAACTTTGGTTTTGTTTATGAATTTTTGGCAAATCTTCTTTGTTATTATGTTATGTAAAATAACCTAAAACATCGATTCAATAAATCAAACGTTCTTAATATTATATTGTGCCTAAATTTATCACTCTAACACACACCCTGAAGTTTCTAGAAAAATTAAATTTTTTGTAATAAAATTGACTAGATATTATTATTTATTTAGTGAATACGAGTAATTTAGCTCTAACAATCACATTTTTTTTAAAATTATTTTAGTACGAATTCAATCCCGCTTAATGGCATTTGTTTAATTTTTTTTTAATATACCTAGAACGAACCAAATATTTGTATTCATTGTTCTATTTTATTGAGCCGTTCAACTTAATAAGCCACCACTTACTCAATTCCATTACACAATAACGCTGTAACCCAGCTGAACTCTACACGTCGATAACATTGATCTCGCTTCTCCAACCTTCGTCCAATCCAAACATTTCACGCGGCCGATAAACGGGCAGGCGATTTAACAAAACCAAAAGGGTGAAAGGCTGTTTAGGCATAGATTTATGAAGGCAAATAAGTAATGCTTCCCCGGAACAAGCGAGCTCTAAGTTTTTAAGGCCACCTTAGTTGGTGGCTATCTCACGACGAAATTAATCGAAAAAATATTGAGTGGTATCGCTATTCGTAAAATTGTCGTTAGTATAGTCCGTAATAAGTTTTTATTGGCATAATTTTAAAATGGCTTTGTTGCTACGTGAACATACATTATTTTATGTCGTACGCACGGCGAGAAGTTATAAAATACACGGGCCCTTTTTTAATATCCTTTTTTTCTTTCCAAAGCGTAAATCCGTTTCAACATTGTGCTGGTTGAATTAAATCATACGCGATGCGCAACGGTTATTGGATTCGAGGAAATAATTAATTTATCACGATTTATGGTGCACTGATTTGGGTTGAGGTTATATTGAATTTTTATTGGATTTTTCTGTCCTTAAAATTACTTTGTTCGATAGAGACGAAAATAACATCTTTATTTTAACCTACAGTTTGTGATTATTTATTCAAAGTAATTAATATCGTAAATCATATACGGTTGACACTTCGACAAATACATATCTTGTTAGAGACATGGTTCTCCTCTAATTTTCTTTTTTATGATTTTAATACGCGTTTGTGATCATATTTATATTACTAACATAACGATTATTTTAATGTGTGTTTAATGTTTTATGCTTAAAAATTCCGTAATTTCAGAACGAAACAGAAACGAGGAACGGATTTTCATATTGGTTTTATTTCATTTACTGGAATTGAAATGTTTTATAAATAATAATACTTATTAAAATTCTTGTATGAATTTACAAATGCATATTTTATCGACATTAAAACAACTATTCTGGGAATAAACTAAATGACGTATTATGCATTTTTGTGCCGGAAAATGTGCGATAGATTCGAAGTAAGATATCAAATATGCGCCATGTTTTTACCAGGCAAAGTGTTTAAAATGTAATACCAGAAACCATAAAAATATATACGATTACAACAAACATTAAATCAATAGTATGCATGTAGGAATAAATGGTACTCATCAAAATTTGTGCAAATAATAAACGATTGTACCTCTATAGCAAAGCTCTTAATGTAGCAAAATATTTCAAAAATTATTTTAATTACATCGTTTCTACTATTGAATTAAGCTCGTTAAAAAGGTATATCTAATTCGAGTTCTTCATCCTCACCCGGTCGGGCATAGAGGGGGGAGGGAGTATGTTTGATTGATCACATTCCCTTTGATGTAAATACATATACAGAACCCTATCATTTTTCGTATATGTAATATTTGCAAAATCTCTTTTTTCTTCTTTGTCGAAGTATGAAACAATGTTTATACATATTCATAACGAATGTATTATGTATTATTATTAGAAATATCTATTTTATTATTCGTAAGATATTTCATTAAGATATATTATAACATTAAGATATGTTACATTTCAATATGACTATAATATAATTTTACAGCATAAAATCCTTAAGATTTCCATGTTATTGTTATGTTAAGATGGATAAAACCCCTTTGTAATCGTAGCTCATTAATTCATCGAATTTAATTTAGAATGGATAAGAGTGATACCTATATTATCTGATGCTATTAAAATAAATTTGCCAAGTACGAGTAGAACACGCACTACAAGTATAAGTACCAAAATGTATAGGGAACACATTTAGGTACTTATGAACATTTAGGTTTGTACTATATTTCCATTAAACTATTCACAAATATACATGAATATATAGCTTCCATAATTTTAAAAGCGTGGCGCATATTTAAAAATATATAACATTTAGTTTAATCGCAATAGCTTTCCATTAATTTTCTAATCGAATTTTGCCAACCCTGTTTCTTTCATGATTGGCTCAGTGGTTTCGAAAATTAAGGTAAAATTCTCTATTTTACGTATTTTTTGGAATATCTATAAAATGATAAAAAATGGTATTAAAAAAAATTCGAGTACTTCACTCGGTCCTCCTACAATTTTCAAATGAATGTTTTTTTTTTAAATTTAGCTGGTTATAGAGATGATCGAAATACGAATATGTGCGACTTAGTATGTTTTATATTACCTTGTCAAACTACAAATTTTTGGGTCTAGCGATTTCTGAAAAAAACGGCTATGGCGGACGGACGGACAGACACGTGAGTGATCTTAAAAGGATTCCTTTGAGGTACGTAACTCTAAACAGAGAAGTAAGCAACATATTGCAACGTACTGAAGTATAAGTAACATATCAAAGTGTTTTATAAAAATAATAAATAAGAATAATCTTATTAAAAATGTGCCTATTCAATCACCTGTGGAGCTAGAACTAATTTACGTCTAACAAATCATTCAAAACGACTTTCTCACAACTTAAAAGACAAAGTATAATAAATTCCAAAAACTTTGTTACCTTATATGTATTATTGGAAAGTTTGAATTATGGAAGAGTAGAGCTGAACAAAAAATTTTCAATTATGTCCTTGACTAGTGAATCAAAAGAAAATAGATCACCCAAAATGTCTAGCAGTCTGTACGCAATTAAAAAGTGTCAAAGTAAAAATGAGCCCTGAAATCGTTATAAGCCACGAACACAATTTCGTTTCGTCGAATAATCGAATAAACAAGAATGGGGCCGAACTCAAAATAATAATATATAAAAAAGGTGTAAAAGCGAATAAAAAGCTATGAATATTCTGATTATTTCGGCTGCGCGTAAAATAAATAACTTTGTAAATTACGGGCCGACCTGCTTTGAGAGGTAATAAGCGTTGTAATGCCTACACAGGTATGGTTCGTATTTATAATGTAAACGTGAAATTGACATGTATTTTTCGTTAAATGGATTTTAATTTTTTTTTTTATTTTGATGCCACTCGGAAACTGGTACCTTAATTATCTCTATATTCACGTGCATATATATCCGTTGACTGGCCGTCGAAAACCATTGACATTTATCATTATGAACTATTTGACTTACTTACCGTATATTCAAGGGTTTCAACTAATTAATTTTTAGTTGGTCACATCTCCGTACTCGTGTATGCTCTCAGGAAAGAAATATATTTGCAATAAACTATAGATTATATTTACACATATGTACCTACTGTGACGTCTGTTAAATTTGGCCTGATTTAGATAAATAATTATATATTACCACTGTTTGTTACGTAATGTGTCACGTTTGCATTAATGATAGCATCTAAAAACAAATGAATATTATTTTTGAATGCTAACATTATTTCTCTAAGAATTGATTATTTTTATAAATTAACTTTAACGATAAAATGTACTTCTTCATTTTTACGGTTAACTAAAAATCTGTGAATGGAAGTAAAACCTAACCAATCTTTGTAAATTCTAATTCTTCTTAATTCGATTTTAGAATTTTCCAACTATCATATCAAAATATTATATATTTGAACTCTTTTTCTAAAGATGTCATCTCTAAAAATGTTATGTGTCTTATGATTAACTGAACAGAGGTAACTCGTAAATATTTAGATAATATAATAGTAAGATATTTCTTTATAATATTTATAATAATATAGCCTTTATTTTCATTCAAACATACGTTAGTGAAAACTTAACTATTAAAAATGACACACATTTACACCAATCTTTAAAATTGGTTGAAAAAGCTAGAAAAAAGACAATACCATGCATACAAAATAAAATACCGTATTTAAAAAGAAATACACGAAATGATAATAACTCCGATTGAACGATATGAAAAGTATTTTTCACCGAGTCATGAAGTGGTAAAGAGAACCTTCAAGAAATATTAGAATTCGATGTAAATGATTTAAATAGAGCTCAAAGGGTTGTAGTAAATTAATTTAAATAAGTCTTTGGAGACTCTTTAGAGAGATGCGGAGAGAAAAGTTTTTATGACTTTGAAACAAATATTTAAAGTAAATTAGACTCCGTTTTTAGGGTTCCATAATGATACCCTCGCAATTTAAAAAAAGACGTGCTCCCAACCGCCATCACAGCACAATTTCTTCAATATTAGGCCAGAAATTTTGCATGTAGGTGCTTCTAATGGATATATCAATTACCATGTAATTGATATCTCCTTACGTAGGCAAAATATTATAAAAAAATTAATGTAGGGTCCTCATGCATTTAGCGAGTTCGAAATTTTGTCTACACATTCCATGAATCGAGCATCATTGGATAAGTTTATTAAAATTAAGGTTTCATTTACCATTTTTTTGTTCCATACTGGTATAACGGAATATTTATGGAATCACTGTCATTCCGTCTCTCACAGCTTATTTTCTCCGAAATCATTTCAGTTGGTGGCCCAATCATAGCCGTGTAGTGATTTTGGAGTTTAGTTTTGGAGACGAGCTTCCGATTTGGAAAAAAAGTACTTTTCAATGTGGGCTTGAAAAAAAACCTTATGAAGCACAAGTTCAAAAGTGTACATGATGGCATACTTGTCAAACTTTTATGAGCATTAATCCAGAGAAAAACGTTCAAGAATCTCTGTCCCCGGTCAAATTAGCAGAAATAATGCTGAAAAAATGAAATACCTGATTAAATAGGAATAGAGATTGAACAAACATTACCGCCATGATATTAAATAAAACTTAATATTCTGTAAACCAGTGTTTTGTAATTCCAAAAAAACGAAGGATAACTTGCTTGGAACTATTTACTTAAAACGCGTTAAGTACGTCAGTAAAATAATTTAATTATAATTTTAATTTCAGTAAATAAGTGCAGTCATCATTATTATTGTGCGAAAAGAAGGATACGAACGGAATCTGTGGCGGCTTGTTCGGGGTTGTGAGAATGTATAGCGCAGCTCCCGCGCGTAATATATATCACATCTACATGAGTTTGAAAAATCACTAGTCCAGCGAATATTCAAAAAATTATCTGATAATTTGGTATACCTTCTATCATTTCTCGCGATGATATGATTCCGAACATAAACAATTGAAGAGATTTACTGATTCGGTAGTATCGCGTTTTACCATTTCAAATAAATCCTTTTTAAGCCGTTTATTGTTTTCAGCTTCATATTGTACGTGGTGTTAAGTAACAAAAAAAATTAACAAACTTGATGATTTTCAAAAACATTATATTTCTGGTATGTCAGGATGTATGAAAAGGACGGAGTCATTTTAACCATTTCGATCTTATAGTTTTCCCTCTTTTATAAATAATTTTGAACCATATCCCATCACCCATTTTTTATATTTTTTCGATCTTATTTTTTTTATTTCTCTATTTATATGGTCATTTTTTCAACGAATCGTACAATAATATACATTGGGTCGCTGATATGAAACCCTTAATTTTCATTTTATTCAAAAATATCTCATAGTTTCTGTAATTATTTTCAGTTTTATTTAATTTTGGCATAATCATTTATTTTTTTGTCTCCAAAATCCTTGCAAAACTATGAGTATATTGTAGTGTGAAAAACGTAAATTATTGCGATTTATACATAATTAAACTGAATTAATTTGTATCTTGTCCAGTCTCAGTATTTTTCCTCTTGAAATAATTTATTGTTAATGTCCACTTTGAGATATTTTTCTGCATATCGATATTATCTAAATATCAACACCGCCTAGATATTATCGTGTAACCACCTGGTTAGAAGTAGTATATATGTGATATAAATAACTGCTGTACCTTCTATAACCTCATCCCCGGAAAGTATACTCAATTTGTGGCATATGCAGTAAAGTTTCAAAAAGCACTTTGCTAGTGCTATATAGGAAAAGCTTTAACAAACATGCTTTACTTATTTATTGCTTTCGGATCGTAGAACTATATACTGTGAATTACGTAATATTACCATGCTTTGATAAATAGTAAGTATTTAAAGTTTACCCGTCTAATATTTAAAAGTACATAAAATATAATACAAAAAAATGTTCAGTGGCAGCATTTCATATTTTTATTAAAAGGGAAGATCATCATATCGAGAATTTCAATAATTGAAAAATAAATTTATTAGTGTCTGGATTGGTTAGCCTGAAGGAGTTGACGCATCCTCTGTTGACATGTAAAATTTCAGGCCTTCAAAATTGTTTGTTTGACAGTACTTGATTTTTATCAAATTTACTTTATTCCAAAATAAAATTTCATTAAAATTTTGAGAGAATGACTATTTTTGAGGTAAATGTATAAGACGGAATAAAAGTTTAAAAATATTTTTTGCTTATTTATGCTCAATTACCATTGTTATGAGTTATGGAATATATTTCCGTATTTTTAATTTAATTTCTTTCAATTCGAAAATACTGAGCAATTGGGTATTTACTACTGTACTAATTTTGTTTATTTCATGAATCATAATTACAAGGTACAAGCTGATGAAGAGTGAAATTTTTTTTTAATAATCTTAAAAATAGACCCGAGTTTAAAAGTTTAAATTTAACCTTTAGAGAAGGACGGCAATACTGTGTTGCGAGGTCATTTAATATTGCACATTATATTCTACGAGAGGAAAAGAGACAGGGATATACCCAACTCTATCCGTATCTTCAAATTTAGAAGCCTACAACTGACTTATTTTTCAATCAATTTTTGAACTTTTTTCAAGACTTATTTTTAATTAATTTATATTTCACAATATTGTACGAAAAATATAAAAATTTTGAATGAGTCAACTACCGTATTGAGTAATGAAATCGCTCAAACGCAAATTTCATAATAAACAGTTACCAAGTATATCTCAAATGTTATAAGCTCATATTTTGCGCATTTTGAATGTCGGAGATATTCTATAATGTTTATGAAGACATATTGACGACGTACGATATATTGCAAAGTCGCCTTGGCAAGGAAGGTTCTCAATCCCACACGAATATTTTATTTTTATGTAAGTATTCCAGCCTTGCAGTAGGTTTGTTCCGAATATTAAACAATTATATAAGAAATTAATAATTGTGCGACGTGTTATCCATTTATCGTAAACTCAAATCTAAAAACATCTGTGTGTAAAATTTTTATCGGGATCAGAAATACAAGTTATAATGTTAACCCACCAAAACCTACTTAAGGTAAACCTAAATATTTGACCAAGTGGAATTTTATCACTAAATTATAAGTTTTTACCATGTTAGAACTTTTGATAATATAATTTTCTAGCAATTTCGCGAAATTTCACCATCTCAAGAAAAAATATTTCGAAGTAAGCAAGTATTACTTACTTTGTAATCTTTTTTCTTCCATTTATAAATTAGACCCCTTTTGATAAATCGTATTTACTAGTTCTTACTAGTATATAGCAAGTAAAAATTATACCCATGAGTTTTATAAAATTATGTCTATTACTAAGTTCTAGTAAAGCTTATTTAAAAGATCAGACTAATGGTAAAGTTTTGGATTCTAGAAAATAATCTCCCAGTAACGATGCTGCGACTTTATTACATATTTGTTTCACGATTGAAGTATTCGTAGCACTTACAAATAAACACTGTCTGGAACGAAGTAAAATTTAAAGATGAACGGAAGTTTTTAACAGTCACATGTATTTGTGGCCACACTTCGAAACTTTAGAATAAACAAAAATCATTCAAAGAATACTTCGAAATTAACCAGGAATTGAATAACATAATTTTTAATATCGTATAACCCAAACAAAAAATTTGTTATTTAAAGAGATTGCTTAATTTTCAATGTTTCCTATGACGACAGCAAGTGATAACAAAAATTAAAGTTCAAATTGTGCATATTTTTTGAAAAATTTAATTTAATTAATTTTGTAGAAATTTATTATTCACAATTAAATGAAACTACATGGTGTAGTATTATTTCTAGTTTCTATAAGTTCTTTACCACGACCTAGGTTTCGTTGTATTACAACATCTTCAGGTTATTAGCAAAGAATATTTCTTTGCTAATAGCCCACCTGAAGATGTTGTAATACAACGAAATCTAGGTCGCGGTAAAGAATTTAAAGAAAGTTGAAATAATACTGCATCACGTAGTTTCATTAAATTATATTAAAAAATTGTCAATAGTTATCTGCACTATTTATTAATATTTATACATATCTACATTACATATTACTTATCTAAGTATAATATTGTCACAATAATATCTTCCGAAATCAATGTATTGGGTTCATGTCTAATATTGTTTAGACGACAGTGTAATAAAGACTTCTTTATGTGACTATACATGTATAATTATTAATGTAGTAATTAAAAATTACAAGTGAGTTGTCTAGAACAGACCGCTATCATATTTAGTAATAACGAATGTTGGACAAATAACATGTATCTACTATTGTTTTCTAGAAGGCAATCAATAAATATATTTTCCTTTCCATCAGTATATCCTCCTCTCTCTCTTCATATATATATATATATATATATATATATATATATATATATATATATATATATATACACATATATATGAATGTATATTTAACATTTTTCCATAATAAAAGTAGTTATGCGAACTTAATAACATCAACTAATTAATATAATTACTAGGATGTGAATTAATTTTACATGTTTCTCACAAGTTGCTGCACATATTCTAAAAAAAGGTATAGACTTAATAAATCCGCCCACGGGTGGAAATGATTTTAAACTGAGAATCTTACGGTCCTCTCGACCTGACCTTGTCCTTATAAAGAGAGGCTACGAAATAAACATAAATAATGATACAAAGAACTAAGGTTCCAACCTTTTTGTGTATTTAGTGTAAGAAATTTGTGACATTAGTGTAAGAAATATTACCATGAAATTATTGAAATAATTATTTACGTATTAAAGCTCAAAAATATTTAGGAAAAACATTTATGTAAATATGAAGGGAATATATTACATTTGATTACGAGTGCTTTGAATATACAATTTTTAAAATTGCACAAATCTAGGACGTTTCTCCACTTTATTCGGCGTTTAGCAGATTTTGTATGGCATATTGTTGTAAATATGGCGCAATGGTACGTTAATTTTTATTTTTATATATGCCCAAAAATGTATTTCGCCTTTAGGTACACATATGCAGATACGGATAAGAACATTGCAGGTCGTACGTATATTTATTTGTTAGTGTATCAATTTGAAACAATAGTTTACCTGCCTCGCGTTATGAATAACGAAAGCATTTTTCTGCTTGTACTTCGTTGCTTTTATTTTTGGTATATAATTTTGTGAACTGAAAATAATGTTTACGAAAACGTTTAATAGTGAAATATAGTATGTCAGATCTGTTAATGATAAATGAAGGTGCAAAATGCAAAAAAAAATCTTCTTAAAAATAAATTTTAAGATGGATTTGAGTTATTATCGAAATTTTTTTTATTTTCGGATTTGACTTATCAACGAAAAGTGTATACAAGCATTCAAATGTTAATGTGTATTTAGAAAAATGTGTGACATAATCTCAAGTCTGCTAAAGTTGATTTCATAAGGCAAGTCAGATAAAATCAAAATAAAAGCTGATGTATTTATACTCTTGACAATAATCAGTTACAATAAATAGTAATTATTAACGAATATAGTTTCTTTTCTACTATTTTTTTCATATTATAATATAATAAAGGTCCGGCGTAAAAAAACGGAGAAGTATACAGATTTTTTTTGTAGATATCTTCATATACGGATATCCAGCACCCACAAAGACATAATTATTTAGTTATTTTTTATTAACACATTAATCTAAATTTTAATTAAAATAAAAATTAAACTGAAAACGTCTTTTGACACCTGAAAAACGTCTTTCACACCAATTTCATTAAATTAGTATAATAAAGTGATTGAAATCGAATTGGCATCTTGAAGAGCTTGTTTTAAATTTAATCATAGAGGTACGAAGTTTGAAATAGCGAACCAAAGTGGCCGAAGTTTTATGTGAAAATAATTCACTTGTGATGGAAGTGACTTAAATTCAATCGGACTTTTAAAAATGCGTAATTTATCCGAAATGGCAGCTTCCAGACATTCGCGTCGTCGACCCCGTGTACAAATACCGTGCGTTTAATTTATATCTTAAATATTATTAATTTTGTAATAACATTTAAAATTAAATGTAAATTGTGTTATTTATTATTTTTATGTGGAATAATAAAAAAATAAATAAATATATACATATATATATATATATATATATATATATATATATTTAACCAATAACATTTCTCCCTATTCAAACTACAATATAAAAATAAGAATTTTTATACAACTTGAATCAATATGAATCTGCGATACATCTAATGAATAAACTAAAGTTGTGAAAAATTGTGCTTTTCTAATAGTAATAAATTGCGAACGTTATTACTTTTTTTCATTTTTCTGGTACCAGTTTATTTTTTTTACTTTATTGTATTGATTAAAAATTAAAATAAATTTTAACAAGATTTTATTGTAAATTACAGCATATGTAAATGTATAGCTTTATAATTTTTTAATAGTATCCAGTGTCACAATAAATGGTCGTGATATTAAACATTCGTTGATATTGTAATCAAGTAAGTGTAGCAATAACAATGTAAAAATATCCACACATACACACAGGACTAGTACAAAAATCTGGTGTAAACAAACTTGAACTATTTAGTTTATGGACGATTAAAAGTTAATTAAAACCAGTTCTAGTATATAAAATTTGTGTAGAGAAACTTAAAAAAAAGAATTAATAATAATAAAGAATTATTTAGTTTATGAACGATTAAAAGTTTATTTTCTTGTAAACAATGAAAAATTGGGTTGAATAAAGTAATGGTCATTTTGGATAGACTAATAAAGTATTCAGTGTCCACAAACATGTTGCGCCTTATATTGTTTTATAGCTCATTTTGCCATTTAACTATTAACAGAGAAAGAGAGTTAAAATGAAATTTTTAAATAAATGATGTTTTTCTCTATATTTTCTTTATTTATGAAGCCATAATTTAGTTATAAAATTAAATAAAAATGCAATAATTGTAATTTGTTTGCGATAACTGTTGATAAGATTGTTTACCTAGCTTCAGTAGAATCGGTTATTTGAGTTGTGTTAAAAATACAGAGTAATTTCAAATGACACCCTAAATAAATACTAATTTATTTCATTTCACGACGACATTCGCCAGCTCAGTAATAAATTCAGTTATATTTAAAATTTTGGGAATGCTCTTTTTTTTCAAGAAGATTTATGGACCCTTTGAACACATTTAAAAACTTTACAAAACATTGACATAATAATGCACTTGAATATTAAGCACATTGATATAATAATCTCATATGCACTTAGGAAAGGTAAGAATGGTTTTTATTTCTTTGTGTTTAGATGATAGTAATATCTATTGATTTAACATTTTTACAATTTTTGGAATATTCTTACCTAATATTTATAACATTCTTACATAATAACCTTAAATAGAATCTATAGGACAACATTTATTCAGTGGGTAAACACACGTAGGTAGACGTATTTATAAGTAATTTGACAATATATTTAACAAATTAGTTACATGAATTGTTAAGTTAAAAATAAGAAACATTTGATAAAAGTGACAGTTTAAAAATAACGTAACTTTTATTATAAATATTTAACACCACTTTTTATAAAAAGTTTAGTTGATTCAATGATGTTACTCCAAATAGATACATTATAATACCCTTAAAATATGAATAGAAAAAGTATTTCTAGATAACGCTAGCAAAAATGCTACAAAATAAGTGGTATGGGATTAGTTACCACATCAAAAAATATAGTTGCATTGAGGACAATTACTTTAGACAAAATATATTTCAAACTTTAGAGGATCATTTTCGGAGAACTAATGGTTTGTGTATTTAATATAAAGGTAACCTACAAAACAACATTCGTGCTTATAAACAAAGAAGCCACTGCAGAAGTTAATGGCACTTAGTTACGAGTATGTCACTAAAAACACCACATTGGCAACTAAGACTTATTGCGACAGCGTTAATTTTAGAAAAAATATTTTCGAGAAATGGTAATAATCAACAAGTCTGTCTTTTCGAACCCATCGAGAAAAGTCGATCGAACACAAAAAAAATAACGATCCTAAATATTTTTTACAGTCTAGCTATCAACAGTAGAATAATTCATAATAGTTCTTTTACACACACATTTATATATGTATATATATATATATATATATATATATATGTGTGTGTGTGTGTGTGTGTGTGTGTGTGTGTGTGTGTGTGTGTGTGTGTGTGTATGTGTATGCATATGTCATCCCATTTGATAATATGACTAAATGAATCACTTGGCTCGATTGATCGAGTGTAATGATTACGTTTCCACCCTTTTACATTTACATATCGAAAGGAATAAGTCTAGCGAAGAAATCTTTTGTCGTCTGGCTTGGGTTTGGTGCCTTTAGGCTTTTCACGACCTTCGTGACCTTAATTCATTCCTCCACAAAGGGATCAGTAATCTTCGCACTGTGTTATGTGCATTGGTTAAATAGTATTTTCTTACTTTTATTTTAAATTGATATTATGCATAGCTTTTCATTCGGATTTTCCGAACAATTTTACTTTTTTAACTTTTATGTTTTCTCTCTTTAAAGTATTTACAGGTGTCTTAAGTTTACTATTTTGGTATAAAGTAGTTAGCATTTTTATTTTGTTTTAAGCAAACGTATTAACGTAACCTTTCATCGCAAAACAATAATAGCTATAAACTACTATTTTGGCTAGTACTTCGACAATGCACTCTTGCCCGAATCACTTCACACGATTTTCTCTAAACTAGATGAATTAATTGTAACGTGACACTAATTTAAATGAAATAGTTTCGATTTAAGATTCTGATCAAATTGTAGTATTTAGATTTTGTATATTCGTTATTGAAAAATTAAAGAGATGAAATGGCTTGTCCCACATAACATTTCGCAAATGAGGCTCAAACGTGTGTGGTGGATGAGGAATATTTCATAGGATCTCCGTATGAATACTTGAAAAACCTCACCAATATTGGTGTGAGACTGTAGCAATTATGGAATTGTGACAAACAGACATGTGAAGATGAAATGATAAGATTGGGGCCATGTCGTACCGGGATAGATGAAGCAAGTTTCAAGAAGCTCAAGAAGTTTCAAGTAGTAATGATACAGTAATAATTGCAATGGAATGAAATTATATAAATAATCATACATTGGTAAATACTATTGTAATTATTATTTATATAAAACTAATAAATTTGTATTATTATATAAAAGTAATTATTAAACTAATTTACTAATATAAAAATATAAATGATTAGAAATCAACGATTTTAAGGTTCAATATGTTATTTCCATTCTGTTATTGCTTATCATTACTTCTGCGGTTTTTTCCAATTTCTAACTACATATTTAGAAAACTAATTTTCAATACCATCAGTAAAATGGCAGAATATATAATATAATATACTCTGTACTGTCTATTCGAGTATTACAATCGCAATTATTACAATATCAGTCGATGTTTAATTTCAAGGCTGATTGTGTGAGATTGTTTTGAAACAAAAGTTTTTTATTATACTATATGGCACTGTGAATTATGAGATCGAAGTGAGTTTGTATTTGAATTTAGATTTCGAGAATAATAAATTTGAAAACATATCATCCGAATGTTTCCAGAGATACAGGAGCTGCTAGTTAGTAGATAGTAGATAGGAAAACAAGTATTATTATAATTCTTTAAAAAATTAAATGTCTATGCTTAAACAAATCGACAAACCAAATAATCTTAATTCTAACCGCTTGAAATAATTGAAAACTTTTTTATTTTATTACTAGTGGTTGCAATGCCAATATATGAAAACTTATCAAGTACTAGCAGAATTCGCACTGCTAGGGTTCCGTACAATTTTAAATATTTACAAACATTTAAGCGTACATCTCTAGTAAACATTTTTGTATTTACGTTGTGAACAATTAATATTTACAAATATTAATTACTCACAACGTAAATACATTGAATATTATATTCTTCACAGGCGTAAACACATAACGGAACTAGTCATTAATCCTAAAAACGAGTTTAAATTGATACTGGAATTCAAACGAGTTTGAAATGATACTAGTCATTATTGGTAAAAACTAGTTTGAATTGATACAATTGAAACTTGCAAATGAGTTTGAATTGATATTGGCATTAAAACAAGTTTGAATTGTTACTAGTCATAAATCCTAAAAAGTAGTTTGATTTGATACTGGCATTCAAACGTTTTTGAATTGATGTTAGACATTAATACTAAAAACGAGTTTGAATTGAAACGGGTCATGAATCCTAAAAATCAGTTTGAATTGATACTGGGGTTCACACGAGTTTGAAATGATAAATTTTAAAAATCCTAAAATTGAATTAATAGTGACGGTCATCTGTAATATTAGCGTGTTCCAAATTATCGTAAAAGCATAGATTTGAATCTCGTATACGAAAATAATGTTGTCAAAGCTGCTATAGTTATGCTTCACAAAAAGTAATATGTATTGAATCAAAAGTCCATCAAAACCTATGCAGTAGAACGCTGGTACAATATGTGCACACTATAAACACATTTTATATAAATTATATGAATTAGCAACAGCTAAGAAACTGGTTATTGTCCTCATAATATTGCAATAGTCGAGATTCCTAAGATATTATAAATATTGTGTCGACATACAGAGTGTCCATGTGTTCGTCCAGTGGCAGATTTCAAAGTTTGAACAAACATAGTTTCTGAACGCAACACATAAGAGGGGCGCGGGGGGCGTCGTTAGAAGCGCAAGCGGTGCAGATGTTTTAGTAGCCATGGAACAGTGGAGTGGAGAGCACCGCGCTTTTGCCGTCGAGTCGTACATTTCGAGTGGATTTTCGCTGTCTGTAGCACGCCGTCGATTTAATAATCGTTACAGTATTCGTCGATTACGTGATGGACCATCGATCAACCTCATTCAGTCATGGGTAGCAAGGTTCAGAGCTACAGGGTCAACATTAAATAGGCCCAGGCCAGGACCTACACCATTGGTAGCCACGGATGAAAATGTCGAGCGTGTTATGGTTTCTGTCGTTGAAAATCCCCGTTTATCACTGCGTACACGTTCATCGATATTGGGAATCCCGAAATCAACTTTACAGGTAATAATGCGAAAAAAGCTCAAGTTCCATCCACATAAAATTCAAATTGTTCAAGATTTACACGATTCTGACTTTGAATTAAGAAAAACTTACGTGGAGGTGATGTTGTTGACATTTCGTACTGCTACCCGGATGGGCAACATATTCTTCAGTGACGAAGCTCACTTTCACATTGGAGGATATGTGAATAAGCAGAACTTTCGTTACTGGGATGTCCACAACCCAAGACAAATGCATCAAGAGCCTTTATATAAGCCTAAAGTAATAGTCTGGTGTGCCATGTCTGCATCTGCAATCATAGGGCATTATTTCTTTGAAAATCAACGTGGCCAAACTGTAACTGTGAATTCGGAGAGATATACCCAGATGTTAAATGACTTTTTCAGAGTAGAACTACAAAATAGTCCATCCTTCAACCAAAACACATGGTTCCAGCAGGGCGCGGCCACAGCTCACACTGCTAATGTGTCCATGAATGCAGTGCGGCAGTTATTTCCAGAAAAAAACATATCCCGAAACGGTACCGTACCGTGGCCACCTAGGTCACCCGATTTAAGCCCGTGTGACTTTTTCTTATGGGGATACTTAAAATCTGTTGTTTACAAAACAAATCCGAGCACTGTGACACAACTTAAAGAAAATATTCAAGCCGAAGTCAGTAGGATACCCCAGTCGCTCTGCAAAAGCGTTTTTGAAAACATGCGTGCTAGACTCAAAGAGTGTGTCAGACTCGATAGCCGCCATTTGGAAAACGTGGTTTTTAAAAAATGAAATCCGCATTTGATGTTATAAAGTTAAAATAAAGCTACTTTGTATTAGAGGTGTAGTTTTTTTTTTACAATTTTTCAAACATTGAAATCTGCCACTGGACACCCTGTATAAGTAAATATTAGGATTGTTATCACAATTAAATGAAACTACGTGATGTAATATTATTTCTACGTTCTTTAGGTTCTTCTAACCTAACCTAACCTAGATAAACCTATGTCGTGGTAAAGAACTTAAAGAAAGTAGAGATAATACTACATCACATACTTTCATCTAATTGTGAATAATGAATTTCTACAAAATTAACGCCAAATGTATTCAATATTCAATCAATGATTGTTATCACATTAGTGAAGGAAGAAGGATAGTTAAGTAATTTAGTACAAAATTTATTTATTTAGCGTATGTTTAATAGTTGGTCCAAGTGTTATTACAAATATACGACACATATATTCATATCAATTCAATTTATGGACACGAAAATAATCCGAAATTAGATATTTTCGAACTGCAACAAGAATCACGGCGCAATTTATTGCCCACTAGCACGCCAAATCATCAGTCTAGCACTGACCCGCAATCAATCTAAAACAATATTTATGGTCTCACGCGCTCACAAACAAGCAATAAAAGCCTTATTTGTCATGTTTAGTTGTCAAATCACACGCACGCGATCGCTCAATGTCGCCGCCGAGTGCGCCAATGACAAGTTTGACAAAAAGTGGATCCATAAGTAGGCCAGAGCCCAGGAATGAATTATTAATGAAATGTAAAACACGAGAGCGATGAGTGAACTAGACATGTTGGGTTGCTCGATGACTATCTGTTTAGCTCCACGGGCGCAGTATGTCTTGGAATCTAATGTATTGATGTAAATAAATAATATGTTTTTAAATCGAAATACGAAATTCGTTATGGTACTAAGACGAAATTTGTAATATGGGTCCTTTTAAATCACATTAACCTTACCGTATTTTCATTTTGTGTGTATTTCTACATACTCGCCTTTTCAAATATTGTTGTACAATATTAATTATTCGAGTTTTATTTGCAGATGCCAACGCTGGTGCAATATGATATTCATCAAACTTTGATAGTAAATATTCTCTAGGTTAAACGTTATCGATGTAATGAACTAAGAATATTAATTTAGTAGTAAGCAGATTTAAAGATTAATTTTAATCGTTTTCAGGAAAAAACTTCAATTGAAATAGGATTTAAATTTCTATCCCTATCCGTGACTCAAATGCTTATATAACAGTTTGTCTTAATATAGTAAGTAAGTGAGTATGTCAACTGTGTGTGCGTTTCCAATGATCGATTAGTATTGAATTGAATTTGGTTAATTCGTCCAACGACGGCATTAGGCATGCAATTAGGATTGATTTTAGTTTTTAAATGTATTTTCAGGTTCAGACAATATTACAATCCTAAATTAATTAATTTTATATTGCAACATATTAGTCTAAGGTACAGTAGATTAAAAATAATGCGAAATAAAACAACTCAGTTGTATTTATTTAAGTTTCAAATAAAGTTCATTTTTAACGTGCATTACTTTAATGATTCCTTCTTAAGTTTGGTTAGAGAATTGAAGGTGTTATTCATTGGGCATGTTTTTGATTATATAAAGGTAGTGGTTGACTTTGTTGGGTTTATTCGTTTATATAACTATTAAAATCTTTCACAGAAATCTATATATGATCGCACATGTTCTGTGCACGAGTAAAATATTTGTTTCAGGACAAATTAATTCATTTATCATACCGCGCGCCAATAAATTAATCTTTTTGAGAATTCAGGTTTTACTAAATGTAAATGTGCATACAGAATATTATATGGTATAATACACAGATAAATATCGAGTATAATGAAACTTGACCATGTTTTAAACGCTCCCATGCTTGATAGAACGCACATCTAGATAAAGCTAGGTAGGACACATTTAGGAGCGCTGGATCCAGCAGTAGTTCAAAGAAATCTGCGCCGATATATGACAAGTTCCTCACGGAAAGGTAACACGTATTTTAATAAAAGCCCTAAATATTGGGTTTATACATACCTTTATGTAATTAAATGTTGAAATAGCTCGGTATAAATGAAACTGGAAAATAAATTACGGGGCAAACTGAACTTGACATTTGAATCTGAATTATCTTTCACGAGCAATGTAAAAAAATGAATATAACTGCGCTGCTTCTTAGTAGCGCATTTCTTCAATTCTTTGTGGAAATCTTTCTTCAGTTGAAAGTAAAAGTACAAAATGTAATTATACAATACTAAATTTCAATTTATATCAAAAATATTTATAAATCGCACCCCACATTTATACTATTTTAAATATAAAAACTACAAGAAATTTCTAACGAAATTACAGAACCGTCGGGTTTAGAACAAAAATAACGTGACAAATCGTAAAATTATCTGTAGTAAAATTCCTCAAATTTTACCGTAAAATCGTTAGAAAAAAAAAAGTTGTTAAAAATGACGTAGTCTTCAGAATGTATAAAGCTCATTTTTTAATGACATTTTACGCTTGAGTCTAGAACTAAAAAAGGAGCCTTTAGTTTTTTAAGTCTTTATTCTGGTGAAGTGGGATGTTTTCACTCATCGAATCGACGTTTCCAATAAATAGTAACACTACTTCTATTCAATTAAATGTACGTTTGATATTATCAAGTAGACCTACTTAAATAATTTTAACAAAAAAGGCAATTCAATCGTCAGGATTTCGAATAATTTTGTAATATTTTTGTTTTCAACATATATAATAATTGGAACCGAATTTGTTTTGTGCAATTTGTGTTTGTAATTTATTATTATCAGTTTTATTCCAAATCAATTTTATTAACAAAGGTTGACTGAATACTTATGCTGGTGCGTTGTATCATTAAGTATACACATTATAAATATAAAAAAGTGTCTTGGTTGTTTGTTCTACATTTCTTTCTTAATGAGGTCATTTATCAATTATAATAACGCATTCCTTCATGTTCTCGTTTGCAATTGCGTCTGTATACTCAACACAGTTACAGTTTACATTCTTTTGCACTGACAACGTACGATAATATTGATTTATCCCCGCATGTTACTCCCAAAAAGCCTGATGCCATTATCTGCGTGAATTCAACCAAAGTATATTACGCTGTCTTTTTTGTGTGAAAAAGTGATGATTCATTACACAACTTGCAAGATCCGATTAGAGATTATCGACATGTACACAAAAAGTGTTTTTCCTCTCATTCACGAGCCATTCATCCCAGTTCGTCGTACATATCTAATCATAATATTATGCCACAGCCCCGTCCTCGTATATGCTCTGATTGCTTCCGGTTAACAGGACAAATGTCTAGCTATGTGTTAATATTACCAAATCAGGTCACAAGTAAGCGATGTAAAACAAGTTATGGAATACTTCGCTATTTTCATTAAGCGCGATCTTCTTTACGAACATTTGTTACTTTCGCGGTATAAATTCGGTACATACACTATAATTTCACATAATACTTGAGATGAAACTGTGACGTATTCTTTGTTAAGTTTTAGTATAAACAGCCTGACGTTAACTTGGAGAAAATAAATAAACCTACGTCGTTGCGGTTAATGTTATGGAAAAGTCAATTTTCTCTTTTGGAATGCAAATATTTTGCAAAGCATAACCAAAAATGAAAAAGAAATTTTCAAAACACCATGATAACGATTAACCTGTGTATCTGTATGTACAGCTAGATTACTTGACATTAATCATATTAGTTACATATGATATAAAATTGCAGTCGGTATTGTTGAGGTTTATTCAGTGATTTATAATTTAGTAAACGTCAACACAGTAATAAAAGTGTATCAATATTAAATAAGTCTTTCGATAATTATAATGCCATAGAAAAAACATGCAAATCGAGAATATATTTCAACCATAGTGATATCAAAAATGGACTGGGAAATTGTAATGTTTTAGATGATTTTTGTGTACATGGCTGTTGTCAACTTTGGTCGTCGGTATCGTAATAATTTACAAAATACGCGGCATGAATAGGGGCTGAAGAATGCTGTGTGTGGTAATAAATTTTCTGAACAGTTTATTTGTACATAATTTTTAGGTTATTTAGAGTTAACCTTATATTATCCACTATTGATAGGTGTTCATATTGAGAGTTAAAATTTGATAATTATATAATTTTATATAAATATAAAATCACGATGCTTTCTATTCTTTAAGGTAACTGTATCATAACAATTTGCATTATGACAATTGTAGAGAATTTATTTATGGCTAATAACAGGACTGCGAACCGCGCAGTACTGTTATTAACAATAGATTAATATTCCCTGAGGCCTTTTTACGATAAATAATGTACATACTGTGAACCGTTTACCAAGACAAACAAATGTCATTCGGTAAAATATAGATAAAGAAGTAGATATAAGAATACTCTTAGCATGGAATAAGTTCTAGGTTCTGAAACAAACTATTGAAAGGTACAATTTTGCTACAAGTGAAAACTGTTTCCTATGATTGTCTAATTGTATATATTAGCATTTTATCCAAAAAAAAAAACAAAATAACGACGGCTCCATAATGACTCCATCTTTGAGGAAAGAACTATTGGAAAAATTAGTAAAAGAAATTAGACAGAAATTAATTTGAAAGAAGACGGAGTGGCTAACAATGTCAGAAATGTCCCTCTAACATTGTATAAAATTTAAATGAAAATACAAATTTTAAAGTTAAGGTCAAAATCGGTTGAAATGAGCAACTTTGCGGGAATGAAGGGCAGGTGACATGAGCGGGACAGCTGACAAAATCTGAATAGACATTGCTAAGGATAAAATAAAATGGGCGAAACTGAGGGAGGCCAGTACCAAGGAGAAGTACTACTAAGTAACGAGAATTAAAACAATGATAAGGATATGGTTTTGATACCGTTGCTCACAAAGCTAGGTTGAAAACATCTAGCGAGCAATATCAAAAATAAGTATCAATATAGTAACATTTTGATGTGCGTATTTGTGACTAATATTATTTTGTCTAGTGAGAGTAGGTCCCCTCTGGTAACATCGTCTATCGCCGATATTTTTCGAGGTGTAATAAAAAGTTTGGGTAAAACATGAAAATCTAACTAGTTTTTAATACTATCGCCAAATTCTTGCAAAAATTTCCAAAATATATGTACATAAATGTGGGATTTTTTACCATAATGTGATGTCACCAGCATTTGTCTGATAGCTTTCACGTGACAAAAACATGAGTCCATCGGTCTTCATAGCTTAACTAGAGTAATACAAAACTGTGAACATATGGGAACATACAATTGTTTTTAGATGACGGACGTAAATCAGCACAGACATAATTTTTATATGATATTCAAATTAGTGCCTTTTTGAATTCAGAATCAAATTATATTTATTCTCTCACATACGAAAAAAATCGTAAATATCATGATTGTGAAAATAAACTTTTTAATTTCAAATACGGCAGATCGCAAATATGAACGTACTAAAATTCCAAGATCCTCATCATATTCTGGTATAAAAATAGTTTAAAAATAGTTTCGCTTTTGTTGAACCCTAATGTTCTGACGTCTTAAGTATATAATGGAAATCACTGCGCTCTAATGCTCTACATCACGCATTTACTTGTTTTGCTTACCGTTGTATCATTATAACTAACAACGACGAAAGTTTAAGGGAAAGCTTTTTAAAACATTTAACTATACACAGACTATGATTTACCCGCATTGGTCCCTAACGATTTTGATGAAATATATATTTAAATACATTCTACCCTTGAGGTGCTCACGCCAAATGATCATTAGTTTTGTTAATTTATTTATGATGATGTTACAATCATTTCATTTCAGTCATTCAGTTGTATCATTTAAAATAATTATTCATTCATTGACTGTTCGGCGCAAATAATTTTTTCATTACTGTATTCATTGAATTATTTTTTTTGTTTTATTCAAGATTCCGTTTTACATTTGCAATAATGATTAACTTAAAATTCAAAAGATTGTTAATATAAATGTACACAAATATATATCTGTATAGGCAGATATATATTTGTGTACATTTAAAAGATACACTCGCTCAAAATTACAGTATGAAATGACATTAAATTACTTAGGATATTTCAAAAAAATATTTTGATTGGCTATGGACCAATCTTCACCCTGCGTAGAAGATTTTACTCACGGGAACAACAAACAACGTTTCAATTGCTAAAAACGAGATTCGCAACGTAAATTTTGGGTTTTTTTTATTTTTATTTGTCTCCATATACCCGTCCATCTTAATACAGGTCACACAGGTGACTAGCTTCATTGAATTCTAAGATATTAAAAAAAGTTAATCGTAAAATGATAAAATGCAACTGCCTCACTCGTAGTTTAATGCTTTCCCTATTTTATTTGTCAAATTCAATGCGGTTAATATTTTCAAAATAGGCTATTGTAATCGTGGTTATTGTTACAATATTGAAATTACATAGCCATATTATAAATACTTGACGTAGAAAATTATCACCAAAACTGAGGAAAGGGCAGAATTTTTATACAATATTTCTGGTATTTTTTCTACTTTATTTCGTTCAGATTATAAACGTAAGTTCGAATAACCCTTAAAGACAATTTAATAATTAAAATAACTTAAAGAAATTTTCTTCAAATGTTTCTGACGCAAGTACATATTTTGAACAAAGACATGTAAGAATACAAATAAAACTAACTGATCATGCAACACGCATCGTCTGCTATCGAGGACAATATCCTGATAAAGACCACAATTTTTAACAAATCGTTTCCAAATGTGGTAGTTGTGTGTTATTGATTGATTTTGAAAAGGAAATTTTAAAAAATCATAATTATTACGTTCTTTTTGAGTTGAACAAAATAATAGACTAAACAGAACTTTACATTCAAAATTGATTGCCATCGGTCATAGTTTGGTACGAACAACGGTTTTCAAGAAAGTGGCATACAAACAGTGCACCGACTGCAAAACAAGGCACACAAACATTGAGAAAGGCATACAAACGGTTCTCCGACGATGGTACGATTGCGTGAGAAAAGGAAATTTGTTTTTTGAAATATATTTTAAAACTTATTTTTTTTACATAATTTGTAAAATGTTCTTTCACCACCAATTGTATTATTTTCGAAAGTACCAAACATTTTTTTAATTCAGATTATACTAAAAATACTACATTTACGTGCCGAAATTTCGCCTGCCAGAAACAACATAAAAAGTTACATCAACATATAATATTCTATGTGTATAACGCGCTATATCTAGCTATGAGGGGTACGGACTAATTCCCGCTGACACGAACGAATATGTTATCGCGCGCTTAACTCGCCGACTTTCTAGCTGTCAGCCTCTCGCCTCTTAATCCCATTCCATTATATCTCGGCCGATCTCTCCGCAACAAGACTTTGTCGGGAATATCTTTATACTATATTCCACTACATTACAATAGTTTGAAGGACAAATCGACTTGGCCGGAATGAATTATTAATGTCGAAATTCGGCTTTGTATTATACAGTTATTTAACCCAATTAATATCAAGATTGGTAGTAAGAAGTTTAATCGGGTCGACGGCGTCGTTAGTGACGGTTAACGTTGATGTACGTAGTCAAATAAGTTTATATTATATAAAATCGTAATACGTACGATGTATAGGGTACATAATTTGAATAGGCGCACTTAAATATTTGTCTCTAATTTCATAAAATAGTGAAAGACAAAATTAAAGCAATCTAAGTTAGCTGTACTGTAACGATCAGAAAACAAATAAATGTAGGTTATATGAAACAGTAACTTTACTGTTATAGTACTTCATAATTTTCATATTTTATTAAATTATAATTCGAAGAAACAATATTCTTCTTCTGGCTTCTTAGAACGAATTTTTTTCTACAAATCCTACATATAGGAAAACCTGTTTTTGAATCGCTAAGAAAGTATATTTGCTTAAAGATATGGTTTGAGTGAGTCGTACCGTTATATTTCTAATTATTAGCTCTGGCTATGTTTATAATTATATTTGTTTTTCGAGCTAAGTTAAAATATAACAGGTGATATGTTAGACATATTCATGTCAAATTATTCAATGTCTTACAAGATAACGATATATTGCATTTTAAGTATTCAGAAAACAATATACTTCTCGAAAATCTGCAAACCATGGATAGAACTTGGTCCGTGGCGATACCATTTACAAGTGTATTTAAACTCGTCCTCTCTCATCACATCTCATGAGCCTTATAAGTCTTTATGATTATTATAATGAACAAATACGTACAGAGGAATCGTTTACTTGTTTACATTCTTCAGATATTTCAGGTATAATAATACCTCAGAAAGCACAATTCAGAATGTTGACACACGAATGGGAAAAACATTGTATGTATCCATAAATTTTTTATATATTGTTAACTAATTAATCAATTATTAGTACTAGAAATGGCATTAAAATGACATACAATTTATTTCAAGTGGTTCCCATAAATGTAAAAAGGGCAGATCAAAAAAAAAATTTGATATTGTTGGAAGGTGTTTTTCTGAGTAGAGCACAATCTGTTTCTTTCATTTTTTTCACTAAAAAGCAACGATTTGGTAGATCATCAAAGTTATTATTTTGAAATCAATTTCAGTGCCATGTCTTTATAAAAAACGACATTAGACAGAAAGCTGTAATTCGGCTCTAAAAGAGCTGAAAAGTATAATGATAAATAAAGTTTTGAGTAATGAAACACAAACATTTTTAATATATTCTCGATAGTTTTCGCACCTGTGCAAAATATACTAAGCAACATATTCATGTTGTAAAAACGCTATTAATATTTATAAAGTTTAATAGAAATATTATGTACCTTTAAATATTAATATGTGTCTAAGTGTGTCGAGTGTGGAATTTACTTGAACATTACAGGTTTATTTAATTTTAATTTATCACATGAACTTAACAGTTTAGTAATTTTTCAGTTTCTACTTTTATAACTTTACAATATGTTTAATGAAAAATAAAAAATATACAGATATGACTTGGTTCAAATGGCATTGTGTTATGAACGTATTCAGGTCTATTTTTGTAGATTGCTTGACTAAATATGTAGAGGAAATATTTTTAATTAAACTTCGTTATTTAAAGAGATCTGTCACGGTATAAGAAATCGCTTGAATACTCTTAGCATCTACTTTTAATTTTTCATTAGTTTTTTTAGGATTAGTTCAAAAAATTAAATGTATACTGCCCAAATCTTCCATATAAATATTTAGAAGTTAAATTGGTATTTCGTTTCACAAATTTGAAAATACGTCAAATTTTTTTTATTATATCACGATTTTAATGCCCGTGAAAATTGTATCATGGTACGTTGGCAATGCTGACATAAAGTGTTGTGGTTCAAATTAATAAAAATTTGTCTCAACAAAGAGAGAGTAAATTATCAAAAAGAACAAAGCTGTAGGGATGGTTATTATTATAACTGTTTGTTTTGACAGGGTCGTCTTTTGTAATTAGATATCGCTAGCGTTTTGGACGTGAACAGTGTAAAAGGTTTTAATTTGGTAAGGACTTAAATAAATTATTTGTCTAATTTTTGATAATACATTAAATGTCTTAACATCTAACTATTGTTTTAGTGACAATTTTTGAGAAATTAGTTTGTTATTAGTAGACACTTTATGAAAGTTCTTGCAATAGTTTAATAATAGATTCGTAATTTAGAATTTATATTGTAGTTTAGGGTATTCAAAATGCATTTGTACCATTGTAGTATAAGTAACCATTTATGTAAATGCAATATGATAGCATTATGTGAGTGATCATATTGAATTTACACAATGGTGAGTCCATTATGTGAGTCATTTAAACTAACAATTATTTCCGATACTAAAATACTATTGCAAATTTTCTATAATTGCTTAGGTATTTTATTGTTTAACTTATGTATCATATCATTTGTTTCTAAAATGAACTTTGAAAATATCTCACTTTATGAAGTATCTTACGAATAACCTATTACCACTGTATTAGAACACTCTTTCTATGCAATCCTTTTTTTTTTATTTCTTCTGTTTTTCGTAACGTGATTTTGAATCGCTGATACAACGAAGTTCGAATAATAAGATATGTTTTTTCAAAACAATGGATTAGCTCTTTCATTAAAACATTTTTTTATAAATTATTTTTTTACATATTATTTTATTAAATATTTTCATAGTATTAAAAAACATAGTCTATTGAACCTAGACCAAGCAAGCAACGTAAATAGGTATCAACATAAATAAGAAGCTACTTATGTTAATGAAATTATTTGGATGCTAATTTATCACGACACGAAACTGGTTTCAATTTCATACATAGGGATGTCATGTAATAAGAGAGAAACATGTGCCATAAATTTAATTTGATATGGTTTAGTTTTGACGTCTTTATTATACTCGTACTTCGGAAAACTTTCGACGCCGTTAAAATTTATTTATTCGTTAAGAATTAATTTTTACGTAGGAAGAATTTGTATAAGTAAACAATTCAGACTTTATACTGAACGTCCTGGCAGTCGTTGGATTGAGCATTTTCCATACACAATTACATTTCTATGTAGAACTTTTCTGATATTTGTTTAACTCTCCCATGTTTTTACATTTTTCTTGGTCAGTGGCTGTGTACATGGATTACAAATAATTTACTATATTTGTGTTTTATTTTATCTTTATAAATAAATCAAGCCTACATTCTTTGTAATCCTAGAGAGATTTTATCATTGTAGAGTTTGTTCTGTGATTATCGAGCTGCATTTTTAATAATAACTTTTGTCTTCGTATTTAACAAATTTCTTGTCTTTATTTTATAATTATATGTGATTAATATGTGCCTCACGATAGTTTATTTAACCTCAATAAACGATGTAATATTTTCTTGGCTACATAATGCTATATTTTATTTCCATCTCATTCAAATATTTTACGATTATATCGTAAAATGTTGTCTTATTAGTATTCTTTATTTTGTAGTAAAAAATGAGTAGCTATACATGAACTTATATTCTAGTATTATGAATTTACTTCAAGAAAGTCACTTCATAAAACACTGTAAAATTATTAAAAAAATTCATTTGTCAAGAAACATTATATCTAAATAAACGTTGTTTCATCTTATCGACGAAATAGCAACGTAACAAAAATGGAAAAACGCGTATACGTTATATAAATACAACATCATTATAGCACGATCTTTACTATGCTTTCATGATGTCAAAATCCATTCTCATTAAAAACGCCCTTAATTAAACTTTGCAATGGCGGGTAGCCTCTTGTTTAAAAAGGCTTAAATTGAAACCGATTTGACGCTTCTTAATACTGAAAAATCCGAGCCAAAATAAATACATTACGAACGAGGCCAGTTTATGGTTTAATTTCACATATAATCCTCTCGACAAGAACGTGTATAAACCTAATGTGAAAATTATTTATCGTATTGGTCAATGAATATAGTTAGTAGGGCCCAAATAAACATTGTACCGGAAAATAAGGGCTCCGTCGGACCCTTCTCGAGGCCTATTGTGATGTTAACAGGCATTTTTCTTCCTTTTGTTTCTTTTATTAACATATTGGTCAAGGAAAAGAAATTTACGGTATTTTAATAAAATTATGAGTGTCCGATAGAGCAAACAGAACGTTGTAATTGAATTTTGTATAACGATATGATAGGGTTTGGAGGCGAATGGGTAATTTGTTATGACGATATGAGTGTTATACATGCTTGCACATCGGAAGTGATCGCTTGTCGTTTCCATAGATAAAAGTCTTGCTTTCTTATTATATTGACGAAAAGTTTTTTTTATTTATTTAGAGTATATCTTAAATGATTTATATCAATATTGTCTACTATTTAATTATTGAAAAAATATTATTGGAATTAGGTCTTCAGAACCAAACTAGTTATCTAAACGACGTCGACAGGTACCAATAAATGATAAACAAAGTTTACGCAAACTTTCTCGCGAAACAAAATATTTCTATTGTCTCTTAATAAAATTCAATTTTATTATTGGCTTTATTTTTATTATTGGCTTTATAAATCCTAAAATGTTAGGTTCGTTCAGTATTAATCACTATGTTGCCGTACTTCCGAATAAATGCTACAAACTTTCTAAAGAGCTACTCATACATAAGAACGATTTAGGACATGGAAATTATTCAAGCTATTTTAGGGAAAATAGCTTTTTTTATATAATCAGTACTTGAATTTCTAAAAGTTAGGAAAAAGCATTGCAATTGGTGATAAAAGTTGCGTATACCCAATCGGCTTTTTGAAGAGCAAAAGTAAATAAAAATCTAGTTGTAAATAATGTCATTATTAATATTTGCTCATGCTTCTGACGGCTACGAGATCCCGCCCACTGTATAGAGAACAAAAAAAGGAAGGAAATACTTAGCGGCGGAACTTAATTTAAAAGTGAAATGGGAAAAATTTAATTTATGCAAATAAATTGTTTCAAAACACAAATGAGACAGTGGAAAGTTCTTTTGGAGTGAATTTAATTAGTGCGCAACGAGAAAAATTAATATTCTGGAAGTGGATACGAACTGTCCGTTGGTGTCGCCGCATCCCGCCTTCTGCCACTGTACATTTGCATTCTCTAGGCGTGTACATTCGTTACTTTTTTTTATTTATAAGTCTGTTCTTTGTCAAACTTATTTACAAAACACCCTCAGCACTGAATAAGCCACAGAAGGGGGAGAGGGCGACGGTAGATAGTTACGTAGAATGAACAAAAACACACAATTAGGCTGAGCCACAAAAGTTTTACGCTCCACCAAAGCGGTCGCAGCGACCGCTCCCGTAAGAAACCTCAATACTAACGAACTCCGTTGACGCACCGTTTCATTTAGGGGAATCTCTTTCGATGTTTTTATGGAATCTTTCTTACAGTACTTCGCTTTTTTAGATCGCATTATCTGTATTGGAAGTCTTTTAATGACGGCCTCCCAGAGTGGGGTATATATTGTGAAAAATAATGAAAATTTTGTCAGCCATTGTGCTTCCTTGTTTACAGTGAGAAAGAGGTTGAGTTAATAAATTTAATTCACTGTTTTTATTAGCCATTTTCATCGCCTCGCAACCTTTTGTAGCGGTGAAGCATTGAACAATTAATAAGTCGAGACAAAAAAGTTTTACCGTGAAAAACCCTCGCTGCCTTCTATTGTGCGGAAAGTTTATTTAAAAAATTTCAACGACCCTAATAATACTGATATGTAAGTGTATATACATAATGGGTAAAACGGCAGTGGTGAATTTACTGGAGTTATTTATATAAATACGTAAAACCACCTATGGAAGCGCCGATAACAAAATTTTTAAAACTGTGTATCGGAAGAGGAATTAACATACACATAGACGCACACTCACACACACACACACACACACACACACACACACATATATATATATATATATATATATATATATATATATATACGTATGTGGAATTTTATTTCTTTAATTTATTTTTAATTGCTATTTGATACATATGTAAGTTATTTTTTAATAATTTAAATATTAGAATTAGTAGATTCATAAACGTTCTATTGAAGTCAGATAGTATATTGGTGTTTCAAAAGCATTTCTCCTTTTCTTCATAGCTCTTATTTATGTTTAATCCGTAAAATGTAGTATTTACTGTATTTTACTAGGCGGTTGCAAGAAATTTAATATCCAGTTACAAAATCTTTTCAAACCTTTGTAAACCTTAGTTTAAAAATGATCAATAAAAATTTTAAAAGGACACGACTGTGAATGTCAAGAAACATAGAACTACTTAATTTATGGTCGGTTACGACTTTCACTTCAATTATAGCATGTACTACGACTTTGACAAATGATTTTCAGTTTCAGTGAAAATATTTCCTTTGGCCAAATGTTGAGCATTTTTTTGAACTAATATGACTGTCAAAAAGGCATGTTCTTCAACGTATTTTATTATACAAAGTCAAAACTTGGTATAATAAAATACGTTGAAGAGCATATTATAAATTGGGATATGTATTTGCAATGAATATATCCCCGATAAGCGATTTTTTTAAATTTCCAAATTAACACTTCGTAATTTTACTTTCGCAATCCGTCATAAATTCATTTTTATGTTCATGTGGACTCTATTTTGTTATAATTTTTCTTGGTTCAAATTAATTTTCAAACATGTTTTTGATTTTTGCAAGCATAATTATAATCTAGTTAAGATATCAAACTGCCCTGCGTTTTTTGTCTTATCTCTTATAGCTCTTATTTTATATACTATATAAAATAAGAGCCATTTGTTTTTACGGTTCAAAGTTTTCGGTAAATCTGCAAAATTTGGCATGAGGTATTTAATAAGTAAATAACAAATTCATGTTAAAAAATGATAGACTTCCCATCGAATATTGTGTGAAAAAAATCTAGGTTTTTCCATGGCTTTATGCAGACCTGTAGTTGACAAATATAATAATCGTTACCATAACCTTTTCCATTCAACAATGTTATTATCAGACACATCAAATGAGACGATAAATTTGATCAATTTATTAGAAAACTTGTTGTCATTTACAGAAAACAATTAGAAAAACAAAAGCAGTAAAACAGGTAAAGAAGAGAAATTCAAAGGATTCAATAATCAATTCAAAAGATTCAATTTAGTGACTGTGAAGTAAAAAAAAGAAGTTAGGTCGACTTACAAGACTAATACAGCTTTTTTATAGGACGAGTACCTAATAAATAATATAACCAAATTGTAAAAATAATTTAAATTTTTACTAACATGTTAGTATATTGTTTTGCTTAAAAATTTACAATATAAAAATTTTTAAAATTTCAGGAGGATATCAGGAATGTATACATCCGGTACTGCAACAATAAATACTGCTACAATTAATGTCAACATTCATTCAGTTAATTATCATGTCTACACTTTGTCAATTATAATATATTAATGTGAATCTAGTCTTACATTATTTGAAAAATAACCCATGGTAAGATATTTTAGATGAACTGAGAAAATTAAAACATGCATGTTATGACTGAATCCATTTCCCTAAAATTTCCATTGTTAAACTTTTTCAAAAAAAGCTTCTACCATTCTACATGAAAATTGTACAAAAAGGAGGCACAAAAATCCAGTAATTTCTTCAAGTAAAGGCAGTAGTGGTATGCCGCAGTTATATAGCAGCGTACCCCTATATAACATTTACTAATTCACATGTATTCCAATAGTATGAACAAGAAAATATTTTACTTTGAATTGAAAAAACGGTCAAATAGAAAACTAATTTGTTTCTATCATTTCATAGATATTTTTACATTATATGTTACAGCTGCCTAGATTTCCTTAAATTACCGTACAGTAAGTACTTCACGCGCTTTATTTCCAAACATATTCATATAGAAACATCAAAAAAAAATAACAGGGAATGTAATGTGTAAGAAAAGATGTATTAAAAAAACATCCCAGAGTTTGTAAAAGTCCTCTTTATAAATAACGACAAAGTTAATTACGAGGCCGATAAAATGAGTTGTAATACGTAATATATAATTTAATAATGTAAAGTTATAATACACTGATGTATTGAAACCCTCTGAGCGCGTATCAATTTGTATATTTTCCGAAACTTTTTATCGTTATTTTATTTTCATGGTTCTTCTTGGCATGTCACAATTTCGAATACTATCGTCACTGTTAGATTTATTTTTATCATATGTTCCTCTTTCCTTACCCATTTATAATTTTTAATATTCAATAACATTTTATAATGTTATCATATATAATTTGTTCTATTTCATAATTTTGTACGCGAAACATGAAACAGTGAAATTTAAAAATCTCTTGCCCGATGTCCGTCAGATTATATTCGCGTTTTGACGGATGCTGCTTCATTTTATAAAACTCTCATCGAGGATTTGTCTATTTCGAGTTTCTTTTAATATTCGATAGTGCGGTATCTTTTGAAGACATTATATATCGATATGCGATCGCTTGTAAGTTTTATATGAAGACTTTGTTTGTCCATAACCGGATAACCGGAATATGCGGATTATTTGCCAGATGGTTTTGCAATAACCGGAATATGCATATTATTTGCCCGATGGTTAGTTAGCATTTACATTTGAAACTAAAAAGCTTGGGAGCCTTAGAAGTTATTAGTAGTTTTTGAAATGCTTTTTTTAAACTTGAATAGAGTAAAAAGTTTTTTAAAGATTAATTGTTTCACATCGGCTCTAAAATGTTGAAAATAGCAGCATATAACGATGATCTTAATTGTTGATGCCGATCTGAAAATATTAAAACAAGGAACCCTCATAATTTCGTCATGTCCGTCCATCGGTCTTTCAGTTCCAGCTTTAAAGTTTTTACAATTTAGAAATTGTTTGAAGCGGATTCTTCATTTAAAGAAGTTAATTAATATCTAATCAAATTTTAAAAAAAACAGGAAAAAAAAATTCTGTATTTCAAATAAAGTTATGTTAATTTTTTTGTTATTTTTAAGTCCTTTTTTGTGAAATCCGCTAGTTTTTTAGCAGTAGGTTAGATAAATTTGAAAAAAAATGGATACTAATACCAGATATAAATTTCCAATAGAAACTGTTTTGGTTCACTTCTCAACAAATCGATTAGTTGTCAATACTTTTTAGAAATGTAGACAATTGAAAAACCTTAGATAATGTGTGTCCCCGCATGCACTTACCCAATTCGACATTATTGAATAAAAAATATATTTTACAAATTTGATCTCTCTCTTATTGCTCGAGTGTTTAAATTATTATATTACACGAATAGAAGGCAATAAAATAAAACACATAATAATTCTAATCAGGAAAAATGAGGTGTACGGATAAATTTACAGATTATTGAAAATATAATTAGAGTTCTAAAACAAAAGCACCGATCGAAAATTTTGTTTCTAAATTATCTATATTATCTTATATTCTATATATAGATATATATATATATATATATATATATATATATATATACATATATATATATATATATTTACATATATACATGTATATATATATATATATATATATATATATATATATATAATATAAAGTCCAAAGCGAAAATAACAGCAACGAGGAGTGAATCGATACCAAATTCGCCAATACATTCTATTATATTTCGCACCCGCAACCTTGACTCGAAAGCAGCAAACCCTCACAATAAACAAAGGGTGTAACGGCATAAAAAATCGTCTAGAACTCGTCATCTGTTTAGAATTTCACCTTTGTATTACGGTTGGAAGCTCCCGCAGGAATAGTTTCCACTCACTCTTGAGAATTTATTAGCCTAATACCAATTTATTAGAGCAGTCAGCTAATGCCAATGACCTCTCGGCAATTTTGGCTTTAATTCAGCTGTGCGACAACGGTCAGAGGCGGCGATCCTTTGCCAAGTTGCTATTATATAAGGCAGCAACCCGGCAGTACGGATGGCATGTGAGAACTATACAGCCCGTTACAGAATTACACCGTACGTGTAACCCGTGCAAATTCTGTTTGTGCTAACCTTGTGGAAATAAGCATAGTATATAGTTGGGCAAATGTATATTATTTATGTAGAACATGTGAATATATATATATATATATATATATATATATATATATATATATATATATATATATAATTATATATTATATATATTACACAAATAACAATGTGTTAACAATTCTTTTTTAAATATGATAAATAAAAAAATCTAGGAAACATTTCAGTGTTCTTTCATTATATATATCTAATTGAAACCAGTAAATAATGGGTACTGATGGATGTATTACTGTAAACGTTGTTTTCTCTAAAAAATAACAAACTAAGTATTTTTAATATAAAAACTTGAACCGACCGAAATGTTTATTTAATTGGTTAGGGTGTTTTTAGCTTTGAATATTATGAAATATTTCCTGTTTTTTGTGCAATTGGATAAGGTAGCCAATTTTTAAGATAACAATGCAAACATATATATATTCAAGTATTTTTTGCATATTTTTACAAAATATGATACATTTTTGTGATTCTATTTCATAGTATGAAAATATGGCCTTCAGTCCTTCTCTATTGACATACGCTAAGAAACTATAAGGAAAACCAAGAATACAAAAAATATTAGGTCCTTTACTCATATGTATCTAGAGCCAGAGCAGCTCAGCAGAAAAAGAGTTAGAAAAAGAGCCAAAGAAGTAGTTACACCTCTGAAAAATTATTTCCAATTTAGTGGCCATTTTATCTTTATTTATCGGACAAAATGGCCAATGGCAATGTTTTACTAATAAAACACGAAATAAGAAGTTAGGAGGAAGTCAAAAAATTATGTAAAAACTATTTTTAACAATGTAAGATATATATATATATATATATATATATATATATATATATATATATATATATATATATATATATAGACACGTTTAATTTTTATTGCTATTTAAGTAATTTCTTCTAATTAATCAAAACAACATATATTAAGAAATGAATAGTTAAAAATTGCAATATGGATTGCATACGTAACAAATTTGTAAAACATGCGAAGAGATAAGAGTGAAGAGGGTAAGAAGTACACACGGAAGGTGGTACTGTATAGGGAACTAAAGAAATTGAAAAAGGTTTCAGAACGTAATCTAATGGCGTGATCTTGTGATTGGGCTCTTTTTGGTGTAATTGTTTTTTGAAGTTTTCATTCTTACGTAGCCTCGGAAATGTGATTAAGTATAGATTTTGTCAATTCAGTCCGAATTATTAATGAGAAAAAAAGTCTGGCGTGATAACAGTAGTGAAATTATTTCTGAGTTACAAGCAAAGTGAAATGGCCGCTAAAACCGCAATGAACAAGTAATGTGCCCCCGGTTGCAGTGAAAATTGTAAGAGGGGCAGTGCGGTATGGTTTTTATTTTGTATAAATAACCTTAAATAGCGAAATAATTTTTAACTATCGTTTTAAGAGACCCGTATAAAAATGTGAATAAATAATATAATTACTAAATTTAATATTCATTCCTTACTAAAAAATGAGCATTAAATACATTTAACCTCTCTTTTTCTGATTAACTCAAGGACGGTTCAGAATCAAGGTACAAAAACTATATGTATCGTCTTTTCGTAATATATCTTCTTAACAATATGTAAATTTTGAAAATAGTAATTTTTAAAAATATATGCATTATGTTAGATTATCCAGCTGTAAGTTAAAAGCTTCGGCGTAAATAGCAACGTTAAAAGAGGTAAAAGAGTGTAGTAATGACATATGACATTGATATAAGTTGTAGTATTCACTATGATAAAATTAACTTCTAACAATAGATTCTTCAGTGTAGTTTGTTCATACTTCCACAAAACTATATTTGTTATATTTTTTCTTTAATTATATATATATATATATATATATATATATATATATATATATATATATATATATATATATATACACTACAATACCACAAACATATCTATACATTGTGAATGTCAGTGGCAATTGGTACTTACAAAATACGCGTGTAACAGCCTATTGGGTCAACTAATTTGAACAGCTATTTGTTTATACTAAAGTAAAGAAAACATTTCGGTAGTTTATCTTTATAGAAAATATTTTTTGACATTGTTGTGTAAAGAATATAGATTTATTCTTAAATAAATCCAAGAAATATTGTATTTGTAAAGATATCAATAATAGGAGCTCGAAGAGTATTCTGTTGCATAATGGCAATATGCATACCCGATCACTATGAAAAAAGAAGATTTCTTTAAAAATAAAAAATAATCGATATCCTAACTGGTTATTTTGTAGATTTAAACATTGCAAATTTTCTCCTGGTCAACTCGAAGTGCAAGTGTTTCATATGCTTGTGAGATAGTTGGGACAAACGGCAGGTTTGACAGTACGATCAAAAGTTTCAACAAGAAATATACACGATAAAAGAACAAAATTAGAGGGATGACAAGTCTGTATGAGAACATATTAATGCTGGACTTTACAAGGAGATGTACTAAAAGTAATCATTTAAATTTATGTATCACAAATACGACATAACTCAAATTCATTTTATGATTTTTGTGATAATTTTTCCGTCTTCTTACTGGTGTAGCTTTAGAAACAAGGTTAAGAAAAATTGTATATTTTCGTTAACATAACAAAAATTAATCAGACTTATTTGTATTATTTTTTGCCGAATAACATTTAGTTGAGGTATTCGAATTGAAATTTAATTTTTTCTTTTATTGGTGTTACCGGCGTAAGTATTTGCTTCCATTGACCTTCATACTGGATATAACCTGAATTATACATAAGTACATCTGGATAAAAAGAATAAAGGTCGTTTTAAAAGCTGCATTGTTATTCGCTGTTGTCTAGCTGGAAATCTATTTAGGCGTCTTAGCATTCGTTGGCATTATTTTCTTTTAATTTCTCTGCCTACCGAAGGATTAGCGATAAGTGATTAAAATAAAGTGGAACGTTGCCCTAATCTTCTAATCGGTCAATTTTTTAATCTGACGAGATAAAATGGATTTCGGCTGTAAATTTGTTTGTTTATTTATTTGTCTATATCTTTGTAATCTTTAGATCAGAATCTCAGATAAAAATCTTTAAATTAAATTGTTACGAAATACTGTGGTTTTAATGTATTATAAATTTGTAAACGTAAATTCATTTTATAATCAAACACACTCCACTGTTTTAAATTTATAAAATAATAAATATTAATGTAATAAAAAATAATATTTCCCTATGAATAACTATTTGATATTACTTGACACAGAGTTTTTTGTTGGGTCCAATACATCTTGAACAACGTCAGTAAATTTATCTTTTTTTTCTCCATTTCTCTCTCTGTCTCTATCTCATTCTCTATTCAGTTTGTTACAAAATACAAAAACAATCATATTCGTCTACTATATCAGTTGGAGGTACTAAGGAAGCAAATTTAATAAAATTATTTTTACTTTGATAAAATATTTGAATCTGAATATTTTCAAACCGTTAACACTTTTACATATTACATCACCTTTAAAATACTACTTGTGCGGAATTATGTAAACACAGATTTAAGTACAGTAGGCAACATCTTGTCTAAACACTTAGAAAAAAAATTTTGTGTATCTTTTTTCGAGATTGTTCTTGAATTAAAATATTTCAGTCTGGTGGAGTTAAAGGAGCTAATAAAATCAAAACGTTTATATTCAGAAACCATAAAAACATTTGTTGGTTGTAAATTAAAATCTATTTATTTTTACAGATCGAGCAGATCATGCAGTTATTATAGATCTACTATCTGCATGATCTCCTGCTCGACCTGTAAAAATAATATTGAATATATTTGGCGTTAATTTTGTAGAAATTCATTATTCACAATTAAACGAAACTACGTGATGTAGTATTATTTCTACTTTCTTTAAGTTCTTTACCGCGACCTAGGTTTCATTGTATTACATCTTCAGGTGGGCTATTAGCAAAGATCTTTGCTAATAGCCCACCTGAAGATGTAATACAACGAAACTTAGGTTGTGGTAAAGAACTTAAAGAAAGTAGAAATAATACTACGTCACGTAGTTTCATTTAACTGTGTAAAAATAATACTGGTAAAGGGTTTATTTCTTTAAATTTTCAAGAACCTTCTCTGTTCTTGCTATTTGCAAAAAATATGCAATTGTAAAAGGTATATTTTCTTCAAATTACGTAACACATCGTTTTGAGTAGGAGCAAAGATTTTTTAACTAATTTTATATTTTTTTATTACCATTAATTTTTTTTTAAATATAGTATTGAGATTGTAGAGAATCGAGCTTTTTTTAATTTTTATTAAAATGAAAACTTCATAACTTTTTTGACATAAATATTCACTTCAAATAAATAAATAGGCACTAGTATATGAGTACAGGGACTCATTAAAAAGTTGCAATTAATAAATTTTTAAACTTTTTTAAAAAATATTAGGATATTTGGTAAAAAAATATTTGTTTTATACACTAACATTGAACATGGTTTAAATTAAAAAAAATACGTAATCTTCTCTCAATTTTTGTTTTATTTACAAAAACATTACAAATATAACAAAATATTTTCATATATTAAATTTTAGATGTTTTGTCGATAAATAAGCACTTTTCACTTCGTGTGGCAAGTTCCACTTCTTGTGACTCTTGCGAAAGACAGGTGTGTATTTTGCTTCTGCGAACTTTTTTTTATGATATTATAACGTAATATTGTATTTCAGCATTCCAATAATATGTAGCAAAATACAAAGTCGTATAAGGTAGGAAAATTGCCCTTAATGTATATATTTTTTATGTGCGCATTAAAGAATTCACCACCCAAAATTTAGTAGCGGCGATTTTTTGTTACGCACCCTATTGAGTTTAAGCATCACTGGAAATTAAATATATTATTTTTAAAGCGATTTGTATACGTCCTCCTTCTTTTTAAATTTTTGAACCAATGCAGGAAAGGAGGGTGTGATGTAATAAAATCGATAATATTCATTAGTAAGTTTCATTTTACTGAAAATTATTTCGAGCATAATTTATTAATGAGTTTGTTTCGTTTAATAATTAGAAAACTTTACTTTTCCATCATATTCATATTCCCTTCGTCAGTAATGAATTATGTGAAAACGTATTAAAATCATTCTTTATTTATATAAATATCATGCCTACCTTTGTAAGAAATTTAAAAAAAATCCTTATAGTAACACTAAGCTATATTACTATAAGGATTTTTTTTTTAAATTTTATTTTTATATTTAGTGTCTTTCTTACCGATACCGTTCCTATTTACTTCAAGGTTAACTAAAACTACAATATTCACTGTGTTGTGGCGTACGCTTATAAATAGCATAAATGCCAGTAGAAGAAAAAAACACATTATTTACCTTTAAAATATTATTGAAATCTGACAGAATATATGGTCGAAGTAAAGGAATTATATTGTCGAGTTAAATGAATTATTAAAGATAAAATATTTCAACAAATGTATCTTTGTTTTATAAAGAAAACAAAATATCTAATAATAATTCGCCATCTGTAAGAACAATTTCATTTACTTACCTTCACGATACAGAAAGTGGATCTCTTAGTCCTTTAAAAGCATTAAGGTGCAAGATCTTGACTCGTAGTCAACCGCCGCCAGGAAAGGGACGATACAATGATCAATAGTCGTCCGCGGGATCATTCACATCCAGTAGTTTAAATTAGAAAGAAAATTCTTTGTCGACTTCCAAATAAAAGATCATGATCAGTAATCGGTGTTTATTTTCTTTTTATTCACATAGATTTACTATCTTAATTACCTGAGTTATAGAACTTTCTTTGAACGATCCGTACTATCTCTTTCGCACGAATCGGAAACACTTCTGCTGAACACAATCTTTCATCAATCAAAATTATTTATTAAACTTTATTTTGGCAACAATTCACAACTGGATCTTGTAATAGCGAAAATGTGAACTTGCGATTTTCGCTGTTAAGAAATCTGAAGAAAACTTCTCCAGCAAAGATGTATAGTAAATATTCTTGTCGTTTCGAGAGATTAACCAGAACTTTACGGCTAGGATGTACAATTAAACATCCAAGAAACATTTTGGTATTTGTTATCTTCAATAAAGAATATTAAAACTGAACACAATTTCACCGTTCTCTCTTCATTCATTCCCTTCTGAGCCACTCTGAAATATTTGCTATTTTTTTATGTGAAAAAAGTAGAAACTCCCATAAATTCTTTGTAAAATACTTAAACAAACGCAAAAATCGAATGATTTTTATGAACGCCGTTCGTATTGTTAAAATTAAGATGTTATTTTTATGAAGATACAAGGTATAAATTTTCTTTTACATACAATTTGAATTTTTTTTAATAGCGTATCTTTTCTGAAGAAAGTCGCGATTCACTTTTGATATACAAAAGGTTTGTTATTTAAAACTTCAAAGACGTAACGGGAAATCAACTTTTTAAAGTATTTTATTCAAAAATCGAGTTCAATATTAATTGCAAGATATTACATTAGAAAATCAAGTTTCTTTTGAACTCTTTTAGGAGTTTAAAAGAAACTTGACGTGTTCGTATAAAGGACTTCAAAAATAATAACGAAAAAATTTGACGAATGAAATAGCGTGCAAATAACAAAAGGTGGTTTTTCAATTTTCAAAATAAAACGAAATGGAACTGACATTCTTTCGAGAAAGTTCTATACCTCACAAAAAATATTTTGTATTTATTTAAATGCAATGTAATAATATTGGTACTGAAACATTGAAAGACATGTGAGAAAACATTAATTTTTATTTAAATTCAAACAAAATTAACCTCCTCTATGGGCTGTTTAAATTATAAATCCTTTGACAAACGTGAAGTCTTAAAATGTCATTTATAATACAGAAGGCGGTAAAATTATGTTTAAAAAAATTATTAATATCTCAATTAAATAATTATTGTCATGCAATAAAAAAGAAATTAATATTAAAGTTGTACATTATTACAATTTCCAACCACACTGATTAACTTAAACATTAAAAAATCAAAACGTAACAACCTTTTGTTTGAAGAAACAATATAAATGAATAAATGAAGCTAGAATATTGTTAAACTTCATTAAATTTAGGTAGATAAACCAATGTTTATGGTGAAATGTGTGAGCGCAATAAAATCTGACAATCTATATGTAGTGTTTCGTACAAAGCTTAACGGTTACAAATCGAAAAGGTTTAAATACCTAACGTAAACATTTAGGCGTATACCATTCACAATAATCCTTTCTAGATGACAGATACATAATTTTCATCGCTTTTTTGTAGTAGAAATACAAAATTCATTAATATTTGCAGTAGATATAGGCTTTGTTTTTCTTTTTTTTCTAACATGTTTATTCAAATTTATTGACATTTATTTACTTTCAATCCAGAACAACGTTTGTTTTTGCAAAACATTCAGACTGAATTGGATGTTGATTATGGATTACGGGATCGCAATGGGGCCAGTGATTCGGGCTATAATATTAGTCGAGATGATAAAGTTGCCGTAGTAAGGATGACTTTACATCACACAGTAAATATTTATGTGTTGGTTTTATTTATTAATTTATTGTAATGCGCCGCGAAAATAGTTTTATTTAATTTTATAGATTTACATTTAAGGATGTTTTCCATAGATATTCATTTAAAGTTTAAGTGATATCTAGACAATGACTAATGAACATAAGATATATCATTTAGTAAGTCGAAGATTGAATTTTAGCACACACTTTTTTGAGTATTAATTTGAATACGGAATGTCATGATACGGCTAAACATTTTCTGTTCAGCGACTGATAGCATAAGTGAGATTTTAATTCCATATTTTTCCATGATAAACAAATTAAATAAAGTGTCGTATCATTCACCAATACTCGAAAGTCATTCAATCTTCTTTCATATTCTATTAACGTGGAAACAGAATATGGTAGAAGACAACATAAGGAGACATTTTTCGAAACTTTTCTCATTTTATGTGTTATCTAATTTGAACTGAGAAAGTACATATCGATGGTCCCACCTACTATGGTATGTGGTATATTTATTCAAACCAATTTATAACAGCCTAAAAAATATGAATGTTTAATATAAACTTTCCGACCGGATATCGTAATTCAATTTCGCTTACCACCGTGTGTATTTTACTTTGTGAACATATTAAATTTTCGGGACCGAAAATTGTTACATAAATGAGATTAAAAAGTTCAAATCAATTGAAATTTTCAAATCAGGATAATAACATTTCTGTTCACATATTAATTGAATTTTAAATAATAAGGGGTAAAAATATAAACAAAGTTACAATGTAGCGCAGCTTATAAGTCTAACTACATGTCTATTTGTCTATTCTACACTTTTTTCATCCTATTTGATGAAATAAAGTACACGAACATAATAGACCAGTGCGGTGATTGTTCTTAAGCCTGTCTCACACTACTCTTATTTCGCTCCCGGATTGCCTGGTAGCTTTCGCTACTGATTTCCAGTTGAGCTATTGCACTGAATATAGTGATGGCTCCTTTATAATAATAGTTGCACAAGATGTGCTTTGCCGGGCTAGGTGTGTAATTAGTTTATTATTATTAAGAAGAAAAATAGATTAGTGTTCGGTTTTGTAGTCGTTCATGACAATTACGGCGTGACAACCAACATGACTCTTGCTCAAATATGACTAGATAATTTTTTTAGTTGTACATATTTAATTAATAATAATATAATATTAATAATATAAGATGTACATAATTCATTTAAGTTTGAATTATTTTAAGATCAAAAGGTGATTTATTTTTTTAGAATTGATTATTAAAAGTTATTAGAAAAATAACAGTTTTATATCAATTAATTTTCAGTTTATGAAGCTCAGTGTCGATCAAACAATAAATTGTTATACCTTGTTGAGATACAACATCTATCTTTAATCAGTCGACTGTCGGCAGTTCTCATAAACATATGTCCAAGTGACTAAATTCTCATTGGTTATCGTTCAAGCAAAGCAGAAAAACAAGAACGAATATAATCTGTCGCAGAATTCTAGTGCACGTTCTCATAAGGCAACCTGCAGTGACGTCATTTCCAACTATGCAGCCAGCATGGTTATCGTCATATTGGCCCGCAGACAATCTACCAACCAAACAAGAATCGTCTGAATAGGAATTATATTGCTACAAGGAGCAGATAAATTGTGTAATACTCGCGGGAATAACTCTCTTGCAGTGAGATTATATCTTGGTGCCGTGTAATCTTTGTACACACTGCGCTCAGTCAAATTTATTATTTTTTTATAAAGTTATCGCTATTTAATATAGCCGTGATAAGCGATTATTTTAATAATTATTATATAGATTATTCTAATAATTCATCATTCAATTTACAAACAATATTACAAGTGAAATTAGCTGTGGGCAAAGACTAAAAAAACATGAGCGTATTAGAATAATTAAAGAACTTACTTTATGCTATAAGAAAGTAATGCGAAGTATTCGAACAAAACACAGACTTACATTTTTGTATAATAAATAACGACAGGCGGTGAATTATGACAATGCTTTACTTGGCATAATCGTTATATTATTAACTTCATTCGTTTCAAGTAACTAAAGTATCAAGTAACTCTTGTAGAGCACCCTCACAAATTGTACAAAATGGACAGTGTTAATAATAATAATATAGACGACAATAAATGTAAAAATATATTAAAATACCTAAAAGCAGAAGTAGGGAAAAGTGTTGCTCATTATATTTTGTTTAATTTTAGATGACTTGAGATGAGCAAACAAAATATTCTTTTAATATTTTTCTGGGAAAATTAATTAACACGCTTTATAATACTGGCAATTATTTACTTAGAAAACCCTAATACAATTGACCTATATAAATAGTTCCAAACGTTAGATTAATTTTTTCTTTTTGTTTCATTTGTGGACCATATGTCAAGAGATCATTTTCTGAAACTAATCATTGTTAACAATTTTAGAGAAAATAACAATAGTTTTACCATGTTGGACAATACCTATATTAATGAAATAAAAAAAATAATAAAAACCTATTTATTACGTAAGTTAAAATTAATTTAAGCTATAATGTTAGGAAAAAAATTGAAATTTATGAGGCCGTTTAGGACCCCTTTTAGATAAAGATTTCTCCAACTTCTTCCAGCGCTCGCGGTCTATTGTGAGGGTCCTCCAGTTCTTTGTTCCTGCTCCTTTTTCTCTCTCTTCTGCCCAGCATGTTTATCACCTGTCTTTTTTGCCTATCAGTTCTTTTCATAGCGTGATTATTGTCGTCCATTTGATTTCGTGCATCCTAGCAACATGACTTGTTCATTTATATTTCTGTTTTATGCAATATTCTAGTGCATCTAATACTTTTGTCTTCTATCTTATTTTCACGTGTCTAATCATATCCACCATCGTTTTACTCTGAGAATACATCCCTCTATGACTGTCTGGCGTACTGATACTAACTCATTTTTCAAAGCGTGTTATAAAACATAATCATAGCCGATTTATAAAAATAAGTAACAGTACATGGCGAGCAAAATGTTATGTACTTTTAAAGGCTTAAACTTGGCAATACGGGGATTCCCTAGATATAAGTGAGTAAGGAACATTCATAACGCGAATTCTAATAGAACCTGGTTATGATTTCTTATTTAATTGGCCAACGTTTCGAAACTTCTGCTAATTACAATATAATTTAAACATTACATATTGTGTATAATACACAAGTTCCTACTCGCTTGTATAAGAAATTTGACACTTCAGATCGTATACGTAATATTGTAAAATATGCGTATATATATATATATATATATATATATATATATATATATGGGATACATTATATTAAAAGGGTGGATATCCTTTTAATATAGTGTTTTAAATATGTGAGATTAAATTTTGACCAGAGGCCGAAATTTAAGGAATTATTAAGAATCGGCAATTAAATTATAAACTGAAAGAGAAGAAAAAAACCTAATTTTTTTCATTTTATGATTTAGTGGCCGATCCTCAATCGCTCCTTAAAATTCAAACCTGACCAAAATTTATTCCTGTAGAATATACTAAGAATATATTATAATGAGAGAATATACTAAAATGTCCGTAAGTAAAAATTTAACATAATGAAGTGTTAATCTTAAATAGTCAGTGCTTGTTAACCTAGAATCAATACAATGAAGATAAAGTTCAAATTGAGTAATAGTTAAATCTGAAATGTGTAGGCTATCAGCAGGCAGTCAAGAATTGGTTTTTATTTGATCTTCTATTGGCGATATTAATCCATTAGCAGTTTATGAAATAGTATACAACGTTATAATGACGGATCTAATTAAATTATAGTCTTGCGGTGATTAAGTATTAAATTTTAGATGTTTTATTACATTCAATTTTTAAATGTATAAAAGTAACATTTATTCATCAAATTATATTTATTTCTATTAAAACTTTCTTGGTTCAATTTATAATAAGAAGTCAGATACAACAAGATCTGTAGACTTTTTAAGATGCCATATTCTGGTTCTGTAACTATTGAAAAAAAAATGAAGTTTCAAATTAACTACTTACTTAAATCTTAAACAACTATTCAACCCTTCAATTGTTTCGATAGGTTTTAGGTTAAATTTTTGTTGTGAATAAAATATTATAGTTAATATCAGAAGTTGGAAGAATGCCAGTTATGAATATCAATGACAAGCATATTGTCCAAGCATAAAAATATTAAGTTTGCATGGACAAATATTGAAGTGTACGTGAAATGACGATGGACATGGAACTTGCATGGTCACGAGTAATCATGTTTTAGAAGTAAAACTAATTAATATGTAAAGAAAATTAGCGAATAACTCCCACGAACCATTAAAATGTTACGTGCAAAATAAATTAAAGGGTATATTTATATTATACTGTCTTTACCTAACAAAATTAAAATTTAGTGTCGGTATAAGATTGGCCCATAAATAGGCCAGATCTCAACCCTACAGAGCACCTGGATTGCGAAGTCAAGACAAAAGTCATAACTCAACATTAGCAGAAAAAAAGCGCGACTCAATCAGCTTGAAGACAATTTACAAAAACTCCAAACATCACTTCAACAGAAACATGTAGTAGCTAGATGTTAAATAGTTGTATTCGACAATGGCCATCGCATTGAATACTAAATTGTGTTACTGTGAATTAAATTTAGTTTCAATTAGAAATACAGAAACGTTTCTATGAGGGACTACTTTCCTGTTTGTTATTTTGTATGTTTGCAGATGTATCCCTAATGTGTGACCCAGTAATTAAGTTGTACGCAGGAATAGTTAGTTATAAGTTTCCATCAAATAAATATTATGTAGCTGTTTTCCTAAATTATAAAACTAATGTTTAAATATTAGTATACTAACGCCAACGTTAACATGTGCATCATAGTCTCATAAAAATACAGGTTATGCGGAGTAAAAGAAAAATTTCATTAGTTGAACCATTAGCTGAATTTAAAAAAAATGATTAATTAGTTAACCACGACTATGTATAACATCTTATGTAGTTTTTTTCACCGAAAGACTTACACTCTTACATTAATATTTTTATTAATACAGTACAAACAAATACTAAAATAGTAGTTCGAACCACAATAACCTACTAATTAATCAAGTCTAACATTTTATTAATAAGCCTAAATTTTGTAGTGAAATTGTTAAAGTAAAAATAGTTTTATAATAAATGTATAAAAATATAAATAATCATACATTACTTATACTGACTAAGATTAAACTTTTTAGACGAATTAATAAAACTGTTTTTGATACTTTCCTCTGGAGCCACCTGCTTTGCGTAAGCCAACCTGTACGACCGATTAGGATAATAACAAATGAACGATATTTGACTATAAAGTTGGTGGTTACGGATGTTACCAAGGTCCATCGCCAAAAGCAAGATATACATATAAACAACGTCCTAATTTCGCCGAGAGTTAGCCTCGGGCATTTAAACCCGTAAATCACAGCGCAAACAGGTCTACATCGCATAAACAAACAGCAACATGAACCCGCAACCACACAGACAGCTAACCGCTTAACTCATGCGGGGAGTCGCTTCATTTTGTGGCACAAAAAATCCATAATTCCTCGCTTCGGGCGCCTCTCTTATATATTCATGCACGTGGCTGCGTGCCAGTATTATGTCTACCAGGAGGCTCGTGGTGTGGTTACACTGTTCGCGAAGGCAATAAGATTAGCAAATAATCAATAATACGAATTATTCAATGTAACGTGCATTTTTTTTATAATATCTTTGCTAATATTTATCGCGTATTTAAATGTGATGTAAAATCAGTTTAAAAATTATGGTCCATAGAAAATTACATTTAACATTTTTCACAAACAAAAATATAATCAAGAAGTTGCAATTAAAAAGAAATGTTTTGCAACATTTTTTGTATTGCTGCCGACGATAGACATATCAATAATATGGCACTACTAAAATTTCATACCAGTTTGCGGAAATTATTAACATTAAGGCATGTATCCGTAATATATTCAGAATATCTAATAAAGCTTCACATTGTCATATGTAAGATACGATATAATATTTCCAAAATTAAATGAAAAGTAAAAGTATAGATTTCGACTATTATTAAAATTCGGTCGTACCGAAACGTGTCTGTGCAAAGGTTTCATTTATAATAATATTCATAATCTTTATCAGTCGAATAACGTCTATAAACGATCTGTCAGGAATCCTGAAAGACGTAGATAACGTTTTCAATTTCCTTTTTTGTAATAACATTGCCATCAAAACAATTTCTATAATCTACAAGTATTTGACTACTTCTAGTCAATGATTTTTACGTCTAGGTATGAACATCAAAATGAACGTTATTTGACATGAGATGAGTCTATTTCCGTTTTTATCAATTTTCTTCTTTTTCTTTAAGGTAACGTTTGGAACACATGCACGTAAGTAGACTTTTTAAGAACGAGTAAAAAGATAAGCACAATCTTTACATAACGATTTCAATGAGAATTAAATATTTTTTTAATCAAGTTGTACTGTGTTTAGACGTTTTACATCAAGTGAACTTATAAATAATAGAAGACTCGAAAAATGTTTGTAATTTTGGATTATTTTACTTTATAATTTTAACGTATCACATTTTTTTTATTAATGATACAAAATTTTCCATATTATAACCAAAATATTTACTTTCGGAAATCAACTTTCTTTTTTAATTAAAATTAAGGTAATATATTTTTAATGGATAGCTAGAAAATAACAACATTAAAGTTTAAGTGTAAATTAGGAAAGAGCTGTTATATTAAGTCTGATGTTTGTATTTTGCTATAAGTTACGAATCAATTATTTTAATGTCCGTCTAACATTTGGATTATAACGTATTTTAATGCGTTATCAATAACATTCCATTCAAGCATCTTGATATTTTACAGATTGAAAATACTTTGGAATAGAATTCTGTTAACTTATACCCATTAAAATATATCTGCCCAGGCAGGATATATTCACTATTTTGTGATTTGTATACTACATTTTTATTTTTTCTCCTTTATCATATCGATACGTGAGCGCCACACATAGGTGTCGCGTGGAAATGTAAGAGTTTACTCTACCAAATCTCCGATTATTAAAATTAAAGAAGAAATATTTTACTATCGTCAAACTTTAGGCACAAAAAATTATAATTACTATCGTACATATAATTTTATTTTACAATTCATTATTAGAATATGAATGAAAACGTGACATATTTTAATTACGTAGTATTAACTCTTAACAGCACGCATTCATTAGCCATCAAACTTTTCTATAAAATGAAATTATATCGAATGTATTTTAGATACTCGGAGACCACATCTCGACAGCCTCTCTTATTACAGCGCGATCCACTCCCAAGTCAAAATGTTATTACTTTTGTGAATCATTTGAGCACTTTTGGATAAAAATAGGAATGTTAATGCGAAATTGTACCGGGTGAGTCCGCTATTGCGGTTGTATAAGCGAAAATTGTTTTATTTTATTCATCCATGACAGTTCAGATATAATATATTAATAACATACAATCGTTATATGTTTTATTAGATTACTTTATTGATAAATAACACATATTTAGAACAATGTATTTTATTAGATTAACAGTTACGGTCAAAATAAAATAAAATATGAATATTGACAATGTGTAAAGAAACATTGACTGCGCAAATTTTGGAAATTATGTTATAGGGAAAACAATTTTTTCAACCATATCTGATATAAAAGATTATCTTTCAAAAATAGAAATATAAACTTCCTTGACTCTGCTGGGCTTTAGATAATATGATACACAATTAAATGAAACTACGCGATGTAGTATTATTTCTACTTTCTTTAATTTCTTTACCACGACCTAGGTTTCGTTGTATTACAACATCTTTAGGTGGGCTATTAGCAAAGATCTTTGTTAATAGCCCACCTGAAGATGTTGTAATACAACGTAACCTAGGTCGTGGTAAAGAACTTAAAGAAAGTAGAAATAATACTACATCACGTAGTTTCATTTAATTGTGAATAATTAATTTCTACAAAATGAACGCCAAATATATTCAATAATATGATACTTAAAGTCTTCGCTTAACATTTAGACATGCATTATGGACAAGGAAATCATTTACCTTTCAATAAAGCATTTTTCATTTATAGTATTTATATAACATCCACATTATATATATATATATATATATATATATATATGTATGTATATATATATATATATATATATATATATATATATATATATATATATATATATATATATATATATATATATATATATATATATATATATATACATATATATATATATATATATATATGCACAGATTGCGGGCCATTTGAGGTGTAATTCAATATAAAAATTAATATTAAAGATATCTGTAACTCACCGAATCATATATTTCGTCTCACTGTACCAACACCAGTTAATCATACAAATTTTGTATCAACAGCACGTAATTTATGAGTGTTACAATCAATTTCACAAGAGTAGTTGAAGCGAAAACGCGAAAATAGAGAGAATAAGTAAGAGTTATAATAACACTAACACTGCAAGACCATAACACGAGAAGCTGAACAAATAACAGGAAAATTAAGAAAAACTAAGTAAGAGTTGTAATCTGCGAGAAGTTTAAGCTCGGCAGAACTTCACGTAAAGATGAGCAACGTAAAGAGTAACATCTTTATTACTCAACGAAGATAATGTCAAAAAAAGTACAAGATATAATATATCTTCTTTATAAGAAATTAAAAAAATTAGATGCAGTTGTTCTATCTTTGCATAATTGGTGCAAAATTATATTTGTCGAGGAACAAAAAATTAACCGTTTTTCACTCAAATAATATAAATATAGTGCTGCGCAATCTTTATTTCTTTACCAATTTTTATTTCTTTTTTAACAAAGGACTATTTAAAGTACGAGTAAATACGTATTTTTTGAGGAGATTGACTCATTTCAATTCCAATCCATTATGTACCCAGTAAACAAACCGTAGTTTTAGAGTAGTCAGAAAATGTTCACGACATTGTTGTTGAAGCATGCTCAGCCAGACACTTTACATAATGAAGGCAAGGGCGTGCAGCCGCAATATAATTAAAGTTAGTGGCAGAAAATCATTACATTGATTGCAAAATGACTTGAGAAGGGTTTAAATAAAAACAATTTTTTTTTAATTTAAACCCTTCTATTCATTCTTTATTTAAACTTTTGGAACATGAAATTGATGCTGATTAGTACAAAACGGTGCGTTTCTTTGGAAAAGTGCTGAAAATATATTTTGCTAGTCAGCCTAGTATTCATTGCCTATAGTGAAGTATGACGGTGATTTCCTTAGTAAGCCTTAAGGAAATCACCGTCATACTTCACTATAGGCGATTTTGTATAAAAGGGAGTTTAAATTTTAACAAAAATAAAAAACACATTTCAACAAAAATTTATAATATAACGAAAGAAGGAACCTACGAAAATATTTAAAATTTGGGTTCGCCTAATCGACGATGTACTCACAATACAACGAAATAACCATCACACATTGTGCAATTTCTTGGTGTAAAACAATCAGCAGAAATTTTGGAAAATATGATACTACAATTGCTCGATTTAAATACCACTTAACTTTTATAGAAGGACACTGATACTCGTTATCGAAGAAAGAGATATGGAACAATATAAAATACTTAACGAGACTATCGTATGTGTATGTACAAGTAAAAATAAATTGAAACATATTTATAAATGTATTTTCATTTTGTTAAAGTTTGGGTAGTAAGTGATCAGTACTTCACATAATGGTATTGAATACAGGGTCTAATTATTTTATATAATATTTACTCTCACTTTCTTGTTTCAATCACCCTCGATTCTAAAACTACCTGGGTATTATTTAATTTGGAGAGAATTAAAAGACATATTAAACAAAATATATAACGCACTACATTTATCGAAAAATAAAGGATATGAAAATGTTATTCTGGTGAGAGAAGGTGTTTTTAATTGCTAACCATGTAATTCAATTTGGTAAATCGGTAAGATTTTCAGATTTACCTAATTGAATAATTAAATTTTGGGAATTATAGTGAATTACAAGTACATGAATTGGATACTTACTTCTTTTTCATTTAATCTCTATGACGTTTTAATTACTAGAGAATACTTAGGTGTTCAGTATACGAAATTATTAGCTTGTAAATTGTGTTTTTATCTCAGACTAATTGATTTTTAACGCTTTTCACAAACCACTAACTACCTCTTCGTAAAGCAAGTATCTCATTTAAATTGTATGAGTCTATATAGATATTTAAGAAAGCAAAATAAAAATAAATTTATAGCGACCATTTTCTTTTTGAATAAAGACAAATATATCGGCATGATACGTCAAAGTTCTACAAATCGGCCAATTTCTTTATGAATAACGCAACAGCCGTGAACTAAGGAAGGACGTATCTTATTACATTTTGAGTGAATTAATTTGATCAAAAGCGAAAAATTCTGTCTATTTTCAGTAGAAATATGATTCATAAGCTGTGTTTTATTTATCATACAAATATATGGTTATTTTATTATATATAAAACCATCTAGGATATAACACCCTGTTGACATATAAATGTCTGGAGTCAAGCTATCATCGTTCACAGATTGTTTTTTAATTCATGAATATCCGTTGAGAAGGTAGATGATTGTGAAATTATGTCATTAAATTTAATTATAACAGAATGGATTATGAACGTGATAACATAAAATTCTACATTATATACCTACTTTACTAAAATTTCAAGGAAATATTTAGGTATAACAAGATGAACATTTTTGCTTCAGTTTTACGCTTAGGTATATCGATTATGCCAGAAAAACATTATATAAGGTTAAGAGCTGAAGTCAAAGAGTTAGAGTTTAGAGTTTTAAGTTAACAATTTTAGCCACTTAAGTTTATGAAATATGGCCTCTGTTCATGTGTTCTTACCTTCCTTGATTACTTAATTGTGTAGAATTTATTGCATTATTTTTTTCTTATTATAATCGACATCATTCTTATATTCTTTATAAAAAATTTAAATTGTTTAACCTATTATTATGTTTATTTATTTATGATGGCTTGTATATTTCCTTCAATATGTAAAATCTTTCACATTGAAGTTGACATTTCAATAAATTTCGTTTTAATTTTACTTTTGAATTTATTTTCCAGTTTAAAAAAATAGGCAAACGACTTTCGGATTAAATATACATATCTAAATTTCAGTTATCGGTCGCCAGAAATAACAAAACCTGATTTAAAACATGTAAGGCCCAGAGACTATCTTTCAATTTTGACAATGAAATAAAAAATACTGTCGTAAATCTAAGATTTCTTTCGCTTTTTATTAAAACCTCAATTTTGAGAAGAGTAATCCGTCTACGAAATGAGAATTATCGAAAAGTGTTGCCGCAGTTCACTTAAAATTAAAGCGTAGTGTTAAATTCAAAACACTGACATATAATTGAAGTTATACTGCCATGCATTTGAATCTGAAAATTTACATAAATAATGTCTACGTGCGGTTACTCGGAATTAAAAAGTTGTTAATATGACAATTATTTTAAGGTCTGGCGAAGTTTCGACACTAAACAATGTCTTTGTAAACATTTGGCAATTCCTAAATACTTTCTGTGTGGCTACATCGTTCGAGGATTTGTCTGCCAATTTGACGTTAGTCAACTCAATATATTAGTCACCATCATCACACTACCTACAGCTTTTAATTTAGTAGCTAGCATTTTGAAAAGGGTCATTTCTTATTCAAATATCCTTAACACTGACGTCGAAAACAAAGTTTAGACGATTAAATATAAATTTTCTACCAGCGATGCTATTAACATGGATGCCTTTTATAGACAATATTACCATGTACATCCTAATGTTTTACAGTAAAATTGAAATTGAACATTGCGACTGGACTGTAAACAATATATTAGTTTAGTTCTTTTAGGTTTTGGCATTCATTGCTCATAATCGCTGGATAATTTGTACTTAATACTAAATATAACATAATATAACTTACAAATTACACTTAGTCTCCATTTATTATTAAAGAGATGAATGTAGATTTATATCTGATCGGTCAATGAAGTAGCAAGTCTTAGATTATTAATATTGGCAGCTACATATTTCTTTCCCAATATGTGGACGTTAGACTGACCGGAGTTGTTCCTAAATTACATTATGATTCCAGTTTTGTTATTCATAAAAAGCCTACAGGAATCGACCGGCATCGATTATAATTGGTAACCCCAAATAAATATATCCGATATCGGTTATCGTATTTCTTTTAGCCGAATATACTATCAAAAACAATTTTTTTTTAATTTCATAAATGAAACTAATGTCCACCTTTACCAGACGATTTTACTTCATCTGTTTAATTACAGGAATACGTGCGATTTTAAGATCGCTTCAATAAATTAGATCGCTATCAAAATATGTACGTCTACTTTACGGTCGGTCGTGCGTGTGTAGCTTCATGCATTTGTACGTGTATGCTCATGTGTGTGTATATATCGCACTTTCAAAATGAATCAGACCTAACTGAAAAATGAGACATTATACTAATATAATAAAATGACTTAAAATAACATATCTCTCCTCCTACATATAAAGCTTTCCACTTCAACTGTATAGAGAACACTGTAAATATTCGTATAGTATAGAGAACACTATAAAGTTTTATATTTCGATAAAAGTTTATACAATTTTGATATCGACTTTACGTGTGGATAACCAACTTATTCTTATGCAAGAAACAATTTTTAAATCGCATTCATCTCTATTTTCTGACTTCAATGTATAGGTAGAAAGGCAAGTAATTTTCATAAAAATAGTTCCTTTTTTAACATTTTGCTACTTGGGATTTTAACAATACATTTATACAAAGACATATATATACATATATATATATATATATAGATATATATATATGTATATATATATATATATATATATTTACACATATGTATATACATATATAATAAAAATTTTTAAACATTATTTTTATTTTGCTGCGTATTAACTGAGATTTCTATCAGAAGAATTTATCTTCAAAACTTGGTTTTTCCATAGGTTTAAACTTTTCTTTTTTTCGGTTTAAACTGATAAGAAAAATGATATCGAATAAGTTGCAAGTTTTTGTTAAGATAGTAAATTAAACATCGAAGTAGTTTTTATTAGTAGTTTTTTATTAGTATAAAATACAAATTGTATTTGAATACGGTTAAAACAAATACGGTTAATACGGTGAAATACGGTTAATAAAAAATTATTGGAATACTTTGGAAGAACTGAATGAAAAAATATATATATTTTACACGTAAAGAAATCTTATAAAGACGAATAAGCCCAAAGTTATTTAAAGTCAAATTGATTAAATATTTATGTTACGTATGTATAGAAAACTCGGTAAACAATATATAACAGGTGCTTTTTGTATTAACTGAAAGTATTTATAATAAAATAATAATTTAATCCATGACAAAATAAATACGGGCGCCGCGGCTGATACATACCTCCGAAACTACTATCGCTATTATGACTGAGAAAAAACTTTTAATTTCGGAACGATAACTCGAAAAGTCTTTTAGCTTAACGAAATATATTCACTGGGAAAATTCAAATTCGAAATCTAATTACGTATCAGATAATTTATTTTCTTTCATTTATTTAAATGAGTAGCAAAACTAAGTGGCATATCGATGAATCGGCTTAACTGACGCCAAAGGTATAATCTTAATTTATTTTCCGCCTCTAATACCATTTTACTTTATACGCATTCCTTGTACCAATTTATTTTATTTTTATTGCCCCTACAATATTTAATGGCACAATAAAACAATTCAAAGATCTCGCAGCAAATCTGGCCAGCAAAGCGCAGCAGCTCAAGTCGATACTTAAATTTGCGTCCTGTAGCGGATTATTTCGACATAAATAAATCGTAATTCGGGGAACAATCGTAGTTCGGGTCGTAACGCCTTTCAGTATATAGAAATTCGACAAAGAAAATACGTGTTTTCATCACTCGACTGAGTCCTGTGTTCGGGAAAAGTGCGCAGTAACGATATTGTCAAATTTTATATGCTAGCTTGGGATTCGATTTCACTTTAAACAAATGGGGTGTTTAGATCTGAATTATCGGGATCTTTAACTTTGAAACAGACTTCATTGGGTACTAAGTACATGTTTATTGTTTCTGCTTTGTTAATGAGAGATGTCATGAAATGAGAGATGTTAGAGATGTCATGAAATGTAGATGTTAGAGATGTCACTTTCTCTAACCTTGTGCTTTTATTAAGAAATATTAATTTTCTGCAGAATACAATCTAATTCAATTTATTTTCTTTTATGTTACACATACATATAAACACACGAATATAAAAAGCAAGCAAACATGAGTAATATAGAAAAAATATACAACAAGTGAAATTTTTAAACCCACAGATACGTTATGGTACATCAAGGCCAGTTAATCGAGCTGAGAAGCATTGAGATTAAACGAACCGAAATAAAAAGCTATGAAGTGCGAATCTAAACTTTATTAGAAACTTCTTCAGCTAACAGTTCCCATACCACTGAGGTCTCTTACAATGTTGTGGACCTATCTAGTGGGACATTAGTCCTTTTACTTAAAGAGATTTAGTGAGAGCCAGTTTTAACTAGTGTCTGTATCTTTATATTTAAAAATAAGTATGCGCCAGTCAGTTTCCCTTATAAGCTAAAATAATTTCTGTAAAGCCAAGATAATTATATTCTCTATATATTTCAATATAATAAATGTAGGTTTTATTTTAAATATATAATAAAAATATTTAAGCAAGTTATTAAATTATTAAAATATATAAATCAACCCGAGATTAAAACTCGGAAAATTAGATATAAAACAAGAAACGTCGTCCACTATACCTCATTATTACAGTTATTTAATAAACATTAGGTAAGTTTTGAGTAACAAGTTTTTGTCATAATTTGGGTTTGGTAGTTTTGGAGATAGGAGGCGGGCGTGCGTTCATTTTTTGTGGATATTTTCGATGACATCTCAAAAACAACCTTAAGTAAATTCTCAAAAGAAAATTAGTCTTGAACTTCGTATGACATTTTCTTCCAACTGATAACTATGTATGGATTTGAAAAAAAAATTACTTCATTTGCATCATCTGAAATCTCTCTCTCTCTCTCTCTCTATATATATATATATATATATATATATATATATATATATATATATATATATATATATATGTGTGTGCATATTACGTCAAAGTAGGGTCCGGCAAAAAAATTAATTGTTCACAAATGAAACTCATATCATTTTAAAGCTCCAAATTATTCTGGTGATATTTAATAAAAAAAAATCGTTTTTATTAAGCTGTGTGACCTCCATTAAGAAGAAGAAAAAATAATATAATGGTTATAAAGATTTAGCGCTATGTAACGCAATGTTTCAACTTTAACCTTACATGGTTTACTTTACCTTTATATTTCTTAGCCGTCAGAGATCACACTGAATGACATTTTCTAAAATTCAAACATGAGTTGTTAGAAAGATTAAAATTATTGTAATTGTTTGTAATAAATATTTCGTTACTAATTTGTAAACTTTTAAAAAAAACTTGCAGAGAAAATTGTTTTGCATATATTTAGCGCCACCTAATATAATTTAGCGCAATTTTTGAATATTCTACTTTACCTTTCTATTTTTTATTCTTATGCTGTTAAATATCATTGAACACCATTTTGAATAATACATTCATAGTTATTACCTATCATTTCATTGTGCCTACACTCGTACGCGTAAATGACACTTATCAAGAGACAACATGACGATGACACTCAATTATGGTAGAACTTTAAGTGTTAACATTACAAGACTTGCATTTACATAATTATTAATATTCTCCCCTATATAATAAAAACGCTCCCGAAAGTATTCCAATTGATTTAATAAAAAAATTAAAATAATACAATAGAAAATAAAAATTTTGTTAAAAATAAATATTTTGTTAATTATTACCACCATTAATAACATCACTGTTATTAAGATAAAAATATTACTTTGAATTTTTATTTCAAATAGGAATTATATTACTAAATAAAATTAAAATACTTTATTTCCATTAGTAATTTGTATGCGGTCATTATGACAGGAAAAAGACGTGAAGTGAACGGAAATCAATTGACAGCCGGTGTAGCACAGGTATGCCAGTGATCACCTTTTCTCAATATTCTATATTAGGTCCTAAAGCATATTTTCGGTCATAGCACGTTTTATTTAAATATAGCATTTAAACGCACCTTGCGTTATTAATGAAAAGTAGACCAAAATATAGGATGATTAATGTATTTTTTGCGTACATGCAAATTATGGTTTTTCTTGTGGTGGACCCATCTTGAGCACACTTCTTTCAACGGTTGTGACAAATAGTTGGACGCCTCAAAAGGGTTCTGTCTCAAAAATTTCCTATTGAAGTATCATTTAAAAAAATATATGGTATTTTCAAAGTAAGCCGTATAGAGACATAGAATTAAATATTGTTGGAAATTTGTCCGTCAACGCAAAATAAACACAATTAAAACTAAAAAATAGTGCAAATATTACAATTTGGTCCAGTTGCCAATATTTTTGTCAACAATTTGTTAAACCTTAACATAAATTAATTAGCATATTAGACTACTGAAAAAAAAATTTACTCGTTATTTGTATACGCAGAACTCAGTTGTATTGAACGTATATTGAATTTAACTTGCGAAATAACACACAAAATAAAATATATTTTTATTTTTAATTTAGAAATTGCATGATAATTTTGTTCCAAATTATGTTAGAGTTATTCATGCATAACACAAAATATTAGAAAGTAGAAATTCGTCGATATTACAGAATCTATTTTTCACCCTAATCAAATTTTTTAAGAGTAAATTCTTCCACGTATTGCAAAAAAGAAACTCTAATGTAAATTGGATGAAAGCAGAAATAGAAATAGATAATAATTATTTCTTATGTATATATATATATATATGTATATATATATATATATATATATACACACATATATATATATATATATATATACACATATATATATATATATATATATATATATATATTTGTTAGAAACGTGTATTTTATTATAACTACCATTTACTTGTAGTAAGTCATGCAATAATATATAACAGCCATGCATTCTGCTCCACGAAGGATGAGAGAAAATAGATTCATATAGACAGACAAAAATAGTGCGCAATGTATGACACTGATAATACCAGAACTGTAAATAGCAAAGATTCGACGTTCAAAATTTAGTTTATTCTCGACAGTGTAAAATAGGGAACACAGAAAACGTTTCCCTCCGTATTCAATTTCCTCATTTCTTTATATCTGCTGGATACGAATAAATGGAGTAGAACAATAATTGTGCTTTGCTGAAGTGATTCATCAAAATATTGTTTGCATAATCGAAATCTTTTTCGTAGTTAAAATATTTGTTAAAACTGGAGGGAAAAATAAAAAAAATATGTATTAAATTTTACTTGTATTCACATTCACGCAAACTCATGTAGCGGAAGCCTCTCAAGTATATAATTTCTATGAACGCGAACGTTTTAAGGAAACGATAAATATTTTATTAACATATCTATTTCGAGACAGGGAATGAAATTCTAAGAAATCAGTTACCACCCACGGAGGCGAATGGTTTCATGTATGCAATAACAATATTTTAAACGACGTATGAAATGAATTACCCATCTCTTTCCTCTTCACCACTTTTAAAGAATTCATTAGATGGAAACTTATAGAGTTTGCGGAAGATATTGACTTATATCAAACGGGAACAAAAATTTCAATGTTTGGACTGAGATAAGATGTGTTTTTATGTTTTAAATAAGTTTCAGTCTGATTTCGGGTTTATATCCACTACCACTATGAATCTATCAAAACTAGAGTCATTTCTCTTCAAAATTTGCAAAGCTTCGTGTAATGATACACGAAATGTTTTTATGGAAAAATCATCTTATCTCGAATTTCTTATTCAACATTTATATACTAAAGACGTAACACGCTCCCATTGATGTACCGTCAGCAGCTGCTTTCAACGTCACAAAACTTATATACTCGAAGGGAAGGGGTCCACAAATTCTACTGACAGAATCACTTACTCATTCCAGACACTAGTTATTTGCAGAAGTCCGCTCCAAATGTAGGACGTATTTTTCGCTGGACACGAAACAGGAAAACTGTTATTATATTCCCGGATGGATCGAAGGTAACTAAATGGCGGAGCGACCATCTCGGGCAAGCCAAAGTTTGATCTACATATGTCGATTCTTACAACTGCCCGATAAATGTGAGCGCCGAGCAGCACTGCGACCGCATTCAAAAAAGTTGAAGTATTTAAATAATTTTATTGTAATGTGTGACACACTTTTAAGCGTGTCCTATTGATATAGGATATAATTAAATTTAATAAAAAATAATCTTATTAAATATTCATTAATGGTTTAACACTTCACTTATTATTGATTAAGTTCACTTATTAAGAATTATTTTAAATGTACATTTCCTCTCAGCACCATTATAAATATATAGATGGTTACTCAACGAATAAACAAAATTCAGTTACCGGATCGCGCATCATCGATCGGACGCTTTCGACCTAACCTTTTGAAATCAAACATTAAGCATTTTGATGATGTCAGCAATATGGAATTTCATAATGCTGAAGGTAAATTACTTATCGTTGTTTTAATTACTTTTTGCATTATTTATTGGCGTTTATTGTGTGTGTGCTGAGACATGGACGCTGAGGATGCAAGACCGCCACAAAATTGACGCGCTGGAAATATGGTGCTGGAGGCGTTTGCTTAGGATCCCATGGACCGCGCACCGATCCAACGTTTCGATCCTCAAGGAACTTAACATCAAAGAGAGATTATCGTCGACTATGCAATTGCGAATCCTCAAATTCTTTGGACATGTCACCCGTAACGAGGACTCCATGGAACGACTGGTGGTGCAAGGCAAAGTCGAAGGCAAACGATCCCGCGCACGCTCTCCGACACGGTGGACAGACCTAATAAAATCTGCGACACACTCCAGTGTAAATGACTGCTCTCACTCCGCAAAACACCGTACTAATTGGCGTCACATCGCGAGGGCGGCAGTGCCGAAGGAACCGGCCGAATCATGATCACGACCACTCTGTCAAGAGTGCACGACTAAGAAGAAGAATTGTGTGTGTGTATATATATATATATATATATATATATATATATATATACATGTATTCTGTGATTCCTTTCATTCTATATCCACTATCCCTAATTCCACGTACGCTAACAATTTTTATTTGTATGACATTTTTTTATCACAATTACCTATTCGTTACTTACTTCATTCTATTGTCGTGGACGGTAACAAATAATTATATTATACCACATTAATGCACAAACTATTCCGGCAAATTACTATAAATTTATTAATATCTTTGATAACCTGCCAATTCATGCATGCCTAATTAACGAAACTCGCTAAAGCTCTCACATCCTTCAAATGTGTATGCATTTCTAGGTTTTTTATTGTTGCGAAATAACCAAAAATTACCACGAGATAATATCATAAGGAAATATCTCTTTATTGATTTTTGTCTTTCTTTGGAGCAAAAATATTGTCAGGAGTAATATATTCATCTCCAGGAGCTTCCTGTTACAGCCAGTTAAAAGCAAATGTCGAAAATTAGTTGCCATTATATCCAACAGTAGAATATTCTACAATTATGGGCGACTTCAATACTGACCTTTACAAATGCAATGCAATACATCACTTTAGAATATTATGAAATCAGGGAACCTTGCTATACATGTATAGTTATTTAGATGGGAGGTAGGGAATTTCCTCCCATTCCAGACCTTCCATCTGAATAATTATTACTCTCTTCTTGATCTCATAATTGTATCCGCTCATTGTCACAATTTTCATCCCATTACTTTCATGTAGCCTCGTCAAGAATCATTTTTGTTATTAGTTTTAGTAAAATAAACCTGACGTCACTATTACTGGATGCTAATCTGTTAACTGGAGTGCTATTTCTGAATTGGATACAGCAGACGACAAAATTTCAGAATTTAATAAACCTATTTTTGCGTAAGCATGCTCCATTAGAAAGTACCAATGTCAACCGTAAGGCAAACAGCCTTACGTTTGATGTTGGCTTAAAGACTCTATCCAGAATCTTGTTTAGTTATTACAAAAACCCATGTCCAAATTACATGTTTTTTTAATGCGCTGGATATGTGAAGCACAAACAATTACATTATTTTTTTATAAACTTTTATGTATAGTACATATGCGGGACTTATTGCTACATGAGCAATCTCTTCCAGTCAACCATAACAATTTGTATTGAAATTTAGTTGGTAGACTGTAAGAGATTTTACAATGAAAATTCTTTATAGCACATTAGACGAAACAAATTTTAAAAAAAAACCATTGATATGCTTTGGAAAGACTGGGAAAGACAGGAAAAGGACAAGGACGCAAAAGAAAATGTTTCAGCAGAGGCAGGACTTTTTCACTCGATCTTTGAAAATATTTAGAGACGTTATTTTCCTGATCCAGTTGATTCCAAATTTTTGCTGCTTGGACAGTGAAGGGTTTTTTGGAAGCAGTAGAGGTGTGTTTAGGAATAAGTAGGGTTAGTGAACTTAAAGATCGTAGCCCAAGGCCGTGAGCAAATATTTCAATTTGCCACTAAGATAATTTGGGCTATGAGGATTTTTTCATATATTAAAAAGAAGTTTAAGTATGTGAAGTTGGCGTCAATCACGGATCTTCAGCCATTTGAGAAGTGACCTGTATTCAGAAATATGATCATATTTTCTTAGGCCGAAGATATACCGGATGCATAAATTTTGAAGACGTTCCAACTTGCACAAATATTCTTCATTAAAATCAGGATAGCACACATCTCCATAATCAATTAATGGTAATAAACTAAATTGACAAAGGTAGATTTTCGTTTCAGTCGGTAGAAAATTTTTGAAGACGTTTCAAAGAGTGTATACTGTTGAAAACACGATGACTAACATCATTTACTTGAGGCCGCCAACTAAGATTTTGATCGCTCAGTAGGCCCAGGTTTTTAAGAGTTGACGTGTATGGTATTATTGTACTATTTAGCACTAATTTCGGTAAACTAGATAGGTTTACTTTAGAAGTCAGTTTTTGACTACCAATGATGATAGCTTGTGACTTACTTGGCTTAACCAAAAGATCCATTTTATGAGCCCACTGACCAATTGAAGCTAGATCTCGATTAAGGATGTCGATGGTTTTTGATAAGGAATGGAGGTTCGAGTGCACATAGATTTGTATGCCATCAGCATAGAGATGATAATTGCTAGATATATTTTTAACAACATCATCAATAAATACTAAAATTTAAAAAAAATTACATTATATATAATACAATAAATAATAATTAATAATACAGAAAAACACATATTTCAATCCCAAAACTATCAAACGTGAACTAATAAGCAACTCCATAATCGCATTCCTAAAGCGGTCAATGGAGCAGAAAAATAAAAAAAAATTGCGTGAAAAACTAATGAACGCTGCAGGACATTCGTGCCCATTCTAAGCAGATGAAATAAACTATGATTCCGACCTCTCACGTAATATTCAGAAGCATATGGCGTTACCAAACCGAGGGGTTATCAACATACATATTTATTAATTTAAAGAAAGTCATGATTAAAATCAATTCTTGTTGTTGTTGAAGTCAATTATACCGACCATGCCTATTATGAAATCTGCTCGAAATAAATGATTACTAATTGCCAGAGAGAGGAGATACAAAGCCGACCCAATAACATGGTATTGGCAAACCCTCAGAATATTCAGGAATAGATGAAACTTAATGTGTAGAAATACCAGGAACAACTTTTCACCACATTTGGTTAGCGTATTCCTGCGAACCTTTGACAATTCCTAAATACCCTTGGTGTAGGTAAACCTCAAAAGGATTTAGATTGTCAGTTTTTTAAATATTTTTTTAACTATAACACCAACAGTTCTTTATTTAGCATCCAAGCTTTATACTTTGAATGTATTCATTCCCTTATTATTAAAGAATGAATAATTTTCGATATACAGTACTTACAATAATTTGGTCAAGAGCAATCTTCTGGCGATTAAATCGAAGTCTTCCAGCAGCGCCGGTATTAGTGTGTGTGTATGTATATACATATATATATATATATATATATATATATATATATATATATATATGTGTGTGTATATATATATATACATATATATATATATATATTTATATATACATTTCTTTTGCTCTTTTGGTTCCTTACTCTTTTGGTTGAACATGCTCTTTTCATTAACCCAAGTAAGTCACAAGCTATTATCATTGGTATTCAAAGACTGACTTCTAAAGTAAACCTGCCTAGTTTACCAAAATTATTGTTAAATAGTATAATAATACTATACACGTCAACTGTTAAAAATCTGGGCCTACTGATCGATCAAAATCTTAGTTGGCGGCCTCAAGTAAATGACGGTAGTCTTCGTGTTTTCAACAGGATACACTTTTTGAAACGTCTTCAAAATTTTCTACCGACCAAAATGAAAATCTACCTTTGTTAATTTAGTTTATTACCATTAATTGATTACGGAGATGCATGCTATCCTGATCTCAATGAAGAATATTTGTGCAAGTTGGAAAGTCTTCAATATTTATGCATCCATGCATTCAGCCTCAGAAAGTATGATTGTATTTCTGAATACAGGTCACTTATCAAATGGCTGAAGATCCGTGCTCGACGTCAACTTCAAGTACTTACACTTCTTTTTAATATATTAAAAAAATCCTCTTAGCCCAAATTATCTTAGTGGCAAATTTAAAGATTTGTCTGCTGACGGCCTTATTAGAAAATATCTTCTGATATAAGTTAATATCTTCTGCAAACTCTATAAGTTTCCATCTAATGAATTCTTTAAAAGTGGTGAAGAGGAAAGAGACAGGTAAATAATTTCATACGTCGTTTAAAATATTGTTATTGCATACGTTACGTACGTATTTATATATTACGTACGTATTCGCCTCCGTGGGTGGTAACTGATTTCATAGAATTTCTTTCCCTGTCTCGAAATAGATATGTTACTAAAATATTTATTGTTACCTAAAAATGTTCTCATTCCTAGAAATTATATACTTGAGAGGCTTCCGCTAGTTTGCATGAATGTGAATGCAAGTAAAATTTAATACATATTTTCTTTATTTTTCCCTCCAGTTTTAACAAATATTTTAACTACGAAAAAGCTCTCAATTATGTAAACAATACTTTGACGAATCACTTCAGCGAGGCACAATTATTGTTCTACTCCATTTATTCGTATCCAGCAGATACAAAGAAATGAGGAAACTGAAAACGGAGAGAAAAGTTTTCTGTGTTCCCTATTTTACACTGTCGAGAATAAACTAAATTTTAAACGTCGAATCTTTGCTATTTAAAGTTCTGATATTGTCAGTGTTATACAATGCGCACTATTTTTGTCTGTCTATATGAATGAATCATTTTCAATATTCAGTACTTGCAATAATTTGGTCAAGAGCAATCTTCTGGCGATTAAATCGAGGTCTTCCAGCAGCGCCGGTATTAGTGTGTGTGTGTGTATATATATATATATATAAATATATATATATATATATATATGCCTAAGCTTGTTTTATATATTATAACATCGTTCGTTATCAACATATTCAATAGCTCCATAGCATAGTCTAAATGGAAAAAAGCGTATTTTATTTCACTGCCAAAATTATTCAGTCCTACAGCGCTTTTAGGTCAATCTTTATAAAAATTCAACAGCTTTTCGACCCTCTTCCATCAAGATTTCATCCTGATCATAGTACTTAAATTCACCAATTATACTCAGATTACTATCTCTGTTCTTCTCAATTTTAGGAATGAAATTATCTCTATTGATTTCAATGCAATACATTCGCGATTGAAATTATTCGATGCTTCACATTCTGAACTAGCTCAAGCAGTTACTACACAGTCGTGAAAAAATCATCAAAATTTCTAATACCTGTACCGAATGAACGAATTGAATGAGACTCCACGTTGTGGAATGAATGAGACTCCACGTTGTAGAACATAGTGGCTGGTGTTCCACGGCGTGGAGTTCGTTTCCCACTATTATTTTCCATATTCTGTAATAGCGGTATCAGAAATTTTACGAGTAATTATCAGTCATACGCAGAAGATTAACAAATTTACCTAAATTTAGATACCTATTCAATCTCAACGCTAATTGATCCTATCAAGTCTATCATTTTCGGCAGTCAATGCTCACTTCCAACTGACGATACTGTGTTTCCACTCTGTTCTTTTTCCCCAACTGTCGAAAACATAGATCGGTTAATTGATTAAAATCTCAATTGCCAACTCTAGATCAATAACTTTAGTCGACGTATCTTCAGCCGTATAAACTCTCTAAAGCTACTGCAAAACTTCCTACTGATTAAAAATAAAGTGTGTATATGTGTGTATGTTTGTAAATGTAAACACTTATGATATTTTTTTATTTTATATCACTTTTAGTTGATTGCATAGTCTATTACAGTCTACCACAAAACCATTTAATGTTTTACTAGTATTCTGGTTGGTTTTAAAATATTGCTCTCATAGTAATGGATCCACATTAAAATCTGTAAAGAAATAAATAATTTCATATAACAACGAAGAAATAAATTTTTGGCTTTTGTTAAAAGAATTCTCAATTCTCAGAAATCAATCAAACCGTTCAAAATATTATCGTTGTTAAATTATAACTCAAATATAATAAAGCTTGAAAAAAACAATAAACTTTAAGGAGCTCCATTAGCCGGTATGTATCAAGATCATTTCATAACTCTAATAAAAAACTACGAATCATTTTTTGTGTCGCATTGCGATTGATCGTCGTGAAGAAAGTGGCTTTCACATTTTGTAGTTTAATAGTTTTAATATATACATGTAATATTGTAAGCTATTATGCACCGTTTTTGTTGTGTTATTTATGCACGGTTTCTTCGTTTGGTATATCACCGTTTTAAACTTATGTATATATTTTTTTTCCTCAAAATTAAATTATATAACTTTAAGTTATTTTATAAAAGTTTTAATGTAAAACTCAAATGCAATGTCGGTAATATTTACTAAATGAATTCAAGTTAGCATCAGCAAAATCTGATCAAAATACTTTATTTTACATTTCTTAAAAGTATACAATACAATGACATTAAAATTTTTGAATAGTATTAAGTGTTTATATTCTAATGATAGTTTGGTAATATAATCTTTAATATTTTATGAAGTATTTCAATCGTGGTTGTGGACCAAATTATTGACTTCATTCCATCGGTGATTACAGCAACTTATACTCGTTTATAACATGCATGTTCTACATATTTCTATTTACTTTCATAGATGAAATGTGACGGAGAAATTAAATTTAAATATGGAGACGCATTTTTCACGCTCTCGGCGTTAAACCAGCTTACAATATCTATTTCCTTATCGCTCGTTCCGAGCCGCAAATTTTTAGGTGGATTTTTACGACAATATATTATTTGACGGTCATATATTCACGGGTGAGCAGCTACGTCGCGCCGCATCCGCATATAGACATTTTACGTGGACCCAAATTTATGTTTGATACAAAAAGTTATATTGGAGGTTTGAGAATCTCTAAGTTATTGCGCTGCCGTCCCATCCTGAGCCTAGGGCGGCAATAATGGCTCACTTATAGGCGGCTTTCTTTTTCTTCACGTGTCATACCCATATCATTGATGAGTATCTGGTTCGGTCGCGCTGTTAGATGTGTAAGGAGAAATGGGCTGAGTAGTTTGGCGTCATTTCCGTTGCTGGGAGGGTTTTATTGATTTAGGCTTATTAGCTGTATATTTTGATGGAAACTCTACTTGAAAACTTTTTTCAGTGGTTTCTTTTTAATTTAATTGATATTATTTTGTTTATTATCTATCATTATCCCATCCATTTTTATGACTTTTAATGAACGTTTCAAATTTTGTTCCGAGGTAAAAAGGATTAGAAATTATTTTTTTATTCTTATTTTAATTACTAACATCGATAATGTTTTCTTCCCTCAGAAAAATTAATGAAAAAAATGTAAATTCATGATTAAAACAGCAGACTAACACATTTGAGAATATTGATTTGACCATTTCACCTAGTCTGAAATAAATATTTCAACAACATAACTTGGTACCGGCTACCCAGATTCAGATATTTTTCTAAATTCCCTGTATTTAATAGAAGATGATAACGAAATATTTTAATTTTTCTTTGTCTCAATCGTGAGTATCTGGGAAAGAAAATGCTCGCTATGTGTTTATCTTATACCGGTGGCAGTATTTTTAGCAGAAGTGAAACCTGTTTGCATTACTGAATTTGATAATTTGCATGATTATAATTTATTATAAATTGTCTAGTGACAGGGCGAATTGATATAATGGTGATGTACTTGACTATTGTTTATTTACCGTGCGATCTGTCGTGAATTTATAATGATATTTTAAATGACGAATGAGTATATTAACCCATTCCATTTTTTTACTTTTTACCATTCTTCTGCTTTTTTTAAATGACCGTATCTTTGAAATGAATGAATACTGATATAAAGTTCCATAGATAGTTTTATATTACGCCCTATTAACTAATGGAAAAACTTTGATTTTGCAAGTCTATTTATTCGAGTATATCTTGGTAAATTGTACTTATTTTACATGTTTTGTTTCTGTGTATTCAATGTAAAATTGTGTTTTGTCGTTTTTGAAAAATTTATAATAGTTAATAATTATAACTTTTTTAAGCAATTTATAATATATCACCTTAAGAAGGATGTGTTTAGTCCTATCGAAAATTCAAATTGCTGCTGAACTAGCAAATAAATGAACTCTGTTCTCTAAGTAATTGGAGTTGCGACGCTGTCGCTTCGTACAGTTATATTTGCTTAGCAGACTTTCACAAGGATGTCGCACACTCCGTCTCGTCAACTAAAAAAGAATGTGTATTTCTTCAAGTTTCTTTAGGTTTATCTTTTGATTTTGGTATTAATATATTATATTTTTTATTCATATATATATTTGAATAACATATGGAGGGTTCTTCTTAAAGAAAAAATCTATTCTTCTCGAAATCTTTGGTTCTGATGGTGATGTTTATCTTTTAAAGCACTATTAATTTTATCGTTTTAAATTTGTTAGAAAAGTATAAAAATTGGTAGAAAAACATTTCCCAACTAACGTTCAATTTAGATAAACAAATGTTATTACTAATTTATCTTGCGAGAAAAGAACAATGTACACTTTTTGATGCTCTTAGAGTTTCAAAAAGTAGATATTAAAAGTATTTAATTATATACAACATTACAAAGTGGATTTCACAACAAAATAACACAATTCACAACACAAAAATAAAAAATGACGCAACGGAATCAAATCAAGCCAATCGGAAATCAAGACAAAACAAAAACAAAAAGTCAAGATACTTTTTGGACGCTTTCTTATTGAACAACGTTAGATTTGAAAGCATTTTACAATGACCAGAAAAGAGGAAAAATAATTGATTGAATTCAATGTAAATATTTTTAATAAATTCATCGACCAATTTTAAAAAGCTATTTTTTTATTTGAAAATTCCATTTTAATTGAAGAAACGGTCTTTTTCAGAAAGAGATGTGGTTTACAGCAATACAATCTTACAATACCCTTCCAAATCTACCGAGTATGATATAAACATGTTTATCTTTGCAGACGTAAGACCTATTACGTACTATATATGGTCATTCATTACGGAAAACATAGGATAGCCTTCTCTTCCAGAAATAAATCGTATGTATATTCGTGTTTACAAAGTACTTCAAGCTCTTCGTGAAATATTACGGTGAACATTTTTTCACAATTTATGAAGATGCGAAAATGTTATTAGAACACTATAAACTATTTAATTAATTGAAAGTATTTAGTCGGTTACTAACATGTTTATGTTACTCGTCAATCCATATATTGTATTTATAGTATATGGATGGTTCTGTTAGAGGTTTAAAAAAGATTTCACATTTATTAAAATTGTTACTGAATTCTGTGTACCAATTGTATTCAATATATGTTTCTTTCATAGATAAATGCCGATATAAAACTCTCAATGCGCGAGTCCAATTTCCAGATTGAGCGATTGAGTAACAGATAGACCGACTAACAATGTTTTTTTTTTAATATAAATTATTCCATATATTTAGGAAAATGTACTTAACTTTTCAGTGTACTATCAATTGCATGAATTATATATTTAGTGTATTATTTAAGACAAAACAATGGGTATACTGTTAGCGAACTTACAAGAAGGACGCAGTGTAATATAACGTACTGTGCGCTTTTATTTTACGATATTATTACCATCGCGGAGTTCTGATTTAAAGTGCTAAGGATTTTCTATATAATATGGATACATATAACTTACATTAATTACATCCCCCCAATAACGGTACATACTCTAATAAGTACCATTGTAATTTAAGCGCGTTGTTACTGCATTACAAATTGTGGGCCAACCATTTTCCAGATAATAGATTCACACATTGGCTTTCATACTTATGAAATACAATTGTATTGGGTGTATTATTAATATACATCTGTAATTAAAAAAGTGTCTTTTCTCACTCCAAGTATTCTGTGCGCGCGTACATATAACAATTAAAACTTTTCATTATACGTGGCATTTCTATTCATTTATTGACAAATGTTAACACTATTTTACTTAATTCTCAACAATTATGAAGTATAATATTATGATTTACATAAAACTTCAAGTAAGATTTTAAAAACTTCTATACATCAAACACTAAGCCTATTCCCATTCCTATATCACATTCTATGTTAGCAATGTTTGTGTATTGACCAAACCTCACAATCTACTAGGTCGATTGTAATGAAACCCTACATAGTATCTTCTGGCATTTTAAGAGTGTTAAGAGACTGTTATTAAGATAAATCAAAAGAGGAACGATCAGCGAAATACGACACAGTGAAGGATAATATCTATAAAGTTTATTTACCGCACATAAGACATAATCTATTCCCTAAACTATAATAGATACGATATTTTGTTGCGCATAACGACATAGTTACATTCGATTAGCATTATATAAGTAATACGAGTTTGGTGCACGGGAGTTTGAAGAATGCACATCGAAGCCCTTTCCTATTTCATTATTTATTTATATGATGATATTCAACTAAATAGCAAGAAATGTAATTTGTGTATAACAATTTTATATTTCTCGAAATTATTTAAATAATTAATTTTTATATTTTATAGGTAATATAATTTGAAAGTATGTAATATTCGATGAATGATGAGACGTTATTAAATTCCATCATTATTACTAAACCTATTTCAATAGAATCTTGACTTTTTTGTTTCTAAAAGTATAATATTATCATAAAGAATTTAGGTAAATAGGTGACACTCGTATTATGTCTAAGTAATGACAGCTCACAAGTGCTATTATATAATATAACTCCAGCGACTGGTAATAAATAAAAAAAAAAAAGAAATTTTCCACAGGTCATATCAATTCGATTGGCCAAAAAGATCAGTTGATTTTCCCTCTTTTCGGATGAGAGTAAGTAAGGGTTCAGGGTAAATATTTAAATCAAAGTAGAGATGACTTTTAACGGAAACGACCCTCGGTAGGTGGCCTACGAACTTTGAGATGTGATTTTAGTCTACACAAGTGTTGTTGAGTATTTTACCAATTGTACTGCTTCATGATTATACAAATATCACTTCTTCGATCACTAGGGCTTGTCAGTAAAAAGCTTCTAGTTTTTTTTATTGTAAATAGACATGTTAGAAATGGGATCGAATATATTGATGGTCAATATTTTAAATGTCAATGTCTTCGTATACAATACGCACACAGTATTAGATAAAACACGGTACCCTCCTTTCTGCTCCGGCGTATAAATATTCTGTTAATATTTATTAAGTCAGTCTTTTGTAATTATAGCAGTAGAATAATCATAACTAATAATAATAAAAACCTTTAATCAGTGAATACGTCAGTCCCTCACGATGTCACAGTTTCTACAGTGTGCGAGAAATTGTGCGAGTATTGTGAACTTTTATATGCGTACTTCACCTGGGAGGGGGGGGGGGAGTTTAATTGGCAAGATCTTTTAGAACGAGTAGAAGTTTTATGTACCATTTTTTATTTGTTAAGAAATTGTAAGATTCAAAAGGTCTTCCACGATACGCACTCAGTTAAACTATCGTATTAACTCTAATTCCATTACGGCATCAATACTAAAATCAACATTTACAGAGCAGAAAAACTTCTGTTTCATGTGTCTATGTTATTATTCACAATGTGTTATCACGTAACTTCATCTAAACCATATACACGAGTAACTTACGTCGATGCTCCACGCTTCGCTTCGGTAACTACTGAAGCCTAGTGAGAGATGAGAAAGTAATCTACGGGACGATTTGAATCAGGGTTATTACAACAAACTGTAGGGTATTAATGCACCAGGCTACATCTTCTATAAAATTTGGTACTTTCAATGAAAAATAATCGTTACTCATTGAGAGATTAATGCTGTTTTAAAAAGAATTTAGCGACTTAGTGGAAAGTGACTTATCCGGAAATTGCCTATGTTATTAAAGGTAAAACTGCATTAATTTAGTTATTAACTTGAAAATATTCAAAATATTTGAAATATTATACAGTTAATAAGTTGTTAACATCTAGGACGTTTTATATAATATCTAATCTTCTAAAAATTTAAACATGGTAGAGTAGGAATATAGCAGAGCTATAGTAATAAATTGAAGTGAAAAGTAATCGAGCTAAAGTTTTGGAAGTCAGAGTTTAATGTGACGCGTAATAAAACTTTATTGCAAAGAAATCGAGTTACATCAATCAATCTAGGGTTTTAACCTAAATAATTTAGAAGCGTAACGAACTATCTAGGATGTTTAGAAGTGTACGAACGTCTGGTATGCTAAAATATGTACAGGCGCTTATATTACTTCGATTAAGGTTTGGTAAGCACTGGCGTTATCTCAAACTTTTCTCGTTAATTTGGCCATTATTGGAAATAAGAGGTATATCTTTCACTTTGACTTTATCAAAGAAACTAAAACCCCAAATCGCAATTGGCCTCATTGCGCATATAAACTACTACTAAACTATCGAAATATAATCCAAATATAAATATTTGTCGTTTTATCTCCTAGGATAAAGTCATTTTAAATTGAATAGTGGGGCGGCGAAAATGTTTGCAGAAATAGCGGTGAAATAGTAAGAACTCATGTTCCTACTGCTATCTGCTATTAAAATTTAATTTTAAATTTGCGAAACATTTCTTTTTAAAAATACTCTTGGAGAAATAGATATTTAAATCTATCAAGTTAATTGGAAATTTTCATATAATTCTCAAGATTAAATCTTCTCGAGAGTATGAAAAATTATATTACAAGCCTACTTTCATAGTATAATTTCCTTCATTGCTTAATAAGAAAATATCACAGTGTTCTAAATGAAGAAAGGGAAGGCTTTAACCAAGATCCGCTTAGTATCTTAGTACCAGTGAACGGGACGTTCATGATACTAATTTAATAAACACACCGGAATGTGGCAACAACTTCTTAAGGCGACAAAATTTTATTTGAATTTTTATTTTTATTTGAAGAAAAAGGAAATGTAGGAAAAATACTCGAGTAGGAAATAATTGTGTATATTGAAACGGCAAGTTATTTTATGATGCTTTTAAAGTTGATAAACATAGAGTGTGTTGCACATTTTTATAAATCAAATTATTCTCATTCAATCCCATAAATATGTTGATGTTATTGCGAGACGAGAAACGAAAGGTATACATTCGATTATAAAAAAGGTAAAAAAATATTTATGTCTTACAAAGCAACGATATATTCGACTCATAGAAAAAGTGCTGGGCTATGCTTTCTAGCAATTTGTTTCGTGAATTAAATATATTAAAGAGCTCTAAGCACCTTGGCATAAATTCTTGTGATCGCATAACCATTTCTTCCACAAAATAAACTAATTAATTAGCAATCAGGTTTGAAAATTAATCTGATAAATTATTTATTGATATAAGGAAAAAAGCGACTCTTGGACAAATTTAAGTCATTCTGAATTTGGCCTGAAGCAAAATCTATATCTTTTGTGAGCTTTCAGACATATTGATAATTGCTGGTTATGAATAAAAATGTATAAATATGGTCTTACGATTATGTAAATTGCAAAGGAATTATCTCACACCTAAGGGATGGCCGGCATAGGTTTAATCGATAGCTGATGAAAGATAAGTGAATTAATTAAACAATTAATATAAAATTACCTACCTTTCATTTCAGGAAGGTAGGTAAATTGTTCATTCAAATATTAGAAACATTTTACAAATTAATATTAAAATAACTATTTCTTGATCGCTAAACTAATTTTTATTTGTAACACTAATATAAACAAAGACAATGATATAAAACTCTTTATTATATGAATTTATCAACTTATATTTATAAAAGCGTTCAAATAGTATAAAAAGTGACGTAAACATTTAAAATAGTTGCGTGAGTTCATTTTAATTATCTAAAAATATTGAAGTCTGCTGATCTCCATTCATAAAGTCTTAAAAGTACATGCCAATTTGGTTGTACAATTTTAGTTAACCAAATCGAGTTCCGTACTACATAATCTGTCGGTTGGCCCGACTTGTATTCTCTTTGTTTCCTTTGAAACTGCAGATGATACCAAAAGCTACCCAATTACACAAAAATGAACGTGGTAAGTATGAGCAGAACTCGTACAACGAGGGTACCGTACAAGCATAGGAGCATAGAAAATGTAATAGTACATGGTATATCTGTTACAGTATTTACTAACATAATTTTTATTTTTCATCCTTTGAATGTATTGCCCGGTATATCTTTTTTGGGAATGAAATATTTATTTTTGTGGACGTTTTCAACAATATCTCTGGAACTATCTTACATAAAATTCTAAAAATTCTTTTTACCATTCTTGGAGCTTGCTCTCAACTGATATAAGAAACAAAAAAATCCATTACTTTATTTACAAAAGATTTCTCAGTTAATATTTTTGACATCGTTTTATGTTTGTTTTGATGTATTTCCATTAAAAAAATAAGCAACACGCGTAATTTCAAAACCTTGAATTTATTCATCTTTTCTAAGCTTACTGTCCTTGAAAGTATGTCACTCCATTTAAAGTTTATTGTTAACATATTTATTCCATTATAATTGTTATAAATACTTCAAGATATATAGCGGAGATACATTTAAACTTGGTAAACATTTTATTAACGGTTCTTAGAACCTTAGTAGTTTTCCTATTGTCGGAAAAAGGCTCATCCAATTTGTTTTTGAGTGATACTGAGTATTTTTCAACTCTACCTCAAAATGTATTGGCCTATACAATACATGAAAATCGTATTCTATTAAATTCTACAACTTTTAATTCTACTACCAGGGGAAGGATATCACCTGCGTGTTAAATCGCGTTAAAATATGGGCTGGACGACCAACACCCAAAATCTGTGTAATCCATTACTTACTAACAAATATTGTGTTGTGATTATATATATTGGATACTACTATTACTATTATACAGTTATTAAATTCACTATGATTTCAAAATAGTTTTACAATCCACAATTTCGCAACTTATGTCATCGTCACTATTACCCAAGTAATGAATTAATACTGGTATTTATTCAGACGACCCCTGATTACTATTATCACAAAATGTCCTGTTACTACAAAATATTGAGTATACAATAAAAAAATGTGTAAATGAGTCGAAACCTTTCGGAACTCAAAATAACGCGAATATTTTTTTATTTTATTTAGATTTAATGACGTATCAATAAGACGAAACACACCATGACTTCACCTTGGAGTTTATATTGAAAGCGCGTTATTGCCAAATTATTAAATAAACTTAGATGTTGCTATTGAGAGGAGGCTACATTACATATGTAAATATAATTGAGACGAACGATATTTAATTTATTCCCACACATATTAAAATCGCCTACGTGTGCGCGCTTATATGTTTGCTACTAGAGAGTACCTACAGCAAAAATCAGTCGAAAACATAAATATGGCCCAAGTAAGGACAAAGTACGCGCAAATAATAAGATTACGAGGATATAGAAAGATTAAGACTATCGAGCCGCTTTGAGTTCGCACCAAAGATATTTATTTAAGTCAACGGTGCGAACTAGGTGTATAAATATTCATAAATTATTTATATACGAGCTTATATGTTTGCATGACACTGCGCTCACTTTCGCTTCTTGGAGTGAGTGTATATGAATCTCGTATATAAATCATTCCTGAATATTAATACACCTATTTCACACCATTGACTTAATAATATTATATGTTTGGTGCGAACTCAGAGCAGTTCGATAGTGTAAAAACCTTCTAGTCGTTCAAAAGAATGATACTTGAACTTTATCGTATATTTTACAATTCAATTCAAGTAATTATTTCGCTTGCCTAATATCAATATCCTAGACATGCCACTGTGTGTATGTATGTGTGCATATATATATATATATATGTGTGTGTATCTGTGTGTGTCTATATGTATATATATATATATATATATATATATATATATATATGTGTGTGTATCTGTGTGTGTCTATATGTATATATATATATATATATATATATATATATATATATTATATATACAGTTTTATGGATTGGTTAGAATTTATTGTCAATCTGTGTATTACTGTCACAATCTGCAAATGCAATCAATTTAGAAATCATTTGTTATATAAGCATAAATTACTTGTTCGCACCTAATATCAGATAATAAAACCTAAATTTTTTTTCGAAGAAGAGTCGAAAAAAGATTATTTCCTTTGACTAGGCTAGACGGAGTGTACTAAGAAATAATTTTTAACATGTTTTGAAAATACATTCATTTTAGTTTTAGCTTTATTATTTTTTTTATATATTAAGAGAAGCATATAAAAAAATATTATAAAAAATAAAAAATAGGGAGAGAACCCCTTATTTCTGAAGCTGAAAAGGTACACAATTATTTTCCCAAATAAGGTAATCGTTAAATAAAATAAAACAAAAATAAATAAAATAAAACAAAGGTACTGCTAACACTTTGGAGAAAAAACAAAACAATTGCACAAAAATAGTGATAAATTCCGTATTAACCATAAACTTTGATCTAGATTTAATTATTGTCAATGATATCACAACCATCAGCAGTATACTGCGAGCAAGCAAGTGTTGACATGGAAAATATCTGACTCTGCAACCGCAGAAACTTTTTAGGTGAAAAGAAATAATCATATCAATAAAACAAGGTACATTATTAGGTTATTTAGATCTTTCCAAGATTCTAATTAAGTATGAGGAAATTGCCAAAAGGAGAGAAAAGCAACATATCCAGTGCAAAATATTTTTGTGAATATCTTGATACAACATAGATTTTTCTTTCTTATTTCAAAATTATCTTTTTTTTTACTTTTTACATAAATTATATTGTTTGTACTGTATATTTATTATTTATATCAATCATAAGAACATTATTATTTGAATGATGTATATTTAAAAAATAAAATCCTTTTGTATTCACCGTTCGAAACATTTTCGATATTTGTAATAAAAAACGGCTAATTATGTATCGGAATATGCAAATTTTTAAGGCAATTAACCAAAATAATGTTATTTAAAAGATCTAACCAATAGATTAGAATAATTAATAGATTTAGAATTTTATTCAGATGTTTCAAACTCATTTCTGAAAAACTGAGCTCTTACACTTTGCTAGATATTTTAAGGCTTTATATTAAAATATTTTAAGGCCTTATATTAAGATATTTTAAGCCTTTATATTAAGATATTTTAAGGCCCACTGTTTTAAAATAAAGAGTAGTGAAGAAAGCCTTAATTTCGTTTTAAAAATTTACGAAAATGCGGTGCCCAATTTAATCCTAAAGTCGAAATTTTACAATTTGCGTTACAATCGAATGCACATAAATCTTATTTGTGTGTCCGTATTGTCAGCATTTATAAATTCCAAAGTAAACATGCATATAGCCATTCTAATTCTTATCTTCTTACTCCAGTTAGATAAATTATATATAGCAGTAAACACTGGTCGGAAATGAGTGCAGACAAAATAAGCTACGTATCTCGCGTGTATCCAGTGTCGTCCTAGTTTCAGTCAGCTCGCCGCAAGACGTCTTCCGTGTGTACGATTTACAACATAATAAAACTCTTCGGAGTAAGTCAATTGTTTTGCCGAGCTTCGCGTCTAACTTCGTCCGTGTTGAGAAAATATCACATTGATGAAGAGGTATTATTGTCGGAAGAGATGTAGTAGAGATTATAATAGGATACATTTTATGCCATTCACTTGAATAACCATTTCCTTAAAAATATATTTAGACGAGTTCGAACAATAAGAAGGTTCTTAACTCTATGACAAATTATATAATGTGCACACATATTTTGTCACGAAAATTGTTAACTCTTTGCTCATATCATTTGTATTACATATTTGTGGTCACGAAATCGACGCTTAGCTCTACGTGCATATGACTTATAACGACATATATATATATATATATATATATATGTATATGTGTGTATATATATATATATATATATATAAACTTTTCTTGTTTTAAGCCACATTGGAGAAATATTAGGCTAATAATTTGCAATGTGTCTTCCTAACTCTAATTTTGAAGAATGAATTTCATTAAAACTATTAAAAATACATCAGATAATTGTGCGAACAAGAGATATAGACAACTATGAAAATATTACCTACGCGTGTTTCGACCTGCACTTAGTTGTATTTTCTTTAAATTATTCAAACATAAAGAACAGTTTTCTTCTAACATTTTGAAAATAATCAACAGATTAACACGTATACTACTCTGGTAATAAATTAACGATAATTATTGTTAAAACATAGGACCACATAAACGGAGTTATTCCATTAGCTTAACGAAGTTACTACCGCAGAAGTTCATGACACCCATTTGTTGTTTGGATATGTTTACGGTAGTGACCAAGAAACTAGCACTGCTCTCCAAGCTCCATTTATAGCAAGCGACTGCTTGTTGTATTTGCAAGTAAAATAGATGCGACACGTTTAGCCTCTGTCTTTCAATATAAACATGCATAATCAAAATAGATAAAATTGATCACCGATATGTATTTGTTTAAAGTCGTCGAATATAAAAAATTAAATATTTCATATATTTTGTTTATACAGGTAAAGAAATAAAAAAATAGTAAGTTTGAAATCTGCACATTTATATATATATATATATATATACTGGATCAAATTTAGTAACGTTATATGTGACCACCTCTTCCCCAAAACGATTTATTGCTAGTTTATTATGTTTGTATACTAAGAATTACTATTGACTTTTGTTTTATAATTCCCATCAAAATGTTAATGTTTTGATAAAGTGCATTATTAATTACAATTTTTCTTCCATTACGCTATTTATAAGTGGACTTCTGTATTCCCATTGCACACTGATAGATGCTGCATTTCAGCAGCCAGATATTGTGTATGTGGTTGTGTGCGACGACGATTCTTCTTACATAAAGGTGACGCAACGCGGGCGCGGAACGCGAAATTGGATGAGCTTCATGTGATATAGTTCGAAAAAAGATGCCGTCTCTAGTTGAACCACTACACAAAGTTAATTCAGTCTCTGAAAGAGAAATGCCAGTCACCTAATATGATTGAATGAGTTTATATATGTTTGTTATTTAATAACTTACCACGCCATCTTCCAATAAAATGTTTATTTAATTTAATAAGGAGCTATCAGTCTTTTCATAAACTAATTATTAATGTTCATATTTGCTCTCAGATGGATAAAGAAAATAAATCGATAAGTCTAAATTGAGTCACACGATTTAGAATTTTTATTTGTATTTTTAATTAACCGGGCATCATTTAAAAATTACTAAACGGAGCGTGCAGGGTTGCATAAAAAATTCACCTTTGGTTACATATTAATATTTCAAAACATGCACAATACACTGAATTCAACTACTCATTATGCAACTGAAAGTTAACGCGTGGCGGAGACAACTTGCACTTTTCATTGTTAAGTTGAATATGGTAATTTAACTTGTTATTATTACAAATAGTTCCAACCACCGTAGGAAATTAATTTTACTGGTAAAAACATGCACAATACACTGAATTCATCTACTCATTACGCAACTGAAAGTTAACGCGTGGCGGAGACAACTTGCACATTTCATTGTTAAGTTGAATATGGTAATTTAACTTGTTATTATTTCAAATAGTTCCAACCACCGTAGGAAATTAATTTTACTGGTAAAAACATGCACAATACACTTAATTCAACTACTCATTACGCAACTGAAAGTTAACGCGTGGCGGAGACAACTTGCACATTTCATTGTTAAGTTGAATATGGTAATTTAACTTGTTATTATTACAAATAGTTCCAACCACCGTTGGATATTAATTTTACTGGTAAAAACATGCAAAATACACTGAATTCAACTACTCATTACGCAACTGAAAGTTAACGCGTGACGGAGACAACTTGCACATTTCATTGTTAAGTTGAATATGGTAATTTAACTTGTTAGTATTACAAATAGTTCCAACCACTGTAGGAAATTAATTTTACTGGTAAAAAACAACTTGAAAGCTGAAAATAATCATCTAAAATTCGACGTTTTCATTTGTTCACTGCCAATTTTGTACCACAAACAGCCTGATAGTTCTTTTCTTTTCAATTAATATATATTTTACCTTAATTTAAATAAGACCTTTATATTTTGTTCTAAAATATTATATAAATACTTCTGAAATATTGGTTGTAATAAAATATATGAAGACGTTTTATTTACATTGGATTAAATTCTAAACTGAATAAATTTATACATATTATTGGAACGTTTCCCGTTCCGATAATATCTATAAATCGACAAATTTTAACCCAGTATAATCATACCACCAGTCTAATACAGTTAAGTTACAGATTTTGACGTTATGTTAAAATTAGCAAATTAATATTTTTTAACGTTATATGCGTTTTGCCTACCATTTCTATCCATTTCTAAACTTATAAATTTTTAGTTAGTAGTTTATTTCGAAATTTGAGTCATTCACTTCAATTGAATATCTACATATATTCTATACTTTGGAAATAAAACATTAATAATAAAATCAACTTTATTTAAAAAATGTGAACAACGTTAGTGTAAAGAATTACCAGATTTAATACCGATATTTCGAAATATTATGCCAATGCAATTACGAATACCTTTGATAAATGAAAGTGAGTTTTTTAATATTTCGGAAAGGAAAGTTAACTTTTTTTAATACGAAAAATAAACTAAAATAAAAGAACGGATATTTTGGGATAAACTCAAAAAATGACTTTGAAGTCTCGATCAAATAACTGGAAGCATCGAGTTTCGAGTTGACTAAACTAATTCGAGTCATCAATATTGAACGGACGTCGTAAAGCTATTGGCGCTACCGTGAGACCGGTAAGCCCTTTTATTTATTCCAAGCAGGCATTATATTGATTCTGAGTCGATTCTCTGCGTAATTTTTTTTGCTTTGTGGCCTTGTAGGCAGCGATAGCTTGAGTGAGTAGTAAGTGGACCGGGTAATATGTCCATAGAAAGTGCGATGTGTAAATCGTCTTTTAAATTATTTTTTGACGCGATGTAATTCACTATGGATTATCGACGTTTGTCATTAAATGTTGTTTGTATATATTATTATTTATTAGATTGTCTATTATATATATTATTGATGTCTCAAAAAGTTAAGACCGACTCACATTAAAATTTTCAATACGTGCAATGCTACCGATGTCAGAAACGATAATACCAAAGGATCTGTTGAAAGTTCGGGTGATAAAATAGGAGATAGACCTTTCATTTAATTTTTTTTCGAATTAAGGATAAAGGTGCGTTTAAATATTATGAAAAGTATTTTTTTTAATTTAGCGACTTAGAATAAATATTCATGTAAACAAATTGCTTACGAATTTAATTTTCAATAATCGGTTTATTCGATGTATTCATTTAAAATTTAGTATACAAAATAATTATAAGTGTAGAAAAGTATTACACAACATATATAATCAGATCATTTTCATTACATTACATCATATGTATGTAATGAAAATAGTCTAATTAAATTATATATTCTATAATTACATATAGTATTTAACCCCGATACAGTAGTATTTAACTACTAAATGCATCTGGGATAGAATTCTAGCATTGGTGAAAACAAATGAGATCACGTGCAACAAGTATCAGACTGCTAACCTTAATGATATAAATTTTGTGAGAATGCATTTACGTTTTATTTTATTTTATTTCTATTTATTTACTTTATTTTATTTTTTTCATTCGAAAACAATCTAGCAAATATAAATATATCTTAACAGAAAAAGTAAGGTTTATAGTTCTAAAAGAGCATCCGCCAATTTCCAGAATATTATTGGGACATCGATCACAATCTCAGTGTAACTTCAAGACAAAAAAAAACTCAAAATAATGAAGAGTCCAAATACGTGATAATAGCGTCTGTTCGTCTGTCTGCTTCCTTCCTTGTTGATGTCGTGAAATCACGTGTGTCTACAACAACTTGTAATATTTTATAAAATTAAATCTTCTTTCTGAGCGATGGAATGATTTTTAATTTTTACTTGCTGGTATTTGAAATTTATTTTTTCCCATCGAATAAGGTACGTTTTGCTTTATTTTGAGTTTTTAATTTAAGGTAATTAAGTTATATTTTAACAGTTTAAAATATAATTAACATGTGTTTTCACAAAATATTAAAATTATTTTTGTACATTTGGAGTGGTAAAATTCTCATTATATTGGAAATATTAATATTTGGCTTAATTTATTTTACGCCCTATGTTCGATAATAATCAAGCCAAAAGTTGAAAATTGGTCTGCTTAAGACTACACTATAAAAGTAAAATCTTTGAGAACCAATGTAATCGTATTGTGTATGTTGGTAATTTTCAAGACAAAAATTAAAATAATAAAATGTTTACCATTAATAATAAGAGTGCCAAGCTGTTTAGTCTGAGTCAAAGTTTATTGAAGTATTGAATAACAGAAATAGTAAGACGTGTTCCATCATATTTGTTTCATAAACACCATTCGAAATTTCGGCATGCCATGGCCGTCGTTTGGGCGGGACTGGTCGTTGGGACTATCGGTGAAGGACTGGGGTGGGGTTAATAATAGTCGTGTATTACCTATAAATCCACAGAGACACGTGAACAAAACAAAACAATACAGTACACATTCGTCTGAAAATATTTTATCCACTTTGAGACAAAATTATTATAATAAATATGATACATATTTACGCACTCAAAAAATATGATTTAGTTTGTAAAAGTTTTGCGATTACGTACAAAATGCATAACATAATAAATAAATACGTTCGTTTAAAGAAAAATAAAAACATACTAGTTTCATCATAAAATTGAATAATAATAATATTTGAATTCTGTTTATAAATTATATTTTTATAAAAAAATGGCATAAACAAATCAAAGAAGAAAAAACACAAGCATTGAGATTCGAACTCAGGCTTTCATACGTAATCCAGTGATTTACCGCTGCACCAATAACTCACTGGGTAAAGTGTGAAACCAATATACACTTATTAAATAGGACGATCTGTATCGCTCTCGTTCAGTCGCACTTGACTTAGCGTCAAGTATACCCGAAGTCGAACAGTCGAACAATTTGGTCTACCGCCGAGTGTACCCGAAACACGTCACGCTTGGTGTGATACGAAATCACAAACCTTTTCCAAGTTCTAGGCAAAGAGAGCCAAAAGAAATTTTCAATTCAAAAAGTTTTTCGTTTGAAAAGTCGAATAACCATCCCCGGGTCTTTATATACGAACCTAGATATTTTATCCCATTTAATTAAAAAAAACAGTAAATATCTATGTAATTCACGTAGTACAAATATAGCTGGCAAAAATCTTTTGAATTTTTCTTATTTAATGAATTGTTTGTTTCACTCAACTCATAAATAAATATGGCCAACAGATAAACATGGAATTAATAAAAATTCTTTCAACAAAACATTAACCGCCAAACGTCGTTCGTATGATTCCGCGTGATGATAAATTAAAAAAACAAAGCAAAATAAGGAAAGGTTCGCTAAATTTTACGAACGCGGTATAATGAAAGACAAATAAAGAAGGCTACGTGACGATATAAAAGGAAACAAGTAGGTACAAGTTGCCGCGCGGATCAACGCGCTGTCGTTTCTTTACTTTATTATTTTGATTTAATACGGGTAATTCCGTATTGTAAGTCGGCTTAAGAAAGAGATTAGAGTATGTCGATGCATACGGAAAACTGGAATATGCAGTGCGAATTAGGTTATTAAAAAACATGCGACAATTTTTTTAGGGAAACAATTTTAAATGAAGAAATGCATAAGTAAATTAATAAAAGGATGCTTCAGAGATTTCCAAGGGTATTTGAGCCCAGATAACCCAGATGTTTATGGGAAATTTGATAATTTTATAAAATTACCCACATGCGAAGAATATATTGTGTGTATATATATATATATATATATATATATATATATTAACATATGATATTTTTGTTTTGTTTCAAGGTAAAGACCTTGATAATATCATATCTACAACAGACAAAATTAGATACAAATAGGTGCATCCATTAAAAAGTTACCTATGCATATGAACATGCATGTTAACGGATGGATGATTTGTGCGTATTTTTTATACTTTTTGCCACGTTAGCAAGTTGATTTAAATAACTACCTAAAAATATACTATATTAATATTTATTAAATTATAACATGATATCATTTTAAACAGGACATAAAGCTTTTATTCATATCATTGCAGTCATACTGGAGTAGTTGGTTTGATAAAATAGGCATTGGATAATGAGATTTTCACTTTTTGAAATCAGTCAATCATGAGACATTACAAGGGAAAGTTGACACAAAGTGGTGCAATCAGCGTATGGTAAATATATCTGTATGTGAGTGCCAAAATTATAAAAGATAGTTTTATATGGAAGATTTTATAATGAGAATATATTTTCATTAAATCTATCAAACACATTACATGTTATCTTATCATGCCTATTATGGTAGTCATGTTAGTAAAAAACTTATTTGGCTAAAAAAGTCTACACGCAAGTATCTATCTTAGACACGCATAATAAGTGGTATAGACAATAATCGATAAAATAAAATATACCAGAATATTATATATAATTATAGTTTAAATATTAAATTTTAAGTCAGATTAATATTGATCGATTTCCATATTTATTGAATGAGGAAACGTATATATTTGATTTCGTTAAAAGAAAATTAAGAAACAAATTATAAAACCTCTAAATTGAGTATATTCATTACAATTAGAAAGTATGATTACATTTGTAAATACTGATTACATCACATATTTCAGATGACTACAGAAGCATTTGTATTTCATTTTTACATACGTAGCGGGGTTTTCTGAATGTTTTAGTAGGATAATAAAATTGTCTCAAATCGTCCAATAACACAATATATTTAATGTCTGACCGGTCTTAAGCTACATACATTTTGAGAATTTTCTTATTCGAAAAAGGTATTTATTTTCCATATTACAATAAATTGGCTGTAAATATATTAGTCAGGAGCAAAAATGCAAAATATATTGAAAATTATATTATAATAACCTTATTGTTCCTTTTACTTATATTAACTAATTTCAATATTTCTTCATCTGATGAATTTATTTACATAGATAATAGTTTTTGGATTTTTTCCATTTCCTTATTGTGAAATCTTACAAATAACATTATCGGGTTTCTATGTTGAAAATTTCTTTAGCACGAGCGTCTTCGATATTTTTTTATTTTGTAAATCTTGGCTTTTACTGCTATTGTCCAAAATTTCAATAAAAATTTGGAAAACAGTCTTTACTATTAAACTGTTTGACCAATTTTTATAACATTCACATTGATTATGAATATTTCAAAAATTAATTATTGGGAAAAAACATACTGATAAAATAAATATGAATAATTAATTCATTTAATTTTTACGTACTATTACACGTACTATTTTATTTGTTGCATTTCACTGAACCACATAACAAATATGTTTATAAAGCACATTCATCGGGTACAATAAAGTGAAGAAAAATTAATTCGGATATTCAGACTGTTAGATCAAATACATTACGTAAAACAAAGTTATTAAACATCAAATTACCAAATAATATATGGATTGATCTATTAGTGTTGAGAATTAAATATTTCTTTTTATTATGTAAAGATCTAATCCTCGCAACTATACTCAGGTATAACCATACTAATGAATTATTTGTTTAAAAACAAGCTAACAACATTACGAGGATTCTGCGTAGTAGATAAATCAATGGAATTGTTGAATGAAATAGCAATCATAATAGACGGTCCAAAAGTGTTGACACTTAATTGTTCATTTATTTAGATTCAGTGATATAACCGAATCGTTATTTTTAAATATAATTTGTTTAATAATTAGGAGGCTTCACATTTCATCAAAATGTTTCTCTGTCTGTATATTGCCATGCTATCAACTTACATATTTAATGTAATATATATATATATATATATATATATATATATATATATATATATATATATATATATACCGGCTACCAATTAATACATTTAACGTATTATAACATATTAATACCGAATTTAAAATTAATTGGAAAATTCATAGAGTATGCACATAAACGATAGACGTAAAAAATCCATTCAGTTTTCTCAGTTATACGGATGAACAACGATTTAGCAGTGATTGATTTTCTATGTACGGAGAAAAATGAACAATGTGAAAAAGCAGTTGGTGTCATAAATATTTAATTTACAAAAAACGTTTACGATACAGATTTATTATAAAACATAAGGTCGTTGCGCAGTATTACAACATATAGGTACTTAAGGATGAACGAATACACATTTAAACACATTAAATATAAAAAAATACAGAATAAGGAAATGTGTAGCTTATATGTTCCAATTTTTTTTTATAAAAATACGGCGTTATATTGGTATTTTATGCGTACTGTCCTGCTGTGGAACTTTTTTGCTAATAAATCTGGAAACGACATAAAGAAAAGTTGAAAAGAGAAAATTTATACCATTTTCATTTGTTACTGAAAACCAAATTACTTTATAAACAGCTTTATTAAGTTTATAATGTCACATACCTGGTCATTTTGCGAGGTTTGGACACGTGGTTTATTTATTTTTACCACCTTGCTTATATTTTACATGGGGATAAAGGAATTAGCTAACATGTCTACATACTTTACATAGGTACATGCATACTTAAGTATACAAGATTTCTATCTAGTAATATAAACATAAACTTAATTAAAAACATATTTTGTCTACTGTCTTTTTTATTAGTTTCATTTAGATAAAACAAAGATGAAAAACCCGTCAGAACATATTCGCAGAATAGGTAGATCTGTAAATTATTGACGCTCGTCGACACAAGTACATTTAGTGTGTCTTGTTAAATAGGAAAATTACGATCCGCTGAAGTATTTCCACAGATATGTACTGAGGAGGTACGTACGTACCTCCTATTATTAAAAGTGAAAAATCGTTTATATTCCGCAAAGTCTTAAAGTCGTTGCATAATTTATGAAATGTCATTGTATATATGAGTCGATTACACACTAATTTTGTTTAACATATATACTAAGAATAATCTATTAGTTAATTTAAAACCCAATGCCTCCAAATTCGTTACAAGATATCGTTTGAAATTTTGGTTTTATAGCACGAACTCTTCAATAGTTTCAACAAGTTATAAATTGCGTAAATAGTGTATGCAATGATTTAGTAAACACTACGTTTCTTCATCCAATAGAAAGAAAAATAATAAAACATGTTATTAGATTCAAGGAACATTTAAGTGAAATTTATAAACAAACCGACATAACAAAATCGTTTACATAAAAATTACATGTATACAGGGAATCTCTTGTTATAGTTTTTTCGATTTGAAGCCTGTGGAAAAAGACTTTTGAAATTGATATTAAGCGGCATTTGTCAGTTGTAAAAAGAGTTTTTAAACATATTTTTTTCGTTAAATGAATCGTTAGTAGCTTTTATAATTGTCAAATACGTCGTCGGTTTATGAACCTTATTTAAACTGAAAAAAGGAAAAGAAGTATTTCTATTCACACACACACACACACACACACACACACACACACACACACATATATATATATATATATATATATATATATATATATATATATATATATATATATATAATTTCAATAAATGTAATAATATATGTAATGTATAATAATAACTGAATAATCTGCTGTCATTTAAAAATGACGACAAATTATGTATTTATTAAACTACGTTATTATTAAATTTGAAGCATTTAAAATACATTGTTATTGTAAAAATAAATGGTATGCATAAATACTAGGTGTGCAATAGTAAAAACAATATACATAAGTAAAATCTTCAATCTTAAATGCAAAAATCAAGAAAACTAAAATCATTAAATCCATTGATTATTGACTATTAAATTACAAATTAAATTGAATATAAATGCAGGATTTCTAAATTTTCCATTATTTCTTTAACGACCTTTCTTTGAATTTTGCATTACAAATTTATACAGCCGTAAATATTTATAACGGACTGTGAAATTTCGCAACTCCAGTCGCACAAACACAAAACTCGTAACTCGACTCTAGCTAAATGTAGATTTAATCGTACCGACGGTAGAATCGGCATCGCCAACCAATGAACTTCCCAAGAAGTTTGTTGGTTCAAATGAAAACGCACGTGAAAAAAGGAGATAAGCGACCGAGTAGGTCGCCTCGGGCGGAATACTATCGAATCGATAGTCAAGATTATGAGACGCAAACACAGCATAAATATAATCGCATATCTATTTCACGCTCAAGCGCGGCCCTACGCTTTCTTCGGCTACGATTTCCCATACGCGTGGCTTCACACGGGGAATGTTTACTTGGTCAATATTAGCCGTGGACCCCAGTAATTTAATTTAATTTTTATATTAGCTTTGTTACTCGGATTTGTCCGATTTTAATCAGCGATCGTGCACCGGTTTCGTTTGACCGTAGTAGAAATGCTGCCACATTTTTATATTTGTCGCATTGATATGTAGAACATGCAGAAATTTAAGAACATATTTGATCAAATTGAATTAATACCGATATTTAATACTGGAAATTCCTTCTTGAAATGCAGAGAATCGAAAGATGGTTTGAAAAATAATCCCCGCAGTAGATAGCATGACAGCTCTAACGATTTAATTTTATTAATTACCGAAAAATAAGGTATTATTCCATATTTACCTCTACGAGATTCATGGAAATTGGTTGAGTAGTTTAAGCATGACACCAGGGCGTATAAATAAACCTACTTCCGAATGTATAATATTAGTTTGATGTATACGGGTAAGTGTATATATATATATATATATATGTATATCATATTAGGATATTGTACACGTATGCACCTACGCACACGTGGATAGAAACACTTTGTATGTCTACAAAAGGTCTTTCATTCAACCAAAAGGGAAATACTAAATTTATTTATAGATACAGGGGATATCCAGGTTAATTTTGGAACAATTCGAGAAAATGAAATTGTTAAAACACAACATTATGATTTAATAGTGAATAACATGTTATATCTTTTTCCACTTAATTTATATATTTCTGGCTAAGTACATAATATATAATTAAGATAACCCTTTTTTTTAATAAGCTCAGTAGACGAGTAACAAGTTCAGTAGACGATTTGCAAAAGTTTGACATGGCCTTTCCTTCATGTAGATGTATTCTTAATAAGAAAAACTATTAAAAATGAGTTTATTAAAAAAATAATTTTTTCTTTCATTTTATTATTCAGAATAGTGGGTCAAATCAAGAAATGCCGTACGGAGGAATGTCGTAAAGCAAATCGATCTGTATATAAATTATGTTAACTTGACGAATAATGGTTATGAGTATAAAATATTTATATTGAGAAAGAGTTGTTAAATATTAATATTTACATTAAGATAGTCGTCGCCTTATTGTGTTGGGTTGATCACAAGGCATACGGCTTTTGGCAGCGCGACGCAACGCGGGAACTCGTGTTCGATTCCAGACCGCTCGCCGAGTGGGATTAGACTGATGTTCTGGTTGTCTGTAAGAGGTTACTCTCGTAGTAATAAGTCCGCCATATGTACCAATTAGATACATTAAAGTAGATAAATAAATAAATAAATAAGATTACTATCTTATTATTTTGAGATGTGTTATTTGAGCGACAGCAATGTCGCATGTAAAGAAACCCCTGACTGAGTATTTGTCAGCTCTCCTCATATTCCATCATTGACGTTAATTTCTATTTGAAGCTACATCCATAGGGTTTCCAAGCAATAAACATATCTAGACAACAAACTACCTCGTCAACAAACTACCTCGTCTCGAAATAAGTATAAAATTTAGTCAAAAAAATTAAAATTATTAAAAACATTAATAGAAAACAGTGAATGAAAACATATTATAACAAAATAATTCCATTTCTAACTTAATACTTCAAATAGTTTAATTTATTTTTTTCACTTTTCTTCTAAACATTAAAAAACACAGGCATTTCTTATTGAATACAGCTGATATATTTTCAATGGACACTCAGATTAAGTATTAGTTATTTTTAAAACCTTATTACTTTGTTAACATTCAAAAAACGATAAATATAATAAATTGTAAAATAGAAAATAATTTATTTTCGAGGTGTGTAAAATATTTATTAATCGGCCAGGTATGAATCACAAATGTACTCGATTAGCTGGGATGTTTGTATTTCGTTAATCGAAATTTAAAATACATTACTATCATAAATTTACAACAAACATAAATTTACAACATACCATTTCAACATCAGAATAGCTATGATAAAATGGCAATAAATGGAATTCTCACTTTGGTCAGAATTTTTTTCTAATTAATTCCTTTTCTGAAGCAATATGATATTTAATTTATTAATATATCTACCAATAAACCGAAGTTTTAATTAAAGTGGGATATGGGAATCATTTAATGTAAATTGTAAATGCTCCAACGCTGTGTGAGATATTGTCCTTGAAATATAGAATTTATCAAATATGGAATGCTATAATGGCCATCTAAGTACGACTTGGTAATCTGTCTTTGTCCTAACCTATTAGCAAATTATATGAAAATATGGAAAAGTATTTAATTTATGATATAATATAGGGCTATTATGTTCCTCAGAAGTACAAAATGGTTACTGATATATTTAATTACCTGAAAATGTTTGACTCTGGACTATCCTATGGTTCAGTGATATTTATTTTTACAAAAATTGTGGGTATTTGCAGATGAATGTCATATTTTAGAGAACAAATAATCATGAAATACACCATAAAATATTTTAAAATCATTTTTACAAGTTCCCGTGCCAATCTAAGCATTCCTACTATACGAAATATATAGTACTTCAATACGTATGCAGTCAGTTATATGCATTATTTCATTGTCTCATGTCTGTCTATAATATTTGAAGCAAAAAATGTCATCAGTCTATAAACTTATAAACTAATGACATTTTAAAGAAAATTAAGAAATATTGTAACATAATACATCGCTTATGTATTATGTATAAAAAAACCTTGTATTCATTAATGTCAACTTACATTATTGAAGAAACTATCCCAAAAATTGGAGAATAATAATGTGTTCATAGGACAATACTCCTTTATACAATACTCCAATGTTCCTAAATTCACGGTCTGATTTGCCAGACGTTACATTTAAATATTTCGTTTGGAAATTTACTTGAGATCTAATTTATTATAGTTCTTTCAAATAGCACGTGTGTTTGTGTACTATCGTCCAATTTATCAGTTTTCGAATTAATCCTCTTCGATGCGCGCACTTTGATATTGCATAGAAGACGTACGTATTGCTAGCACCCGTGATCAAAGGTAAGTAGAATATGTTTCTTTGTGGGGCAACACGAGTAAAGGCTATAAACATATTATTTTTGTAAAATACATTATTTTGTTTCAAGACATTTGTCGATAAAACAAAAAGTGAACTAAGTAAGTACATTTTCTTTCACCAAATCGATTACAAATTATGATTTCTCTTCTTCTGCACTTACAAATTAATCTTCTCATTCAAAAATATGATAATTTGAATCTGTTTTAATAAAGGATGCTGTTAACTGAGCAATATATGCAAGAGGTTTATGATGATTCTGTAACGAACTCAAGTAGGTGCAAAAAACTGTATATTTTAATCAATTGCTATTTCTGCTGAAAATGATAACGCCAGATTTCATCACAAAAATGTTATTTAAAAGTTCCGAATGATAATATAAAAAGTCTATATTATTATAATGTTATTATACTAATATACTCAAGTAATTACATAAAGCCCTATTCTAGTTGTTACTTGCTTGCTTGTTATTTCGGTTGTGCGTTCGTGAGCCGTGTCGCTGTGCTAATTGTGAATTAATAATAACCATCCCCTTGTCGCGTCGATCGGCCGATCCGGTTGGTAAATGGTAAGATAATAAATGTTTTGAAACTGTTTTTAAACTTATGCATTCATTATAAATTGCAATACAATGTATAAATGCCGGCAAAGTTCTTGAGCAAAAGGTGACATAGTGGGGAATTTTCGCGCATGTACATTTGTATGAAAATTCACTACTATGCCGTTAAGGATATTGCTCGTTTGAGAGTTCGAGAAGTTTGCCGGTATTTCAAAGCTTTTTAATTACAAAAATGCATAAGCTGAGTTGCTGGGTTAATAAATCGTCTTGTCTTTTAGATGGAACACTGGCTGATAAGTCTCCGAAAGGTTGATAAGGAGGCGTCACAACTATCAGGTAATACTGAACAGTCACCTGCTAATAATGTGTCACCCTGTTCCTGTACTCTGACTTAAAAAAAGAAACCTTGATAACAAGAAATTGTCTCTCAAAAAAAGGAAATATGATGATAGTTGTATTCAATTTGGTTTCACGAGCTCTGGAGATCTAGATTTCGTATTGCCACAGTGTATCGTTTGTGCAGAAATGCTCTAAATTAATTTATTAAATTCCATCATTTTCCATCATTGCCATCCTTACTACCTCGCTATTTAGAAACCAAACATGCAAACATGAAAGATCAATAAAATCCTTCTTCCTTAAAAAAATAGATATCCTTCTTTCAACATAAATTAAAAGACCTAAAACAAAGACAAAAATCCATCGAAGTGCTCTCCTTGAATACAAACGTTAACGCTCTGCAAGCCTCTTTTAGAGTTAATTATTTAATTGCCAAACAAGTAAAACCACATACTATGGGGAGAACCTTATACTGCATTCAGTAAAGGAAGTTGTGAAATGTATGTTCGGAGAAAAAATGGCACGAGAACTTAATATTATTCCTATGTCAAATAACACTATCCCTATTTGACATAGAAATAATATTAAGTTCTTGTGCCATTTTATTGTAGATATATCAGATAATCTGAAAACCCACCAATTCCAACGCATTTTACAAAGTTATTACTTTGCCATACAACTTGATGAATCCACAGATATAACAAACTTGGATAAACTTTTGACATATGTTCGTTATGTTCATTCCAGCAAGTGTCATGAAGAGTTCTTGTTTTGTCGTGTCCTTCCAATTCGCAACACCGAGGAGGATATATTTCTCATGGTCGACGGTTCTGTAAAAGAAAACAAATTGGATTGGTCGAAATGTGTAAAAATATGGACTGATGGTGCCAGAGCAATGATGGTGGTTTTTTAGGACTTGTGAAGCGGATTCAAAATGTAGCCCCAGAAGCAAAATGGGCCCATTGTGGAATTCATCGAGAGGCACTAGCTTGTAAAAATATTCCAGCCAGGTTAGACATTACTCTTAAAAATGCCGTACAAATTGTACAGGATACAACCATATTTACGATGCAGGAGAAAGTTGAGTTGACTGTCAAAAAATATCCCTCTGGACATCTTTGATCGACAAATGTAAATATGGCCTGTTTCCGAATTTAAAAGTTTTTTTTCGAAACTACTTTTTCGTCAGTGAATAAAGATGTAAAATCAACCACAAAATGCCACTTGCAAAATCTGCCGGCGGAATTACGCAGTTATTTCCCAGAAATATCGCCGCAATGGAACTGGGTAAACAACCCTCTTGCGAACTATTTCACTGACCACTAATCACTCATCAAGAGGAATTAATAGACATTTCATGCAACAGCAGACTCGAGAGTTGTTTTGCAGAGCAATTAGTGGATAATTTTTGGGGCTGATCTAAAATATATTTATAGTATCAGCGAAGCAGCAATAATATATTTACTAACATTTTGCACGACATGCCTTTGCGAGAGTGGATTTTCGGCCATGACAAATTTAAAAACTAAAAATCGTTACAGACTTTAACTCGAAGATGACTTAAGACTGAAGCTGACCAAAGAGCAACTCGATTTTTAGAGTTGTGCAAAGAAAAACGTACATATTTGTCACATTATACCGATTTTCACCGTTATTAGATATGTATTATAATGGATATAAATGTTAAGAAACTGATTTCATTTTTTATTAATAATTCCTGCAATAAGGAGTACGCGAGCTTAAGGTATTTCTTGAAGTGGTAGATAGGAAAAACTAATTGGGAACCACTGATCTAACTCATTAAAATATCGAGTGTGTTATAAAACTCATCCTAAACTCAATTCCTCAAGTATAATTTTGTATTTGATACTTAATGAAAGTGAAAAATTTATCTGTAACTTTTACCCATGTAAGGAAACTGAGTCAATGTGTTTTCGGATTTTCAACGAAACAATTCTCTCCGTTTTAAATGCCGTTAATCATAGTCATAGTTTTATTCGATATTGGTATTTAAAGCACGTTCAATCATCAATTTGTTAATAAAAAATTCAAAAACTCTAATAATTCATAAAAAATAAAAAAAATTAATAAAAACAGTATAATAAATCATTAATTACATTATTAATTATACCACGATGTACGAGTTAACAACAATCCAGGCGAATTAAAATGGAAATTAAATACAACGAATAATTCAATTAATACTAAAAATAAACAACACGAAAAGTGTGAACTGTCATGTAAGACAATAGTATCGTCGGATGTAAACTAGGTTTTCAATCAGACAGAGCAACTAATGATAACAATATGACACGTAAACTTGAAATTTATCATTATTGCATATTTAATTAAAAGTGGTGAATGACCAAATTGTGAAATAATATTTTTAAATAAATTTTTGTAATCTATTTTGTAAAGATTTGCACTAGTGTGCCTTTAACATGCTTGATATTACTTTTTGTTCCATGTCTACTTATAATCTGCGTTTTGCGTGTATTTAACTTATCGGAACTAGTTCGTAATATTTACTTGTGCATAGTGGTCGTAATAATTACTTGTCCATAGTGATCGAAATCAATGTATTTAAACAAACTCTTATTTTTTACCTTCATATCCGTACGTATGTTATAAATGTACGTTACAAACCCATGAGCCTTTTATATTCATAGAATTGTCGTTTTAAGAGAAAACTGTCTAAAATGTCAGAAAGTGGGTTTTTAAGAATTGATGGAATTGAAAAATTAACGCTAAAATCTCGACATAAAATTCCCTTATTTTTATTATACATCAATTTAACGAAGCATTCTTCAAGTTTTTTCTTAAATACCTGGAGGTATCTTAAATATCTGGTGATCTATATACATTCAAAATGTTTAAGCTATGAAATTCAGCACAACTTGCTTCGAAGTCTTTTTCTGCCGCTATATTTACAAAATCTGGCCTGTTCATTGATTTTAAATTAGGCTTAGACAAAATAAGCTTTCCCATTTATTAAATACAATACGATGGTTACTACTAATAATATTATAATACCTCCAATTAGACTTCATATTATTTTATTTATGTTTCCATCAAGTACAATACGTCAATAAAATTGTCCCCTAATCACATATTTACTTGCTGTTCTTTATCTGCATAATCCTGAATATTTTGATGAGCTACAGTAAAACACGATTTTTATCATACCTTTTAAACTTTGACTTTGTAATTTTCAAGTTGTCAGTTATTTGGGAATTCAGAAAAAATATTATTTTAGAGATACTAAACTATCCTCGATCTCGGTATCATTTGTTATATAGCGAAGATTCCATGAAGTATTTAAATTAAATAGTATATTCATACATTTATTATTAAGAAGTTCGTATCTGTTGAACATATTTACTTCCATTAGATTTAAATTAAGAAATTTTATGTCGATGGTACCCACTGTCATTTCAAATATTCTACAATTATTTTTATGATTTTGTTGGTTTAGTCCGTTAAAACATAATATATTATGATTAATGTATAGTTTTGAATTTATAACTAAAATTATGCTATTAAATATTTAATTGGCTTAAATATTTAATAATTATTGGCTTATGAATGTGCAGTTTTGTATTTACCTGCTCAGAGTTGTCTAATTACGGGTTTAATTTTTATTTGTTACCTGCCAAATGCCAAGTGTCCTTGGAATTTTTTCCATTCTTCTTTCAAAACATTTGTTTTCGAACTGCGTTCTTAAAGTATTATACATACTTTGAGGTTTCATATTTTTAGATGATACAGCAGCCTTATTTTTTTTTACCGATGCTGTTTCTTTCTCACGCTCTAATTTGCTCTTAAGGGTAGCTATTTCTAATTTTCGGTATATACAGCATTCTTTGTAATGCAGCATGTCATTTTCTTTTTTTTCATGCGACATGAGAATTTAACTCATTTTTATTTCATATTTAAGTGATATTATTTCTACAGTTAGAGTATTCGCATCGGCCAATTTTTATCTATATATTGTTATTGCGTCCTCATAATTTGATTTATTGTTGTCAGTGTCAGCATCTACTATAGTTATGTAACTACTATTCATGTTATTATTTGGTTTTAAAGTGTGCGTGATACTTATTTTAGAAATAAAGTTAAAAAATAAGTTAAACAAAAACCAAAATAAACAAATCAAAATGATTTCTGCGAAAGGTTACGGCAGATTTTAAAACTAATCCGTTTGTCTTAGCATCCTACAGCCAGTAAACAAATCTGTCTTTGGTTTGTATGTTGTGTTAATATCAATAATCTATATATTTCTTAACTTGTGTCGGACTTTCAACACTTCGTTCATTCACATTTCACATTTACATATAAGTGAAAAGTAATGAAATTATACATACGTATTTTTAAGTCGTAAAGTGTACCTATATGCTAAGAAGAACGCTGTTCGTTTATATTGTTAAAAAAAGGAAAAAGAATTTGAATCAATTAGAATATTCATATGTCGCCTCTCACTATTTTTTATTCACACATTATGAACCAGACACAAATAAAATAAACGAACAGAGTTCTTCATAGCACTGATCTCAGTAACGCAATCTTCTTAGTAATGATTTCACGCCTCCGTTTCCCTCTGATCGCTGCCAAATAATATCTTTATTCTCGTCACTTTTTATATTTAAAATTAATATTGAAAAGAAACCATATACTAGCACCTCTATTGCAATGGTAGCATTTCAGAGTATAAAACAAAACACAAAAAAAGTTATTCATTCTACTTTTAATAGCTTTCCATTTCGAAGCCGTATAATTTACGATATATTTTACATGTTTTTATATAAATTCGGGTAGAAACCAGTCAATTGTACTCGCGATAACTTGTTAATTAGCTTAGCATAGGTATGAAAAAAGTAAAAAATTATTCTTTTCTATATTAGTGTGTCTCAATAGAATCATGACTAGTAAACTATCGGCCTTTAAGACTACATTTTTATTTTTGAGAAACTAAATATTTTTGCTACTTGTGAAAGTCACACACGAATTATTCGATTCAAGAATTTAAATTATATTTAATAGTTTTTCTTTTGGTTATACGAGTTCAAATACCAGGTAAAACTCGATCAGTCTTAATTGTACATTTTGGACGACTTGTTAGAGTAATAAATACTGACAATCAACACAAACTTTATCTTAGCTTCAGCTAATGATAGCCGGACGTAAATTATTGCGCAGTTGGGTTTATTACTCTTATGGTTGGCATCGCCCTTAGGACAACCTCGATTGGCGTTTGCCATTCTGTAAAGTGAATACCACTAAGAGGTCCGAAATAAGACTGAAAGGATAAACGCTAGATTATTATTTTTGCTTCCAATGATACATTGAAATGAAAAGTTATAGTCCAGTATAACTGGTTAATTTCTGGATCAACACTTTCTTTACAAAAATCATGCGCAGTTTTATTAATAAACTACAACAATCACAAAACGAGATTCTTGGTAATAGCAATTATTTAAAAAAAAATGTTATTAGTTCACCAACATAGTTTATTTTTATAGAAAATAATACTACGGCAATTTTACAGTCGAAAAAATTCAAGTCAGTAGTAAAAAGACGGATAATGATACGTTGTCTTAGTAGTTTTATTACCTTAGCAACTTTACCTACAGATGAATAATTTAGTAAAAATCTTTACAAATCCCATAAAATATAAAAATTTCGTTTGAAGTCAGGTGAAATAATTTCGTCCGGTCACATCGCGCGCTGTTATTACGAAACTAAATTCTACATAAAACTAGTAAAACAAAAAGTATGAAACCATCGGCTTTAACAAAAGTACTAAAATTTAAAATGTAAAGAATACGCGTTGCTCCACACCGCATTGCGGGCGAGCAATATGTTTTGACACGAACACTAGCAGAGATTTTATACTACAATAAAAAGCCGTACAAGCGTGTGATTTAAGCTGATCTAAATAGAATATTTTGCATTTCTCTCTTATAACTTTATTTATTACTTGCTGAGGTATTTCTTTGTTTTATATGTACATACATAAATTAGTCGATAACTTTTCTTTATTTTACCATTTATTTTTACATACGTATTTCAGCAACATTAATCTATAACATAGTCGATCGTATATTTTTAATGAAAGAAAGAGGCACTTGAGAAAATATCGCACTTAATTATAGGTCGATTATTAAATTCGTGTTTTGGGTATTCAAATAAATACACATGTTTACCAAATTATTTTCCTTTCTTAACATTGTCATCACCTAGGTCAATGAGAACAATTTTTGGATATATTTGCAACTACTAATGAAACTTGGATCCATAACTTTACTTTTGAGTCAAAAAAGCGGTCAAAAGAATGAATAAGATTAGATTAAAAGTTAGAGTGATTTATCGGCAAATCACTTTTCTGGGACTCGAAAAGAGTCTTTATAATTGATTACTTAGAAAAAGTTACCACCATAAACTCTACTTACTACTGCATCTTTTTGATGCATAATGAAATAAAGGAAAACGCTCAGAAATGTTAAGAAAAAGACTTTTACTTCATAAGGAAGAAGCGCGCGCTCGCACTATATAATTGTGAGTTCGAATTACTGCTACACTCCACTTATTCTCCTGATCTGTTACCGTTAAAATTATTGTAAATGTGTATTTTTAGAGGAAGTTGAGTAGGAGTGAGTAGTTGCCTAGGTGATGACAATATTAAGAAAGGAAAATAATTTGGTAAGCATCTGTATTTCTTTTAATATCCAAGCCACGTATTTTTCAATCCACCTAAAATCCGATGCCATATTTTCTCAAGTGCCTCTTTCTTCTTTTAATAAAATACAACCAATTATGTTATAGCTAAATGTTTCTGAAATACGTGCATGATATAAAAATAAATGGTAAAATAAATAAAACCTATGAATTTATTTATATTTGTATGTACAATATTAGTATTATGCCTTGAAATGCCTCAGCAAGTAATAAATAAAGTTATAAGGGAGAAATAATAACTATTCTATTTAGAGCTAAAATTACACGCTTGCACGACTTTTTAATGTAGTATGAAATCTTTACTAGCATTCATGTCGAAATATACAGCTCGCCCGCAATGCGGTTTGAAGCGACGTGGATTTTTACATTTTAAATTTTAGTACTTTCTTTATGTTAAAGCCGACGGTTTCATACTTTTCGTTTTACTTGTTTTAAGCAGAATTTAGTTTTGTAATAACATAGCGTGACGTGATCGGGTGAAATTACTTCACCTGACTTCTAACGGAATTTTAATATTGTATGGGTTTAAAAATATTTTTACTAAATTATTCATCCGTGGACAAAGTTGCTAAGGTAATAAAACTACTAAAACAATCTATAGTTATTCGCCTTTTCACTACTGTCTTTTCATTTTTTTTTGACAAGTTTTACCTGGTAGCAGAACTTGTATTAAAGAAAAAAAACTATTAAAAATCATATAAATTCGTGCACCGAATAAGTCGTATCTGACTTTCACAAGAAGCAAACGTATTTCGTTTCTCAAAAATAAAAATGTACTCCCCAAGGCTAATTGTTTGCTAGTCATGATTCGATTTAGACACACAAATAAAGAAAAGAATTATTTTTTACATTTTTCATACCTGTGCTAAACTAATTAATATTTCATCCCGTGTACAATTGTTTGTTTTCTACCGGAATTTATATAAATACATGTACAATATATTGCAAGTTATACGACTTCGAAATGGAAAGCAATTAAAAGCAGAGTCGCTCACTTTCTTTGTGTTTTGTTTTCAACTCTGAAATGGCATTTAATTAAAACGGGGAGAATTGTCTCGGTGAAAATCCGAAAATACATTGACTCAGTTACCGCGCATGGGGCGAAGGTATTAAAAGAAATTATTGAGATAATTTTTTCACGCAGAAAATTAAGTATGAAGTACAAAAACATATTTGCAGAATCGAGTTGAGGACCTGAATACTTTTAATGGGATTCGATAATTGAAAGCTGGTACGACTTTTTCCTCTCCCACTTGTGCCATTATATTCCAATTATTATAAGTCTATAATTGTATATCCATTTTTCATACCCTCCATATAAAACCGTTTTCTATATGATGGTTTAGTTAACAGGCATTAAACATAAATTCGTTAGAAATCTTAGAATTAATAAAATGATTCCCTCTGAGTGTTTACACTTGAAACAATTATTTCAATATAGAATTATTAAAAATATATTAGAATAACAGTTAACTTTTTTATTATCGTTCGGCCCTACAAGTAACATTTTTGTGAGAAATCTGCGTGCACGTTTCTGTTTCTCGTTAAATATTTTGGGTAACTTTCATGCTAATCACTATATTGCAAATGATACCTCAAAAGGAGAAAAATACTTTTCTCTAAGGCAGACTATTATAAAAGTTATTTTCATATTCCAAGCGCCTTTGTCCCTTTAGAATGTCGAAAACACTGCTACTTGCTGTGACCAATTTTATCATCCCAAAAATAGGTTGATGAAATTTAAAAGGATATAAATACAGTGGTCACCTAGAAATTTGATAATTTAACAGTCTAGCAATTATTACAAAGTTCAGATTTACTTTTTATCAAATCATTCTACATTGAACCAAAGGATCAAACATTTTTTGCGTAGTCTTTAGGTTTGATCAAACTTTCGGTTAACCTTTGCTCACTGTTTCGGTTATAAGTAAATGGTGCATATAATAACATAACAATTAATTCACATATGTGTGTGTATATAAGAAATAATAATTGGATTTAGAAAGCGAAGGCCATCGACTGTTTCAGTTATTTTAATTTCAGTGCAAAACGTGTAAAACTACCATTCAATACTCGTGCCTCCTGATATAAGCAAATATAAAAGAAGGTTATTTGTGAACATTTACTCAGGGCTCTTATTGAATAGTAAATTTTATCGTATATTTTTAATATAACGCAGTAGGTTATACCTAATTTCATACGTATATACGAAAATTCATACAACTGTAGCTTTTCATAAAGTAAATAAGTATACTCTGAATATTTAAACGGAGAACGGCACCTTTTGTCACTGATAATTTTTAAAGCCTCAGTGAGCTTGCGTAACATATCATTTTTTCGACAGATGTTACGTGGTATAAAACGCGCTTTGGTATGTCTGACATCTCCGTATAATATTTATTGTAATACTCAATTCACTTTCTACCCAGGGTGGAACTTTCAATGTTACAGTTGACGCTTATGGATAGATTATCAATGCGTGCATTAAGAGTTTATTTTATGTTAAATGTATATTATTACTTAAGTTTTCTCATCCGAAGGATGCGAACAAAACACTTTTGCTTTGTAATAGGTTCTATAAAAATATATGGAAATTAAATGCACACTCTCCCCCATCTATCGTATAAATTAGATGAAATATAAATCTGAAAAACCATATAATTAGCCAATTTTGCTTTTAGAATGACAGTTTAAAAGAAAATTTTTAATTTTTTATCGCTTGTGAAACAAACATATACAAAGCTACTTATATAACGATATTTAGGGGGATTTCAGTTTTTTTTTAATATCACGTCATAGTCAGTACATATTACGATAATTACTATCTAATCAAATGTCGCCTCGTTTAAAGTAAAAAAAAAATTATTTAAACCCCAATTTATAGTAATAATTATTTTATTTATAATAATATGGATTTGAGAAAGAAAATGTAGTGCCGACGTTTTCAAAGGACTAATGGTTGAATAGTATCCATTTAATTGACTGTTTGTAATGAAATAATAAGCTAACAAATATGTCTAGAAAATGGAACAATCTATCGCTCATAAAGCCGGGTAGTGGTACGCGAGCACCAGCAGCGGTGGTACGAGCGATGGGTAGATAGAAAAGCGCTGAGCTCCGGATCGCTCTCCCTGGCACACGAAACTGCAACTGATTCACTATATCGGTGCAATCATAACGACTCCGAGTACAAGTCCGAAGTACAATTACTCCGAGTTCAGTACGCCTTTCGAGGAGAGTACGGTATTTGAATGCGTACAGTGCATTACAATTGATAGACTATTTGGCCGTACTGAAGCGATATTGCAATGTAAGTATAAATCGTTTTTGCACTCTTTCTATCATATCATAGTATGTATTCCAGACTGCAGCATCATATTCAAGTTCAGGTCGCACAAGAGTTATGTAGAGGATTCGACACGTTCGCATTTGTTTAAAGGGTTTAGTAGTTCTTAGGACAAAACCCAGCAAAGCATAAGCTCGCGAGGTGATCTGCTTAACATGAGTATCAAACTGTAAGATTTGATCAAACATCACACCAAGATCACGTACGCAATTAACAGATTCTAAAAAATTGTCGCCTATCATAGGTGTGAAAATAAATTGCCTTGTTTTTAGAAAAAGTGATCGATTAACACTTACTGTGACTTAATTGTATCTTGTTTAATCTGCAATATGCATCTAGTCTATTGAGATATTCTTGCAGCTTTGCATGATCAGAAGAATCTCTTATTTCGGAGAAAAACTTAAGGTCGTTAGTATATAACAGAAACTTGTATGTGAAGCAAATACTAACGGCATTTATAAACATGATAAACAAAAAGGGATCCAATATAGAACCTTGAGATACCCCTAAAGTCAAGAGAGCATACGGTAAGTTAAAAACGCTAATTTTTACTGCTTGTTGCTTGTTGCTAAGATAGGAGATGAACCAACAAAGTAAATTACCACTTATACCGTTAAACGCAAGTTTAGCCGTTAGCCGTTTTTCAGCAAGATGAGATGATCAACCTTGTTGAAAGCTTTTTTAAAATCTATATAGATGGAGTCAATCCACAGGTTTAAAGAGATATTGCGTATATAATAACAGGTTGGTTAATGTTGATCGGTTCCGTAAGAATCCACGCTACTCCTCAATAACTTGCTGATGCAATATCGGATAAATCCTATTGTGAACCACTGTTTCAAATACCTTGGATATTGCTGACAAAATGGACATCAGTCGATAATTTTTGATAGATTGTTTGCTGCCAGATTTATAAACTGGTATTTTGTGTGCAACTTTCCAGCACCCGGGAAATGTACCCTGCGCGATACACGCGTTAAATATTATAGTGAGTGGAACAGAAATTGCATCGTGTGTGTTTTTAAGAAGTATTAGTCCGATTTCGTCAGGACCTGCTCACTAATTGGTATTAATTTTCTTGAGAGCATCAGTTATTTCATCTCTTTGAAAGCATATGGAGGTAATATTAGTATCTGTATCAAGTGCCTAATCGTGGTGGGGAGTTAGATTTTGTTCGAAGAATTTATAAATATAATTTGGATTGAAGGGTGGATTCCGTTCAAAGGTAGATTAGAAGAAATTAGATTAGAAGAATTAGTATATCGTTTAAATGTTATTCGATTCGTAATCTTCGAAAGTCATTGACGATGGATATCTGTCCGACTTCTTTAGTCACAATTACACCGTAGTCATTTGCTTCAATATTCATACGCAGTTCACTAGTCTTGGTTTTAATTCCGCCACAATTCTGATTATAAATTGATAAAAGTGCTAGTTCGTTCATGTTTTGCAATGAGTGGTTATATACTTTGAATTAGAATAAATGAAAACCCATCCAGTAGATAATTACTATATAAACATAAGACTAATAGATCGACAGATAGACTATGCAAGAGTGGGATACTATAACGGTATTTAAATTTTTGAGTTAGTTTGGCTGAAAAATAATTATTCAAATTATTTTTAATTATATGTAACATAGGATAATTATTAATATTAATACTAGAGCTCAAATAGTTACATTTTTTCACATATTATATATAACACATAGGTAATTTCGAGAGTAAATATGCTATGAACGAATAGTATCTGGATATCGTTTTCGTACTTGATTACGAAAGACTTGTCCACGGAATTTTTCCTCACATAAATTTTGCCACTTCTTATCCAAACATACTCGTAGCCTTTCTGTTTTTTCGCGTCACGTACTTATGCGTAAAGTATTTAGTTGTGTAGCATAAGGTGCTCATTGATGTAGATCTTTTGTTCTGGCACTGAGAGCTGAAGAGAGCGTGTGGTGAGAGAGCGACGCACGCGTGCCGCCACGGGAATATCGTCACGCAGGCGCCGCGTAGCCAGTTGTACTACGATGTTATGCGGGCGGTCCCAACTGCCGGTAGCAACGCGATGTGCATTGCGTACTTGCTCTGGAGATATGGGCACATTTAAGGCTGCTGCTAAGTTAGCTACTATATTTAGGATGTTATCATTTTTATTCTCAGGAATATTTTGTGTTTCGCTATTATATTGAGGAGCGGTTTGTTCAATTACTTCAAGTTTGGATTGTAATAAGTCGAATTCTTTTTGTATCAAGTCGCTTGAGGCCTTTAAATTTACTATGGCTTTGTTGTTGTCCACTATTATTGCCTTTAGGTGATCTTGTTCGGCAGTTCTGAAGACCTCTCAATTCCTTCAAGTGACGCGAGTTTTCTTTAATTGCGCTTAGTTAGATTTTAAATGAGCCAAGGACTAACTCCTTTAAATTATTATTAATTTCTTCTGTAAAAGTAGTCGCAAATTTGTCAATATGGGTTTAATAAGGCTCAAAATTTATTGGAAATATTTCTGAGCCAACAGATGATGACGGCAAAGCTACTATTTTCGTGTTCTGCTGGATTGGATGTGTTGGACATTTCCATTTACCTTTGTTCATCGGGAGAATTTTTTTGAAATCTTTTTCAGCCATTTCAATGGAGGTATAATTAAATTTTAGTGTACATTTATCCATTTTAACCTCTAAGCGTATTTGGAATAGTTAGAGAATTTCATACGTGGAAAATGTATATTTATGAAGAAATGTCGACACCAGTGTCTGGGTTTGGTAAAATTTGTGAATAAAATTAATTTAAAAAAATGTCGGAATATGTGAATAACGTAATAACATAGTTGTATAATATATGGTGTCAAATATTGAAAATTGTTTGCCCGTGAACTGAATCTTCCAATATTTTATGAATACGTTATTATGCTCTTTGACATATACTCACATATTTAGCTTCCTTTCAACGCTACTAATTAATAAAAACATGCGAAGGCCGATGAATATGTGTTGATCCATTTTGTGTTAATTTAATTCAAATAATTGTTCACGTCTGTGTTGTATTTTCAGTTCATTTGTTGTCATTTATTTAAATTCCTGCACAAAAGCATATACAACTCTTGTTTTAATATATCACATTAAAAGAGATTTTCGATTTTCACAACTCCATGAAAATTAAATATCAACATCGATCTAAATATAGCCGAAGGAATCGAGAAAATTAATAGGAATTTTTCTAAACATAACAATAGCTTTTCGGGCTATAAGAAATCGAATAAGATGCTGGCAAGAATTCGAACCGAACAGAAAGTTTTGGGACACTTGGAGCGTGTCAAATATTAATCGTGATTATATAAAGAGAACACATATGTACAAAATGTGCTTCACATTTCTATCAGTTTTCGTTAAGAATCAACTAGCGCTTGGAAACATAAATTTAAATATTTACTATTAACAGTGACGGGGTGTAGAAAGCATAAGCATGGCAAATTGCCATTCAATTCCCTAATGCCCTTAAGCGATGTCGAAACTCGCCACTATCCTGCGGCCCCGCCACATATTCCGCTCACATACACAGTATACGTACGGCGCATAAATCGGTCCCAGATCTCTTGCACGGCATATGGGAGGGCAATTATGCGCGTCGCGACATGAGCGACATTCCGTCGCAGATGTGCCTCGGTACAATCCACGCATGTCAATTTACGTACGTTGCTTTAATTCCGCGCGGCTCGTGATCTACTCGTCGACTAAGCCCGCTTTATTTTCTGTGAGAATGTGTCTAAGATTGACATGTTTGTTGAGAAAAAGATACATTTTAAATGCCATACGCATTAGGAAAGATAAGTGGTGAAGTGAGAAATAATAAGCACCACAGTCCCTAATAAAAGTAGTATAATTGCTAATAGGGTAGTACTGAAGTTCCGTCGTAAAACAAATTTAAACGTATTTGTCAAAAGAAACTACTTTATTAAAAATTAAAGTACTTTGAAGCTCAGCTGTACAGAGAAGACCTTGAAAGACGTTTAAAATAAACCGTCGATCAGAAGAATATTTTTTTTATTGCAAATAGAAATTAAAAATAACACCAAACTTTGCTGTCATAATAAAATATTATTTAATATTTATTCATATTTTAGTCGGTTTATTTTAAAGTTTTTATACATACCTCGGATTTTTTTACTAAATAACTGAAATATCTTAAAAGTTATCAAAATAAAATCCGTGAATTAATAAATGTATTGCGTCCGCCATTAAATTATTTTTATTTCCAAATTGCGAGAAAGATGGCTAATTCGAAGTCTCACGGACCACAAAATGTTTTAAAACTTTCGGGTGGTATGAACGAAATCAGTTCAAGCGGAATGCTGATTTGACATGATAGTTTGGATAAGTTTTTGGCATGTTACGCGTTGTGGACATTCAGTGAAGTTGTATACGTGTCTACATGTAGTGGCGAGAATCTGCACACAAAGTCAGTGCTCACATAATTGCTTTTCGATAGAACAGAACTTTCGGACGTCTCAAAAAAATTCTACCACACGAGAAATATGAAACTTTGCGCTGCGACCTAAAAGTAGAGCTACTTCACAAGTTTATTTTGCTTGTTCGGGTCAAAAGAATATAATGAACGACCATTTTGCCACTTTTGTGTGTTCCTTATTTTTTAGTAGCGTACTTTGTATGTAGACCATCTTTATTATCACGACTCTTAATTTTATTAGATGCAAAATATTTTAAATATAGAATAACTCACATTTTTTTTGTCATGTTAACCGCCATTGTAATATGCAGCTATTACACCTTTATAAATGTATATATCAATACAAACTTAGCCAATAAATAAACATAAAGCATAAATATTTAAAAAGCATAGGTCTCGGCCTAAGGTTTAAGTACAAAGAGCGAGTGATATTATCAGATCTTGCGAGACAGAAGCTTCAAAAGGTCTGATAATATTTTGAATTATGCTCACTGTCAGTAAGTATGCTATCGTTTCAAGCTGAAACGATAGCATACTTACTGATAGCATTTCACTAGTTGAGCTTTTGTTGGTGTGGACGACACATTTTGAATAACAGAGTAAATTTTTTTGAAATGAGAAGAATAAGCACGTTTCCATAGGATCTAAAGTCACTTGTTATTCAAGGATGAACATTTGCACTTTATCTCTACTTATTTGTCAGTTAAAAATTATTTTGTCATATCTAGGTAGTAAACAATTAATATAATTCTTGTGAAGGTAGTAAAGCCGTTACACAAAAATGAATTTAATGAATTCGTATTGCTAAAAATTTGTAGGCCGAAATCGTTGAATTTAGTTCTACAGCTTAAACTTTGGTCGATGGGAAGACCTTAACATTTTTATAGGTAAAGAATGTGAGACATTATCCTTTAAATATCGATATTTTACAATGAGGGAAATCATTGCCAATCACAATACCATATTAATTTTTTGTCCACACTCTACAATTTAAAAAAAATTGAAAGGCTATTCAATAATGCCAAATTATAAAGAATTCAAAATTTTTTTACAGGTAATAACGGTAATACCGTTAACAAATTAATTTTGATAAATAATTGAAAAACCTTAATAAATAATTGAATAACGAAAACATTTACTTTGCATGTATTTAACTATTTGTTTATTCATAGGTAACAAAAAAAACTTTACACATAAAAAAAGAAAATTAAAAGACATGTGACATTTAATAATGACAAATAAATAGACAATTTAATGGTTTTTATTTACAGACGGCAACAACATTATACAAAATGTGTGTTTAAGTTTTTTATAATGTTGTCTTCTGCAAACAAAAACCATTATATTGTCTATTTATTTGTCATAATTAAATGGCATATGTCTTTTATTTGTTTTGTTTTGTTGTAAGCTTATATTTAGAAGGTAAAGCGATTGAATACCGTGAAGAATTATAGAATTCTAGTATAACTCAGCTCTAGATAACCATTTTCAGTTTTATATGAGAGTTTCATCTAGTAATAGGGAAAAGCTATATATGTATTGACAATTATTAATAAATTTAAAAGTGGAAAAACTGTTTACAGAAGATTGGTTTATAATTTTGAGGTTGATATGAAGAACATTACCTGATTTTCCTATTGGAAATGCATTCGGTTCTAGTCCCTTTTGAATTTTTCCTGACTCTTTTATTTTGTTAACCTTGACTGTTGGTAATAATGGATAAAATTTCAACTTTAAAAATGCATAGATTTTGATAAAAACAGTAAAATCAACATTAAAAAAATTGAAAAATTTATTTTTCCTCCCAAACTACTTTCAGTATTACTATTGTTATATTTACATGAACTGTAGATATATTTATACATATATATATATATATATATATATATATATATATATATATATATATATATATATATAATGAATTATTGAGGGAAAACTATAGCGATATATCGAGGAAGAACTATACAAATAATTATTTTAATTAAAAAAGTCTGATGCTACCGCACAAAATCGCTCTTACGATATTACAATTTTATATCAACAAATTTCTTTGTAGAAATTTCTCACATTATTATCAAGTCGAGAAAATGGAGAAAATTACCTATATAATCAGTAATAGCTTTTATATTTTTAGACACAGAATTGTAGTTTTGTGAATAAGATTGACGCCGAATTTAATAAAAAGTACCTTAATTATATCAGTGAATTTAAAACCAATATAATAATTTTCTACGTTACAATATATGTAACTATAATACGCATTTTGATTCCTAATATTTATATACTTATAAACATCGACACTAATGTCATTCCTTCTAAAAGTACTTCGATTTATCACTAGGAAATGAATATGCTATATACTGCTAAGAGAATCTAACTTAGTAGAGATTTCAAAAAAAAATATTCAATAAATGTGAACAAAGTATTTAATAAATGTGAACGGTACAGATCATATCTACACCTGACACTATACGTAATGTTTCAAAGTGCCGATAGCAATGCGCTTATTAACCATTGAGTACTTCTATTTATTGTGGATTATTTTCAGACATTGGAACAGGTCATGGATGTTTATTTATTAGCGATACGGAGGCTTTGACCATGTTAATACTATATTTATGTGTTTCAATTAAATCTTTTTGTTTATGGATATTATTAATATAACCTTCAAAATTTTGTTATTTCCTTCGTAAATAATTTTACAAGTAGGTCTTAATTATTTAGACAACTATATAATTTATAGTTATTTATTTTTTTCCATGAAATAACTTAACCTATTTCTTTTTTCGCTAAGAATTTACCACATTTTATTAATTAATTTTTATGTGTACATCTAAATGTAACAAATACAAGTAACACTCAGTAGATAGTAAATTATAAAGTTTTAGATCAAAGAGTATTGCTAACAATTATTCCGTGTTTCAAGATTATTAAAGGATGTAAAACTAACAACATTCGTTTAAAAACAAATTCTTTTTCAACGGTAAAGACGAATAGTCGTTCAAAATGTACTACAGGAAAGAATACTTTGCTCTTTTCACTTAAATTTTTATATGGTTTGCGGTCACATATCTAATAAATATATAATTTATTTGTCATATATACCATCAGTAATAAATGAACTTAACTAAAGAGCTTTTTTAGGCAACCGAGGAAGAACAAGCAAGTGAATATAGTTGAAATTACCATTTTTTTTCCTAGGTTCTTCTTGCGTCTCTAGATCATAACGGTCTTCATCTGGCGCCCTCATTTTTTTAACCTCAATCCGGACGGGGTCACTCTCGTCGGAGCAATTTGCCGAGAATACCGCCCATTTGACCGTAAACCTATTTCGGATGCTTGTGTTTTTGTAACCATCGATAAAAGATTTTGAACAATAGCTGCTTACTCACTTGCTTAAACTGATCGATCACATACGTGGTGGTGAGTATATATTTAAATTTATATATGTTATTTTGTTGCACTGCATTTCAATCGATTTTTTTGTTTACATTTAGTATACAGGTAAAATATGCGGTACATGTAATGGAAGTTTATTCAATGTGTGGTTAGATGAGAGAAAGAAAATTAGGAATTTGCCCAAAGCACGTGAATACGTTGGCAGAATTAAATTGTTTTCCATCTATATATGAAAAAATGTTAGTAAAACAAGTTTAAAGGCAATAACGGGTGACTCATATGATTTAAAATTAACTATTTTTCGGATACGAGGTTGCCTTGAAATAAAACAAAATGTGAGTATTTAATTGTTTTCTAGCAATACTTAAACGAAATTAAATTTTATTTGCAAATAAATTTATAAATTACATCTAAAGTTAGTTATTCGTCAGTTATTAAGTTTATGTATTGAACCAAGGTTAAAATCAAAGTATTATTAAACGTAAGGTGTGGCGGAAATTCCATCCAAAAATTTTTTTACAAAAAGTGAGATAATGCGTGAATCACACTAATAACACAATTTTATACTAAATCAGACAAATACGGTTGAATGATTTAGCATATAGAGTAGCAGACTTATTCACATAATAACGCAAAAAATGACCGCTCAAATCTTTAAATTGAATTTGAAACGAATAACTTATAGTCAAAAAACAACTCGTATGGATAGTAATGGGTCGTTGAACGTATGAAGTATTATATGCCAACATTGCTACGTAGACATATTTTGACCTATCAGTTATCTTGGACATATTTTGACCTATCAGTTATCTTGGTTTTTCTTATCAATTATCTTGGTTATCTCGGTCACTAATTCTTCAGAGTTCTTCAGAACCTTGATAATTTTTCAGGATTCCTTCAATATAGGGTTTAGTTTCATCCAAGTCTAAAGATGTACGAATGACAATAAATTTTTGTTGCGTTTTCCGTAGGTTATCTCTATGTTCAATTATTCTGTGCTATATTGTGAGTTTTCTGCGATCGATTTCAAGAATTTGGAATACGACTCATTGAGAATATCGTCGCTCACAATTCAATGAAACTACATGATGTAGTATTAATTCTACTTTCTTACGAAACCTAGGTCGTGGTAAAGAACTTAAAGAAAGTAGAAATAATAATACATCACGTAGTTTCATTTAATTGTGAATAATGCATTTCTAAAAAATTAACGCTAAATATATTCAATATCTTCGCTATAAAATCAAGATTTTCGGAACTAGTAGAGGTTGAAGTAATAATAACTCGGGAGGAACAAGAAATGGAATTGGAACAACTTGGTTATTTTTTATCGTAAACCTATAATTGAATGGAGTTTACTGGATAACGTGAACGGCGCGGAATTTAATTTAACTTTTCTATAAATAATTTTGTGCTCATAACTCTTCTAATTGTAAACGTCAACGTTGAAGTTTACTGCTCAGATCTTTCTAATTAAAAAGCCACTTGAAAGGGCGATCGCCAAAGAGATATAGTCGGAAATTTTTATAGTCAAAAGTAATGGCCAGTCGTTCTGTTTTCTATTACATTTTTAGGGTTCGCTAGGTATATTCGATTCCAGGTCGATTATTCCCAACTTCTCCTTGAGAGAGAATGACACTTATGACGTAACGGGATGCATCACAAGTCAAGATAAATGGTTTTGTGATGTTTTGATAAGTGAGTAAAGAGATGGAAGATAATTTGGTTTCAAGAGTTTCGAAAGTAAGTTGTTGTTCGTTTTGTTTCATAAAAATTATACTTTCTTAGGAGGGATGTGGGTGGTTTTGATAATTTTGAAGTCAAGGATGAATCTACGATGATAAGTTACGAGACTAAGGAAAGATTTGATGTCCTTGGGTGATTAAGTTGTGGGGAAATGGTTAACTAATTTGATTTTTTCAGAGTTTGTTTTGACACCCTTTTTAGTAATTACATGGCCTAAGTAAGCAACTTTCTTGCGTAAAAATTCGCAATTTATTGCGGTGAAGTTTTAAATTAAAATTTTGTATGCTTTCAGAAATAATAGAGAAATTTTTATGTATGATTTTAAATAGAAAAAAATAAAGAAATAAGCAAAACATCGCATACCTCGTTGGCATTAAGCGTTCAAATGTAGAGGGCGCATTTTTTAGCCCAAATGGCATTCGCATAAATTCGAAATGTCCTTGTGGAATACTGAATGCAGTTTTTAGAGCATCTTCAGCCGCCATGAGTATCTGGTGAAATCCTGAAACGAGACCAAGAGTTGAGAAATATTTACTTTTGCCAAATTGGTCCAAGATTTCGAAAAATTGGGGTAGTGGGTAAGTCACCTATTGTGACATCGTTCAGTTTTCTGTAGTCGATAAGTACTCACCATTTTTTTCTTCGTTTGGGGCATCTGATTTTTTTGGAACTATCCAAATTGCGATGACCAAGAGGATACAGAGAGTTTGATTATACCTTGATCTAAAATTTTATTTATCTGCTCTTTAACTTCATGTTTGTAAATTTTTGGAAATCTGTAATATTTTGGATGGATAGATATATTTGAAATTGTTGCATGCCCATGAAGGCAATGGCGTTGGTTTTATTCAACGGATCCGGAGGTAAGTGAAATGTATCTAAATATAGAGAACATACTCGTACGTTGTATAAAGAGTATGCAATTTTGAGTAAGTTTTAAACTTCTTTAGTACGTTGTAATAAATTGGTTGAGTGGTTTGAGGAAGATGATATCATATTAATGGATAGACAAGTTTCAGTTTTCAGGGGGTGAGGTACAATTCCAAGTTAGAATGCACTGGAACACATTTAGTACAAGTGTTTGCAATGGATATATTTATTTGAACCTTCACTCGTACTATAAAATTTGCTCTAAGGAGAAATACGTAAATATTTTTGATTGAGTGTTTTCCTTTGAATTTTGAACCTTGTTTGATTTCAAAGTTTAATGCCGAACATTCAATTTTCATTTCTTTGCGTAGAGAAATAGTATATATGGGTTCAATGAAATGTAATTTAAAGTGCGAAGTTTGTAAATTCAAAATATTTATATTATAATCCATAACGCATTTTGAGTAAGTAAAAAATGATTAACTACGTGAAATATGAGTAAATATGAAATTTACGACGGGCTAGCTGCACATTCGTTACCGGTTAAAAGGGGCATAGTTTGCAGGGATGTTTTCTTTTTATTAAGATTACAGATGAATCAGTATAAACTACAAATGATAGAGGATGATATGAAAGGGTTGTTTTTCAAATGACATAGGATAGAAACCATTTGGAATGGTTTGAAGTGATTTGAAACATATCTTCGGAAATATAAGGATCTTGTGTTGATAAGTCAGTGTTTTGTGTTGTTTTAAGAGTTTTATGTTTTCGATATGTAGGTAGTTCATTCATGTAAATTGAGTCTCATTTTCGATTGGTTGTGAGTTTGGGAATGATGACCCTGTCCGTTAGTCTCATTTAAATTGTAACTTGCTTGGAGCTTTATTTAAATTGTCTCCTGGTTGTCACTCACGTGGATTTTTTGTTTTATGTCAGATTGACCGTGAGTTTGAGGCTGGCTACCCTATCCATTGACCTTATTTAAATTATTGAAGGTGGTGTCGGATTGGGACAAGGATAGTCTCGCGCGACACTTGGGTGAGATATTTATTTGTTCAAACTATCAACAGTGGCGAATCCGTCATTAGGATTTTCGTTAGTAATATCTTATACAAAATGAATTCGAGGTATCGAATTATGGTTATACCTATATCCATGCGTTGACGACGACCCCGAATTAAAGTGATTATTGCAGCTAATTATGAACTTAGGCGTTATTATATTTGCGTAGACGGCACATCTCGATCGCATGACCTAGAATCTTACAATAGTGATATACGAGTATGTTACTATAGGAGTATTGAGCATAAAGACTACCGTTAGGCCTCGGTAAGTTGTTTTTAAAATTAAAATAAGTTGGCTTTGGAATTTCTTCAATTTCTTTAATTTTAGAGATGAATGATCTTTATGTGTAGACGAACTTTTGAATTTTCTGCTCTGTGACACTATTTAATGTTTTGGGATCACACCACCGAATAATGTTTGAAATTTGGGGGTGGACACCCATGGGAAAGTATTTAAGACCAAGTCTCCCATCGCCACTATGCGGTCTTTAAGCTCCCCTTTTACGTTATTTGGAATGGTGAACTCAGTGGAATGGTCAACCTAGTAATTTGGAAAGGCATGTCTCTATACGAAACGTAAATTTGTTTATTGTTTCATTGATGCTCTGTTTACAATTATGTAAATCTGTGAGTAAGTGGGCGTGGTGTTAATAATCCCCAAACTGATTTTTAAGGAATTCTTTAAGTGAGGCCAAATTTTCAAACATCTTTATCCAGTAATGGTCACTTTACCTTGTAATTGCCTAAGTCAGAATTTAAACACTATATCATCCTGAGATGGAGTTGCTAAATTTATTCTGTTTATGTAGTTTGATAAAAAATGAATTTAAAGTTTCGCGGGACCCATCGTAAGATTTTATTAATTGTATAATATGACTAAGTTGAATTGATTCGAAATTTGTATGTACGTCGTTGGTGCCTCTAATATTCCTCTCTTTTCTAGACGCATTTATATTGTGAATTTAATATTCGAAAAAAGTTGTAATAAGAATGCAAAACTTATTTAATAAATTTACAGTTAGCCAAAATGAGATCTACGGACAAAATAGCATTATCCATAGCATCATCGGTTGTGCAGTTATACTTTTGGAAGGAGGTCGAAGAGTACAAGCGACTTTCAAACGACCGCTAAAAATTGCTACTAATGACTTTAGATGCATTGCACGATTTGACTTGATACGTTTTTGACTTAAAACTTTTCGCGGAAGAGTGGGAAAAGTCTGCGGAATAGTGAAAAATTCTGAGACGTTTCTCGGATCAAATTGTTATAAAGAATTTGTTGAAACATGGTTGTTAACACACATCTTATGATTGTTAATTTAATCAATTGAAATTTATTATAAAATTTCAAACAATTTTAAATATTATCATTAGAAATACTTTCTTATGTATTAAATATAATTAAGACTTAACTAGAAAGACGGTTGACGAGAACTGAAATTACGGACATCTGAATTCAGTGAGGCTTGTATTTGGGGTTTAACAAAGAGTAGAAATCTGAGAATGTTATTTGCTGACTTTTCTGCGAACAGAGCCTTATCTTAGTATGTTGAGAGGCTGGAGATCGGATGGTTTTATTATCTTAATATATATATATATATATATATATATATATATATATATATATATATATATATATATATATACACCCCCAGACCCCGATTTGTATATAACACCCGTTTTAATATATTATTTTTAATATGAATGTTACTTTCACTATAAATACATATTATATACGACACAAAATGACGCTACGTCGGCTTTCATTAAACTTGTCCACAAAATCGAACATTCCTTCCGCAACATGAAATTTCATATCTTATTCTGATAATCCGTAAAATATCTCAGACAAAATCGAGTGTAAAAATATTCTAATAAGAGTTATTTTCTTCTTATACTTAACTTCAATTTCATCAAAACGCCTTTCCACCACGGCCGTGACTGACAGTTCCTATATTTGCGTGAAAAGGGCCTAAAGAGAAGTATATGAAATTTACATTCAACAACATGTTTACATTCAAGAGCCTTGTAGAATATTTTCGATTAAGTCATATTCATCTGATTCGTGAACCTTCTTAAACATTGCATTTACCTTTCGTGTGGATTCAACTTTTCATTAAATGTTTTGGATTGCCTTATCGAAGTGCCTACAAATATTCTTTCTTCCATTTACGCATTACTTATTCCGGAGAACTTATCTGTTAAATACAAAAAACATTTTAAAATTTTCGTTCCATGTTTTTAAAAAAATTCTTTATGATTCCAAGTTATATATGTAAAATCGTATAGCACATCATCAGTTTTCAGTAAGGGAGTGTTCGCTAAGGGAGTTTTCACTAAGGGAGTGGACCTTCTTTATCCTGAAATATGTTAACTTTTAGTTGGACATGCTTTTCTTGTAAAATGATCGTTTCTGTTTTCCCTATCCCATTAGCGAAGAAAATTGGTGTATTTGATATATCCCAAATGTTGTCTTACCAATAGAGGAATGAGTCTCAAATCGCCAAATTTTTCCAGTTATATGCCCCAACTTATCGAAGAGCAGATTGATAATATCGTATGATTTGCAAGGAAGCGCATTTATTTTCAATAAATAAAAGCATAGACTCAGACATACTTTCGAAGTTTTAATAAATAAATGCCATTTTTTCAAACTGTACTGGAATACATATCCATAATAGTCTAATATATCAATCGCATCCTCTTCGTGAGAAAAAAGATTTTAGCTCGTAATGAAATTTTAAAAAATAACATTTTTGTATTAGGTTAAAATAAATTCCAACCTTTCGTGTTATGTAGCAGATGTAAGAAACACATTACTTCTTTTACCAAATATAAAACTAAAATAATCGTGATATTATTTTTTCATCAGCAGTGTACAATTTATATTTTTAATTTCAAAAGTTAAGTAAGTTTGTAGAACAAATGTAACAAAAGCAATCAGAGTAATTTACACAGTTATTCGATGTATTTATAAAGTTACAAAACCAAGAAAATATCCATATAAGTCAAACATTTAAATAAGCTTACCCCGACGACAGAGAGGAATTGTGTAACTGAGTAACAAATTAAACGTCAACCATCACTTTCTACCTGAGGACATCTATCGTGACCTTGAATACAAGATATCGACTAATGAAATTTTAAAAGATTAAAATTTTATGCAAAATAGCAAGATTAACAACGACAACAAAGCTCATGCGGTTGATATTTTGTGAGGACAAAATTACATCCTACACTTCTAAACACACTCGTGCATAATGATTGACCTCTCTAGGAATGTCTCATTTACCACTTTTACATTACCTAATTAAGGCCGATTTATGTAACAATGAATACGAGTTATACTTTACTACTGCGCCGATATTAACAAGTTGAAGAGCCCGTTACAGATGCTTCGCGTAGACACGACGCCCGGGTTCCACCAAGACGTATTACCACATCGTCCCATGAGAGATCGGATAATTATTAAGATTGATTACATGACTCAAGGCTATACTTTAGTTGAATACAATATGAACAGGTTTCTGGCTCACCTTATAACTAAACCATAGGGAATTAACATCTATTCTTGCAATGTTAATTGTAAATTAATTCTGACAGCGTGGTAGTGAGCATAACAACATTAGAATGGATATCTTCGGTAATTATTTTCGCGTTATTGGTCTTGAATATTGGGATATGAAGACGGTAAATAATTTATGTAAAGTAGTGATTTTTGTTAGAATGGGTAAAGGGTCGTAGTTGAAATTTGAAAGTTTTGTTAAGTCATTTTTATCCCCAAATTAATAGTAAAGCAAAGAACCGTAAAAACATAACTTATCTGCCACAGCCTCACTGTTTCTTTTACAGTTATCGACCTACATGTATGATATTTTGCAATAACTCCAAATAGAGATCAGATCTCGGTTGATATGTATTTATTAATTTTGTCTAGTAGCAAAATATTACTTCTTTAATGCACCTGTTATTGCACGCTGAACATATATTTATCACATTTTCAGTTTCTTGTACTGGTCAATAAATTAAATTTTTATCATTATTAATTTACTAATTATGTTTATGACTTAGATGTGTTGCATTGATACGATTTGACTTAAAATTTTTCGCGGAAGAGTGGGAAAAGTCTGCGGAAGAGCGAATTAATTATGTTTACTGCTGTTCAAATTACAAATAATTTATCTAAATTCTACTTATAATCTGAAATTAATATTAGTGCCAAGATATACAACGTTTGTGTTGCTCGTACAGTTACAGTTAGTAATTATATGTAAATATTTATAGAGCTATCGTAATAAACTCCCTTAGCTTTTAATTAGCTTCCCTGCTCCATACTTTGGACACCGAATTATACAGTGGCAATTAACACCATAATTCTTACTGTCGGGCACACTTTATGTTCTTTATGCGCATAGAGAATGCACACCGGCGTCAACGGAGCCTTCGTAAAAACGCCTTAATAGATAATTAAAGTCAGGAGGGTGACAAAGCTCGTTCCAGACTTTGAATTAAGTAAATGCTTACACACTTCCACTGTGATAATTTATGTAATTTAACTAAGGAAAGTTTGCGTTATATGGCGTAACAAACACATGCAAAGGTCGAAACTTCTTCTCTTCCCGTAATTTAAAATTTTGCCATAATAAAGACAAATATTTCTTTCTTAGACTATTTTATTTATATAACGTAGAAGCCAATTACGTAACTCCTGTGGGATATATTAAAATTGTGATTGCTGTTGCTAACAATGAAGTTCTAGCGCTGTGTTGCCAGCGCCCGCTTTATTTTCAATCTGAGTTAATTGTGAGGAATATTAACAGACGTTCTTTCTTTTTGCGAAGTTTTTGTAAGGAAGTGGTTTCGAAATAATCGTATTCGCCTGACATAGGCGATGTTATCGGTTTATTAGAAATATAATAATAGTTTCAATCAAATTTCTTAAATTTGAATTAATTAAATAGTAATTTGTTTTTTAAATCAATATTTATTAGCCTTAATATACAAAAAATGTGTTTAGGTAAAATTACTCCTAGACGAAGCGCTTCTATATTGTGTACGAACCGAAAAAAATAAACATAAAGTTTCAAACGATAGCAGAAGCTAAGACTTAACACAATATACGCTTGTTACATATCTACTCTACCTCGATACCAAATTTTATGTAACTTAGAAGAATAGTTTTCAAACATAAGCGATTTGAGCAACTGAAGTATTTTTCAACAAGTACAAAAAAATCATAAGTTCTAAACAATTTATTTTCGCAGAACTAATGTTTAATTTAAATAACTTATCACGAAGTTCCTTACCTAAAAAAAAATTTCGGATCACTGTAATACAGTGGTCCAACAATTTTTTTTCACCCGTCTAAACACATTTGCAATTAATATTTAAGAAAAATTTACAATCATGCATTTAAAAGGTAAACTTATATTGTTGCATGGTGACCTTTTACTGTATACGCAATATCTTATAGAATAATTGGGTACTATTTGAACAGTGAATACTAAGTGTATTTACTATGTTGAAATTATTAATATTTTTTGCATCAATACCATTTATTTTCCGATCTATTGCATAATTAGTGATGAACAATTTTGAAATTTATATTAAATGCCGTATATCATAAATTTGGGGATAAAAATGAAAAAGTTATCTCAGAAATAATAAATTCTTAGTCATTTAGTAACAAATTGATAACAAATAATTGAACTAACAATATACTATATTAATTGTACTATTATCTATATAATGTGTGAAGTCTATCCTAAATAAAGTTAAGTCGCAAGAACGCTTTGCTTCAAAGCCCGGTTAAAGTAGGCTCTTCCACCTCTTTCATCCCCCCTCATCTTACCGCTTAAAGGGTTGAGAACAAGTTACAACTTTTCTAAGTCTGTTTTTTATGTTTTACGGTGCAAAGTTTGAAAAGTGATTTGCTTTTGGAAACTTATAAATCAATTAAACTTTAGGCAAAGTTGAAAGAAAGACGCGGGTTAAAGCGATTGGGAAGGCCTTAGCTCGATTTTGTGGTTTGCTATGTAGCCTTTATATTATTTTCGATTACAAAAAAACTTATTTTGGTAAAGGGAATCTTTTCCGTTGGAATACTACGGTGTTGGAAACTTCATGGATGTATATTTCTGTTTTTTTTTTAATCCAACTCCTTAACACCGTTTAAAAGCACTTTATGTAAAGATTTACTTTATCTGGTCCTGTATAGTGAAATGGACATATTGTGTTATTAATTTTCGTGCTTATATTTTTCAATTACCCCACATAAAAATACATATGTACAATAGGATCATCTGTAGGAAACATTTTTTTACAAAAGTAGATTTTGTAATTGATGTATTCTACATCAATTACAAAGTCGATGCAATTTTTTATAAACATAACCTTATCTTTATTTATATTTATAACAGGTTCTTTTGTTCAGAAATATATATAAAGATAAGGTTATGTTTATAAAAAATTGCATCAATTTTGTAAACGATGTAGAACTTCGTAACAAAAATTTGTTTCCCACAGATGATGCTATTATTATTTTTAAACAAATTGTTATTTTTGAAGTGTCAACAAAAAGGTCTGAAATGCTAGTCTGACGATCATAATATTATTACAAAGAACTATCGCAAACAATAATTATGGTCATCCATTAACTTTTCTTTGTATTTAATTAATTTTTTCCCAACCGAATGAATCTAACTGTAGTATTATTTCTAGTTTATTTAAATTCTTTATTTTAGTTACCACGACCTAGGTTTCGTTGTATGACATCTTCAGGTGGTGGTTCAATTTGTAAAGATTCTTTATTATATCTATATTTTTCGTTCGTAATATATCCACTAACTTTATTTTAATTAATAAATATTAAAATTGTCGTATTTAAACTAGCGTCTAACTTTACCAATTGTTTACATGACAAATATTGACGAATTTTCTGAAACAAAATATTATAGGAAATAATATATTTTGACCATAAAATTGTATATCGAAATATTAATAATGAATTAAAAATATTGTCAGCAAAAAAATTAATTGAACAATTTTTCCTTGTATTATTTCCATGTTTTTAATTTTATGGTTTTATTGTTATATTTCAGGAATATGTTATTCATTACGTTTAAAATGTTTACGTAAGTTAATTACAAATTCCTAAAATAAATTAAAGACATGTTGCGTTTTCCTAAGAAAATTTGAAAATGTTTTAGCTATTAGATCAGGTCACTAGTATGTTTTAAACGGTGTAATGTTCAGGATTATTTAAAATTATTGGAAGTTAACTTAATTTTAGTCTATAAAACAACAAAAATCATTTGTTACGATAGCAAAAATGGCGATTGTTTCATAAATAAACGTCTTTACTAATTTCGGAGTTTTTCGTCCAAACGTGAGCTCTTACGGAATTCGCCAGATATGTTTTTCGTCGTGATGCTATTTGTAGCGGGCTATATGAATCGAAATGCAATAAAATGGAAGATGTTTGTGCATAATATCACACAATGTAAGCTTTCGTCTCACATTATTAATACTAATATATTATTTTAGTTGGCATTATATCCGGTCCAAAGTTTATATTGTTTCAATAATATATATGACTTGTGATTGTATTTTAACAAGTAGTCAAAGAAATATAAGACATATATTTCATCCATGTTACGACGAGTACATCTTATAATAAGAATTTGGACCCTCCTTCTTTGTATTGGATATTATTATTCTGAAGAATATTTCCTCCTTTATGAAAATTACTATTTTGGTGCCTTCTAGGTAGTAAAGATTGCCTTAAAATCTATACACATAATGAAAGTGTAACTGAGTGAATTCTGTTCATTGAAAATATTTAAAAAAGTGACTAATTTAATGTAAAGACTGATAATAGAGTACAGAAAATCTTAAAGAAGTAAGATTTTTTGTCTGTATATTAATTTGAGCGAGGATCACTCAAAATCTACTGGACGGATTTTGATGAAATGGTATAATAGAAGTACATACACAGGAGTTGTCCCTGTGTATACTATTATCATATCAAATGCTATTATACTATTATCAAATTACATGAGAAAAAGATACAAAAGAAAAAAATCACTAATTACACGTGAACTGAGTAGTAGGCACAGCTAACAGATAAGTATAATGTTCTTTCTTTTAAGAACTATTAACAAGAGTAAACTTTTATGCGCTTTTGTTCTTATCGTCAGAATAGTAGGATTCTAGTATGTTTAATATTAACACAATTAATATTAACGAATGTATATATATATATATATATATATATATATATATACATATATATATATATATATATATATATATATATACATATATATATATATATATATATATATATATATACATATATATATATATATATACATATATATATATATATATATATATATATATATATATATATATATAAATCGACACTAGAAGTATCCATTTATTAACAAAAATGTTTAAATTGAAACAAATAATCACTACTTTCTTGTACATTGTGTATATTACAAAGATTTTGTAATATACTCAATGTACAAGAAAGTAGTGATTATTTGTTTCAATTTAAACATTTTTGGTTAATAAATGGATACTTCTAGTGTCGATTTATAGATATTTGAGTCTTTACCAACATCACCAGACATGTTAAATTTCAATTCACATAAAGATTCAAAAGTATTATATCGGTACGATTTAACATAAGAGTATGTTGTTAACAAAATCGATAAATATATTTGTTATTGAAAATTGTGTCCAAAAAAATAAGTTTCATCAATATCTTATAATATAGTTTTGTTTGATTATCAGGTATTCTCGGAATGTTTTTATGTATCTTTCAAGAAATTTGCTATGGTTTAATTTTTAAAAAGGAAATATTGGAAATATATATTTCGAAAGGAAATATTAATTTATATATAAGCAAATTTTGTCATTTTAAAGGAATAATGTACACATTAATATTTAAATACTAGCTTTTGCGTAAACTTAATATTTTAATCTGCCTTTTATTTTACATTTATAAATCTAACTTTAAGTTTAACAACGGAATTCTAATTGAAATGAATGCAATAAATAAATACGTAGAATATAAACGAATTAAACAAACTATTTCTAATTAATATTTCCTTCGTTGTCGTTAGCATTTATGCAAGTGTGTATTGTAGGAAGCAGCCGCAATGGTATTAAATAGAAAATAATAATATTTATTAAAAATACATTTTACACATGTGATGCATTTCTGACATGAATAATTTATTTTCAGATAAAAGAGAATAACAAAAAAAAATTGAGTTCAATAAGTTGCACATTAACTGCAACTTGTTGGTACTCTGATATTTCTGACGCCGCTTAAAATGCGTATTTATGAAAGAGATACTTAGTAGTAGAATTCATTAAAGTGGATGTAATTTATGACTAATGCATTCATGTGAACTTAAGGATTTTATTTAAATGTAAGGAAACTTCAAAATGAACGCTATTTAATAAAATATTTAATGCAAAGGAACGAAAGAAATTGAAGTATTCATGTGATGTCAAGGAAAGTGTAGGCAGCAGAAATTCTAGTTTCCTTGAGTGCCCTTAAAATGCCACGATTTACGGGGAATAAGTCGCCTGGACGTGCTGCATATTTTATTAGCTTTATATAGTAAAGAGAATAGAACTAAGAAACAGATTGCCTCGACTTCGGTAACAATTTTCGTAATATATAAAAACCCTTCTGATCTTCCAAATCAAATTTCTATGATTTTATGTTGAACATTGAATATGAGCGTTTTTGTGTAAAAATTATTAATAAAATTTTATAAAACTAAGCCAAAAACTGTTATGGAACATATTAATATGCATAGTACAATTTTAAATACACACACACACACATACGCGCGCGCCTCTATACACATATATATATATATATATATATATATATATATATATATACATATATATATATATATATATATATAAATATATATATATATATATATTTATAAAAGAGACATCGCATTGCTTTATTTTTCTTTTACAGTTAACTATAATGCAACCAGCAGTTCAGAAAATTTCGTAAGGTACACATCTTAAATACATCTTTATGTAGCACTCAGTATTATTTAATTCATAATTAATAATTTATTGTAATTATATGTATGTGTCAATATTTAGGCCGATGTTTTACTTTTAACTAAAAAAGTATCTGCATAAAAACTACCCTGTATGTTTTTTTTACTTTATTCGTACTCATAAGTTGTCTGTACGATACTTGTAGTTTCACGTTTTAATAAAATATTCCATTATATACATCTATTGAAATATCGTAGAATAAATTACGAGTAATTTTCTAGCGATATAATTAGTAGGCTTCACAAGAAATACTTTAAAATATAACCTTATATTCTCTTAACTTATGCGACCGTCTGTCTACATTTTCTATCACTTTTACGATCACCTACTGTTACTAATTACATGAATCGAATCCAGAGAGCTGAGTGAGTGTGTAGATGTGCATTGAACTTTGCAGATAGTGGTTAACAAAAGCAAAAGTTTTAGAAATATATATTATATCCTTATATGAATGATTTATTATATATGGGCTCATTAGGGAAAATATAATTAGACGAGTAATGGAAAAGTTTTCAACCCTATATAGTATTTCAATTTAACGATTCAAATAACGACAACCTTGATTTATACAAGGTTTACTAAGATTAACGGAAATAACCACGAGAAGAATGACACTTTTTTTAATAGTTTATTGTATATTGTTATCACTCGTTTAAAAAGAATAAACCATTAGAATACTAAAAATATATATATTATTTATTGAGTAAAAATTAAGGATTATTTGCCTAGACGTATATATTACCATAATGCGATAGACAAATCGATGGAGAGACAAGAAAAACTAATATTATTTTAGAAATTCGCTCTAAAAAGATATGCACTTGTTGTTATAAGTTTACTCTAAGTTTATATTTTTCATATCTAGTTTCTTAAATCAGACAGTAAATATTTTATAAAATTTTAAGAAAGGTCTCAAACATGCGGAAGATATTTCTTAGCATGATAATACTTTCTTTTTACCTCAAATGAAGAAGTATGACTAGTTGCCGAACTTATGTATATACGTTTCAATCTCCGCTAGCCACTGCCTACTGACAAATTAACCATGTTATTCAAAGACAAATTGAGTTCTATTTCTGATTAAATTTTCACTGTCTGTCGACAACCATATGTTATGTTTTAAGATATATGATCGTAGACCGGAACTGCTTGCGAGAAGCTTCCGCTTTAATCAATTATTCTACAAAAGCCTTTGTACGCTCGTAAGTTGGGCAGTTTATGAAGTTTGTGGCTGAATGATTGTCTATAAATATAAAAGATACAAGACTGATACTACAGTAGACAGCAGCATTTTAAAATAAAATAAACTCTACTCAATGTAACTAAACATACAAAATTACAACGGTATAAAACACGTTATAATATACGTTATAATGTTATTTACAAGTTATAATACATTATACATATATACAATTTCTTTTCAGTACGGTTAAAAATTAAAAATATAATTAAAAATTACGTAAAAATTATAAAATTACGTATTACTAAATTATTAGTTATATAAAAAAACACTAATACAGTAACTGGTATATAAAACATTTATAAACTGAACAACATGCTTTAATAGTTATAATTTATGCCTGAAAACTATTAAAGATCATTATCTTTATTAGTTTGCCAGTCTTTAATAGTTTGCTGGCTCATTAGCCAGCGCACGGACAAATTCGCATCTCTATTGAAGCGTTAAAGATTACTTTTTCAAATAGTACTTAAAACGCCTATTTCACTGGCCCAGGCACGTATGAATAAGCTCATATTAAGCAATCAACGACAAACACGTTACTCATTTATAATGAACCTTTATCAAATATAGCGCGCCCGTGGACTAAGGCCGGAGTTGAATACTTGAAGTTTGTTGCAGAGCTTTGTGCGCTGTGAGCTTTCGTAGGAAGCTTTATAAAAATGTGAATAGGAAAATTAATTTTCTGGCTGTCGTGGACGTTAGACACAATTAATTCACTTTTGACTTAACTAGGGTTTTAAAGGTTTTTCGTCACGGGTAAAAAGTCGTGTCGCTTACGCGTCACAGCTGAGGGGTTTTCGTTTTTAGAGCATTTTCTTTTGTAGGGTATATTGTCTTTGTTTCCATTGAGTTACGAACTCAATACGAATGACTTGTATAAAAATGTTAGATGCAAAGGGGGTTGAAAAGTTTTAAAGTAATTGAAAAACTTATTTTTCAAACTGCACAATAAATTGTTACTTCTGGTTCTAAGTTTTTACGTATTCATTATATTTATGGTTTTACTTGTCGAAATCAATATATTTTTTCTGGCTCTATAAAAACATATATGGCGTTTTATAAAAAATACTTGAGTTACGGAATATGGATGTTGCGTAGAAATATCATTTGTAAATAAATATACTCTCTAAATATTAGTTAAATTGACTTATGTTAATGGGTAATGACAAAAAAATACATAAGTAAATAAATTAAAGAAAGTTTCATTTAATTGTGAATAATGAATTTCTACAAAATTAACGCCAAATATATTAAAATAAAATACGAGTGTCAGATCTACTTAAGGATTCACGATCAAATATTTTTTATATTGACTCAGATCCCTAACTTGAACAATTTAGGGGAAAAATGATTTAATAAATCTTCATAATTTAACTTTTTTTTAAGTATCTCGAGATATAATGGACTTTAATCTTGAACCTCCCAGAGGTTCAAGATTAATATCCATTACCTTTTCTTTACAAATCGTCGTAACTAAAATCAATATTTTGAAAGGTCTCTCCGGGCCATTTCACTATACTTAAGTATCACACTAGACCCTTTACTCTAGGTACCATGTGTTTATAGACACATGTTTACACTACAAATGTCACATAAGGAGACGATGGTATTACCATGAATTCACTTACTATTGATTCCACGTGAGAATAAAATTTCCATGTAAGTCCTTTTTATCTACATAATAAAATAAAAATACACTTGGTTACTGGATAAAATATTTCAAATATTTAATTGACTACTGTTACATGAATTTCGCTAGGCTGAGGAACGCCACTGACTTTTTGCATAACCAGATGGTTTTTGCATGTATATGCCACGTGTTGCATAAAATACTGACTTAAAATATTCATAGGTGTATTACCCTAATATACATACAATCATTATTCCAAAAATACATTGCCTTATACCGAACGACAATTATTTATCAGCCAGCCGAGAATAGACAGCAGCGTGATCGCTCTAGATACCGAGATCGTCGACATTCGTGTACCTAAATATGACCTATAGGAAACGAACTGGCTTTTATTTTCAGCGTTTTTACTACAACAAATGGACGATATCGAAAACAATCGAGAGTAATAAATACTGCCAATACGCGGTGCCAAATAAATCTTTCCACAGTACGTCGTCTCTTGTGGCGCCTACTTTCATTCGGACCGGATTATTTCACTCGAGTAGATACATGGTATCGATATATTCATTTAGAAATATGAAGCTACTAACGACTCAAAATATTTCAGTAATCACTTAATGTTATTTGGTTCAAGCCTTTATAATTTTATTTTGGTTAACATTAAATAGGTTCTCGTCTGAAACATATAGCGATTGAAATTGATTCAATCCAAATCTTCCAATTTTAAATGGCAAAATATTTTTTCTACAAGAAATAGTCTAATATTTAAGAATCAAGAAGAGATGTAAAATATAACGGTCCTGTTTCCGTTATAAAGCAACATAATGAATAAGGATATAAAACTCCATTATATATACACACACACACACACAAATGAATGTATGTGTGTGACATATACATATATATAACCCTAGAAACGAGGAAAATTACGGTCAGATATTTGATATACAATTAGAACGACATAAAAAATAAAATGGCGAATTTTCTTTCGCAATAAAAAAGTAATAGTCATTTCGAGTAGTTTCTCATCGAACATACATAATTATTACAATTTATATATATTTTTGCATATTGACATATATTGAATATTATTGGCAAAATATTTGTCTTAAATACCTATTAAATTAGCATTCAAGAAAATGTTCTATCGCCTATTAGATTATTTATTTCTTACTGTATTTGAAAACCACGTTTATTTAAAGGCATTCGTTTATGTTTCACATAAATCCTTTCCTTTTAAAAAATAATCAAAATATATTTTATTCGTAAAATATTTAACGAATTTATAAAATAAAACAAACAAATCGATATTTTTGTTTACTAGTGCTGGATGGCGGATTTTTTATTTATTTCACCACGGATCTCCAAAACATAATTTACAGTTCCATCCAATGTTTTAAATATAAATGAATTAATTTCAACTTTTCTGTGTTTTATAGTTACACATTCTCTATACTTAATGTTTTACGGTCATGTTACCACGTTTTTACTATAAATAGTTTCCATTTTCAGTAAGCACACTCGTGCGTTACGAATAAGGTAGGGGTATCTGTTGTATGTAACACATACGTACAACTTCGATTCTAATTAACATAACAATCATGTTAGGCTTGTACATTATTGCGGTCACAGTTATCATTATTAAACTATACCCTACTATACATCTACCGTGTAGAATGTCGGTGAGTTATATCAAGATCATATAAATCGTTATTGTATATTTGACTCTGGAAATAAACATGCCATTTGTTAGGCGTAACTAAATTTATTATCAGCAGCATAAATGGATTTAGTGTTTGTCAGGATAAACTATTTATGAAAAGTAATACGAAGACTAGTGACGTTATTTTGTGTAATTTAGATTTTATTTAAATTTTAAATAAATTAGCAACGCGTCCTCTAAATTATGTCAAAAAGGTAGAAATTTCCATGCATAGTGTTTTATCAAAATGCAAAAAAAAAGAACGACCGAAGAAGACATTTAACATATAACATGGCACATTCGTTCATCTTTGTTCACCTAACAACAAAAATGTTGATTCGATGATAAGCAATGATGAGTTATGTATTTTCATCATAGTGTCTAAACAAATAAATACCACAGAAATAGAAGGAATTACCATTTATTCGGTTTTAGTTGGGAGTCTTTTAAAAATATAGTAATTTTATAACGCAAATACAGAAACTTTTTAGGTAAGATGAACAAAAATCTTCACTACAGCACAGATCATTCATTTACCAATGGGGCATTTCACGCCAAGCGGACAACGAAAAAAAAGTCAGGTCGTGAAATTTGTTCATATTCTGTTTGATTATACTTCTAGTGAACATGGATGTGCACACCCATTTTTTTTTCGTGTAGTGCTTTATTGTCAAGTTACGAGCTTTTGAAAATTAACAATGTATGAGTAATGCATTTTTTGGATGCTTATTTTTTTAATCAAACAATTTGTGACAAAACTTTATAACATTGTTTCTTGAAGTTAAAAGTATGCAGTTTTTAATTTTTCCATAGAATTCGAAATTCGAATATTTTTTACTCGTCGTAAACTGGAAGTGAAGATTCAAATCGATATTCGAGTAACTTCAACATATTTTTTTTTCAATATTTTTTATTAGAATTATAGCGTTATAAATACTAATACTCCAATAAAAAAATTAAAACGTGATCTCTAATAGTTTAGGATACAGAGCATGTAAAGTACATACACATCGCACCCGGTTTCTAAGAAGTTCGGGGTTATTTGTTAATACTTCGCTATTTACACTTCATTCGGTTATGTTAACATGCAAAATAAATCAAAATCAACTGAATTAAATTTTTAAGAGTAAAATATATGTAATTGATAACATAAATATTTCTCATTAACGAATTCATACAAAACAATGACAATGTTGTGATATACGACCAGTAACGCCATCTCGTAGTAAGTGATCAAAGTTATTACTAACCCAGAATAATATCATCGTTAGTTGCTAGAAAGGGACAGCTATATGACGCGTAACTGTCCCGCTCGTAGTTCGAATTAACTGTCATTGTTAGTTGAAGCTTTGACCGCTCATCGGCTAGACGCGTTCCTATTTTCTATTTGATTTAAAATGGATTCTTACGGTGATCGGTGTTTTAATCCAATTCTCATGGCTCGTCATAAGAAGCGTGTGAAAGTTAGAAAAATATCTAACGCATTAAGTGTAAAGTGGACAATTTCGCCCAATGTTTATGTATGTGAATCGTGCAGGAAACGACTGTTATGTGAATCACCACCTGAAGAAAACATTGTTCAGTCACAATCTAGTCAGGCATCAAGTGATTATTCACAACCAAACCAAGACGAAAGCTTTATTCCTGAAGATCAATAACAACACATCGCAACACAGACAGATATGTTAACAGAAAACAAAGAAATTTTGAACCAGCTCAAAGAAAAGTTTAATAATCCCTCCTCTTCTACTTCCGTTAAGGCCATGATACTCACTATTGCACCGAAGTCCGGGAGTGAGTTTCTATATTAAAATACATCACAGACGGAGCTCCTCAACATTTCAAGAATAGATTCAATTTCGTAAATTTATTTTATTATAGACAAGATTTTAACATAATCGCAGAATTACACGTTCATGCTACGTCGCATGGAAAAGGACCATGTGATGGTATTGGGGGAAACCTTAAACGTCTGGCAACCTGCTCCAGTTTACAGTCTACGAATAATGCGATAACTATACCTTTCAGATTGTATGAGTGGGCAAAATCATCGTTGACTGAAACGTCTATATACTACTGTTCAGAGGAAAGTATTCAAGAAGAACGAGATTTTCTACAAGTTCGTTTTGCTTCTGCCATTACTGTTCCTGGAACAAAGAAACTTCATGCTTTTTTCCAACCACCGAAGATCTATTGGTTAAAAGAACCAGTCAAAGTGCAACTGGGAAAATTGTAAAAATTACAAAATAAAACTATATACTATAATACTCTCTCAATAAAAACGTACCTGTCCTACAAAATTGACTAAATAGTTTGATTTCAATCACCTACATATATACACCTAGGTCCAAACAGTGCTATTTTCCGTTTAACCAACATACAAAATAGCTGTTCAGATTTAGGTGTGCGAATATTAGTATTTTATTCATATAATTACTGCTTTAATTCGACAGTGGCTCATTTCAAGCAGCGATATGTGTTTCACTCACTTCGAGGCGGATATACCTTACATGCTCTGTATCCTAAACTATTAGAGATCAAGTTTTAATTTTTTTATTTTAGTATTAGTATTTATTATATACTATTAGTAGTTATTATAATTTTAATAAAAAATATTGAAAAAAAAATATGTCGAAGTTACTCGAATATAGATTTGAATCTTCACTTCCGGTTTACGACGAGTAAAAAAAATTCGAATTTCGAATTTTATGAAAAAATTAAAAACTGCACACTTTTAACTTCAAGAAACAATGTTTATAAAGTTTTGTCACAAATTGTTTTATTAAGAAAATAAGGATCCAAAAAATGCATTCCTCATACATTGTTAATTTTCAAAAGCTCGTAACTCGACAATAAAGAACCACACGAAAAAAAAATGGGTGTGCACACCCATGTTCACTAGAAGTATAATCAAACAGAATATGAACAAATTTCACGACCTGACTTTTTTTCGTTGTCCGCTTGGCGTGACGGCTTAAAAACTTAATTTTCCATTGGGGGCATCCCAATGGAAAGTTAAGTTTAACAACAGAGTAAGTCACAAAAAATATAAACCTGGGTTAAAGTTATATTTTTCTCCCTGAAGAAAATCAGTAGGAAATAAAAAAGGAAATTATTTATATCGTCTCATGAACTCGCAAGGCGAACGATTTTTAAAAATATTCAAATAAATGCATCTAAAACTGTATTGGTTTTTTTTGAGATTATTGAGCTGGTTTAAACACGTTTTTTCTTATAAACCTTGTAAAATGTCACTTGTGTACTGTAAATAATTCCAGGTCTAGTGGGGCTAACATTTTACTATGAATAGATATGTACGCTGCTGCATACGGAGAATATATTCAGTCAGTGTTTTCAACTGATATAGATTTTCTTTGAATCCCTATAAACGCGTGTAAATATTTTTGGCAATTTCGGTTAAACACTACGCATAAAACGAGATTAACAAGATTACGCGGTTTGAGACTCATTTTATATTCACACGTCGAAGATAGCAAAGTTCCATTTGTCTAAATTAGCTCGAGAACTCTTTATAATAATATAATCTATACATATTATATGAAGTTGGTCGTGCATATGTCTGTGTTCCACTCTGCAGCCAACACTACATATCGCAGACAAATAGCATTTGTGCGTGGTAGTAGCCTCAACCCTCCCATCGTGCGCTATGACGGTTGCGTGTCGTTAACTATAAGAGTGTGGATGATATCTGTGTTGAAAGTAGTCGACCTCGAATATATGTGACTTACAATATGAAAGTTTCAGTTTTTTCTAAAATGTTCTAGAAATTTGAATAAATTTCTACAATGTTCTGGAATATAGTCAAATTCTTTCACATATTCATCGTCGTCATCTTATTACTCATCCTCAAAAAATCCTCATTTCTTTTATCATTAATAGTACATTATAATTTTAAGGATATATTTGAATAATATTAATTAATATATATATAGATATATATATATATATATATATATATATATATATATATATATATATATATATGCCTGTACCGGTGCAATCTCTTTAGGTATAGTGCCAGTTATCAGTTTGGCAACGTCTTTTCAAATATCATAATGATAGATGAATTGGCAGTTAACTGTTGGGAAGAACATAGAACAAAACGTAAATATTGGCGCAGTTGACTCGTTCAGGGGAGTCATCCAGATAATTCGGTTTTCAACCCGGAGTATCCATTTCAGATGCGATATCTGCCGCTTTGTTCTGACTAGAAGTATGCCCAGAACAATATGACTTCGGTATTTTATTGATTATTTCCAACGTATTTGATAATGCTATTTTGTCCGCGCTTCAGTCCCGAGGCGTGTTAGCGGACCTCCGTCGGATAATATGGAATTACTTTTGCGATCAAGTGGTCTGTTTACAGAACGGTGATACTGAAAACGTTGGCCAGAAACTATCTGTAGAGCTCAATCCTCTCGCGATATCCCTTCAGGGATGTGATACCATTGCCTATGCAAATTACACTTTTCTGACGGTCGGATAAGTGAGGAGAAAAGTATTAGAAATTCGGGCGATAGACTTTCTGGCCAAGATGCTTGCTTGGCCACAAAGGATAATTTTAGCTTTACCCCCAAAAGTCTGAAACTGTTCTCTTTAAAAGCAAACTGACGAAGAAGGCTACTGTGGATGTCATGGGCGGATCTAGAAACGGTTTGCGAGATAGAGTCATGTACTTGGGCCCAGTCCTCGACTATAAACGAAGATTTTTGTTCCAGGCACTCTACATTGGGGAGAGGGCGACATTTGTTTTTCACTTCATGACCTAGTTTGCTGGAGCTCGTTGAGCCGATATATACCTTGTTGTATTGACCTTTATGCTATCGGTGTGGGCTTCGTTGTGCATCGGGGTCCAGTTGGTAAAAGGGTCGCTCTTAGATCATAGTGTATTCCGCTCATAGCCCTAACCAAGGCATAATTAACCTGTTTAACGGATTTACTGTCAGTTTTGGTGGGTTTCCTACCTATCGACCTAGTGATCGTGGAAGGAATCACTAAATTTGAATTGGCTTGAAGCAGGAGTTTTGCTATGGGTTCGGTGGGCTTTGAATTTTATTAGGTTTATCCCCTTAGTTGCTTTCGAAGGGTTGATCCCCTTATCTCCAAAAAGATACGTACTTTTGAGATTGTATGTACTCATTAGCTGACTAGATGGACTTTCCTAATTCCATAGGCAATATTGCTATAAAATTTTCCCCCGTGTTCAGGTAATAAAAATCTGGCTCAAATCTGACATGTCACAAATCCTAACGGGACATGACGCTTTCCGTTTAAGTTTGCATAGATTTGGCCTCAGAGAGAGCCCAGCTTGTACCAAGTATTTTGATACGCGGGGCACGAAACAAGTTTTATTTAACTGTAATGAGCATAGCGATATACGTAGAGTTTTGATACAGAATATGCGTCAATGTAGTAAAGTTGATTCATGCAATTCTTTAGGACGTGGTGTTTTCAATTGCGGTGACTTGGTTGAGAACAGACCTTTAAATCATTCAGAGCCTTCGAAAATTGCGTCATTGAAAATATGGAAAGCCTGAATGGTTCATTGAAAAGGAACATTCCCTAAACTAGTCGGATGAAAGCGTTAGAAAGGACACTATTGGGGGACTTTTGAAGGCCCCAATTTTTGTATGAAGGACAGGAGGCGGGTCCCTGGAGGAATCCTAAGGCTACGCGTCTTTATACAATCCGATACAATTTAGTTCCCTATTAAATCGTAATATGGTGCCGTGCGGTTTCCGTGTAAAGTTATAGAATATGCATTTACGTAAATTTTTTTAGGTTTATTATTGTGAATGTTCATTTTCGTCGTGTCAGGTTGAAAATTCTAGAAAAAAATGTTCGTTTCTCCGTAGATTTACGTGCGATTTTTAAATTAAATTTATTGATAAAATTACATGATTATGAACGGTAAACCAAAAGGAAAATTTGGAACTACATATTCTTAATAAAAATGTTATTTTCACATGCAATATGTATTATTTGTCATCAGCACAACAAAATGATGTACTGGTGAATTAATATTCATAAAGAGCAACCTATTTACTTAAACTCTCATCAGCAACCTATTTACTTAAACGTCCACCCGTAATGATTTCAATAACAAAACCGAATTGGAATATGCCTTTATTATGAAAAATCGTCAAAAATCAATTTGTTAACTTCTCTTAACATCTTTTGGACAAATTAGTATTGGTATTTGTTTATTGTTATATTAATATATATGCTTATGCGGATTTGTTTTTGGCCTTGGCTGTTGAAAATGATGAATTCTCCGGAAAATAAAACATGAAGCATATAATTGACAAGATATGATTGGTGAGAAATTTGATATAATAATGAAATAAATAAAATTGTACATAATTTTAACATATATATATATATATATATATATATATATATATATATATATATATATATATATATATATATATATATATGTGTGTATGTGCGTGCGTTTCTTAGCAGCTTGCCCTACCCAAAAACATTGCACGCCAGTGTTGTCTCGATCATTCAGTAAGCATTTGAAAAAAACACTTTCTGCGTTAGACACTGCTACTTAGGTAATGAGAAATTTCCCGCGATGAATTGATTTTTTTCCAAATCAACTTACTCAGTGCGAAGAAAGTCGCCAATTTTAAAAATCTTTTCGCTTTCATTTTTTTTTAAACAAAATACTGTAGCTAGTTTAAATTTAAAATTTATCGCACAAGATCAGATATAAAAAAGAATCACAAAAATATAAGTACAGTTGTTTTACTGGCTTCGCACCTTAAGTTATTTTATTAAGAGGTCTTAAAAATAATCAATGAGTGTTTTTCAACATTGACTTTTGTAACTAAGACAAGAATGGTTTTATCAATGGCGCATTTAATCCTACTAGTTTCCTTTGTAAGGCTGTTCACCTTGCTTCAGTAAAGAATTATCATATGATGTCAAGATACAATACTAATTAAGTGAAGCATTTTTCATTCATTATAATCCTTAAATATGGTTTACTTTTCCATAAACTTGTTTACTTTTAATCATATTCCATTCATTTAATTGTAACGATTTATCATTTAAAATTTTAATTGAAAGTGATAAGACGCACTTCTGATCATAAATTGGAACCCCCGGAGAAAATTTTAAGTAAATTTAATTGTAATATTCAAATGAGACCACTAAAAATACTTCAGCATGAAGTTACCTACATTTTGCTTCAACATCGCCAGCTTCACTTCAGCTCTCACGTATCGCGATTGTCATTAAAGCGCTTCCAAATCCCTGAAGTTAGTGAAAAGTGTGCCGGATGTGTTTAAAAGTAAAGCTCAGCACAAGATTTGAACATCTACACTTTAGGATTTCTCGAATTTACATTTGTAATGTGTGAGCGCTTCGACGGTGAATAATGAAGTTACATCGCTGCATAAACCGAAGAAGGTACCTTCTTCGGTTTATGCACTAAAACGTATATTTTGATTAGTTTTCACGTGAATGTGTAAAAATATGTTACAAATATCGACAAAAATAAACCAAGATAAACTCAATTAAATTATATAAGGAAATTAAAAAGTAAAGACATAATCCTTATTATAAATGTTTGAAGATTAGAAAAATTCACGAATGCAAATCCAGCATGCAATTCTCCGGTTGTTTCTGTTTGCTTCTTTCTCTAAATGCCCCTGGCAATTTTATTCAAAAGATTGAATTTATTTGCAAGTAAGTTATTTGTAGATTATATTTATTAAATTAAACTAATTACTGGTACCTAATGATTTATTAAATAATATACTTACATTCATAAATGGTTGCAATTCTAATATGTTCAGAATTTAGTTCAAATAAGAAATCTACAGCTAATGTATAATTTCAGAGTTACAAAAATAATACAATATATGGAATATTCTTTAATCTGTGAATTTAAAAAAAATCGACTGGAAATATTTTAATTTCACTGAAAGGCTACTATCGCTTTTAAAAAATCTCATTATCGTGTTCGCGCCATGCCCCCTATCTCAAGTCATATCTAAACATCAACCGGCACGTATCCTAAGGATCGACTCCCTCCTGTGGGCGCATTTCCTGCGAGCAATGAAATGAGGAAATCAGGAAGGGAAAATGCTTGCAATAGCCTTCTTCGAGTCGGTGACGTCGCATCGATCGTACGTTTTATTGTGAAGGCTGGAGAAGTGTGATCAGCCTTTACGTCGACGCTTCGAGAACCTCATACCCTGAATTGTATTTTCTTCCTTTTTTCATTCTTGTACAGCGGTGAATCTAACGAAAAAATAACTTAGAGAAATAACTTGCTTGACTGAACGATTTTTATAAGATTTGTACTTGTAATGATAAGAAGCGAAATAGAGTTTTGCCTGCATTCTAAATTTTAATGTTTTAAATAGTTATGCTAAATGTATTAACTTACTGTAAACATATAAATGTACAGCTTAATATAACGATAGTAACTTAATATAACGCACTTTGGATTCTACTGAATTGCCATATAACTATTATTATAACAGAAGAAGGCAGCAAACGGTCATGTATATATATATATATATATATATATATATATATATATATATATATATATATATATATAAATTATTCAAATATTGTTATATGGTGCTGACACATGTCCATAAAAGTCCGTGGCAGCTGAAGAATTCTAGCACTACGACAGTTGGACTTGTTATGGCGATTCGTCTTCTGTATTTATTAGAATTAAATGTAGCAAAAAATGTTTTAAAAATTTGTATTAATTTATTTGAAATGTACTAGCAAACTCAATCGTCCCGCTGCATTCTTTCCAAGTATTTAAGAGTTTATTTATGGTTTAAATATTAATGGAATTTGGATTGTCTGAAATAATTTAATTTCAAAGTACCCACATCAAAACCTATTTTACCTCCAATTTCTTAAAGATTTTTACTGTCTTATTTGGAAATAAGAGATTTTTACTGTCTTGATTGGGTCATAATATTTCATAAACTAAAAATGAATTGTTGTATCTAAATTGTACCTAACCTTTATTTTGAAAGACCTTTCTAAATAAATCCCATATGTCATACTAAACCCACTAAGAGGTACGCTAAAATGGTTATTTATATTAATATGGGGGTAGGTTTATGATTCCCTAGTCCGTATTTGACTACAACAGTCCAAAAATAATGGATTTGCGTAATGTAAATAACAACAAAAATAACGTGTAAGTACGAGTAGAAATCGCACTTCAAGGGTTCATACACATTTAGATTTATTTTAAAAAAGTTTAAACAATTAAAGATTTGTAGTACTTCTGTTAGACTATAATAAGTATTAATATTATTTTCCACTGGTATATATATATATATATATATATATATATATATATATATATATTTATAAATGCATATATTTATATTACTTAGTGAAAGTAACCTAATCACCTATACACCCTTAATTATTAATGCAAGCTACTTTTATATATTTTTTTAGTTTTTCGGGTTCGGTAGCCAAACTAGGAACATTTATAATTTCACCATGTCCCTCTATCTATCTCTCCATCTGTATTGCACAGCCGTTTTACTCGCAGACTATAAATACAGGATACAGGAATACAGCTTTTTCAATACAGGAATCCATTTATGAAAAGTTAACCTTTAAAATTTTATTTTTTTTAAGAATTACGTGCCGCCACGTGAATAAATGAAAAGTATTCACAACAGTAGAACACATATATATATATATATATATAAATATATATATATATATATATATATATATATATATATATATATATATATATATATATAAAGAAAAGTAAAAGGAAATTTATCAATGCACTGTAGGTTCATCTACTTTACGAGAGTAATAGTCGACCAACTTATGACATGTTTATAGACGAGTTAATAAAAAGTTCATAAGAACCCTATGTAATATATATCTTATTGAGTCAACTGCAAAAATAGCTTTGTGTTTTAAAATGGATATTTTTATATTTGTGAGAAATATACTAGACAACATACTTATATCTTTATATAATAAGAAATAATATTATTTAAGCATGCACCATATTTTTACGCCGGTGAAAGATATGTAGGAAATATATTTAAAGTATGAAAACTTTATATTTGTAAATAGTTTAATAGAAATACTATGTACCTTTATGTTTTTATATAAGTGTTTAAATGTGCACGAAACACGTGTACCTTGTAATCGTACTTAACAAGTTTTTTACAAACGTATTAAACATGGAGACTCGTATCTTGGGGAGAATACGTAATGACAGAAAATGTTGCTGTACGCTTTCACTCATTTTAAAGTAGCTCTTCGTTCAATAAATTCCCGCCATTCATAATAGTGAGAACAAAGTTCCTCTCTGATTCTCCGGTTGATGTACGAAAAAATGTTAAAAATGTTGAAACTTGTTTTTAATTTCATGTAATTCAATTAACTTCCTAGCAAAATTTTGTACAAATCGATCTTAAACTGAAATAGCTATAATGCGGTATATGGTTTGACAGACCGATAGAAGGAATAGATGAAGTGTTCCATTTTAATCATTCGACTGCAAAACCTTTAAGTATCATATTGTAGTAAGTTATGAATCGACAGACAAATATGGCGAAATATTAGGAACTCCATTCTTTTGTTATTTTCTTGCGAAACCCTAAAGAGATAGTCTTTTTGACTAAATTATAAAATTCTAATTTACAAAATCAACATTTTCTATATTTTTAATTTAGGCCAACTTCTGTGAAAAATGATAAAAGTCAATCTAATTTCCCACGGACTTACAATTCGCAGTTAAAATTTATTACTTGCTTATTCGCTAGGACATATTACGGGCTTGCAGGAAAGAAATGGCTTATTAAAAAAACAGATTTTTGATGTCCTAATTCTTCTTACATAAAACTGAATCTGGTTCTCAGGCTTTAGTAGGATATTCTATGCTTTCGTCAAATAAACATTTTGCTATTAAGTGTAGAATATATAATTGAATTATTCTTGAGTCTACACAAGTTACTTTCCAATTAGAAGTTCGGTTCGCGCATTCAACGGTTCAGTATTCGAAAAAGAAAAAAGAAATCTAACCAAATACAAGTCGAACTTACACAATCAATATTCAGTGCCATAAATTATTTTGAAATACGTAAGTTTTATTCTAAAAAAAACATAAGTGTCAAAGTAAATATGAAATCCCTAACGTTTGCATACAACATGTGCGCAACTTTCGGATCTGCAGTGTCTTAATAACCAGTATTATGTTAATGTAATTTGTGTGACAACAAAATAACAAAAATATATACAAGTATATCATTTTAATATGATAAATGAAATGCAGGTCTCTGTAAGAAAATCGCAATACATTTTTACTCACTTTCTAAATCTTTTTAAATAAAATTGAAGGTACAAAAAAGGAACAAATGTCGGGGCTAAACCTAAAGCGAATTATATTATTCCCTGTTAAGCCTATTCTAAAACACTGAAATTTTATATTTGTAGCATATGTAAAAATTAGGTGGTATTTTAATTATGTTATTACAATTTGAAATGCCGATTACAACAATACACAATTAGTAAATTTGTAAATATTTTAATATTAACTATAAATAAATTGGAAATATTTATAACTGTATTTTTATCAATTATTCAAATATCCGGATCTCATTTTTTTTTAAATTATAATGTACATTACTTATTTTGATTATGTTCTATAAAATCATTATCCTCAACGGCCTGCCCCGGTCCGCTGCTACTCAACTCCTAAACCTCTCCAGTATTAGAGGTAATGCTATAATCACCATGTTTGGAAAATAATGCGTAGCTTTTAGCACTAGTAGTGAAGCTGCCCTTCACTATTCTATAGCATTTAGCTACGCAATTACAAGCTGTCGATATACGCGATGCGGCACGCCAGCTAGTCCATAAGCCTTGGGATCAAAGCAGTATTCCACAGTCTGACTCACGTATGATAATTTAAAAAAAAGAATGTGATAACAAAGGAGGACAAAATAGTATATAAAAGTGGAGAATTATTATGGAAACTCCCATATTATTTTAATCAATTTATCCAATGAAAGGAAAGCATGAAAGAAATTTCACCCCTCTATATATTTTTACATTATTAACAAACAACGTTATGAATTTTTTTTTAATACTTTACCACACACTAAGTTAGATTTCCTTATGAAGCACATACTTGCAAAATGTCATTACATGTAGGCTTAAAAGTGTAAAAACTGTGAGATTGTGACTGACGAATGGAGGACGGATATGACCTGATCCATATTTAAATACGGAACCCTAAAAGTACTAAATAATTTTTTGGAAAAACAATTTTTATTATAATCAGCAGATTATTTTTAGTTGCAGAATGATGGTGGATCAGTTTTGTTACCTCATCTTGATGGATCTCCCACGGGGCCTCACAATAAATAGTCTGAAAATATTTTAAATTAGAATATTTAATAATTTATAATTTCCGTATCATTTTATAATTTCATTATCACTTTTTTCATTATTTTTTTCGTATTACCCTGATGGTACATAAAGATAACACAAAAAAAACCTATAATTAAACAGTTTCAAAAATAATAGTAAAGCATGATTTCACATAAAAAACTAGTGTCATGTATATTTTGTTTACATACTTTTGTTATTGTCATAACAAAGTAGGATTTTAGTGACTAGTTCATTGAAACATACGATACAAAAAAAATGGTTCATCCTCGTGTAGTATTTCTTTAAATTATTTTTGTAATAAACATTAATAAAAGTAATTTAAGGCAGAATATTTCTCGCTAAATTTTATTCGTTTAAGAGACCGAACTTTCTATTTTCTCATTACTTAAGTAAATAAACTTTATTTTATTATATTCTATCTATATATTTTTAAGCCTTAATCTGTCATCTACACAGATAAAGTCAAGAGAATTTTGCTGTCCATAAATAAATAACATTGAAGAAAACCTCTTTAGTCCAAAACTTTATTTAAATAAAAGGCAATTAAACCGAATTACTTTATGTCGATCTCACCGCTTCGTGTTATAATAAATTGAGTTATGTGAAAAACGTATTAAATTTATTAACTGCATGTTTAGTTATTAATACATTAATTTACATTATCAAGTAGTCATGATTCGATAATATTATTATTATCTCGGCTACAACACACGGCGGAATATAATATTTTTCGGCATAAATTCATTACGACGATAAATTTTAAGATGGCGCGCTGGCTTACAAAGGTGTCTGCGAAAACTTCTGTGATTGCTTTACTTCTAATCGCCAGCTTTCATTATAGAGAAGTCGACCTTTTCATTGGAATGCAAATCATTTTTCGCCCAACTCGTAGGACTTAATTAACACAAAACATCGAAATTACTTTTCTTTAATTTCAATTGTACAAAGTTTCTTATAGCATCAAAATCATGGTTCTTTATAAAAATAACAAATGACCTTATTGTCTTGTTTAAATAAATTATTTTGCAAAGTTTGTTTTTATTGTCTTTCTAATAGGATTGGTTACTTCGAACGAAATATTCTGGTAATTATTCACATTTTATTTGTTTCCAAGCTGAAAGGTAAACATTCTATTTACAAGGTGTTAATCTTCGTTGTAACTTTCTATAGCTACCTTTAGAGGGTTTAATTATTAAGTTACTTTATATAACACCGTACTTCGTATCAATTGTTATTGTGTTCGGTTTTCAATTATCTTTACAAGACATGGATTGGCAATTTAGGAGTGTCGTATAATAATTAAAATGGAAAATGTTATGGAAAAAGAGACGGATAAAATTATTGAAGTAAAAAAAATATATCTCGAGCAAAAACGCAAAAACGAAATTGATGGAAAGAGAAACAAGAATTAGATTTCTTTTAGCTATTTATTTACCGTAAATATTACACATCGCAAAAAGAAAACAATCAAAGAAGTCGAGAACGCCACTGTTGTTTTTGAGTAATTTTATTATGAATTTAAAAACTTCAGGAATTCGTGAAGTGTAATATTTTGTTAAATCTATTATGTTTGTGTTTCATATTTTTCGATAGTGTCAACCATTTTATTAAGATTATGATAAAAAAAGTAGAAATGATCTGACCTTAAAAATAAGTTCCCTCTTTGTAACGATCTTGCATCCTTAACATTTGCTTATGGGACAAACCCTTAATAATCATTTGTAAATTTTATGATATTTTATTCAAATTCGAAAATAATTTGTATTTCGATTTTCACATTATCAATTATTTATAGACGAATATTTTATTCTTAAGCTACTTCTAAACTAAAACACAAAAGTATAGCTAATAAGAATACAATAGATTCATTTAGGCGTGGAAAATATTAGTAAGGAGAGTATTTTTGTTTAATTATATCCCACTATTGTTTAATTCATTTACATTCCTATTACTTTGGTCTCAACGTGACTAACTTAACCTTTTTTGAATGAATAAAGTCTCGTTATTGGAAGAATATTAAACATCCATTACTAGTTTATTTCACATCAGCTGCGAAAACGTTTCACATTTCAAGAATGTTGTCTATGACTGACTATCGTGATGTATACCCTCTAATAAATATTCAAGTCAGCTGTTGTCTGATAAGATAAATTATACGGCACTGGCATCACTCATATAGCATCTATAAAAAGACTGAATACGCAAGGTATTCGACGAATTCGTTGAAAATCTACGGCGAGAACGAGATAAGCTTTCTATTCTTATGCTTCTCCGTTAATCTCCCTTAAGTAACTATACTCCCATTGAATAAGCAGCAAAAGCGTTAAATGATACAAAAGGTGTTAAAGTTTGCTTTATATGATTAGTTAAGTTTATTAAATATATATAGTATAAATTAAATAATTCCATATGATTGTTGCTTCTATGCTGACTATGGGGTATTATCTCCTTAATAGTAAAATAAACTCGTTTTGTATAATAAATATTTCGATGCTTAAAACTTTATCAACAAATATGAAACCGATACTCTATGCGAAGACTTTATCTACTAGTTATAATCACGAGGTAATTGCCCAAAAATACTCGGGATACCTTGTACAGAATTACACTTTACTGTTACTCAGCAGTAAAACGGAGTATATCTCTAATTTACGATTCGAATTTAACGACCCTTCGGTGGCGGCAAACTGTTGAATCACGTTACACTATAGCATGTGTACGTAAATAAATAAATGCCGATATTTTTTTAAACATAAACAATTATCAAAGAAAGTTCAAAGACGGTCAAAATTTAATTAAATAAAAAAATATCGGTTCAAGGGCACTTTAACCTTATATTGAAGGCTGCTTATAAGTGTTATAGTTTTTTGATTAATACTCATCATTAAGATGTGAAGTTGGTCTGAAATTTTAAGAATGGGAAAACTTCATATGTACAATATGTTCAAAGTTCTCGTAGGTATAAGTCACAAAATGTTTTAAATTTGCATCCATCTAAATAACCCTGTAAATGAGTTCTTGATATTCATCAAATATCTATTGTTATTAATACAAGTGCCCACTTGTTCACTGTTAGTTTGTTTGTTAATATAAAATAATATTTAAATCGAAAAACATCATGCTGACGGCATTACGACGACTAGCCATCCTCTAAGTTATTTTCTACAAAGGCGTGGCTTCCCTGATATGTCAATGTGACATATAGATAACAGATGAGAGAAGTAAGGCGATGTACTCGTAGTTGCATCTGTAAAAAATTTATTAATAATTTATAGGGCATATATGCCTTCTATCAATTATAAAAAATAACTGTATTTTGAAACGCATATTTAGGATGTCTGTGAATATTATATTAGTTAATATACTTACATGGTGAGAAATAATATTATTTAAACATACACCATGCCTTTACGCCGGTGAAAGTTATATTAGACAATGTATTTACATGGTGAGAAATAATATTATTTAAATTTGCACCATGCCTTTCCACTGGCGAGAGTTATATTAGACAATATATTTACATGGTGAGAAATAATCTTATTTAAACATGCACCATGCCTGTTCGCCGGCGAAAGTTATATTAGACAATATATTTACATGGTGAGAAATAATATTATTTAAATTTGCACCATTCCTTTCCACCGGCGAAAGCTATATTAGACAATATATTTACATGGTGAGAAAAAATCTTAATTAGACATGCACCATGCCTTTTCGCCGGTGAAAGATATAGTAGTCAAAATATTTACATAAGTTGTGAATAATTAATATTTGCAAATTGTTTAATAAGAAAACTACGCACCTTTAAAAGTATATAAATGCCTAAATATGTACGTAACCCTTGTACTGCGAGTTCTACTTGTAATTGATACATTTTTATGGCTTCGTAGCAAAACTAGGAATACTTATAATTTCGCTACGTTAGTCTGTATGTCACAGCCGTTTTGACTCGCGGACTATTAGTGCCATAAAGCTGACATTCAGTGTGGATGTATGTACATATTTGCACAGACTACAAATTAATGGAATAATACTTTATAAAGTTTTTAAGGTACCTCCACTACATGCAAAATTATGGTAATTTTTTTCGCCTATTGTGTTTAGGGCAGAGCTTTCAAACTTCGAGTGGCTCAAGGGCAACTATAAATCAAATTTCGGTTGTGAGGGCCACATCATCAATTATTTCGTATGCAATTTTATCAACGATAGGCACAAAAATATTAATTTGTATAATTATTTTTATTTATTAAAAAAGAAATAAATATACAATCTCCTTGAATAGAGCAAAGAAACGTTGCAAACAGTTTCCTGCACTTAATCAACGAATATCGGTACGAAGTAACAAATTATATGTTACATATGGGGATATGTAACATATACTTCGACCAAATAGTCACAAAACTATTTGTAGGTCAAAGCACTATTGCACCCCCTTATAATATTAATTATTTTAACAACCACTTTCATGACATTCATTTGACGTGAGGACTTTCCATATAGTCTTTGTGAACAATGCAGTGTATCATAATACAGTTGATAATGTTTTGTTTTAAGAGTCCAATTCCATTTCAGTTCCTCTCATACCTTTGGCTTCGTCAGTGATAATCCTCTACAGCCTGATACCATCTTATTTACAGCTTCAAAAATATCCATACTCTTGGTTGTATAATGAAGAGGCAAGCATCTACTCTGCTACACGTTTTGCAATCTGAGACTGTACCGAATTTTGCGACAATTTTTGTTTCATTGAATTGTTTTGCCATTTTGATTCTTAATCATAATTCTCCATCATTAAAAGGTTTTCTCACCTTCTAATTTCCAGCGCTACTTTATAAAAAAAGGCAATACTGCATTTGTCATCAGTGTCAGACTTTTTGAAAAAAAAATGTGTTGCTGTTTGTATGTCCTCGCAGGCCGCGTGCTGCCCTCGAGCCTCATTTTCGAGACAGCCTTGGCGTAGGGCATTATTAGAAAGGTCTTTCAAAATACTAAGGTATATCATGAACTCTTTTTTGATACACAGATCCCTTTACGAAATATTAAGCTTTGAGATGGAAAGTTGTTAAGTTAACTCGTACTAGCTAAACCTTATTTTTTGAGTACCTGAAAAGTATTTAAAGAATATTACGAATATGAATACTAAATTAGAAGAAAAATTATAACAGCTAAGTAGGCTCTACTAGTTTACGAGTGATAACTGACCAATTTTTGGCATATAATAATCTGTAAAAAGTTCATAGAATCTCTATAAGGTATCCAAGAGTTTCAATAAAAATATATTGTTAATAATAATTTTTTATTAAAAAAAATGTAATTATTAATATTTTTTTAATAACTACATTCAATTAAAAAAGAACTAACAGAGAAAAACGTTTCGACTTAATTGACATTACTTCTTGTAAGTCAGTTTGTTTATATTCAATGTAAAGAAAAAGGAACCACATTAAAACTTGCAACAATTTAACTAAACTGATATATGAATCACAATTAAGTGCAAGGTTACGTCAATTTGGACATATGACACCGGGTCTAAAGTCATGTTAATCCTTATAAAGTGCACATAAAGCAGATAGGTTACTTAATAGGATCTGGCCCACAGTTTCCTGTTGTCATTTGAGATGTGACAATTTTGGCGCGGTAAGGTTTATTTTGATAAATGAAATGGTGTCTGAACAATTTTGGGGAACTCTATAATAGATTAGTTATCTGCTGTTAGTGTATAATTGTAGAAACCTAAAATAAATCACTAGTATAATAAAGTTATGTTCTTTGATGAGAGAAATCAGTTTTTTGGTTCTAAAATGGGGTCAGTTTAAAGTGAAATTCGTTTTCTATATCATGTAAGAAAAGATGGAATGACTGATATTTTTTTTCTACGAACTGGTATATATATATATATATACATATATATATATATATATATATACATGTATATATATACATATATATATATATATATACATATATATATATATATACATACATATACATATATATATATATACATACATATATATATATATATATATATATATATATATATATATATATATATATATATATGTTACACTTTAACTATTAATAGCGCGCATTATAAGACATTAATACTTTTCTGTATGTTATTATTCCATTAAATATAAAGAATTAAAATAGCGCGAAGCAATAAGGCTATAAACAAATCAATACTTTAATACCCCTTTATCGACAGTAGGATGATCAACATTATCTGTCTTATGCAGAGCTTAGCCTGAACAGATCATTTAATAATAGCCTTCTCAATATTATAACAGTTAGTATTTATTGGAAATATCGAGAAGTACTTTTAACGATGATTGCAAGGCCGTTACTATGTACAAAATTAGTCATTTTACAAACATTTAAGGTAAGGTAATATATTTATATTATACTACAAAACATATTAACTATACACAAAGTAAATATATTGCCTATTTTATCTTTCTCAAGCGTAAACATATGGTGCATATTTAAAATATTACGAGGTCTATGATGATTGCCATAATTTTCCTGTAATCACCTAGTCAAGTTTTATTAACCCTGTTTTCTTCATGATTTCACTCAATATTTTCGGAGTTAGGAATTCCTTACCGGAAATGGCCTGTTTTCGCAATTTTTTTAAATATCTTTTCAGAAGTACATTTTATATTATGAACAATATCATTATATACGGCATGAGAATCCTTTTCAATAATATTCTACGAGCCGAACGAAATAAAAAAAAATCGTAGACCTTTACTCACCGCCTCTTTAATTCTTACATGAATGTTTTAAAAAAATTATCTGGTGCGAAATAAGTGCCTTTACATGATGTATTATCCTGTCAAATTTCAATGTATTGTTTGTGAGAAAATCGAATGTGACTACAGAAAAACCTGAACATGTGTCCAACTAATTTTTTCATAGGCATGAAAAGTTGATACATATTTCAAAAGTTATTTGAATACGTTTCTAACAAAAAACATATTTTATACATAATTTTAAGTTGAGTAGTTTCGGAAATAAGGGAGAGAATATACATTTTACTGCATATTTTTCTGTATATCTCTGAGGATATAAAAGCTAAAATTAAAAAAATATATATTTTTGAGACAATCCATAAAAAAAAATTTAGTATTTAATTTGCCCCCAAAATTTCTAAATGTTTTTGAGTCTTAGTTAGTGAAATATGTGCTGGTTGTGATATATTACTATGCCAAATTTCATGTTTCTACGTTAAGTCGTTTTTGAGAAAAAGGCTTTGAAAGACGGACGGAAGTATTGAACCCTTTTTTAGATATGGAAAGTTAAAATGAACATAGCTAAACCTTAGTGACCTTAAAATATGACATCAAATCTGAATTAAGTTTATGAAATATTTTTCAATCCCTTCGATTCTGTCTTTGAATAGCAAACCGATTGGAAAATGAAAGGTCTCGATTGTAACAAAGATCCTGACCCTGATACGAGTCATCCACTATTTATAAAAATACTTTTACAATTACTTGAATTTGCCACTTATCTCAATTTGCCGTTTATCTTATTCAATAAAATCAGCCACATTTTCTGCCCAATAGAAAACTGCTTGCATTATTTCTGTACATAAATCAGATATCACAATATCATAACTATAGACCTATCATAATTTATCAAAGCTACAGAGAATACCTCTGTACCTTTGATAAATTGTTTGAGTATGTATTTAACAAAATATTTGATTCCTAGGAACTATCTTCGTGGTTCTTTTGTCAAAAGCATTCAGGTAGACTCCACTTACAAAGACTTTTCAAAGACTTAGATAAAGCCACTCACTCGATGAAACTGAAAGGTTACAACATTTGTGAGAATTTTCTTAAATGGATTAGATCTTACTTAACAAAACAGGAGCCAACTTGTGAGTCAACATCATCTGTCTTCATTAGTAACAATCACTTCTGGGATACCACAAGACTCACATATAGGACTCTTGCCTTTTCAGTATTTATTAACGATCTGGTATAACTAATTTAGGTTATTTTTTGCAGATAAACTTATAATCTATACTGCTGTCAATGACGCTAAAGACTATCTAATAAAAATGTTTGTTCTCTACGTCGTAATAATATACTTCTTTTTATAATAACGTATTTTTCGAATGCGGCGACCATATAAAGAAATTTTAACTTCTTTGGAGATTGTTGGATAGAAATTATTCAAATTGAGAACACAAATACATAACATGTTATTTATAAATTAAATTCTAGCTATAATATAATTAATGAGAAGGTTCGCATATATAAAACAAAATTAAGTCTTATTTGAAACTGATATTGCTATTTGATCAATATATTATGTAATAAATTTACTAACATAACTAAGCCTTAAAGATGTATATTTAAATATTCTGACCATTCTGGGCACACATAATTACAATTATAATTTAGTTTCAAACTCTGATATTATTACACATTTATATACTATAAACTATAATTTCTTGTGAGTATTTAAATAAATAACTAAACAAAACTTTAAATTTTTCTCATCGACTGACAAAAAAAGCAACATTTCGTTCTTACAAGTTTCCAAACTCTGAGCTAGCAAAGCAACGCCCTTGATCAGCTGTTATTCGCACCAGTGCGCCGCAAAAACCTATTCGTATCTTTTATTGATTTTATATTCATTTTAGGATCAATGTTATACCACGACTGAACACATTATACTTTGTGAATGCATTGACAAAAACACATACTTTTTGCTCAGTCAGTTTTTCTATCGAATCAATGTGCACATTGTGCCAGGGGAGAATCACTTTAAGGACAGGATGTAATTCTGCTCATACTTTGCCAGTTTGAGATTTAGAGATTCTACACATAATGCAATTTTGGATAAATTGTTTAACGCAACGAGACGATTCTTTAAACCAATAATAATTGTACGTTTTCTCTAATGTTTTCTCCCAACCTGAATGAATAAGAGGTTAACGGATTTTACTAATTATTGATCATTTAAATGCACGTGGTACTGGTCATGTTTCCTTGCGAATTTCATACGTTTTTATTTAATTTCATACGTTGATAAGCAAGCTCACTTAACGCTCTGAGAATGGGTCTTTGATATACTGATAGGACATTACGGAATCCGAACGGCATAGTTAAATATTTGTACTAGTCATCCGGTGCAACGAATTCCGTGCGTTCAATAGAGTTCTATTGTATTTTGATTAAATAAAAACCGCTTGTGCAATCAAGTAAGATACAGTATTTTGCACCACTAATGTCCAAAACCAATATCCTATCTCTCTATGCTTTTATATTACTAAGGATAGAAATTCTAACTGACGTTTCAGTTTTATGTATCAATAACGTATCAACAGATAGAAATTACTATCTCCGTACACTATCTGGGGGGGGGGGATTACTCACTGATTATCCGACGTTATATGGAAATGATAGATGTTGCTTCCCAATAACTTTTTAACAGTTATCTTTAATAGGTTAGGTTATCAACAGTAAACGACTTTTCATCTGTAGTTTTCGAAGGATAAACGCCTGCCTACCAACGGTCTATTTTATGTAGAATTTTCCAATTTTTATTGCAAAAAATTATTAGAAATCAATAGTAAGCGTATCATCCCCTAGCTACAGCAATTAAAAAATATGCAATCATTATCATTCTGGGATGATGATTCCGATAAAGAAAGTAACAGGGCCTGTCATATACTTAAACACAGGGACAATTCTCAGCTTGAGGTCAATGAGCATAATATTAAACTTAATTTGTATTAACGAATAAATGAAACTATGTCATCTGGTATTATTTCTATTCTAAGTAAAAAAAAATTAAGTAATAATGAATTTCTACAAATCTAATGCCAAATATATCCAATGTAGGCAATATAAAAACTAAATTTCGGACTAATGAGAGTTCTGTTGTTTATTGATCTACCCAGATCGAGTGCCACGCGGCCAACACGAGCGGTGCTACAATGCACCCGTTACCAACGAATTAGCTGCTGTTGTAGCGGGTACCGACTGTACTGCCCACCGATATACAGTGCTGAGTGCGCGCGACGGATACGCATAGATTACGATGCCTTGGAGTATCCCGTTATTTTTTGGAAAGGTCAGGAAGGGTAGCATTTTCATATTCCTTTCGTGAATCCGCAAACTAGGCAGCCAGTCCCCAACAAAAAAGTTTCCTGTATGGACTTCTACGCTTATCATTTGATGATGCATGAAAATGATTTCAATTTGTTGCTACGATGCAGGCAACTTCTACATCAGTTTTTAGTGGATATGTACGTCAAAATAGAAAGCTAGCGGCTAAGATACATATATTTAAATCAAAGCACGTTGAGAGCGGAAAACTACATACATTTACAGGATGCAGTTAGAAATGATGGTCAAGTAAATCCTAATAATGTAGGACAAATGGTTATCCTTCCTTCCTCTGTCGTCAATAGCCCAAGATACCAATCTACTCAAGACGCTTTTGCATATGTCCATAATTATGGACGCCCCGATCTCTTCATCACTTTCACTTGCAACCCGGCATGGCCAGAAATAATTAACGAGCTGATGCCTGGTCAGAAGGCGACAGATCGAAATTATTTGATTGGTCGGGTGTTTAAGATCAAAGTACAAAAATTGGTTGCTTTGCTGATGAAGGGTGAAATTTATGGTGAGGTGCAATGTTTTATGTACTCCATCGAGTGGCAAGTGTTAATGGAAATTATTATTCTATTGTAAATAAGGAGGCAAAGTTTGCGGTCCTGAAACCACCAATCGTAACAACATCTGTTTTATTTTCCAGAGTGATCCGAATTATCATTTTGCTATATGTGTGTGATAAACTGGGACGGTGATATTATGCAATCTTGGCGGATGCATGTCATCAATGCGTACTGAAGCCATTTATTTTTCGTAGAGATGTAGAAAATGGTGTACATGAAGTTTTCGTGTGTTTCGAAAAATATAAGCCAGTGTGTTGAATTCTCGGGCCTTCTCAATGATCTGGCGGGCAATTAAAATTAGTTCACGGGTATGGCGTGACCTTATGAGACAGGTAGTTCTTCAATCGCTAATTCAAGATATGTACATAGATTTAACTTGCATGACATATCAGATACAGACAATAGTTGCAGTGTGCCTTTGTTTAGTCTTTCTTATTAAAACCAAAGAGACCGTGTAAACCTATTCTGTCAGCCACTACCCCACCTGCTATACCTTGTTAAAAATGGTTTAAAAGGTAGGTGTCTCGGTGTCATAAGGCTCGTATGGTTTTGACGGGAATTGCATACAGACTTGTGGTTTCCGTTGTTTACACGTTTGATAAGGGTTCTATAGCCAGAATTTTTTTTTTGATAGCAGATCTTGGAACATACGAAGATAGTAACATTCCCAGATTTTTAATATTTAGTCCAGCACTGTTGATTGGTCGCTTATACTATTTGCAATTGCACAGATCTTGACTTTGTCATTAAAAGTACTTCATAAAGATATTTTAGATAATGAAGCGAATTTTGTGGTATAGGTCTCTGGATTCATGTTTGTCTGAGTCAGCTCCAACTTCCTAAGATATTAAGGAGGAAATGTCCGCCGTTTTTCCAATGTGCTCCACTGACACTGCAGATATTTAAACTTCATCTGGTAATATCTCTTTCCAATATGGTAAGTGGAAAACGTTTGAATAGAATGCGCACATTCCACGTTCCTATAATTTAGACTTGTCGCAACTTGTAGGAGATTTCAGTAGCAGAATTTCCATGCAGGGCCTAAACTCTTTGGCCTCCTTGACCGATAGGTTATTCTCCACCGTGTGAACTGAACGTAGCGCCACTTGCTAAGCGGGTTGCTGGTGACCACGATCGATTTGAAGGTACTTCTATGTTAACTTTTTGGAAAGTGTATCGCAGTGGTTTTCGTTTGCCTTCTGCACTTATCATTTTAGGTACTATTTAAACTCCACGCTCGTTGTTGACGCCTATTTCCCCTGTTTACCTGGAGGGATGGTGTGACAATACCGCAATTACTCGGTCGCCAGAGCCTCGTTGTTAATCTATCAGAACCACTGGGATAGCTCGGGATCTATCGCAACTGATTAATTATTCATCCCAATCGTAAATGCGAGCAGATGGGGATGATAGGTCCAAAAATATATCAAGTCCGTTCTACTCCTTCACCCTTGATAATGGAACATGGTGAACAACCAGAGAATAGATTAAAACATCAATCTCTAAAGTCTGTAGATATCCAAAAAAATACTTGGTGAAAATTTTTTTCCAGATCAGTTACTTGATCATCACAAATAAGTAATTAATAGTATGATTTAATCAAGTGACACTTTACGAAAATACTGAGTGACAGCGCTCTTCAAAGTCAATTGTCCCTCTATGCACCCGAAAAAGTGTACATAGAGTATAAATCATCACTAAATATCGCCACTTCAACCCGTAATAGTACATATTGGGTAGATTGCAATACACCTGTCCTAGCAATTGATGGTGAATTTTTCATTTCTCACTATCACTTTTCATTTGTATAGTTTTACGAAAGAAGATTTTACCTTTTACCTTTTTTTTAGAAGGTTTTATCCTTTTCTTTTTTAAAAGAAAAAGGATAAAATGTAACACAATTTCAAACCCAATTTGCATTCGAAGTCAAGGTGGTTTACAAATTGTAAATAAAATTGTTTCCATTTAAAAATCTTTAAAATCCATAATTCGTCCAAGTATCTAAGATTATGAAAATACTGTCATCGATTTTAAAATTAAACTTATCAGAAAAACCATTAATACGATACTTTTTCATTTGTCATTCAGAATAATCATTATTTGCTTTTTAATTATAATATAAGTTTATTTTTAATTACGATTTCAAAATAAATGTGATGTTTTTTATTATTTTTTAATTTGGCAACACTCACAAATATCTACGACCAACCAGAAAGTTCGAATCTGTTTGAATAAATAGTTATGGTTTGCGAAATGACAGTTGATTCGTATCATTGTATATCATGGTAACGAACGCTATATAATCAAAGATAAAGTATATTATGGTTTTGATAAATATTTGTAATACGTACTCAAATGAGTCAAATTTTTGAATATGTCATTATTAGTGCTAGCGAATATTTGGACATGATTTTAAAATATGTCGTATACAATTATAATACTGGTGAAACTAATACTAGCGAAGCCCTCACGATGAAATTTAGATAAGTCTAGAAATACATTCTAAAATAAAATAATTGTAATTTAAATTATTGTGTATGCGTGCACAAACTAATTTTCAAAAACAAATATATAGGTCACGAAACATCGCGCAACGGCGTACTTAATAAATGAATAAATGATAAAAGGTAGCAAAATGTATCGAATTAAGCGCACAACTTTTTACTTTGTTTCCATAATTTAATAATTTTTACCATTGTCATGTTTAAGTGAAGTATGTTGAGTTAATTAAGAACGAAACCTACACTCTGTTTTTTAATTTCTTTGTAACAGATAAATGACAATTCATCAATATTGAAAAACATTATGTTTTTCTGTATTACACATGATTATTAATTGCGCAATATATATATATTTATATATATATATATATATATATATATATATATATACGTGTACGTGTCAAGTTGGGTCATTCGTTCCTATTGTTTGAATAAGAGAAAAAATTACACAATAATTTGTGTTATGAAACAATTTATTAAATTATTTTATGATCCATTTCTTTTCTCATTCTATCCGAAATTTTTTAGGTTTATTAGTACAGTATTGACCGCCATTCATTTTTACATAACTGAATAATAATAAATCTTTTACTATATAAATAATTATTTAACTAATGAAGAAGAATTGAATTGATTGGAAAAATTGGAACAGTGTCTGGAGAGCATGGAAATAAGATAGTTCATCCCAGTCAAATGACGATGTGATACAATGCAGATGCAACTTTAATACCGCTGGGTTATGTGTTATAGAAGTTTTATTTTAGTGTTACAAGCTCGATAGACTTATTTACTCACTTTAAAATAAATTAATTTAATTTTCTTTTTTCTTATGCTCCTTCTGGTGTACCACATTAAGCAATTTTTTTAAATGTCCGTTACATTACCTTATAAGTGACGAATTTTGCGAAATACGATATAGTCACATTTAATATTTCATTAATTAACAATTGGAAATAAAGTCTTAAGTATTTTTTACTGCATCTTTTTTCATGCATCATAATACCAGGATCTATACATATTGGTAAAACCAAAGTAAAGTTACATTTAAAAGTAGGACTAGAAAGTAGTTCTTAAGCTTAAAGAAGTGATTTATACAATTGATTAGGTAGAAAATTTGCACTTTTGTTTTGCTGAAACCGCTAAAATATGGCGATTTTTTAAATTTAAAGAGGGCATTACCCTCTTTAAATTTAATGGGAAAGAAAAGATGGGTTTGTGATTGAAATTTAACCTATTTTTTTAAATCTGGCAAATATTTACTTCATAATCATAGGTTACTGTAATAACGCTTTGTAAATTGTACGATGGGCTATCGGTTCAATTGCTACATGTTTTTTGACATTTCGTAAATTCGTGAAAAAATTACGCAAACGCACTTTCCGAAATATAGTCGCCCAATTTAATGGATATGGAAATAAGCTTTTTTCTTTTTTTATTTATAACCAACAACCCACATCGTCATTTTACAAATAGGTAAAAATTTGTTACGCACTGACACTTCCCGTGTCCGCGTGTGAATGCCCATATCGTTTTGTTTACTTAGAAACATGACTTTTAAACTAAGAAAACTAACTTTAAATTAAGTTAGAAAACTACAATATAAAAAATTAGGTCTTTTAAACGGTAAACTTTTATTACAGATTTTATTTAGAACATACACATATGCTGTTACGGATATTCATGTAGAATTTCTAAGATAAACAATGTTGCCATACGAATTATTTCTTCGTATGACGTGCACAACTTTTCAGCATGCAACGTCACACGTTGGGTAGTTTTCTTGAAATATTCATAAACTACAATTTTAATACATTTAAATATTACTACTGAATCGATCTGTCCAGTAATGAAAACCGGAACAATATTCGTTGAGTAATATTTCTGAGAAAATCTCATGCAGAGTGACGCAGTCGGGAGCTATGGTTTATATAATGTATTGGTTACTTTTTACCATATATACCTAATTATAAAAAGCGAAAGAAAAAAAATTGCAATTTGCATAACGGTTGCCTTTGTGAATTATGGTAAATTGAATTAAACATTTTCAAAAAATTTTAGGTCTTCTTTTTTTTATAAGAGATTTTTAATTTAATTTATAACATTTCCCTGTTTATATTTTATTTAATGAAAACGTACATTACATCGTAAGTCATCCCTGGTCTGAGTGAAGCTCTTCTCGATGAACAAATTTCGCAAAATTATGCTTGAAAAATTACATGAAAATTTTCCGTATCGAGCCGCATAAGAGTTTTGATGGAAATTGAAAATGAATTTATTGCACGGCTTTCGCGTTGAAAATTAATTTGCTAACTTTAATGTTTTCAACGAAAAAGTTTCATCCGTTATGCAAAAAAAATATTAATTCTTACGTCTTTAAGCTATCACATTTATAAAGATACGGAAGTTAAGAGTAAATTTATGGCGGGGCGTCGTATTGAAGCGTAATAAATATTTATTAATGGACGCTAAAAGCATTAGCGTCCGTTAAACATAATTTCAAATGTAAACATCGTCAATCAATGTATGATAGTAGGATATGAGAAAGGAAATATGCCAGTGTGAATACTTTCATACCCAAATCTAATTACCAGTAAAATTAATGCATATGGAAATTGACTTTGTTAAAATGGTAATCAAAATAATGACAAAATATTCAGATAAAATGAGTTACATATAAGTATTATCAGTATTATATTTCTTAATAACTATTTTTGCGTGGAAGGTGTAAAAATAATTACTAATTGCTTTAGCTTATTGTGTGCTATTGTTTTTTCCACTTAAATATTTAGTTATTTTGTGTTAGTTACTTAAATATATTAACTTCATTGTATTTAGCCATTTAATTTTACTGCAAAACGAATACATTAATATCTAAATATTACAAGACAAAAAAATATGACCATATCAGCGGTTCTTATAGATGAAGATAAATTAAAATAAATAATTAAATAAGTATTAAGAGGCCAACTTCTTCTCTGAAAGTGTTACTGAATAAAATGCCCGTTCTTTCATGGTGAATATCTAAGGTTTTTTTTAATGTACAAGCATATCACTTCATTTCAGTGAGTATGAACGTGGTAGGAAAGATATAGGGAAATTACTAGGAAATTATGCATAACAAATCCACACACCTCACATTAGAAAAAACCTGTCAACCATGAGTATAACTCGCACTTCCAGCATTCCCTACACATTAAGATAAACATTTACACACAACATAATGGTGATAATTAACTAATTACAAATATTAATTTTTCACGACATAAATATATTGACTACTATATCTTTCACAGGTGCAAAAACGTTGTGCACATTTCACAAATTATTAGATCCAATATAATCGCTATCTATTATTAGTAAATTTTTACCAAGCCCATTTTTTTGTCGATTTTTGGTTATTATTTCGGAAACAAGCAAGGGAAGAATTTCTGTATTTGATATTTATATAAATTCTGTATTTAACATGCTCTGCACTATATATATATATATATATATATATATATATATATATATATATATATATATATATATATATATATATGTGTGTGTGTGTGTGTGTGTGTACGTAAACATTTAAAACAGTGTGTAGGTCGTTAGTTTAATTTTTTAGCTGATTTTAAAAAAGGAAGATATTTTAGGGTAACATGTTTAGGGTTCTGTGCCTCAAAGGACAAAAACCGAACTTTTATAAGATCCTTTCACGTGTCTGTATGTCCGCCTATCATAGCCCATTTTCTCAGAAACAACGCGACGTAGAAACTTAAAAATTTGACCTAACAATACTTCTGATTAACAGATATATTTAGCACTATATCTGCTAATGAGAAGTATATATATCTTGCAATACTTTTTATTAACAGATATACTTTAAAGTGGAGGAGGTGTAAATAAAGTACTGATTTTTTTTCATTTCTTATGTTATTTGGGACATCATATTCCTTGAAGGAACTTTTAAGAAAGAATACAAACATTATTTTGATGATTATAAATTGCATATTTAAAGATATTCTAAAAAACGTGCAAGTACAGAGAGGTATCTATAAGAACCGCTGATATGGTCATATTTTTTTGTCTTGTAGTATTTAGATATTAATGTATTCGTTTTGCAGTAAAATTAAATGGCTAAATACAATGAAGTTAATATATTTAAGTAACTAACACAAAATAACTAAATATTTAAGTGAAAAAAACAATAGCACACAATAAGCTAAAGCAATTAGTAATTATTTTTACACCTTCCACGCAAAAATAGTTATTAAGAAATATAATACTGATAATACTTATATGTAACTCATTTTATCTGAATATTTTGTCATTATTTTGATTACAATTTTAACAAAGTTAATTTCCATATGCATTAATTTTACTGGTAATTAGATTTGGGTATGAAAGTGTTCACACTGGCATATTTCCTTTCTCATATCCTACTATCATACATTGATTGACGATGTTTACATTTTAAATTATGTTTAACGGACGCTAATGCTTTTAGCGTCCATTAATAAATATTTATTACGCTTCAATACGACGCCCCGCCATAAATTTACTCTTAACTTCCGTATCTTTATAAATGTGATAGCTTAAAGACGTAAGAATTAATATTTTTTTTGCATAACGGATGAAACTTTTTCGTTGAAAACATTAAAGTTAGCAAACTAATTTTCAACGCGAAAGCCGTGCAATAAATTCATTTTCAATTTCCATCAAAACTCTTATGCGGCTCGATACGGAAAATTTTCATGTAATTTTTCAAGCATAATTTTGCGAAATTTGTTCATCGGGAAGAGCTTCACTCAGACCAGGGATGACTTACGATGTAATGTACGTTTTTATTAAATAAAATATAAACAGGGAAATGTTATAAATTAAATTAAAAATCTCTTGTAAAAAAAAGAAGTCCTAAAATTTTTTAAAAATGTTTAATTCAATTTACCATAATTCACAAAGGCAACCGTTATGCAAATTGCAATTTTTTTTTCTTTCACTTTTAAAATCAGCTAAAAAATTAAACTAACGACCTACACACTGTTTTAAATGTTTACGTACACACACACACACACACACACACACATATATATATATATATATATATATATATATATATATATATATATATATATATATATATATATATATGTATATATATAAATATATATAATATAGACGCTTGGTATGGAGATCTCAATAAACATGCAGTAAAATTTTAAATAAAAGTTAATATCCTCACTGTGATACACAAATTTTTCACACATTTATATCTCTAAATAGTTTTTACGAAATAAACTTGATGTCCCATTACCATTTTTTTTGCCACGTTTATGATATTTTAAACTTTGAAATTACGCTTAATATCTATCCCAATAAGTAAATTGCAGAATCTGGTGATTTCTTTTAATAGTTTGAAAATATAGCGCTAAATGGAACTGGAAAAATAAGGCAAAATAGAACTAATAAAATAATATTGATATGTAGAAATATACAAATACGTTTACATTACATTGCAAAACGTTATCGCTTATACGTTCATAAGTCACAAGGAAGCACGTTACATATTTATAATAAAATTTCTTTAATGATACTGTGATGTGTACTACAATAGAAGAATGCAAGGACCTATTGGATTCGTTTTCTATTTTAGACGTACTAATGTGATTCTATTCCTTTATTATTTTCAATTCTTCTTTAGGAATTTAATAATTTAAATCTACCTTAATTGTATCAGTACAAAACTAAAACTTATATGTCATATAAGAATGTTTTGATTATTTTTTAAGCCAGTATTTTATTTCATGTTCGAAAATAATATATCACCTGAAGGTGTAACCATGTTATTTGAAACAAAGTGGCTTCAATTTTAAATGTGCAAAGTTTGGCGAACCAGCTGAGGAACCGATGTGAAACATACCGCAATAGCTCCTGTGCAATAAACTAACAAAGCTCATTAATTATAAAACTTCACATCACAAGCCAAGTGAACTTCGCAAGATTCGGTCTAATGCAGATATTTCCTAAGATACAGCTTCCGTCGCTCATAATTTTACACCATCCCGGAAGCCGTTATACTTTCACAGTCATTAGCCTCCTTGTAGTTCGTTAATGTCGCCATTTTGTTTTGAAGTTTAGCCTTAATTTCCTACGTGCGGTGAGGCGATACCATTATCGTTAAAGCTCTGTCGTTTAAATCTAGTTAACTTGCTCGAGCTTTGTATCATAACAAGTTATTTGCCATAATAAGTATTGATAAGCCACTTAGATCCTGGGGCATATCGTATTATATAAAAGCCGTCGAATCGCATACATTCGTTATTACTGAAGAGGTGCGGCGATAAAGGCGCCAGCTATATCGCAAGGGAAATAACTGAAATTCAAATGTCGTAATGCGAGCATCGACAAAGAGTTACTCTCGGTACAATGGATCGAGCATAGAAGGGGTTGCTCGGGGGAAGGTTTGGGCAAAATACATATTTGCATATTATATTAACTTACTGTGTTTGAAGCTCAGTAGTATAAGCATTCATAACGAGCGTACCAGGTTCGGCGCAAAAACTTCTATGAAATTCAAGTTTCATGCTTCTTGTGTTATTGACCATAGGCTTTATTTTAAATCTCTGGACGAAATAATTTTTTTTCATATATATATAAATATATATATATATATATATATATATAATTTCACATAAGGTAATCCTTAAGTGAACTTGTTATTTGGACACAATTCATATACAGAAAAATAACTTCGAAATTTAATGTTCTAATATGATTTTGTACTTTTTTGTAAATACATTTTTTTTTCATGAATTCAATTTCTTAGAGGATGTATTATTCTGGAACTGTAGCTTTGAATATCTCTACTATTTTAATTTATATATCAAGATATTACTAACTAGTATAAATTATCGCTTGTTTTTTAACTAATGATTTTTGTACATTTCTTAGTATATTAACTCTTCATTTATCCTAAAATTATTTAAACGATCTTGATGTCTCGGCTTATTTTTCTTCTGACATTTATAAAATTTAGTCGAAGCCCTTCTATTTGTGGTGATAAGATCTTACATTTTTTTTCTCGTTTGTTACAAAGAATACTTATGAGAGGATCTGAAGAAATCAGTAATAGGTGCAATACGTTTTTTGTTCTTTCTTCTTCTAAATTTTGTTATGTGGTATTCCCTATAATTTTTGTAGTATTTATTTCGAGCCTCTTGGGCCTGTTCAGACAATATACCAATTCGTAGTATGGTTTCGTGTATTATGGACAACTAATCTAAGAAGCCATACATATATTAATAGTTTTTTTTATTTGCCACGACTTGATCTCTAACCTGTATGACATATGTAAAATACATTTCCTTGCAGACTTTTTCACGAACAAGGCTTAAACTGTTTGTTCATTTCTATTGGTGTTGTTCCGAACTCTGTGATGTTATATTTGATAAAATGCTAAAAACTATTCCGTTAATCATGGTTAGAATAAAATTCTGTCTTATTGATATTTTCTAAAATTGTGGGAGATAATTTTTATATTTGGAATTTTAAAGTTTCTATTTTTTTCTAATCAATTTTTGTGTCTCTCTCTTTAAAAGCACTTTTATTGACCGGCAATATTTTGTTGGTGAAAGCCGAGAATTATGCTATAATATAATTTTTGCTCTTGATTTTCACTACTACCAACTACAGAAATTGTTGTTATTTTTAAAGGCACTAGTGAACTACAAAAACTTATGAATCATCATAGTCGTTTTTCTAGTGCTTGTAGTGACTTTGACCCGATACTCCATCACAATCATTTGAGAACTAAATGAAGAGTCGAAAGTGTGTTTACACATATATTCGCTTCTTTCAATATTTCGTGCTATAACCATGATCAGTCGTTTGATTATGGGATCGACCAATGACAGCAGTCTAACTTCCGCGGAAAATTCTATATTGTCAATTGCGTATGGATAACACTGTTTTTTGCACTCAAAAGCATGTGATAATTTGGAAAAATTACAGCTTTGTATGCTTTACTTATATAATGCAGTAATATATACTGGTCCTTTGAAAATTTTTTATCTACAAAAAAAGCTAAGGCCTCATCATAGTCCATTTCGATGGAAATATTTTCTAGGGCCGAATGTCGTTTTATTTATTTAAGTGGCCCTTTTGGGTGATTAGTTCGACACTTGCTTCACGATTTGTGCAGTATTGTACCTTCCTGCTACTTGCAGATCCGTGTGAGCTGCGTGAAACAATCATTTTCGTTTAAATTTCGTTTTTCATACTTTTTGCTTCTATTCTCAATTAATGTGTGAGGTCGACCACTGATAGAGCTACTTGTTTAAAATCCATGAATGAGGTATGGGGATATAATCAATGTCAAACAACATTTTTTTCGGTTAACCGCTTATTATTTTTTTCGTTTAAAAATCGATTTAAAATATAATGACCCTTAATCCACAGTAATTTCAGTTTTTTTTTCATAAAATTCATCACTAAATTGTACTGATTGAAAAAATTTATCAATAATATAATTATATACACAATTCACTCTTCTTGACATGTTAATTCCTCTAAGCGTTAAATAAATATTTTACCGTTAAACCGCACTCCAATGCTTATATATCAACGAAAAAAAAGTTAGTTACAGTTGGTTATAATTTATACATGAATGAACTTGTTAATGAATAATCTAAACAATTATTGTGAATTTTTGATAAAATAATATGAATTTTAATTATTTATCACTATATCTAAAAATATGTTAAATTAAGGTTTCGTATAAATAAAAAATTAATTATATTGAATGTAGGTATATAGCAGAAGCTAACTTGCCATAGTTCACAACTGCAAAAGTTTTAAAATTCACGTGTAAACAGCCCCTAAGTTTAGCAATGACTGCAAGCCGATAGCGAGACGACAGAGCGGTCGGAATAAACAATAGATTAATACTTGCTTGTATGCGCTGTAACGAACTATTTACAAAGAAAAATTATAACTTTTACTGCGTACTTTTGGATAAATATTCGGCGTACGTTGGAATGCATATATCGGAGTCAAGTATTCTTACTCTAAATATCTTAGGTTCCTGTTAAATATTATACGATAGAAAAAACATCAACCTTAGTTAGGTTGATGTTTTTTCTATCGTATGTGACGGAAAAAAAAATAATATTAGAGATACGATTCCAAAATATCATTGCATTCCCGGTGTAACATACACGACTACGATTTAGCAACAGTAAACAAAGAATAGTAATTAAAACGATAATATTTTCAGCAAAAGGTTCAAAAATAATTTTCGATATTATTTTTCGGAAATGTTTTTGACCCAGCAACTTATCCTATGGAAAAACAAATGTTTTATTTGTGAACACGGTTTCAAAGAATTCTGCGTTGCCGCTACAAAGAATTTTATAAGAATACCATTGGCTATGTTTAGGAAAATGTGGTTGCAAAAAGGCTATAATAAAATGCATGAGTGCCTATATGGTAATATCGTTTAGATGGAAGATGATAACGAGGAAGTAGACGACTAAGAAATTCTTTTTAGAACTATAAATGATGATGTGGATAATCTGCAGTAGCTTTTGATGAACCGAAATAAATTCCCATTCGACCCAGAAAAAAAAGACATGAATAAAGTAAATATTATCTAAAATCACTTTATCTTACAATTAAATTAAACGAATTTCTTTGAATATGGCGTCTTAATATTTTTCATATTTCCTCCATATTTGAGACCCTGTTGCAATGGTCACCTTAATTAGTCATATTTTGTAATATAAAAGATAACAAGAACTATGGTTGAAAAAATTATCAAGGAAAATTATGAAAAAAAATTATTTAAACGATGTTATGAGCATTAATTTCATATTACATAATTTTGGTTATTGCACGTTATTTTTCAGAAATTTGAAAAAAAACGAACAGATATTTGAGGATAGCTTAAATGATTTCAAAATGAAAGGGACTGTATTAAAAATCAGTGTAATTGTGGACAGTCAGATTTGTTTATACGCATTTCATTTAAAATTACGAGGTATAATAAAAAATATGTGAATGACAATAACGATATCAAATGAGACTTTGATCATTAGTTTTGATGTCAGGTAAAATTTGCTTCAATAATTTAAAATAGACGTGATTATGTGAGAACGAAAATTTTCCTTGTCATTATGATAAGAAAAATGTTTGCATGTCAAAAATAGTTATATTTTTATCTCCGAAAAAATTAACTTTGACTTTGTAAGACACTATTAATAAAGTTTGGAAACCGTCTACCAATTTGACATTTTATTTTCTTTCAAAACAAAAATATGCTATTCACACTCGCATCAGAAGTGATAATAAAACCATTTAACACCATGCGCTCTCGTCCTAAATTGTGTAATGACTGGTGGAAGCGACTATATTCACAAATAATATTTTGATGATACAATGGTGAAATATTTTATGTTAGAGTTGAATACAAAACGTGAAGATAAAACACAGCGTGCAGAGTGATTTTTACCAGGTTTATTTTACTTGTATGAAAATTTTGATGATTTTTATGAACGATGCACTTACATTTCAAAGTTATTAATAAAACTTTCCATGGAGTTTAAATTCTTTTTGAACCATATATCTGAAATTAATATAATAATTTGGTTATTAATATAAAATTCTTAAAATGTCGTTTTTGATATTTCTTTATAAAATGTTTAGCTCCTTGTAAAATAAGGATATGCTATTAAATTTTACATAATATTGAAACTTAAAAGATTCAATGGGGCGAGAGCGTAAGTGTTTGTTGAATATTGTACTAAAACATTTTTTTTCATATAAATATTTCAAGGTTTCTGCAAAATAAGCAACGCAATTAAACTTGGTAAATATTTCACATAATTCAAATTAAATGTTAGATAATTTCGGTACAACTGATGTTATATATTTTTTGAATTTGAAACTTAAGTTAAGCTACTTATAATCAATATTATTCATTTAAACTGGAATAATCGTTTGTAAAAATTACTTTGGTAATGTTTGTTTTCTTGTGAAAAGAGGAATTACTTTAATTTAATAATAAATGTTGCCTTCTAGTTTCGGAGATGGAAAATGAATTGTGGGGGATAGAAGGATTCTTTTAAATGTTCCTAACCCCTAAGGTTAGGAACATGTAAAAGAATCATTTTTTGTTCTGAAAACACCTAAGTGAATAAATACGAGTTGATTCCTTTAAATTATTTAAAGGAATCAACAAAATTTTTTGTCGTAGTGTAATTTAGGTAATCGTATGCATACTTTTTAATTTTTGGTCAGAATGTCAGTGTCAATACTTAGAAAAATGGGAAATGGCTTATTGGCAATAAATTCAAAAAACATTTTTTTTTATTTAAAACTGGATCGAGTTTAATTTCAGTCAAGATTTAAATAAAAATAAGAAAAGTTAAAAGTTAAAAAACGTAAACTTAAAATAATGGATGTAACCTATTTAAAGTCATTTTAGGAAAATAAATAATTATTTTACACAATTTTTATGTCCTTTAAATTATTTTTTGACGATGATCGACACTTCGAATTTCCTTGAAGATTTTTAAATCTAGCTTTTTTCTAGTTTAATCATCAATACTATTAATTGAAACTGAAAATAAGAAAATAGGAGAAGAAATAGATAGTAATGTTGACACAAACCTGTAATATCTCATTTCTGCAATGCGCACCCAAAATAGTGAATTACCCACCTATAAAAAATAATGCTAATATACGGGCCATCATTCCCCGGTGCCACATATGCGATAACAACCATAAAATTCTCACCGCTCGCAAACGGCAGCTTCCAAGCAAGCTTAGATGAGCTGGCAAAATGAAAATGAAAAGTGGCTTTACTTAACGTGGGGCGGAAACATGGTTTTAACTTGTTTATCTGGAATTCTACACTAAAGCACGAACCATGTAGGGGTGGCGGGGGGAAAGGAAGCACTCCACTGAGACGGGAGCGAAAGTTGTCCCGTAAAAATGTAACATTCGCGCAAAGTCTTCATAAGTTCGTAAGTAATAATGCGGTACCAAATTGGGAGGCATGAATGAAAAACTCACACAGCTACACGAAACAGTACAAAATTGTAAGCGTCACAGTCTTGCGAGACTTGACGAAGTTTTTGAGGGACCGAGGTGTGAGTTTGTTTTTATAGCCGGCGGTGGTGTCGATACCGATACCTATTTAGATTTATGATGTTATAGACTTTCCTGTGATTTAAAATGCTATGATATATGTATATATAATACGTATGTATTATGTATTTATAATAATATTTAAAAAACATTATTTTCATAGTGTACACACAAAGAACAGTCGCTGCGAGAATACCTAAGCAATATTCAATAGCTAATATTCATTCCGATAAAAGTAACTGCAAACTATATATAGTTTTATTAGTTAATTAATCAAATTGTTAGTTTATTATTAAAATATTTGAGGGATTCTTCACAAAAAAACTTTTATTACACATAGGGCTTGACAAAATAGGCGTCATACAAAATGTGGTGTCACTTATTACTATTATTGTGTTTGCTAAGCAACGATTAAATAGATATCGCTGTTCTGAACATGATCCAATCGCATCTTTTGATCAGACGCTATATAACTGTGCACTACGATTTTATCTTATGCAATTATTGCGATTTCGCATTGTATTCTATTCTGTTCATTATTTTTGTATCTGCAAAAAATCTCGGTGATATTTTGCCAGTTTCTTGCACCATGGTACTATAGTTGCTCACGTTTTGAAAGAGAGTTATTTTTCGCTCCAACAATTCCTGTTTGACTCGTTGGTTTTATTATTAAAATTAAATTGAATCATTTTAAGTTGACACTATTTCATTGTTAATTAGAATACATTCATAAATGTTACCTTGTCGTGGCAGTAATAATCAAACATCCAAAAAGCAATTAATCTGAGTTTACGTAAAGGAGATGGGCAATAAACTCGCATGCTTGATTTAATCTCATTACATACCTCAACCATTATTACATACCTCAACCATTTAATCTCATTACATACCTCAACCATTATTACATACCTCAACCATTTAATCTCATTACATACTTCAACCATTCTAGTTACTAGATTGAAACAATGGATACATTATTATTTAGAACCAATATAAGATGATTTATAAATAGTCACTTCTATGACTATAATACACATCAAATTCAAACATTAATAAAAATGTTAAAATTGTAAGTTAGGGTCGCTCATATAACTTCTAACTAAGATACAAATATAAAGTGTATCATAATTATTTATTAATTATTTTACTAGTTTAAATAGATCTTTACTTTTATTTCAATAATAAATATAGGAAAATTTAATAACTAATGACCGTAATTAATTTTTTACGAACAATAAGGTATTGCCCAATACAATATTTGCTTATAATTATAATTTCTATATGATAATATTTGTTTCATTAATGAGATAACATTTTCTTAATATAAAATATTATCATCAAAATTAGTTTCTTTCGAAACATGCATATTATGAATCAAGATGGATAAACAATGAAAAGAAGAAAAAACAGAACCTTAAAAATAATTTATTTCCATTCGTTAAAATGGTTTGGCAATTGCTCAATAACAAACGATACGTTTTACTATCTTACGTCCTGCTTTTCTCCCTTTAATTTCGAGCTGACGTTTATTGCTCTACAGTTTTCCAATCGGCGGAAAGTGAAAATGCTTTCTTTTAAGAGTGATTCACAGTTATGTGAAGGAATTTTGGTGGACAATTTACTTTAGTATCTAAAGCAATTCGCAGTTAGAAGATACACGCTTTTCTTATTCTTATAAGCTGTATTTGGTTGAATGGCGGGCGATCGATCAATTACTTTGTACATTTTGGTGTCGTTGTTATTTTAATTTAAGGAAAATTATTGAATGAATTAGTAAGTCATTGCTACGCTTACTTAAATTAAAAGTAAATTAGACTAATCTCACAATTAAAAGTAAATTAGACTAATCTCACAATTAAAAGTAAATTAGACTAATCTCACAATTAAAAGTAAATTAGACTAATCTCACAGCAAAAAAGGTGTCGACAATAACATTGCACTGATTTCGTTGGATAAAATGAAAAATTTCGGTAATAATGGAAAATTGGTATCCTTTCTTTAACATATATTAAATAAAGTGACACATATTACGTACATATATTTTAAGCAATTCTCCTACATTTACTATCATTCAAGAAGTAAATAAATAATTTTAACTTATGTTGTCTTTGCAAAAAAAAATATAATGTCGAAGATCGATTTCATATTTAGAAATGAATATGTATTCATCGCTCCTTATGCCATTGTTGTTGACTCATGTCGATCATTCATATGTTGTATCGTCCTTGATACTGAAGAAGTAGATCAAAAATATATCGACACGAGTCAACAACAATGGCATAAGGAGCGTAAAGCTAAATAAAAGTGTTTAAAAATGTGACCCCATTCATGTCTTTATACGTACGCTTATATGCTACGTCACGTACCTACGTACGCTTATGTCCCCATGTTTTATGTGTTATTACGTGCTACGTCAAAACAAGTCAAATGAGTCCAAAACCGATGAGTTTACTCTTTGTAACTGAAGAGTTCCTGTCACCATCTTCCGTTTCCATAACTGTACCCTTATTTTAATAAAGCCCAAATTTATGTCTCCTTTAGTTATGTTTTATTAGATTATCATCAGAGTTATATCACCCAAACTCAATTACAGCACCCCTGCTATTCATTGGTGAGTAATTTTGTGCTGAATCTTCATCTCCTTTGTCAAATTTTAATCATATTTGGGGCCGTACTCAAATAAAAATTCAAATAAAAAATGTACCCTTTCAAATAAAAAAAGGATCATCCAAGCTGTATTGAAAACATTCTACTTTTTTATGAAATCGGTAAGAACTTGTAGTCTTTCTACTTTCTGTTTTTTTCTTTCTTCTTATTCCATGACAGTTGACACGAATGTTAGTTATTGTAACGCAATATTTGCTTTAAATAGGTTTTACTATTTTCCTCTCATTAGACTATATACAGTTATTTTTCTAATTTATTTTTTTTTGACAATGCTTTTAATACATGGCTATCTGTACTAGATATTTTTCCAACTTTATCGTTTTAGTAAGTAGATTGTTCCCGAAGCAATAAATCCGCAACATTAATGCCGTAACTAATTTTATGAGTCTCTTATATCTTTAATAAATAATGTATAATTACATAAATACTGGAGTTATAATTATTTCATTTCTGTTTGTTCTTTCTCTTAAATATTGAGGCTGAGTCAATACTGAGTATTATTAGAAAAATATATAGCAACGCTGGTATCTAGCGGTAGAAATGTAACTAAGAGTACATATATTCAAATCTTGCTTCTAAACTTATACGATTATTTTTCTCAATATTAAATTAAATCTACTTTTTTTTAAATTCATACTAGTTTGACGTAAAATTGTCAGCCCCTCAAGTTTTTTGTGAAAAGTGCTGTCATTTAGATTTTATTACCATGACAAACATATGACAAAGGAAGTTCCTATTCCTGTTCATTTATTATAAACAATGCAAATAATATTTCAGATTACCATGGCCTATAATGGCCTATTTATTTAAAAGCACCAAGTGTTGGTAGATCGTACGTGATATTGATTATAATTAACCGAAATAAATGTTTATTGATATTGTATGTTTTTTTAAAGACGCGATATGAACATTAAGTTTGTATTGAGTAACACATTTCTTCTAAGTGAATATTATATATATTTACATCTAGTACAATAAAAATTACCAAATTTATTCAGCAGAATTTGGTGAACAACTAAATTTCTTTAGCTTTCCGCATTTGCATGCCGAGATGATGTGAAACTTATTACCTATATATATATATATATATATATATATATGTGTGTGTGTGTGTGTGTGTGTGTGTGTGTTAGTGTGTATGTGTGTGTGTGTGAGTGTGTATATACGGTGTACGAGAAAAAAATGTCGGACAAAAAGATGCTATTCGTTGGCTATCAAGACATAAAATATACCTTTTTTTACAGTGGAGTGCGAAAAAATATTACATATAACTCTTTTTAACACACGTAATACCGCAAAATACGCAGGCACACAAGCTCACGCTAGCCGTACGCAACCACTACCTACTTAAATATGAAATTTAATTTACTTGTTAAATGACATGAAACATGACATGAACATGACTATTAAAAACATAATCAATTAATTATTAATGTATTTACTTATGTCGTAGTTATGCGGAAATCACTTATCACATGACTTAACAAGTTTGTAAAATATTGCACAGAAAAAATATTTCAATCAAATTGTATTCACTTAACAAACACTGGAAAATTATTTCACTTGAATGTTTGATCAGCCTTAAACATGTAATGTTAACTGTCTTATTGTAAACACAACAGCATTCCCCCAATTATCTAGTTTTAGTTATTGAAGGAATCTTACATAGAAAAGATTTAGAAAAGATAATTTTTTAATAAGTGTTGTTATTATCTATACGGGATGTAGCTTTAAACCTTACATAAAACTATTCTAAGAAGCTGTCTTCATACTGTGCAAAATTTAGTTCGTAAAATTATGGAAGTGTCTCATTGATTTCAAGAAAAAATAAGCTGTAATTTTTATAGAAGAATTTTATATTTGTTTGTTTTGTCTTTGCTAATTTGTATGCAGGTCTTATTTTTTTGATAGATTGGGACCCCTTTAATAATGAACGCAACCCCCAGTTTGAGAAAGGCTGGTGGTAGGCGCAAAGTAATATTACTTATGCGCTTCGAACACCAATCAGTTAAACGCCGCTCAGTTAAACATCGGTTTTCTGGAGTATTAGCATTTGTTTTAATTAATTATTGTCTTGATAACTTATAATGTATACTGTGCGCTATTCCAATTCGGAATATTATGACATACTGATGTGTTTAGGTGCATGTGATTGCAATGCCCGCCAGGTGAATATAAGGTATTCGGCTATTTATCCAAATTGCGCCAGAAACCCAAACGAACGGACCATCGCAAGGTTGGCTAGTACTGGTCCGGTAATGCCCTCGTTTGATAGATGACGCTCTGTTGATAGAAGACATCACGTAGCTGAAGATGCTATCCTCTATGTATTTGCCAAAGATCCTATTCGCAGTTTATGTCCGACAGCCATGTCCCTTAGGTTACCGAAAACGCTTGTCGGAGAAACGCTGAGAGAAGATGGACAACATTCGTTCCACTCTCGTCCTGTACAACAATTGACCAAGGAAGATTTATCCCATCGTTGTAGTTTTTGCCAGTGACTCATTTGCATGAATGATGATTCACCAAAATTTATTCGACGTATTTTATAGTCAGATGAAAGCACAGTTACGCGGCATGGAATATTTAATGTGCCTAACGAATACTACTGGAGTAGACTTTACGAGATAGGATTGTCGACAGTTTTAATAAAGTTAAGAGAAATGGTGGATAATATTACTAATTCAATTGTAAGGAGAGCACGGTTTTGTTTGGAACAAAACGGAAACCATTTTGAACATCGCCTTTAAGACTTCTTAAACAAATAAGTGAAATAATTGTTAATAAAATTACTTTTCTATGTAATACTTTATAAACGTGAAAAAGTCATGGATTGAGTGATTTCAACGGAACTACAAAATGAGTAAGTGCATAAATAATATTATTTATTAAGTTTTTGATAGTTATTTTTCATGTTATTTAACCAACCAATTAAACTACTCGTTACGTTGAATTACTTTATATATAATGTTTCGCAAGGCGGCTTCGCGGTCATTAACCCGAGCGGTGCTCATGGACGTGCGCAAGTATCGTGTGTATGAAAAAAATGAGAAATAATTATGAATATTTATTTGAAATTTTTGAAAAAGTTGTCCTTTCAATTTCATTTTTGCGACAATCCACTATTGTTCAATCAACGAATCTTTCTTTGCCCGACTTTTATTCCCGGACCCCGTATGTAAACGTAAATATATATATATATATATATATATATATATATATATATATATATATATATATATATATATATATATATATATAATACACAAGGGTATAAATCTCAAGATAGTCTGGATGTGTAATTTGCATGCATGTTCATACAGCGGATACAGTTGATTTATATAGGGACTCACCCGTTCCTCTCCAGCGACATTTGTTGTAATATTTGAATGCCGTGGTCTGTCACGCTTGCCGATTTTCCATCCTTATATTTTCACTGGATCTTCAAGTCTTGCATTATTCATTCTTTCCGGTTATCGAAGTTGAATGTACTTCCGGTCATGACCTGGGGGACTTTACTTATTGTGTTCTGTCATATGAATATATTTACATTGTTAAGACGACAAGTAGTGTTTACTAAGAACTATTTTTGTGTGCCAATGCTATAAACCTCTCCCACCTATTTAGGCTAATCAAATATATTTAAATTCTACATACTCTATACGAAGTCATTATTTAAAAATAAGTTTATGTATCTGAATTAAACGTGGAGACTTTTATCCTTACGTTCGCGGTAAAGCTTCGTCTTTCGTACGTACATATTAAATAGTTTCTTTACAAACATATTGATATCTACTTCTTCTTTTGTTAATATTTGTATTAGTTTGGACAAACAAATTTAAGTTTTCATTAAGCGATGATCAGAAATGTTTTGAATTCATTATTTCAGTTTATTCCTATCAGTTTTATTCTGACATACTAAAAGTAACTATTGGAATAGTTCTAAAATACTATTGAGATGCTTCTTCATATGCTAAATTACAAAATATATTTTAAGACGTAACTTTCAGCGTTTAATTTCCTTTTATTGACAAAAGGTTCACTAGCCAAAATATTCTATCTAGTATATATACTTTTTGCAATGGTAATTTCAATGACGAATTCAAAGAACGTCCAAGAAACTAGTGGCAAGTTTGATGCCAAGACTATTAAAACTGTTTCAATAGATAAGTTGTTTTTATGCTTTTTTTGTTTGGTTGATATTTTAAATTTAGAATCGTGCGTAAGTTTGACAACTTATTTTTTATGTTTTTTATATTTTGTATTCTTTCGCATTATTTTTAATATCTCGCTAGGTTGTACTATATCTTTTTCCCACTTTATTGTTTTGATAATTGGATTGTTACTTTTGCAATAAATCCGCAGTATTTGTTATAATTAATTTTATGTGATTCAGTACTGAGTATTATTAGAAAAATATATATCAACGCTGATGTCCAGGGGTAGAAATGTAATTAAGTGGACATATATTTAAATTTCTCTTCTACACTTCTCAATATTATATTAAATGTACTTTTGTTTAAATTTAAACTGAGGTTTAGCGTAAAATTGTCAGCCCATCAAATTTTATTTTTAAAAAATGCTGTCATTCTTTATGACAGATTTTCCTCTATAGTTATTTCTCCTTAATTTGCTATTTAACAAAGTAATTTGAATTACAAAACGAGCAGGCGTTGATTTAAAAAACTAAATAGGGCGAGGAAGTTGTAATAGTAAAAATCGCCATTATTTTACTTTCTTTATATTTTTAATGTTTATTTAAAATTTAAAGAATTATGTTTTTGTATAAATCTAGGTTCAGAAAAAAAATTTTAATGTTTATTTAAAATTTAAAGAATTATGTTTTTTATAAATCTAGGTTCAGAAAAAAAAATTTAATGTTTATTTAAAGCTTAAGGAATTACGTTTTCAGGAAAAAAGTAGTATTATACTATTACTATATTATTTTTACTGTTTTTATGCCTCTTAAAGATATTGCATCTTTAAGAGGCATAAAAATATCGTTAATAACGAAAACTATATAATTTAGAATCATCGGTGTAGTTTTCGATTAAACTTCAGAGAAACTTATAGTATTACCATTTTTTAACATTTTCAACTTTATCAATTTTTTAGATGGTGATTTATGCTTTTGTAAACATGTTCAGCAATATCTCCAAAACTACCACATATAAAATTTGGAAAAAGATTTAAAATACCTATAACTCGCTCTTTCAATTGTTAAAAAAATAAAAAAAACATGTGTCCAACTTCCCCCCTAATATTTCCATATAAATATTTTTGAGTGTTCAAATAAGATTAATGAGGGTTAACAAGCTTTACCCCTATGCTAAATCTAAAGTTTCTACCTCAAACGGTTTTCGACGAAAACGAATGTGGCAGGCAAATAGACGGACGGGTACGTGAGTGACGATTTCTGCTTTTTCTTTTGATATATTTAAATATTAGCTTAAAATGCGATAAAAAATATGGACCATTTGAAATAAAATGCTCTGACAAAAATCATAGTTACAACGCTAATCTTAGTCTCAACCGCTTATTTAATTGCCTAATCAAAGATTTATAAATGAAAAGAATTTACCCAATACCATAAACTATTAAATATACACAAAGATAAAAGAGCACGACATCAAATGATGATAGGTGTTTTGAAAACAGAGCTCTTCTACGTTCTATAAACAAATGAAGCCGTTATTCAGATGTAAACTATTTTGTTGTAAACTGTTTTACTTCTTACATCTCGTTAATTACCCGCCGACATTTATTGCTGCAGACTATCCCACCGTTCGAATGAACCGAATATAACTGTAAAGATAAATATATATATATATATATATATATATATATATATATATATATATATAATATATATACATATATATATATATATATATAATATATACATATATATATATATATATATATATATATATATATATATATAATTTTATGTCTTCAGAATTTCGGTAAATATTATACATTGAACTTGTGCAATATGGATGCATTATTATTTGACATTGTTTTTCGTATAAATTTATGAAGATATAGCTTAAAAGTTTTATTACTGAAAATATAAGTGATTCTAAAGTAGGAATAATTCGTTATTAATATTTATCAACAAAATAAACCTAAATAAACATACTTAAAAATGTAAAGAGACGCTTATCGCATAACAATAGATTGATTTCATCTGATAGATGAAAAAGAGTGGAGAGAGCGCAATAATGTGTAACAGCGATGTTATGTGCAAAAAGAAATAACGAAATAAAAACGGTCCAAACCTTTTTACGGAACACAGAAGGCAAATGGAGTCGCGTTAAAAATTGTGTTTGATATTGTCAATTTATCCATTATTATATTGTCAAAAAAGTGTGTTTAGTTAGAATAATAGTCATGTGTTCTTTTCTTGATTATAACACTAAACATCGAAACAATCTAAATATTTATTTATTTATAAATTCCATTTTCAAAATTTATCCTATTTCAAAATTGAAAAAATATTAAAACTACCTGTTTAAAACAAAATTAACAATATGAAAAAAGTACTAAATTTTTAATTTTAAAAGAATAATCAACCGCGTGATATCTTAATGAAGTAAGTATCGTAGAAATTATGACAATCTGAAGGTATAATAGACTATTGGATATTTTCAAATGACTATTGTACAGTTCAAGCCTTGGTTCTTGTGTTACCTGACTAAATTTTAATCTTCTGGTAATTCCTTGTACATCATCCCTAAAGTTCATTTTATATTTAATTATTTCATTGAGATTATATTCCAAAACTTTTAAATTCTTTACGGTAGGAACATTTGCAACTCATTCAGACCTGACTGATTCATACAAAAATATAGAGTAATAATTTAAAAAAATCATAACTTAAAAAGTTGAAGACGAAAGGTTAGGTTATTTAGGTGGAAATTCGATAGAAGTCGTAGCACATTGGGAAAAAAATATTTCCTTATTTTTAATTTTCTATTCGATCACACTATGACTAGTGTCACGCTCCATTTGGCTTTGAAGCTTTTCTAAAAATGTCTGGATTATTACCGTATTGTATTCAATCGCTAGTTTCAAAAGAGCATTCGACAAAATCACGTTTCTATTTTACGCTGTGAGTCCATCAGAAAACCGGATTATCGGCATGACTTTTTTTCCAAAGCTGTTTTCAAGCATCTTACGGTACATGACACAAAAACAGAAGCCATTAATCCTGCATTATGTTCAGAAACCAATAACAATGGACATCTTTAAGAATTTGTAGACACAACTTTGTTTAAAATATTAAGCACTAGCTTGTAACTTCGGACGCAATTGAATTGACTGCATATTGTACGTGAATAGATGCATTTCAGCCGAAAGTGCTTCAGCGAATGCAATTACCTGCTTTCGATGCGCAGCAATTGTCACATTAAACTTTTTTGGATGGAATAAGCTTAAATTTGTTTCTTCAAATATTTTATCAAAAGCCATCGTCTAACAACTTGCTTATTTTCTTCAGCACACTTATTGCAATCAGTTTTGTACACAGTATTATTGTTTTCTAAGATAGACCCTAAATATTGTCTGGTTGTGGTAGCTCTGGAGTAATGTAAGGGTATTTTTGGAAAGTAGTTAAAAAATCGTTTAAAGAAGCTATATTATATTCCTTGGAGTGTCCTTCTAAAGCTTTATGAGTAAGCTCTGATATTTTGAACTCCTAATTCAAACGTCGATAACCAATATCGTACCATCCACTCTTCAACCCCGAAGTATTCAAAATGCATGCCCACAAATTTGAATACGACCATTTGAAATCGTTAGAAAATATTGTATGGTCTCATTACGCCTAGAGGGTTCTTCAGGTTTCTCCAGATAAAGGGACAGAATTAATTTCAATAGATGCAAACTCCAATGTAGTGTACTGGCGGACATTTCTTCATGCAATGCCCGCTCTGAAAGTTCATTTATTATATATTTAGAGGGGGAGTATTATGAGCATAACTATCTTTGCAAGGAATATGAGCTTGTATCGCCATTATTTAGAAGTCGAAACATAGTATAAACTCACATTATCATATTCGTTATCGTAACAATCGTCTATTAATATGAAAACAAGTCATTTGTGAATATCAAAATTATCCAAGTTTTACATTTTCTAGTAGGTGCTTTTATGCCAAGTTGTCTACAAATATCAAGAACTTCGTCCTCATCACTGTTTTTGTAGTCCATGATATTTTCTTCTCTGTGAAATCTCAAAAAAAACTATGTAAATCATTAACTATTTGCATAGAACATCGTATAAATCGTAGCATTATTTAAACTTAATTTCGTTGTTTAAATATACGTTATTAAAACTACATACGGCTTAATTAGTAAAAACAAATATCTATTTGCATAAATTAAAAAAAAATTCCCTACAAATAAAAAAAAAAATACTGATAAATAATATTTGTCTTAGTTTATGATGTAAAGCCCATAAACATTTTTTGCTTAAAATCACAACAAAGAGGAACATTAAATTACTTAGGTAATGTGATTATTTGCCTTACGTAATAAAGCACTCATATGATATAATTCTGAAAAGTGACAAAATAAAAAAAAACATTAAAGTTACCTACTTAAAAGAAATCAACAGTATGAAAAAAGTGTTAAATTCTTAATTTTAATAGATCATAGCAACATTAAATTATTTAGATATTATAATTATTTATCTTACATAATAAAATTTTCAACTAATCTAATTTTCAATAGTAACAAAATTTAAAAAATATTAAAACTTCCACTAACTAACTTTTTCAGATTGTTAATAAAAGAAATTAACAATCTGAAAAAAGTGCTAAATTATTAACTTAAATAGAATAATCAACCGCGTGAGATCTTAATGAAGTAAGTATCGAATATTGAATATATTTGGTGCTAATTTTGTAGAAATGCATTATTCACAATTAAATGAAACTATGTGATGTAGTACTATTTCTATTTTCTTTAATTTCTTTACCACGACCTGGGTTTCGTTGTATTACAACATCTTCAAGTGGGCTATTAGCAAAGATATTAAGAATATTTGATTTAATTTATTTAATTTGATTTCATTTCATTTTAATCTTCTCGTAATTCCTTGTATCCATCCCCAAAGTCCACTTTATAAATATCAAAAATACTTATTTTTATCTATCTAGTAGGTACCTTTATGTCAAATTGTCTACAAATGTCAAGAACCTCTTCCACATTACAGCTTTCGTAGTCGATGATAATTTCTTCTCTGTTTAATGTTAGAAAACACTAAGTAAATCATTAACTACTTGCACCTAATTTCGTTGTTTATATATACGTTATTAAAACTAAATACGGCTTGATTAGTAAATAGGAATATCTATCGGTATAAATTCAACTAGAAAAATACTGATAAATACTATTTATCTTAATTTATGATGTAATTTAAAGGAAAATACGTTTCAACACGACACTGTATGGAACTAATTGAGTTACACGCTGTTTTTGCACCTACGTAGACTGTACCCACATAATCTGGGTTAATGTTACAAAATAACGAGTCACCATTGGCTCTTTCAATTTTGATTGATCAAATGGAACATCTTTCGATTCTCTGCAGAATGTTGTTCATAACTCATACTGGCCATTCTTTGACTTTCGCGGTGTTCGAATTTAAGCGACGATATACCTTAACTATAACTCCAAAGAGTTTATGGTATTATAATCTTTGATATAAAATACCTAATAAATAACTTAATCTCAATTTAATTTAATATAATTTATGTTAATTACTTTTTAAAAGTTAACAAACTATAAACAAATAATAATATTAGATTTAATTTAAATTAAATCACGTATTTAATATTTTTAAAGCTTATGCCATAAAATATTTATAATTCAATTTAAATTATGAAATGTTTAAAAAAATAGTTAATAATTATAACATTTAAATTACTTCTTGAAAAACTAAATGTTTTAAAAACTATAAAAATATGATTCCTTATTAATTAGTTTTAATAATGGTGCTACATTAAGTAAATTAATTAAATCTTTTTAATCAGATAATATTTAGATAGAAAATAGCTATATATTATATTCCGATATATAGGATAAAATAAATTAAATTTTTTTTAAAATAAAATAAATCTTTAAATCATTTTAAGTTACTTATGAAATACTCATTAAATTTAAAAATAATTCCTGTTATAATAAAATAAATATTTTTTTTTCAAATTATTTGATTTAACAAACTCTTATCATTGTAAATGAAAAGCTTAAAGAAAGCTATAATTTGTCATTGACCTGATTTCACTTGTTTTTAATTTTTAAATATTTCTTACCCCAATTAAAAACTATTTTGTTTTAGTTACATTGATAAATTAAAAGGTTTCAACGTAGAATCTATGTAATATGTCTACGGGCGTAAATAGTTTCTCCTACAGCAAAATGCGTGCAGTAGCTGTTATTTTAACATTTTGCTGACTTATTGAAATTAATAAATTATTAGCCATGTTGATGTCCAAATAGCTTATCTTACAGATAAGGCTTAACTTGTTTTTAATACATACTCGTATATTTGTTTCGTCGCCTATTGCCTCGCATTTTTCCATTTAATTAGTTAAACTTACCGATACTACTGAAAGCAGTCACTGAAGTCCAATGCTCTAAGACATTTAGTTTATGCACTTTATATGCTTGTTGTAATAGTATAAAATATTTAGAACAATATCTCTGAATTAAGGAAAAAACACTTCATTTTCTTTACTTATTAAGAACATCCTACACAATCGTTTAAATACGACTTGCGTTGTAAACTCCAAATGGAATACATTCATTATCCATTAACTTCATTATCCATGACCTTATAAATTATTAGGCAAATTACAATGCAACAGACGTAGGATTAAAGTACACAAATTGAATAAAGGTAAATGTAATACATGAAGGATAGATAGTAAATATTGCGAATACAAATAAAAGGAAGGAATTCTTAATCACAATGATCGCGCAAAACAAAGCAAACGTCTATTTTTGTTTGAGCGATAAAATAGCCATAAAACTAGGTTTTTATAACATAATAAATTTCTTGTGTTTGTTTCACGAATTATTATATTGATTCAATTTATGACGTATGAATATAGGAGGTTATCTAAATTAAGACCGGTAGAATATCTATAGGTATAAATATAAAATAAATAATAAGGTTTATGATATAAGTAATATAATCTTTGGTTAATTTACGGTGCACAAGATTTATTCAGATGAAAATCTGCACATCAGCTTACAGTTTTATTTAATAATTTAATGGAGGCCCATAGTATTCGCCAGTACTTGTTTTAATGGTTTCGTAGCAAGAAAAATATAGGACTTTTTGTGGTTCGATGTCGTGTGCTCTTTCTATCTGTCGGTATGTCTTCGAAATGGCTGAAGCGAAATTCACGAAATTAAGAAAACCATTGGAATTAATATGATGTCCCTCTGACAAAACTATTACAGAAAGCGATATTTCCACTCGATTGCTTTCCATCCTGATCTTTGTTTCAAGTTATATTTTAAATAATCTCTTCACTCATGCAACAACATACAAAATTAAATCAGAAATGACAGAAGTCGCAAAAGTGGGATGTTTTATACTTAGGTTGAACATGAATGCATCCTTTTCACCCAGTAAAATACATGGCGTGTCTCGGTTAAGTTCGGAAAAGAAAAAAGGATAGGCATTGACTGTGTGCATATTTATACGTACCATTTCGAACCACATTCGACCTCCCCATAATTCAAGATATATTTGACATACGTGATTTTAATATTTTTGTATTAAGCCTCTCCTTCCCCTCCCCACTTAGAAATGTAAATTTTATAAATATAATTAAAATAGTTCTTTAGATGTTGGCATACGAGAATCGCTAATTATAACTCTAGTTTTAGCACTCGCTGACTCACTGATGAAAAATCCAAGTCACTTCAAGTTTTCTTAGAAACTTGGAATTTGGCATGAAGATCATTAGACAAACATAAAACAAAAAGTCAGAAAAAAACAACTGTGTGCCAGAGTTAACGATAAAGTTATATCATATTACATCAATATACAGAAAACGTACCAAAAAGTGGCAGGCCATGAATTTGCTTTTCTATTCTCGATTTTTTAATAATAATATTTCATTTGTACAAGAAAATATAGAAAATGATAAAAAAGAGGACCGCCTTAAGTGTAATGCAAATTTTTACACGCGTTTCGTTTACTTACAATTCGTAATACTTATATGAAAAACGAAAACTTGCAGAGTCAAAGATTAAATAGGAAGCAAGTAAATATTTTTAATGTTATTTTTCTGTTTGTTTTATGGAACTTCAATGAAACTTGTCATCAGTTTGAAGTTCCATTATTTCATTGAAGCCAACAAACCCACATCATCTTTTTTACCGAATTCGGATCTTTTTTCACAATTAGGTTTTTGGTGGGATACATTTACACATAGTATGATTATCACCAAATTGAATATTAGTATAATCAGAAGCGTATAATTAATAAAAATGCGACAAGAAATAAAACGATAATTTTTATTTTTGACTCTAAATTTTATGTCGGATTTCTTGTCTTTTGACAAGGCATATGTATAAACTGTGAGAATATAGAAGTAATGTATATTTGAAATTTCAAGAGATTATAGGTGGAAAACTAAATATGATACAAGTCGTAAGGTATTGTTGTATATATGGCGTTTATAAACTATGTGTTTCTCTTATGTTTATGCTGTTATTTTAAACGCTTTAGTATTTAGTTTTAAATAATTTATAAAAAAAAACACAAATACTGACCTCTACCAAACCTGTTATACCCTGATCTCTTATGAAAGTGAATTTAGCACGCAAACGTGAATCTTTGCCATAAATTCAATTTCCACAATGAGTTGAAAATTACCAATTGACATATTGCACAAATACATTTGGCAGAAAGTTTTAACAGCATAGCGTGCATTTAAATATATTTATCATGCACTTAATGACATAACTGCGTACAAATTTAACGTTACCGCATCAGCCGCTTCAGAAAGGATTATGACCTTAATTTCAAATAATATGTCAATTTGGTAAATGTTTTGTAATTTAATTAAATACTGTATCACGGATTTTTCAGATGAAAGGTTAATGATTTTTAATTAGTTTTACGAAAATTAAATAATATGTTGAACAATGAAATAAAATGTGTTGCCATAATTTAATCTAATCTTTTTGATATGGAACCCCTTGTCGGCACCCTTTCTATTCTTTTATCTTATTAGCGCCCTTTAAACTTATATTTTTTATATTCATATCATTTAAAATCTTATACTTAACCCCGAAACTACCATACACTTAACAACATCTCTGAAAAATATTCCTTCCACACGAGTACAAGTATTTGCGAAAGAATTCTAAATCTTTAACCTATTTTCGGAACATCTTTATATCATCTCAAAAGCTCTTATTAAATTGAAGACTTGCCGCATTGTCTGGTTTATCTCATGTTTTCCTAATTATGTTGTTTATTCGTTTCTTATATACCTTCTTTGAACTTTCTACATAGTTATTTACCACAACTTTTTATTGCAGCAAACTGCTTCACATTTTTCTCTTACAAAGCTTCTTGTATCCTCATTCCATCTAGTATCTTCTTGTATTACATTATAGGCAAATCTACATATTTCTTTCGCACTATTCTCATATTTAGTTACTACATTTTTACCTCATCACTTCTGCATGTTTCTCATCTGCAACTCATCCCAATTAAATAATTTCCAGACTTCCTAATTTTTCTGCCATTTACCTTGCCATACCATTTAGAATCGGTTTTACTTTAGGCGGTAACTTTCCATATTTGACCTACGCCCAAATAATGTTTCGCATTTAATTAACATAATTATATAATTAATCAGTTTATGATCTTCTAGTTCTCGAATAATTCCGGAGTGATGATTAATCCAATCACTCCGGAACTATTCACAATCGCAATTCGTATATTATAAAATCTATACATAAAATCTCGTCAACATTCTCTCATATACACATATTAATCTTATGCTGATAGATATTATTCTAATATGTTTGTCATAAAAATAAATTATTCGTGCATTCTCATTTTTTTGCATGGATGCTGTACTCATCCTCTCATAATAATTAATTTTGATTACATATAAAATAATTATTATATTTGCATATAATGAATGAGGGAGGGCGGAGAGTTTCTCGGTAACGCTTTTCTCTAGATTCATTTGATTGAAAATATTCTCTAAAAATCATTTGTATATTCAATTGTGTGTTCATGTTAAAAATGTTCCCCGGGTACATGTTTTTCCTTAAATTATACATATTAATAATGAATGGAATAATTAGTGTTCACACTTTCATATTGAACACAAATATTAGTTCCTTTTATTACGAATTGATAGAAAAGACGGATAAAATCATTAAAAAATAATGTTGAAGAAATTTAATGAGAAATAATATGTAACCTAGAACGATCAAGTAATTGAATTTATAGATATTTTAAATAAATAACAAGATATAGTAGTGGATAATACAATTTGATTTGATTATATATTGTTATAATCATGTCAATCCAGTATAGTTGCTTATTTGTGTGCATATATATATATATATATATATATATATATATATATATATATATATATATATATGTATACATACATATATATTATATATACATTATAAATTTCGGTATCTCAAAAGGAAAAACTGAACCGTCACCAACATATTATTGAGTGAAACGGGATACTTAATTTCTTCAAAAATTATCAAATTAATGTTAGGAATTTTGGCTATTGAGAACAAGCCGGTTAGAATATTTTGGTTTCATTCCAAATTTCTATGTGAGGGAAAGTTCACACACTTGTTTATCCATTCGTCCATCTCAGCCATTTTTCTCAGAAACTGCTGTGTAAACTGATGTACAAACTGAAAATTAGGTATAGCAATAAAACATATTAACTTAATTTGGTAGTCCTAAAATTTTCAAATAAATATTTTTGAATTTTAGCTATTGTAATATGTGTGCGTTCATATAACAATAAACATATTAACCCGCACATATCTCAGTAGTTAAAATACAAAAATATTTATTTGAAAATTTTAGGGGGTGGGGGCAAATTAAGTACTAAAAAATAGATTTGTTATAATTTCTTGTATTACATATCAAAGATATACTGAAAAATATACGTTTTTCATATTTACGTTTTCCCATATTCACAGCCGATTTTCTTAGAAATCATGCGAAACTAGAAATTGAAATTTAGCATAGTAATATAAGACATATTAACCCACACACATGTTCTAGCGGTTAAATTATATTCATATAAGAATTAAAGAGGTGTAAATAAAGGTTTTGAACCTATTTTTTTTTATTTTATACATTATATTATGTGGTATACGAAAATATTTTTGGTCGGAGAATGTTTGCATGCACTGACCTAAGTCAAAACAGCTATATCGAATACGTTTGTCTAATTGCCTGCGAATATTTATTATATCGCTGCACGCTAAATCTATTGGACGGATTTTGTGCTCTTTTTCTTCCTCTTGTATCTTTGTAAATACGTTGATTAGGCTTTTTATATCACACAATATTGAGAATATGGACCTCTTATTCGGTCAAAATTATGAAAATACAGTAATGTTGATTTTAATTTTAATTATTTACATTACATGAATTTGGTTCACTGATTGCGCTATTATCGATTGATCAAAAAATTACTTAAATAAATAATTCTATATTGACATGTATATAATTCTATATTGACATCAATACATGATTCACAATAATTAACCCGACGTTATAATTTCTCATTTGAAAATAAAAAGAACAAAAGCGCTTTTTAAGCTCCTTACAGTTTACTTAAAAAAATTTACTTTTTTAAGTTTTGAAGTTAAGAAAAATAACATGACTTTGTCTCTCTCAGTTGAATCAATATATTTCTATTGAACCACGGGTGGCCCCACGCGTAAAGTAACCAAAATGATGAACTAACCTATTTCCTCGTAAACAAATTACAGTGTAGGCATTATGTTGAATACAAGTTTTTAATCACCAAAATCACCGATATGTAAAATGATCAATATTGCAAACGACTAAATCGACTAAATATATTAAACGTAAAAACTTTTCCTCCTCCATATTCGTTATTGTAGTTTCAACCAACAGGTAGCATTAGAGTTGCTCGTGAAAACCTCGTCAAATTAGTGCACAAATTTGATTAGGAAAATATAAAAATATTATGATGATTTTTTTTTCATTTTTACACATTCAATTCAATAGCCAGAAAATAATTATAAATACATTTATGCCTGGTTCAACGTATGAATATGTCAATGTGCGGAAAACTTAACACGAATGCAAATAGAAAGGCATACACATTCTATGCGTTATATGGACTCCGTACTATATATAGGTAAATTCGTGATATTCGTGGTAAATCATCATCATCATCATCATATATATTAATACGCTAAGGTTAAGATGTTATTCTCCATTTTTAGAAAAAACCTCACAACTAATCCACATAAATTATATATCATTTTATAGATAATTGCTTGCTCTACCGGCATCCACAACTAAAAAAATTATTATTGCTATTGTTTTTGCAAATTAATTAATTATCAACATTATATACACAAAACAGCAATGCTGCGATCTAACGGCTCAACGTCAATATGATTGACGGTCGGTAAAATTTTTGTTTAATTTCAAATCCACTCACGTATAAATAAAGTGGCGCTTTAGCTCAATGCTTTTGATACTTGCGCCTCTATATGTCAATTTTAGTAAAATATTTGTTTGATCTGTCATCTGAGCTTCATAATGGAATAAATAATGCGAAGACTTCGCACGGGTCACGCTAGTGTAAATTAAATTTGTTTACTGCTTATTTTATAATTTTCCAAATTTATTGTCGCTTAATTGAAATTTTCAATATACATTTCGAAAAGTCGAAACAAATATAATGAATGAAAACTTGAAACAAATATATTTCAATTTTAGAAATCAATTGCCAATTGTTAGAAGCTGCGATTATATATATATTCTGTATCTCTCTATCGCTGTCGATATCTTTTGTAACGATAGGATACAAAAGATATCCTCATTCATATGAGATTTATATTAGTTGCATCAAATAAATCAAGAAAATTCGTTGGAGTTAACGGTCGTGTTAACACATATAGCACACGAGCTTTCTGGGCCGAGATCAAGCTCACATTTTTGAGCCGTCTAATTGCGAGTCCAATAAAAGGAACGCATTAACAAACGGGTACGCGCGGTGCCGTCGGGAGATAAAGTGCGTCTCGTCGTCACACGCCTAACGACCGGACTCTCGTCACAAAACTTTCCCACTTAATTACCCGCCGCCCGCCCACTACCGTTATTTGTTTTCTTCATTAACCCCTTTTTGCCTTTATATGTATGTGTTCTGATGAAATAAATTTCAATTTGATACGCCGCTCCGCCGCGTATTGTTGAACGAATGATTAATGTACGGTCCGAAAGGATACACCTTTGTGTGTCGTTTTTCTGTGCGATTATGGGCGGCTTGCTATTAATAATTTTAATATTTCGTGCCGGCGCCGCGGTCTAAGAGTTGCTAATCTATTTTCGAGTTTAAGGTAGTTTATTTGGCGTGAGCGCATTACATTTCTAGGTTCGAATTAGCACACGCTGCGGCGCTGGAAGCGAGTCCCGCGGCGTCCGGGTTCCGCGGTTTACTATGACCTTATTGTTTGTAAAGGTCTTTTGCGTCCTTGCGGTTGAAGAATTAAAGTGTACCAAACCGTCATGATTATGTGCATTGTTTTAGTGTTTAATATATTATTTTACTTCGTAATTATTTAGCCGACCTTGTATGTATATCAGTATCTTTTAGTTCATATTTCTAATCGTATATTTATATTGCTTAAATTTTTATTATATTAACACATAACAAGAACCTAATTAAAATACCTAACAACGACTTAACTGCACTCGGCGTTAGGTATTATATACTAATGAAATCGTGTACAAGATTTGCTGGAAATATTAACAAATCGCCATCGATGTTGACGCTGTGCAATTATTTCTCCTTTGACCAAACACGGTGATTCGCTACCGCACGGTGATTCGATGATACTCTATTATGGTGTTTAAAAATATTAACACTGTCAGAATACCGTGAGTCACTCAGTCTAGTCTTAAAAAATAAATATTAAAAAATAAATATTATACAAAATAATTATGTAGTAATACCAATACGTGGTGTGTTATGTGCGTATTGCATTTTAAACTTACGTGAAGAAATTATTATATATATAAATTAAATATATAAATTTACTAAAAATAAACCTGTAAAATACTGATGGGACTCGTATTACACAGTCTTCACACATAATATACTTACAAAATTGTACATTTAAGACACATACAATTTTTGATATAAACCTCTTTAATTTAATATCGCAAGGTGACCAAGATACTTTTAGCATTGAAGCATTTCGATTATGAAACATTTTGAACAAATATTGTTAAAACTTAGAGGGAGGAAGTTCTCTTAAGAGACGCTATATCAAATAATATCAGTAGATAAATTCGATCTAATCTTAAAATAACTCTTCCATGAAAGGTTACACGATGGAATCAGCAAGAAAAATATTTTTTGATGAATTGATTTTTCAGCCCATGGTGAGGTTCACTTCAAAATAATTAATTTTTTTTCCTGTTTGTATTTTTTACGGTATTTAATTACAATTTAAAAAAGAAAAAGCATAATATGCGGCCCTAATCTAGAAGATCTATGTAGCCGTAACGTACGGATATTAAAGATTTTAATTTTTTCCGTTAAGCCATGAAAGCCTAGAAACGGGCTTATAGATATATGTGTGTATAAAATATGTCTATCTTGTTACTACATCTCCAAAGTCATACATTTCCGTAAAAAAATTTAATTTAATTTTATAACACAATTTTTCAACTATGCAAATTTCATTGACATTCGCAAGTCGTAATGTTATTTTTTAATTGTATTGGCGCATTTAAATGGTAAGTAAAAATAGCACAATTTCTACTATTTCTACATCAATATGTAAAAAAAGTTTCCCGGATGCTAAATATCAAGGGTTAACATCACTCCAGGGGCTAAAAATAAATATATTTTATGGTATCATTTTCTAATGAACAAAGATTTTTATAGATCGAAATGCCAGCGATAAAATCTAATATAGAAGCTTGTCTGCCAAGCTTACAGTATAAGTAATTATAACCTAGAATATAATATAAAATATTTTAATCATCAGCATGCCAAAAAAATACTTCGATAATTTAAATATTCTGATTTTCATAAAAAACCACACGCATTTAAACTGTCGAAAATTATTTACCACAAAAACACTTTTCCATATATCCAAAACCTTCTACGTAAGTCTGTGAAGAATACATTTTTGGAGGTTTATTTACAATTTTATCTGTACGAATTTTTCTTACTCTTTAATTCGGACCCCATTTGTGAATAATAATAGAAGGAAAAAAATTATTTTTTTTACAGTCATATTTTTAATTTTTTTCTTTCAGTATATTATATCGAATCTTATAATGAAAAATTATGGAAAAAACGTCACATCGACACATTTTTAATAGTCAACTTTTATGGAAAATATTTTTCAAAAGTGAATTTCAATTTTGAAAAAGCGTTTACCGACTTTAAAAAGTCTTGTTCTCCTGGGAGTGGAAATGTTTGGAGGATATTTAATGATATTAAATTAAAATTTTTATTTAAATTTTGAACTTTGACCACGTTTATCTCGGAAACGGTCGAGTTTTTTTTACACAGCCTCAAATAATTTTTACCTTAAAATAATCAGCACAATGAAATCTATGGAAATACGTGTCAAGGAAAAGTACAACTTGCGTATATAGCTACAAATATCACAAAGCGAAAAGTGCGATATTTGGCATATTTTCAATTGAAATGAAATCACGCATATGTATAATTATAACATAAATTTGTCAATATTTTCAATCACCATTATTATTAAAGCATAGAACTTTATGGTGTAACATTGAGCTAATTTCAACAACGCTCAATTATTCAAACGTTGCTTTTTACGAATATAGTAATATATTAATATACGATTTATATGTAAATCAAATTAGCGATAACTTTACACCGATGTCGGTTACATCATTTAGAGTGTCATAAAATTTAAGGTAGAACATCAATTAATGGGTGTACACCGAGAACGGAGATTTATAATTATTTTATTGATATAAGGAGAACCTTATCAAACATGAAAAAGTAATTTCATTATTCTTTTCATTAAAAAAAAAACAAGTAGCGCAACGAAAACTGTTATTAAATGATATGAATATCAGTCCTAAATCAACATTAGATATCACAACTTCCTTTAAAACCCGCTAGAACACTTGTAATCCAGAAAGTCACCTCAAACATAAAGATCAATTAATTGTATATTGAAGTACGAAGTTTCTCAAATATATTTAGTTTATATAAATGTAGTTATTAGCTATTCAATTTAAAATTAACAAACTGTTTTCAATCTAGCAAATGATTTAAAAAATACCTCCTATAAAAGCGAAACGCTATACGGGCAAAAGACGTCCCCGTTTCGAAACAAATATCTGCGATATATCATAAACATGTGAATAAGTTAGCAGTAGACTCACGAAGACAATTTGTTATTCCATATTGAGAATACGAAAATATATGGGCCGCATTAAATTATTTTGATATAGGCTATGGCCGATAAAGTATGAAATATGTTGATGCAAGAGACAAAGGAATATCCAGTTTTGAGTTGGATCCGCTTAAGGAATATTATGTATATATTGTCGCATTAATACGTAAATATAACAGCATATATAGCGATGTATTGTAATCGTGCTAGATGGAGGGCATCGTCAAACGAACTGGGTTTGTTTGCGCGCGACACACATTTAAACGCTGAGGGGATTAAATCCGTAAAGATTTGCAAAGTGCTGAAAATAGTATTTGCAGTAAATATCCTCTAAGCGTACAGTGAATAACCGCATCGAATATACGAGTATACGTCATTTCCCCCTTACCTTAATCGGAAGAAGCGTTTGCCGGAATCGAAAATACTGGATTAAGAGGTCCTCAATTGTGTGCTCGTGAATGTTTTTTTGATGGCAAATCGGGGTGGTCTTGTTTGTAAGTGTTCGGACTTTTGTAAATGTATTTTGAATATTTTATTTACAAAAGAGCTAGCAGCTTATGTTTGTGCTGACAAATTTTATTCGCATACGAACATATTGTTTGTATTTCAAATAATGACATATTTATTTAATATAAAAGTGAGGAAATGGATTGTCTTTAAGTTATGTCCGCAAAAGCTGATAGAAGTAAATGATTAAAGCTGATATTTCACAAGCAGAATGATTTTTCTACTGCAGCTGATATTTCACAAGCAGATTCTTTTAGATTTCATTAGTATTTATTTAAAAAATATAGTATGATTTAAGTACACTTCAAAAACATTAACTTTGAATGATGTTGTAGTAATTCTCACTTTCTTAAATACTTATGAAGAATGTAAACTAAATTTTCATCAAAACTAGTTTTTGCAGCAAAATATATGCTGTGAACTAGCAATAATACAAAATATATTTTAAAAACATTCCAGTCGACAAACATAACCAAATTTATAATTTAATTGAATTTATAACGTAATTTTAAAACTTTAACTTCTGATATACTCACAATACGAAATAGGGTGTAGTTATGATATGAAAAGCGTATTTATAATATGAAATTTTACATTTTTTTAAGTTGATTGGCAGTACTGGCAACGATATCAAAAATAAGTAACTTAGTTATTTATTGCGAATAAGTAGGTATCTATTTTGAGTTAATTATTTTTTCTTTTTAGTACCAACTTTTTAAATATTATAGTTTAGAATTTTTAGTGAATAATAATATTAGTCATCACACTATAGTTATAGTTAACATTATAGTAACATTCTAATATATCCATAATTTCCTTTTTGTCTAAAATCGGTTTTCAACAACACACAGAAATGAAGCGATAGTGGTAGCCGTCAGTGGTTAGCTATTAGGCGTTGAGGAGTTCTGTACTCCACATACGAAGTCCATTATCACATTTTGCAAAGTAACAATTGCCAGCAGCAAATATGTTGAATCACATTTAATTTACTACCATTCGCTGAGGAGTAACATGGTTCATCTCCAGAACTCATCATCAGACCCTGACCTGGTCGACTGTGTAGTTACTTTGCTAACTGACAATTGCTAGTAGCATATATCTTTAATCACGGTTGGTTTACTGGCATCCGCTAAGGTGTTCCACTATTCGTCTCCCGAACTCATCATCACCCTGGCTTGGTAAGTGGTGTCGTCATTTTGCAATGTAACAGCTACCCGTAATAAATATCTTGAATCATAGCTGATTTACTACCATTCGTTAATGAAGGTTTTTGATAAATAACAGAGATAATTATTACAAGTATTTAGTTTAATGCTTAACAATTATTATAGTGCACCTTTTATTTGATATACATAAGTACAGAGAAAGCGCACCACGTAGTGGTGGTCTTAGGAACTTATTAGGGTTGCGTTCTATTACTAGTATCGCCCCTCTGAACGCAAGCTCATTTTACTTATATAAAACAAGTGCTTCTCTAAGGTTGTACCCTTAGCTAAAATATCTGCAATTTGTGCTCTTCCCTCATAAAAACAAAATTTTGCTTTAGATTTATTTACTTGGTCTCGGAGAACATGATATCTTATATCTATGTATTTAGTTCTTGGAGAATAATAATTATTATTGCAAAGTTTTGAACACTTTTTATACGTATAATAATGGGTTCCTTGTTTGCTGCTGTGCCCAGAGAGCCTCCTAGATCGCAGAGGACATGGTCATATACTCTGCCTCTACTGTCGACAAGGCCATAGTTTGCTGTTTATGTGAACTGAAATACAAAAATGTTACCAGTGTACGACTTACGGGCATGCAAGTCACTTGCTCAGTCGGCATCACAATATCCTGTGATTGTTCCAACTTCATCTTGTGTATAAACTAACATTAGATCTTTGGTACTTTTTAGGTACTCTTTTGACAGCAATCAGGGTTAAAATCAAAATGACAGGGTTTTTGATTATATCTACTTAGCATATTTCACTGCAAATGATATATCTGGTCCATTGTGCAATATATAAAAGAGATCCTACAGCCTATTGACATGACATCATTTATCTTCTTCAGAGAAATTAATTATTAACCCCGAAAAAAAAATTAACCTGACTGCAATTGGTGTTTTAGCAGGTTTGCAATCAGATATTCCAAATCTAGCCAATATTATATCAATATACTTCCTCTGGTGCAACATGACTACGTCTTCTTTTCTCATTATATTTAATCCCACACATTGGCTAGCTTTCCCAAGGAATTAATTTCTTCGTGTAGAAATGCTGAGGCAGCGTCCATCTGATCAATGTCTATATCTAGCAGCTAGAGTGAATAAATAGCGGAGAGAAGTGTACCTTACAGAATAAACTACTTCATAATCTGTACCTTTTTGCTAGGCATAACTTTTAATAACAAGTCTAGCCTCATATCTGACAATGTTGCCATTTTAATCCGACTTAGTTTTGAATGCCCACTTCGATGGTAAAGCCCTTTTATCAGAGGGGAGGTCGGCAAGGTCCTAATTTTGTTTTTATCAGCGAGCAGTATTCTTCACCCATAGCCCCTTTCCATTGGCAAGCATATGGTGACAACAATGCTTTCTTTACTGATTGTGGATCAGACATATTTTTGAACATACAATACATGCTGCTTTCACTTACTTGTCCACCTCTTTTGTTATCACTTCTCAGTGTCTTGGGTTTACTAATAGATGACAGTTATATGTTCCTTGGTGGATGATAATGTCACGGGCAAGAGCTATTATATATATATATATATATATATATATATATATATATATATATATATATATAAATATATTGAGAAGTCGATTCTCCTCCTTTTTTGAAGTCGGTTCATCAAATAGACAAAATTTACATAGTATTTTTTTAGTAATAGATCGTCGCATTGCCCCTATTTAAAAAGTTCAAAGTATTTAAAAGGTTCTTTTCAGGCAGGTAATTTTTTATGATAATTACCTTAGTCTGATAACAGAGAGACTTCTAATTGTAATGTTATATTTTGTTTACCTAACAATATATAACATTACAATTAGAAGTCTACCTTGAAAGGATACCTAACCTGAGTACTATTGGTGGTAAAATATGTTTAGTTACCTAATTTGAAAATTTTGCAATATTGTTTCAAGTTTTCAAAATACTATTATACTATTGTTAACAAACTCATATTTATAAGGTAAATCAAACTAGTAGGGAATATTAACAGTGAATATCTGTGCATGATCTAAGACTAACGTAATTGGAACAGTTAACAAACACGATCGGTAAACTTACGGACAATTAATAACATAAAAACGATAATATGACCTCCTCCCTTAAAATGCTCACGTAAATGCATGAGTACTTGATCGGAAGCCATTTTGGGGCTATAACAGTAAAATATGCTAATACCTATATTTCGAGCCATCAATTAGTAGTAGATCTAAGTTATGAGTTACGATGACTGAAATGGGATCGATCTGATCGATATTAGCGATATCCTGTTGTCAGTAATTCGACAGTTATCCCTGTTGTAGATAAATTTACCATAAATTTATATGCTCCATAAAAACTCGTCATATTTTACGACTCAGTTCGGGGATGCGAAACAGTCGGGTGGCCAATAACGTAATTATAAGACTTTCGTAATCGATTTTAACCCTTCAAGGCTTATAAGATCAAATGGGAATGGTGGGTACTGGATACGAGACCTCGGTAGTCGTAAGGAAGGACGATCGTCCTAAATGCTTAGGTGATTAATTATCTGGAAGGGTCGTATTTCACTTCATAATGTGGTATGATCCTAATCGCTTTACGTTAATTTAATTCATGTCGCTTACAATTGTACTTTGCATTAACTACGATCCGCTTCGCTTAGAATTAGTAGATATGTGATTTTTCTGATTATTATCCAATAAGGTATGGGTTGTTTAATTAATCGGCATCTCCTAAAATCATCTCCCATATCTCATATGTATAGTTCCTTAAAATTTCACACACACGCCCAACCGCGTGTGTATATTTATCTATATTAAATTAATAAGCATTCACAATATAACTATATTCACAATTTTCCATTAAAAGAAATTTACTTCAAAGTGACTACTCACTTTAACATTACTAAATTTTCATCCTTACATGCTCCTAAACTATCCAGTAAACAAATCTTCTACAGAAATTAGTTTATGGCCTTTAAAAACGCTAACTCTGTGCGATTTCTAAAATAATATAAATAACATTACAAGTGTTCTCTCTTTATGTATCATATGTATTATTTTCCCTTCTGCGAATCCAGGTGATTTAATTGTTTGTAACAAAGTTCCATTTCATGCTAATAAAATGATTTTTGCCATAAAGTTATGTAATGAAATTTTGTAAAATATTATATTAAAACAATATGTTTAACAATTTTTGCAATAAAAATAACGACGTCACATTCTCCACACATCATTATCCTATTATACACATGCTAGATCCCCTGAAGTAATAATATCTAAATACCGATACCCTTGCCCTAACAAAGTAAAAACGCTGTTGTCAGTATTTGTAATCATATCAGTTATATAAAGGTACATTTTAGCACATGTACAAACCTGTACATGTGTGTGTTAAGGATATAAATTAATCAAAAAAACTGATATGATTTACCGCTTCTTATAACCCAGGCAACATTACCAAACGTCTCGGTTTATGTGGGATGCCTGGCGAATTTTACTTAGAATAGAAATGCCAATCGTTTTTATGAATTTTTAAACAGTAATAGCCCTTTTAACTGACATAAACACGCTTAAGTCATATGTTCTCATGTTTTCTGAAGCCGCTGAAAGGATGAGAGGGAGAGAAATGAAAGAATGGGTTAAATAACATGCAAGTGAGAGAATGAGAATGTCTGAGGACATCATAATATAATGTCAATTAATCAGTATCGATTCAATAACGTAACATGATTTGCATAAAATACTCAACATAATTAAGAAATATCTTCGTCTTTTTACTGTGGAAATCGTGGGTTTCATAACGTCAATTATTAAATACATAGCTTACTTACTAAAAATAAGTGAGAGTTCGGATTCAGACAATTTGAATTTAGAGTTAACCCGAATGAAAATTAAATTAGAAAAATGTCGATTAACAAAACATTATATTGATTGTAAACATAATTATGACTATATGATTATGTAAAAAAGAGTTTTGCATTTCTCATGCCGGTAAAAACAATAGTTTAAGACATTCAAAAGTCAACTCTCATATGAAGGCTGAGGACGCAATTGCTGCAATGAGAATTATTTAAAACATCAGCTGCTTTAATTAGTTCTAATTAGCACAATGATAAAAATTATTTGAGTTGTATTATGATTATTACTCAAAAATGTTGAAGAATGTTAAATGTAGCATGTAGATGGAAGCTGTTCTTTATGACAATTTATGGATGAAACATTGAAAGATGTGTTTTCAAACTTGCAGGAAACCTATTTTTCCAATTCCACTGATAAGACTAACAAAATAAGCAGAAAAACGTTTTCTATATGTGCTATATTCTTCAGCCGGAATATAGGTTTGGTAAAGATAATCACATGTATTATGGAAAGTACCTGCGAAAAAAAACTATCTATATCACATCTATTTCAAAAAGTACGGATAATATACAAATGTCAACTTTGGCTTCAAACATTTTGTTTACACAAATCTTGTTCCGAAGAACAAGATTATTTTAAAAGAAAAATGTTAATATACTCTGCATAATACAAGTAACAGAATAGAGACTTTGGTCTAAAAAAATTACACTCATTTTTCACATTCAGCCAAAGATCATATATAGTCAATGAAATCATTCGGAAGCACTAAAATCGAATGGGTAGAAGTGTTACGACATTTTCAACACATTCAACGACATTTCTTTTTATTTCTTATTGTTGAAAGAGTAATCAAAGTTAGACCTGCTTTAAAACTATACTACCCGTAACTACGGAAGAAGAACTGCTCAAAAAATATTGCAAAGATTATCAAGTCGAAAAAAGAGAAGAAAATATATGTTTGGTACAATTATAAAAAAATCTTTATTTAACAAAATAGTGATCTAAGAAATATATAAAGAATTAAACTATTGCTATAAAGTAAGAAAAAATAGCTCTATGGAAATTAAATTATTTAGTAAAGTAATTCTGAGAAAAATATACTAAAAAATATTTCGACTTAAACTTCGTTTATTTTAAATATACCGTTCGAATTGTTCCATGGAAAGAGTATTTCCCAAATTAATTTGGATTGATCCGAGGCAAAGAAAATATGTTTAGACCCGTTGACAAAATCAAAATTGTTCATACAGTTCGACATAGGACTTTTTTACGCCGAATTTCATAACACAAAAAGATATTTTCAAAGAAATAAAATCATCATAAAAATACAATCCAATTAAGTCAAATATAGAGCTAAAGAGAAATATGGTCGTTTTCTATTGTGTGATTGTATTATTGATTCCTTGGGAATTAAATTTTACGTTTTATTTAACATTTTTTTATTCATGCCTCGTTTTCCACTTAAACCACGATTTTAAAACTATTATACCTTTAAATTCCAGAAAAATGAAACATTGAAAACGCTGATGACCGATAGCATTTTGTATTAAAATCAACTTCAATTAATCTCTGCCGTTATATAAGTTTCCTTTTATTTAATATAAGATTTAATAGGATAAAGTGTATTTTTTATATTTTTATAGTAAACAAAATCGCGAAGTTTAGCTCATTCTCTGAAATTAAAAAGCGGACGCAATGCAGCAACAGAATAATTCTTATTTATTTATATTATGTTTAGTCACCTAAACACAAATATTTAAAAACGTTCGTGTTGCGATGATGCTCATAGTAAAAAGCAATCAAAAACAAAAATTTAAGTAATGTTGGGTATTAACGAATTATTGACACCAGCTTGTGAAACAGTTCGATAAAGGCTGCTGCAAATCGGCCGTCTAAAGAGATCTCTTGAATTAATTACAATTGAAAATATTTTTTCAACTCAGAAATTTTTAAATTGTGTAAAAATGATTGTTTTCATCAGCACTCTTACAAAAATCAACAATAGTGAACTAATGTGTTAGTTAATTCAATGACTCCATCCTCTGATAAAAATTTAAAAATTTGTATAATTTTCTCGGAAAAAGTGAAACACGATTTACTCCATTTCTAGTTGCAAATACTTTATGTATAAATATTTGAAAATATATCACAAAATGAAATTCACTAGACTTGTAATTAATTATATTTCCAGTTTACGTTTTACGAATCCATATGAAAAACGACAACTTTCTGTATAGCTAGATATTTAATATCTAGTTGTATAGAAAAGTATTTATATAAAAAATTAATTGTAGTCTACTTGCAGGTTGCCATTATTTTTTTGTATTAAAATTACATAGATAATTTCAATAACCGATGAAACTAATATATTAAAAATCTATAATTATTGCCTTTTATTTTTTCAACAACGTTCAATCCCACTTTCGGTATACAGGCTGTTCCTTTCTTATCGTTTGTAAATTTAATTATATAGAACGGATTCGGATATTCGTAGATCATGCATATGCAGGTATGCTACTTCTTTGTGATTTGCTTTCATTGTTATTCTATAAAAAATGCCAAGTAAAAACCTCATGTAAATTTACCTTTATGAAATTAAATGCTTATAAAATATGTGAATTGATAATGTTTATACTGGTAGTTTGCGGTGGTATTGCATTTGTTATAATGATAATATAACGGCGTTTGTAATTGATTAGGTAACTGTAAATTTTTACGAAATATCCAAAAAAGCGCCGATATTTTTCATCAATTTGCATACTTTACAACGGATACAGTCACGTAGTTTTACAGATATGCTGAATAAATTTCTAGATACTTGTAGGTAATGGTTTGCAAATAAGATTGACTGAAAATACGGCCGATCTTTTTTCTTCATGCGAACATACAATAAGTCTTTTTTCACACATTAGGAATTTAACAATGAGTTCCGTTTTTCAAAACCCAAATAACTTTTTCATTTATGTACTCTACAGTTACCACCTGAATTATTTTTGAATATAATTTAAAAATTCATGTTCTACGCTAATAAATCCAAATAAAAAAGTAATCACAAAAAATAAAATAAAAATATAATGAGGAATTTGAAATGTTTCGATAAACATATTTAGTTACTGATTTTGCAAAAAGTTTATATTTTATGTCAGCGGTATGACGACTATAAACTTAAAAAGCTCTTCATAAAAAGTTATTGCAAACAACGTTTCAAATATTGAAAAACTTCACATTTTTTTTAAATTTTATCTGGTTAAATTTGCGTAAGTAGTCTAACTCTTTTTTTAATATTCCTAACGTTTCTCAGTAAGCATATACTTCAGCTAAAAATACTTTATTTCTGCTCTTGGTTTAATAAATGAACAAAAAACGTCATCTAAATTTTCTCGATTAATTTATAGGTAAAGAAAACATGACATTATTACTTAACTGACATTATTACTTAACGATTTGATGTTGTATCTAAATATTGCGTATCTTATTTCACTCCTGTAATTTTAATTGTTTTTGAAGTTTTCCTTAATGTGACAAAAAAATACACAGGGAGAAAAAAACATTTTAAAATTACCAATTTCCATTCTATAGTTTCTTTATCGTCCTTAACTTATTTTTTTTTACAATATCATATGTTATAGAAAAATTACAAAGATGCAATATTAGTCTTCATCTTATCTTTTATTTTACCCAATGTTTTACCAACAAAAATCAATGGCACAGGCCAGTTATAAAGACGAATTTCACCCGATGCGATGGATGCGCATTATTTTTAGGTAATTTCCACTTAAAACTTGTAAGTTAACATCGTTATATTTATTATGCAAGACACAATATTAATCAACCAATTAATTAATAATCGAGGTTTTCGATTTTGCGTGCACTTAAAATATCAATGAATCAAATGAATAATTTTTGAGATAATCTAATATTTGGAATACTGTAATTAAGTTCTACTTATAATTCACAATGATTTTAAGGTTTCTGATGACTTAATAAAACTAATATTACCAAAATACGATAAATAAAATGATATTCGTGTAGAGTAAAATCAATATTCATCTTTTACAACGCTAAACGGTAAAGAAAACATTACTGGTTAAAACCTTACCATTCAGTGCTATACAACATTCAAAATTTACCAAGAGTTAATAAGCCAATTTATTCATTCAATTCTATCGTTACACTGTCAAACTCGCTTTTGACCGATCCCTTTTCAAATGTTTTACAATAATAAATCGCGTAATATCCTCGATATGCTCTTAAAGCGCCATTATTAAAATGATTCCTCTACAATTCGAAGTAAATTTGAACAATATTCAATTCGGATCACGTACAATTCACCCTACATAATAAAAATGAACAAAGGAAGCCGAGGGCACCCGAGAGGCGTCCGTAGAATATTACATTGTTAACTGTTTCCAGATTTTTAAAAGAATAAATTAGATACATCTACCAAATCAGACATATGCACCAATACAAAAGTTCAGACGATTGTTCCTTGACAAGAGTCCGAAGCAATTAATTTAAAGTGGCCAATAGTTAAGACTTCCACATTAAGTTAAGAGCCGGGTGTTAGCGACCGCAAGTAAACTTGTGGACTGTTTTCGGGCTCAGACAACACAACTTAATTAAATAGCTCCCAAATTTAACATCGAAACTCAAACACAATTAAAGCCCTTTGGTAAAATTCGGCAAACCCACATCTTAACGCTTACTTTCGACAAACAAACCAAACACTGAACTATAAGCCGATTCGATAGTTCGGACACTCTTGTCGGTTTTATTCGTTACGTATCCGAAGTTGCTTCCATTATAATAGAAACTGTTAGTGGCTTAGTCCATACATTTTTTAATTCTTGTTTTCATTATATCATAGGAAAAAAGTTAAAATATTCCAATAACATTGTTTTTATCCTAAGGATACGGAATAAAGTTATACAAAAAGAAATGTCATTTTAACATAATTCTTGGTAGATGAAAAATAACTAATGGAAGGAAAAAAAATAATAAAGTATGGCAAAATATTTCTTTTTAATTTACATATTGAATAATTTGTGATATGACTAGGTTTTTTTCGTTGGCGCCGTGATGTGTTAAGTTGATCACAGGACGAGGTGTAACGCAAAGATCCGGGTACGAATTCCGGCCACTCGTCGAGCAGAACTGGTGTGGTGTTTTTAATCGCGTAGCTAAGAACCATAGACCAGTGACGGGCAGTAATGCGAGAAACTGCGCACTGCGATCATAAACCCTCCGGCTCAGCATAGCAATTACAGGCATTATCTCGAAAGATAGGCTTATGTCCAGCAGTAGACTGAGAGAGGCCGTTGATGATAATAAATAATGTTTTGTATTTTTCAGTCGTACACAACGTAAACTAAAATTATTTCATTTTAAAATAATTTTTATTGAGTACTAATAATTAATCATTTTTATCTCTGGCACGTTTTTGTCGTTAATGATATATATATATATATATATATATATATATATATATATATATATATATATATATATATATATATATATATGTGTGTGTGTGTGTGTGTTTATTTTTTGTTGTTAATTCTAATGTTAGGATGAAGATGCATATTTTTTATCAGATGCTTTCACGTTTAAATGTTTCTCTGTGATTCACAATTGTACATGCCGCGTCAAATTGAATCATGAATGTCTGAAAATGTGGCGGCATGAATAGTCAGACTAGACTACATAATAAGTTTGTCACATATATACACACGTGCATGTGTGTGTGTATATATATGTGACATAGGAGGACAAATCCAATTATGTGTATAGATCAACTTTGATACAAAGAGCACACACAACACGACTATCGGAAACATCGATGCTCACCGCACAAAATTATCGAACACTATATTCCTGCTCAGCTCGCCATATGTAGTATTTGAACTTACGTGATGAAGCTGGTATGGGACACCTTCAGAAACCCCCACCCCTAGAAGAATGTCAAAAGCGTTAAGGCATACAGATTTGTGTAAGATCTTTAACTATTTCGATTATGAAATAAACTGTGAATCTCAATATTGTTTTTATTACTCAATCAAAAATCAACTTACAAATGCAGAAAACGAAAAGTTTTAGAGTTCGATATAAGTTTCGGAATATAATTATTATTGGAGTTCATCCTATAAAATAGTATTTAATTACGTATTACAGGCAAGCACTCTTCCCAGATGCATTGTTTGATTTTCGAATTATGCCTAACTTTCGGTTCGTTAGGTCGTACGAAGGACTGTAAGGAAATATTATTATAACCACGTAATTGTAAATTGAAAATATATATGGGATGTAGCTACGGATGGACAAACGAATTGACTACTTGATCCATTTAAGTCGTGAGTAAACTGGTTAGTCATCTCAAAATTACGAGCAACTAGAGAAGGAACGTGCGTGGCATGGCGAGAAAGAGGAGAAGGAGCATATACGCCGCTGTCGGAAACGGAGAAGGAACATGAGTGGTATAATGTATGTTAGCATGGGCTAATGTTGACCTCTCGGAAAAGTACTATTTTTGTTATGATTTCTATTTATACATTAGCTTCATGTATAATTGTGAAATTTGAAATATAGGTTTTTTTTTATTTTGAAGCTACCTTCATATTAAAAATGTCTTGAATAAATTATTTTATGTTTTTCACAACTTCCCTCAACTCAGTGACGCCATTGGAGATAAAATACTTTTAAGGCGAATTTTTTTTATCATCATTAGAATTTTTAAAAATATAAAATAAATAATACATATTTTTATAGTAGCTTCAAAATAAAGAGCGGTCGATAATAATGAAAGACTGTGAAAATTTGTGCAATATTCCACATTGCTTAGATGCTGTGGATAGAAAATAAATTGCAATCGAGGGTCTATGAACAGCGACGATTACTTTGATTATAAAAAAGAATTCCAGAGCACTTTTCAGTTTTTTGAAGTTTGAATGAAACATCGTTTTTGGATAGTAGTAGGACTATACCAGGATAGTAGCAGGATCTAATCTATGGATGGAGATAGCTGTGCATATAAATATAAATGAACTCTAATAGTATATAACAGAGAGTATCAACCCAAGCCACGACAAAATATTTAAATTCCAAATTAGGCGATTACATTTACCCTTGTCGGTCATATGAATATCGGGGACAAGAAAAATCCTGACATTTTTTTGTTTTTTTATCAGTTATTATGCATTAGACAAGTCGCATTTGATTACAATCACTAAGTTGCGTTCTTTTTTTCCATGTATACATTCATGAACAAATAAGAACACCATAATAACTTATGATATCAAACAGCATATAACAATCAACAACAGTAGAATAATTCGTAATCAATTATGATAAAAAGAAAGCGGATTTTTATTTTTAGATGCCGTCGCAATAGTCTCCTCCAGAACAGCTGCTATGTTGTATTCAGTGCTTAAACTGTTATTGAATTTAACTCATAAAGAAACATCAATTTGTAAAATAAGTAAAAATATCGATCGCGGACGGTTGTAGCAGCAATGTAAGCTATTTATTTGGGGAGAATGAATCGAGCAATTGAAACTCTCAATCGTACCATGAAATATATTAAAAATAGCCAAAGCAGGTCATATCCATAGCAGAAGATTTTAGCCAGACTCCGCCTATAATAACCGAAGGCAAACCGGACGATGAAAGAAATGTATGTATAAAAGCATCAACTTATTGGCAATACGTTAAATAATTTAGCTTAGAATTTAATATGCTTATATGGGATGCTCTTTCTAAAACCGGCGAAGATTGTGTTAAAACATATTCCATCAGCCTGATTATATTAAATCGTGAATGCTCTAATTTCACAAAACAGAAGAATTGGTGAACAAAGTTTATACTGAATTGTAAGCTAATATATGAAATAAAAAATGCTTATGTGAATAAGTACTTCTAGCATAGACTCATGACATTGTGGGACATATTAATAAAAAATGTTGTCACAGGCAGACGGGCATTGTAGAATATTCTTCGATAGGTAATATAACGGACACTGAACAAGTCACTTCATACCCAATAGAATTTCTTAACTCTTTGGAGTTTTCAGGAGTATCTTCTCACAAATTAAGGTTAAAAGTAAATGTTCCGATACTAGATGCAATCAAATTATGTAACGTTTACATGTTTAATCTCTGTGCTAGAATATCGTTAGGACTATTATAATTAGTAGTACAGCGAAAGGTGTGTTTTAATCCCACGAATACCAATTATACCAATGAATTTCCCTTTAAAATTTAAAATGTTACGATTTCCATTAAAATTCACTTCTGATACATCTCATAGCTATAAATATAGCCCAGGGCCAAACACATAAAGTAGCTAGTATGTATTTAGAAAAAATATATTTTCTCATGGTCAGCTGTATGTGGCTCGCTAACGTGTATTCAATCTACAAAATATATGTGTCCTTGCAAAAGAAGGTAATATCAAACACATTGTTTATGGAACGTTGTTATGATCTTGCAATATATTATCGACAAGAATGTTCCTTGCTCTCTTTCTAAATGTTTTTGAAATATGATTATGTGTCCAGAAATAACTTCATCGAGATTTAGCGCTAAACTCACCCTGTTACTCATTTATCAATTACTAGCCTATTTTACTTTTCATTTCAAAAGTAATAATTTCATGCGAACGAAGTCGCGGGTAAAAGCTAGTATAGTTACATAATATAACCTGATTAATATCATATACAATTTAATGCTTTAAGATACGAGAATTATACAGATATTAGAAAATTATGCTGTATTCCTTTAGAGATCGAAATTCTAGCAATTATTAATGAATTTTAGAGAACAAAAAACTTGGTGAAATTGTTAATATCTGGAGCTTGCCATGCTAAAAAGAGCGAAAGGAGACAAAAAGTTGTGATAACGAATAATTCATTGAGAAGGTTTCCGAAGACCAAATGACCGTGGCATTAATAAATTACATATGGTGAAATTAATTTTCTCCAAAAGGAAATAGAAGTACAAAGGGCGAAAGAGTGGTAAGGGACGAACGGCATATTTTGGGCACCTGCCTGCGATTTCAATTAACTGAGCTGTTCTTCACCGCTCCATTGAGAGGGGCACATTGAATAAAATGTCATTGAGATATATATTACGTGAGGTATTTTTAGTCAGTCTGCGGCGTAAAGGTTATTAGTATTTGTATGTACCTGCTAGTTTAAGAACACATGCATTAGATTAAACTATATCACATAACTATATTCTCTATACCAGTGATACATAAAGTATTTTTTTTTAATATTGGCTTATATGCTTTTAAATTTTCTCAAATAATATAATCGTGGATCTTAATAACTTGTATAAATTTTAATACATCCATCTGTAGATATAGTTTAGGTAAACAAAATTATTAAAATGTAGTAATTATGTAAAACTTCAGTAATATATATTTTAATGTTGGCAGGATGAAAATAGGGATGCATCTAATAAGGATGGAAATAACTGTGTATATCAACTTAAATATAAATAAACTCTGATTGTTCATAATAGAGTGTATCAACTCTACACCTATAAGCTGGGACAAAATATTTATATTCCAAATTAATCGATTACATCCTTGTCAGTAATTTTATACAATTATTTACAAAATGAACAAAGTAATTTATGAAAAACATACAATTGTTCGGCATATAATAATCATGGTTTAGATGGACTATCGGGGACGAGAATATTCCTAACGACTTTGTTTCTGTCAGTTGTTATGCATTAGTGCAGTTTACATTTGATTACAACCACTAAGTGGCATTTTTCTTTACAATTTTTACATTCATGAACAATCAACGACACCATGATAATTTATAATTACTTATAATATCAAAAAAGTAATACCATTTTTAACCAAGTACTTCAATTTTTGAAATATACGTTGCACAAATATTTTTATTAATTTTACAACATTGTGCCTCTAAAATATTTTTAAGTAGCATTGTTTTTCTTTCAAATGTACTCAAAGAATGATATCATTTTTCTTTTATTCTTTAATTTTAAGTATAATTGAAAAAATATTAACTATGTTTCGGTGCAACTAATTCTTAATAGTAGTAGATATTTTTGGGTAAGTATTTGAGGCACCGTAAAAACTTGGTCAATATTATTTTGTAATATCTTGAATACAAAAATACAGACTCGGCTGAAGGGTAGTGGGGCTTAAGCAACCTTTAAATTTTTAAAGAAACGAATTTTTTTTAAATTTTGTTTCCTTTTGAAATTTTAATATCTTTAAATTTAGTACTCAAGGAGTTGAAAAATAAAAAAGCCAGGTCACTTAGTCATGTCTAAAACATTGCGATACGTTTGCAAAATTATATTTAAAAACAAATAGAAAAAATATATTTAAGGCACGTTGAAACTTTAACAAAATCATATTCGTGACTAATAATAGATATTTTCAAAAAGACAGGTTGTTTCGGTGAGACATTTTACCTGCCTGATGATAGAAAATGTTCAACATGAGTGCGAGTGAGCAGCGCTGTAGGTAAGTCGAAGTGTGAGAGAAAGCGTATATCGGCAGCTTCTCAATCAAAAACGCTGCGGTGCGATTGACTCTCGCAAGACCATGTGATTCATAGCATCCATGCGGTTGTAACTACAAGTTTTGGAGTACTTAAAATATTCTCGGTCTCATAATACAACGTGTTGTTTTAAAAGTTCCTTTTTGTTGGTGGTTATTTATCAAGCATAGTCATAATACTGCTAAGTTAGTGTGTGTCATTTGGACAAAAGACAACGGAAAAGTAATTGCTTTTACTGAAAAACATTAAGAAAAAATCATGAAGTGTGAGAAATTAGAAAAAAACATGGGTTGAAATAAAAAGACATTATTTTGCCAATTAATGTCAACCTACAAGACGGTTACCATACCAAATTATAACAATTTCCTCGCTTTAATAAAAAAATATAGCACTACAAACAAGTCTGATGTACTTCCTTCTTCACTAGCTACGGTATTATCTTAATTTTTTTACATAATATATACCTACAATTAACGTAAGGCATTCGTAGTCTTTAAGAGAATGGAAAGGTCCAATCTTGTTATACAGATACCGGCATTATTTCGAATAATCAACTTTTTTTTTTAAATTAAATTTCTTGTAAAACTCTCTTGCCCCTCGTCTATTATATATCGTCGTAATAATCCCTAGGACAATATATTAAAAAAAAAATAAATAATAATATTTTCAATTTAAAATTTGGATTTAAAAAATGTCGATTACTATTTTCGATAACTAGTCTTAGCTGTTAAATACGCTGAGAAAAAAAATAGCAGTTTCCATTCAGTATGTTTACTTAGTTGTCAAATTTTCTTTCAAACACTCATGTTTTAAAATCAAGTACATAGATTCATTATTTCCGTACAGTAAACTTAATATAATGTATTATTTACTTGATTTAAATAACGCCTTGATTTTAATAACGTATTATTAGTTATTAGTATAAGGTTTCAGTGGCGAACTTGAAGTTTAATTTTATTTTCTGTAATAAAAAAATTATATTACAAATATTTCATCATCAAATGAACATCAAGGAAGTACATTTGCAGCATCAACATCTCGAGACGTTGTTAATGTTAGCGATGAAAAAGTAATTTCTGAGACATCGAGCACACTTCGGGAAGAAAATATTTCAAAGCTTACAGGGAAACAAAAAACCTTGATGTTTGCATTTTTGCGACAAAAGCTCGAAAAATATCAAGGGCAACGTCAACCGCTTCATGCTATAGATAAAGAAGCTTTGAAGCAATCTCTAGTAAAGTACGACGAATTTGTCCATAATACAGAAATATATAAAAATATGCAAAGTTCTGAGTTTTTAAATAATCATCGAATTAGCTGAAAAGAGTATTTTAATAAATTGAGACAGTTAGAATAAAGACCGGAAACGAATTACTGTAAAAATTTAAAATTACCTAAAGAAGCTTTTGATGAAATTTATAGTTTCATTAATGAAGGTATTATTAACAACAAAACGTTTAACTTTTTCACTTCTTTATGCAATGATTATTTAGATATAATTGCAAATGTCAAAAGTGACAAAAAAAAATAAAAAATATGACAATATTTTTAATAAAAAATATATAAAAATGAGCTACAAATCACATTAATAAATAAATTTTGAAGTCGCTCACATAATCGGCTTACGGAACGAAATTTTTGAAATTGTAGAAAAATTTGTTTGTGAAATTTATGGTTTGAAGAATATCACAAATATAAATACTGCAAGATTTCAAAAATTTTGTTCAAACTACAAAGCTAACAACAAAGAAAAGTCTTTTTAAAAAAAATTAAAATATCGTGACTCCTCTACTTTGTTTCCGTGTAAATCTGAATTAGATTAACACCTTTTAAGAGCTCAGTACACAAAAAGTATTTGGCTTAATGCATATTAGCGTTTTCCTAGTTCTTTAACACCTGACAGAAATGGATGGCAACAAAATGGTTTGACGGAGATTGCTTGCTGTAGTTAGTATTAGATGCTATTGCTAATAAACAAACCGAGTATACCTGCGAAGATGTTACAGTTGAGTTTAAACAAATGTTTTTCGTGATTGCATTTTTCATTTAATTACTTATTGAATATACATGCACTACTATTCTCAGATGATGAAGAAGAATCGCAAGAATTTAAGTATTCAAACCGTGATGAAGAGTTCGCTGAAGAAAAATAAACCATTTCCGATTATGACTGACACAAATAAACAGTTTTCTACTTTTATCACAAGTTTATTTTAATTGATTTCATCATGTAATTTTATATTTGTACTAATTTACTTTTTCAATTTTTTATATCTCATGATAATTAATAAAAATGAAATAAATGTTTCATTTATGAGTAAATGTATAAAAAAAATTAATAAATAAAAATACTTCGGCTCAGAATCTTATAAGTATATACTCCAAAACTCGTAGTATCAACCGCATGGATGCTGTGAATTGTGGTCTTATGCCACTAGCACCGCAGCGTTCTTAACTGGGACAGCTGCCGATATACGCTTTGTCTCACACTTCAACTTACCTGTAGCGCTGCTCACTCGCACTTAGGTTGAACATTCTCCATCATCCGGCAGGTAAAATGTCTCACCGAAACAACCTGCCTTTTTGACAATAGCTATTATTAGTCACGTATATTATTCTATTAAAATTTAAACGAGTCCCAAATATATTTTTTAAATATAATTTTGCAAAGATCTGGCAATATTTTAGACCCGACAAAGTGATCTGGCTTCTTTATTTTTCAACTCCTTAATTATTATATTTAAAGATATTAAAATTTCAAAATGCCTCAAAAATATTTGTTTAAAAAAAAATTTCGCTTCTTTAAACATCTAAGGGTCGTTAAGCCCCACTACCCTTCCGCCAAGTCTGTATTTTTGTATTTCAGATATTACAAAAGAAGTATAGATCAAGTTTTCACGGTGCCTCAAATACCTACCCAAAAATATCAACCAGCTCATGAACTACAAATCTTGTTAATCTATCTCTAATTTTATAGAAAGGTGTACAAGTACATAGAACCTTCTCGCTTTATATATTGAAAATATGTAGAAAAATTTATATAGCGTAGAAAAAACTTAATTATCGTATTATATGTTAAATTGATCACAAGTTTATTGCCTTTGACGGCATGGTGAACACCGGTCTACCGGAATCGATTCCCGGCTACTCGTCGAAAGAAGGTGGACAGATGTTCTGGTCGATTGTAAAAGATCGCTGTCGTAGCAATCAGTCCGTCAGATATGTCAACTGTATACGTTAAAGTTAATACAAACAACAAATTTTAAAAAACGTTTACGTTATTTATTTTTAACCAAAAAGTAACTTTTAATATTATTATAAGAAGAGATCTTTATTAAAGTAATTTATGATAAGGTAAATACGAGACAAAATATACTGACAAATCGAACGTAAATTCGGTGAACATTACGATTTCCGAGCCATTTCAAGGTGGCCAGGATGCCCAATGAATTGTAATAAATTTAAATACAATTTTAGATTCTCTAATTTTATAGCAACGATAAAATACTTTGCGTTTGCGATTAATAAAAGATGTTTATACAATGAACTTACCGACGTTATTACAATTATTATTATCTGTAAGTATCAGTGGCCTTATCTCAATCCGTTTTATTGAGCGACAATTGGCATTAGTGAAAATGTTAGACCGAACCAAGTGAAGATGGGTAAGTGTACTGTATCAGACATACATACATACTGTTAGTTGTGCGAACTAGGTTAGAACATCTATTGAAATATAAAAATCAGACTGATACAATTTTTCTAACAGATTATGACTTACGTAAATTACTAGAGAAATATAAAAGTACCATAAAATCTGTACACAGATTCCGAAAGTAATGTGAGAGCCATGAATATTGAATATATTAATACGTTATCCATCTCGTACTGTGCATCCTCCATTCGGCTTTTCACAAGATGCCGTATTGTTACAAAGATTGAATGTGGCGTTTTTATATTAGTTAATGGTAGTGATTATTAAATGATATGGATATGGGACTGGTTGATGCCAGGAGTTGAAATGAATTAATTATTTGCGACGAATATATTTAATGGTAAGCATCTTATGAAAAATATCTGTACAAAATATCTTAGGAATCAAATCATTGAGAAACTTGAAATAAATTAGCTTTTGAAACAATCGGTTACAAAATAAACAAAGTAGTTTATTTAGTTAAATAATACAATTGTTCGACATGTAATCGTCATGGTTTAGATGGAACGCTCTAATGGAAGACGATAGTGAATATTGATGGGTTAAGCAACAAATAATCTAATGTAAACCTTAGGATAAATATGATCTTTGTAGTATCAATTAAGATCACAGTAGTTGATTTTTAAATAGATACGAATCTTCGTCTTCAAACTTGTACCGGGATTTACTCAGCGAAGTGAACACAAGTTCCACAATAACAAGTGACGCTGCGACAATGTAACCTAATGGAGAGGGGGCCACTACGCATTACAATATGAATGGAGCGACCGCTGCGATAACGAAGTCGTGCCACTCTGCGAGGAGACAATCTGCGTCGTGGTGACTTGTCGTGAGTGACGTCATCAGTCAAGTGCTCTTTATTTAATAATAAAATCTCTTAAATTTTGTTGTCGTGAGCTATATGTTGCCAAGAAAACCTTTTTCATTGTAGGCTTAAATCTAATGCAGAATTAGCGAGACGGCTTTGCTAGATCTTTGAATTGATGGAGATTCATTCGTTTTAAATCTAAACCTCCTAGTTAATTTTTCAACGATTGTATATTTAAATGTTTATCTAGACAGAATTTTCAATTTATTGTAATATGAAACACAAAAGAGAAATTTTAAGAGGCAAAAATTTCTTTAGAGTAATGTTTTCGCATACAATCAAGGGGTGCTTGGCGGCAGAGATGTAGGCTTACCTTGATAAAATGATGTTCCAAAATATCTTGCTAGTTTTTAGACTATAGTAACGTACAAGACCATAGTTAGCGATAAGTCGACATTATCCCTCTTTACCTATATGAAAATGAACGTAAGTTTGCTTTGCGAATTCATTATTTCTTGTTACTATAATCTATATAAATATTGTTTTTATGTAAAATAATCCTAAAACTTTGGTGCGAATTCCACTTGAAATATTTTTCTTTACTAAATTTGTCTCGCCGAACTTTCCAATGATATCTGAATTTGAATGAGACTTTATTATTAATGTTCCACTTGTTATATCTCCGTGTTCTAAATGGAAATGAAAAACAATAAGCATTCGTAACGTCTTTCGTGCCAAAGATTACATATTTTCAATAATGTTCCAATAAATAAGAAGTAAAGAACATATAATTTGTACTAAAACAAATATTGAAAAAGATTTTTCGTAATTTTTATTAGTATTTGCAAGAGTGTGGGGAAATTAAAATAATTAAAACTACATGCGTGAAATTTTATTGAAAGCCATTTATTTTAATAGTATGGATATTTTTTAAAATTTTTATGTAAAAGTGTTTTTAAATCTTAATTATTTTCAGAATTTTACTATTCGTTAGTACTACAAAGGGTATTGAATAAAAGTATTATCTTTGTCAGATTTAAAACTAGATGTTAATTACCAAAAAAATTCGAAATTTTTTTGTTTATAAACATCTACTTTTATCGATATTTTATTTTATAATTTTTCTCAGGAATAATGTAATTATTTGTGTGTTATATTAGGATTAAAAATTGTTGCGTTTGTGTACTAAAAGCTTAAAATTATGGTTCTTTCAAAACCAAATAAACTCATTTATTTAAAATTTGCTTAAAATATTTCTATTAGATTAATTTTGTAAAACCGGGAATCCATACCCAACTTTGACGGCCTCACAATTGTTTATCATTTCTAAAGAATATTTTAGTCTATGTGAATGAAATGTTACAATTATTTATATTTCCATATAAACACTTGCAACATTAAAAAGCATAATCTCTGTCTCTTAGACAGAAAATTATAAAAAAAACTGTTTTAACATACCTTCTCCATACATGAAAAGCGAAAGTGAATTCTGTTCATCTCTAAGTATGACGTCATTGGATAGGTATTGTGAAATGAAATATATATTTCATTTATTATTATTAATTTTTAATTCCCGTTTGTGAAATGTTACGTTTCAAGATGACATCTAATTTTTCGACCGTGGGATTGAAAAAATTAAATACTGGTATTCCGTTAACATATATTCCACCAACATGCAAGAATAATTTCAGTTTATACCTCATAAACTAATACGGAACTGTACTTCGCGCGTTTCAATATGCACCTGGAGAGTTTTATGCTATTTGCCTTCATTTTACTAAATTAAATAAAAAAATAAAATAAGCATTATTCAATTATTTGTTAAAATTTAATGATTATGATACTGTGTTACATATTTCATATTTCTTCATTTAATTTACATATCATATTTATCACTATGTATTCAAAAGGTAGTTAATATTTATTTATATTTGAGTTACAAAAAAAAAAAAATTAATGTATCATTTTGCAATATACTCTTCTAAGCTTCATTATCTTTTGGTCTCTGTTAACCAGTACGAATATCGAAATAGTAAAGAAGAAATATCATGCTATTAAGTAAATTGTTACAATTTATAATAATACTATTAATCTTAACGTGTCTACCGAGTCATTAAAATATGAGGGAAGCATTGATAGCAAGGAAGTATATTGAGCAGATTTGCGAAGATAAACCCTCAAAATCTGCCAGTTTATTACATTTTTTTATTACTCTATGTTATTATTGCCACTTCATTAAATTAGACGTTGTCGAGCAACATATGCATTTATACATGTGTTAATACTAGACATTACATACATCTGATATTTCAATTTTCATCGTGAATTTAACATTTTATAATTGAATATAAGAAAACCACCCACACCAAAAACATTTATAATTGTTTCACTAAGATAGAGTTATTTTTTTTTTAAATACAACAGCAGTTCAAAATTTATTTGGCACGTTTCCTAAATCAATAAATAAAGTTTTAGATACGCTAGCCAGCTATGCGGTTTTCAAACTCGATCATTGAATGAAGTTCTTTAGTGGTTTTTACCACTGTGATTCTTAAAGTAGTCTCTTGCGTTACTATTCAAGCAATGTAAGTGTCTGGTAAGGTAATAGACAAATCAAGATCAAATTTAAAATTGCCATACTTTGAACTGATTTAAACGGACACTGAAACTAACATTGGATCATTTAAGAAACAGCCCCAAATACAATAATAAACAACTATAACTTAGATGCAATACAAAAAATTTACGTATTTTTCATGGTTACATGTGAGACACAATAAAAACAAGTGGGCATAAATACACGTTACATAAAGGAAACTAAGCTCTTGTTTAAAATAAATGTTTACTATGTCTGTAACTGTTTCTAGTAATTAGAGATACTTTAATTGTTATTAATGTCAGACATACTCAGTATTCTTAAGCAATTTTTTGTGGAAATATTCAGTCCAGAATATTACATACTTATGAAAGAACACTTTAGATTCGTATGGCGTCGCAATTGTATCACATATGGTGCTGTTAAAATATATATTAATGGTTTTCAGGTGAATAAAAACTACAACTAATCGAATTAAATTTTTTCATGTAGGACATTTTTTTCGGAACAAAGATAGGTATAAAGAATACTTAAATCTTCCATATATGCAATGGTACACCAAATCAATTGCAATACAAATTGACGGGAAAATATAATCAGCCGTCATCGGCTGCCATTTTGATGAACGCCTTTTCGCGCATATCTCAATAATATTTTGGGGATTTTTCTTTTACAAACGATTTTTCTTCTGAAAAAGTGAATGATCTATATTTGGAACATTTTTTTTTGTAAAACTAATTTTAAAATAATTGTGCAAAAAAATACATTCGTTTAAAATATACTTTAAAATGATTGTTTTCCGAGTAAACTAACTAATAAGACTACTAAGTTTAGCTTTCGCGAAATTTTGAGCCTCATTTTATCTGGAAATATTGACTTAATAAGTAATATTTAATAAAAAATAAATACCATCATTTTTCCACAAACATTACTTGTTTAACTTTGTATTTTCTCCATAACGTAAGTTCATAACTCTAGTATATTAATGCATTTTAACCCCCTTTTTCGCCCTGCTGACTGGGCTAACGTGAAAACTATATATAGATATTAATTGCAATTTTGGAAATACTCATCACCGAGATTCGTTGTGAGGAAAATAATTTTGAAACTATTAATCCAGTTTAATTATTTTCAATTTACATCAACAAATTAACTAATTATAATTAATATTCATCAATATCAGGGCATTCTCAAAGAAAAAAATTACTCTTAAAACTCTCACGAAACCATTAGTCACTTAAGAAGTTAAATATATACTTAAGTCTTAATCACAAATTAAGTAACAGTTGGAAGTAGGTGGGATATTTTTCTGAGCACATTAATAATAGAAATCAAATACTTCATTAACAATACTAGACATGCTATTAATATTATGTACACATATTTCACAATGCGTTACAAATTGTTTAATTTCCAAAACAATTTGTCTATCTGCTCTCTTTGAACTGAACGTTATCGTTTCATCATTGTTTACATTAATTATCAATTAGTGCCTGTCCTCCACAGACGTAACAGAATTATACCTTCTATTCACATATTAAGCTTTGCCAAACAGTAGGAAGTTCCGGTTTTAGACCTTATTACCTTTTCCGGTCTGAATGGGTACGATTTCGTTGACGGGTAATATCCGTAGAGTGTATAATATGCGTGTATTATTTAGTTCAGATAAATGTACAAATATACGCTCGTCCTTAACAAACTACATATATGTATCTATTTATTCTAATATGTCTAAAATTCTAATATGTAAAAAATAGTATAAAATAATTTAAATGTCACTATTGAAATGTATTAAGCAATTAAATAAAAATGTAATTTTGCCTCCAAAGTAAGTTAACAGTTTACGTACTTTGCTTTACTAAATAATTGATATAACCTATTATTATTATATATGTGTTTGAAATTAACCTCTGAAAGAGATGACACCTGTAATAAAACCTGTTAAGTATGAATAAAACTCTGGCTTCTATTATCGTTCTATATGCTAAATTAATCCTTTTTTTTCAAAATATTGTCACAATGGACAGAAATTCACTCTGCTATAAGTTTATTACATGTATGGAGTTTCACTTTCCCACGTGATAATTTCAGTGCACAATGCTCTAATACCTGTGCAAATATTTTCAGGTAACCAGAGGGCAATGCTAAAAAAGGGTGAGTACTCGTAAGACTACCCCTTTTTATGAAATATATAATATGCCTTTTTAATATTTAAACACCTCGAGTTGTTTCCTGTATATAAAATATTGTCCCATACATACATATGCAGTTACGACCACGTCAAAATTCATTTTTTTGAAAATAAAAACGCAGATTCAAAATTATTAAAAGGTATTTTTTTCTGATGCTTTAATCTCAAGTTTACGTTTATATTAAAACAAAAGAGAGCCAATTTACTCCGGTAAAAGGAATGCTAAACATGACTCGCTTTTTTATGGTTCACTTAATAAGAGAAATGCAAAATTTTTCCATTTGAACTTTTAACGTCCACAGCCAAAGTGTAACGTGCAGTAAACCTCGATCGTAGCATTAATGTAACAATAGTATAAATGTTTGATGTTATAGTCATCTATAAATACTAATCACCGCATAGTTTCCATTTCTTTACTTATAATATTTTATAAAATTGATAGACCCTATAATCTTGACTATTTTATCAATTTCACCAATGGATTTCATTTACACTTTGGTCAGGAATTTTTAAATCATTTGAAAACATTTTAAAATTATAAAACGTGAATTATTTTATTATTTAACATTTGTAAATGATGAAGTAGTCGATTATTTCCTTTAACCTTTTTTTATATTTTTTCAGTGCTACATATTAAGATACGGTAAAAGATCGTAGTGAATTAATTATTCAGTGTCCGTTTCATTTTCATAAATTTGTAGGCAATCACTCATACTTATATTTAAGAACGAAAACTTGAAATTTATTCAATTATTAAAAATGTCTTTTATGCTAGTTAAAATACTATAATATTATATTGATGCAAAATAGATGGGAAATAATTATTTATTTATATATCGTGAATTCATATTTAAATACTTACGATGAATGTGTACCCTTGTAATTCTCCAATTGACAAATCTTTCTATCAAGAAGTTAAATTTAATTCATAATGTTTAAACTGATCAGTTTTAAATATTTTAAGTAGGAAATAGCTAACTCCCTCATTTATTTTTAAGGTCCTGACCTCAAAAGGTAATAAAATGGTATATTTACATAATGACTCCAGCATATGTCAACTCTCTGTCTGTCACAATTGTTTTGTTCAGAAAATGTTTCATAAAAAAACCAAAAAATTGTCATATTGAAAAAGCAGAATAACTGTCATATATTTCAATAATTCATAAATATTTTTAAGGAAATTTTAGAGGGGCATATGACGTAATTGAATGTTTCTTCAAATTTTAATTATCATTCGAAATAGCAAATTATGAGGTTGACAAAACTATATTTTACAGACTATTTTATACAACTATTCTAGAAATACTGCTGAAAATCATTACCAATAACATTCTAAAATATTTTTCCATACAAAAAATAATTACAATACATTGAGGAGTAATCACAATATATTGGCTTATTGTCCTTTTTTTAAATAAGAATATAATTTTTCTCGTTACCCCCCTTCACAAATGTGATGTAATTAAAAATTGAGAGACGGTTTAAAAAATTGAACCAATGTCAACAAGGAAAAGTCATTGTATATTATAATAGATCTATGACAAAGCGATGCCTTTCTGACCCTAGATATAGATTATTAAAAAATAAAGTTTAGAATAGCCATGTTATCGACTGAACTTAACTCAATAAATGGTTGGAATATTTTTCAGAGTCGTTCAAAAATTCATTACTCCACTCGATATCAATATTCGTATTTTCCATTTTGTGATTCTGTCTATAACTATAGAAATGTATCACATATTATACAGCTCTGTCACAAATAACAATAGTCCAAAAGCTCTCTATTTGATTTATTTATGACTTCCATAAATATGATTATATTTCTTAAGTTTAACTTGGAAACATTTGGATTCGTGTTAATTCTTGCATTTTTGAGCTAAGTTCCAATATTTATTACGAAATGGCGTCGTATTATGTTTCAAAGACCCTAAAACTTTCCTTATATGTCAATATGGAAAGAAAGTGTATGGTGAAACTATCACTTTAACTACAACTTGATTCAAATGTAAATAATGTGTGAATACGTGGTAAATCTCGATCTGAGATGGTTCTAAAATCATACCATATTTTTCTAACTTGGCGTTCAATATTCACTTCGTATGTCATTAGTTGCTCTTACATGTATATTACTTTGTGGAATCAATCTGACATCTGTATAATTAAGTTAGTATTATGAGTAAAGTGATTCCAAATAAATAAATCAGATTGAAAGATGAATGAAAGATAACTAAAGGCATAAGTTAAAGACAACCTAATTTTGGAAGGCCAAATACATGGTTATGGCTACATGAACATAAATAGCAATATGTAAAACATGGCTCCTTAAAGATTGCCAGCTAGATCCACAAATGATATTTGAACCAGAAATGTTTAGCTTTAGGTATAGACTAAAAATTATAAATTATACACTGCAGATTACATTATGATTTAATATTTAAAAATCATAAAATAAAGGAAACTCATTTCTTCTCCAACCAATTTCACACCGAATGTGCTTAAATAAAAGAAAAAAAAAATTCACATGTAACAATTATTTTTACCTGTCTATTTAGATAATACGATATACAACTGTTAAACATAAAATGCTTTTTACTCATTCCTGCTGGCAGTATTGCATTTTTAACATTCTAATGAAGTGAACATATTTAATCATAAATCATGTCGATTTTTAGTCAATCGATAGTCAGTCAGCCAGTATAATTATTGCATAGAAATACACACACAGTCTCTAACCTTTCAACTAACGTATGTAAAATTGTGAAAATAATTAATTTAGTGGAACTTAAAATAAACCTTCAACGAAAATTGGTTTAAATAAGATACTTTTTGTAGTTTTTGAGATATGGGATATTTTCTTTACCATCCACAGCAATAACTAGGCTACGGAACCTTTCGTCTTCGAGTCCGTCTTGCACTTGGCCAGTTTTTTTATTTATAGTAATATAAACAAAGGTAATAGTGCGCGAAAAAATCGCCTGCAATTAAATTTACCTATGAAGCTTCAGTCGAATATGAGAATGTCGTCAAATATCGATGTGTTTTTTATGTGGCATTAGTGATATTTCGTTTATTCGTCTTTCTTAATACGTTTAAATTACACAAAAAAATTCTTAAATTTATACACAAGAATTATGTTCTTATGAAAAATAAGTGTGTTCATATGATACTACAAATTCATTTAACAAAGTACTTTATTGACTGTAATGTGAGAAATATAATACAAAATTATTTATGTGAAACTTATAACACACATTCTATGACACTGAAATAGATCATGTATATATATATATATATATATATATATATATATATACATATATATATATATATATATATATATATATATATATATATATCTACATATAATAAGGATGAAAGAATCACAGGAATATTATTGAAATTCATAAGACTCTGAAATATTGTTATTTTTACCATTACTCTTTGTTAAGTTTGCGAATGTCACATACTTTTGAATTAAATGTACGTTTTGTATATATTAGCAATAATACAATATTAACTGTATGTTAAAAGCACACAGTGAAATTTTAAGACCTTTTTAACACACCTTCATAGTTATAATATGTACGTAAAATATACTGCTTTTTATTCTGCATCAATACCGTATACAAAGTAAGGGATTATAAAACACTTTACTGCAATAATTATGCTTGAGTAGTAACTTACTTTCAATATACATCAGGTAGTGCAATCAATACAAGCATATTGTTATTTACATCCTGACGAAGATCGACGATAACTTAATTTAACTCATGAGAGTTAAATGAATCATTCATTAATTCATGATTAATTACAAATTTCAACGTTAAATGTCCATTCGCTGCCTGGAATTATTTCGATCCTTCCATTAAAAGCATTTCCGTTGCTTTCCAGGCAGGAATTAATTAAATAACTTATAACTTGCGGAAGCATTTAATATAAGTTCTTCTGGAGTTCACCTTTAAAAGCTCCCGTAAATCGGTTTTTGATTTATTTTCTTTAAAAATATCGAATTAGAACCTCAGAAAAACTCTACGTATGATATGATATGGTTTTATGAAATTGTTATATCCTCAATGACTTTAATGAATTGTTATGTCTTCAAGGAATTTAGTTAAATTTCGAATCTTCCATGTGTGGATGATTCCACCTTTTTCACAAGTAATTCCCCCCATGGAAAGCTTAGCAAAGAACAGAAAGCATCAGCTTTGAAAAGGAATTGACGAAGATTGTGATTGTTGAGATTATGTTTGTTGACATGTTATAATATATAGGTATGTGATGTGCTTTTTGTTGATATTTTTAGAAAACTTTGTACGTATATTTCAATACGTCTCACACAAACTTACAGAGAGAGAGAAAAGTAGTGTACCAACATACATAAATCATAGAACATGCTTTTCGAAATACCGCGACAATTGATGTGGCTGCGTTCTCAATTAGTAAGTGTAATTCCCTTAGTTATCAGCCACCATATTACAACCATTCCCAAATAAAAACTAGATTTTAGTTTTAACTATGTTTTCTCTGAGAAAATGTAAACGAATGTCTATATGTTTAGTTTTCGGTTTGTAACAGTCTGTTGATGCCAGCCTGATTGCACTTTGGTTGTCACAGTAGAAGGTTAACGCACCGTCCACGTTTTGGCCAAGTTCACCTTGTAGTTGTTAAATCCATAAAGCCTCCTGAGTCACTGACGCCATCACCATGTATTCAGGTCCTGCAGTAGAGAGCGCCACAGTTGGTTGTTTGGTGGAATTCTAAGATATTGCCGCATTCTGAAACAAAAAACTGTAACCAGTGCACGATCTTCTGTCCAATGCATCACTGGCCCCGTCAGTATCAAAATAACCACTAATTTCTTTAGAATCTTCTTTGACATGACATAGTTTTAGGCTCTTGGTTGCTTGTTATGATTCTTTTTATTCCAAGCCAGTACTGATTTCTTGGATTATAGAGAATTGACTTAACTTATTGACTGCGTAGGTGATATCAGATCGCGTAACATGAGCCAGATATATAAGACAACCCACTGCTTCCCTGTATGGAATATTATTACTTCGTCTTCTGGATCCGTGTCAAATTTTGCATTTACCCCTATTGGAGCATTAACTGGTTTGCATTCAGACATGCCAAATTGACTCAACACTGAGTTTCCTAATCTATCATACTTTTCTTAATTATTTTTTAATTTCTCTGATTTTGTTTATATTATTTGTAAATATCAAGAATTCATCTACCCATACTGCAAGGAATTGCATTATTGATTTATTTACTAAATAGTAAATACATGGATCAATTTTAGACAATGTTGTTCAATTTAATATTCCGCTGACGGCTGGCTTGCTTTAATCCATAGACTGATTTATGCAAGCAACACACTTGAGAATTTTCTTTGTGACATTCGGATAAATCTCAGTGTTTACGTTATCCTGTATAAACGTACTTATTGCATCCATTTGGGCCATTTCTAGGGCGTATTTAACAGCTAGCACAATCAAAAAACGGACCGATGAATATCTGACTACTGTCGCATATACCTTATCATAATATCTATCCTTTCTTTGAGCTAACCCTTTAACACTCCTTGATTTAAAGCGAATAATTTCTCCCTTCTCATTGGTTTTGGTCTTAAATTTCCCTTTACACGATAAGGCTCTTTCACCTGGTGGTAAATCTACTAGCGACCAAGTTTTGTTTTTAATCAACGAGTTCTTCTTGCATAGCTATCTTCCACTGGTCTGCATGAAATGATGAAAGAGCTTCATCTAGAGATTAGGGATCATTGAGATCAAGTATTGAACAAAAGTAACTTACATCATGATCATCCTCCTCTGTATATTGCACAGCTCTGCGCGGGCGTAAATTTATATTACGCGTTGATATCTCGGTGTCAATTGAAGCCTCTGGTATGTAAGATGAATCATCTTTGTCGCCAGACTGATAGTCACCACTCGAAGAAGTATTGTATTCTATTTCTTGTTTGTACGGTTCTTCAGTATACAATTCAGTTATGCATTATAGGATTGTGGAATATACAAGCTACGTATATATTTTGATCATATTTTTGAACATTTCTAAACACAACATCTCCACTTTTGATTATTTTATTTGTTTTTGACCAAGTATTCGATATCCCTTGGTAGATTCACAATAGCCAACAAATATGTATTTACTTGATTTTGAATCCCATTTTTGAACTTTTTCTTTAGGTGTTTGAGTCATAACTTCAGAGCTAAATAGTTTAATATTTGATAAATTGAGTTTCTTACCAGACTACATCTCCATGAAAGTTTTACCATCAATTGATTTTGTGGGTGATCAGTTGATGATGTAAACAGCTATCGCTTGCGCCTCGTCACAGAACAGTTTCGACAATTGGGCATCAAATAACATACATTTAGCATTTTCTACCAGGGTCTTGTTCATTCTCTCTGTAACACTATTCTGCTGGGGCGAGTACGGAGTGGTTGTTTGATGTTCAATTCCATGCCTACTTAAGAAGTTTTCAAACTCTTTGTTTCAGTATTCGTTTCCATTATCTGAACGAAAAGCTTTTATATTTCTTTCAATTTCATGTTCTACTTTACTTTTATAATCTTTGAAAACTTTAAGCACACTCATTTTACCTTTTAGAAAATAAACGTGTATTCTCTTTGTATATTCTCTTTGTCATAGTCATCCACGCTACGAGAAGATTCCAACGTAGTTGAAATTTTATGTTATAGATCTCTCAATAATGCCAATGAAAGTTATGAGATCTCTCAATAATGCCACTCTTCTTTGTAACCCGCTGTCATCAAAAGCCTGTTCCAAACTTTCCCAGACTTCCTTACATGTAGTCACGCTCTGTACATGTACGTAATTGATCGCGTCTAACAATAAAATAAGTTATTATTTGGCCTAGATTTTCTTCCGTTCATCAGTAGTAGTAACTGTGATACAGCTCCACAATTCTTCAAGTTCAAAATAAGCTTGCACTGCGAATTTTCAACTTGCGTAGTTGCTCCTTCCGACGAGTCTATCAATATGAAAGGTATTGTGGTGACCTTTATGTTAATTCTAATTTTTTAATTCTGTTTTTGATATGTACTTATGTAACCTAATCTTTACGCGACTCCGGAAAGATTAGGTTATGCAACTTCAAACTATCTAAAATGTTTCCTTATGAAACTACGCCGGCAAGTTTTCTTGTTCTGACTGTGTTTTTAATTCTTGCTTTAATCGGAACCACGCTCTGCTACCATGTTGGTAATTTGATTTGAAATAAAAAACTATTAAGATTTGTAGAAAACTTTATACATATATTTTGACACTTCACACAAGCTTATAGAAAGAAATAAAACTAGTCTACCAACATACATAAATAATAAAACATGCCTTTCGAAATACTGCGACAATTGATGTGGCTGGATTTTCAATTCCTAACACTTTTTTTCGGTGCCTTGTTTAGAAACTGATTTAAAATGAATTTCGAGATGGCTTCTAAATATGTTAAGAAGGGTTGAATTTTTTCTGGATAGGCGTATTGAAATTCTTCCTGCATAGATTAAATAGAACACAAGTCTGTTAGAAGACCATCAACGTTGCTACTTTTAGATCCATTTTGTTACCAGACTTTTCTCAAAGACACCATAACCTAGAAGGCAGCACTAATATTTCAAAGCTTCTGTAGTAAGCAACTAGTAATTGGAGAGTTAATATAAGATAGAAAAAAAATTGTGTAGTAAAACAGGAGTACTTTAATACACTGTATTTTAGGCTTATAAAAACATGCCAAGCAATATATAGTTATAGTAAAAATAAATTAAAATTTTAAAATGATTCAATAAAAACATTATGTACTTTTAAATGTTAAAATTTTATGTGTAAATAAATTTATATTCAGAAGAACAACATTTCGGTTCCTGATTGTGAACAATCTTCTCCGAAGGGTTAAGCACTTCCAGGAAAAGATGTGTATACGAAACTCTCAAAGTGTGACTTCTACCCTTATTTAACAAGTTTTTTAAACATAATTTAAAATAATGCTGAATATATAAATTTATGAGAAAGTGCCGTGACTAAAATCAAAACATCAAAAATAAAAAATTAGTTTCCCTCAAGATTCAGTATTACCTCCAACACTTTCCCACTAAAAATAAGCACATTAAAGCTAAAAATGCATATGTTGACTGTACTGATCGCCAAAACATATTTCGTTTCAAAATAATACAATTATCGAGCCTTATTTGTGTATGCTTGCAGGTGGATACAGATAATGCTTCATTTAACCCCAAATAATTGTTAGTAACGATTTATTTTTTACATATCTTCATTTTCTCTGCTATACTTTTTTCTTGGCTAGAGTATGGCTGACCATCCAGCGAATGACATATAATTCATGTCAAAGTGTCACATATCACAATAACGTGATGCACATTTAGCAGTAACAGTAATTTAAAATGAAATATATTAGTCATTTCTAATTACATTTTTCCACTTACAATTATTTAGAATTTATAATTGTGTTTCGGATAACTCATATCAAGGAATATCTTAAATTTACTTACTTGACTAGGGTTCTTATTTGATTTCAAACCAGAGGAAACTCAAAGTCAATCCTATATCCGTTAAAACCGTAAAAGAAAATCTTATAATATTTTTAACACCAGGATTTCATTGACAGTAATCCGCGGCCGACATTTTGAGATATTTATCGCTTTGATAACTAGAATTATCCAGCACATCGGATTTTAGCAATAGTAGTCGCATCATCCATTGATGGTCTTGAACTATTTAAGAAAATCCATCACCAGCATTAAGCTTAAAAGTCTTCCTAATCTTATATTACATGCTATAAAATATTTAATATGACACTAGAATTGTATTCAGTACCCCTTTAAACTATATAAAAAATAGCATCAATTAAACATAACCCTATAGACACAAATTAGAAAGACATAGATTTAATAACTACTCGACTTGTAATAAAGAAAATGCAGTATGAAATCATACGTTATGATCGGCGAAGCTTTGATAATATTAATAAATTTAACTTAATAAATATTGCTAGACAATATTTAAAGTATTCAATATTTTTAAACCCCAAACGTAAAATTTCATATAAATAAATAAACTCGTCTGCTAAAAACAACTTATGTACTTGAAATTTAAAATATTTTACTTGATAGACGATAATTTCAAAACCAACATTTTGGAATTTAGATATAGGAAAATAACCCGTAAAAATTATTAATGGAAAACGGGCCAATAAATTTGAACTTATTTTGCATAGAACATATAACATTTGGAATTAAAAAATATGTATCTACTTAAGAGAAAAGTTCGTTACGTTCGCTTCGTGTATTATTTGAAGAATTGTCACAATTATGTAACGCCGATAATTGAAAAAGAAAGTTATTGGCAAATTTTAAAATATAAATTTCATGTGAACAGTTGAAATTAATTATAAAATAAAGTGATAAAATATTTCTTCTGGATTTCTTGCGTTATTCTGAAATCGTTTTATTTAATTCATAGAAGCTCTATTTTATTAATCAATTTTCTTCTTCTCAGAGAATCGAATTAAACTGATGAGCAATTTTTGTGGAACAACTAGTGCATTATTTTCCTTCGCAATAAATTTTGATTTTCTTTCCCGACATGTTTGATATAATTGATTAGCCGAGCACATATCACAATCAAAGTCGGATTCAAAACACCTAGCTTGAGGTATTACGTACACATAGAAAATACAAGTGTCGACTTGAATATTGTTAGATCTCAAAACACTATATTACGGAATTTACTATTTAATACCTGTACAAAGTATAGATTGCGTATCAAAATAGCACAAATAATTTCGTACAATTTTTTTTGGATATTGTCTAGAGGGAATGGGAAGAAAATATAGCTGTTCAAATTTTATGATTTTAGACAGTAATTTTTAAAAAGTTTCGGGCTGCTTAATTTTGTTCAGAGAGTTCATTAATCAGGAGAGGCTGCTATCCACTTAGATTTCATATTATAATTTTTTTAAAATATATTAAAACATCGAGATCTGTGATTAAGAACTAGGCACGTACATTTCAATTTTTAATAAATATTTAATATTATTGACATTTTCTATTACAACGTCAGGTTGCATACACACCAATTCTAAAAATTGTTTCTTCTTCACTATAAAATCCCATAGTGGGAAAATATTTTTTGTCATACGCCATCCCTTGTACAGTATAAAAACGATGAACTCTGTTAAAAGCAACATTCCGCCAATCGGTGTGATATCAATAATTCCCAATTGTTGCGAAACAAAATCTTTGTTTAACTACAGCTCTAGCTAAGTGGCAGTTTCAAAAATAAAATGGTTATTGCTGTTATAGCACGTAGGAAGTAACAAGATAACTACTATACACAAATAAATTGCCTCCATATTATAACACAAAACAAAACAATAGCGAGTTTAAAAAAGGAGCCTGCGCCAAGCATGTTGAATAAAAATACTAAGCGAATCTATGATACTGAACAGGCCAATATCTAGTTTATTTAGTTGTTTAATACTTTATGTAACTGTTACTACAATACATATATAGAACCGTAGCAACCTACTGTGTAAGTTTAAAACTTGATAGTACGCTAATATAACCTTTATTTGTATCCAATAACTTTCAGGTTCTTTATGCAAAATGAGAATACGTTTTATACGTCCAGCATTTGCTACAGATCAGTTGTAAGCATGCGAAACGCTCCAGGTGTGTTACCCAATATAGGGCGGCTTGGAATGTAATAGTGGAGTAGCATGCACCGCGTATACAAAACTCAATGTATGTTAAAGGGCATATATTTACCAAATATTTCAGATTTAAGAACTAATAATAATTAAACATTATTAGTCCAGTCAAATCATATTTCTTATCTAACTTTTTTCGTCGAAGTAACTAAAATCGTTTTCAGCATTAAAATTAAAATGACATATGTGAAATAGTTACACAAAATCAATAGCACAAGAGCATACAGATGAGTATTTATTTACCGATTTATCAAGGAAACATTCTAGTGTTAAAAGACAAATTTTATTTAATTCATTTCTCTGAAGGTTTAATTAAATCTTTACATTGAAAATTTAAATAAAAATTCCTACTAGTTTACATTCCACAAGGGTACGCAGGCGCCGGCTACCTGCTCCAAAAAGTTCTGCGTCAGTCGTTTTTTTCTATATTTCGTTTATTGTATTTTATATAAAGTAGTCCATTCACATACACAGTTACGGGTTTAATATGTATTTTAATTTTAACAGATTTGTAAAAATCTTTACTGCCGAAAGGAAATATGATCTAGTATTAGAAGCAGCAGAAAAAGAAGAATTCCTTCCATAGGAAAAATATCCCATCCCTGAAGATTTAAAAAAATCTGATTTTAGCGCAAAATACCAACAAATTAAAACCTGAAATACTTTTAGTGAAGGAATAAATTACTTTACGAATGAATTAAATTAATTTACGGTTATACCTTATGCTCTTTGATACTTATATCAAAGAGCACAAGCTATAACAGTAAACAACAAGCACTCTGTGCTTCTTGACATAGAAGCTCAAGAACTTTTGGAAACTATTTATAAAGTATAAACTTCTAAACCTGTTAAAACGATGTTGGTGTTCAAATACTCTAAAAATAATAACGAAAGCTAAACCAAATGGTCGCTGCGTTCGAAGATCGAAAGCTCCAATTTATATGTGAGAAAAAGTAACAGAAATTATAAGTAGTACGTCAAGTTTAAAAAACGATGCTAAGTACTTTCAAACGGACCTTAGCAGTGTAAAGCCAGTATAAACCACAATATAATGTCGATATTCAATAAAAACAAATTATTTATACAATTAATCTAAGTAAATTAATCTAACACATGCATAACATAGTTTAATAAAACATTTTTTGTATCAGTCACTTGCATTGTCAAAATGAAAAATTAAATAAATGTAAAAGCCGCATAAAATCAACCGATGTTTTAAATTGGTCAAATGATTCCATAATCCGACTGAAAGTCGCTACAAACTTTTAACTGTACTTACCGGTAGAGAGTAACACAGGTAATTATTCATCAACAAAAATAGTCAGTAACATCAATGATAAATTTGAGAAAGAATTATATTGTCACAGAAGAAAAATATAGCAGGACGAAAGATATTTAAAAATGAAAAATGTTATTTTTGTCTATAGAAGAACGAAAAAAAAAATATTATAACCTTGAGAAAATACTATTCCTAATAAAGAAAAAAATAAAGTGAAATGTGGTATAAAAGTACAAAATCTATGAGGCATCTGAACAAGAAAATTGGAAATTAAAAACGATCAGTTAATATTAAATTTAATAATAAGAGAAAAATAACTAAATTTCTAAAAAGAAGGAAATTTTGAGGAGCCTAATTATTGTATAAAAGGACGAAGTGAAATAAGTAAACACAATTATTTAGTTATTTCATTATACTAGGCTAATTGTTTACATTTAGCAAAACTACGTCTATGGACTCAATCTCTATTGTCTTTTTCTCCAAACGTTTTACTAGGGATTCCTAGGCTAACAAAAAGGCTATTAAGGCCATTAGTAGTGCCATCTACGTGTACGAACAAAGATTGAACCAACAATTATTTGCGTGCAGTAAACAAATAAATCCTTATAAACTTCGATTAAGATATCTTTCTAATAATGAAATAACACCATTTTTGGCTCTACATTCACTGCTGTACCATCAGATTCGATTGCCATAAGAAATTACGGTTATTTAAATTCATCTTGCAAGTAACTCAGCAATACCCTTTTGAACAATAATCGATTTTCCGGTAGTGATTACAAGACGTTCGAGATAATTAGGTTATGGCCCAGAAAATGTGCTCCTCAATAAAAGTTTTGCAATGGTGTAGATTTTCTACTTAAACAGAATGTAAAGTTTTGCGCCCTTCGATGTACAGTCAAGATTTAACGTTTCGTCTATCAAAATACTTCGAAAATCTTGATGTATTTTTAAGCTAGAGGTAGATTTTATAACTTCGTGCGCATTTAATTCTTTGTTCCATAGTTTTTTGAATACGGTAGATATACTTTCCGATATTTTTTTTAGGATGAGTCTACCATTGTTAATCTACTCAAAATTATTTGTCATTCACAAATAATACTTTATAAAATCAGACTACGTCGGTGATACATTGCCTTTAATTTTTGCAGCTCACCAGATAAATCATAAAATAACGCTAATACGATGTAACGCGTGCTCTAAATTAGTCGAAGAATTCTGTATTTTTAGTGATTGGTTTATGCGCAACCTCTAAACAACGCACTAAAATATTTCATCATGCCTTAAAAATGATATTTTTCTAATGGGCACTATTTATAAAAAGGAAATGATAAGCCATACCCGTAGATATGGAAATGGCTTTTATCTAAGAATCCGAGTAGCAAATGGATTATATTTTATTCAATACAAAGAAAAACTTCACAAATTACAACCCAAGAAACCTCATGATTATGAATTAAAAATTATTGAGAAACACATAGAAAATACAGGTGTGTGAAAAATAGTTAGAAAGAATTTAACACAGTTAAAAATTAGATGTCCAAGTTGAAGTACAGTTCTACAAAAAAACTTCAAATTCCAGATTAAATACTGTGACAAGAGCGTCCGATTTCATTAAAACGTTATTCTTTAATCCTTTCTTCCATTCATCAGAAAGTCAAAGAAGAACAAATAAAAATGTTACACGATAATATAATCTTTATCACAAAATTAGAAAAAAATTAGGAATCACAAATTTTGAAAAACATAAATAAATTGAAAAATGATAACAGGTCTAAATAAAATATCAAATAAAGCAACGAAACTTGGAAAATTGTTACTGCCTCAACCATTAACCATTAATTGTTCAACAAAGTCGTAGATGTAAAAAACTGGGCACTATTAAATATTAAAATAGGAGATCCATTCAACATTCACAACATTGTCCCAGCAAGCTACATTCAAATCTCTCTAAATTTTATGCGTCGCGTATTGAACATCGGCTTCATATTGATACGGAAAAACACCAGCCAGATGAGCAAGCTGAATTTAGGAAAGACATATCAATAATGGACCAAATTTTTGTTTAAAACCAAGTTATAGGAAAATATGAAAAATTTAGACGATTTTGTATATAACTTTCATTGGTTACATTAAATCGAATACTATGTCTCACGATAATTCGTATATTTACATCGTATAAAAAATCAAATACACGCATTTTTAACCAAAGAATCAATTGATACAAAATAAAAGAACCCAAACTGTACTTTAAATTGGAGATTTAATTTTTAGCATTCTAATCAAGGTTATTCAAATGTAATGATTTCGGACGAATGATAGTCACGTGCTTTAAACATAACTCAAGTACTTTTTGAAATGTTTTTATTAGCCTGTAACTTCCTAACACAGCAAGCAAATTTTACGACTAACTTTTCACCTATTTATATCAAAGACTTCTTTAACTGCGTATTGCAACCAGAAAGATCCGATAATGAAAAAGAGTGGTAGTTATGGGAAATTCTCTACGACCAACAATAAACCCATCGAACTCAAGCTCGTTTGGTTTGTTTCAATCAGCACTTTGGTTACATGCTGTAACCACTAGGATCTGATGATTGACGAGTGCAATGGTCATGGGAATTTGTCAATGAGTAGCAATGAACCCATCAAGTTTATATTCGTTCATTTTGTATCAATGGTCCTTTAGTTAAAAATGGGCGTATTTGTTTTTTTAATATACAATTTATTAGTGTGTACCTGCAATATATATTTCCCTGCCTATGTGCAAAATACTTCTAAAAATACGTGTAATGTTTTTCTTCTAAAAATACATGTATCGTAAATTTATAGTTATGATACTATTGTGTATAAATAATGTAGTACAGAAATGATATCTTACTATGCTTTTATATGCACTGATTTTAAATTCTTAATACGTTATGGCTTAAAAAAGTGTAATACTGGATTAAAGCATTCGAGTGAGGCATTAAAAATAATTATAATATTCTAATCTAATGTAATAATGAAACAAATTGCAAATTTAAAAAAGTGACAAATTTTGATACATCAAATTTATCTATGGAGAAATATTAAATGTTTATATTAATACCGCCAGAGGAATAAAATCAAATAATTATAACCGCTGTAAATGTTTCTATCGATTAATTACTAACAGAAGATGCATAAAATATAATAAAAAATGGCACCTTACCAAATACCATTACGCTTAGTCAATAAGAAAACTGTAGTGTCTGATACATAAGTGGCACGAGACGAAAAATTTTGCAGAATAACCGAAACCCGAAGCACCCAATATAAATTCATTAAGGGACAAAATAAATTTGTATAAACGCGAAATAAAGTAATTTAAACGCTGTCAAGGAAATTATTAGCCTTGGGGGACGTCGGGGTGAGCGCGCCGCCTCGACGGGTACTCGCCACCTCTCCCGACTGATAGGTCACGTTTCGCTAGTCCCTAGTCTACGTTGATTTCGTGGTTAAATGGATATTTCAATCAGGTCGCTTCTTCGCTTCTCAAAGAGCTCCTTATAATTGAGTACATTGTTTTGATTATACTAGTATCATTATCCGGCCTTCTCGTTATCATTTCGGCGTGAAACTGTCACGCGTGCCTTCGAGCGTCACTGTTACATTCCACCTTATATTAGCAACAAGCTCACGCCGCGGCTCGACTGAATTTAAATTATAAAAGTTTTTATATTACGGAATCGGCGCAGCTATTAAAAAGTTTGCTGTATAGGTACTTCTGAATCGAAATTAAATCTTATTATCATTTTGTTGATTTTCATTCAGAATTCGGGTATACCTTTTGGTAGTCTGCGAGCTAAATATCATTCATTTCGAACTGAATTAAAGTCGACAAAGTTCTTTGAATAAACAGCAAAATTACGGCAAAGAACTTTTAACTGTGAAGCAATTCGGTAAGGTTACTAACTAGATTATCTACATTACAATATATTGAGACATAGACTTAGGTCACTAGGTTCATGTATTGAGATATATTACCGAAAAACACAGAACTGAGTTAAAAGACTACGTTCTAGTTTCTTTTTTCGGAAAATAATTACTCGGAATTAAATTACGATTTCCATTAACGGTGGAAATATAATTAGAATTAAATCAAATTCCATTGTCTTGAATATATAATGAAAGGGTTTAATTTATTATTTATAATACTATTACTAGTATCAAATTAAATTCTACATACTTAGGAAATATTCAACTATATTTTTAATGAAAAAGTTAACACTTCCTAAGTCCGTCACTACATTTTTTTAAAACCTTGAAAAATCCTTAGAAAAATGGTCATTCAACATTTCTTTATAAAATTATGTGCAAAATAAATGATGAATTGCAAGAAAATTTTACACTTTCGTACATTCATTTTGTTAAAGCTTTTCTTATATACACATAAATATTGCATTATCGTTTTGAAATTTTTCAATCGGTTTCTGCTTAATTAATTTCAATTACCTAATTATATTCCAATGTTTATTATCAAATCAACCTTTTAGTTTTCAAGGAGGTGACATCAACGTTTTTTTTTCTTTAAAAAAATCAGCAAAATATAGTAAGCTATTTTACATAAAATTATAATTGTTATCTAATCTGAACAAATATGTTTTAGCATATAAACCTAATGTATTGTATTGGGCACATTAAGATATTTTGGTAGATACATAAACACAGGGCAAAACAACAATCATAAACAGTATAATTCATAATATTGCTCCAGCAATGTGCTCGAAAGGAGGTAAGTAGAAAAAGAAGGCGACGATAAAAGCATTAGCAATTTTTTTTTAACGAAACAACCTTAGTCTCAAAACAGTAACACAACTGGGTGCCTAAAATATTTTCACCTATATACAATAATTTGCGCGTGGCAGGATGGAACGGCACTTAATTACTAAGCGTGTCTCTATGAGAGGATCAGTTTTGACATTGTTTGTTAATATATATCGAGGAACAATGGACAGGGCTTTATAAAGGAGGGACGGGGAGGTTCTGTGAAGCGATGATAATAAACAACGTAAAGCGAAGCTTGATGCAATCAATCATAGTCTATTTTTAAACACGAAAAATGAAAAATCCGTATAGAACGACATTAATTTTGGTCGTCAGATGAGTAGTCAAATAAAACAATGTAAATACTTTAAATCTTTAAAAAATGTTTACATGACAGATTGAGTAAAACAGTCATTTGTTCACGAATTCAATTCGAAATAACGGAAATAAGGTTAAATTTTATACATATTAATGAGGCTAACATCAGCATCCCCAATTACTTTTCTCGCCGTAGTAGGGTAGCAACTGATGGACAATGAGATGAACTAAAAACAAAATGAATTGCACAAAAACTAAAAGGTCAATTATTTGTCTAAATTAAGTTTCTTTAAAAGTTTATTTACGAAATTAATCGTTGGAGAAGAAACAAGTTTATTTTAAGTTTAGTCACGGATGTATTTTCCCTCTGATTCTTAAAGTATTGAAGCATATTAACCGATATCATTCAAGGATGTCAAAGAGATAAATTTATTGGAAATTCAAAGCAAATAATTAAAGTGAATCAATCTCACCATTCAACACCGAATATATTATGTAAAACCTATTATGTAACATCCTTTGCGATATACGCGGGCGCAGAAGCTAAGACATGCGAAGATTTATGTTCGAGCGTTTAGGCTTTTAGCACGGCCCGTACATAGCTCAAGATAGAGGTCCAAGATGGAGCTCAGGTGAAAAATAGTCTAAAGAATTCCAACAGAGGAATTGCAAAAGTTTTATCGCTTCCATAATGATATACCTATTTTTATTTTATGAAGACTCCAAGTGCGCCTTCGCACACGCCATGAGTATTATTAGAGTATCTGTTTAATTAAATATTTCAATATAACTGATCGGAACCTTTATTGTACAAACGTCACTAAATATCATTTTATCAAGATTAATTTATGATAAAATATTATACACGAGTCTCTGATAAAATATAAGAAAGTTTATAATTTTGTTTCACATTCATTATCTGTGCATATGTATAATCTATATTCATTTAATTAAAATATAAATTGATCAATATAATTATTCAATGGGCCCCTCTTGAATAATAGTTTGCGATGAACCCATTTTCAATTTCCTTTTAGAAATACTACATCGATAAACGATTGTCAGTGAGCTTTTAATTATTACCACATTTGTTAATTTAAATAAATACTTAAAAATATACTAGTTCATGATGATATATATCTTATTACGCTCTTTGTATATATAGTTTTTGTTTTATTTATTTAATAAAGCTTTCTTCAAAAATGTCATTTTCAATGTATAATTTGAAGTGTTTGATTTGGGTAACATTTCTGTAGTAATATCTTTGTTTTATATAAAATAAAGGTATGTAAAAGAAAAACTCCTATAATGGGAAATTTCAATTATTGTTATTTTATTAGTAAATATTTATCCGAATAATTTATTAAGTTTTCCATTGACGCTTATTTCTTAATAACCAGAAATTATTCCACACCTTATATTTAATATTCGTCTGTTACTCAATAAATTAACATATATTTTAAATCATCTAATTGTTAGTGACAGCCTGTGTCTGTCTTATAAATTCCCTTGTTTTTATTTATCCTTTCACTTTGGACGCATTTATTTTAATGACGATGATGAATTAATTCTCTTTTCGGTTTCAATATTTTATCTAATATTTATTTCAATGACGTGATGAATTAATTCTCTTTTCGGTTTCAATATTTTATCTAATATTTATTTCAATAACGTGATTAATTAATTCTTTTTTTGTCTCAATATTATTTTTGTTTTTCTCAAACTGAAAAAAGGAACCGTTATGAGATCACTCAAACGCCTATTTATCTGCGTTTATTATGTCCGTTGGCTACAGCAATTTCTTTTCAGAAACGATGGGACATATTTTGCACGTATTTAAAATGTTCAAAATATTCACACAAGAATTAAAGAGGTAGTAAATAAATTAGTCCAATTATTTTATAATTTTATATATCATTTTTATTGTAACTAATATAAAATTATTTTATAATTTTAGATATCATTTTTATTGTAATGAATATAAAATTATTTTATAATTTTATATATCATTTTTATTGTAAGGAATATAAAATTATTTTTTTATTATTTTAAATTACATTTTCATTCCAAAAAAACATGCGGAAATGGAGCATTCCGAAACCCGAACCTACTGAATCAAAAAACAGGATTCTTAAAATATGACTAGAAGATTATAGGAAAACTATAGCATTATCCTAGATCATATAATTCTTGAAATATGCAACACGTATTTACACATGTGAAAGATATAGTAGGCAATATGTTTACGTTATAAAAATTTAATATTTGTAAATAGTTTAATGTTTCTGTTGATTTTTTGTATAATAAATGTCTCTACTACAATAAGCTTGTGCACAGATGCTGTCATTGGAGTTATGAAATTATTAATTACTTTTTTTTAATATTACCAGATAAAAATATGTGACGATGAAATAAAAGGATCATTCTCAAACTTTAAAAATATTACGGCTTTGATGTAAACATATGTATCGAAATTTCAGAGATTTTGTGAAATTTGGATAATTTAAGATTATTAACATGATCATTAAATTTTTAACACTCGGTAGTTAATAAATATGCCATTACACTAACATTTATTAAGCGAGTTAAATAAAAGCAATAGCGCAAACCTCTCAATTACAAAGAGAGTCGAGATATCCACCATTGTCGAGTTATTCATTACAGAGAACGAAGTTCCGTTTAGAATAACATTGGCTCATTTTCAAAGTGATTGAGGCTGTCTGTTGGCGTACAGTACGTAAGTCCAGATAAATGTATACGAAAATTCTGTCACAAATTGTCGATGTTTATTACTTTTCTTTATTGTCTTCATAAATTATTGGAATAAAACTGAATAAAATTCACTGGGATCGATAGTTTATTATTAACAGTGACACTTATGAATTTTTTTTCTCGCATTCAGTGAACTTTAAGGTCAATGTGATATAATGTGGTATATCACTAATAAACCTGTTAAGTGCGACTAGAACGCTGACTACGAGAGTTCCGTACACATTTAAGTATGTATACAAACACAACCCTTTAAAGTTATTCACTGTTTCTATGAAACTTTTTGCAAATATTAATTTTATTTTTCAATATGAAAATATATTGTCTGGTAAAATCATCGTGAGTCTCTCAAAAATATTTTGGTTTTATGTGACTATTTTATATTTATTTATGACTCCTTTTTACTATTTTATAATTTGTTTTTTTAATATTTATGGTTTAAATAAACGATTTGAGAAATATTAGAGTTGAATTAAAGCTTCGTATGTAATGCTGTTTTTTCAGGTAGACCTGCTCAACTATCATCAAAGTTGATATTTTAAGATATATGTGTATATATCTTAAAATATCAACTTTGATGATTCTACCAAACTGTGAAATAAAAAACAAACTCGTACTCTGCTCGAAAAACGAGTGTTCTTTAGACCACACGACTGAAGTATAACTTCAAATTCACAAAATATGAACTTTAAAATGAATTTACAATTTTATTAACTTTAAACGTAGAATATTTAATGTATTGAACAAAATAGTAATTTATATAATTGTTCAAAAACGAAATGAAATTATAAAATAAACAAAAAATCATCGTTCGCGTAACGCTAGCAAACTCGCATATATATATATATATATATATATATATATATTTCATGCACTGGCTATGAGAGGAAGAGAGAAAGAAAATGTGTGCTCGCACCTCTCTGTCTTGTCCCTACAGTTATATACGAAACGTAACTCTCTCTCTCTCTTGCTGTCTTCACTAACTTATATCTCCCTCTCAACTTCCGTTCGTCTCGCCCGATCACACTTTTCGTAACGTTCTCGTCACGCATTCACCAGCTTACTCCCCAAGTCAAGCGTGCGTAAAGAAGTTTTACTTCGTTTATTTTTTTTCAGTCACAAAGGGACAGTTTATATCCTAATATTTTTTAAATAGATGCACTAAAAAAGCACTATTCCATAACATAATCTTAATATAATCAAGAAATACTTACATATAGCACGCTGTCCTCTGACTTCCCCGCTTTAGTCAATAACAGCAAGAAAATAAGGAAGGGTCATGAAGGTCAACCTGCAAGTTTAAATGAGAAGCGATTACATAGATCTTTAAATGGATCTGATTATCTACCTATGATTGAATTACCTTCAAAAGCGTGAAGAATTTCACATTTGCATATATTATATGTATATATACATACACAAATAGTAAATTTCTCAACTTTTTCTAAAATACTTGCGTTTGTATTTCTGTCATTGAAATTTTATCAATAACTTTTCCCTTTAGCAACTTTCATATTTCTACACACATACGCAAGCACGCATACATATATCCCTATTTTTATCAATAAAACCTCTTCAGAAAGTGATTTCAAAACTTATCCACTTTTCATATAATGTGCCATCGTTAATTTTTATTGGAACGAAATTCTTTTACGCGGTTTACAGCAAAACGAATTGGCAAAATCGTCACGTAAGAAAAATGCGTTATATATGCTGACAGTTTGTCGTAATTTATAAAATATTAATATTTAGTAAATTATATAGCGAATGTTTTATTATGCTGAGATGATTTTATTCCTGTACATAATATAAATTTAATACATAATAAATAGGGAAAAGAATACTCCTCCCTCACATGACACCTCTCGGTAACTTTTACTATTACATTTAAATTTTATATGTCGTTTATACTATTAATTGTAGTGTTTGGTAACTAATATAAGAATGATTATAAATGTAATTTCCAACAAGTATAGCAGATATCACAAGCAAATAAAATACAGATCTGCATTATTAAAACTATTATACACATATATGTAGGTATATTAGGGTCATCTCCTTTTGTTTGTATTTTAATCCTACGCACAATATGAATACTTAAACTAAAAGTTTTCTCGAAACGAAGCGCTCTGTGATCAGAAAAGTTTCCAGACGAATAAACATATAAACTGAACAGATGTCGACGTACACAATCCGAATGTCAATATAGATTACAAAGAGATTGCAAGGTTCATGGATGGAAAATAATTACTGACGCTTCCGCCGTATAGCCCGTCCGGTTACGAATTACAATTAAATCTATCTTAGATGGTGATTGTAATTGTTGATATAACTATTATTATGTTCATCCTTTTTGAAAGCTTAGCAATATACAAGAAAAGTCTACGTTAATACTGTGTTAAAAATTGATTATCTGTGCGGATAAATATAACATCTACGAGTATACGATATGATAAAACACGAAACTGTAATCATTCATGCTAAGTGGCTATAATAGTTACGTAAAATAAATGGAGCTGCTTCAGGGCCGGCTTTTCCGTAAACTTTGTATTTTAAATTTACGACTAAAGGCACCAGTTCTAGAGAACGACAATTATTCATATCCAGGGATTTAATGGTTACATCTGACAGGTTACTTAAGCCTAGCATAATATTAAAATTTCCCTTAGGCCGGACACGACATAAACCACTATTTGCGTTCAATTATTATAATTTCTGAAACTATGGAGCAGATATCGATTTGAAGTGAAATCGGGTGACGATCCAAAAGCTGAGCTTCAGAAAGCTCTTAATAAATAATCTTAAAAGCAAAATTCAGAACTTAGTTTTTTGTTAAATATAAAAAGTTTGTGCATTAAATCTATTATACAGTAGTTGACCAAACAAGTGACGTAAAATATTGCCCGCTTGGGAGATCAAGTTTTTTTGCAAAATTTTTATGTAAAGTAGAAGAATGGTTTGAGAGATATAGCCAGTCCAAATAGTTTAGTTCGTAACTCGTTTACATCGATAATTTGGGAATGAGTAAATTCTAATATCTAATTTTAATTTTGTTTTTGGTACCTCAAGATCAACATTTTAAACAACCTTCACTAAATTGTGAAGGTTGTTTAAAATTTTATATGTAAATACAGCCAATCTAATAATCGTCCAAAATGGAAATATTCATGACTTTAACTTCCTCTTTCCATGTAAAACTCTTACGATTTTCAAGATCAATGTTGTATGTTATCTCATATTTATTTAATATTTAAAATTATAACAATCCGGAATAAAGATATAAATTGAGCATACGTGTAAGTTAATTGCTGTTGCTAATTTATATTTGAGTTACAGGTGACAAATATTTCTGTAGATTTTTTTATTAATTTACTTATTTTAAAATTTAATTATTAAGTTATCCTCAATCACTTTGAAGAGCTATATTACAAAAACTATTCCTATATATACTTAATTAACAAATGTCGTATTCCCAAACGGGTTAAAGTCGCCGTCGCATGCCATATCTCTTCTAAATAGTGGGTAAAACATACTCCGGGTTCTAGAATTTACAATAATATAATAATTTATCCTGAGGTTCTATTATAAACATGATTTAACAGAGTGAATAATGATGGAAATGTTTTATTTCATTCTGCAATGAAATGTTTGACAACAACAAAAATTTTGATCGTTTTTGTTATCGTCAACACACATTTTTTAAGATGTTAAACTTGAAATCTTCTTTATAAAATAGTATTTACCACAATCGTATCACTTGAAAATTGTAAATTTCTGCATGAAAAAATTATATTTACAAATCGAATTAGAGAAATTCTTTCTACTTTTGGTTCGATTAAAAGTAAATTACATACGGTCATAATTTTCTAATATATACATAAAAACGTCTCCCAACCTATTTCAAAGAATTATTAAATCAATATAAAGTGGAGTCATTTCTACCTAATTTGCTTCTTTACGCATTTGGATTTATTTTTGAATAAATAGTAGAATAATTATCTTACTAGTTACTTACTAGTTAATATTTATCCAGTGAAAGTAAGAAAAATTTTCCATTACCTTACCAAAAATCGCAAATTGTAAAAAATATACTAGTAAAGAAAATAATTTTCCTCCATAATGGTTTTAATTTGCTGAAGTGATATTTCTTCAAGAGCATTCTTATTACCGTACTTGAAAATAATCTGCTCATTATTTTATTTTATGAACCTAAGAGAAAAAGGCATTTTACGAAATAACGGTTGGCGAAACAAAGAAAACACGATTTACAATAAAAATATGTAAATCTTAAATAAATATACTGGCATTCACATACGGAGTCGTTTACCATGGGAATGCGGGGTAAAGGCCTAACTTGGCTTAGGTACAGGGTCTAGCAGGTGTCCTGGGGCCCATTAGGGAGGCCTTTCCTGTTTACTATGCGGAAGGGCAACCCTTCTGCCGGCAAGTCTGGGGATTTGTTGTCTAGAACTCCACTACATTATTACAAACTGAATATTTCAAGCCTTATTTTATTTTAGTAAGCGACACAAGATGTAAGCCCTGCAGTGGAAGATAGGATAAATAGCTGCCACGTGGATAAATTTATAGTATGATTATAATTAAAAAATGAGGTACATTTTCCATGCATCCCAAATATTTTTATAAATAGATTAATATTTGTATTAACATATTCAACATTTTGAAAGCGGATTTCGTATGGAAAACGTTGGAAAAGGTAAATATATTTAGATCGCCGCCTACTTTCGATAAAATTCAAACATCATTTGGATTGAAAAGAGAGGCACATAGCGAGGGTTGCAGCAGGGAAGAAAAAAAGGGTCAATAAAAAATATAATTTTTTCCTTGGATTTTTCAAAAGAAAATCTATCACTTGATCAAAATAAGATAAGCTTTAAAGAAAAACTTAAAAAAAATTACTTGCCGGAAGAGGGTGATTGTGATACTGAACAGGCTCCTGCTAATGATGTGTCACCCTCTTCCAAAGTTCTGACCCAAAAAACAAGAAACCTTGATAACAAGGAATCGTCTCTCAAAAAAAGGAAATATGCTGCTACAACATAACAACCGAAATGCGACCGACATGCAAGCGACAACTAGAATAGGAGACGGCCAGCCGGCCCGCCCGCGCCTCGCGATCCCTCCCGCTGCGGGACGCGAGACGCGGGAGGGAGCGCTTGTACGATTAATAATAATAAAAATGATTTCAGCGATGCGTGCTACGCTTTATACTGATCTATTAAAGATATAATTGTTGTTTGCGTAATTGTTTTTAATGACTAAATTATCAAGTTAATTAGTCAAGAGATTGCCGCATTTTTCTAGAATTTCGCGTACCGCTAATTGGGAAACAATGCATTGGACAGCTTTGCAAAATGGCAGTATTTGTGTTAGAAAAAATTCACATGTGTATAATATTAAAAAAATCGAACAGCTCCAAGAATTACTGCAGCGTGAACCAGTATTGCATAAATACATTTTATTATAAAATGCTAATTTGATGTCATATAGCTCATATTGGTATGCGAGATCTAGAGAGTTAATGGATATAGTTGAAGAATTAGGAAATCCAACCATATTTATGACGTTAAGCGTAGCTGACTTATATTGGCCAGAGATAAATCGCATATTGACTTCAGACTATAATTATGCCAATCACTTAAACACACACTCACATTCAAGGTTTTAATGAGACGAAAATTTTTAGAGTAAAGAATAACTACTATTTCTTTAACAGTAACTAATGTATCATAATTTCGCCCAACGGTATTTGTAAAAATAATATTAAAACTTCCAAATTTAAATTTTTGTTTAATTGTTAAATGACCGTTATCCGTAACCATGTAATATATATATATATATATATATATATATATATATATATACACATTTATATATATATGTATGTGTATATGTATATGTGTATATATATATATATATATATATATATGTGTGTGTGTGTGTGTGTGTGTGTGTAGTAAATAGGTCGTCCACATGAGCGTCTACAAACATATCCGAGGCACTATAGTTGCGGTAGCACCAATCCCATCCTGAAAGTATTATTATAATTGACATTTAACAGACCGATCCGGATTTAATAAGCGATTACGCGTTACAGCCCATTTACTACTTTTACTGTCCAATCGAATTTGTAAGTATTCAAGTATTTAATGATATATTCATTTGAAGATTTATTACTTCTCCTTTCTATTTTTTTACTGTTCATATGATACCATCCGTTCTGTCATGGAATAACATTTACTATTTTCATACTGAACAAAACCGCCCCTTCCAAGCACAGCCATCAAAAAATGAAATAATAGCAGTACTACAAGTTCACCTAAAGTTTACTGGAAAATATATAACAGTGATTCTTAATCTCATAGTTCTGAGAGAAATTCACGACATTTTACGCCTGTGAAACATATATCATATGCATACTTGTCTAAGTTTCTACGATGCTTTCATGTTACAAATCTCGTAATTAATAGGTTTTATTTTTAATACACCACCTCGAACCTATAACAAGGCGGTGAAGAATGTGATGTCATTGGACAGGTATTTTAATATAAAATTTAAATTTTATTTTCCATTCTGAAACGCTTCTATACCATAGCCCAAAAGTAGCGCCAGTCTAATTTTATACTCAACGGAGAACCATAAACTATTTTTAATCCGAAAACTTTATTCTAAATAAATTAGGGACTTCTACAAAGTGCTTTCCCGATTATTGGACTACGAGTGTATGATTAGAATTTTCAATTAAATTTGTTTCCGTTGACTCATACTACCAATTTCAATATAGATGATTACTGTTTTTTTTTTAATAATTACGAATTTTTTCTCCTTAATCACAAAACAAAACTTTACCCAAAATCAGGCAATATATGAAGCACACTAATAAAAATGTGACAGTCACAAGTTAACTAACCTCTACTGCATCGAGTACTGTTAAGTAACTACTGCCCCAACCAACCTCGTACCAATTACATAGTCGGATGATTGAATAGACACGGTTGAACGATTACGCATTAAGAGCAGCAGAACTGGAATCTGAGCTGCCAAACAAACATAGGTATCTGGGAGTTGAGCTATCAAATAAAGCAACCATAACTTTCTAGCGTATAGAAAAAAAAACAATTCATTTTCTTTATGTCCGGAAATACCACACCGATTACAAGTAAAAACTATAGGTACCATTTATGGAAAAATAGGAATAAGCTTAATTTTGTCTCTATCCAATCAGACTAGTTCTTTAGTTTTGTACGATATAATCTTATACCTTTCGATAACATACCACAAGAGCAGAATGCATTTCCAAGCTTGGAAACTAATCGTTTTATTAATTTTACTGTGCACTTTGAAACTAAAAGTCCGTATTCAATTGGATGTTCCGTTAAAATTTTATAAGCTTTGAACGCGCATATACGAACATACGTACATGCGTACGCGCTTGTGCTTATCTATTTAAAATTCGTTTGAAAATACCTTTCTTCCGTTACTTTCAGTGACCCTTTCCTGGATATTAACACAATACTTCCATAATTTTGATGAACTACAAACTAAATTACAAATAAAGTTTAATTTTCTTTGAAGACTATGGAATTTCGTTTTAGTAAATTTTGTCCTTAATAGGAAGTTCATTATATATAAACATGATAAATTTTTGCTCAATAAGTGAAGTAATTAAGAAATAGTTTAATATTCGATCGATATGAATAACACTATTTTCTCTGTGATGAGACATGTTTCTTCCGTAATCAATATTTTTATATTTTTGGACAATTGCTTCCGTGATACAGACATATTTTCTTTATATCAATTTGTATGTAAAGCTTAATAAGCTGTATGAATGTGTGTATTGATTGTGCCTTTATTGCAGAGAAATAACTTATTTTTCATTAGAATATTTTTTTCTTATGTGAAACATCATGTTAAGTTTATAATGGCGCGTTTGGATGACTGTTAAATGTTTTGATGGCACGTCGCGACGTGCCATTCGGTCAGCTTCGCGTCTTGTCGGCTCCATCCGACTTAATTCGATCAGCCTTGCGTATTGTCGGCTAACATTTTTATAAAATTAAAAATATATTTTCAATTGATTGTTAAAAAATATTACAGTGATAAATTATTTCATAAAACTAAAATAATAAAATTTAATTAATATTTTGTTATTAACATATATCTGAACAATTGTTTTTTTCGTTTTCAATTCAGTTAGTTAAAAATATTTCAATATAAAATTATAAAAAATTTGATTTTTCCCATCTGCCAGACGTCCCTTGACGGCTAGCAATTTTTTTTAATTTTCAACCTTTTCTAAATTTTAATTACATTTATTTAAATGTAATACTTCACTATTATTAACAGGGCTTCTTTTAAAGAAAGATATAAGATAAGCCCTGTATTACCAATATACTCGGTATGTACTTCTATGACATAACATAATCGTGTCGCTGAATATTGATATACTAATAGGGGGTTCATGTCGCGTGGCACCGTGCGATGCGTTGCGCGACGTTAAACTCCTTTAGTTATATTTCGATCTCAAGGATAATATGAAATAGATAAGATATGAGACAATTTGACTGATTATTTTTATTTTCCGCATATTCTACAAATATTTCATTACGAAAATATAATATATATTCCAAAAGTGTAAACAAATTTCTTTATCTATCATAACGGTGTTATTTCATATGAAATAAGTACAATTTTTGACAAAAAATTACCTCGTCACCTCCAATTCGATAAAATTTGCTAAAATAAGTAATTTCTTAGATATTACTTATGATATGATCAATTATTACATGGACATAAAATTCTGTAATTGTCTCTTTATACCTTTGAGTCAATTAATGTTCTACATTTCAATCCAATTTGAAATCTTATGTTGATTTGGTGTAGAATGACTCAATAGTAATGTATTTCTACAATGAACGTCAGTTACATTTTGATTTATATTCTAACATTGCTCACTCAATTTAATTTTTTTTATATCTTAATGAGATCCAGATTTAAAATTAACGCTTCAAATCTAATTACCAATGACGGCCAAATTAGAAAGTATTCTAAACTTAGAATTATCAATTACAAATTAGAAACTATCTAAAATTAGAAACTATTTCATGGCAGCGACTTCACCCTTATCGCATTATCATTAGCACTTAATTTTTTATAGCCGCTCGCACCAATTTCCGATTCATTAGCAGGGTCGCACTCACCTGAGTTGAGCGCTGTGTCGAGCGCGCTATCTGGTAATCTATGTAGACTTAACAAGCGGCTCTCGAAAATAGCTTACACATTCTCAAACCAACAATGCCCATTTCGCTGCGTCATCGTATTGCGAAGTGGCGAAAGACTCGACGAGTATAATGGAGGAGGTGAGAAGATAGAGAGGCTACAAACGATACTTCAGTTCAATGCTCGGTTAAGTACCGATTCTTTGCTTGCTTTATAGTAGCAGTCTACCTAAATATATACGCATGTAGCTAATCGTGAGCGGGCGGCAGTAATTCAGCTTGCCGCTGAATATATTCACGTTTTTCATATTATTTACGGAGCTATTTCCATATTATTTATGAGGTTTTGTATAAAGTTTCAGAGTGTATTTGTGCAGCGAGCGGTTTAATCGTGCGCTTGGGTGAAGATTGTATGTTTTATTGATGATTTTAATCTTTTTGATTCGCTCCCCTTTTATAATATTTTTCGTCAAAATTATTTATATGTATATTTGTATACTGAAACGTAAAGGTCCTGTTATTTTTTATTAAGAAATAAAGTTCGTGATAAGCTTTAAAACGCTACAAAGCTTCAAAACTATGGTATATTTAAGAACAGTGTTAATATTTATGATTAAAATCAGAAGTGTTTAATGTTCCATAGTTTTGATAAAAATAATAATAATTTTTATTTTTATTATTGTATTGTTTTAAATATCAACGAAATTGTATAATGTACAACTATTAATAACAAAAATAAGTAGTTTACACATACTCGGAAATTTCAAAAATAATTAAAAGAAAACTTAATTTTTTTTCGGATTCCATGTTAAAACATGTTACCTTTTAGGAGTAATAAACTTAAATGTTTCATTATTAATTCCTTAATTATTAATTTCTTATATAGAGATGAAAAACGTAAAAGTGTAAAAATTATATAATAACATTTTGTAATTATTGATCACCAAAATTAAATCTAAAATTTTGAAGTAGTTGACGAATTTTGATTGATTTTTGAAACTGATACATTTTTGCAATCAACTCTTCTATGAATTTGAATTTTTTGTTTAAAAGAAATTGATGCACAAGGTCATCTTGCATAGCATAGCGTCTCATTCTTTACTTTTAAACGTATTTATCAAATCGTTCTTCTGTTTACGTAACGATTGCCAATTTCCCTGTCAAATACTCTTGTCAATGAATTAATATACTTTTTACCAGACTCGTTCAAATGTTTTTAAAAATCTCTTAAACAATTTTAGTTGAAGAACTATTTTCCCAACATCTGTCTCCTTTGAGAATAATTTCTTCCCCTACACATATTCTTTGCCTCGTAAGGATTAAATAGCGCAGTGATAGATTTAATATATCTAATTTAATATCTGTAAATCAATTTCTTTCGATAACCCGATTATTTTCTGATTCCTTGAGAATAATGACGTTTTTAGTAACCTCCAACATTACAACTACAATCATTAATATTGTCGCAACCACATGTACAGCTGAAAAAAATGACATAAATTAAAATCTATGAAAAATGAAAACTCGGGAAAGCATATTTAATGTATTAAACTAAATAAAAATTCCTTCTTCTCGTCTAAAATGTGATCGATCACCTTTTTGTCCCACAATGTAAACTATTCCAAATACACCTTCTTTGAGATTACTCATGGAAGAATAAATTTATAATATAAAATTTGTTCATCACCACAAAACAATATATCGTAAATTTTGCACTCTTAACATATATTACTCAATTCAGAGTTCGTCACCAAGATCAACTGTCACTTTCTCGTGCTTAATCAGCAATGATCGTAATACAGGGCATTATCTGGTTCTCTAGCATTTTGGTTATATCCTCTTAGAGGAATTTTACATATATGTGTGTATATATATGCGTTATCTGCTCCTCTCTATTTCACTTGGTTCTTCTGCTCTTCTCTCTTTTCTTTGATTTCACTAAGTTTGATGGTATTCCACTTAATTTGAATTATAATTGCTTGCATTTCAAGTAACCATAGAGATGATCTTTCTATGTTATGCATTAATATATTATATGGTATATTATATAGTATATTTTAGTGGGATAACTCTAGGAGTTTATGATCCAGTATTTTTTGTCTACTACTACCATGATAGACCTTACAACGAAAGACTAAAAACAACATGTTTATACTCCACATATCGGTATTAATGTGTATCAATTAATATAAAACTAGTTTCTCTGAAAATAAAATTGAAGCAGTTAATTTAACACAAATTACAAGTAGTAATAATTTTTCAGAAAGTCAATTTAAACGGAACTTGATACTTGTACATTTAAATACAGTTAAATAAGATTTCATATGGAGATCTGTTATTTTACAATTTATTGTACCTGGTACTTGGCAAATTTAATATAGTCATTCGGTTTGGTATTAAGCAGTTCATTAGTGTCAGTAAAAGCATAAAATTAATTTTAATGGGAAATATTACCCACAATATAAACGCACGTTATTTAGCTTTTTTGGCAATACGGTAGGGTGTAGATGGGACCAAATAATTTTTTTTGCTGACATTTTTAATCAGAGAGGTGGCTATCGTTTCACTATTACTGTTACTGTTGCATGTTGACAATTCAAAATCCGTGTGTTCTTCATACATTTAATTATTTCTTTCGTGCTTTAGTTACTTTTTGAGTTAGTTCGTTGTATTAACTTTTATTGTAAAAAATGTATCGAAACGGCGAATCCGATACTGTGAAGGAATAACGTAATATTGTGAAAGTAAGCAGCTATTTGAAAAGATAAAACGTGAATACAAAATAAAATAAATAAAATGACACGTAATTATTATTCCGTGTTATTATTCCACTCAATGCCAAAAAAATTATCATTTACTCAAAGTCAAGAGTTTTCCCACAATTAAATTCATTTTCTAGAATAAAGTTTAATATACTAATCCATGTATTAAATTATATTAATTTATTGAGATTAATACAATGTATATTGAGGCTGGTAGTAGGGTCACTATTTAAAACCGCAATAGGTAACCGAGTTAAACAACGGTGCATATTTATAGATAACCTACGCTGGGCCTGTTATCCCTAAACGTTACTTTAGTAATACATAAATTTGCCTTGGACTTCGGCTTTAGTTGCCAGGTCAACATGAATTTTAATTTGATATACGGCCGTAATTTTGTAGACTGCGATAAGAAACAGTTGGGCTTGTTATTAATATGGTTCTCTGATACAAATAATTTCATGTTAATGGAGAGAAGTATGTATTTATATCACTTGACTTAGATTTAATATAGTAAAGTATAAAAAATAATTTAAACATATTTTTTTTTTCAAAACTTTAATATACACAAAAATAATCATTAAAATAATTTATCACATTAGCATACACAGATGCAATTTCTTTCAGTCTATTGAAGAAATACGATATGTCACTGAAAGCATTAAATATTCTTATGTATTGTAACCGATTATAAAATACATGGCATATAAAAAAAATAATCAGGAAAGCAACAATCTCGCAGAAACCCCACCAAATAAAACTTTAATCACAATTAAAGTTGCCAAGATGAATTTCGTCCTGTAAAAACAAACGACATAACAACAGTAACGACGATAGCTTCATGGTAGCTATTTTCTACTTTACGCACACGGCTTCTATACCCTTTTAGAGCTAAAAAATTAAAATATCTATTATTTCTAGCACCAGTTAAAATTAGATACGAAAATTATTTGTCTTTGACTGTCGGCGATGATAACTCAAGAGTTGTTTCTTTTAAATAATAAAGCTTATAAGCTGTCTTATTTATTGAAGCAAGTTTCTGGTTAAAAGTATTGATAACAGTTAAAACCGACGTGAATATCGACATAAGATAATCAGACAAAGAGAAATAACACCAGCTGAATGTCAATCCCCTCATACAACAAACCTTTGCTGTTGTGATTTCAACCTAATTATCTACTAAGTATCAAACAACTTGAGAGATGGCCTGTACTCGTAAAGAAAAAAGTTAAATTTCTCTACAAAAAGTTTAAATGGTGAAGTGAATAGATTTTCAATGCACTACAAGCACTTTATTTATATTAAACAACCTTTTATAAACGTTCAATATTTATTTCTGTAGGAAGACAAACAGTGAACCAGGGACAAAGTGCTTAGCAACTTTGCCTTAAGTGTTAAAATACAAATCCTTTCAAAATGTTTAGCTTATGTAGGCCATTCAGATTCAGATAAAGAAATAATATATTCTTTTTTTACTATGGAATGAAGACAGAATTTATTTGCCGCGGATATTTTTTCAGTAATAACCGTAATTACAATAGCATTAAATGGTTTATGTGTATCTGATGCTTAGGTCGCCACTTTTCATGGGATAAAATTTGCGAATAAAAGGGATCAGTATTAACTTTCAGTTCATAGGTGTTTGCTAGCTTTTGTAGAGACACAGTGATTTTGCTGTTCGATGCTTCAGATCTTCTAAATAGATCGAACACTTAGATAGGCGATTTAGCGACGTGAATTTAACAAATCATGATTACATTATAGTTCTTTAAATAATTGGAAAGCATACCCCAGTATATAAGATAAAATTGCAAGGTTACCTGAAGTAAACGTACGAGTACATATAGAAATATATAGTTAATATTAGTATAAATCGACCCATACTATTATTTCTACACACATTAAAAACCTCGCTCTGTCAGGGGCCTACTTTACGTATTGGCATTTTTTCAATTTCCCTCACCTTCATATTGACTCGATTTAAGCTAATACATCTCTACGATGACTAAAATTAACTGTTAAATTCGACAACATTTTCTTTAATTAAAACATTATGGACAAAGATTAGAAACCAATAAATGGATTAGACATTGTCAAGCAATAATATACACACTCTCGAAGCATATAGTTGAAACGCAAAGGTATTTAAACACGAAATGAGATAAACATTTCATATATACATACAGAATGGTTCATAACTATCTTTTATATAGTGAACATTTTAATAAGTAATTTAAAAAAAATTGTTTCACGAAAATCAATAGCTTAGAAGTTATGATTTTTTTGTTCTTTTTTGAAACACTTTTACCCCAATCACACAAATAATTTTTGGTGAAAATTGTTCCACTAAATTGCATAAAATTTAGTATGGAAGTAGAGTAGTCATGTAGCAAGCATAAAATGAGCAATGTATATGTTAATTCTTAAATTCTACCATTGTTTGTAATTTAATGTAATTTTTTTCTATTCTCAAAAAATACACTAAAAAGCAACTGTACAACTAGAGATTTGCTTATGATCTTAAAAACTACCTTAGGATACGGTGATTGTCTAGATAAAAAATCGTAGTGATATAACTATTGCAACATCTTGACAAATTAACATCAGGTATCATTGTCACTAAATGTGAAATTTCTGCCATAATCTCAAGTTTAGTTGAGCTAATTGTGTTTTATTAAAAAAAAACATTAATTCAAGATAAATTTATAGAAATGATTCACAAATTAATGTTTATTAACTTTAACATAAACAAAATTTGGTAAGGTAAAATGTTTCCGTTAGATAGATCCTTTGTTTTGCACGTATCAGTAAGAAAGCGACACACCCTATTTGAAAGCGTATCGTTTCTAGTTGTATATAAATGCTTAAACAGTTTATAGCACAGAGATTGTATGTCTTGTGATAGTTTTGCTTTTATGGAAATTACTTATAGTTACTCAAGCAGGCGTTCGTAACATTTGCTTTCTTGATATCAATAACCTAATTATACGGATTTAATTTAATCTGATATTGTTTGGTATAAGAAATTTAAAATGTTGGTACTTATATTCAAAAACTTTAACTGTTCAAACGATAGACAAATGCATACCAACTGCCAGAAGAGTGAGGTTATCGTTAGTTTTTTAAGGTTCTTTTGTCGAAAACAAAATGGTTTTGTTGAATTTAAGACGGATTGTAATGGAAATTTACAAAAAAATATAGTGAATTACGTGAGTACTTAAATTCCAATGTTACATAGCTTATAGTTTAAATACTAAAAATTATATAATTGTTAAGTTTATAATTTTGACGTGATGGAGAGAACGGTAAACAAATTTAATAAATCATCAAGGAGAATAACAAATAACAATTACAAACGTTAGTATTTGAAAGCCATTTGACTAGCCGCCGGTCAGCAGTCATGTAAACTAACAACAACAGCTGCACTCGGCAGTGTTTGTTTGCTTGTCGCATTCCCGTACTACGCCTGTTCAGTAGTATTTGTGATTTCCTTAACATTTTCGCTTGTTTATGGACTAGTCATTACTCACCTTACTATTCGATTTGTGTAACCTGGACTTTTTGGCATACTTAGTGATTGGGAAATTTTACCGTGCCCATAAATAATAGCCGAAAATCGACGTGGTCTTTGTGGGCCCTTTACACCACGTACAAGCATTTCGAGAGAAGGTGCCACGCTTTATCGCGAATTTGTTGAAAATTCAGACCTTGCAAACAGGTACTTTCCAGACTACCGGGTATTTAAGAAACTATATGATTCATTGTTGCAAGGATTGGTCCTGGCTTCCGTGATCGAAAAGTTGTACGAGTTGAACGTGGCCGCCGTCTTACTAGAAATACATCATGACACTAGTCAGAGATATATGACAAGGCGTACTGGTATTCCGAGATCATCGATTTAAACAATTATTCGCGCTAACTGTTTAAACGCATACCATGGCAATAGGGTGTGTTGCTCTCTTTCTGATAAGTGTACAATATAAAAGTGTCCATGAAAGTAATTTTACCTGAACACATTTTCTGTATGTTAAGACTAATAAATATTGATTTACAAATAATTTAGGTAAATTTGAATTGTAGTAAAGCTTTTGTAAAAAAATACACAATTTTGCTAAATTTGCGATTATGGCTGAAATCTCACATTCAGTGACTTAATGATATGATGTTAATTTCTAAAGATGTTACAATAGTTACAATACTACGATTTCTTGTCCAGACTATCACCAAATCCAACTGTATATTTAATATTTTAAGCAAATCTTCAGTTGGGGGTATACTTTTATAGTTAGAACATCTTATGTAAGTTTTCCTTGCTGTTACATAACTGTACTTTATTACTGTAGTATAAAACTCTAAATTAACCATGATAAAAACTGTTTGGGGCTATTGTATAACAGTATCCGGTTATCTATTTAATCGCTTATGTTGTTGAAATGCCCATGCTTGTATAAGCTGTATGCTTGTATACGCTATATACACAGTATGTAAATAAACGAGATCACGCCGCTTTAATACGTTATAGTGTATTCATGAGTGAATTACAATACACGTAATTTTTCCAAAAAGGATAATATATTTTTTAATTTAATAATGGTTATGCCATTAATGTAAAAATACATAAGCTTTTATATTTTAATTCGAAAAACGTACAAAATGCGGTAATTTTGCGTAAGTAACCTTCTCAGTGATGCAAGCATGAACCCGAGTTTCCCATACTACAACAATCGTGCTTAACTATAATTAAATGAAAGTTATAAAACAGTACAAACGATAAAACGATAAATAATCAATGTGAAAGTCAAGTTTACCGAAAAAAAGTCGATTAATTTTGTGATCTTCATTAAAAGATCACCTTATCGACATCAATGTTGTGATCGAATTAATAGTTGAACTACCATATTAAATTTTAATTAAATTGAAGAAACAGAAAATATCTTCATAAACGGAAACAAGGTTTGTCCATTTTCAAAATAAGCAATATCGATTCCCATTGCCTCGTTTTCTACAATCCACAGTCTGTTTATCTAATGAACAAGCTCGAAATGAAAATTGATGAATTTAAAGTCTCTAAACAATTATATACAGAAAAAAAATGTAAAAAAACATTTAAAAACACACACATCCAAAAATAGTACTAAAACAGCTGATAGACTTATAATACGTGTCATGTCATCGAAAGGAATTATTAAATCACATAAAGGCTTCACATGTTGGACGTATACTTGAATTCACGGTCATTCATTAACATCACCCACTTACCAGTTTTATATTTAATCGACATGTTTTGCTTCTTCTTTATACCTCACATCTTGTAAATACACGTGCAGATATTTTGTGATAGCTCAAACCAGGAAAAAAATTTCTTTTTCTTTTGAAAGTAAAACATTTTGAATATGATGAAAAGTGTAGTGAAATATTTAAATTTTGATCAATAATTCGTTCGTTACCTTGGCGTTGCCACTTTGAATTAGGAAAACTTTAAGTAGTAATTTTAGATCCGATCAGATCATGAATGATCAAAATTCTCCATCATTTTCAATTATTTTTCTCAAATTCGATTGCCTTCGAAAAAATAGGATAATATATATCCGAGTATCGTTACATATTTACAGTCCTGTGAAATGTGGGAGACAAAATAATCTGTCAGAAGCGTCGGGGAAAACAATCTTGTAGGTGAAACGGAAAAGAAATATTCAAAAGGAGAAGAAAATAAATAAAATAACACTTAAACTATAAAGAAATTGTGAAATAACAACAAATCGACATTGAACCCTAATGTTATAATCCCTTGAAGTGAAACCAAAAGAGTGCTAGTTTAAATCAACTTTATGAAAGTAACAAAATCTGTTACATTAGTGCGTTTATTTTATGGTTTTACAAAAAAATTATTAAGCACCATAAATCCTATTGCAGACGAGTGTCGGCGCCAATTTCAAGTACTTGAAATTTGGATTCCCGTTTGGAAAAAAACGGCTTTAAAAAGCCGCTCTTCGAGATAGTACCACCGATGCACATAAATGAATCTGACAGGGCTATTCGTGTCCAGCTGTAGTTTAGTGATAAAGTTAGAATTTAAAACGTTAGTGCGTCACGGCCTTTAGTTCACAGGTTAATCAATCGGTGAAAGTGTTTCATACAAAATTTACGCCTTTTAGGTATTCATATGTTGCTCTACACAATTAAAGCGACACTTTATGTGTAAAGCGATAATTAACTTAAAAATGTTTAAAAATATTTAAACGTAATGATTATTTATTTACTGATAGTTCAAATTGACAGTTAATTTATCTTCGAGTATGCTATGAAGTGTGTGTCGATGATCGTTTTCCATTTTTAATACGGTCTTTAATGAGTATAATTAATTAAAATGTCTTCGTTTTTTAATAGGAGTGAATATTTTGATACGATTTTAGTTTATGGCGAAAAGATATTACTGACGAAGTGCTCATAACCTAAGCTGTGCGATAACCGAATCAGCATCGAATAGGAAGAAACCAAATAATTATTAGTGTCATCACGTAAAATTTACATAAGCACGTAAAAATGTTTTTATGTTAAAATTTATTCACACGAATTTTACTTTCTACCATAATAAATCGATTGGATACTTGAAACAAATAAGTAGCGAAATAATATCGCATACTATCCTACAAGCATGTCGGTTTATTCAACCTTTGGATGGACGAATCGAGAAGAATGTGTACTAATGTGATAAATTGCGAAAGATAAAATGTTAAAAAGTTTTAATTTCAGTGCTAGTATAAGAAAATATTATAATCTCTTATAAACTCTGATAAACATTAACTTGAAGATGAACAACATCGATTATACTGCCAAGATAACTAAAATACGAGACAACAAGTGAAATATATGCATCACACACAATAAACATTCACAGCCAGTAGAGAACCTTACAATAAATTTGCACAACAGATCAGTTTAATTGTAGCAATCAGTAAGCCAATCGTACAAGTTAAATAAAATTAACAGTGGGTATAAATGAGAGTGAAGATTTCATTAGAAAGAATTGTGTAGACTTAAATTTTCGAGGTAATGAATGAAGGCATACTAATGGAATGAAATTCCCTAATCATTGCAAAATAAAAGATTTGTCTGTCAAAAAACTGCGACTCAGTTACTTATCTGAACTGTAGATAATAAAGATGATGTCGAAAATGAGTTAAAAAATTTGAAACGTCATTTTAAAAAGAGAAACCGAGTGAATTATTAAAGAACAAGAATAATACAATTTCAAGTGCATCTAATATATGTGTAAATGCATAGGTAAATTATATAAATAAAATAAAGATATAATATGTTAAAATGGGAAAAATTAAACAAAAAAACTCAGAACCTAAATATGGACAAATATGTACTAAGTGTCTCAGTCTATAATAGATATATATATATATATATATATATATATATATATATATATATATATATATGTCTATATATATAATGGAACTTGAGCGCTTAACAAATGTACGTAGAGTATAAGTAAACTTAAATTCATGTTAAAAATAAAATGAATTAATTAAGTCGTTGGTGACATATGATAACACATAAATAAATGATTGCCGGTAAATGCCGAAATAAACTGTAACCAAATGAGATATGAAATTATGATTTACTTTATTACTATTATTACAGTTTTACCATAAAATGAAATCCTTTCTGTCACTTTCGAGTCCGCAATCAAGTGCGACATTTCTTATTTTGAGTGGAATGACAGAAATCGAAGTTTAGCTTCCTCAGACACTGGAAGACTACACATCTACCTAAAAATAAAATGTACTTGCTTGTATACCCGTCCGAAAACATTACGATAATTTTCCCATCGCGCGTTGAGCAGTTGTTTATTTTGAAAATGGCTCTCGCCTGAATAAACAACGCTTGTCGTATAGGCGATTCGGATAACTTATGCGGGTTCCTTTCAGTAATTTCTTAAGAGACCAATCTTTGCAAAGGTCGATCCAACGACAAAAATTCATAAAACTGGTCTAGCGGATAACATGCATTCAGGCTGGAATTGTCCATAAGACAGAAGCAGATAAATAGCAGTCGTTGTCAGTGACGTTTTCTCCTCTTCGTTTACGCTGTAATTTGTAATATACGAATAAGACTAATGACACCTACACACCGTCATTCGTCACTAATTCTTGCTTCTAGAACTACAAATGCTATATTTTCCAACAGGAAGGAAATCCACGACTGAGCGTCTGGAGAGTGGTTTTTGACAGTATCGTTGATGTATTCATTTCATTTAGCTTTATTTGGAATGAAAGAAGTTTACAGACGTAATAATTGATCTCTTTTATTCGAAGTACCTGCACTATTTATAAAAGTATGCTACCTATACCTAAACATTTTTATTTAAAGTAATAGGGCTAATGAAGGTTTTGTCCAATTATAACGGACCCTGGCAAGATCACTCACGTAACCATCTGTCCATCTGTCACAACCGTTTGTCGTAGAAACTTGCAATTTCGAATAGTAAATAAGCGTATCAACTCACATATACTTAAAATATAAAAAAAAAACAAAATATTTATGTGGAAATTATATAAAAAGAAAGCAAGTGCTTAATTTTTTTTTTAAATTCAATATGTTACGATACCCTACACTGGTATCGTTTGATGGGGTTAGATATAAGAGCAAAAATAGAGTTTTTAAAAACCTACGCAAAGATTGTTTGGAAAACTTAACGATGATTCTGGATGCTATACTTTTTGAAATATTCACGATTATAAACACATATGTGCCACCTTCTTAATTGTATTAGGTATTACTAAATTTTTATTGTACTATGAAATCCATATTAGAATCCATATGAGATATTTACATAGGATCGATTCCTCTCATTATTCTGAACGTAAAATATGTTCGTAAATATTTTCATAAAATACTCAACCGGGACGATTGAGTATTTGATGAGATCAAAGTTCAAAACTAAAAATATGAAAGAATCTAATTTTACCTTCTAAAGTGACTTCATTACATTTATTACTTCAAAAAAAAAAGAAAACTTTGAAACGTTCAGAAAGCGTTTTTTCAAAATCCAGTACTATTAATCAACAACCATTACTAAAATAACATTTTTTTCATCATTATAATTTTCACCAAACAGGTTTATTAAAGACAAATTTGTAGTGTTTAATTTGTTTTATTACAATGAACGATTGGCGTATCACCCCTGTGATAATATTTAATACGTAATAATACAGCCCTTATTTCTACAACATTAATAAAAGTTTGCGATTTATCAGTAACAGATAAGTATGTAAACAAAGAACACTGATATAAAATACATTAATATCTTAGTAATCGCGCCGTTTTAAATTGCTTTATTATTCGTACTATTTGTATTCTTCAAATAGTAAACGTTAATTGTTTAAGTAGAAATTAATTCTATTAAAAAACTATTGACAATTATTATTTAATGTCAAACGTTTAATAATAGCAATAATAATAATACAGTTTTGACAAATATTAAAGCCGAAAAAACAATTTTATAATATAATAAAACACCCAATCAAAATCGATCTTCTTAAACACCTGTTTGGTAGAAGTAATTCATAGGTTGAGCTATAAGGAATTTCAGCAAGATACATAATATCAACTAATAAAGGAAAATAATGGAATAAATACAAAACGAATTCATCAAACATTGCTACCTGATAATATACTTTCATATACAAAAAATATCAACAAAAAATAAACGATGAAAAGGTCGATTTACAAACTAAATACACAGCGACGTAACCTTGTCGAACACATTTCCTTTTTATGGTAACGTATATAAATTGGATTTCTTGCAAAATATAAGCAAGAAAACTAGTCCGTGCCGTCCTTGTACGCTGGGTGAAGGTATTTCGGCACAGATTGTAATTAGCCGCATATTGAAAAAAAAACATATTGCTAGATATAATAGAAAACGTGTTTTCTCTTATGCTTAAGAAAATACATTTAAAAAGATTACATGAAGGACTTTAATATCTCTAATGATAAATTAAATTAGCGACACTCTTTCATATGTTCCGAATTATGGCCTATCTCTATATTGCAAATTACTTTTGGGAACAAAAACGAAATTACGCTTGTCCTTTTATTAAAACTTCGCTGTTAGCATTTTCATAGTGGAAAAAAATGAAAAGTTTATTCGATGACCTATTTTTAGTAAGACAATAACTTAGAAGACGGGCATTATTTTCACACTTCCAAAACTTTTGTTTACGACTTTCCTCATGTGTATTACGCCATTTTGCTCCATGTTATTTTTAATGTAAACGAATGTTTCAATTAAAAGCTTAAAGCTTGGTTTTATTAAATTTATACATAAAAATGTGTAATCACATAAAGAATCCTCATTATTTCACTCACTCGTTACAGGCTCACGAAAAGCAGCACTCCTGCACCCTGGTCGCACCACCTTTCCACATTCCCCTTAATGGCCCTTCATTCACTTTTTCGATAAAAGGATAATACTAATTGCATAATGTCGCACATATTAGAATATAAATAGGGAAAATGTCCTGAATTTAAAAATGGCCATTCAGGTATTTTGAAATCACATCTAAACACAGATAGTCGGAGGAAAACCTATCCAAAGTAATTAATAGAAAGAAAAAGAAAAACTTTGAATTAACGTGCATTGTAGATCGACACACACGTCAAATCATAGGGAACTACGAGACATTGACTACGGAAAACTTAAGAATAATAATATTTTAAGAAAAATCTATATAACTGAATCGTCTTAAAAATTTTAAAAAAATCTTGATCCTAGTATTTGATTTAAAGTTGGAAATAAAATTATTTCGATTAATTCGCAAAAAAAATCCAAGAAATACAGAAACAACTATGAAAACCTACTTTTTGTGTGTGCCGGCATGTACTAGCTGATTTTAGAATTCTCTAGCCAAACTTATAATTTCGCCATGTTCGCCCGACTGTTTGTCCGTCTGTATATCATAACCGTTTTACCTGCAGATTAAAAGTTACACAAAGATGACATTTGATATGGTTATACATATTTATAACGTCTACAACGGAAATAAAATCTTTTAAAAAGAGTAGTATAGTAAGTTACCTCCCTCACATGTAAATTGGGAATGACTTTTTTTCGCATAAACCCAGAGTATCGAAGGTCTTTTAGAAATATTGAGGATATATATTATGAACCTTTTTTTATACACGGATCCGTTTAGTAGTCAAGCTTTAAGCATTTTTATGAAAGATAAGTGTTGCCACACCCCATCAGCTACATCGCTATTTTTTAATATCTAAAAACTGTTCAAAATAGTAACACATATAAAGTAATTTATAGGAAAATTATAAGTAAATCGGCTCTACTAGTTTACGGGTAATAGTCTACTAACTTATGACATATAGTTGGGTCTGTAAAAAGTTCATACAAAACTCTATACGAGCCATTAAATCAACTACAGATACCTTTATATTTTAAAACCTATATTTATGTCTGTCAGTTATACTAGGTGTTTATATAGAAAAATATATATGTATTTTAAAAATATTAAAAATCTTTCGACTTAAATATATGAAAGATATGGTAGGAAATATATTTACGTTGTGAAAAATAAATATTTGTATAAGCGCCTAAGTATATACAAAACCCTCGTAGTGCGAATTCAATGTGTATTTGACAATCACTTTGTCGATAGCTATTAACATTTTTAATACTATTTTTGTTATCGCTTTAGTTTCAATGAATACAAGCAAGTCTTGTTAAATTAGTTTCTGGTGGTAAATAGAGTTGCGACTTCAATATTAATTTCTTTAGTACTTTGTGTTTTAATGCTAATAAAAAAATACGAGCACTATTCCTTTCCATGTTGCATTTTAATGACAGATTTGCGACATAAAATGTTATGTTAAAATCTAGGTCGATTATGCCCTCCAATTTAAATAAACCGTTTGGTTTAACCATCACTATTTTGAATATATTCTACATTAAAACTATTGAAGACAGTTCGCAATCCATTAAATATAGTTAAAAATGCAAATTACTAGAAGAGTAACTATGAGACATCGTAATTCTCCGCGCGTAATTCAATGAAACGGCAGCGACGAGTATCGCGGCACATACCGGTGGAGGCTACGGAACGTCTTCTCTAGTAGGTGCGTGCGACAGTGGCGGAAACTGCGAGGATTATTCAGGTGTCGCGTAATTATAACTCCCTCCGCCCGACCTCAGTTCGGAATCGATCGCGAATCCCCCGGGTGACGCCGCAGTCGATGTAATCCGATTTGCACACTTGACGCGGTAATATAATCTTTTATGTAAAGTCCGGAAGAGGCTCAAAAGTAACTTAATGTGGAGCCCTGTAGGTCTCGATCTGAAAATAACGAGCACACGCATACGCTTTTACACTTGTGCATGTACATTTGTATGCGTGTATCAATACTTGTGAGAATGCGCCGTTACGAAAATAGAACAGTACCCATATCTATTTATATGCAAAGGAGACCGGTGAAAATGGACCTGATATTACAGCAATGGAACGTAATTTAAAAAAATGTTACATGCCTAAAATTATAATAAGTGGACAATATCACCGACTTGCAATCAGTAAAATGCAAAAATAAAATACATTCTTTTATTAAGTATACAAAATAAACGTTTAGTATGTGTATCATACATTATAAGAATTTGTTGATAAGGAATAAAGATAACTTAACAAACCTAACAGAAAATATATTAATTGTTTAATTAGAAAATATATTAATTGCAATTAATTGCTTTCGTGTGTGTTACCATGGTCATACTGATAATTCAAACTAAGCGGTTTCCGTATACATTTGAGCGTTTTTAAACATTTAATCGTATATACTATTTCCATTAAATAATTTAATTATATTGATTTATCACAAAATACTGCAATGAATTATATATTATATCTTTCACAGGCTCAAAAACGTGGTGGAAGTTTAAAAAAATATAAGATCTATTATAATCGCTGTAGTTTTCCTGTAATATTCTAGTCAGATTTTACCAACCCTTTTTTTAATGATTTTTGGCTCAATAATTTCATATTGGTGCATATATTTTTAAACATGATTGGGAAATATTTTTATATTCCTTATCAAAAGATACTCTACATATATATAAAATGAGAAAAGAATATATTTTACGATCTATATTTATCTCATCTTTAATTGTTATACGCATATTTTGAAAAAATTGCTGGTGTAAAACATATTCAAAATATGTGGGTTAATAAAATATATTACTATGCCCACTTGTAAGTTCCTAACTCGCGTGGTTTCTAAGAAAATTGACTTTGAAAATAAAAAAAAGTAAATGTATTGCCTACTATATCTTTCGTAGGCGTAAAAACATGGGGAATATTTAAAAAATTACGACGCCTAGAATCATCGCTATGATTTTCCAACAACCTTTGCGTGGGCTTATTAAGCTTATTTTTTTTATAATTTTTGTTTGACAACTTTCGAAAATAAAGGGTAGAAAAAATATATATTTTTTGCATATTTTTTTTTTATGTATTTTTTTTTATTTTGTTTTTTTAATTCAAGTACTTAATTTGCCCTTCCTGAAGAAGGTTTTTGAGAAAAAAGGCTATCACGGACATATGGAGAAACACGTGAGTTATCTCGTAAGGGTTCCATCTTTCCTTTTAAGGAATTGAATATTTTAACAGAAAAAAACATTTTTAACTGACAGTCACATTCTTACCGTGTTTTTGTAAGATTGAATGTTTTCTCTGCCATTTTGAAGTTTTATTTGAATTTGTTCGACAATTTTATTGAGTTTCGTATATTCCACAATAATATTGAATACACGAATGAGTACATGAAAATAAGACATCAAAATACGACATAAAATGAGTTTCGTATATTACATAATCCTATAAATAACCTCATTATTATTGAGTTATCTTTGCTCTGGTGGAACCGCGTGTTCGTGGAAAGATATACTCGTGGATTAGGAATATGTACAGATATCCACCATTACTATTACTATCGCTGTATAGGGAAAAACGGGAAGTGAAAATAACGGAGTTGCGGTTTATATATCTTCTACTATCGACTGTGCAGGAAGAATTACCATAAATAAAAATATGTAACACTGTCCATTAATTATACATTGCAATAAATAAAAATATGCAACACTCCCCCTCAATTAGAACCTTCCTGACAGACACAAATTTCTATGTTAGTTACATTGTGAACCTTATTTGAAATATATCTATATCAATTCCAATTTTCTTCAATTGGTATTTCACACTTCATGGCTTTTACATGGCACTGAAAACCTTTTAACATAATTGAGTTAACACACAAGGATATACCACTAGCTTTAAATAAATATTTCACAATCATAGCTATGCACAAGGATATACAAGTAACTTTACCTAAGTTTAAAATTTGTACATACATTTAACATTCACAACTGCGCACAAAGCTATGTGACTAACTTTTCTTCAATTTAAAGTTTATATTTACATTTCGCATTTACAGATGTCCACAAGGATATGCAGCTAACTTTAACTATGTTTGAGCTTTACACATAGGTTTTTACACTTTACATTTTTCATTTTACCTTTTACTTTACCTAAGCTTTAGCTTTACATATCGGGTTTTACTCTTTACATTTATCATTTTACCTTTTACTTTACCCTTACATAGAGAAATGTACACTTCAAAATATTCATTTTACATTTTACCTTTCACATTACCCAAGCTTTTATTTGTACATTTGGGGTTTTACACTTTACAATGAAATGAAATTTCACATTTTATATTTTACCTTCTATAATTTTACTTTACAATTCTTACTCTGTTCTTACATAGACATATTTTTGACTGCGTTTAATGTGCCAGGTATTGATTTATAACAAAGTTCAAACAAATAACTAGACAGTGTACCTTTTAGATTGGTAAACGGTTAACATTAACGAATACAGCAATAATAAGACTACTGATATTCCAATTCATTCTTTCTTTGATATAAATTTTGTTTCGGACAAAGCTTTTTTAGCATGTACATAACAAGATGTTTTCAGGTATTTTATTTTCATTTTCTTAATATAATAGTACCATTTTCATTCTTGCAACACTTACTTGCCAAGTTCTAATAAACATAGTTCACTTCTACTGAAAAGCATTTTAATGTTTCTACTTGTAAGAGAGTAAAATGTTATACTTAATGTAGTATAACTAGCGTGACTCTCGGACCGATTTGATCAACGTTCAAACTGAAAACTCTCTTCTTTAATTACTATCTTATTTAGCAGCGCACAACATCGACAATATTGGTCTTCCTTTTCTTCTTGCCATTTAAATCCGAAATTAAACATAAAATACCGTAACATACATAATGTAATTAAAACAAATAAAAATACTCATAAGTTTTCCGATAAGTGCGTTTATTAATTATACAAAACCGCAAGCTCGGCTGTGAAATCGAGAGGACTCCCCAATTTAGACGACGCGCTAACACAAAAGTAATCGCAGATTAAAACTCCACTGAACTTTGAAACCAAATTAAAAATGTAGATAGCGTCGGTTTAACTCCGTTTGACTAAAACAAACACAAGTATTCAATTTACTTTATTCATTTTGTTAAGTGCGACGTAAATCAAAACATTCACAGGAAGCTTGGCGGAGCGCAAAACTTTGTTGTAATCGTTAAAAGTTTATTTGAGCTTCTTGCGACAAAGATCCGTACGAGCGTCTCTTCACAACTTACAAATATACTATTATTGGATGCAGACTACGATTGTCCTCTGTCGTATAGATGGAAACAAAACATAAGAGAATTGCCTTCATTTGGAAGTTACGATGCAGAAATGTAAAACTATGTATAATGTTTCCAATTAAAAATAACGTATTTAACTGACAGTTTAATTATATACTTAGTATATCGTTCAACAAAAATTTCTAATTACCGAGGATACATTTTTTGAGAATTTTGAAGTAACAATAACTCAAATTTAATATTAAAGTCAGATATTATCTGCATCCAGAAAATTAAATATTGTGAAGTGTTCATAAAATAAATATGTATTATGCTTTAAGGAATTAAAGTTTGAATGAAGAATACACAGATTGAACTTTTGAAACTTATTTTTTTTTAATTTAATGACGTACAATCATTTTATTGACGGGCACTGCGTTTTAAACATAAGTAATTCCTAACTAAACAACGGCAATTAAAAACAGCTCTCGTTAGGCACTAATCAAAATAGACCTTAATCAATTAAAATACCGTAAACGTGCCATCATATACAGTTACCATAATCGTGCTTCAACGAAGAAAGCCAACTATGAATCGTATAATTAATAGGATAATACACTGTAACCGGGCAGTGAAAGTGACCTCATTAGAGCGACTATTTCCGTCCTCGGTTAGAAACCAGATTCCCTTTGAAACACAAAATTAGCTCCAGCGACGACACAGTTTTAGTTGCGCAACGATGCGGCTACCGACCTTTTTACGAATAAGCTGCGTCACACCGCGCTCCGTTTTGCATCGGTATGTCGCATGTGCGTTGTCTTTTTATTGTCACCTATTTATAGCTGAGAGTATATTATTCATTCCGTACTTCTTACGATTAATGTGCGCAGGTTTGTATAAGTATATAAGGGCATTTAAGGGAGGAATTTTAACTGTCTTGTTGGAACTATGTTTACGATACTGTGATCGATTTCTTTTAACTCTAATATGAACTCAAAACATTTAATTTTATGTATTTTTTAAACTACATATCATGATATTCATCTTGTTAATATCATTAATTAATTTGGGGTGTTAATCATAATCATAGTTTATATATGTCTACGTTCAATTGAATTAGGAGTCTTGATTATTTTTAAACATAAAAAAGTTTAACCTACAATATAATAATGTTTATTAGTGGAATAGTCATTTTGCAGGGCGATTTAATGTTTTAAATCGCCCTGCAAAATGACACACTTGCGTAAATGACAAAATAACTAAAGTTTTACGTTTCTTTTGAAACATTGTTAATTATTTGTATACAGTTATATCCTTGAAATCAAGTGAATTGAATAATTGCTTAAATTTATCTATAATATTGCATACAAAATTTTAGTACCGTTATTTCTCAACTTACTTTATCGATGTCTTCTTTATGTGTCTTTATATCTTTGTAAATGTGTTAAATTAATAAATGGTAGACGGATCTCTTAACAGCCGTCTATCATTTATACATTTTAATTAGGTAATTACATTACATATAGGTAAAAAATCATATCTGGGCACGAAAAGGAATTAAAACTTACTTCCGCCCTCCTTCCCGGCAGCCACTTTGCTTTTCTCAAAAGCTGGTTTCGGTAATAATAGTAAAACTTATTATATAAATATATATTTATTGATAGTATATAGTGATCAAGAAAATGAGCACCGTACTACAAGACTTTATTAATTAAAACGAATATAAATAATAATTTCAAAATTAAAAGTGAAGCTCGACCGAATAAAAACTAGGTCAAAAATGTAGAAAGTAAATTTGAACGTAATTTAAATATTTTACCCGGACGGAACATTTAATTCCAGCATACTTGTAATTAGCTGCACGCACGGACGTGCTTTTTTATTCGAGCCGTCACGATGACGAGTGTGTTTTCTCCGCGCATGTTAATTGTTATAATTCACATATTTAGCTTAATCATTTTTCCGATTTAATAAGAAAATTGCTCCACGGTTGTCGAGTTGTGGAAAGTTTTGAAACGGCGTTATTAAATTTGGGTAACATTATTCTCGAACTCACAGTACTTTTGGTAATGTCAAAATTGCCTTACCAAAAATAGTTTGGTAAATAGTAGACTATTCATTTAGTATATATCGTTTATTCGGTACGGAAATTTTATATTACTTTCCATCCATTTTTATTCTCCATATTTCAATTTTTGTTAATTATTTGAAAATTTAGATTAGGAACAAAAGAAAGAATTTTAGGATAAAATTACAAAAAAAGGGCAAAAACAAACTTTATGAAACATACCCAGCAGCAGCAGAAGGGATATTAATATATTATTTATAACTGTTATAACCTCGTTTAAAATCTTACTTCATTTTTAAATTTGTTGTTCAATTCATTGTTTATTTCCTATTTAATATCTGCCTCTCATTACGTAACTTTATAAATTTGACCTCTAGTTATATTAGTGGCATGCAAAACTTGAAGTGTTTACCCTAAATAAAAAGGGGTAAACAAATTAATACGCAACTTGAAGTTACGGCGTGCTATGGGAGGATATCCTTAGTGAAAATACTGCATTATCAAAACGACTTACACCTGAAAGTTTCATGTCTATCATCGATGAAATCAACACGTAAAAGAGAACTTGACTGAAATCAGTTCTTCCCAGACATTCATCTGAAGACATTTACGTAACGTTATCGGCTGTGCATTTAGAGTTTCCCTTTTCCATTCTTTTTTATTATTCCTCTCAGAATTGTTGCTTAAAGGCATCATGTTATGAAACTTTATTTTATAGAATCAATAAGTTTTAAATTCAAGTTAAAATTTCACCAATGGATTCTCTTTGGTTATCTGTACATTGTAGGTAGTTCACTTAATTTGTTTCATTGCAGATTTATTAACGAAATCTGTTTATTCTGTACATTAAAATACGTTATGGTTATCCAAATAATTGTTAAAAACAATTAAGGTACTTCCTATTTTGTCATGTAAAACAGTCTCTTTTCTTGGTTATATTTTTGAAAATCCATTATTTCAAAAATACGTCGATACGATTTAATAACTTACTTCCGATACGTGTACATATTACTAACTATGTACACGTATTGAGGAATAATTAACCTCGAAAAACAATCGCGCCAAGTATTCACAGCGTTCGGAGGGAACTGGCCAGTTGCGATTCGAGTTCAACTCTTGTTTTTCTCGAACATTCTAAAACTTTTCAACCTTCTAAAATTTTCCACGTGAGCAACGGATTACACTGCTGGCTTAAAATCCAGACATACGTTTTTTGAGAGTGCATTTCGTCAATTGTATATGGCAAGAAATATGTCTGTGACTGTGACATCAATTTACGAAACAAGGTAAAGAAGCTCTTGTCATCCCAAAAAAGGAAATCGTATGCCAGTCGTTCAACGGATATTGACTGTTGTCCAAAATCAATACAAAAAAGTATGACATTTCATACTTTTTCATCAACAAGTTTTGTTTACTTAAATTTTTCTTACAAGGCATACATTTTTTAATTTGTACACAATAAATTTGTATTGCAGAATATGTACTACCACTATTTCGGAAGAGGTTCACACATCAAAAACAATATAACGATCACTACAATCCGAAATATTTAAAGCAAAGTGAGGAATATTAATTGTGCATAGACCAGAAATAACAAATTGTACTAAAAACATGACTTATTATAAAAAAAAATTAAATTTTTAACACGTGTTTCCAGAAAAAATTCAAGTCTGCGACCATTCCCTATAACGATGTAATACATTGCGAAAACTAGTTTTGCAACATTTTAACAGGCTGTAATTTAAAAAAAATATTATCAATATGAAAAAATTTGTTGAATGAAATGTGTAGAAAATCGAATTGTCCATAAAAAGGTTTCATTATTTGTAAACGTAACCCTTTACAAAATATAACACAATTTGCATTTTAATGGTTCTGTAACTCAAAAGGAAAAAGGAAACGTTATAAGATAACTCACGTGTCTGTCCATCCGTTCGTAACGGCCGTTTTTCTCCGACAACACTTGACGCGCAAACTTCAAAAGTAATACAACATATTATCCCGTGTATATCTATCTCAAGAGCAAAAATTTAAAAATATTGATTTTACGGGTTTATGTACTCAAAAACTTTTTAACGTCATGTATAAGTATGTGGTATTTTAGATAGTGCTAATTATGAGGGTCTCAGAAACATTTTTTCATTATTTCAAGTATTAATATCTTAAGATATATATTGAAAAATACGTGAAAAAAATATATTCTCTTTTTTTCCGAAACTACTCCACCAAAAATTATGAAAAGAATATGAGTTGTTAGAATCTCACGCAAAGATGGTAGCAAAACTATAGCAATAATTATAGATATCATAATTTCTAAATATGTACCATTTTTACGATTACCAAACATATTGTAGGCAATATATCTACGTTTTCCACAGATTCAATATTATACATCTGTGACGTTTTCCAAAGATTTAAAATAAGAAAAGACTTTTTCCTACGTTCACAGCCAATTTTCTCAGAATAATGCCCCGTAGAAACATGAAATTTGGTATAGTTAATCCATATATTTTACTGGCCAAGTTTTTTGATAGATTTTAAACAATATTAAACAGTATATTTTACTGGCCAAGTTTTTTGATAGATTTTAAACAAAGTTTTTGCATTATGTTAGGATATCATTTGGAAGGGCTGGTTACGAGGAATACAAAAATATTTTTTTATAACTTTAACTTGCATATATAAAAAGACATTCCAATAAATACCCAGAAAAGAGCATTCTCATCCTTATTTCCGTAATTACATCATGAAAAAAAGATTTGGTAAAATATGATTAGAATATTGCAGTAAAATTATAGCAATTGCCTTATAGCTTTTTAAACACGCACCTATTTTTTTTCACCTGTAAAATCTATATTGGGCAATATGTTTACGGTGTGAAAAATTTAACTTGTAAATAATAATGTTTATATTTATAATAATAATTTGTAAAAAATAATGAAAATATTATGTACCCTTAAATGTTTATAAATATTTAAATATGTATGGAACCCTCGTAATGCGGGTTCTACGATTCTTTAAGGATTTTTCGTAATATCGAAAAAACCTTTTTTGCACAACATCTTACTTTTCTTCCTCTCCCTTTTTTCTCAGTTGTTTCCTTTTTCTTCTTATATCTTTCTTCTACTTTGTCAAAATGGCATGTGGCTCTAAACTTTTCCCATTTTTACTATTCCTATAGTGTTTCCTCGGTTACTCTAGATATTTTTAGCTTATTTTACTATTATGAAAATATCAAATTATCAAAATCATTTATATTGGATGATCCGATGTTTATAATCCATAAACTCTATACGTAAACGAGAATTTGACCGAAATCAGTTCTTCTCTGAAGTTAATCTGAAGATATTTGTGTAAGTTTATCGACATAATATGCGTTTAAAGTTTCCTTTCTCTTTTCTTTTTCATCATTCCTTTCAGCATTTTTGCATAAATTTATAACGTTATTGAACGCTATTTAATAGAATCAATATTTACATATTCATTGCAAAAAGCTCCTCGAAAACAAGCTTAAGGATACTTGCAATTCATATATAGAATATTCTTTGAAGCTATTCGCAGCAGGTTCTGAGTCGAAATGAAATTAACTTTACAAATGAACCAAAATAAAAAAAATCGCATTAATAATCACAATATAAGTTAAAAGAGAAATAAAGTTTAATTGCCAGTTTTACCTACGTGTTTTTAATGTTTAATAAAGCGCAATCTCCTAATTTAGTCATACTGGTTCACCTTTAGAGTTTTATCATTTTAAAGGTTATATATATTATTGCCGTCGATAAGTGTTACATTTAAAATGTTTATTATATAATATTTAAATGTTCACGTTGGAAAATTATTTCTCAAAAAGCGCTGCCAGAATATTAAACGGGTTGCAGAACTATCATAGCATAATCTTATCAGGCAGGATATCTCTTATACGCTTATTTAAACATTCCACTGCATATCGGCAATAAAATTTATGTATCATTTATTCAATCACAAATATTTATTTGAAATGTACGTTTTATACGTTTAGATTAGTTCAGTAAGTATTTAACTCCCTACTACAATGTTTTTAAAGAATTAAAAGTCCTTTTACTTTTCGTATGAGTGTTTAAATTATCATGATAGCTTTATCATAGCCAAAATATAATGATAGTAGCTTTATCATAGCCAAAATATAATGAGTGTTTAAATTATCATGATAGTAGCTTTATCATAGCCAAAATATAATATGAGAAGTAAGTTGAATACAATTTCACATTAAATAAATATGAAGAATGAAGAAAGAAAAATATTTAGAATAATTTAAATGCTGGGAAAAAATAAATGTCACTATTTATCTTTTTCTCCATTTTTAAATTCAAAATGTTCTCGAAGTTAATTTATATAATATCCAGTTTATCTGAGTTTTACAAGTCACTTGGCTTTTGTATCGTGTGTTGGCAGAAAAGTAGATAATGAAGTAAAATGTAAAGAATTTAATAATTATTGTTCGTGTCTCCTTCTTTGTTTCCGAAACACTTGTAATTATATTTATTATATCTATTTAGAATATCGTCTATAAGTATATAATATATCTCATGAAATTTTCGTGTTATGTTTATTCTTTACTCACAGAAACACTATTATTGACTACATTAAGATCAAACACCACACTCTTTGTATACACCCAAATATTTTCATGACTTTTCCATAATATTGTAAAAATCACTTTATTAGTATCCAAACATATTATTATTAAAATATTATCGGTCGTTCAAAATGATACTATGAATAAAGGATCGAAAAATATGGCCTGAGAAATTCTGTACACAGTCAATTCTTTACTAATTCTGTTTCAGGTGTTGCAAATGCTCAATAAATTTCATAACTCCAAAATAACTAAAAAAAAGTCTTAAGGAAAAGAGTAACAGATAGCAATTTAAATCGAAGATTGAAACATTTTTGTTTAATCGGCCACGAAGAGTACCCAATTTTTCGATACTGATGGAAATATATGATAGTTCTTATAAATTCATCTAATCAAATAATTGCTACTACGGAGAACATGACACATCAAATGCACACGTTAAGTGAGCTAGTACGAGTACGTCACTATTATATATTTTAATTGCCATGGAATAGTAGTAAAGGCATATGTTCTTTATTGAAACTATAATACAAACCAGATGCGTTCATACGATCGGATATCCGTATAAAAATACTATATGGTATTTGAAATATGAAAGACATCCTAAAGAATCTATTGTGCTGCTAGCAAAACGAATAGAAAGATTATATAACATTTTACGATTCGTACAAGAGTCCAATGAAACATTATCTCCATATTTTAACGTATAAAAAGGACACAATTTATTTATTTATTTACCGGTACATTACGGATAACATATTCGTAACGGTAACGAATATTACAACACATGCAAGTAATTTTTCCAGTTAGTACTTTTATATTGGTTTCAATAGGGATAAGCTCGTTTGCGTTTTTGACAGCCTTTTTAAGCAACTATAGAAATGTATTTTATAATTTCAATATTACAATATCTCCGAACAAGAAAAATAGGAAATACCTATAATTTATTATTTCATTTCATAACTTTTTAATTCAGTATCCATTTTTATCGATATTCGAAGCCCAATTGTTGTTAAGCAAATCAAGAATACTTGTGTAAATCAAATGTAAATGTTTAACTTTTCAAATTGAGACACAAGAATGAAAAAAAATAACTAGTTTCCTCTAATAAAATAATATTAAAATGATATTTATTTTTTCCCAATTTTGATAACAATATGTTATGAACATTTTCCCTTTCATATCACAGTATTTATTAAAAAATAAAGGCATTCAAAGCATCCGAAAATATAAACTAAATAACAATTATAACATAACTACTATACAAAATTTTATTTAAAATGAATGCCATCTAATTCATTTGAAAAAGAAAATAGTAATAAACAGGTTAAAAAATTAAGAAGATATGGATAATTCGTAAGATCAAATCGAAAACACATAATATAAATAATAAATAAATAATATAATGTAATAAATACAAAGAATATTTTGCATTCAAATTATTCAAAAATCCCTCTTTAATTGGCAACTTTTGAAATGAAGATTTGCAAAAAAATTCTTGAAAATTTGTTCTTAAAAATAAAGCTCAAAATACATCACATTTGTAATAATAATAAAATTCTTATGAACAATGAGGAAAAAAATTGAACGTAAAAAAATTATCAAAGGATTCTGCTAATAAGTTTTAAAGAAATCAAATTCAAACAGTTATAAAAAATTATTTTAGACTGAAATAAAATCATAACATTTAATCTGATCTATAACAGATCAATTTACATATAACTTCTGTATAAAAACTCGGAATCGTTAAAAAAATACACACAAATTTAATTTTAATCATCAAAATTTATTTTGTCACCATCAAAGTTTTTTGCAATACGAATTGTGATGATTCCGGACCCACTCTTCCACACGCATCTCATAGGAAAGTGGTATGGCCTTTAATTCCTGTTGCAAATTCCGTTTAATATCTTCTATCGAGTCAAAAGAGGTTCCACAAATTCTAGTGGCAATTTCAGTTTCGGAAACTAAAAGATGTGACACGGGGCTAAATCGGGCGAATACGTAGTAGATAGTCGACGATAATAATTGAGTTATTGACTTTGTCACAATTGTTATTCTGTGAGAAGGCATATTATCTTCATGCAAAATCAATGAATTGTTCTTTCAGAAATCGATGAACATTCTTACGCAAACGCCTCAAAATATTCAAATAATATTTTTTTTATTCAGTCTTAATGTTTACTTCGCTTGTCCCTCCGAAACTTAAAATAAAGAGTACTCCAGAAGCCTAGAACATGCGTGTCCAAAAAAACTAAGCATAAAATGCGTAGTATCAAACGCAAAAAAAACGCGGCTGTCGGTACAATTTAAGACACAGCTCTGAAAGGTCGTGTGCTTTCTACGTGACAATATAGCTTAAATGCCGACTTGTGCTATTCCCACCTGCAAAAATATCACCGAACTGCAAAAGAAACAAATAGGGTTTAATTTATATAACCTAATTTAATATGTAACCTAATTTAATTTTCAATTAACTGTGCAATTTTAAAATAACGAAGTAGTTTATTATTAACAGAAGAGCGCCATTTTTACTGGTGTTACTCTTAAAAAAAGTTTTACCCAAATTAAAACGTCTTAATTACTTGATAATGAAACATGTAAAATATAATTTGTTAAAAAATCGGAATTTGGGAGATGTCGTTGGAGAATTTGAAGTTGGGAAATTTTAAAATTTTAGAATATTTTACCTACCTACATGTATAATAAAATTGTAACAGAGTGAATTATATACATTGAAAATATTTTAAAAAATTGATTTAGCATATAGAATTATTTAAAAACTTTTTTTTACTATTTTTGTCTCTACCTGTATGTTAATTTTTACGGGTATCACACAAAATGTACTGGACGAATTTTGATTAAATTTGGTATGGTAACAGTATATAGGAGCAACACATAAGAGAGAAAAAAACGTTTTTTTTCCTGTTTACTCGCGAGCGTAGGCAGAGCTATTGGCATAAATAATTATTGTATGTAGGATTACAGAGACGCGCGAAAGAAATTAATGTTACATTCATTCATTTTGCCATCTTTAATTTCTTGAAAATATTGTTTGAAATAAGAAGAAATGTTATCACCACACTGTATTAGCATACAGTGTGGTGATTAACATAAATAATTTTTTCGTCCTATTTTGAATTTCTTTAGTACGGGACCGATTATTTTCTAATTTTTATTGCTTGCTTTTTAACCTCTCTTTTTACTTTAAGACACTAAGCTAATTTTTTTTCTTGCTGTATTAACAAAAAAATATTCATTTGCATATGTACCAAAAACATTTGTAGACTAATTTGTACATACACTCGTATGCACACACACACGCAAACGCGCACGCGCACAGGCGCGCGCAATACACAGAGACTAAACACACATATTTAATGATAATGTATCTATTCTCTGGCTATTGGTTGTGGTCAGAATAAACATTTTATAAATTTAACATGGCGTCCTTAATAATATTTCAAATAAGCAGAGTCATGCACTATACAAATCAATGCGAATGTGAAGAGGTTTGTGCGTATGCGCCTTCAAGATTACTTTATATTTTAAGCTTCGAAAGGAATTCAGAGTGTACACCACAACCACCACGGCAATCAAAGGAAGCAATCAGTAACCAATTCATTTTCGAGCAGCTCTGGTGCGGTTTATTCTTGGATTCGGCTTGTTTTCGAAGCGCCGTTAGGTCCACTGTTGGCTTCTTAATGTATCGTATTCATAGATCCATGTCTCGTATACAATTATGGTGAATTTTATACAGTCTGTACCTCAAGAAATCATGTCTTCAGAAACCTGCTTTCGAAACTTTTTTGAAACCAGTCTTGCGGCGACACATTTCATACACAAAATATTGGTTAAAATTCCATGAACAGTCATTTTATCAATGTTCAACTTTCGATGCAACTCTCTAATACTGAAGATACGATTTTTAAGTACTAATTGTTTGATTTTTTCGATGTTATCATCAGCGGTAGACGTTGAAGACCATCCAGGAAGCAGGAAATTTTTGACCACTTCTCGCCCCTCTTTGAACGATTTCTACCACTTGCCACGTGCCTGTGATTTCGACATCATAGACCTCGAGCCACCATAGACATTTTTTAATATTTTTTACAATTCGGCACCAAAAAATTCGTGAGAAAAACAAATTATAAGGCAAAGTTGGAATTATTTTTAATCCATATTCAACATCGATTTTGCGTCCATTTTATGATATTTAATGATAAAATTCTGTAAATATTTAATCTAAAACTAGAATTTTGATTACCGGAAAAATATTACCTTAATTTGTTGAATTATTTTCACGTAAATTAAATGTAAAAATACTAAATACTTATTATAAACTTCAACATGTACGATAGATAAAGGAATTTTCTAGGATTAGAGATTCAAAATAAACAAGAAACTTCATATTAGCACATACTAAATATATATATATATATATATATATATATATATATATATATATATATATATATATATTTATACACACACACACGTTTATATATATATATATATATATATATGTATATATATATATATATATATATACGTGTGTGTATGTATATATATATATATATATATATATTTTTTTTTTTATGAAAATATTTATCAAAAAACAAAACTAATTTTTAGGTACTTGTTTATTTAAAAAAAAGATAAATTTACGAATCGTTCAGGATATTTTCTTTTAATCTGGATACAGATTTTTTATGTTCCTGCACACAGCGTAATAAAAATTTCTTTTGTAATTGCTTCAAATCATGAAAGTCTTGCATATGTTTTACAATTTATCCAGCTGTATCATTAATTGCTCTTGAAGAAAGAACCTTTTTTTTACTTTCAAAAAGCATCATTTTCTTCCCATGTAGAAACGTGTGTCTGGAGGAAATTTTAATTAAGAAAACAAATTTGTACTCTTGACGTACACGAAATCATTCAAGGATTTTCTTGCAACAATAAAATTATACAATATTATTATTAGTTTAGAATTGATCTAGAAAAATAATATCAGAAACAAAGGTATGTATTCACACTCACCATACAAATAATCAGATATCTCTCCTTTTGATGGAACGTATCACTTCCAAAATCATACGAAATCTCTCTTTGTTAGTTCATTACAATATTTCTCTTGGTTTGTTCTTCAACTTTATCATCAAACAGTGATAAAATGGCAATTTACCCTAAATAGTACCAAAGATGGCTAAACTTGCTCAGGGTTGCTTTGGAAATATATTTGTCACCAATTTCATATTCCATTAACATCTTTAAAAAGCACAAATCTTGATTTGGTGCCTTCATCCAAGCCAGGATTTGACATATGTAGCTGTAATGACTGGTATTGCAGCAAACGTATTTTCAGGGCCGCTTGTGACTTGATCCGTTTGACACAGCCTGATTTTGGCCGGAAGAGCTGTCCAATACCACAAGAAATTGTTCCTTCTCTCCAAATGAAATAAGAATTGGCAAGCGTTTTTCTTTTGAACTTCTCACGTTCGGTCCAGGTAACAATTTCCCTGCTGAAAAGTATGCAATGTTCCCTGATATGATCCGTCACGGGTCGTGAGCGTGTCAGAATTGTAATTATGAGCCGTTTCTCTATCTCATTTTGGTTAATAAAGCAGCCTTTTTGATTGTCTGATCTTTGTAAAATATATTTGAAATTAAATTGACCCCATTAACCATGGAAAATATTGTAAAATGTTTGATAAGGTGTAGACATGAGTAGTAGTACAATTCAATTGTTGATGATATCAACGTGGAATTATTACATAATAGAATCAATGGGTCTGAATTCTACAGAAAAAATGCATATATAAGTGTATTAATAAATTAAAATATACAGTTTAAATGTATGTACCCATATATATGGAACAAATGGTGATTTGTATAGAAGCACGCCTTTTCATCCCTTTAAATAAAAATTTATGAATATTAAAATACATCATGTCAAAATTCACAAATGTTTGTTCAAAGGTGGAATCTCTTTTAAGAGTCCCAAATCCTAAGGATCCTTATTGTTGTGACAAGGCTGTCTATTCGCCTTCCAGACTTTTTTATCTCCTAAACGGAATGAGTTATAGAACTTTACATGCGTTACGTAATTTAAAGTTATTGTTTTTTTTTTAGCTTTACATGCGTTTATTGTTACATTATAATATAAGAAAAAGCAATATACGAAAAGGGTTTGAGACGTTCTATAAATGTGATGAAGCTGTAACAAACAACATCCAATATTCTTTTTGTTTGAATGGAATCAAAGTTCAGCATAAACATTGGTTGTTTTCAACTTCAGTTAATATAGCCTCTTATCTGGACATATAATTTACTATTTTTTCGTCTATTCATATATTTCAGGTTAAAAATTATTTTCAATCCCCAGATTATATCGGATTGAAAATAATATGCTCTAATAATTACAATTTGCAGCCGCAGATTTATTTTAATTAAATTTAAATATAGGTAAAATAAATCTGCGACTGCAAATTGTTATTATTAAAGCATATTATTTTCAATCAGGTATAATCTGGGGATTGAAAGTAATTTAGGTACGTACTAATGAGTAACTTAAATATCTCGATGCAAATCCAACAGATCAACTAAGTAAATCTGTTAATAACGAAACAAAATTGTTTGAATTAACTTTCTCCATATAATCTTTAAAAGCACCTTTGATAAACAGAAAGTTGACAACTGTAGCTAACACAAAAAACGCCCTAAAGATATTTTGCATCGATATATTCTTATAGTACTTTACCAAATAATAATATGAATGAAATTTCATTGACTTTAAAATGGACATCGTCGTACCCTATTAGACTGTATTAGTCACTGAAGTTTAAAATGCCTAGGAGATAAATAATGATAGCGAGAAAGGAAGTAGAAAACGAGGCGCGTTATAATAATCACCATAACGGGAAAACGAAAAGGTAAATTGAAATCGAAAAATGTTATATTGAAAGAAAAAATATTTATTAATCGCTGAATCTCTGGTAGCAGGAGATATTTTGAATAAGTTATCTTGACAATTCGATCTGAAACTTGTGATATTTCGTATAACACAATCCGATTTATAAAGTTGTAACATTAGATAACTAACATATTTAGTCTATTTATACACTCTGATTTTGCACACACTGGTAAAAATGGTAAATAAATTATTAATATATATATGTATGTGTGTGTGTGTTTTTATTACCTGATGAGAATATTGAAACAAAGACGTAATTTTGTTTCTCTGTGAAAAGAAAAGAAATAACATTTAAAGCCCTTATTACAGGTTTATTTTACTAATTTTATAAAGGAAAGTTTTTTACAATAATAATAACCTCTATCTCATAGTTCGACAAAAATCACAACTGTCAACCGTGTCATCTATGATTATAACGCGACGATACTGGTGTACAAGTGTAGTGGTTTTCTTTACATATATAATATAGTATATATGTATATACATACATATATATATATATATATATATATATATATATATATATATATATATATGTATACCACAAATATTTTATCCTACGTTAATAACATTATATGCTAATAAACTTGCATTACATTTTGAATGTTTTATTTTCCTTATTTTTAAACAAAGTTTGCACCTATAATCGGTACAAACAATTACATCAATTTACGGTACAAACCTAATTTTAATATTGCAAGCGCATGTTGTATTTACGTATTTAAAAGATCTTAAAAAAAGTATTTTTATAATAATTTTTCTAAATAAATCAGCTTTTACTAAGTTTATTAGCTGAAAAATTACACAAATTAGGGTTCTATTTACAAAAATATTTGATTGAAAGATTTAGTTTTCAATTTAGTTTGAGAACTAAATATTCCAAAAATTATATTATAATAACTGTAGATTACTCATGGCGAAATTTTTTTCTCCATCTTATAAATAAATTGTATAATAGTAGTAATTGTATAATAGTGAATTTTAAATCGATAAGTTTTTGCTTAAAATAAAATTATAATCAGTTACAGAAGTGTTCAATACAATTTCTGTTCAAATCAATTAAATTACCCGGTTCGTATTAAATACGCAGGAAAAATATATCAAAAGTAATTAAAAATTAATTTAAAAAGGCGACATGATGAAAATAATTAAATAAACCTATCTCGATAAAAATGTTCACAATGTTAAGATTCTAGTCAGACTGTAAGAAACTTACAAAACTCTATCACAACTATTGTAAATATACCAACATTTCTGCTAAAAGATACCAAATTCGCGTTATAGACTTCGAAATCCCTGTACTTTAGTCGACACCGCAAACCGAATATCAGATTAGTCATGAGTTACGGCGGAGCGAGGTTCATAAATGCGGGATTGTTTTATCTTTGTGTTCATTAAAATTCATCAGTGCGATTTAACGCTTACGTTGACGAGGTATCTTAAGATTTGCCATTTATGTTTGGAAATATTATTTATATTTGTCTCTAATACAACGTAATCCCACCTGCAAATAGTCGTATTTACTAAGCTTTTGCCAGTTACGGCAGAGGTAACGATGTAAATACTTTTTGTGCAGGTTCCGATTGTTTTGTTCTCGTAGCATAAAATAAGTTTTTTTTCTTAAATTGTGGTACATTTTTATATAAAATATTATGTGGCTTTATTTATTTTATCGCCCTATTTGTTATCATAATCCAATAAATGAAATTAAATCAAAGTTTGGCTTTTACTTAGGCAAATCTTTGGGTTGCGACTTGTGATGATACCTTATCAACTTTATGTAATGATTACAATTAATAATTCATTAACATATTTTAGGTATCTATAATATGTCTCCAAACGTTAATAGACGGAATATGAAAAACTTTAATCAGAAAATCACACTTTAAAAATCTTGTTTTTATTTACTAATGAAATGCCTTTCTTTCGTCTCTCTTCTTACACTTTCTTTCCTATTCTAATGTGTACTGGAGATTTTTGGCGAATTCGTAATAAATTCACATTTCAGACATTTGTTTTTATTGTTGTTTATTCGACAAACAGATTTCCAGGTATAAATACTAAAAGGGATCCAAATGGAATATTATAGGCTCCTGCTGTTCTCGACAAACCATAAATCCTCAATTTATTTTATTATTGTTGTCTAAAATGTAATAACTTTGTGTACTGTGATATTTCGGTTAATCGTTAAACCTGCAATAAAGGTGTGTAGGTAGAATTATCGATTCCAATCTTATCATAAGTACATTATTCAGTAAGGAAACATGAAAAAAAAGTTCTGCTTTATAAAGATAGAAATAAATGTTTTGTTCATGCATAGTAACATACTCACCATAAAGTCAATAACGCCGGAATTATTTATTAGGAACGTATTTTAAAAAATTTTCTTTTTTTCGAGAATTTGAGACCAGCACTAATGATTAGACAAAAATACCATCACCCAAGAGTAGTAGTAGTAACGATAAACGAGTAGTTATTATTGGACGAATAAAAAAAAGTTTATACGGTTTCGCAGCGTTGTTCTTGTAGCAGCTGAATTCATAAAATATTTTATCTGCACACAAATAGTCGAAGCAATAACAAGGAAAAGGTCAAAAATTAAGTAAAATTTGTTAACAAATATCTCTACTTGAAAAAGAATATCTAAATAGGAAGTGCATACTGACTTGATTGAAAGATTATATATATATATATATATATATATATATATATATATATATATATATATATTATTCTATTTACATGCTGATGTAAGTAATATAAGTTAAGCAGCATTTCAACTAAAGCTGAATTTCGCCAAGAGCTTTTTTACGTTCATCCTCGAAGACATGTCATCGAAATAATATCTGTCTATTCATAAAAACTTAAAAACTCCAGCACAACTAAAAGTTTGTTTAATAATCGGCCAAAACCTTAACACTGGCTAACTAACCGACTTCCGTAAACGCAACAATTACAAAACAGACCGGGTCTATTATAAGAGGCTGACTCTGGTCAGTCCAGCGTGAAATTAAGCTTCAAGTGTCCACCACCCTGCGACACTCCCACTTAGTGTCATTAATTCAAGGTATCGATACATATTAAAGACTACAGCGATTGAATTCATAAGCAAGTAAATAATGATTTGCATTTTACGTAGAGCAGCCACGTCAGTGTTACATCAATCACCTACTAAGTGCTCGGAGCGCCAGCTTTGTTCGGATGCTGTTTGCGAAGTGCTCGGCTCGGCTTCATCTTAATGGAAGATCTTTTCTCATCAGAATTAATTACAACCGCTTTAATTATTCAGCCATACGCCTGCTTCGAACTTGAATTTTAACATATTTTACGACGCTTCTTACGCTTTTGCATAATGCGTGTATACACACTGGCGCGTGGTAAAGGCATACGCGGGTCGTTGTGGGCAGGCGTCGTGCTTGCATATGTAATGTGATTTTGCGTCTTTCGCATTTCTTTCACTGTGCACACTGCCGCGCAACCGACTGCTGCGGTCGCAATATAAACCCTTTCGGCGCTCGCTTCGCCAAATAAGAGCCGGCTGTGGGTTTTAAATTTGTTTGCCGCCGACATTTAATTCTATATTATTATGCTAATATATATGGGGCGGCCTATAAATATATGTAAATATTACTATTCGTTGTAAGAAACATCTTTGTTTTAATCAATTTCAGTCAATGCAATTTGAATTCTGAAATTTTTAAGAGAAACTTTAAAAATTCCTCTCACTCTTGTAGTCTCCCAACTGTATAAGTTTTTAATTTATCCTGCTTAAATGAAAAGATGGTATACAGATATATACAATAGTGATACAATAGCTTACTTTATCGAAATGTCCCCTTAAATATATATTCAAGTACAATTATTTGAATTGCACTATATCAAAATACAACAGAATAATTGAAATTTCACTGGTGTAAGCTCGACAACATATTTGCAGGAAAATATGTTTCAAATAATATTTAAATTATTAAACTTCTATTTTCTATTTCAGGTACATTTTCACGAACGGAAAACTTGGACGTCTGCAGTAAGGGTAGGTAAACGTTAGCATTTTATGTCATAATTAAGAAGAATATCATCATTTTCATAATATTATTATAAATAAAATATCAAAATTAGTATAGTTAAAATGTATAACATAATAAAAGGAGTAAACGAAGACGTAATTATAACCTGGCGATGACGTAGGGTCACATTAACTTGGCCAGTATAATATGTATTAAATGGTGTACTAAAATATTCTGGGGTGAAATAAATTTCAAAAGGAATATCAGCAAATATTGAATATATTTGGCGTTAATTTTGTAGAAATTAATTATTCACAATTAAATGAAACTACGTGATGTAGTATTATTTCTACTTTCTTTAATTTCTTTACCACGACCTAGGTTTCGTTGTATTACAACATTTTCAGGTGGGATATTAGTAAAGATTTAATCTTTGCTAATATCCCACCTGAAGATGTTGTAATACAACGAAACCTAGGTCAAGGTATAGAAATTAAAGAAATTAGAAATAATACTACATCACGTAGTTTCATTTAATTGTGAGGAATATTAGCGACAAATTCACAGCAATTTAGGATTAAAATAAAAAAGAAATTGACATTTAAAAACTTAACGAAATTATAAGGTTGCTTAATTTAAATATCATATGTAAAGGCCTGCATTTATTAATCAATCTTCCAGAATGTTTGGAGCGCACTCAAATTTTTGAAGTAACGGTAATATTTACTTAAATAAAGATAGAGTAATAAAAAGTTGTTTATTATAGAAACAAATTGTTCTTACAGTTGCAACAAAAACTTTATCTGTGTCACTGGTTTAATATCACTTGATAATTTGAATTTATATCCTATGTACGTCTATGCAAGAGCCGTAAGATCTGAACTGAAACCGAGGGCAAATTTAAAACCTTAAATGCTATATTTTAAAGACATCCATTTTATTTGGGTAAAAGAAAATTCTCCACTTAAAAAGTAACAACATAAATAAAATACGGACACCGCAAATGGAACACGACAGTCTCCCGTATCGATGCCTTAGAAATTGGTTTTAATTGTTTGCCTGCCTAAAAATAAAGCATTTACGATTTGAAGAAAAACCGAACAAATGAGCAATAATCGAAAAAAAATCGGATGTAACGAAATTATGAAGTGATCATAGAAGGGGTGAAGATTATTCAATGATAATTACTATTTACTACATGTAAATTAAATTATTAATTTAATTAAAATATACAACTTCGATCTTAGGTACTTCTTTATTCTAGGTAGTTCTTTTAAGTCACATAGCTTTTGTGGATGCATGTTCTTTCTCTTTAATTTACTGTTCGTATTTGTAATATTGACAAACGTGAATAAATTAGATATAATACAGGGATTAATAATAATACCGCGATAAAATAAAATAATAGTATCGTTATTTTAACAAGACTAGTTTACACATAGGCGTGATTGTCTATGTATTTTGGTAAATAAGTTAATGTAATCATTTCAGCTGATCTGACCGACTGATAGGTAAATACTATGGACTATTGAGGAATATATCAGTAGAACCACTGACTGGAAAATACGTCTATTTATAAAAAAAACATTTTACGTTCACGTCGTCAATTGAATATGTAATATTACTTTTATTCCGTTTACTATTTTCCCAAGTTTAGCCAATAAATGTTACGAATACAAAAAATCACACGTGTAATTATTTTTATTCATATACATATGTTCACATATACATGTAAATATAACTGTAACTGCTTAGTAAACAGAAACATCCAAATTTTCAGCTTTTGCGAATAGCCTTTTTAAACTGTGTCCATTTTTTATCAATATACATAAATATGGCTGTAGCGCCTTATTATTTCTTTTGTGTGAAAATAAACAAATTTTGTTTAATACATGACTCTTATGGTTACGATGATATAGGTGGTGATATAAAATATTAAAAATTCACGAAAATTTTACGCATTCCATAACATTTGCCTCCTCCAGCTATACACATATGAAAAAAATTTGTGATCCAGCTGCTTATACTTTCATAAAGCCATTATTTGTCTTTATAATTTATTATAGTTTTATATTGCATCAAATTTTAGTAAGAGATTTCATTTACAAAGTCAACGTCTATAACCAATACTTGACTCGCAGAGGTCCCGAATATCCCTAAAAGACACAGGCAAGAGTCAATATGTCAATATTACAACATCGTTCTGAACAAATATCTACCGAGTAAATATCACGTTACTAAATACCGAATACGACATTCGTTCCTGGTACCTAAAAGCATATTGGCCCACAAAGTACATGCGATGTGCTCAGCCGATTATTCATAAGTTCAAGTGGTACCTACATGTATCTATTGTAAGTATCTACTGTAGTCGTAATATTTATGTAGATACTAGCGGAGGTACTCGTTCATCTAACACCGCATAGACGCAAACAATGAAGACGCCAGTTAGCAAATTCATTAGACAGTTCTCCCCCGTTATCTTCGCTCTAAACTGAGCCTGAGAGCGCCTCGACATTCCAACAAATTGAAATCCAATTTTACCTTTAAGGTTTGTGATGCTTATATAACTAATTACTGCGGCAATTAATAATATCGCCGCTTTGAGCGGACGCGTGGAAAGAGTCGGTGAGAGTATTAACGTCTTCGATGACTTGCGACGGAGAGATCAAAGTGTAGGTCGGACATAAATGGGAGGGGAGGAAACATAAGCGGGGCGAAAGTTTTTTATGACACCGGCCGTGACTATCGGGAAAAGATTGTCAGTCAGACAATAATTTTACGTATGCTTTATGTATTTAGAGGGAAAAACTCCGTAATTTAATTTCTTAAATATATTTATTACACCATTATGTTTCTTTTGGTTCCATAATTTTATTTCAAATATTAGTTATATTCATTATATATGCCATGACAATAAATTGTAAATAATATAATTATTGTTAGCTTTTGGACAATGAATAATTTCAGTTTCAAACATTGTAAATAGTTAGGTCAAAAACGTAACTGATTTTGTTAGGTAGCCAACATAAAAATGTTTACCTTTCCAAATTCTCCTTCTAAAAAACTTTTAAAGGAACTTGTATGCAAAGAACATAATAATTGTGTACTAGTAGTGTATTATGTGAGTAATACGTGTTAAAGGACTGTGTATTTCATTTAATGTCATTCATTTTTCAAAATAAAAAAATACATTCGCCTCCGCTAGGTAATATAAGTAAAAAAGAGCTACACTGGCAGAAAGCGCAGAGATTTATGAAACGAAAGAAGCAACTAGATTATCAACGGATCTATGTCTGAAGAGATTTTCTGCTGCCTGCAAATCGATTATATAACAGAATCGATCACATAATGGAAACTCTGGTTGAAATTTCAAACTTTTTAAAGTGATGTTTCATTTTCTAATGTAAATGTTAATTTTCCAAAAATATGATTCCACATTCTTAAAAATTTGATTTTCATAAATGCATTATACAAAAGTAAATTTATATGTAAGTAAAGGATATTTTTGTCATCGATTTATATAAAAAAAACTAACAGTTTTCCTTGAAAATCTTTGTCGATAACAACAGATTCGACAAGATAGCCTCAAAACGAATTTTTTTTAAATTTTGAAATTTCAATAAAATACATAGAAATTTGGTACAATTATGACGTTAAGGTGGGAGTAAGCGGTTGTTGCTTTATCTTCATTTTTAGGGTTCGGTTCCTTTAAAGGAAAATAAACGGAACTTTTAGAAGATCACTCACGTGTCTGTCTGTATGTACGTAATTTCTGTTATCCTCAGAAAAACTTCTTGGCGTACATATTTGACATTTGGCATAGTAGTAAAACATATTAACCAGCACATATTTCCATAAAAGCTAAAGCTCATAAAATATCAATTTGGAATGAGGAGAGCAAATTAAGTAATCAAACAAATTTCTTTTTCAATTCCCGTTAAAGTACGGAGTGTCGTTTAAAAAGACTACATATAAGGGTCTCAAAAATATATATTTTTTATAATTGTAGGTATTATTGCATAGTCATAATTGTAGGTATTTTTGCATATTCATAATATGTCTTCTGAGATGTAGTGAAATGTATGAAAAAAAATATGTTACACCCCCCCTTATTTTCGAAACTCAATTATACAAAAATTATTTTAAATATAAGGGCGTTTAGAAGCGTATAAAAGGTTATAGGGAAACTATTACAAAGGCTATAGGATATTCCTCATGTTTTCATACCCACGAAAGATATAGTAGTCACAAACAATTAATTTACACTTATCTACTTTCAAAGTCGATTTTCTTAGAAATCATGCGAAGTGGAAACTTAATAGTTAGCATAGTAATATACCTTAAAGACCTACATAATTTGCATTTATTTTGCATTACTAACATTTTTAAATATTCGTGTATTAATTAAAGAGGACGTAAATAAAGTTCTTAAGCATTTTTTTTCTCATTTTATGTATCATGTGGATTATCATTTAAAAGTCTTTTTATAAGGAATAACATTTTTTCACAATTCTAAATTACTTATTTAAAAAGATATTGACGGGAAGATTACAGGAAAATTGTAGCAATAATCCTAGACTTATAATTTTTATAATATTCACCATATTTTTAAGCGTGTGAAGATGTAATAAATAACACGTTGCAATATATTTACGTTGTTAAAAATTAATTCATGTATATAATTTAATAGAAATAATATGTACGCTTAAATGTATATAAATGCAGAAATGTGTACGGATCGTTGTGCGTAATAAAATTTTTACAGTCTATTTTCTTAGCCTTTGTACACGTATGTCAATCTGATAGAAAATCAGATCAGGAATTTACGGAAACCTCGGCTGGTTAAGTGCTCATATAATTAGTAATGGGATACACTGCTGCCGTTAAGGTTTTTCTTTAATATGTTAGATTTTGCTTAATGTAAATGGTGGTAAATTAAAAAACGGGTGGGCTGTATCGGGGACGCAGCCGCAGTGGAGTAGGTGAAACGTCTTGAGCGTACTAGAGAGTGTGTAATATAGTAAGTCTAGCACGTTCCCTGTGGAGACCAACACGTTCCACCGAGATTAAAGCGGGTCATTGAGGGCCGAAAGCTCTCTCTCTCTCTCTTGCTACCCGACATATTGCACGTCAGTTTTGTACGTTAAATACCGTACTCATTGACGCCATAGTAAAGTAGTCGTTATTTTTAAATAGCAACACTTATTTTTAAATAGTACAACTTCTAATGGTTATAAGTATGATTTTTATGTACTACATCCATTATAACGTCGTGAGCTCTATCAAACGGGACCACTCCCGCTCTAATCGATTAATGTACTGCTTAGTAATCACTAATTAAACACACGCGCGATGGTAAATTTAGTTCCGAATGAGTCGTATTATACGCGACTGTAGCGCTATTTACGCCAACGACATATGTACTACCGAGTAACGGATTCTATCCTCTAAATTACGGTTATAAAGTAATAACAGTAGGTGCTATACTTCCAAAGTTATAAGAGACCTTGCCGTAACATATTTCGTTACATATGGGTTTTGCAAGTGACACCGCCCCTCCTCCCTCTTACCGAAATGAAAAACATTTCAAGTTAAAAAGTTTAGTGAAAAGGTTTGATACTAAATAGTAGTTTGAGATGCAGAGTCAAAGAAACGATGTGAAAAGAAAAAATACTTCTACATGCAGTAGGTAGTTGTAAACTGGTATATGGCTGATCTTATTACACCCTTATTGTTTATCTTCAAGAAACAATATATTATATGGGAATTTCATATCCCTATTTCATTTTGCTTAGTAGTAAGAATGATAGTAGTAGTAAGATGAACCGATGGCGTGGCCGCGACTATGGGTTCCGACCGAACCTTCGGAAAACATTGAAATGAACTGACCTTTCAATAAAACATTACATTCTTTCTATTCCTTCTGAGTATTTTTGAAAATATTTCATTAACTTACCTATTGCTACTCGAATATATTTATTAGAGTTTTGAAAGAAAATGGCGCCATTATTCGCGCACAAATTAACAATTGATTAGATAGAAAATGCGCAATTAAAGACAAAAAGTGAAACTATAATTGCCTGTTTCTAAGATCGACTTGAAATCAGTTTATCTGTGCGATACAATAATTGAACCGATATCTCGCTAAAAACTATTTCTCAACACTAAATTATATTTTCTCTTTGATAGCATGTTACCTCTTTTATAAACTCTCTCAAAGTTAAATTGCCAACAATGGTCATTCGTATCGCCTCAATGGTCATTCATTAGCAAATGTCATAAGTTTGACGTTGACGTTAGTTCTAAGCTTTTCGTACAATTTCTTCAAACATTATTAACTCAGTTATGGATTTATGTTCATCGGATTCCGATGAACATATTCTCGATTATATAAATACCATTTCGATTCCTAGAAATTTCCTAGAAATTGAATTGTTTACAGATAAAGAATTTATATATCAAATTCCACTTCAAAACCAAATGTCCGATTCTATAAACTTACAGTAAGCTGAGTAACTGATTTTTAGATATATTTTTACTCCATTGTCAGCGCTAACATGTCCACAGTATGTATGTATATATATATATATATATATATATATATATACATATATATATATATATATGTATATATATATATATATATACATACATATATATATATATATATATATATATATATATATATATATATTACCTCTTGCCTAACTACAGATTAATTTGTGATGTAACACCTGTGTATACAAAAAAGGAAACTAGTTTTAAATCATAGCATTCACTCTTCCAACTTTCCTAAAAAAAGTTGACGACTTATTATAAAATAGTACGTCTTGTTTTAAAAAGTGCAAGAAATCATTATCTTAATCATCAAAGATGAGTTGATATCTTTCATATGTTTATGCTTTCTCATGTTTAATTTATTTACGAAGTTGTAGACAACAACATTTTCCGAAGCGTATGGTTAATTGGAATTTGTAAGCAGTCGAAATCGCAAATGAAGTTTCCAATCGAGTCCGGCAATTTAAATAATTATTTCCATGCAAATCATTTAATGTCATTGCGAATTAAACGGTTCCTTTACATTGATCCAATTTGGGGTCCCTTTTTCGGCCTTTGAGTATAAACTAGTCGAATGCTTCATCAATTATGACGAAACGATAAAAACGTCAATTTATATCGAAATAGATGACCGATAAAAAAGTATTATTATTAAGCGCAGGGTCGATTGTTGATAAAGCAGTTTGAGCAATGGCCGCCGATCAGAGCGTCGGAGCGTGCCTGCGGTGGCGCTGCGAACCTTTCGGTCGCCAAATAAATTGTTTTGATGAAATAAGAGTATTCTAAAACAATTTCAACGCTATACCTATATAGCGTTGAACTACAATAGTAATTGCTCCTTTACGTCGGTCGTTAACTTTGTAATTTGTTTCACATATTTGTAAATAATGTAGAAAATTGGTCATCATTCTTTCTTTGGTTTAGATTTTTAAGGATATAATTTATCATTTTCTAGTTAATTACTCCCTCTTTAAATGTTACATACAAATTCAACCATATTTTACGTTTAACGAATAACTATATGAATCTATTTGGTAACAATAAAGATCAAAAGAAAACTTTAACACAAAGCCAATTAAGAGCGATTCGTATTTACGGTAAAAGTAAAGTTCACAACGATGTTAAACAAGTCAATGCGGTACAAATTTTATTTTTTTTATAATTCAATACCATGCTAGACGCTCAGTTAATTTTCACTAACAGTACCTTCGTTTTTTCGGTAAAGATCCACCAATCCTACTGACTCCTGATAAAAGTGTAAAAGTATTTTGCCAAGTTTTTATATTAAGTAAAGATTTAATGGCAGATACTTCGCTAATAACTAAGAATTAGCAGTAGCACATTAAATTTAATCGTCTAATTAATTCTAAATGAACAATTTATTAACGCAAAAATCTTATTAGGCGATGAATCATCAAATTTTAATTATCTGTTTTTCTAAACTTAATCAAACTTAGCAATACTATGAATAATGTTATAATTTTCTTGAAGCCAGTGAAAGCAACTGGGAGATATGTTGTTTCTTATCAAAATCAAGACATGAATTAAAATAAAGGTACATTAAAAATGTTAAATAGTAAAACGTTCTGTTTGAAATGGCTAACTCTGCAGCAATGTTATTGTAGAACTTTATGACCATTACAAAATTTTATGAAAACGCCAGTTGCGGCTATAAAAGTGGTAGCCCGAGGCGCGGTGAGTTGCGATGAGTTTATACTAAGGTCGTATTGCATTGATATTGTGATTCAACAGCTTGTTAAAAAGCACATTTTCCAATATAATATTGAGGTTAGCTATAATCACGTACAAGTCAATATTTACCACTTTGTAATTTTGATTCAACATTTCTTTATCCGTAGTCCGATGACGTTACGCCAGGAGCTTATAATACTTCGATTATTGACGCAGTAATACATCGATAAATTATAGATTTTGGTTAACACATAAATATCTGTTCTTAAGATATGCTTCCTATGCATCGTTAGATTTATTGTAGGCTATAAATATCTATAAAGTGCACTATGTTTCCTACCTAATAAATATATTTCAACAACGTACTCTTATTATTAAAAAAAGTTTACATTTATAAAAGTTTTAATATCAAATTTGCTCCCCCAGAAAGAATTTCCATAACAAATCTTCATAAATAATTTTTTTTTAACACGTCTGCTATTCAATTTGTATATAACAAATGTTCATGATTCTATTTGAAACACGTTAAAAAGAGAGCTCAATATATTCTCTGAGTCAGTACTGGAGTCGGTTATTCGATCGATTATAATAAGTTTGAAGTATGAATTTTCCTGAACAGGGGTTACGAAACACGAATGCAACTTTATTCGGGGGGAATATACATACCATATTTATTTACGTATTTTTTACTTGATTCAGCGCTATTACACTGCGGGAGGTATAGATTTCACCTCATTTCATAAACATTTGTATCAATTTATGAAAATTACTCAAGATGAATTTTTCTAGTAGGATAATAATTTGCTGACATTAAATATTCTAAATAATATAGTACTGGTATTTTGCACGAAGGAATAGCTATGCAACGCGACACTCTTAATTAAAAGAAAACAAAAACTTTTTTAAAAACTGTAATAATTAAATTTAGTCTATTATTAATAAGAGTTCATTATTTCATTTATATTTTCACTAAGACGTCAAATACTCAGATTTGTGAAATAGTTTCTCTGATGTAATGAATGATATGTATGTATATATATATATATATATATATATATATATATATATATATATATATATATATATATATATACATATATATATATATATATAAATATATACATCAAAGTGAGATTAGTAGGATCATTCTAGGCATCTATAATGAGACGCCCTACACGTATTAAATTTACGTCACTTAATGTGTGGAAGTAAGTAATAAAATTTTACGTCCCTATCACAGTTAAGCTCGTATTTCAGAGTAGTTTGCTCCAACAATCGACCTTAATTATAGGTAAACCAACCAAAGCATCTCGTCTACATTACCCTGAAGTGCTAATTGCATGGATATATATATATATATATATATATATATATATATATATATATATATATATATATATATATATATATATATGTATATATATCGTATCTATGATCTTATTTACGCTATAATTAGATTACATGGGGTTACATTTGCCTAAGTAGAAGAGTGAATTGTTATTAGAACCCAATAAGCCACTACCTCCAATCTTACCGCACTAGGCGGGTGAACTATGATACAATTCACCACGTTAATTTATATGATATATTTCTATGAACTAATACATTAAATGCTCAGGGATCACATAACATAAATTAAAGAAGAAAACATGTTTTTCCTTCTTGTTACTTATATAAATATACGTAGGTATTAGTTTATTATTATGGTCTATAATCAGTGAATTCAGAACGTTATGTTTTAGTTGAAAAACAGTTTTCATACCTTTTTTTTTCTTTTTCCCTAAACAATTTTTGGAAATGGATTCACCTGAACTCGTAATAAATTAAATGTACTTTATAAGTATTTCTAAAAAAAATGGAATGTTTATGTTTTTTATGAATATATTCACGATTGATTATATGAGTCATTTTCTTTCATTTGCTTAGTCAGAGAGAAATCTATATATTTAACAATTGGAAATGTATTTTATGGTATGACTTTGGGAACTTTTTATGTACAGTAAATCTTTGGGAAATTAAGAAAGATTATAAAGAGGAATACTTCAAGAAATTATAATAAATAATAGAATATTAATTACATAAATTTTAAGTATCTCAAAATTTGCAAGGTGGCTTAGAGCGATAAGAATATTTTAGAGGTTTGGAACATTGAGATATATACTACAGTTTCCGATATATTCAGATATATTCTTCAGTTTCCACGTTGTTGCAATAGATTTTTACTGGATTATTTAATAATTTACTCACTTTTTTTTAAAAAAACTAATTTATTCAATTTGTACCATGTATGTACAAATTGAATAGATTATTAATAATTGTTTGGTTGTTAACCATTATTTACTTTTACTATATATAAACCAGTTATGTTTGAGCAGTTCAACATATTGTTTGCATCAAATCAAAATACAAGGGATATTTAACTATAACAATTTATATAAGTAGTGTCTAACTTATACATTCTATACACACATTAAATGAAATGAAACTTAAATCTAACGTATTAGCCAGTCACTCTTTGAAGAACTATTTCCATTGGGTTAAAAAGGTTACCTCGATAACTGTTTGTCTGATCTGTTTAAATTTTGAATTAAATTGCAGAAGGAAACCTGTGGTAAAGTACATAGACAAAACACGAACACAACCATAGAAAAGATTTCAGACGTAGGAAGAATTAAATTGGCTACAATACACTGATGCATTAAATCATAATTGAATTTGAAAATTATCTCTTCCTATAGAATTCTAACACATTTAAGAAGAACAATGTTAGATTGTGCTGCCAATTATCGCAATATACAAAAATATAAATATTGTTAAATTCATTTCAATTCTTTATATATTTATATTAATGTTAGTTTTCTGCAATTTGCGATTTATAAAAATTATAATAAAAATGTGTTGAATTTTTCGCTGAACGGCAAACGTCAGCGTCATCTTATGAAATTTCACGGTTCATTTTTGCTCATGAATTTCAAGCGTAATTCTTTCCACGTCTTATACTTTATGATGCCTATTTTATATTAAACATATTTCTGATATACAAAAATACTTTATTATATTATACGTAGCAATATTTTTGTGTATCTCACTAGGTATATAATCTATGCCAAATTGGTAGACGACGTGTAACAAAATATACTGCTACTCAAGGTAGCAAACATCTGGAGCCCATACGCTATGCAATCCATCTTTCGGGCTAGCGACTGTCACCTTTTTTTTTAGTATTACATGAACATCACGCAGCTTTCTATTGATAATTAGATCTAGTTGTCTGATTTGCTCAAAACAAACGATTCTGTGATGAAAAGCTTAAATCTGCACCAACTTTCCTAAGCGGGGCAAAAGTCCGTCCATCGGTTGACATCATTATTTATAATGATGGATCGATTAGATAACAAGAAAGATACTTAATGTTTGTATGTGAAACATGATCTCTACGTACAACTTATTGCCTGGGTGTATTCAATCGATTTACTAATTCGTGAATTAATAATATTATGACTTATTTGAAAAGAAACCAAAGAAAATAGATATGCTAAAATATTATACAGTTAAATAAAAGACAATGTAACTCATTAAAATTTGTACACAAATTATGTGGACACATATTAAATAAACTGAAATTACTGGAGTTGTTACGTGAGTCGTTAATTCATAAATTCTTTTAGTTCCGAAGTCAATAATTTCGACTGTGTATGTATTTTATCTTTGGTCTTCTTTACCTATATTATTAATCGAACTCATTAATTTATCCTCCTTCGTCATGTCAAAACAACGATTGCTCACTGCTCTTCCCCCTCCCCCGGCTAATAATGAACGAGTCAATCGAGATTTCCCAAATCGTTTTTCCCATTAACCAATTCTCGGCACAGTGTGATTTGATCTCGACGAGGCTCCACTGTTTGGAGAGGCTAGTAAGAGTATGATGTAATAGTCGCCAAATTAAGACAAGGACAGATAACATCATTTTAACATTTTAATTTTTTTTATAAATATACCTGGTATAAACATAACTAATTAGACGTGTCCTTATTTTAGTTGTATCCTTGAAATATTATAAATCTATTGCAATCGTAATATTAACAGATAGACTTTTAATACTTATAGTAGATTATTTTAAAGATTGTTAACTCCAGAAAATTGCAGTGACATATTAGAATTTATTTAAGTGATATTCATTGCGATGGAAGACATATTTTTTCATTTCCTAATCAAATCTAACATTAAAATGTATCGAAATTGCCTCAGAAAGAAATAAATTATGTTTTTGAATGGACTGAAATTAAAGGAAAAGGGGTCTAAAAATAGAAGGAGAAATAATAAGATGACTAAAATGATAACTTTAATTAATTATTTAATCTTAAAGAACACAATATTCGTAAATACAAATAGGGTAGAAATATAAAAAAGACATAAAATTTAGAGTCGTTCTAGGTATTAATTATAATGAATACGAATGGGATTGGAATTATTTATAGGGCCAAGAAAAATGAACCTAATTTTGTTGTAAAATTGATCTCGACATAAATTTGAAATATATGAATTAATAGAACAACTCAGCGTTATTTCTAATGTAAGTTTTATGATTATAATATATAAAGTTAAGTCCTTAAATTCAATGTATTTCCCTACATCAAAATCTTTTCCATAATTTTTCCCTTATAATAAAATCATCGTCGTTCTTAAATTGTTTAAAATAACTATAGAATGTTTTATCCTTGCCTATCTGTTTCTATGAGTTAAAACCAAATTAGCGCGCCCCTTTTCTTACATACGAATAAAACCCACCTTCTATGACATGCTTTAATTAATTTTATTTACTCAGTTTTTTCACCAATTGCTTGAGACAAGTCCAGTTGCGATATTTGACCTATTGCATAAAAATATTATTCTTTTAGTATTACCTAAGCATATTACTAGTTGTGCAAAAATGTACTCTCAACATTTTCTTACTAACATAGTAAGAATATCACATATTTCTCATTATCTTAATTACTCAATACTTTTAAATGGAATATTACAGTTAAATTTCTTCACAACTTTCAGAGCCATACGTTATCCGCCTTACTGTCTACCTCTTATCCCTTGTGACTGGCTACCTTAAACACACGCCCCTTCTCCCCGTCGCAATAATGTCCGCCATGTATACAGACTTTCTACACATTTAGCTTCATTAAATAACTAAATAAATAAAAGGAAAACCTTGTTCCTTTTACTGTTATCCGGCTGCTGCATGCTGGAGAGCGACATTTAGTTTTAATGGGACAGTTATATATTGTATACCATTAGTTTTATTAAATATAATGAATTTTAAGCTACTTAACTGCATATCGCATTACTATCATTAAAAAGAAGCGTTATTCTTTAATTTCACGGATGATTATGAATGACGAACGTCATCTTTAATCTAATATACGGAAGTCGTATTTGTAAAAGAATTTAAGTATGCACATTCTCACACACATGTATTTTTAGCCTTAGAATTACCCGGCTATATATTGTTATCGAGAAGTTTCGGACCAATTTATATTGCTAAGATAAACGAATATTAAATATCTAGTTAAAAAATAATAATAAATACGTACATAACATTCTGTAAAAATAATTTTTGAAACAATATTTTACAAGTTAAATTTGAAGGACAGAAATATTAAAAGGATCTTTCGCTATGAAGATTTAAAAACTACACAATGTTAAATACTTTCAAAATGAGATATGACAATGCTTTGTATAATGAACAAGTGTATGTTATTTCTGGCCAATAATCGATCCATTTATGATCGGTTATGGCTTTATATTTTACCAAACTAGTCAATATTACTTCATAATACCTAAATTTACAGGAATTTGCATAGAGTTCAATATTTAAAAGCAGTACGGAAATTTCATTCATAACCATTAGACATATAAAATAGTAGATCTTTCTGTAGCGACGTAAACGAAAATCCTTTTTACATTTTCGTTTACACAAATGACACATATTTTCGCATTTTCTCACATCCAGCAACTTTTATGTTCCCTTCGACCTGAGCTCCGAAAGCTCAAACTAGCGTAAGCTCTCCTTGCCAGTCCTAAATGAAGTAGTGAAGTACATATTTTATGAGTATATCCTATACAGCATAGGTTTTACCTTAAACGATTTATCTTTAGTGAGTACGGTGAATAAATGGCGCGGAAAGACTTATCGGTAAATTTTTTCCCGCGAAGTGTTAAGGCGACAAAAAATGTCTTTAAACGCATCTTTGTTCGGTATTAGGAAGAAGCAGTCGTTGGGATTAGAGCCGATCGTTGATTAGTTAAAGACATTTTGGACCAACCCGTGTTGCCAGGCCATATGACTTGTTGCTTCGTATTAATGAATTTATTTTAAACGCACTCTATTTTAAAGTGTACCCACTTCAACGTAATAAAACAGGAAAATGTTTGATTTTTCTATTTAATTCTATGCTTTTGATAAATGGACAAATATAAATGATGTAAATTTTAATGAATTTTGTAATTATTACATGTATAAAAATAAAAATATAATAATACGAATCGACCACCTATTAAATTATTATTAATTTTTTAATACGTTTTGAGTCTATTTCTATATTGCAGGAATTTATAAACATAGTAAGCAGAGTAATAGCAAATATTTAATTAAAAACAAAGGCACTCTACCGCTAGATGAGATGAGTGACGGTGGTGCCATTATTATCTTTATAATAATATTCATATTCAGAAACCCCATTGTTACTTTATTGAAATCTCTTGTAATATCTGTACGAAAAATAATCCGTAATGAGTTCCGTAGTGGAACTTAAGTTACCAATACAGGTCGTACGAACACCGACCTAATATTCCGCCAGAGGAGAGCTCAAAAAGTTCACGAAATGAGGTAAAAGGAAGATCAAAAAAAAAGTATTGCAATTTTTCCTTTTCAACATATTCTTCCTTAATCCCAACACATTTGTCAGAGCAGATTAAATTCTTTACATCGTCAAAAAAAAATGTTTTTTCTTTATCTTGAAAATAAGCTGAAATTACAAACTTGACCTCTTCATCATCGCTGATTTTTTACATGAAGTTCATTTTTAGGAACAAATAATAGTCGCCGGCGACCAATTCTGGACTATAAGATGAATATTGCAATATTTGAAAGCCGCAATCTTGAAGGGCAGCCATTGGAACATGTTTCTTGTTTGCGTTGTCGTGCAAAAGCAGCACACCTTTCACTAATTACTAACTATTTTTCTCAATTTATTAATACCCTTTTCTCCTTCAACACTTCTCCAAATTGCTCTAGTAGACCTATATATTATTCGCTTGTTATAGAAACCCCTATCTCCAAAGTCAATGAGCAGGATACGCTCTGTGTCGTGGAAAATCGTCACATGACTTTTCTGACCTATTATTATTCCTTAGGGGGCCGTTTTTATGCCACTGCATGAACTGGTACTTGGGTTCAGGGTCATAACGATGAACTCCACTTTCGTCACTCGTAATAATTAGACTCAAAATTGTATCATTATCCTCTCTACAATAATGATGACATGATCTCTATAATTACGAACCTGAATTCAAGCAGGAGTCAGTGAAGGCCAACTTCTGACATTTCAAAATGATCTTGAAGAATATTTCAAATTATGGTAGAAGATACATCAACCATTTCTCTCAACCGTTTCTTCTTTATCGGGCATCTTCCGATACAAGTTTCTCGACTTTTTCAACAGTATCCGAGGAGATGGCCTCGATCGACAGTCCTGAGCATGACTCATCCTCCATTGATCTCTTATGATATTTCAATCAATATGACTTCTGGTGTTTTTCCTTGCTTTGTCAGGAAAGTTGATGACAGCTTGAATTTCAATTTTCCCGAATTCTTTGAATTCGAGTTGCTTGATTAATGATAGGTTAATGAAACAATTAAGCTGAAACTAGGTATATATATATATATATATATATATATATATATATATATATATATATTCGTTTTTGTTATTCGTTATCATCCGCGAATACAGTTTTTAATCGTTTTCGTTTTTATGTAGTCTCGTAAATATGGTTTTGATTGAAGTTGTCGGACGTCAATGACCGAGGCCAAGAATGTAATCGACAGACTTACATACAATTAAGTCTGGCGAGTATATTCCTGACCTCTTCATAATCATTTAAAGCATAGCTCGCTGTGCCATAGCTCAAGGTTTCATTACAGATATCGTTAATCTACCCGAGATTTGTAATTACTAGTCGATTGTCCTAATGTAGAATAAATTGACTTTATAATTGGTCTAAAATATAGCGAATATGTTTAAAAATGTAGATTGATCCCACAAATTTTGCAGTTTCTTTCTCAAAAATGTAAATGCCAGCATAATCTTTGGTCAATATATACATATCCCCAAATATTTGAATATAAATTATTTTTTACAAAGATGGATATTGACAATAGGATGTCGCATTATCACAGTTGTTTATTAATAATAACTAGTTATTGCCCACGGCTTCATGAACCTTGTTGTCGTTACGAACTTACAAGTAGAAATTAAAATAAGCCTTCTAAAATGGTTAATTTTTGTGACTTTTTAATGCAAATAACAACGAAAACAAACATATTTTCCTCTAAATTAGACATTAAAATGAATGATTCTATTATTCCTAAATGTTTGTTATGCAGCGTTTCAAAAAAATACATCGATCGGTTGCTCCGTTGCTTCGTTATTCTGTTTGTGTATTTTTCCAGTTTCAAATGAAAATGTTCCCTATGGAATGGGATATATCTCTGTGCAAAAAATCAGGTCGATCTGTTACTCTATTGCGACATGAAATAAAGTCAAACAAATAAACTTTCGTATTTATAATATTAGTTAGAATTAGGATAAGTTATCTTTAGGTCGTTCAATTAGGTAGAACGCGATGGTCAATATTAAAATTTTATTTAACGCGCATGAAGTGTCGGCAGATTCTTGTCAAATCATGTTATAATTAGAAGACTTTTTCATCTATGTGATAAGTCTTTCCCAAATATTGTCATGAAATAAAAGAACCGTGTCGTCTGCAAATGCTACCGCACTAACTTTAATACCAAATTCGAGTATATTATTGGCCTAAATCAGACGTCAGACGAGAATAAGTCTCATTCGAAAGTCGTAGATAACTTTCTACCGTGCCCTCCCACTCAAGCGACGCGTTTCGTTAATACATATTTCACATTCGAAATATGTACGAAAAAATATGTACAAATCAAATAAACGATAATAATAATAACTAAACAGAAATATTTTAATTATATAAGATTAGACGTAATTTAAATATTTCGTGAATTTTTAACTAGCGGATGTATTTTTTTATTTTTCAAAATCAAGAATAATGTAAGTTAAGGAAAAGTAGTAATAAATTATAATAATAAATGGATAATTGCTATTTTAATGTATTATATACATAATAACCCTTGTTATTGTATATGTAATAAATAATAATAATTATTATTATATTGCAATAAATCAACAAAACTCTCATTAATCCGAAATCTAATTTTAAAGTTGCGTGAGATGCTCATTGATCTCACACATATAATTTACCCGGTGTTTATAAGCCGGATCCTATCACTTTCATTATCGGAATTATCATCCCAGTATTATAACGAACGTAAAAACTCTAAGTTGCTGTAGATAGAGGACAACGTACTTGCTACTGATTGTCAATAACTTTTTGCAATAAAAAATTGATTAATTTTACATAAAACAGGCCGTTGATAGGCGTTTATCGCTCAAAAAAAAACAGGTGAAAAAGTCTAACCTAGTCTAGTCTAGGATCCTAGGCTAGTCTAACCTATCGAAGATAACTGTCAAAAAGTTATTGGTAAGCTATATGTGTCATTTTTATACAAGCCAGTAAGTGATTTGTCCTCCCACTGGTAGAGAGCATGCGGAGATAGTAATTCCTACCTGTTGAAATGTTTTTGAAATTGTTATTGACACTGAAACATCAGTTAAAATTTCTATCCCTAGTAATATAAAAGCATATACAGATAAAATATTGCTTTTGTGCATAAGACTACTGTCTGCTGCCTAACAGGGATGTAGCCCACAAACTAGTGATACTCGTATATGTGGATACGTACACCACTAATTTAGAATTTCTTCAAAATTAATTTTCTCTTTATTGGATGTGACGCTTTGCAAAATTGTACATTTATCATTATCTATAAATTCCTAATACGCTAGTGTTTGTGTATACATATATGTACACACACATACAAAGGCGCGCGCGCGCGCACGCGCTCACGCGCCCACACGCACACGCGCTCACGCGCACACGCGCACACGCACACACGCCCACACACACGTCTGTCGCCCCAACCAATATAGCGATGTGACAAAGAGATAATAATAATGATGCCTCTTATTACCGGATATAGCCGTCAGTCAACAAGACCTTCAGAACTGTCTCGTTTAATTTGACATAAGAGAAACTTATTTTTACATTATTTTACCGTCCCTCTTTGAGCTATGTTTGGGAAACGTGTTGTGTGCTTTTAGTTTCTATAAGACATTGAAATTGAATTTATAAAATAAGGGCACAGCATTTTAGGCTGGGTTATACTGATATTGAAATATTAGGCGAATACAGGAACAATAAAACATATGCCTTGCAATAATAAATTGTCTCGACAGCTTATTCCGATGCAGTGGGCGATTGTGAGTGTTACAATAGACAGAGAGAGAGGGATACATTGACGCTCCATGCCTTGGAAAAATAAATTATTTTATAAAGATTCAGTTTCGAAAGTCATACAAAAATTCGTACTCATATGTGTATGAATACTCCTCCTTGAGATTTGTTTCTAAGGAATAGAGAGTTAGTGAAAAAAAATTAAAAGAAATTGATTGAAAATGTTTGAGGCCTACAAAGAATATATCTACATACTTAAGTTGAGTTTTACATATATAGGGAAGTAAACATGTTGAGGTTCCTGCGACAAACGACACGTTTAAAAAAACATTAATGAGAAACAAGTAATAAAGCTACAATTTTTTACTTGCCGATTAGTTCGAAAAATGTTACGTATTAAGTTAAATAAATAAATAAATATTGAAAATTTATCATATTATACAAATCGTATATTAATCTCGGGATTACGGTACACGTTACCTAACTGAACTACTAATGGTTCCAATTCCGAGCACCCGTAACGACGCTCGCAATCATAATGTATTTGTGGTTTAATTACGCAAAGCCGATGCGGCCGAGTACTCTACGGTAGACGACTCGTGCGACGTGTGGAATCATTTATAACCATCTACTTAGAATAAAACCCAAACGGCGGTCTGTAGTAGATTCGCGGTAAGCGCCACAAGTAATTGCGGTAATAACGTTAGTTCACTTCCACATGCGTAAAATAATACTTTTCATGTGATGAATACTTAAAAAAATATATAGATATAAAATATATAGTTTATAGTCTGTAGTGTGCAGGTTTAAATTTGATACATCTAGAAAGATATTTTCTGTTTGATATTACATTGAAAAGACTCACTATCCTCTGGATCTTTGCCCGTGAAAACTACCTTAGCGAGATGACATAGTGCCATATTTCAATGTGGCGCACTTTCATCTTTGATAACTTCGTTTGTGTGAAATTCAACGATGGTTATTGTTTTGAATAATCGTCATACGTAAAAATATTGACAATGGATGAAGGATAGATTGATAAAATTAAATATCGACACAACATAAATTTGTTTAAAATATCAACACATAGACTTCATGGTCTATGAATGTAAACTTTACAAATATCGCTAACACGTGCTGTTAACTGTACTTTAATTTTGATTATTAGTCAAAAACCAGGTTAAAAAAGGCTGAATATTTAAAAATAAGACCAATGTAATAATCGCTGTTGTAAACCACTCAAAGAAAAGTAGATCAAATGGTAGAATTGTACCCACGTCTTTGGCGTACCACGCCAACACGCTAGCCATTTCACCACGGCTGATCCAACTGAACTGTCAAAATTATTATGTCAATTGTTATCTTATCATCGCTATTTTTCTCTCTTTATTTTTATTAATTTTTACAATATCTATGAGCATCGATTATACTAAAAACGTTAATAGATGGCGTTAGCCATGGCCAACTCATAATAATCTATGAGCATAAAGTTTACTAAAAACGCTAATAGATTCGCTGGCAGTACCAATATCGTAAAATTTACCAAGTCATGGTATTTTTTAATCTATAATATCCCGATAAAAATTAAAAATTCTAATCGTTACTCGAGAGTATCAAATATTACTATACCAAATTTTATCAAAATCCGTCCAGCAGATTTCGTGTGTTTGGAAAACAAATTTCCACACGACAAAATACTAAAAACAAGTTTTCTGGTTTCTATTATTATTCTTTACGTTAAATCCATTACTATTTTTAAAATATTTTCCGTGTTCAAGATTCACTCAATTACAATTTCATTATACATGGGTATAATAAATTACGTGTAACATTATTTTAATAATTATAGGTATGTCGCGTTAGGTGAAAACGGTAAATTAAACAGACGACTGTTTTTTTTTAAATTTTTTCTTACCTTTTTCATTTTGTATAATTTACAAAAATCTTTTTCCTATCCGCGGCTATGTCATATCCAATTTTATACTATATATATATATATATATATATATATATATATATATATATATATATCTATATATATATATATCTATATATATATATATATATATATATATATAATTAAATATATATATATATTCTAAGGATAAACCATCGATGAAGGAAATAAATATTTATAAAATACGCGATTTCCAAAAATATAAAACTCATGGTTATTCCAAAAAAATTCTTATCACAGTTTTGTTACGAGCGTCTTTTATTATCCGGTAAAATGATCTGGGCCTATGTTACCTTTAGCATCTTTATTAACATAATATTTTTTGTCACGTGGGTAAGATATTCTCTTATATTAAATGTATTTCCACTATTATAGCGTTGTTATTATTTTGTAAAACGATTACTCATCTCGTGTCCAGTGGCAGATTTCAAAGTTTGAACAAACATAGTTTCTGAACGCAACACATAAGAGGGGCGCTGGGGGCTTCGTTAGAAGCGCAAGCGGTGCGGATGTTTTAGTAGCCATGGAATAGTGGAGTGGAGAGCACCGCGCTTTTGCCGTCGAGGCGTACATTTCGAGTGGATTTTCGCTGTCTGCAGCACGCCCGTCGATTCAATAATCGTTAGAGTATTCATCGATTACGTGATGGACCATCGATCAACGTCATTCAGTCATAGGTAGCAAGGTTCAGAGCTACAGGATCAACATTAGGCCCAGGCCAGGACCAACACCATTGGTAGCCACGGATGAAAATGTCGAGCGTGTTATGGTTTCTGTCGTTGAAAATCCCCGTTTATCACTGCGTACACGTTCATCGATATTGGGAATTCCGAAATCAACTTTACAGGTAATAATGCAAAAAAAGCTCAAGTTCCATCCATATAAAATTCAAATTGTTCAAGATTTACACGATTCTGACTTTGAATTAAGAAAAACTTACGCGGAGGTGATGTTGTTGAGATTTCGTACTGCTACCCAGATGGGCAACATATTCATTAGTGACGAAGCTCACTTTCACATTGGAGGATATGTGAATAAGCAGAATTTTCGTTACTGGGATGTCCACAACCCAAGACAAATTCATCAAGAGCCTTTACATAAGCCTAAAGTAACAGTCTGGTGTGCCATGTCTGCATCTGGAATCATAGGGCCTTATTTCTTTGAAAATCAACGTGGCCAAACTGTAACTGTGAATTCGGAGAGATATGCCCAGATGTTAAATGACTTTTTCAGAGTAGAAATACAGAATAGTCCATCCTTCAACCAAAGCACATGGTTCCAGCAGGACGGGGCCACAGATCACACTGCTAATGTGTCCATGAATGCAGTGCGGCACTTATTTCCAGAAAAAAACATATCCCGAAACGGCACCGTACCGTGGCCACCCAGGTCACTCGATTTAAACCCATGTGACTTTTTCTTATTGGGATACGAATAAATTATAAGAAAATATTCGAGCCGAAGTCAGTAGGATACCCCAGTCGCTCTGCAAACGCGTTTTTGAAAACATGCGTGCTAGACTCGAAGAGTGTGTCGGACTCGATGGTCGCCATTTGGAAAACGTGGTTTTTAAAAAATGAAATCCGCATTTGTTCTTATTAAGTTAAAATAAACCTACTTTGTATTAGAGGTGTATTTACCCTGTATTTTTACCAACATACTTTTACGGGTCACTCGTTTTATTCTTTGCAATTACCCTGTGTAAGATATCCTCATCTATTTTCGCATTTCAAATAAAAATGCTCTCCAGATTTTTAATTTCGTTAACTTACTCTGTGAATAAATTTTCAATCTCGATACATATTCTTGTTTATTTCTTTAAAAAACTCATAGACTTACATTTACTAGCGTTTATTTTGAGATACATTGCCTCACAGATAACTGGTTATAATTTAATCGACGTTACGCTACAACCAATCACGAGTCAACGCTGCCATAAAATGCACTCGCAGTAGTGTCTCGGCACAAGCGACAACAAACAAAACGAAGACGATTGCCCCGAATAAAAGTGCCCATATTACTACGAATTCAATTTGCTTTCCTCCGTCGCTCGCCGATATTGTAGTCGGTATAAATATTTTAATACAAAGTAGCTGATTTTCCAGTGCAGAATCAATTTACCTTTCGGGTAACTCGAACCTATATCACAATATATCCTAACGAAACGGAGTGGAGTATTGGAAGCACGATTACGAACCGTTCAAGTGTTTGCTATTTGCCGCCGATTTGTGTATGGCGTACGAATGTTAGGTTTTCAGACTACTCGGGGTACAATAATGGGAATATGCTAGAGATGCTATCGCTGGAATGGGTGTGATATGACTTAGTTAACTAGCTTTAAACTTACTCTCTGAATCCCATTACCCGCTTTCTTTGACGGTATACATTTGTGGTACAATAGATATGAAAGCACGTCAATAATTTATTTTTAGGATATGAATATTTAAAAATTTAAAAAAGTGAATGTAATAGATTTTTTCAGAATGTACAAATTTAGAAACATTATTGATAAGGATAGTGACAGGATAATCACAATTTATTGATTTTACCTAAAACTGTTAATTTCTTAAAAGTAGATTAGAGCTCTGAGTTAAAAATTAAATGCAATACGTTTATCTTTTTTGTAATTATTAAAAATTAGAGGCGAATAATACTTAAAAATATTAACGAAAAAAATTAAATTTCAATATAGTTTCTACCTGAATATTTCACAATATTCTCTTTTAAAATGTTAAAAATAACTCTCAAATAAAAAAAATGCCAAAAAAAACTACAGCTAGATTGAATGTTGCCACATTTAAATCACACTAAAATGTTATCTATTCCTTTCTAGATGTTACCTGTTCAACTCTGTAAACTTGCGAGGTGATGTGCCTTCTGCTACTGTTCTACGCGTACTGTATTGGAAAGATGGAGTTTCTACAAGATTTCCCCATTATGAACAAATTACCTTTTATGCCGTTAAGTAATTTCCATCACCTAAAACATAAATTTACACCGAGTTTTAAAACCGATTTCAAACCTCGCTACCGGCGGCTGCTCGTTTATATGTACGAGGTATATAAGTATGTGCAGAAATACCGGTGCGAGTATTCTTTACTCGCCTCTTTCCAAATGATAATTTCTATAGATAGGTTGTTAGGTCGTAGTTTTTCTCTTTTTATCTCGTTTTTATTTTCTTTCCCTATCATGGTCTCTAAGATTATCATGATATATCTTGTTCCATTATAAACAGCGAATAGTAAGCGCGAATAATGATGCGCAAAATATCCTTGCTTGCGAATGTTTACTGAGTAATTGATTTATTACAATGATGTTATAGAATGTATGTATTTAGAATATACATTATAGACTCAATACGTGTTATAACTATTAGTATTTCTATTAACAGTTACCGCTTTTAAATAAATGTAAAATAAGAAAAATCGTTTATTTATTTAACCTCTTTGCTTCGTCACTTTTTCATATATTTTCATTAAAACTATTATAGAAGGAGAAGGTCGGACAAAGTGGCCACCTTAAGCTTTGAATGACTGCCTATCAGATAATACTTTATTAAGTTATTTTCTCGGAGCAATATAGTTTTATATAACATTATTGTTTTTATTTATATTACGATATTTCAAAGTATTTTTAAGTTTAAAGCCGAAATGGGAAATTGACCACTTTACCTACCCAGGTTGGATAAATAGACCTAGATAAATGCACGAAGCGGATTGACTCAGTGAATTTATAAATAATAAATGTGACAAAGGATATTAAAGTTTTTAAATTATCCATTATTACTAATATCACACACCCACAAATTATGCTACACAACAAAATTCGCCAAGAAAGTCATTATCTTTGTCATCACATCCCCAGCAAGCTTCGACGAAAACCAAATACTTTTTCATTTTCAACACCTTCTTTGTTTGTTCTTTAGACACGTCGTTTCAGCGTCAATCAAAGGACTTTGATTTTTTTACCTACCTACAGACTAGGCCACTTTACCCGAAACAAAACGCTGCGAAAAAAAACGACTCAAATGTTTAACAAAGTCATATTCTCATTTTTTGCTGTGAAATACACAGTTCATCAGACGGACTAAATCGAGAAAATATTACATTGTTTATTATTCATATTGAACACAGTAACTTATTGCAATATTTAAGGCGCTTACCCTAGATCAGAGATCATAAAACCACCTTTTTCGTATTAAAACCTTTCCGTGTAAACTAACCGCATCGGTAAACACTGGAGCAATATGCCAGATAATTATTTTCATATGCACTTGAGAGATAGCGCTCATTGGTTAGTTCTAAAAACAAGGTGGCTACTCTATCTACCTGGACCACTTTAACAAACCTTGCCCTATTTAAAAAAAGCCATATGTGCAAATTGTGGATCGAATATCATATTACGAAAGTAATCCCTTTAAAGCTGCCACGACAGAATTTATTTTTAAGTTATATTAACTGAAAATAATATTCTAATTTTTGAAAGGCAGTTAAAGGCCATATAATATGTTGCAGTCATTGAAACGTGCAAATTGCACCCTTTATAAATCTTCGTCCTTGAAGTGATATTGGAATGGATGGATATTGGTATAATTTGTATGTCGAAAATTAGTTCATATGGAGCCTGCGACCTGCACGATTTTGTCACTCCAGCGGCGATGAGTGTGGCCGCGTGGTGCATCTCGCTGCGCGACTACCAGTGCAGTATACCTACACTCGCTTCAGCGATCATGCGAGTATGTAACACGCATCACATCATCTGCCTAGTGCCATTTTACTCTGCCACATCCATTAGGTCGTTAGGGTTCCGGAAGACAGTATTTCTTATTCTATCTTTCAATCTAAGTCTTAACATGTTCCTTTCGGCTACTTTATAGAATTTCTACGGTTTTTGAGTTATTTCCTTGGTTAGAGCCCAACTTTGACAATCATATAATGCAGTACGTGTAACAGCCGGGTCAAAGGCTTTTTTCTTTAGAGAAATTATTCATTTCGATTTGAATACATATTTTAATGACCAATATCTTGTCTACGCCATTTTAAGTCTCCTGTCAACTCCGGTAAGGATTTCATTTATAAATGAGGTTTGCTGTCCTAAGTACACGTTTTTGACGTAGTCCAAAATATTTAATCTTATCATTATGGGTATTCTTTCTCTATTCATCGCTAGTTGGGATAGTCGATAGTTTTACACATAATTCAAGAAGATTGAAATTCTTAGGGTTTATTATATTCGGTGACAGTCCAAATTTGTTTTTAAAACGGTGATTATAAAACCGCTTAACATTTATGATAAACAATAAAAAAATGATAATACAACATCCAAATCACAAAAGGAATCACAAAATCACATAGAATAGAAGTAGTTTCCGAATAAATCGATGCATTTTCAATTCTAACGCATTTTGAAAAGATTTTAAATCGATTCTTAGAGCATTTTGCATTTGAATGACAAATCTAAAATAAATTTGGCCATGTTAGAAAAAGAAGGTGCATACATTTGTTCTCCTTATGTCCATGAATTTACGGTTATTTATTAACTGTACTGCTATATTGTGGAATAAATTGGACTCCTGGCTCTCGAAGTTCCCCTCAGATATTATACATTACATAAGCCTGTACTAGATTTGCCTCCTTTACTTTGTTCCAATATCTTATTTCTTTTTTCTTGAAAAACTGTAGGAGTTCTTCTTATATTCATATCTTTTATAATTGGTAACCAAAATATTTCTTAAAGTAACAATTTGTTTCAAGGTTTGAATCAAAGAAAATAATATTTTCCAAAAAAAGATACAGGTGTATTATATTTTTGTGTTTGATAAAATTTCTAATTGTAAAATATTCAAAAGATTTAAACAATTACAAAATGTGAATGAATAAACCATTTGTTCGTTATACAATTATCCGTTGTCGAAATTATTTATTCTCGAACATGTTAAACCAAAATGAAAATATGTTTAGTTAGTTTAAGAAGTTTAATGTCTAACGTGCAATATAACAGTGACTGAAATGCCATGTAGCATATCAGTCACTGTTATATTGTATGTATAAACGTCTAATGTGTAATATTTACAAAATATTACTACCCGCACAGGGCCACATGCAAGACAGATAAATACGACATAATTACAATTATGTATATTTTCAGACAATTATTCTTTTATGGAAGTATTTCTTAAAAGAATTCAAAATACACTGAGAATACTGATAAAAAATTGCATCGAAATGAAACCTTACTTGGTGGAGAAATAATCGCTTTAGTTAACAAAATTAGTCAATGTCGATCTTTTTGATGTTATTACTGGTGTTTGAAAAGAAACTAGAAGAAAGTTTATTTTACCTTACTTAGGATATCCGTACTTAACTTAATTTTTTGGATTAAATGAAGTAAAGATAATATTCAATATTTAGATCAAAATAAAGAAGTAATTTTCATTTTATTTTTAATAAAGTTTTGATTACGATTTGGTACAGTTTGTTAATTAACGCTTTATGCATTAATAGGAGTTTGAATTGTACACTTATAAAAGTATATAATTATTTGAGAAAGACTTGCAATTATTCAATACAAAACGATTGATAACTTGCAGCATTAAATTACTATAGAATGGAATATTCTTATAAACAATTTATAAATTAAAAAATCGCCTTATAAATTTCTCAAAAAGGAAAACTAAGAAATTCCTATTTGAAGCTGAACACTCCAAACACCTTAAGTGAATGCAATCTTCCGCCAGTGTGTCACGTAGAGCCTTTACGGTCTAACTCGCATTTATACATAGACACCGTTTGTGGGTCAACTATCGAGTTATATCGTCTTTGCTGAGAGCAGTTGGCCGCGTTGTTAGGTTGTTTAATATGTAATAAGTAAATAAGGTTAGGCGGTAGCTTTCGTCAAACTATTTCTTTGTTCGTTAGTGGACTAAATCGTGTGAGTAGGTTTCGACTGCAATTTTATATATTTTCTGTAAACAATGTTATTTCGCGCATTTATATTTTTTTCGCATTAGTTCAAATAATACAATCTCAAAAAGTACTTATATTTTTAATGCTGTTGATTAGAATTTGGACTCGAAAGTTCACATCTGTTTTATAACAAGTTATGTTTCTTAACAACTTATGGTAGAAGTTGACAATAGTTAAGTATCTTTAAATAGTAAGAGACACCATTCGAAACGAAGTAAATCTTAGCAACATAACCAATATAACATAGCATACATTATTTTTTCACTAGTTGTTATGAAATATATTGGAAAATACCACTTCTACTTGAAAATTGCGTTCATCCAAAGGCACAAATCGTAATTTTGTCATTAAAATTAAATTATTCTGTCAATGATTTATGACTCCTAGATTTACAAAAATGTTGGATGGTAAAATTTAAATCCTTTTAAAATAAAATGTGTTTGAGAGACTCTTTTATGATTTGTTTCATAAAATGAATCAGCAGATAAAAATTACTTGTAATAAAATATTGTTTTCCTTAAGTAAAGAAAATAAATCGGTACGTTTTACAGAAAGTTATCGGTATAATAATTTTGTAATTTAAGAACATAACTTAACACTTAGCTACTAAAAAACAATTTAATCAATACAAAACCCCAAAAATGATCATCTGCTCAATTGAAAATAAAATCAACTACCGAATAAAATAGTTTCAAAACTGTTTGACCGTGTCGAATAGCAATAAAATAACAGTTTCAAATATTTGATCAACCAAAATTACTATCAGTCAAGACATCTTTAGTGTCAGGAAAATACTAAGGAAATTAAATTCTACTAATATTCATATAAATTTTGGAATCATAAATCTCTAATAGAACAATTTATTTCAAATAACAAAGTTATACTTTATATCATTTAGTGGACGAAATTTCCGTGAATATTGTCTATTGAGACAAAATAAACGTTTAAAAAAAAGTTCCGCTACAGTCAGTAAAAAATGAAGTCGGCTTTGTAATATTGTTAACGTCGCTAACATTTATTCTGTTTCAAATAGTGTTTATTACTATTTAAAGATACTTTACTAGAATTGTTAAAAATAAACTGTCAAGTAACAAAAACATTTTGTATTTGTAACATCACAAGCCCTCTTGTCACGCATTAACTTCAATAAAATATCTATCTGGCGAAACTAACATGAACATTTTAGATTTTGTGAAGAACAGATAAATCAGAGCGATAAACTCGACGAACCAGAATACGAATCAGAATAGATAAACTTGAAATCGAATAAACGATTTCGAATTTATCTTTGAAAATAAATTGGTGATTTTGAGGTGAAAAATTAAAATTCAGTCGACCATTAATGAAACTCATCGTATTTCATCTATGATGATAATAAAATACATATATACTGTAATTACTCTATTAACTTAAAAAAACTGTCACGCTAAATGTGGTTATGAATATTACACTGATATTCTACTAATATTATTAGTGAAATTTAGATTAGAAAAAATAACAACCCTTACTGTTGATCCCACCAACTAAAAGGTTTAATATGTTTCGGAAAAATATTCCACACTCAGACGCGTACGAAGTCCGTACAAATATATATGCTATTCGGTACGCATCATTTACTTTGTAACGCGTTGGAGTGAAATAGCTATAGCCTCTATTTTAAGGCAGTGATTCTCAACCTGGAAAAATATGATATAAAATTTATTGATATAAGTTTTGGTATGAGATCAGTTCGGCTAAAATGCGAATTCCACTCTTATCTTTTAATAGAAGTCTATATGTCGTAGGCCGATCGTCGAATTGGGCCGATCGAAATCTGCCTAGGCACATCACGATATGCCTGCCTTTTTTCATTTGCCTGTCTAATACCCGTCATATCATTGAAAACTTAACATTTGACGATTTGCCCTGTCATACTTGGGCAAATCGATTCTGTAGGGTAACCAAAGTAAAAATAAATAAAATGAAATTTAGACAGTAAATATTTTACTAGGAAATAAAAATATTTTTAATAATAATAATTTTTTTAATTATGTTTATTAAAATTTGTTCTGCTTCTCAAAATTATAAGATATATCTAGATATATATCATATCTAGAGCTCCATTAATAGTCCGGGAAATTCCGTTGTGTGAAGACCTTACTTTTTTATGTGCTTATACGAAGAAAAATACTCCTTTCAGTCAATCTTGAAAATGAAATATCAAATGTTTAGTTTTCAATATATATATATATATATATATATATATATATATATATATATATATATATATATGTATATATATATATGTATATATATATATATATATATATATGTATATATATATATATATATATATATATATATATATATTATATATCGATTCTAATTGGACTCTGGTAATTCTGGTTAGATAGCATAAGAGTTGATGGTGGAACGCTAAATTATTCTAAATTGAGTACGGTTATTCGCATAAATGGTATCAAAGTTTATATTATTTTTATGGCTTTTAAACTTATCATCTTTTTGACATTCGTTAGTTTAATGCGCCCGTATCCGCATGGTAGTAAATATTTTCTTTTTCATTCTGCATGCTAGATAAAGAAGAAAGAAAAAATTGAGAAAATTTTTCTAACTGAAGCTTATTACATGAACAAAACTGAAATTATAAACAGATAAGAATATCGCATAGGATTTTTTCATACCAATTCTGCAAATGTGTTTATGTATATATATATATATATATATATATATATATATATATATATATATATATATATATATATATATATATATATATATATATATATATAAATCTGTTTTAGTTTCAGAAGAAGCAATAGTCTTACATTATTTCAATGTAATATATTATTACAAGGATAGGAAAATTAATCATAAGACATACAACAGAAATTATTTAAAAAGGAAAATATTATTTAGATTAGGTATTTTTCTATTTTGTTTTAATAATAACTGTCATAAAAAAATTTGAACCGATTTTAAATAAATGTAAATAAAGACACAAAAAATTTCAGTTTTACTTTATCAATATAATGGACCTAATAATCACTGAACGAGTAATTAAACACATTCATTATGAAATAAAGAGTATCAAAATTTTTAGGGGGGAGAAGGTACAGGGGATCGTACTCGCTTCTGACTGGCTAACGCCGTGCACACGTTTCATTGTAATAGGTTAAAAAATGCGCCAATCAAATGTGCTTTAAATCAAAATTGACACGGCTGTAACAATATCGATAAACTTTGTTCGATAGTATTTAATTACCGAACGTACTATCATGTTAGCGAAAATGATTCTCTGTAACGTGTACTTTGAAATTGATCCAACTGATCTTAATAATAATTTTAATGTACTTGAAGACATTCTGTACATAGTAAGAATAACCATTTTTCATCATTTATTAATTCTTTAATAACTTTAAAATTACCAGGACTTGCATGAACAACCAAAATTATAAGAATGAGCACAATGTAGCATTTTACTATCATTTTGTATTAATCGTAAAATCAGTAAAATCGTTTTTATAATAATCCTGCGCGAATTAGTTCTGTATGGTTTATAAAGATAAAATTGGTACAGATAAAACCAAGTAAAAAAAATCACCTAGAAATAATGGTAAAGGGGACGAATTGAAATTACTTGCGTACATTTATCTAAATAACATATTTGGAAATGCATATGGTCGACATAATGTAAAATGTTCTTTTTTAAGATGTATCTGCAAATATAAATTATATTGAACTTAGTTATTTAAAAAAATAAATGTTCTTGACATTATCCGCCTAGCGGGGTAGGTAACTAATAGATTTGCCATACGTAAGAACCACATTATTTTAAATATGGTCGTTTAAAGTCATAGTTTAACAACGATATCATTGACGCGTTTTCATTAATCAGAGTCATAGTATGTTTTACGCAATATTGATATACAAGATATACTTCTATATGTCAAAATCATTTTTTAATTATGTTTTTATAAAAAAAAATGTGAACTATGAAATAAAACGTTAATCGACCGATAATTTAACATTATGAAAAACATAATGAAAAACATAAGTAGAGAATAAATGAAAGACATGAAAACTATAATAGATAAAATAATAAATGAATACATAGCTTGACGAATAATAATGATATATTTCGTTTATAGCAGCAATAATTTTTATCGATAAAAATCGTCGCTTAGATTATATTCATAACTAGTGTCTTAAAAAGTCATGTCAAATACTATTACAAATAATTTATAGATAATGACTATTAATTTTGAAATAAATTATATAATATAAATGTTATATCTCCACAAATGAAATGTCACATCGTCTTTTTCTAAATTTGATGTCTCACTCCGTCTTTAGCACCAATTAATTGCATAATTTCACCCAATGCGTTCACGACAGTAACTTTATAATATTATGAATCTATGCCTATATGAAATTAATATATTCGACTTTTCGAAGATAGAATTGAATATTTATATTATTATAACTATGTTAGTATATTAAAAGTAATTCAATTATTTTATAACTACACTTCTTCTCCATGAACGAAACAAAAATTAAATACAGTTGAATAATAAATTTTGGAGTATTCATTATTTTGTCGGAAGCAGCGAAACAGCTGATCAGGCCACGTTTTGAGCCCGAGCGCCCCAAAGGTTATAATATTGTAGTTTACAGGCAAAATTTTAGTTGAAATATTTAGAGACAGCTTAATTTTTATAATAAATTAAAAAAAACACTGTGCTAGTAAGACTTCTCAACCAACAACCCAAGAGGGAAATGAATTTATTGGCAAAAAAATAAAAATCTAAAATAATGTAAATACACACAGAGCAGCATTTAAACACTAAATTAAATGTAAAAAACTGGCACCAGATTAGATCCCCGATGAATTGATCGTAAAACCTCAATATCGGTAAATATACAATATCAGTTAAAGTGGGCACATCACTACTAGAGGGAAAACATATCAAGTGAAATGGCACATATTTGATAGAAATCAGCAAGAAAATTAAATACATACTTGTACCACATATTAGCTGTTCATCCATGAGAGTTATATGATAAAATTTATTTGCGATATGGCCAGGTTAGAATTTATTTTAATTCAGGGAAGTAATCGAGGAAGGGTTAGTTAGGAAAAACAGCATTGGGTTGTTATTCTCATGTCATGTTAAGATATTTTGGGTGTGAATATTCATCATCTCGAAAATTTTTGTCTCACTGCCATTTTATTTAATTCCATAATTATTCGATATTTCGTTGAAAATAAGGCGCATGAGCCCAGGGAAGATAAACAACTCTAATTATTAATTTGTAGCAATGGGGTTCTTAGAGCATTAATATAATTATAATAATTCTAAGAGTAATAATATAATTATCGATTAAATTATTACTTATTATTTTATTCTTAAATAAATATGTCCCTATTCTACTTCAGTTATTATATTGTAATTAAGTTTAAACTAGCTGACCTGTGCGAAGTCTTCGCACTATATCGCCATCTAGCGTGTTCCAAGTATACAATTTGGCTAAGATATTTGATGTGTCGCCCACAGATGGAGCTAATGCCAATTGTTATAAAAATTAATTTTTTTATTAAAAGATTTTTTTCGAATTTTTTTATATTTTTCGCCCAAAGTAGAAAACATAAGCTTTAAGTGGGTATTTTTTTTTATTTTTTTTGGTGCAGTAGTTAAAGAGATCGAGCCGCTCGACCAAAAAACACCTTTTAGAAATAATATATTTATATATATTGACTGCATTTCTGACTAAATTCAAATTGTATTAGTAAATTTGGACAATTGAACAATAAAAACGATACATAAAACGCAATCTTAGACAAGAAAACGCATTTTTAATGAGCCCCAATTTGGACTCAAATATATCGGATCCCAACTAAGTGTACTGTATACTAAGAGAATGATTTTTTTCACAATAGTATCTCTTTTTTATTCAGTAATGTTTTGTATTAGCTCATGAAAAAAAATAAAAGTAATTTGGCTCCAATATCTCCATAGTAACTTTCCCATTGTTCTATTTACTAGTACTCTTGATAAAGTTTAAATAAAATATGAAACAAGCTTTTACATAAAATATGAAACAAACCGAGTGTTTTTACTTTTTCGAAAAATATTTCATTACGAAATATTTTTTCGCCTTAAAATAACTTTGCTGTTAATTATTAATAATAGATATATATTTTTTGTGCTAATAAACAAAAAAAGTTAATCACAAGCGCACACAGGTGCTTTGAAATTCACTTCTAAAAAATCTATCTCACTTTGCTTATCGCCCTCCACATCTGCACGCTTCGAGAAATTTACAAACTTTGCGTCGGCACTTTTGTCGCTTATTCAAATTATTTAAAATGCTTCCTTTCTTCCTCTTTGCCAACTTTGCACGACAAACAGCATTCACTTTTTAAAACGTATTTTATGTTATAGAATCCGTGAATATGCGCAATTGCTTTTGTTAGAAAAAACTATTTTTGAAAGTTTCCTGTCCGTTATCTTTCTAAATTTTTAAAAATAGCCCAAGAAAAACTATTACAACTTTTAGATGAGACTTTAGTACGTATTGAATTCAATATTAATTATAAATAAATAAAAAACTTACCGATTTCAAACTTTGAAACTTATGTTTTACTTTGTCTTCGAAAAATTTATGAGAACATATTTCTTACTTTACGATTGAACGTTTTTCTTTATATTCCTAGGAAAATATTAAAAAGTTTAAAAAGACTAAATTTTAAAAAGACACATTTTCGCCCAAAAAATTTAACGTTTTTGAAGTTTTTTTCTCCCATAAATAAATAATAAGAGAATTTTTATAGGTACTGTCGTATAGCTTTCATTTATAATATCATATCGTCACGATGTAATGCAATACATTTGCAGAGAGGGCGAAAAACTCAATGAAATTGTAGAAAAACGTGTAATAATATACAAAATAATAAAGACAGAAATGTTAAATTAGAATAAATTATTTCAACATTTTTCTTCTCAATTATTAAACTTTAGTTGTGAAACATGAAACTAGCAAACTTCAATATAAGATAAAACTTTTATGCGAGAACTTGTTCCGCGGCATAACTATTATAATGTCCAGGAAGACATTTACATTTTTTAAAAATGTTTTGAAACAATATGGTGAAACTAATGATATGTTTTTTATTTATTAATATTGCGCATATCGTACACTAATGTCAGATGATGAACAACACTATACCAATTTAAACGAGTTGCCTAAGTAATTAATAAATTTGTACATTAACGAGTTGAATGTATTTAAAGCATGGGTTCGAATATTCCTTATCCTTACAGTTTTATTTGTATTCATTTGATTTATTATTTCATGCCAAAAATTATTTTAAACCAAGAACAAACAAATATTTTAACGACAGATTTAGATGTACAGTATCTACTAGTACAGTAGAAATCACGGAATGGAAATGTATCCGCCCAATAGATTCCTTTATTTGGTGTGGGAGAAAAATATGCAATGAAGTAAAACAGGGGTATTTATTATCTTCTTTAAAATTGAAAATTGCAAATATTTTTTTGTTAAATTTAGTTCAGGCAAACTTTACAATAATTGCGTAAAATAACTGCCATTAAAGCGATAAAAAAACATTAACAATATCTTTAAATTTGTATACGTAAAACCAAAGATTTTTAGGCAGGATTTAATTTTTTTTCATCTAATCCTAATAGATAGTTCATAATAGCCATATTGCGGCATCACAATACAATAATGTGAACCGATAAACAAACATAGATTTGGAACAAGGGTGCCGCGAGGCACTTGGACTTGTACACTATATACCTTTGCACTATGTACCCGTGCACTATGTACCCATGTATGTAGTAAGGAGCATAAACGTTCCGCAGCATAACTATTATAATTTTATTTAAATCTTTCTTGTAAAGTAATATTCATGTTTTCGAAAGGTAAAAAGAAGAAATGGTTTCTGTTTTAGTTTATTAATAATACGAGAAACATGTTAAAAAGAATCCATCTTTGGTGAAATTTCAGTTGGTGCTTCTAAGATGCTTGAAAAATTTACTTTATTTGATCGTGAATCAATATTAAATAATGAAACGAATTTACCGTTTCCAAAATTCAAAAACCATGTGAATCGTGCCAAACGAAAAATTATCTAACTTACTGATTTGATCCTATTTAGCTGCTCTACATTATTTGAAAGACGTCTAAGGTTATGCAGTACTTCTTTTTACAAGTAAATCAGTCATATGCTACATTGCAAGGAGAGGTTCCATCCAGTATTAGCTGGTTCGTTAATTGCCCCTCTGCATTTAGTAGTAAGAGCATAATCAGTAGTTAGCTGACAGGTACTCTCTTGCGACCTTTGGGTCCATAAGAAAACGCCTTATAGCAACTGCCTATAAGGTTATGCAGCCATGCTTTAATAAAAGTCTACTGTATTTTGATTAACTATTTACAAATATTAATATTATTTTTGACTATGTGAATATGACTGCTTAATATATGTTTCACAGACTTAAAAAAAATAGAAGATAATCAATGTAGTTTTCCAGTAAATTTTGATAATGCTGCCATTCCATAATTTTAACCTTAGCAGTTTCGTGGTTGTGGGAGGCTAAATGTATTTTGTGAATGTTTTCAATAATATATCTACATCTAGGTTTTACATAAAATCTTACATACGCTTCTAAAAAAAAGTGAGTAATTTATTTATTCTAGACCCATCCACTTAAACAAATCGCTAAACCCCCGAAACTTTCACAGAAGTGTAGTTTATTTTCTTACTATTAGGAAATTGGCGAATCATTAAGCTTCTTTACCCTATCCTAAATTTCAATTATCTACTTCAAAAATCACTGAGGAAATAAACGACTCTATGAGATAGACATGGAGATACATTAATGATTGCATAGTTCCGTTTTTACCTTTTGAGATAAGGAGCTCTTAAATAATAAGCAGAAGTAAGTTTTCATTATCACTTGTTATTGTCGGAAACCTTTGAAATGTCAATACAAGCTGCTGTGTATTTTTAAGAAGAAAAAAAACACACAATAAATTGTGATACTAACATATGGTAATCATTTCTCTACACGCGCACATATCTACAGACAAACGCTGAAGTGTTATGAATAAAATTATGTATGTGATGACAAAAACTCGTAAGTATAATTTTATTTGCTTTTAATATAAAGCGTTTTTATTTAGTGCGTCGAAAGTAAATCTTTGGCTATTCTATTATTCTGCAGCAGATCATCACAGTTTTTAAATTATAGAAATATAACCGTTATGGTAAATTTGAGATGATGCTGAAGGGAATGCATATTTTCATTCACTAGCTTATGACAATCTATTTTCGTTCTCTAGGCGTTAGTGACGAATAAAGCAACAGATATAGAAAATCCCATTTATTTCTTCGGCAGAATCGTTTGCTTAGAGAATATTATTATATTAAAGGATTTTCCAAACTTTTACGAACAAAATACGATTATACAAACACATAAAATTGTATAAGTATATGTCTTTTAAAGCACATAATAAAATTTTTATAAAACACAATGGTATTTAAATTGGAAAGTCGAGAGTATTGCATATGCGAAATCAGTCTTCTCACCCTGCGATAGACTCAAAGTATCGGTCTCAGGAGAAGACTTATGCTAATTTTTCCCTTACTTTCCCTCGAAAATTGAGCTCGGCAGCAAATTTTATATATGGGCCGCCGTGGGCTTTTCCGAAGTTACCGTTTTGATTAATAAATTTTCTTATTATAATATTGCCAGTTTAATTTACGGTTTTAAATTTTGAATATATATTAAACTTTTACTCGTGGCTGCAGAGTGTCTTATTGAAACAAGTAATTGGGTATTCTATTCGTTAATACGGAGGAACAATATTCCTAATTTTTTTCGACCTCCCAAATACAGCATAAGAAATTGCGTCTATTATTAAATATTATTTTATGATTAAATGAAGATTCTTTGAATAGCCATTTAGGAATATTGTTCTACTTTGTAAAATTAAACCTTTTAAAGGCTGTAATTAAGATTTAATTATGTGAGTACTTTATATTCAGTACCATACGGTTAAAAGTAATTGAAGCATTTCACTTCTTCGCATCTTTTCAAAATTATTGACTTTAGTCTTCAAAAGTTTACTATATATTTCTACATTTCTTGAATATATTCTAATTTTTTTGATACACAGTCTTCAAATAACGTGAATATTCATACCATTTGTAAACCTTAATGACTAGTATATGTGTACCGTATATTAGTTATTTGAAAGCTTATGTGGAAAGAGTGTCTGTTCGTCATAGGTGTAAATATTCAAAATAACAATAATTTTAGTATTTTAATACTGCAATCGACTTTTCCAAATTTTAAAATATATAGAGACAAGTAACCATAAAATGTATTGTTACTTGTCTTTATATTTAAAAGGCAACTGGTGAAGATTTATTCTTTTACACAGCCACTAGCCCGTGAGGTCATTCACGTTGATAACGGAAATGAAAACGGATATTAAATCGATTTATTTTTATATTTTTTGTCTTCTTAGAATCGTTTTTTATTATTTTATGTTCGCTTATTTACATTTCTTGTTTATCTTTTAGTTGGTATGAGCTTCTCTATGTTAGTAGTTTTGTTATTTTATGTGACTAAAATATACTGGTAATCTAGAGTGACCGCCCAGGATGTGTTCTGGGCGATTACTCTATATATAATAGTAGTAGTAGTATATATATAATAGTCAATGAGACCATGTCCATGATAACTCTGACATTAAATTGATTTCAAAAATCCCAAAACTTTGTCCCGGGGACTTACCTATTGCGAAATAAAATTATATCTTCTCCGAGAACTGTAACAATTTGAAAGCCAGTGCTACACCGGTGCAAACGATTCGGATGCCCGGAATGAGTACTTCGGCAACGCACTTACAGTCACGATGGCAGCCAGTGACGGCAGAGGCCGGAGGCACGGCGGCGTGCGGTGTATAGATTTCAAATAGATTGAATGAGCGGATGCGAACAGGGGAAAGCGGGCAGATGGATTACAATAATATTTTTCCGTTTTACCTATTAATTTAGGTTGCCTCTTAAGAAGACTGCACTTTTCGTATAGTCTAGGAATGTTCAAGTGAAACGTAAGTCTTCCTCTGACCTTTTTATATCAACTCCTTTTTTCCACTCCATTGTATAAAATCCGATAAAATGCAGTACAAGTTAGGATACGAGGTATAACCTATCCACCAGTGAAATAAATTTCAAAATCGACTCCGCATTGTTTGAAATTACTTAGAAAACTTACTTATAAATTTTACATCTTTATTATATTAATATAGATTATACAATTGGCATCGATATTGCCTAAAGAGATTGGTGCCTTTAATATTTTAGAGGATTTTTACCTATTTTTATTTAATATTACCTATTTATTTCTATAACAAATAACTTTTTTATTATTCTTTACCCACATTCATATAAGAATGCTCGCTTAAGTCGCTAACCCTCGACTGTATACCTATGTACATTCTAGTCATACGTTGTACAAACACAAGACCCTCCATTAAATAAACCATAAAAGCGGGCCTTCTAACCGGTGGGCGTATCGTGTTTTCTGCCGGGTCGCGTCCATTTTAAACGATTCCTCTGTGGGCAAACACGAAGAAATAACGATGTTCAAACAGAATCTTTACATTGTCTCCAGAAAATATACGGGATCACTGAAAATACTTTACAGGGCAATGCACTTTCAGTATTTCAGTAAAACGAACGTTTTTTTTAAGAAAGAGTTATAACTAATTACTCATTTAAAATGAAATTGAGTTCATAATGGCATAAAAGGTAGAAAATTTTGATTTGTATTCAACTAATAATACTTGAAATTTTTAAAAACGTGAAACCTTTCTATCTCTAATTACACGTTTAATCCATTTAAAAAGTATTTCGACCACAATAAATTACAATATTTCCATATTGTGTCGATTCTTATTATAGGTCCGGTTTTTTTTCCCTTAATATTTTCAGAAATTTCTTCTATCCAAAGTTAATTTTTGGTCTTAATTCCACAACCAATAATTTGAACTTGTGCCATAAACACTCTTATAAATTATAACATTTAAGCTAAAAATTCGCGTAAATAATGAGATGTTTAAGAATCGTGATGTGTGTTTAGTGATTAGGAATTAAATATACATTGATTTTTTTATCGCATATGTTTGAATTTAAAGATAATATTTTGTGGCTAATCACAAAAGTAAATATAAACAATACGTATACAAACAACGCTACATACAAACTAATTTAGTTGTTGAAAATTTATGAATTGTTATTTTACCATATAATGCTATTGGATGTGATATAAAGTTATGATTTTACTTTTAAAAAATATCCAAAAATATAAGAAATGTATTTTTTTAAATTATGGATACCTCATAAAATGTTGCCATATGCTGTGTTTAATGGCGAAATCTCCTTTATTAATTTTAGTACAAAATGTCGTCATTTTTCAAATTATCTTTCACAAACTTCTCACACACACTTTAACGGTCTCATTTCCATAATATACTTTCATCCTTCATCTACAAGGCTGTAATTTTACTTCCGTACACAAAGGTCGAAGGCGGAGCGAAGTGTTGCCTCTCGCGCCTTGCTATTCGTTATCATCTTGCCGAGCTGAGCAAGATTGGGAGTAATTTTCGATTTATGGCGGGTGGGCAACCCCACAGTTGATGCCATCGATTGAACCTCAAAATTCTAGTATGTTACAATTTTTTTAGCATCCCTATGACATGGCGTTATCCTCTATCGAGTAATAATGATAAAACGTCTAGTTTCTAATAATTCACGTGTAGTGATACAAGTTCGGATTTTGATGAATAGCAACGTTTGCAAAGATTTGCGTCTCGAATGTTTATATTATACTTAAATTTGGTATTAAATGTAATATATATATACATATATATATATATATATATATATATATATATATACAAACAAAATTTCCCTAAAAAATTAAATTTAAAAAATTAGCATTATTAAAAATTAAAATAAATTTGAATAATCACAAGTTTTCAGTCAATTGCATTTGCTAATTACATTTTACGCTAAGCACATAACAAAACACTATAGATATTCCCTTCTTTCCCTCCCGTCTAGAACCGCGTACAAACCCGTAGACCTGCAAGAGCGAAAACATATAATCCAGTCGACATCGTTAACATCAGGTGCGTAGATTCCCTTTCACATGTGATACTTAGGAGTGCTTGTGAGACCCACAATTAACTTAATGGTTAGAATAATAATCGCTTCTCGATCTAGGGCAATTCACTTTGAGGCCTCTAATGATACGTCCAGGCAGTAATTTGTGTCGACGCGTTATCGCCGCACCGAATTGAAGCTAGGACTCCTTCCGTGTAATTGAAAAAAATCAATAATTCAATAAGTTCCGTATTGCGTCCCAAGAAATTAAGTTAATTGTAGCATTATAAATATTAGTAATATATTTTGGAAAAAACTGATTAAGATAAGTTGTATATATCATGTTGAATATATTAACGAAACACATCGGTATTCTGGACTGTGTTTTAAAATTAATGATGTCTTTTTTTTATTATAGACTTAAATATTATTTGTTGTTTTATGTGGCTAATCCTTGTTATTTCATACAATACAATAATCGATTATATTTTTCATTTGAACCTACAGAAAATATGCCAATGTTACCCTCAATTGTTACTTTTTAATTGCTTCTGTCACAAACAATCGATTTTCAGAAAATTGAGATTGCCTAGGTACTAAATCCAAGTAAAAGCATCTAAAAACAAACAAAGCAATGCGTTTCAATATTTAACTAAACAATTTCGGAACAACATAGAAATTATTTTTTGCATAGGGGCATTACATGTATACATATAATAGTCCTAAAAGTATAAAGTGTATCGGTGCAGTTAAAAATATATTAAAAATAAAATTATAGAAATTATAGAATATTAGAAATAAAATTATGTGAATAAAGAATATTTACGTACAATTAAAATAAAAACTTTTTCATCCTAAAAAATGAGTCTGAATCATGACTACTTACAAAAATATGAATGTTTCTTAAATGAAATAAAAAAACTTCTACTTTCTGCTATAAATTTAAAATTATAATTTATATTTTTTGAAATAGAATAGTGCACGTGTATAAAAAAGAGACAAATAAACATGGGATGTATGAAAAAGTAGAGAAATCAATAAAGAAAGGTAAGAAAGTGAAACAAGAAAATATTCGGTTGCGATATCGTAAATGCATCGTTGAGTTACTTTTTGAAAATTTGTTCAATATTAAATATTGAATAAATTTTCAGAACGTAAACTCAACGATGCATTTCGACGATAATGAATTTATCTAATTGTTTATCTCCGCTTTATGACTTTCTATATTATTCGGTTCTCCTGATACTTGTGACTATTAATATAAATATTTAATTGATTTTATTTTATTTTTATTTCATTTGTATACATACATTTTCCTTAACATAGTTATACTTTAATAACACTTTTATCACTATTATATATCAAAGCGTAAAGCATCTTGTACCTCAGAAGAAGAAAGTTTGAAAACTTAAAAATGTACAATGTAGTACAAATTTTTCTGTAAAAGGCGAAGGCAATTTTCGAACTTGGAAAAGCGTAAATAGATTAATGAAGGAAACAAGTAAATTTTAAGCTTAAACAATTCTAAAATTTTAAAATTGAGTAAAGGAAATCCAAAAAGAAAAAGACACAGTAAGTTAACACCTTTTAGGACGGTATGAATCGAAAGAAACCCTATTGTTGTAACAAAGTCATCTGGATGTCCTCCATCCGTCTTTCTATCTATTAAAAACATCTGACTTGCAAATAAATTTGAGATACATATATAATATGTAGTTCTTTGACCCAAAATTGGAAATCATATTTTTAATGACTTCAATTTGTAATTCGGCACTACTAACGTGTGAATAATAGGAATTTTCGGCATTCAATTAACGTGAACTCATACATATACTTCTATTTACATGCATACATACATACATATGGACGTATCAATAACTTTTCCTTCCTTTGGCAGCATAGGCAGCATTTTCGCTTTTGCAAATACTGTACTTATTTATCTACTTACCTACTTTTTACCCTAACAGGGAATGTGCGTTTTAAATTTGGTCCAAATATATTTTTCAAATATTTATTAACCGGAAATTCTATCTAAACCATTGGTTTATTCAATAACTCATTTTTAATTGCAGAAAATAATAAACATAAAGTGAAAATTATGTGAGAGAAATTTGCAATTGGCGAAACGCAACACTATTGGTTCGAACGAAATATGACGTTATGTCAAAAAGTTATGTCGACAAACTCGTATTGTTGGCATTTTATGTGGTATTTGTTATGTTTGATAAGGAAAATAGTGTTCTTACAATATTTTACATATCTAATGCATTTTTAACGTCCTAGTGAAATTGAGAAACGTCTAGAACGATTATTGAAAGTGGTTTTGTGAATGTGTAAGCGGATAATCTATGCAGAATAGATAAGTTTTTCATGACGTCATATTTTCTTTCAAATCAAGATTTTATGTCCGCTAAGAGAGTTAAAGCTGCAAAGTAATTGTTTTAATATATAATTTATAATCAAACAGTATGTACGTCTTTTTATGCATAAATACACTCATAGAGAGCAATAAATATAACACCTAATCTTTTACAAATTGACTGCATAGAGTCTATATTTTATTGTTTTACGTCCAGTCAAGTTTATTACGTTTCAGTCGAGTCACTTTTGTGTATTTTGGTAACATTACGTAGTTATTTTTTTAACGTAAAAAACAACAAAAGGACGAAAGCCGTATTAAACTTTTGTAAATTTGTTTATGTACACAATTATCTACTGCATATGTTATTAATATTCAATACAAAACTCACTTATAATTATTGAAAATTATACCAGCTACCCAAATAAAACATACTTACATTAATCCGATCTTCACAACAATGTAAACAACCTGTCGGAGATACTTTATCTCTCCATATCATCGCAATATTGTTTCCGTATTTTTGCATCTCTCGAGTCAAGAAAAAACACTTTATTAGATGCACTTCTAATAGTATTTTTGCACCAAGTTACAACATAATACTTATAAACGGGCTTTTGAGCTTCTTTCATGGTTTAAACGACTATTATACTTATTTAAAGTGAGGAGAACACCCACAATAAACCAACGCTGGTCATAGCTTGTGAAATCATCCAAGGACGCGAAAATGGTGGCATTTAAGCAGCTGAAATTGATTGACTATTTTAAATATTTCTTTTTAAATTTTATTTAAATATTTCTAACAGTTACATTTATTTATATGTTTCGCTATGTTATAACATTGTAAACAGTAAATTAAAAATATAAAAAAATTATATGCATATGCCATATTGCCCCAAAATATGTTAAATAGCTAGGCATACGTTCTTACCTCCATATGTTATTATTCTGGTTGCTTCATATCTTTGTATATACTTGTACACACTTCTCTACCTATCTACCTACTAATACATTGTTGCTTTATTCCTTTGTATATACCTGTATGTGCTACCTGGTTGCTTCATATCTTTGTATATACTTGTACACATTGTTGCTAATACATTGTTGCTTTATTCCTTTGTATATACCTGTATGTGATTTTTTAATTCATTGAATACTTTCTTTCTTACATCAAGGCAAGTCAAACTAGGCCAAACCACACAAATTTACTTCTCATCAATGGATAGTTCTTGTCGCCAACTTCTGTATCCATTATCAAATCATCACTTGTGATCAAAGTATTCATGAGATGAGTCAAACAAACCCAAAGTCGATGAATTTACCTCTGGCCATTGAGGAATTCTTGTCTTCACCTCTCAGCTACATAAATTAACTATAGGCACTATTTGTAACCAAAGTTTCCGTTAAGATAACTAAAACGAGCCCAAGCTTGGTGATAGCACTCCTCGCTGTTAAGGAGTTCCTGTCACTACTATCCAGCTCCATCATCAGACCCTGACGACTTCTCCTTAAAAAATTCAAATGAATGAAAACTCTATGAATCTACTCTTCACCATTGAAAAGTTCTAGCATCATGTTTCAACTTCAGCAGATTCTGACCTACATCTAAAGTATTTCTGACGCATGTCAAATGGGTTCAAACTCGTTTTTAAATTTTTCAAAAGAATGCTGGGCTATCATCAGCTGAGGAGTTCCTTAAGATATATCTATAGTCCATCATCATATCCTAACCAGATTTACACGGATTTATTGGAAACCATTTCCTTTCACATTAAAAAACAAAAATAACAATTGGCCAACATACATTGAAAAGTACACACGCGTCGAATTGTGCACCTCTTCCTTTTTCTAAATTCGATTTAAAATATATCACCGTAGCTTAATGATATTAACAAATGGTCTGCAAAATTTTCTCCCCATACATGAATATTAATAAAGAGGAAAGAACATAATTTTTTCCCGATCTTTACGACATATAGATATAAATGATTAAACGTATTCTTAGTTATTTTTAAGATCCTCATATTCGTAAACCTCAAAAGGAAATAAAATGAAGCCCTTATAAGATCATTCGCTTGTCTGTTCGTTTGTCAATTATAGTTTTTTTTCAGAAATCGTTCGACGTAGAAGTTTGAAATTTGGCATAGTAATAAAGCATATTTACCCACATCTCAATAGTTAATACTCAAAAAGGTTTATATACACATTTTAGAGGAGACAAATGTAATCAACAATTTTTTTAAGATTACATATATTTTTGAAAATATTAACTGAATTAGAAAGTTACTAATATTCCAAAACTATTTTTTTTCAGAAACATTGTTAAAGTTATTTTTGCTATTAATATCAGAAATCATTTAAAGTAGAAATCTAAAATTTTAACAGCACAGCGATAAAGCACATTAACTCGCATAATGCCACTGTCATCAATTATATATTAAAAATATATGCTAAAACAGTATGACGTCCTCGAATTATTATCATTTTGTCCGAGCTTGGTGCACACAAAAGGAACGATATTAATTTGTGTAAGCAAATTTAATTTTACTTTATCGGACGCCCATGTTAACAATTCCTCCTTTAACGTCAATATGTTAAATTAAATGACGAATACAAATCCAGCATGACATTTTGAAAGACCCAAATTTATCGTATAAACGAGGACCCGACCGTGTCCCCGCAAGCGGATGTCGCATACTAATTATCAGTACCTGTGCGGTATTATTCTAACGCACGTGTAGTCCCTTATAACCCGTTTGGTCGGTAACATGTTTGCATGCGGTTTGTCGGAAATACATCAGCATAAGGTTATTGATAATGAACGTGTTACTTGGTTACTTGGCTACGTTTCATGACTTTCTCCAAATATCTCTATAACGTTATCGATATATTCATAAAATTTTCTGCTATAACCTAATTTGTATGTTTTTAAAAGAGCCAGCTTCTTTTCTTTCTTTCTTCCTTTCCGTATATCTATAAAGTTTTAATATATTTTCAGTAGTATACATCTTAGTACAATAAAACCGATACTTTAATGGTTCTTATCAAATTAAGATTATAATCTCAAGGGAAATACTGGTAATGATGGAAAAGACCCCAAGGATTGAATGATACGTAATAATTTTGTTCCTTTCTAGATCTCTGTAACTGAACCCACAACAAATGAAATAAAATTAAATAAAATTACGTGTAATAATAAAGTCAAAACATTTCAAACGTGAAAAGTATTGTCATAATTAAGAAATTTAAATGAAAATAAAATTCATTTTTCATGAATGTCAGTGAATAAAAGACTAAAGCCCGTATGGTGGACAGATCAAAATAAATGAAGGCTAAAAACTGAATACAAATGTTTCAAATAAAAGTTATGTACGAAGATTTAAATAACGATGATTCATTATTAAAAAAAAACAAGAAACAGAGTAGTCAGATATATAGTAGAATTAACTTTTGTAATTTAATTAAAAAATTGGCATAAGTTTCCGTATTTGTTTTGAAGTTTATTATAGCAAATTTTACTATATATGGTAACTGCCAAGTTTCAGATTCGTTTCGATTAGTGTTTAGAGCAATACATTTATTTTTAATAAATTGTAGGAGATATTGCAAGATAGAAGCATTACGTCTACCTCCAAATGATGATATAAAATCCAAATCTACAAATCTAAATTGTGTTACTGTAGTATATATATATATATATATATATATATATATATATATATACACACACACATATATATATATATATATATATATATATATATATATATATATATATATAATAACAAAATGGAACTTAATAATTTTCTAAATAGTAATTATAATTATTTTGTACAAACTTCGTAAATTATTGGTCTTTTATAATAAATGTTAGACGTTTTAATTGTTTTCCTATAAAAAATGTTATTTATATATTTTTCAAATGTGATAGAAAAATGTGAAATTGAGAATTTATTAAAAATGATTTTAACATTTAATTTATAATCGCCATTTTATTACCTTTACCTAATTATTATTATTTTAAAGAGATGGACGAAAGCGTTCGTCGTAAAAGCGACAATACATAAAGCCGTACCTTCCTCTCATTCTAAAGCAGTTTTAAGTAATATGTTGAAAAACATTCAGTAATAAGTTTTAGGCAGCTAGTTTTAACATTTATTGCTTCATTTATAATTGTAACTAAATTAAACCTAAACAACTACAATCCATTGCATAACTATACTTGTACTACGCGCCATAAGTATCAAATTAATGAAATAATATGTATTTAAACAAAATTTTAAATTAACAACCTACTATCACCACTTAACCTAAAAACTGTATTATCAAAGTAGCAAAAAAATGTTAACAAATAAATAAGTAAACCTTTAAACATTTCTAATTAAAAGGAACTAAAGTAGCACTTTAAAAACCCAACTTATAGGACTAATGTAAAATACACTTTTGATTGGAATTAAGCGAGTTATGAGCACCAAACTGTTTACGGTAGGGACATAGTGTGGATATCTCCCTATATGATTCTCTCAGGTACAATGAGAATTACTGAAAGTGGCGCCACAAATTAGTAACTAGCAAAATCATAATCTTCTAATCTGAAAAAAATAAGATAATATTGTTACGTTCCTTGATTTAAAATCGATGTTTTTTATGACTTGTAATAATTTTTCTTGTGACTAGCGTTCCTTTCAAGGTATGGATAATATTATTTTTTCGCTTTTTTTAAATAATTAACACTTAAAATACAACAATCTTATTGGTGAATAAAAATTTCATTTTTTCATATAAAGTTTTTACTAACGAAATCTGTTATATTTTGAACTATGTATAAACGATTTAAATTTTGCAAGTCGCTACAATAACATTATATATTTAAAATATGTCAAGTATCAAGCTTTAATTTTATACAATGTATAAAGGATAAAAATAAACAAAATAAATAACAAGCTCAACAAATTTGCACACATGAATATTTCTGTATTACAGACGACATATTTACGAAGTTAGAGCAAAATATCTTCAAACTGTTTACCTCTAATTAGCAGGGGTGAATTAGAGCTAAACAGTTTGATGAAAGATACTGATGAACCAAATTTGAAAAATATTTCAATCAAATCCATTTTCCTGCACGTTAGCACTTAACTCACGTTCGAAACTTATTAAGATTAGTTAAAATAAATAGTTACAAAGTACACTAATCATCATTTAGCCATATTTTGTTAGAAATTATACATTGATTTACGAAAGTTAAAAAAGGAGGTATACAAATAAATTATATTATTAATTATTTGAGAAGAAAGGTATACAAATAAATTATCGAAATCTATATTTCCAGAAATTTTATTTCAATTACGGTTATCAAAGTGGACACTATTGTAATACCGATGTGCTTTAATGAAGGGATTTATTGGCAAAGTATCATATGCATATCGTAAGGAATTATACAATAATATTTATTACACACAAGAATAAATGTGTATTTGGCCATCGATTACTCTCCCTCAATAAGAGACAGAGATTAATAAATAGAATGTCTGACCATTGACTCGAACATCCCTTTACAAAACTAAATCCGTTACGGTTCACTCGCCTTATGTACATCCGTATGTAAGTACGAGTCAAAACAACGTTTCAAGCGGCCGAACTCCCATGCCAAGCAGCCTAAGTAGCAATAATATTTACCACAGCAAAACTTCTCTCCAGACTTTCGAAAATGATTTAGCGAATTGCTTCGCAAAGAACGCGTAGCCGAGCTTTATTTTATGCGCTGAGGTTCAGTAAAGATACGAATAAACTTTCCGTCCCAGTCCTCGCCTAGTTACGTTAATGTTATGTAACTTTATATAGCACGTTCGAGGAAACTGTTGCAGGTTAGGTAGTAGGTGAAAAGTTAGGGTTACCAATTAAAAACGAATAAATTAATCAATTTTGCCCGTCGAAATAGAAATTTTAGTTCAAAATCCTGATTCTTAATCTCAACCTTACTTGCATTTCGAGTCGAACACGTTTTATTTAAACTTGTTTGTATGTTACCTAATAACAAGTCAACAAACAAGTCATATGTAAAATGTAAAATGGTATTCATTTATATTAATACCATTTTACATGCGATTAGTGAATGTGGTGAAATAAGAAATATACTGTTAACCACGGCTTCGCACTCGTGGAATACTAATACCACGTAAATAATGTTTGAATATTTGTTATTAACTTTTTTAAATAAAATAGTTACTCATCCTACAGTTTATTACCAATATTACGTTGCAAGTTACGATAACCCGAAAAAATTACAAGTCAAGGCAATACGATGATTACAATACAATAAATATAAACCTAATTAAAATTTATGAAAATAATAAGTGGACTATAAACCATCCAAATAGACAACGGTCTTGACTCTAATCTAGCGAATCGAGCAGGAGAACAAATCGAGACGGGAAAAGTGCCACCAATATAAGCAAATTAAGAAGATGACACAAATATTGTCACCGATGGAGTGTCAACGTAACCTTTTAACATTTTAAAATAAATCCAGGGTTAAGATATTCTTTCCTTAATTGCAGATAATTATATCACAATATGTCTAAAATGAAAATTGAGGGATAAATACGAGGATACTAATTTTTAAAATGAAAAAATCGAATATCATTGCGATATTTTCTCCAACATAAGGACGTGAGTTATCTCATTTGAAGACCAAATAAATGAATTCGTTTCCAATTTATTATGAACGAGAAGGTTATACAAAACAGGTAGTTGGTGTCTTGGTATTTCCGGGAGCACCGCATAAGTAATGCGAGTGTCCGTAACCACACCGAGATCCTACCATGAGATAAACGCGTAAGACAAGGAAGCCAACTAATGCGTGCACATACGTGATTGGGACTCACGAGAAAAGGTCATCACTGTACACTTACCTATATTAAAATGAAACTACAACATGTGAATTATTAGTGAAGTGCGCACAGTAGATCTATTGCTCAGGTGTTTCGAGAACGCGAAATCTGCAAATAGATCCCCATCACCAATAATTTTAAAATTTACGTAGCAAAGTCACGGAATGAGCCATTATCTATACATAAAGACAAATTGGATAAAGTTTACAAGAACATGTGATTACAGATGGCAAGGAAAAATTATGACGTCCCTAAATGTAAAGTAAATATTTACAATATATTTGGTTGGCAACTTATAAAACCGCCACTTTTCAACCGATTTCTGGAATGTTATAGAAGCTTCTAGAATATTTATTTTGGGGTATATAAAGAGTGCGGCATTCGAACTTCTGTTCAGTTTGAAATTGAGTAAAGAATAAATTAAAAATGGAAGCATTTCGAAGTGAACTTAGAGGAAGCATTTCAAAGTGAACTTTTTCGCCCTGAACGACATTCATGAAGAAAGAGTTAGAGGACTCTTTCTTCATGAATGTCATTTAGGGCGAAAAACCAGCGAAGCATCACCCATTATATATACAACGAAGAGTAAAAGTATGCTCTCACAACGCAGCCAAGCACTGGTTTCAAAGATACAAAGAAGGGAATTTTGACCTGTCCGATAAACCTTATCCAAAGCGACCCCCTAAAATTGGTTTAAAAAATTTAAAAGCCTTCGTGAAACAGATCCCAGATTAAGTTTACTTTTTTGGCAGAGCTATTTTCATGTTCTTATACTGCAATAGAAAAACAACTTTATGCTTTAAGAAAAAAGTGGAAATATTCCGAGTGGCTGCCATTTGAGCATAACACCTTTTCAACTTCAGAGGAAGCTAATGCCCAATATAATAATAATAATGAACTACTAAGTTCCCGTCGTACCAAAGAGAGGCTGAAGTATCTGGTTATAGGAGTGGTAGGAGTGGAAGGAGTAGAAAAGTGGGTGGGTTATGTTAACTTTTAGCGTAAACGCCAGTGGCCAGGAGTTAGAGAGAAATGTCTACCTAGATCAAAATATAATATTGGGCAAAAGATACTTTTGAGTGCATGGTGGGGTATAAATAGAGTTATTCATTGGGAACTCTCTCAAGCTAACAGTACAATTACAGTTAAGATTTATTGTGAGCAATTGAGCAAAGTCACCTCTAAACTTCTTACAAATCAAAGCGAGGTTTATTTTTTATATGACAATGCTCGATCCCACGTAGCAAAAGTAACGCTTGAAAAAGTACTTTCTCTTAGATGGAGTATGTTACTTCACGCACCATACTCTCCAGATATTTCGCTATCTAATTACGGTCTGTTTCGCTCTCTGTCTAATAATTTACTATTTTTGCTCTCTGTCTAATAATTTAATAGTGATAGAAAATTTAAAGACGAATGTCATATCAAAATCGAACTTCACCAGTTTTTCAGACAAAAACCCAAAGATTTCTACAAGGACGGAATTTTATCTCTGCGTACACGTTACCTAAATTTAACCTAATATTTATACTAAGAGTAATATACCAATGTAAGAAATTAATATAGATTGTGGGAAATTGGGTAATAGAATCAAAATTAAATATTGATGGGGATTGTAAAAATATATTACAACCTTGTTGACATAAAATGTAGATGTTCCCACGTGGACACAAATTTGAAGCGAGCTAAATCAGAAAGTTCTTGAGTTCAACGAAAATTTTATATTTAATTAAAAAAATTAATTAATCGTGTTCAGACCAGGAAAGTTCACAATAATAAATTAACCAAGTTTCGCAGTAAATGATAATACGTATTATGCAGCACAACATTATATATACTTCAATTACCACTAATTTCTAACGGATTTTAACACATATTACACTTGTCATAACCTAAATATATAACCGAAATTGATTCATCCAAAACATAAGTCTTACCACTCAATTTTCTATTACACTTCGCATTTAAGGCATCGCTATGCCAATTTTCGTTCCCGATCTCGTACAAATATTGATCGAATAAACTATATAAAAATAAACTGGAAATTGGTTTCAATAAAAATCTTGTTGGAGAACTGGAGAGTACAATTCGTTGGCAAATTGTGTTCCGCTTTCATAGACTTATGTGGAGCTTGGCTTGTAAGCTTTGTACTCGTAGGCCTTTTGTCTCATGTTGTCATATTTTTTCGATTTAAAATAAGAGAGATGTATTAAAGCCCGATTAAAATAGCAAAAGGTTAGAATGAAGAAATACGAGATCTTTGTGAGTTGAGTTTTAATGAAATTTCATAAAAAGTGATAAAATATGAAGCTGTTTACATTTTCACTTAAAATAATGTTTATAAATACCGGAAACGGATAAAGAAATAAAAAGTAATAACGAAAGGTCACTTAAAGTAATGTGACAAAACAATACAAAAATAATGAGGGTGCACTTCGTATATTTAAATTTATTTAATTCCATAATTTAGTTGTATACAACATATTTTATGATGTCGTTTTGACAAATAGTTTTAAAATACACATAAAAGCCTCTTGTTTGTATAATGGAATGCTAGAACACGTACAGGATTTACTAATTTAGTCATAATTTTATGCTGGTTTCTCAAAACTATTGTTTATACAGTCATTCCGTCGTTACTATCTACTTTATCAAGAATTCTTCGAATAGTTCAGGTATGTGCAACATTTATATACACAATTTTTTATTAAAAACTAGTCTCCAGATTTCGATTGAACTTAAGTTATTAAATTACAGGTACTATGGTTACAAAATGCAAATATTTTACTTTAGTGGTAAAATATTTGGTATTACATAACCATTTCAGAGTTATTAAACAATATATGTAATATTGTTTTATATATATATATATATATATATATATATATATATATATATATATATATATATTATTGCGGTCATAATCGTTGAGATTTCTTCGATAGACTACTTTATAATTTTGTATGATTATCAATAATATTTATTATTTTCCATCCTTCTATTTGCTTTACTATAATGCAACGAGACACAAAAGGAAATAATATGTGACAAGAAACGTAAATTTAAAGATAGTACGTAAATGTAAAAATATGGTATGTTGTGGAACACAGAAAATAACATGCTGAAATATCATTAGAGAGTTATTGTCATAAACATAATCAAGTTTCTCTTTAGATGTCCAATGATTTTCACACCACAATCTAGGAAATCGTTGTGGTGTGTAGACATCTAACTTTATGAGACGATTACTTTAGATTAGTGATTCTGGGATTAATTGTATTAATAATATTAGAAATAATGATCAAACAATGTACTAACCGCATTATTTTTTATATTTCTTAAATAAAATAATTGTCAAATTCATAGTAATTACAATCTTTTTTAGTCCAAATCAGGACAGGTTCCTTATTTATTAACTAGAAGAAATTGCTCTTTTTACATATATTTATATACATACATATATATATATATATATATATATATAAATATATATATATATATATATATATATATATATATATATATATAGACGTACATACATTTATATTATATTAAATTTTTTTGGACTGAACATCATTCATTTGTTACACCAATCACGTAAGACCAGAAAAATAACATTGCGGTTTGGTATGACGGCTGTACTCTTTCGTTATATTCTAACCGGCCGTTTTTAATCTTTCCCTTTCACTCACATTATCTATTCCTGTTTTGTTCCGCCTTATCAATCAATGTTTAGATTCTCTTAGTCTTCTTTATTTCCAATGTACTCTTAGATTATGTTACAAATATTCCTGAAATGTATTTTTTCATATTCTTTTATGACAGTTTTCTTCTTCATTCTATTTGTTTTGCTTATGGTTCTATTTCTTGTACTTATTGTCTTTATTTAAACACATACAATCAACATGGTAAATCGAACGATGACCTATAATTCGTTTCTTTTGGTCTTCGGTACGACTTCAGGCATTAGGCTCTGCCTAGCACTCGAGTCTTGTTGAAAGTTTGGCAATAAAAATTAATACTACACCGTATATAATTCAGCACGGTTAGTTCGTTTATGAGAAATGTGAGAAATAACGAGCCAGCAATATTTCCAAGAAATTTCACAAGATACTGTTATAAATAGTTTTGCACGATTCGATTATTATTTGTCCCCGCTGGTAACAACTGTCAAATTTTGTTTTTAAATTAAGGAGAGTATCGAAGGTATTTATTTGCCCTTAATAGAATGAACGTCCAGCTTTTGTTTCAACCAAGGTTGAAGGTAAGTGATGCGTTTTAGAAGATATTGATAAGTAACGAATGCTGAATCGGAATTCGGTCATTGATCGAATCACTTTGTTTGATATTGCCATGAAGCTCACGTACTATAAATGAATCAGTTTTATATATAAAACCAAACAGATGACCAAATTGAAATAAAATATACTGAAACTGTATGTATTTAGAGCACTTCTGAAATTCAATATCACGATATGATGCATTGTGGTCAAATGAGTATAATGAAATGAGTGGTATGATAGTCGATTATGTGTAAGCTTGTTGATTTTCCATATTAATCAAAATAATTCATATATCTACACTAGAATATCTGAATGTTTATAATGTTGATTAAATTTTGTATTTTTTTATATTCACATGAAACACGCTAAACCCGCGATTTAACTATGCCTACGACTTGGTTCGTATGAAGGTTTAGAAAATATTTTCAAGTTAACTCCAATACACATAACGCCATCCACTATAATACGAGTACTTATAAAAATCATTTTTTTAAGCCCGCTGTGGATTAGAATGTCAAACTCCCATGTCCTCTTTTTAACTAGTTAATTGCAATGAAACATAGATTATAAGTTACAAATGAATATTAACGGAGATCGCGATGTTCAGTATACATTCAGTAATATTTCATTCGAATAATTTTCAAGTTTTATGTACGTTGATTGGAACTTTTTTGTTTTCTTTAACGATTTTTCACAAAAAATAGACACTGCTGCTATCGATCTACGAAAAATAAAATAACTAGATGATCATAACACAAATATCAAAATGATGGATACGGGGAAATAAATTAAACCCCTGGTGGGTTCGTGCGAAAATGTAATGCGGCCACTTTGCGTTCAACGTACGTCATAAAGCTACAGGTGTGTATGAAACACGTGTAATAAGCAGCCGTGTACTTTTCGCTTTCCCCACAATAGCCTTCGCCTATTATTTTCACTTCCTACTCCATTACTACAAGATGAAACTGTCTTGTTATATATTTATGTGTATTATCTGCTCGTGTATTTACATCCAAGTTCATGTTTAAACAAGCTTTTACATATAAGAACCGTGTTTAAAGTGCTACGTTCCTTAAAATTTCAGAAAATAAACGAGTTGTGCTAGTTTAGCAATATAGAACTATTGACATTTCTCTTTTAGTTAGCACGTAAATTTAAATTGAAATACTATTTTAAATGAACGTGTCTTAATTACTCAAAATTAAGACAAAATTATTATCAATAGTAACAAGAGTGCGAGTATTTAAGTAAATTTTGATGTGTGGTCCTGCACCGGAGCAAATTTGAAATTTGGTAATAAAATAATCACTCCTGTTCTGATGATATCATATAGAATGTGCATCAAATCATATGAATAATAAATATTAATACGAAATTCAATTTAAATTATAAATATGTAAATATGTAAAATCATAATTATTTAAAAAACTTATTATTGAAAGGAGACCGGAAAAGACCATTTTGGGTCTAGGTGCTAAAGCAATCAAAATGGCGTTCATATCTAGAGAGAAAATGTAAAAATAAGTCCATTAAAAGTTTTATTTAAATCGTTAGTGAGACAAATGGGGAAACTTATATTTTTTTATGAATATCTATGGAAATCTGAAGAAAGTGGCGAAACAAAGCGTTTCACCTTCTATACAAAGAATCGTATACAATGAGCCGATAGAAAGTCGGCGATAACCTTGTCCGAAAAATATCGTTAGTTGTCCTCCGCCTACTCAAGGAGATGAAAATCGGCTACTGACCTTGTCCGTCGACTTGCGTATAAGAGTTACCACGCTAATGAAGAGTTTGAAAGATATTCTATATTACGCAAGTAGAAATTAACGGAATAAAAAGTGAATATGTCAAGATGTGCCTAAAATTAGCTAACGATTGATGCACAGTACATACTGCGCAGGCAAAAGTATTGAATCAAAACATAAACATCAGATCGGCTAATCTTTGATTTTCCAAAGTTCTTTAATTAATACTAGATTAATATGCGTCTATTGAACCGTCGGAGGCGTAATACGACAATTCATATTAATCTAGACTTACGTAATCGCGATTTAATCTGATTTTATGTTTTGCCTATTAATACGAGTCTATGTGTATTAAACTCCGTCATTTCGATTACGCCATAAAAAATGTCAAATAAACGAATTGATATCTCACTCTAAAGATGAGCAGAAATGTTGCGCGGAGAGGCCACTTAAAGTTTACACTTTTGTAACGCTCTGAACTTCTGATTTTACTACTTATAAAACTTCATACCGGGCATAATATATGAAAACCGATTCTTAAGCAGTAAACTTCAAAAAAAATATTGGAAAAATAGCCTCTCAACATATCCCCCACACTAAAATTCAACAAATGGCGCTATTAAATTGTGAATACTCAAGCGAATGTGCGTCAACAAATTACTTGAAACGCAGTTCATTCTGAAATTTTACAGAATAGAGCGTGTGAAAATTAATTGGATGAAATTAATTGAACAATTTTGCACCACAATTTACAATTCTGCTATTAAATGCGCTTAAACACTATGGATTTATACCATTAACTTTCGTGACACTTGATAAGAATTTTCTTTCGAAAATTTTATTATTCCATTTCATTGGTCAGTACATTTCGGTTATAATACAAGTATTATAATACAAGTACCACTGTGTGTAAAATTGGAAACCATTGGAAATTTACCAATTGCAATTTACCATTGGAGACCCAGAAACGGTTAGGAAACGTCATTCCGTTATCGAGTTCAGTGTCTAACTTCCGATTCTATTTCATTGAATCAGTTCTATATTAATATAATATTGTATTATCAATATAACTACACACAACTGCCAAGTTTCATGACGATACAACAGTTACAGGTCGACCTAATAAAAGCGTATTAAAAACATGTTATAGATGTATTTTTCTAGGAGTAGAATTGAATTGAAATAGTAAATCTATGTGGATAGTTTACTTATTTATTATAATCAGCAAATCAGTGGTTTTAAACCATAAATTATAAAATGCATTTAGTGTTGACTGTCATAATAAAAACACGCTAATAATTTAATAACCATTTAAACGCGATTAAATATCCTTAAGAAAATCATTTGTGTTAGCAATAAACACAAAATCGATATCAAATTGATGTTGAATAAATAATATTAAATATAAAAGAAACCGTATAATCACCAACCGCAATAATTTACTCTTTATGAAAACGATTAATTGATACCTTGAACAGGTCTGTAGAGAATTTTGCACCTTCCCATTTAGCAGACTTTTCATGATTGACGTTTCTAAATATAGTCAATAGATCTAAAATCAATGCCCAATATTTAATATAATTCTTATAATAAGGTTACATTACCTTTATCTTCGTTTGCCATAACTTACGATGACTTGAATATTTGATGGTTTAAAAAAAATGGGCAAAATATGTGAAAATTTCCACCTCTAAAAAGAAAATATTGTAAATTGTTATTCCTATTCCGACCATATTTTTTCTAATCAATTAATATAAACTTATATCTAAATATATTAAAATATGAGCCAAATAAAAATAAGCTTTTTTAAGATTAAATATATTGATTATATTGACTCGTGATCCATCTTTCCTTAATCTTATTTAATAAATTGCAGAGTTTATCTCCGATCATTAATCCATAAACTTTTTTTCATGTCGTAAAGCGCCACAAGCTCTCGTATAAAAGTAGCATAAGCTCGACGGGTCCAAAAAATAATTAAAACAACGTAAGTACCGAGCTCAACTCAATATATATGTACAACTCCGGAAAAGCGGTTTAATCACGTCTGCGTCGGACGTAATCACACGACTGAATGCGTCCATAAAAAATTGCAGCTGCACAGGAAAGAGTGGTCGGCTCTTAGCCAAAACCAAAATTTATTTGTTGGCTACCTTTTTTTGCAGAAATATTTTTATGAATGTATTTGTATTTATAAAAGAAAAAACTTGATTCTAAACATTACGTTCACGTGTGTTTATACATCGTTCTATGTGTGCCAATTATAACCACCACACATAGAACAATAGATGAACACACGTAATCGTAACACGCGTGACAATGTACCAATAAAAATAATTATTGCAGTTGTATTACTAATGAAATTTCCAGAAAGGCCTTAAGCTCAAGTTGTAACAACCAAAGAATAATTGCACTTCGGTGTGGATCTTTAAAATGACACAATATTCATTGTCTTCTTTCTTGTTCGCCTTGGTAATATTAGTTGTATCAATTATGGCTTTGCTTTTAAAATATATGTATCTGTAAATATATGGTAATTTAACATAAATAAATACTTAAATTAAATATACTCTAAACTTCATAAATTGAAAACTTTTATGTCGAAAAAAATTACATATTTTATGATGCAATATTTATTTCATTATACATAATATGATCGTGATATTTAAGTAAAAGTTTTATTACCAGAACTATTGAAAGATATACACTTTGGAAATATAAATGTAAATAACGGTCTATATTTCCAAACTATATACTTTCCTATTTATTTTCATTTTTCAACCTTTGTAGCACCAAAACTGTTATGTGAAAAAAATATGATTTAAAAATGTATGTAAATCAGTGACAGAAACATTAATACAATCTTATTATATTAATAGCAACGGCGTTTGAACTACGTAGTGAACACGAAAATAATCGTCACCAAAAAAGGGCGTCCGGGGTACAAGGTAGAAGTGAAAGTTCGTAACTATAGCCGATAATAATCGGTGACAAACATATAACAGCCCAGTTATCGTTTAATTTAGATTTTTACAAAGGAACCTTAAATTACGAACACTTGACTATTTATTGAATGTCGACCATTTTTTTTTCGAGAAAATATCTAACACCGTAAGGTCAATTTTGGAGCCGTTTCACTGTACGTACACGGACTGTAACTAAATCTGCACAGTCTACTTGCTCGCGTACTTGCTTACCCTTTCCATTTCCTGCTCACAGACATTAACACCATACCTTCACTTCGCGCTCGTCTTAAACTATTTCACCTCACTTAACCCATATATGCCCAGAACTTTTTTTGATCGCGATTTTTGTGAAATTTACATATATTGGGCTTTAATAGTTTTGATTACATGTCGCATATATGCTTTTGAGATTCTGTATGAGGAAGGTTGTTTTTTTTATGGGTCGTTAATGACCCTTCGGGCTAATAAGCTGAGTTTGATATATTATGGTGAAAGAAAATCAATAAAATAAATACAATATTTACATTATTTGTAGTTTGTTTATTTTCAAATCAACTTGAAATGTAACAGAGAGTCTCATAAGGATAACATTATAATTATTATTACTTGTCATGAAAATCAATGAAACATTTATCATGAAGATAAACCTGGCACTTGCGGCACATCTTCACAGTTTTGTTCTTACATAAGGCACATCGTCTTCTGTTCTGTTGGTAGTAATCAGATGCTGTGCGGAATATTTCCTCACTGATGTGGGAACATGGCTGTTAATCGTCGGTTGTGGTCCTGCCGTTTTTCTGACAGTCGCGTATTTAACTATCAAAGATCGAGCAATGGCTCGTCTAAACTCTAATGCGTCAACCGTGCACCCATAAGATTTAGCTAATAAAGTTGCATTATTTACAGCAACGTCCACCAGCCACAGCAGAATAGGCGTATACCATTTCTTTCCTCTAATAGCAATGCGGTAGACTCCAATATTGGCATCCAAGCGGTCCACGCCTCCCATAAATCTGTTGTACTGGTGCCCAACGTTTGGTTGATCAATATCTACTTTTTTCTTTGCAGCTACAGAGTATCTGCGGGCTTTCTGGATGGGATGAACTCCAAACTAATTAGACAGTAATGTCACAATGTTATTGTCATGCCAACGCACGGCACAAATTTTGTTACGAGTATCCGACAAAATTTGTGCTGTGCGTTGGCATGACAATACGACGAGTCTATAATCATAAAAGCCACATGGCTGTTTCTTGCATGCCTTAACATACATCAGTGAACATTTGTCTATTATATTTTGACGAGCAGTCCCAGTCGCTTTGACGCCTTTTCTAGCAGTGTCGGTGAAGTAAATAAAGTTGTCACAGTAGACTGAAAACTGGACATCAGGGTAAACTTCTTGGATTTTTTGAGTCAATTTATTAACTACGTGTTCACCAAGACTGGTTTCACGGTTTTGTGATTTACCTTCGTACAGATCAACATACAAAAAATACCCCAGGCAAGTAGCTGCAACCCATGCTTTAAATCCGAAACGTATCGGCTTCCCGTGTATATGCTGTTTGCAACCATGACGCCAAAAGTACGGTATCATAGACTCAACGATGCTTACATTTTTTTTAATGGGTGCATACTTCAGAAACTGTTTATTCATGTGGTCAAACAATGGTCGAACCTTAGCCATTTTGTCCCCTTGAGGCAAGTTTTCATTGTCAGCAACATGCAAGTACTTAAATATTTCTTCAAATCTATTGCGGCGCATAGCATTACACACCAGCATATTTTTGGTATCATCATTATTTTCCCAGAACATTCTGCGTCTAGGTAGAGGAACATAGCCACTAAGAATCAAAATTCCTAAAAAGCAATAGATATCATCGCCAGACAGGGTAAAATTTGTGTTGTGGTGTTGACTTACAGCGTAAATAACAGAATGCCTCACTATATGACGTACAATCGTCTCATTAAAAAACAGTTCAAAGAAATCTATAGGATCGCTGTTTTCAGACAGAGAAGTTACTGCTCTAGGAAGAGGTGGTGACCATTCTTCTTGATTTTGAAGCAAATCGCGTTTCAACCATTTACGCGGTCTCTTTAAAGTTGTAACACGGCTGCGAATACTTCGGGTGCCAGAAGAGGTCGTCTCTGCGGCAATGGTATTTGGGTTCAAATCAGCGATTGTTTTTGAAGATGATGAAGATTGTGGATAAGTTATTTCATCGGCGCCAGATGAGAGCAACTGTCTGGCAATGGCACCTTCGTTCAAACCAGAGTTTGCCTTTGACTTACCCGAAGCAGATGCAGGTTGTAGATGAGAGATGTAACCTGATTCGTCTGTGTCATCGCCTTGTTCCGCATCACCTGATTTTCGCAACACTAACTCTGCTGAAGCTAAAAGTTGGTGCCGGTTCATGCGATCTATGTCAAAGCAATCTTCATCTCCTGAGCCGCCGTCAGATATTCTACCGTCATTTGGTGGTTCGATGAACACATCTATACTGTCAGCCTCCTCGACCAGTATTTCTTCCAAAGCTTCAACTATCTCGTGTGTTTTCAGCACTCGACGATGACGAGACCTTTAAAGAGATTAACATAATGTATCATGCCTATATAATTAGTACCTATGCTTGGATAAAAAAACAATATTTAAACATTTTGTTGTATTCCCATTGAGAAAATCTTTAGTACAAACAATGTATTGGTAATCAACAAAACAGACCATATATTCCCAAAGGGTCGTTTTCCCCCTAAAAAGAATCACGTTCCTTTGAATACTTAAAACTTTCTTCAAACTATCACTTTTGTTTTGCATAGTTGCAAACACTAATATTCTTCACAAATAAAGTAGTTTAAATGTGATCAAAACATTAAAACAAAGAATACTTATATTTTTGTTCGCGAAATCGTTCTGTTTTCTCAATTTGCAACAAGTGTCAGTAATAAGTTCCACAAAAAACCGCTTACTTAAGAACATGGCGAATGTCAATTCAAGATAATTTATCTAATCATAGATAGATGGCGTTACTTAACACTTTTTTCTTTAATTGTGCATAGGGTCGGCACACGAACGTAGATCTAACTTTGGGGTCGTTTTTGTATCGTTGGGCATATATGGGTTAATGCAGTTATTTCAAGCCGTACAGCATCGTTTCGGCTCACACTTGCTAGTATATTTGAATCACTTTTAATATCGTACCAGCGCATATAACGCGGCACGTGTTTCATTACGCATAACATCAATTCGTTATTTTCCTCCATTTCGAATCTCAGCATAAAAGATTCACTTCAAGAATTTTGAACGACGGTAGACAAAATAAAAATAAAAGGCAACGACTACGTGCCGCTATTAAAATAAATTTCTATTCTCATTTAAGAACAAATAAGAATGTAGTCGACATTTTAACTATACAGCGGTTTACAAAGATACGCTTTAGGATATATAAAGACACGGTATCTCTCCAAAAATTGTTCAGAGCCTTTTTCAGAAACACTACAGAAGCAGAGTATTTAATTTTATGGAAGTCCAATTGAACCATGCTACCGCAATTACAGCTATTCATGGTCATTAATGCAAATTAGTGACCGCACTACACCGACGTCCGGCCCAAACTATAATTCACAACATTACACATTTATTCATAAGTTGACTCGTGTTAATTAATGGTAATATATGGATGGTTATTTAAGGTGTTACACTATTTTGGGGCGTAAGCCAAGCTAGTTTACTGTATGAATATTTATTACTAGTAAAGTGGAGCGTTTTGTTGGACGGTATATAATCGAACCGAGAAAAGCGTTTAACAAACAAACCTTGTTGAAGCTATAAATTAAAGTGTATTATTTTAATTTATCTCGATTTATTAAATTTGAAAATATTGAAAGTGTTTATACACATCATTTTTAACACGTATTTTCTAAAAGTTTTCTCACTTGTATCTAAGAATCAAAAGGTGTTTTCAAAAGAAACAAAATTGGCTGCGTCAACACGGTAAGTTATCAACAATGTTCTTAGCGTACTTAAAAATATATTTAATTTTAATAATTATTTTGACTTGGTAAAGAGAAGCACAATCAAAATTTAGTTTAGTCAAGTAAAACTATTTATTCAATGTTTTCACTGTCACAGCTTAATTTTCCTATAAATTTCTATGCAAAGGCACGTTTGCTTCATATGGTACTTAATCTTTTATATAAACAATTAAATTTCTCCTAATATCGTATAATTTCTAACAAATATTTTGAATCCTAAGTTTATCCTATGCTATTACAATTAGAAATTATTCCCTTGCATAAATTGTTACAATTTACATAAGTAAATGTTATTCACATAATTCTAATTCGCTTCGTAAGGGAAATTTGAACGCATGTCCCCAAACTTTTGTTTAATATGTTTTTTATTAAAAAAAATGTGCCGTATGTATCGCCTCACTTAAACTCTTACTTAGTTAAATTAAAACGTAGGCAATTGTTTATATTAGCAAAAAAGTGGAACTCATCTAAGGTCACTCACGTAACTAAGAAATTAGAATTAATGTATCTCAATTATTAACACTCAAAAATATTGACATGGAAATATACAGGTATCGAATTAATTTTTTAGTATTTTATGTATGATTTTTTTAGAGGTACTGCTGAAAATTTCTACGAAAAACTGTTAAAATTAAAAGAATGCTATGGCAATGATTCTTAATGTTACGGTTTTTGAGAAATCCATTGTGTTTTTACAGCTACGAAAGGAATTCTAGATTTATTTGCACAGAGAAAAACAATATGAATACATGTAAATTGTTTAAGAGAAATACTATAAATCGCAAAATTAAAATATTATAAGTCCCCCTGGATGTGCGTGCAGAAATCCTATAATATATATATATATATATATATATATATATATATATATATATATATATATATATATATATATATAATATATTATGAAATTAATTTATTTTTGTGCACCTAAAAACCGAAAAGTGAAATAAGTGCGTTTATCAAAATTGTAAGTATTTGTGATATTACATGTTATATTATATAATTAAATTGAATATTCTCTATTCGGCCAAACAGAAAATCTTTAATTACTTTAGTCAGTTTTTATTCAAATATTGTTAAAATTGAATTAAATGGTTTCATCAGATATAAATTGTAGCTAGCTTTTTCTGCGGTTCTGTGTTTTTATACAAATTGATCTTTACTATTCGGAACTTTAGTAAAAGGTTGGTTTCAAAAATACTTTGTTTTTTTGAGAATCTTTCCCTTTGAAATTTATCGATATCACGGTATTTACGTAAAATGCATACAACAAACAAAATTGAAAATATCAAGCCCACAAATTTACAATATTAGGAAGATCAAACTATTGTCATACTGTATAGCTATAGTGCGACAAATTGTAAAATGACCTCGTTTCACAAATTGCAATTAATTGCCTTTACATTTTTAACCAGCGATCTAATGAGCGTCTCCCGGTGATAACTAGCGCCGGCTTGTATAATTAAAGCGGCAGGAAACATGAGAGCGGATGTCCAGTTGTTAATATATTGACGTGAGTGGTGTTATTAATAATGTGTCACGGGTGTACGCGGTAATGAAGTTTTGTCAAATTGTTTATTGAAAATTGTCGTCGATCATAACAGGGTTCATAGGCTGTTAGATTTATGTTTGAGTAACCCATTACGGGTCGATAACTTGTTGATGTAGACACATGTTTTTATAATTATTTGTTTACTCAACACCGTTTGAATACATTTCTTTCATCTTTGGAGAAATTTTTGGAACACCTTTTTGCGCAATACAAATTCTGCAATATATTGCAGCCAGTTTCTTCAAGGACAATCGATTCACTGCGGCCGGTTAAATAGTATTAGTTCTAGAAGCCCGTTAAATACAGACATATGGTTTAATTTAAATGAAATTACAAATCACAGTGAAAATTATGTCCTGCAGAATTTAAGAAAGTGTAGACCAATGTGTTGCGAAATTTGAACTCAGTTTCAAAACCTGATATAAAACGTTATCGACCGGAAAATGATACAATATTTATAATCGACCTCATATTATGAATGAATTACATTTTTACTTTACTAATATTTATTTCATTTAAGTTAAAAAAAATCATTAAAAACTTAGCCCTTACGAAGCACATGAGCTTCGGCCTACAGACCAATAGTTTCCATCTCGCTTCGCAAATTAGCAGTGTACAATTATAATCCACTTTTCGCAGGAGATAAATATTTCTCATACAAAATATCACCCTAATAATTATGTATACTTTTTGACATGTAACTTAAAAATGTAACTTAAAAACATCAAATCGCAAATATTTTTAGTGTATTTCTAGTACTAGAGAGTTATTTTCAAAATAAAATGAATGTATTTCAAACTTTGCTTACCAAAAAAAGTATCACTGAGTATGATACGAAGAAAAAACTACTTACAGATGTAAAGTGGTCTTGCGGCAATTTGCCCTTTTAGCTTTTTCCCTCAGGTTTGTATCCTCCTTTTTTATATCATCATTGTTTTATGCAGTGTTTACTGCCATCTTTTTAGGGTTCCGTTCCTCAAATAGAAAAAAAAACAGAATCCTTATAAAATCACTTGTTTATCTGTCCATCGATCTGTCAAAGTTCTTTTTCTCAGAAACAGTTTGATATATTAATAAATATCGTATTCCAAGTGCTATCAGCCTTACATTGCTGTATAATTTTATTTGGACCTTTAAAGCGTATTATTTTTTTATTCACACAATAGTCTTATTCGCTGTCAGCAAAACCTGTAGGGAACTTTCGGCCGACCTCCGCTTTCAGATTTGCTTCAAACCATTATCTTGTATTTATATCGTGATTTATATTTATAAATGGTAAAATCTACAATTTTAAATAATTTTGCTACGCATGCATGTAAAATATTAATTCGTAGAAAAACACGATCTTTGTGTTAATAATTATATGAATTTGGCAGTATCGAATTAATCTTAAGGACTAAAATGTAAACAGTGAAATTAATTAAAAAAAGAAAAATGTCGTCGCTCTTAACGCAGGTCAAAGAAACGGAGATGACTGTGAAAAAGTTCCCTATCGACAGTTTTATTGCGTGAGGAATGCCAATCACGTACACGATCTGTGTAAATCGATACCGTTTTTTGTAACTTTCAGACGTTTATGGCGACATCTCTAATTTTACGTAAACCATTTAATTTCAGAACTCGATAAAATCCTGAAAGGTATCATATTTTCTCGAGTTAGTATTTTTTTTAAATATTCCATTCGTTTCATACGAATGGAATTGAACATATATCATACGAACGAATGGAATGTTCCAGATTCAGATAAAAAGTTTTAATTACTCCATCTAATAATTACCGTGAAATATAAATTATAGAGTATAAATTATAAATTTAATAATTATAATAGATGAATGTTGAAATAATATTTAAAATTCTCCGCCTAGTTTTTTTTAACTAAGAACAGAGTTGGAATAAAAATTGTCCAGTATGTGTTTTTTACAATTTATGTACATAGATTACGATTGAAAATTCTTTAATCAAATCGGTAAACAGTTTCTTAGCATATTAATACTTAAAAGTAATTAAATAATTATCCTTGTCAAATCATTAGACTTGTAATTTTAAACGTGCATTTGAAAAAAGAAAACATAAATTTGATATCAAAACTTCAATTCGTAAAGTTCTCAGAAGTTTTTTCCGTCATATACTCGTCTAAATAATGTGCTCTGAATATTAAATTATTTTAATACCCTACTACAAGCGTGTCGTTATGTAATTATACACAAGTAAGATATGTATAAGTTAGTTAATAATTATACATAATTACGTAATTACTGTATGGAGCTGTGGGTGACAACTAAAAGGGGCTGCGATTGCTTAGATGTCACGCGAGATATGACCTAATTTTGCAAAGTTTCGATTTTATTTAATTGTATTTTGTAACAAAACACCTGACATTAAATAGTTTTGTATGTAAATGTGTGTTGATTATTCATCGCATTATTTAGGTGAAAAGAAAAAATACACATAATTATACAGTGGTAATAACTGACAAGACGGGCTGCGGTTCCACGGCTCACTTTATAATAAAATAACTTTCATGCGAAATGTTCGCACCCAAATATATTAACTTACTGAATATTTCTACCTGATATCGAAATAGGCGATGGAAAAAATGTTATCTTCCCTTACCTTAGTCTTTTGCAACTAATGCACACTGTTCTGTGTAATCCCTTTTTTTAGATCGATACATGTCTTCAAAACCTGCCGTCCAATTGTTTCCTATCGACCATTGTTCGTTTTTTTACCGTGGACGAACCTACCGGGCAATGAAATTAGATTATACAAATGTATGTACCCTGGGTTCTTTTATCAAACTTACTTATAAACAATAAACAATAAAAAATCATATAAAGCATAAAATAAAAATATATTTAAATTAAGGCCGACTTTTCTTACGAGAGCTTTGTGACTGTGATAGTTGGCGGGGCATAGAAGATAAAAAAGCTCATGATCTTTACTGAAATTATACAAAATAAATAACGTGATAAATTGTCTCTCCATTAAGTGATATGATAACAGGAATCCTATTTTCACGTAAGACCATTATCGTTTTAATCAAACCTAACCCGCATAAAGCGTAGTGACGGCGGAACAACTTTTCTTAAACTTTACATATATTGCATTAGGCTCCTCCTTGAACCGTATATAACTAGTCTTTCATTTCTAAAGAATAGGCCACATTTTTCAATTGGTTCCATTTTTTGTGATTAGAAAGATGTACCTCTTAATATCTAGTTCAATTCGGACATTTTTTATGTAATAAAAGAATTGAGAAATTATATTCGTTTAAGTGGGACGCATAATTTTACCTTTACGAAATAAAATAAATTCTTTATTCAACTTTATAAAATCTATGTAAATATTCTTAATATTTTTAACACAAACAAATAATAATACCAAACATTTTTTTGAAAATTTAGTTTTTATTTTTGTTATAGTTAAGGGCGGTAAAAAAATTAAAACAAAACATTTTGAGTTGAGTTTGAGCAAAACATTTTATTATTTTATTACGCAGACTTTATAGTCAGACTATAAAGGAAATGACGAAATGAAAATGGGGAAAAAATTAGATATTATGAAAAGAAAATAACGAATGGAAAGACGTTAGAACCTTTCATTGATAATAGTTATTTTTTTAGCTCCTTATATTATTCTTTTGAAAATTATTCGCCAACTATTGAGTTCAATATTTTTTTTACTCTGAAATCTACAGGCAATATCGTATAGCATTAAATACTTTCTTTTTAACAATAAGTTATTTAAAAGAATATTACTGTCAGTTTCCTTTAGTGACAGTAAAATATTTTGCTACATTCAATATTCTTTTTGTAATGCTGAATGTTATTTTATGCAGATAATAATTCAAAAACTAAAAAAATAAACAACCTAGAACAAATGTCACACAAGAAATTTGCAGTATTTATTACATTATCTATCAGAATTAATAGAACGTACAGAAATTTAAAAAATGAAAGAAATACCAAAGATATGGATATTTTTTGTTTAAAAATTATCAAACTAATAGTGTAAAATTTATACGTATTTAACATGTTTTAATATAGAAAACTAATATCCGAACTCAATATGCTTACAAATTTATGGAGCTATATTGAGCTTTCATTTTTTTGATTAAACACTTTCAGGTAAATATTTTCTGGCTGCACGAAAGTTTCATGAATACCAATAAAATTTTATAAAAATACTTCACTATCGATCATTCAAACTTTCAGCCACTTTTTTAATCACGATAAAAAATTATAACACGGTAATATGATTGTATACACAGTTATTTAATAGGTTATGTATGTTATAAATACGTTATGTTATCACAATTGAAATGCCATAGTATTTTGCGTTATTTTTCTTCATATTAAATCCTAAATAAAATCCACAAGCAAAATGAAAATGAGAATATGCACTTTCTAGAAGATCCTCTTATCTAAGGGACCGCTGCCACCCATTTCGTAACGGTGGCGTTACTTCGTATACCTCAATTAATTTCGCGCTTCCTTATAAACACGGGCAGGGTAAGTGGTCGCGGTGAGCTGGCGCGCCGCCAGCAGCTATTGATTTTTGCACTAACTGCAGGTCCTCCAGTAGCCTCAGTTCGCTCGAGCGCAGATAGTTTCTTAACAGCGTATTTCGACATGCCGCCCGGCGCGCGACTCCGCTGAAGGCCGACTTGCGCTTCGGTTTGATCAAGTTTTCTATTTAAGGCGAAAGTGCAACTAGCAGGTTTTTTTCAATGTAGGCTTATGATTTAATCGAATGTTGCGTTTTTATTGTTTTGTAATATTTATAATTTGTTTACGTACATTCTTACATATAAAATTTGAAACCTATATAATATTTCTATAAACCATTTACAAATGTTAATATTATTTTTATCGTACCTTCATATTAATTAATATATCTTGTACAGACGTAAAACATCGAAACTTGCTCAAAAACTATGATATTAAGAATCATTGCTTTAGTTTCCTTTAAAATATAAGTAAACCTTGTCAACCGTTATAAATAAACGTAAACGTTGTTTTCTTTTTCTTCCGTCAACATAAGTAGGTTTTGACTATTGCATTAGAAGAGCTATTTGACTTTGACAACAATATCATCGTTCCGTAACGGAGGTTTTTCAAAATAGTTCTGAAACTGTACATGCACATACAATATGTGGTAAAATTTTCACTGAATGTACTTAATAAGAGCCGTATTTCTGAACTTCTTTAAATTTTTAACAACCATATTTTAAAAGTTAAAGGGATCCCTTCTAAATGATTTTTAACGTAAATGCATTGAGAGAAAAGCATTAAAATGACTTAGTCCTAAGGGATGTTTTATTCTGTTTGAACCTAAAAACATAAATTCGACGAGTAGGAAAAAGATTTTTGTCCTTCTTTTCATTTTATGGAAGATGGTTACACAATCTTTTTTTCTATGTCATTTCCCATTATGGTTTATCAATATATCGTTTCTGTAGTAATTTTGTCTCTAAAAAATAGTAGTGTAATTGAGTTGGTGTATAAAGATAGATGGACAAACGGACGGACTGATATGAGAAAAATATAAGGCCAAGCAAGGGAGTCGTTTGGCTATGAAACCTCAAAAAAGACTCGTGGGATGGCACATGACGTCAAAAGTTATATGCAAATTCAAAAAATTTAATTCAGAATGGGCTCGTATCGCATATTCCAAATTATTATATATTCCAAATTATCTTCCAATTCACATTACTTTGTTAAATTCAGATGTGTAACATATACAATCATCTACCACTGTCCGTCGAAAAATTCACCGTTCTTCGAGACACGATATTGAACTTTAGTTTTATATGCAATAACATGAACTGTCTCAAATACATCATATAAAAAGACCCTTTAAAGGCATTTTTACATTTCTGGCGCAAAAAACTCTATTTTTGCAAAGTTTACTCTGAACTCTGGGAATATATAATATAAGAATTTTGATATGATATATTAGATCAAATTTTTATGTATAACTCAAGTAGATTAGTTTTCATTGACATAATATATTTATTTCATGAATTTCGGCTTTTTACAAAATCACTGGAAATAAGCAAGTTTAGAGGAATCATTCCAAACAATTATACTTTAATTTGTTTTACAAAAAGTAGTGAAAGGCTTATTTCCTTTTTCTTAATTTAATAAAAAAGATGATTTTGTTAATAGCAAAACAAAAAAAAATGTATTATGAAAATATGGTTTCAATTTCCCATACATTTCTAACATCGGCTTGTCATTCTACACTGAGATACGCCCCAACTCGTTGTTGGATAGATCTTTCTTAACAGAGGTAAACATTAAAACTAATATAATATATAAATGTCTATTATACTAAAAGTTTCATATTTAAAAGTTGAATGATGTAATAAAATTAATATTATAATATATATATATATATATATATATACATATATATATATATATATATATATATATATATATATATATATATATATATATATATATATATATATTTATATATGTGTGTATATCACCAGACTTAATTAATAAAGTTCGGAATTGTTAGTTTAAACTATTTCTTCGCACTTATTTTAGATGCCCCGTCAAACTGGATATTAAAGAAAGCATTTGCGTACAGCTAGACAAATGCACTATTCGCATTTGTAAGAAAGGAAAAACGGAACCCTTAGAAGATCGCCGACATGTTTAAAGTAGAAACTTGAAACTTATCATGGCAATAAAACCCCCACATAAATCAATAGCTTACAGCCAAAATTAGCCTTATGGAAATTTCTGGACTGATGGTAAACAAATTAAGAATTAGAATTTTCTTTAGTAGTTCCAAAGGACCAGTTATAAGGGTCTGAAAAATATTTTTTTGCTAATTTCAGGGATCTTATCTTCAGATATATACAAAAATATGAAATAATATGTCTGAATTTAAAATTATGAAAAAAATTAAAATTAAATTAAATAAATGCAAAGATTGTAGAAAATCTATACAGATATCATATTGTTTTTAAATCTACACGATATTTTTACAAACATGAAATATATAGTAGGCAATATATTTACGTTTTCCTATATTCTAAACAGATTTCATTTCACTTATTCAACTATTTAATCTAGTAAGTTATCTTATCAAGTAAAGTTAGTTCATTAGAATTTCAAAGCAAGATAACATTCCAGAATAATACTAATTTCTTTAAAATTGATATACCAAACGTCTAAAAGAACACCTCGTTTTATTAGGAAATAAAACTTATTATACTAATACAAATTCCACTTTAGTTCACCATCAAACGAATAATTTAGCAGAAAGCTTTACTTCACGCTGCTAAATATATCGTACGGAAGTTAACCGTTTTCACCGAGTTTCGTATAATGGGCGTTTTCAATAAATAATACAGGCTATTTACAGTATTTATTGTATAAATTTATTTTCAAAACATACGCTAGTTCTTTAATAAGGAATTTAAAAACATTTCGTAAAAACTTTAATGACGTTAGAAATTCCACAGAATTAAAAACAGATAACACCACCCGTATCAAAAGATTTTCTCTACGATGAGAACTGTCAGAAACTGAATATAATTCACAGAGCATACGACGAAGTGAAAAAAGGAGTCCTGAAAGAATTAAAATCGCAATCCTGAAAGAAAAAAATCTAAAGCTCAATACATTTGAACAAAGTGTCAGTCCGCTTTGGTTAGAGTGTAGACGGGAATTATTAACCGTTTCTTGGTTTGCCAAAACGTGTAAAAACTTGTAAATGTGAATTGCAATGAAATGCAATTAAACACTTAAATACTTAAACATATTTTTACGGAAACGATTTCAACCATGAATCATCAATAATACAAGAAAAAAAAATAAAAATATGATTACAATTTGCACCCTGATGAAGCAATTTTAGAAATAAGATTGAGGTAAAATTAATATCAATAAAAATATTCATGGTATTATTAAATAAAATGCCAGTTTCGTATAACTGGCCACGATGTCTGCCCGTTTGCAGTTTGGAAACGGGCAGACATCGTGGTTAGTGATAACTTGGAATATGAATTTATTGCGAAAGATGATAAATTTGAGAAAGATTACACGGAATCATGTTTAGTGAAATTTTAACAATACTGTTTACTTTTATTATTGATGCATCCTCGACTATCGAAATCAATGAAATTAAGAAATCATTCATTATATTCCATTCGTGCTAAGATTTTAAAAGCGAGAAACGTAAGATAATCAGAATAAAAGTTTGTCACATCACGGTCGCGATACTTCGAAAGTTTATAGCCATGCCTTCTCGCAATTTATATTTGCAAAATGAAAAAGAAAAACTTGTAATGATTGCTTCGTTAACTAAAGCGAAGTACTAAATGAAAAGAGTTTATTTTAACAAAAAAATAAACAAATGCAAAACAGAGCCTTTTTATTTAAATTAGGAATTATTGCGCGTCATCATACAAACTATTGTTAGGAATTCATGCAATATCTACTCGTTTTCCCAGACGAATTGAACATGACATCGGAAATGGGTTGGTCTAAAAGAAAAAGAGTAACGGGGAAACGTGGTACCTTTACTAAACAGTATTGTTTGTAATTTTTAATAACTAGTAACCTCCCATTTCTGTTAACACATATATAAAATATCTTTTTTTTATTTATCTTACATATGATTAAGATGTGTTTTACAAGGATCACGAAAAAACAAGTTTCAATCGTTCGTGGTGTCTTTAGGGCTCATGGTACCAAAAGATTTAAATGAGGCTAAATATATTTCCCCTAGGATTATCCCATTCTTTTGTCTTTTAGATTGTTGGTATTTGAATACGATTAATACCGTCAATTGATGGCTACTGCTGCCTCGACAAAGCCGCATGTGGATGATAAAATTATTATACACAACCATTCTGATTAGCAGGTCAATGGACGAAATCCGAATTACAACTAGAATAATACTAATATGTGTTATTTTTGTGTCGACGTAACTTTAATAATACAAAATAAAAAAAATTACCAAACAAACATAAAACACGCATTACTCTGTTAGTGTTGTTATGACTAGTAAATATTTATTCTCGAGCGACGGGACTTTGTAAATACGTCCTTAAAAACAATTATTCGATTAATTAGAAAACATATATACAAAGAAATCCAAAGAGTAATAAGAAGTTAAGAATTGTATAAGTAATACGAAAATACATATGGAGGATTAATTATTTATATAAATAGTAATATATTTTACATTAAACAATATTCTTGGACAGAATAAATTATAGTCACCACATTCTTTCACAGGGATGATTCAAGCCATTCAAGACGATTCAAGACTTCAAATAAAAAAAAACAGTAAAAAAAATATTTTCAGAAATAATATGATAAAAAAATGAAAGAAAAATAGTCAAGGTACAGGTATAATAAAAATTTTGAATATTGCCTCTATCCATATCCATATATATATATATATATATATATATATATATATATATATATATATATATTATATATATATATATATATATATATATATATATATATATATATATAAATGAATAATGATTCCAAGAAAATGGAGCAGTTTATAATAATTATAGCATTTTGTAATAATTATAATGAAATACGGGCCAAAAAGAATCATACGAGATAATCGTGAGTCTTTAATGAGTTGCCGGCGAAAAGATTCCAAAATGGCGGAAACTAAAAATGAAATGTTAATGGGATAATATCAGTGATTAATAAAAATGTCGTTAAATGGACATTTACAAAGCTAACTGCTGTAAAGATTCAATGAATGTTTTAGTTTACATTAAACAATATTATGTAATAAATTTAGTTTATTTATTTATTTGCGTTCCTTAATTCAGACAATTGATACCTATGGCGGACTTATTGCTACGAAAGCAATTTCTTACAGCCAACCAGAATATCAGTCTATCCCAACGCCACGAACGGCCTCAAATCGAACCAGGGTCCCCGCGGTGCCCTGCGTTACCAACGGCCGTGTGCCTTGTGATCATTTGAATATACTGCCCAGACGATAGTTACTTGCGACGAGTTCACAATTTACTGTATAAATCGAGTGAAGTCAGTTTCGTTAAAAAAATTCGTCAATGTTATTACTGTTGCTAAAACCACTAGTGTTTGTTATTTGATTATTTTTCCACATTGCAATTATTATTTTAATATCTTGATCGGGATAACCCGCTTCCTCGAGCGAAATTTCAATAGCTAAAAGTCCGGTTACGTTATATTGTGTCAACCTTTATTTTCTTTTATAACCCTGACCGCTACCGCCGAATGAATGGGGTCCCCAAGGTTGTCGCTCGATGAGTTATGACATTACCCGCGTGACTGATGGCGGTGCCGTCTAGCTCAACCTGTTGAGGAGTAAAATAAAATTCAAATATATTTTCTTGCGGTTCGCGTCACGTCGAGTGCAGGAAGATTGAATAAATAAATCATCTACGGAGTCTGCGGCGCCCGTGTTGGACAAAAGTTACGGTAACGACCTTTTTAGTTTTGGGTAATTCAGATTTACTTCGACCTCTCATTAATGGAGGATTGAGCAATGGGTAGTCGGAGTGGGCGTGTTCTTGTCATTGGGCTCTTCCAGATGGAGTGATGATCTTTAAGTTGGGTTGAGGTTTAATTCGAAGCCCATATTTCGTACGGCACTAAATGAGACGAATAAATTATTGGAATGAAATCGATGATGGGAAAAAAGTGTCGGTAAACGTAATAATTATTTCCCCATTGGTGTCATATCTCTTTACCGTTCGCTATAACTTATTTATTATAAGAAACTGTTAATTTGATATATTTTTGTACATTTAAATGAATACCAAGAAGATTAAAACTTGTACCAAACTTCAATCTTCCTTTCAAAGTTTTATCGTAAAGTAAAAGAAAACATATAAATCTGGAATATTATACATCGAATATTAATATTGAAGGTGGAATTACTTTTTAGAACATCAAATAAAATATAACGTTATCGTATTCTATTTGATCTGCATGTTACGTTAGACTTATTTATTATAATTAATATTTTTCACCCGAGTCTTAATATGACCATAACCCAATTAAATTTTTACTATAAAAGTTTCAATATATTTTCGGCACGAAGCTCTATTTCAGTCTCAGGTTTAAGTGAAAGAAGTAAAAAGACCAGTATTAAAAAAGATATAATGAAGCGCTAAGTAATTCAAAATATGTATTTGTTTCTTCTTAATCAGATTAAGAAATATATGCATATTAATGGATTTATGTTATTATTATATTGGTCCATACGTGCATGACGTAATTTCATTCGCAAATAAATTACATTTTGGATGGAGAACTTCTTCGGGACAGGAATCATCTTTTATTGAGCTTGCAGCATTATAGTGTTAGCATATTTCAAATAGGCGTCGTCCCTGTTAGGAAATTGGGCAGAAATAGACTTAAAAAATAAACTTTTAATAATTTAAATAACGATTACAATTATGACTTAATAACTATACTTGATGATCAAGTGAGTCAATTTTCCTTAAAAGTTATCTATATTTTGCCACACAGTTTAATTGCAATATTCGTTTGTTACCCTGCGAAGCAGTCTAGTAGAGTTTCACGAACAAAATAGTATGAAAATATCAGATACGTACTAGAAACAAAGCCATTGTTGATTATTCCAATACGAAACATTATTGGTCTATTATGATCATATCTCCATCAAACAGCATTTTTTCATAGCTGGTCATTTGTGAGCATGTCTCTTTTTATGAAGCATATCCAGGTCCAATTTTGTGAGTTACCGCTGATTGATAATTATGCTATATAGCTAGAAATTATTTTTTTTATTTCACAATTTCTTTTAAAACAATAAATTGTTGGTTTTATTCGAAAATTTTATTAATCTTATTGTTTCTTTATTTATGAAGATTATCTCAGTTTTTATTATATTTTTTGTTGGAATATATCACCTTTAATATAAAATTTAGTTTTAAATTTGTGTAAATTTTTCAAAATACCTGTAGTGTTATTGCATACTTAAGTTCACGCTTTCATATCTAGCTTAAAAAAATAAACTCTTTTCCGGTGTAAACCGCATATAATATTTACTCCGAAATTCAATAGAGTTAAGAATTCCGGAAGAATACGGTAAAAATTAATAAAATCGCTGAATAATTACTTACAAATGCCAGAAAACGATAACTATAATGACGGCACTCAACTGCACTAATAAAACTTAAGTTATATGCTGAAAATATAGAATTTATCAGAATATAGAAATAAATAAAGTAAAAGTAGGCATATAATTTAAATTACACAAACCTAAAGTATCATTTTAACTTATATTTTTCGGAAATATTTACCATAGTGTCTTTCCATTATAAACGAAACGGTATAACGCCCAGAAATCATAATATCATGTATATCAGAAGTAAATCTGGATAATATATTTAAATAACCTGCCAAAATATATAAATTGCTTTTTGCAACTCAACGATATTAAAATATCACCTGTCACGTCGCATCATATTTTGTCGGTTGCAGGCTCGTCGATATATAAATATATTCGTTAATATAAACGTCGATCACTGTAGCGGGATACATTTGATCTCTGTGCACTCTTCCTCTATCAGACTCTACCGATATCTCTTACTTTTTTTCTGTATTTCATTGTAATTACTTCTTAAAGTGGCAATTATACAAAAATTGAATCCAAAGTTAGGATATTAACAATCACCCTATTGTTATCATACTAACTTCGGATATAGTGAGTATATAGTAACTTTGGATAGAAGTGAATTTAACATAAATAAGATTATGCCCCCTTTTAATTCACTAGCAGAAGTTTGGCTTTGCAGCAAATATTAATTCATATTTTTTTTATTTTTGACATATTTTATTTACACTAAAGTGACAAAAGGTAAAAACTAATTTAAGGATGGCCACTTATTTGTAAAATCTTGTTTTCATTTCCTACTTAGTGTTTATTACTTTGTAAATTTAGAATATATTAGCGTTAATCATAAATTTATCCACATTTCATGACTTTTCTTGTCATCTATAAACCATAAAAAGCTCAGCTAGTTCCATGGTTCACATTAATTGGCTTGTGACAAATACATGCCATAGACATGTTTACTGGAATCCATCGTCAACTGATTGGAACTGAGCGTTCAATTTTCTCCGCCATAAAATTTCATCATAGTTCGTATCCGATGTGTAAACCTGTGAAACGTCTTATATTTTTACTATGCTCATATTTTATTTCTGCCATGCGTCGTTTAATCGAAGCTAGTATGCGACTTACATTGACGCAACATTAATTCATTTCTGAATTCTCTGGTCGTTAGTTCATTTCGTGTTAGGCCTGAAATAATAATCTAAATATAGACTGAAAAATTTATTTTAAAACATGCAAAAATAATTTAAAATGAAATAAACACGCCTTATTTTTCCATTATTATGCTATCTTCTTGCAGCAATTATATTAACTTACAAGATTACACTCAAAACGTTTTTTTAATTTATAACATTTAAGCAAATCAACCTAATTTCACAAGAATTTGATGTTATTTTGCTTCCCCTATCTGATCCGATGCTTACTGGTAATTAATGGAGGAAAAAAAGGGAGAAAATACTTTGCTTGACTCTCCAATTACTCTCATTTTCTACCTAGTTTGTTTCGAATGAAAACGGTATCAAATTTCAATTGCACCTTTGCCATATAACTAATGGATCCCACTTTTTAATCAATATATAAGAAAAGTTGCCAGCGACAATCACATCCATTACATATATTTGAATGACACAAGCTTAACCAAACTGAGTGTTATGTAATGTTACATAAGTCCATTCATGACTCCTCGCCGTACAAATGTTTCGTCAAGATATTCGTCGAGACCCATAATGTGTTGCGTTGATCAGAAGGCTTACGACCTTTAACGGCATAGCGCGGTTAGCAGCTAAATGCCATGGACCAGTGTGACAGGCAACATTGTCACTGGTACGAGAAGCTACACATGGCAAATGCCAACAATTGCTTATCTACTGCTCGGTGTAGCGATTATGGGCTTTGAAGAGACGTATATCTAGCAGTGACTTGAGAAAAACTCTTGATGAAATGATCATTCGTTATGTAATTCTGATAAGAGCGTACTGCTTGTATTACGAGAAAATACTTTTTAAAATATGTCCCAAATTCTCACAAGGTTTCGTTACGACTCTGTTATGCGTATAGATATACTTCTATGTGTTTATCAATAACATCGATATTTTTATAAACATTTTTCTCAATATATAATTGTTTGTAAATAAAGAAGTTATTCAAATATTTAAAGAATTAACTTACTAAATGTATGTATTCAAATATTTGTTATAAGATATATCTCACTTCGAATCAAGTTTTAATCATATGACAAAAATAATTATTCAATAATAAACCATTACGACAGAAACACTGTTCATGCTATTTTTATCCTCTCCATTCCCAAAACTATTTTCACATTTTCTGTATGTATTATAATAATAATAAAAACTTATGGAAATGGTAATGGAAGACGGCAATCCATTAAGTTTTGTCGCCTTCATTAAAGTATTGCAGTGAAATATAACATAGAATTATTTTATTCGTTACAGAGTATAATTTGATGGAGATGCGATGAGCAACGGTGGGCGGCCGGGCTGGTGGCTGGTGGCGGCGCTGTTGGCATGTGCAGCACGCGCAGCGGGGGACTGGTCTGACTGCGAGCCCGCCTGCCGTTGCAAGTGGTCTTCCGGCAAGAAGAGCGCTGTATGCGCAAGCGCTGGTCTGCGAGCTCCGCCACCTCTTTCTGCCGATATCCAAGTTCTAGATCTTCACGACAATGAGCTACGCACACTATCACGTGATGCCTTCGCTGCTCTCGACCTCCTCAACCTACAACGTATCAACCTGCGTGCAACGCATCTACGAACGCTACATCGCGATGCTTTTCGACACCTGCGTATCCTCGTTGAGCTCGATCTTGCCGACAATGAGCTAGCCGAACTTGCACGTGATACCTTTCGTGGTAACGATCGTCTGCGCCTGCTCATACTCAGTGGCAATCCGCTTACCGCACTCATTGCTAACCAGTTTCCACCGCTTCCGCACCTTCGCGTCATCGATGCCCAAAACTGTCGCCTAACACTTGTGCACGCGACAGCGTTACAGAATCTGCGGGCGCTTGAATCTGTGGACCTGCGTGGTAATCGTCTTGCTGAACTCCACGTCCGCGCCTTCGATCTACCATCTCTAAAAACGCTCGCGCTCTCCGGTAACCCATGGCGTTGTGACTGTTTGCTCCGTCCTTTTCGTGATTGGTTCCTAACAACCAATCTCGGAACGGAGGAATTAAAGTGCGCAGAGCCCTCTACTCTCGTGGATCATACTTGGCGAGACATACCGAGCGCACAAATGGGTTGTTCGCCCGAAGTACGACCCTCGACACGAGTCGTACGCGCTGAACCTGGTGGAGATGTTACATTTGGTTGTTTAGTACACGGAGATCCTGAGCCGCATATCCGATGGTTTTTCAATGGCGCCCCGCTTGAGAATAGTACCATAGCTGCGGAGACCAATATTGATGAAGCCGCTGCGGACTCAACTGTCGACACAGAGCTCATAAACGTATCGAAAGCACGCTGGAGTAATGTCAGCCTAAGCAACGTGACTGTCGATGCGGCCGGTGAATGGGCCTGTCTTGCTCGAAGCTCCAATGGTGTTGCACGCACAGCTATTAGTCTTATTCTGCCGCGAGCGCACGCTGAGACAGCACGCGCAGCTCCTGGTCTCCCAGCGTTGCTCGGAGCTCTTGGGGGCGCTTTCAGTGCCCTTGCAGCTCTTGGCCTCGCGCTTGCCTGTGCGTGTTGGCGTGCACGCCGACACCATGTACCGCCGAGTCGTAGCTTTACTGATCAGGAGAAAAAGCTTCTTGATGCATCACTCGCGACAAGCTGTGAGCGATCAAGTGCAGATCTCGGCTCTCCATCTGATCTCGAGTTGGCCGAGCGTTCACCCTCATCACCGAGTGCCGTCGGAAACTTCGAGCCAGTGCACATAACCATTGAGGGATGTGACCCGAGTGCTTATCCACCACCACCACCAGAATTTGCGTTGCCATCTCGAGCGTTTGGTGGTATATTCATTTCCGTGCAAGTAGCAGCGAGCGAACGCTATCCTGATTTATTGGGTGGTGGCGCAACCTTGCCACGGCGTGCTCGTGCCTGTTGTGCTGCTCCAGCTTATGACAATATGGGGCCACGTGTGACAGCAGCGGGCAGTTCTACGTGGTCGCTACCTGGCTCAGAACCTCAGCCGTTACCTCCGTCGCATCCCTCTCAGCCTATTGAATTCGTATCACTCTAGCGGCGCGCGCTGGCGCTGGATGCGGCCGCGCTCCTGTGACCGCCCACGCCAGTGAGTGTAATTGAAACAAAAGGGAACATTTCTAGCGATTACTACAAATTTGCAAATGGAAATTAACTAAGCGTGCATTTTGTTTGTTAATAAGCCACTATTAGTTGTACATATTACATAATATCCAATTCTTGATATCTATATATACATGTGTAATTATACATTTTAATGAGCACTTCGTTAAAGTTTCTTGATTAAAATTATCATTGTCATTAATTGAATTTTTAATCGTGCTCTAAGAACATTATTAAATTTGTGTGTATTTGTCATTTCACAAGGGCTTGTATATGTAACCGTAACTAATTATAGTAAGACTTTCTTTAGGATATTCAAATTTGAGGTACGGTATTCCATGGAATTTGATGACAACAACTGCATTAAGACTCCGTTTAATTTTCTCAGTAAATCATTCGTAGTGAATTAGAAACTAACTCAATCATTTGATTTCCATTTAAAGTTACTTACTTCCTTATATCACAGATCATACAGAAAATAATCATTCGATTCTGTTTAAAAAATACTCTACTTGCTAATTTTTTCATTTTGGACATGATGAGATATAACTCACTGCAAGTAAGAAGAGAATTCTATCTAGTCTTGTATATATTCCAAATGTCAAGTGTGTATGTTGAAAACCCATAAATGCACAAATTGGGTTTCATTTTTATTGGGGACTGTCATGGGTGGATACGAAAACACTCGTTATGTCAATTGCCGCATGTTGGCATCGAGTATCGATTGCGGTCGTCGGTAACTGCATGCCGGATGTATTTGCTTAATTCCCTACGAATTAAGCAAATCAATTAACCTATTTTAACTTATTCTGCTATTCGATTCATGACATTGAAATCGAAATCGTAGAAAATTGGGTATTTCGCGGATATATCGCACAAACCGTAAAGTCAGTAAGTAAATAAATATATAAAAAATAATAATATTATAGCAATGTCGAAACAACGTTTTAGCAAGTTGCTATAATTCTAATAAATAATTCAAGCGATACTCCTGGTGCAACTGAAAATTGTATTCTGATAGGCTATAAAAATATACAAATTATGTTGCAATTGAATTAAATTAACCTTACTTATTATAATAATTTGAAACACGGTGTCAATTACCTGAATTATATTGAATAATTTTAAACTCGGCGTAAATCACCTGAATTATATTGAATAATTTGAAACTCGGTGTAAATCACCTAAATTATATTGAATAATTTGAAACTCGACGTTAATCACCTGAAATATATTGAATAATTTGATACTCAGCGTTAAATCACCTCAATTAAATTGAATAATTTGAAACTCGGCGTTAAAAGAACAAGTATAGTTAAAGGATATATTCACTTGTTATTTTTATTTATGTCATTTGTTATTATTAGATATATATTAACTGTATTACAGGTAGGAAGTTACATGGATTCTATAGACATTTATTCCATATAAACGTCTTATTTATTGTTGATAATATTAACGTCTCATTTTCAAGGAATATAATTTTTAAAATACTTAAATGCTAATAAATTATATAAGTACAAAGGCATAATAGTGATTGTTATTTTTCCGTGCTTGTTTTTTCTACTTTGCGTACCATGCTACGCTATATAATTTTAAATATATCCATATTCACTGAATTTTTTTAAAAATGACAAAATATCACACGCACCAAACACGCAACCGTAAGTTTTTATTTACCGAACTAATACTTTGTACCATTTTTTCCTTTCTATTTATATTTATTTTCTCATAACAACTGTTATATTATTTAATAAGTACAATTATATTCTATCCAATCCAAACCAAAATCTGTTAGAATTGACACAAACGAGTATAAATATAATTTTAAATGAAAAATATTATTTACTAAAATTGATACTTAAATACCAAATGTAAGCACACTTTTAGAAATAAGATTCGAAATTACTAAAATAAATTTATCTCGATTATTTAAAAATAACTTATTGAGACGTCAAATTTAACAAACAGTAAATTAAGAGTGGCGAATTGTAAAAGAATATAATTAATGTGCACATTATGTATACTTACATTTGTGATAACTTTAATGCGACGTCCATCCAATGAATCGTAGACCGAATCCGAATAACTTATTACACCAAAGGTAATAAGTAACATGGAGGCTCATTTTAAAGTAACTCCTACGCTTGAGATATTCAAGGCGAATGCAGTGCGTTTCAGAGCAACATAAATATGGCGCTGATTGCGAGGGACAGCTTCATTACGAGTAGCGCTCGGCTGAGAGCCATTAAAAAGCCATTAGAGGCAGCGGCGCGCCGCAATCGACTCAAAAAGCCTGTCGATTTGTTTCCACATATTTGGCATTTTTATTTCCGCGCCGAGCCCGTTATCAGACGCTCCCTCACCACCCGTTTCCGTTACACATTTCTGTTCAGGCCGTCCACCCGCCGCGATTCGCCGCCCGTAATGCTTATTTATTATTTTGTTTAACAGAATAACAAGTGTATCAGTTCGCCGGGGATTTATCCCGCGTCTGCGTTTGTCGGAAGTCATATTTCAATAAGCTAAGGTCTTGGGGCTAATGAGTTACTTGGTGATTTTTCAATGTAAATCGTACGCATTTTGCGAATAAAATTTCTCTTGGAACAAGTCCGTTAAATTTTCTCGACGGATGTTTTTTTTTGTATGATATATTTAGCATGTCAGGGAAGCCAATATTGGATAGTGTTATGTTTATAGTATTTATTTAAATTGGATTTAAATAAGCAACTAACTAAGACATCTCGATATTTCGATAGACATGAATCCAGGAAGTTAAGTTTCTTGTTTAATCGTAAATGGAAAATAGAGATTTCAGCATGGATTTATTATATGTTATAATTTTTAGGCAAACAAAATTTAAGCCATTTTTCCGTTTTTTCAACATGTATATTTTTTTTCAATTTAAAAACATAAAAATGTCATAAATATAACATAGCCAACTGTGTTTAATTTAACTAGTTAAATTTTTAGCCAAAATTAGCTTTTCACTGATATGTTATTTTACATCTACAATTCATCAGGAATCAAGTTAATAATATCAAAAACCAAAAAAATTATTTTAACATAAAAATTCTTTTAACACTGTTCTAACGAGGAACATAGCCGTTCCTAACTTATTAAAATTAATGTTTAAAATGATTCAAGGAAGAATATTTTTTGCAATTCAATTAACAGCCTCTTTGTCTGAAAGCGTCAAATGGTAAATGAAATATCAATAATCGATTAAATTCTTTGTTTTAATTGAACTTATTCCATAGTTTTTAATTATAAGCCTTTCTCATCTCATTTCCTTATAAAATGATTAATTACACTTACAACTTTCACAAAAACTTGATTAATATATGAAAGTACGAAAAAATGGATAGGCAGGCTTTTATTGACAAGTCAGGCATTTCCTTCAGTGATAAAACAGAAATTTAATAAATCGTCAATTTTGCCTGCGTACTGTGAACCCGAATGGTAGAGCTCCAGTTTTTGATCAGATTAATTAAGCAAGAATGATTAATGGCTTTACGGTAAATTATATAATATGTTTAACAAGATCGTTCCTTTCTATTATTTTTATATTTTCGCGTAAAACGTTACAAAATTTGCGATGTATCTTTATTTTTCATAAGGTATGGTAATAAGAGGAATATCGGACAATAGTCAATTTTTATATTGAACTGATAAAGAAATAAAATGTTTATAATTACATATTGATGTGACCAATGTTTATGCCTATTTTTAATTACTATTTTTTTACAGAGGACCACCCATTCGTTCCTGTAACCGGTGTCGCTGAATCTATCCAAACTTTTATTATTTAATTTACACTTTTCCATTAAGCAGCATGCAATTTCGTATTTATAGTTTTTCACGTTCATCTACTTTCATTAATCCTGTTCATGAAACAATACTTTTCGAATTTTATTTTTATTTCGAATTCACGCGCTTGTTTTCTGAGCGCGTCCTAGCTAAAACAATAATTTAGTGTTTAGCTAAAACAATAATTGTTCCATCCGGTCATCCTTTACCGTTACTGCTCCTTGCCTATCCGACCGTGTAATATAAGACAATAGAAAATATCCTGCTCAACTATACTCTGGCGCTCGATCTTCTCCACCGCGTCATTTGCCTAATCCTTACATTTTTCTTTCCGTGATTTCGAGTTATCCCTAGCAAAAATCTCTCTACTGCCCTGTATGCAACAAGGAGTTTCTCAGCAGACTTTCACACAAAATTCTATATAGACACGTTGCTCAAACAGGTTTTTAGATGTTGGGGGACTGCCTTAGAGTAGATTTACGACTCCGGCATAAATCAGCCATTGACTATTTGTACAGGTGGTGAATTTTTTATGCCTAGAATATTTGTCGGTAATATGTAGAACACGGTATTACTTTAACCACTTATACTTTTTAGAATTTAAAGTTTTAAAACTAAAGCAAGTTTGAATGCTAGACTAGTAATTATTTTTGTGTTTAAATTTATTATTTTAGTATTATATTTCTAAATCACATATTCAAGGTATTTATTTAAATTAAGTCAATATGATTTCGAATATTGGAATATTTTTTGTAATCCAAATTATATTAGATTATAAAGCAATATTTTAAATGCGAAAGGGAGTTTGATTATTTATACTATTTTTATTCCTCAAATAATCACTATGAAATTCGTTAAGTACTAATCTATACTTTCATTGCATGTGGACGGTGTAACAATCCTGACTCGTTTAATTAGGGTAGTTTCCTGAAGAGAAATCTTACCTCTTCTTTCAGTGAATTTAGATATGCTTAGTCACATATACGGAAGTGCTTTTTATTGCTTACATATAGCTTGTATCATTTAGATAAACATAGGTGAAACATTTGTCCGAAATTAAATAATTATACCATTATATAAAAAGTTAGTCCGAATGAGATAATTATTCCATTATATAAAAACGTGCGTACATTATATAAAAAGTGTAAGTACGTAATAAACACCACGACAACATATCAGCCTACGGTTTCCTACTGCAGGACGCGGGCTTCTTTCCTCTCACGTCTCAAACACTCAGTAGTTTCCATGCTAAGAGCAAATTTCAAATTCACATGAAGATTTTTTTTTAATTCCAACAACTTTCTTATTTTTCCACGCGTGATAAGATGTATGTCTAAGCCAGTTAGATAATAAAATGCTTCAATTCACTTTTAATTGAAGCATAAATTAATTGTGTCCCTTAAATGCAGCATAAGACGAGTATATCGATTAAAAATGCAACTTTTGTTTAAAATATGTTTGTGTGAAAGTGTTGTTTGTATCCCTTGGTTTAAGTATCAATTTTATAAATATACCTGCAAGACTACAAGATTCTGATTCGTGGTCATTGAGTATGGTTAAAATTTTCTCCACATTCAGTAAAATGTAGGTTATCCTTGGAGGACTATACCGAAAAAAGCATAGAAAATGTTTTTCAAAAACGTAAATATTATAAATTAATCTAATAATTTACGAAGATCCGAACTACGAAGAGTTAATAAGTTAATAAAACATCATATATATATATATAATATATATATATATATATATATATATATATATATATATATATATATATATACATCAATATATATGTATATACACACACACAAGTTTACTGCAAGTTAAAAGGAGGTCTATGCCGTAGATGGCGATAAATATTCTGATAATTTGAGAAAGGCCCATCAAATGTTATATACTGCATTATAATAATTCTTAAATAATAGTTCTTAATTTACAAACCTGAAAAAATAATGAGTTCATGAAGTCTTTGAATTTTTAGGAAAAATAATTAAAAATAAATTTTGAAAATTTTACTGTTGGGTATTCTTTTACCAGAAACATATCAGCAAGATTATAATAATTTAAAAATACTAAAAACTAATCATCTGTATCACATATTCCATTACAACTTATTAATGATTGATAATTTGTCTTTAACTAGAAAAATGTTTAAAAATTTCTAGCAGTACCAATGGAATCGACAAAACATGTTCAGTAAAAATCAATTTGTAATTACAAATATATCCTCAAACAGGGTATGAATACGAAACCGAGCTCAGTGAATCGAAAAAGATAAAAATAAAAGGATTTAAAGAAAGAAAAATGCAAATAAATTCATCTTTTGTTAAAAACTATGAAAAATGTATCAACTTACGCCAAGTTTATCGCATTAAGATTATCAGGCGATATTAATTTTCTACCTACTACATATATATATATATATATATATATATATATATATATATATATATATATATATATATATATAAATATTAGATTAAAAATATGTTCCAAATTAATCAACACTGTTATAAAATAGACCGTCGCCTCATTATTTTATTATTTGCGAAATGTTACATATATCCCTTGTATTGTATACCGATAAATTTTTGTTACATAAATTTTGTTAGATATTTAAATACATTCTTCAATTATATAATTTATAGCTTGTAACTTATTGAACAATGGGACCCTTTTATACAATTTGAAACCTGTCTAGAATAAATTTCTTCGAAATTGAATTTCCATCACTCAATCGTATGTAGGTTCAATTGTTACTTAAATGTAAATATTCATAAATTTTTTATATCAATATAATAATTAGATTTACGTGTAATTTTCAAAAATTGCTCTTGTACATTGCGCGATCAATTTATTTGTAATACATTTTAATATTTAAATTATTGGATTTTTAATCATTAATGCTTTCTGTAAAACTAACTAGTTTAGTGATATAAAATTTTGAACATGACATTGTATATTATTTAACTTTATAAATATAGCTTTCGGTTTCAATATAAAATTCCTTAATTGCTTATTTGTTTGTACATAGTATCTGCAAGAATTTTTTTGTTTAAATTTTTAAAATGTAAATAATAAAATATAATTTTCAATTTTATCATTAAACATTTTGAGCAAATATGTAATATGTTTCATGAATGAATGCTAAAAATGTTTAAAATTCTTTGAAAAACAATTAAAATTTGAATAAATTAAAAATAATGTAATAAACTTGTTTCATTTACAACCGTTTGAACAATTTATGAATAAAATCTTCAATACCGTAACACCGTTTCGAACTTTTTTAGCCTACTCTTGTCTAAAGTTAACGTAATAATGCTTAGCCCATTTTCGCCCGTTTTATATTTCCCAACGCTTCTTTATGAAGCCAGGGAGATAGCTAAATAAAATCTGTACGATTGAAGATCAACAAAGAATTATTGAAAGAGTTCGGCACCCCAAAATTAAAAAAGCGGAAGATGTCACATAAGTTTTCTCGGAAACTATTTGACGTAGAAACTTGGAATATTCATAGTAATAAAACATATTAACCCACATATATCACAATATATGACGTTCAAAAATATTAATATGGGTTTTATTATAAAAAAAATATTAAATTTTTTCCCAATTTCGTGTGTCAAATGAAGAGAGTTATAGATATTCCGAGACATTTAAATTTAAGAAATGAGATTACGTCCATCATACATATTAGGAAACTAATGTTGAGTTTTTAATATCACCTTAAGACTATGCACAATGTACTCTTATAATAGTGCATTGGTCGAGATATAGACGTATTTTTAGATAACAGCATCGATAGATGTGAATGAGCACGAGCACTCACGGGAAATGAGCATGGGTACGAATTGCATTCACCTTAAATTGAATGTATATTTGTGTACTCTTGTGGTATGTACATATATCGAAGCTTCGGGATTCACAGAAAGTTCAGAATACAGAATAGCAAAGACAATCAAGCCGTTGTTAGTTTCATCCGACAACTATCTAAATCGTTAAATAAAAACGAGTCCAGGTTCACAGCAGAAAATCGGAAGTAGTACAAAAAATAAGAATTCAAATGCGTCTGAAGTGATCCATCGTAATGGCAAAGTGCAATTTACAGTAATAGTGTGTGGTAATAAAGCCATAATTATTATTTTACTACGAGTACTTGTCTCTTTCGCTTGCTGCAAACGGCTGTAACAGCACGTCCGCCTTAACTGTGAATTTATTGCACCTCCATGCGGTGATTGTACCATAAAGCCATGTGGAAATTGATATACAAAACTCTCTTTACTACTTTACTCACCTTAAATAACTGGATGCCTCCATTTTAATTATTCATCGAATGGAAATTTTAATAATTAATAAAATGCTCATTTATCACCAGAAAATAGAATATATTTACGTCAATGAATACGCGGTACATAAGAATGTTTGTCTAACTAACATTAGAATAAAGGAATAAAAAAAAATTCAATTCACGTTTCCGTTACCATCAAACGATGGAAAATATGTTTATTTTGATAAGAACTCGGTAGTTATGAAATGGCAACTGATTAGATTTTTACGTTGAAAATGTGAAATAAATGCTATTACACAAAATATGGAGTAAAAAGTAAACGTTAAAACATCAAACGTGTAATCTTCAAAATAAGATAGAAACAAAGTGTGCCGATGAACGACTTTTGTTTTTTCCACAACTTTCTAATATCTGTCACGTGCTAACTTGGAAACTTCTATAAAGTTTGGCGTTCAAAGAATCATGCACGAACTTGTATTTACTTTACAGGTTGTAATAAAACGATAAACCGAGGTTATATATAAACATACGTCCTTCCATCTTGATTGTTTTGGAACATTTAATCGAGAGACACATTGTGTAGAATTCCATACAACAATAAATGTAAATTATTTAGGCAGACGCAACCTACAAGAGTTTTAACATGGCTCGAGTATCTTGAAGAATTTAATAAAGTGACATAATAGAAACTGAACGTACGAATAATATATATCGGTATAATTAGAGAACCAAAGTAACCTTCGGTTTACTTCGGCTACTTATACACAACTCTAGTGGCAACAATGTATCAGAAAACAGCGAAATACCTCAATATTAGTTTCACGAAAATGAATCTACAATTGAACTAACCTTCTGTCAATAACCCAATTTGGAATTTATTAAGTTTTTGAAACATAAACCACACAATTAGATCTTGTTACAATTTTATGACTACATATTTTTGTTCATATTTAACATTGTTGAAAGAATAAAACATCGTACTATTTTTAAACTAAAGACTTACATCCGCCCTGGCTTACATTTATCGCGGAGCCGGCCTTTGAAGCCTTTTATCTGTACGCATTGTTTTCGTATTTCTGCAACTACAAAAGAGGGCTTATGTGTCTTTCTATGACATGCTTCTTTTTATGTTTACATAAACCATTATATTTTTATAAATTTATATGTAACGCGAATACCAACCGGCAATATTTCTTATGATACCATTTAGATGAGAAGAGGCTGGCTCTTGTATCAGTTTGAGGTGAAACGGATGTCGTGCAAGAAGTAAAGGAAAAAGACGAGACTTGAATTGAAAATAGTGATGTCATGTTTATTGTTCGAAATTCTTGTCTTTGAATCTGATCTATTTAAAAAAAACAGTTCTTATTTGGAAACCTACAACAAGATGTAGTAAAAAAACATACCAAAAGAAGGCCAAGGGACACCTTGCTTTGCTTTAATAAATTGTGAGAGCCTGATTGCCTCTTGAATTTGGGACTTTGAAAAAACGAGTAGTTTATTCAACTTTGTTTGAATTTGTAAAGCGTGACATGTCACCAATAAAATTAAGTTTTTATTGTTCTTCATTATTATCCAACAATTTCTATTATTGTTATTTATTTTATACTAACTGTTTATAATTACTCAATAATGTATATTATTATTTTATATTTTCTACAGGAATACAAGACATATATTCTTACGAACACAATAGCCCAAAAAGTTAGTTCATACTAAATGGAAATAAAAACGAAACGTTTTCACCTTTTTTGTTCTCCAATACAGTAGACACAAGCGTGAAAACTGATTTTATTATTCATGTGATGTTGGTATAGAAAGACAAAATTATCGAATTTTTGTCATTAGATTGGGCAAAAAACTCATTGGCGCTGACATACAAGTAACCACAACCCTTCTCTAATATCGGCTTGCATGACTTCATCCCATAAGAGAAAACGAAGTAGATTTTGCATAATAAAAAAAGGCAAAATGAAACGTTTCAAGTACAGTAAACGTATATTCTATGAGCATTCAAATATGCGTTGTGTGAAATTTGGCCGTTATAGGTATTACTTTTTTAAAAAATATTTTATGTATTTTTTAGTCTTTGTTAAGATCCACCAAATTATAACATCTTCGCAAAAGAACACCGGCTTTAGTATTATCACAAGAACTCGGAATTTCAGATATGTAGCTAATTAGGTGAATTAATATGAATGATATGTATCAAGTTAATATTTAAAATATTTTTTTGCACACGGTATTCCATTTTAGAGGGCGGTACCAAAATAACCAGACTGCAGAGTGAGCTTACGCGCGAGCACACAGCGTAAAACTGATCGTGATAGAAACAGACAGAACAGACATCTTCAGTTAACTTCTATGAGTTTGATAATTTGCCTGTGTGACTGGTCTCTTGTCTGTCATTGCATATCCATTAATTTCACCATTTCATTTTTAAACTAAACACCGATCGATTTAAACACTATTTCCTTCATTTTATACGGCACTTAAATATTTTATTAATCCGTCTGTGTTAAATTATTGACAAAATAAGGTTTCTTCTACAGCCGCATGCCAGTATAAATTGTCTTAATCTAAGATCACATTATAGGGCTTCGACAAAGAATTTATTAAGAATTTATTTCGAATTTATTAATACATTACTGCGAGAGGTATGGCTAAAACATTCGTCTCATGTCCCAAACATTTGTTGACTTTGGGTAGCACCGAATACTTATAATACAGTTGTCAGTTTTTTACGTGACATCGAAGAATTTAGTCGTGATAACATGTAAGGAATGTTCGTTCGACAGTGTGGCCGTAGTATGAAGGGCGAAGTCGAAGTTTTATAGCGCGAATACGTCACGAATGTTTGTACGCTATTGTCGCCGTAGCTTTAAACTAATCCTAAAATGTCGCAAACATGATACAAGGAAAAATGAACCACACGATTTACAGTTCTTAATACTTCAAATGAAGTGAAATCTGGATTTCACGGAGAAGCATAAGGAGATGCTTGCAGTCCGTATTAATTGGGTGTTCTGTGTATACGCTACTCAGAGTATGTTCTTTTTTTTCTGCGTCGACTCTTTTTTTCTCCTTTCAATCTCTAGAACAAGAGCATTCTAGTTATACAACTTATTTACGTATTTTCAATCTTATTTTATCGACTTCTCTGTATTACAGTATGCAACAATAATGTGAGTGTTTAAAATCCTTGAAAGAAGTGGGTTATTAAATTATTAAACGCCCACATAAAGGTTGTCAATATCTACGTTATTTTCTTGTAATTTTATTTCAAAACCGCATTTTTCTAAGACATGTCTCCCGTACTGTGAATAGCCGTCGTCACCAATCTGTGTCTAGACGAGTCGACTGCCGTACTAAGCGCACAGGTACCACATCTGCAATTTGCATGAAACCGAAATATTCAAACTTGATTTCTTACGGTTTACCTAAACAATCAAAATTGTACTTACCACAGCTGATCATACCCTAAGTGGGTAATAATTACTTCAATAAACCTTGTTTTCAAGTTCAGGATGATGAAATCAACTATTTCAAATCAAAACCTCCGATTCGAAAAATATCAGTTAGGGCATCTGTATCATATCTCTAGCACGGCAGTAGCGCTTTGAGGTAAGTTTTACTGCTAGTGGTATCTTTTGTGCGTGGCTATTTATTGTTGATGCTTCATACATTTATTATGTTAGATCACTATTTCGACCTCTCCTAACTTCGAATTCTCATTACCCCCATTTTTGAAAAAATCTTTTTTTGTATTCTGCCTACATTATATAAAAGATATTTCCAAGTTAATAGAACCGTTTAATAATTTTACTCCATTACAAACTTTGTACCCCCATTTAGACCCCTTGAGGTTTGATATCCATAAAAAAATTCTGACTCATTTATTTAATTATTTGTTTTTAGGGTCCCGCAACTCAAAAAGAAAAACGAAACCCTTTTAATATCACCTATATGTTTGTATATCCGTCAGTTATAGCCGTTTTTCTCAGAAACCGCTTGAGGTAGAACATTTGGCACAATAATAAGGCATGTTACATTTTAAGGGGAAAAAAATAATATCTCGAAAAAAAATCAATTCAATCCGTGTATAGTGTGATGTAACATTTAAAAGACCTGATTATAAGGGCCTCAACATTTTTTTTCGTAATTTTAGTTATTATTTCTTTAGAAAAATACTTAAAAATTATGTCCACCGTTTTATCGAGACTACTGTACCCGAAATTACGAAAAAACAGAGTTTTTAGAAACCTACCCAAACGTTGTGAGAATACTACAGTTATTATAGATCTTATTATTTTTGAAGTACGTTCCACTCGTATCTTCGCTCGTACGTAACATGTTTTTTAGAGTACTCTCTTTTAGAGTAGTCAAATATTGTTTCTCCGCAGAAAGTTTCAACATCCGTTTCACCACTTTAGAAGTGAAATTTTAGAAAATCGTTCTTTAGTTGTCGCTTGCGTCATTTGAGACACCTTTGTGTAATTTCTAGATTCGTGAGTTTTTTCAGGCAGTCAATCAGGCAATGCTATCTGCCACTATAAATTATGTCCATACAATATTTACGATAAATAAGTAGTGATTCTACATGTGAAAAATAAAGTCAATACGATGATTCTGGGAGCCTAAAAAGTAATTTTCCTAATGTCGCTTGTATGCAGTCACCCTTCATTTCATCCTTCTCTCAAAGGGACTGTTGTTATTTATCGCCCCCAGCTCTGGGCTGTCGCTGACTATCGCAAAGAGGTAGGAATGCAAGGTAAACTTACATCAAATTTTTATCAAATGTCCTCATTGGTATGCGGGGCGCAGTCCGCGCCGCACGACATATTCCGAGTTATAATTTATATTCTAATTTAAGAACTTTTTATCATGTCGTGAATATTAAGAATTTTCCTCTTAAAAATTTATTTTTTTTATGGCACTGATAACGTCGTATTGTAATGTGGCGACGAACTGGATTCAAATTTACCTTTCTTTTTTTAACTCATCTCTTTCAATGTTGAGGCGAAATTACTTCATATGCATTTTTACTTCATTTGGTAACAACTACTCAAGATGTTGATAATATTATATGTCATATATTGTTATGATACAATGCAAAAATTAAATTTTTAAATACTTGTTACCTTCTCATTTGTTTATATCAAACAAAGAAATTATTTAAAACTCAAAAATTTTATCCACGATTTTTAAAAATGCAGGACAAAATTTATGGGCGGAAATACTAAATTATGAAATTAAGTTAAACTTAAATAACATACTTGTAGCTAATTTCTTTACCAATTTGATTCCGTGATTACATAATAAATCAATTATCGCAAACACAAGCTTTTAAGCGCCAATATTACGCATTTGCCATATGCTTGTCGCCTATATTTATTTATGTCTTTCGCCCACTTCAACAAAATGTAAACTCATTTTTCTCTACCCTTATCTGCTTTCCGAAGCGAGAAAAATAAAAAGGTATAAAATCATCCCCGGGAACCTTCATTTCATCATAGATCCACTGTCACATTGTATTGCTTTTAAGAATTTTTCAATTAATGTCGTTGTGTGCGGGTACGCACCTTAAAGCACCAAAAAGACCTTGAACAAAATCGGCGCACGATTCGGAAGAATTCCAACACGCTTAATTGAAACTTCCTACGTGCAATGTGTCACGAGCGTTTGAAGGGTAAGATAAATGAATTTTCAATAAAAGCTACCGACCGGATATCCATCTGCACGTGTACGTAGCTTTCGTAAATCACAGCTTTTGCTCTTGAAAGCTTTTAAATAATACATATTAAGAAAAAGAATATATGGTAAAGAATATTTTTTTAATGCGTTTGGTTTCGTTTTAAATTAAGAATATGCCCAATTTTGTAGCACTTGTAAGAGGACAGAATCCAACGCGATGGACAAATTATAAATAACTTATTCATATATATATATATATATATATATATATATATACTTGTATATGTATAAATATAAATAAAAACAGACTTAAAATTAAAAAAAAATAGTTACAAACTTTACATTTGAGGTGTACACATTCAACCTAAAATAAAAGAAAAAATATGTCTATAAAACTTAACCCTCGGAAGAAAACCACTTCTTTATGCTACCCTAAAAAGATGGGTATTAGGTAACGTCAGAAGACTTCTAGTTTTAGATGAGAATTGTAAAAATGTATTTACGTTACATTAGTTAGTCGATATTATACTCGTATTCAAAAAAAATAATATGGAAATCAATTAGTAGGTACAAAATTTTAATGAGAGTAGGCCTCATTCGTATGCAGACTATTTTTTGGTATTTTGTAAATATTACAACCATACCGGAGAAAATATACTTTTGTCCATATTTCTATAGCATAACTTAAAAATATTGTCTTTATAAAGATCGTATTAAGAATGTATATATAAAATTTTCCGTCATGCAGAAAAAATCGTATAAACAATTTTTGTAAAAAATAAACAAAAAATATTATACCGAGAGGCAGGCGAGCGTGCCGTATGCCCGCAGATACGCACACATACAGACATTATATATTATATATTATATATATGATGAGTAAGAATATGAAGGTGTTACTACTGTAATTTAAGTTCATCCTCGACGTTCTAATATAATTTACGAAGAGAAATTCTCAGTCGCGTCAATAATTAAACTTCCAATTTTAAAGTTATTATATGTGATTAACAAAACGGTGACTTATGATCATTTTAAACCATTTGTAAAAATATTTCCTACTTTTAATTATATGGAGAAATTCCCAGTCACATCAATAATTACACTTCCAAGTTTAACTGAGCAATTTACCGCTCGGCATGAAAAGGTTAGTGAAGCTTTTGAGGCTAACTAACCACAGGTAATGTTAGACGTTTCGACATCCTATACGTGATCGTTTAACTAACATATCGCGGAATAGTGTATGTGTGCCTATAAATACATATATATATATATATATATATATATATATATATATATAAATATATACGTACATACAGGTTTATTTAAAAATGTATGTGAGTGTGTGTAACATGTATACATAGATATTGGCAAGTTTCGCTTCCACATTAGTTCCATATAGTGCTTGGCTTGGTTGCCTTGGTACCAAGTGCTGTGTCAGTCTCATAACTTTAGGGTGCCTAGTCAAACTTTTTCACAAGATTAATATATAATATTTTACTTTTGTAACATTAAATTCTGCGGATTTCAATTTAATTTTTATTTAACGAATAGGTAACCAACAGGGGTTATCTTGGCCAATTTTATATATTTTTATTTATTTATCTACTTTAATGTATCTAGTTGATACATATGGCGTCTTATTACTACGAGAGCAATATCTTACAGCCAACTATAACACTCGGGTCTCCGCGGTGTGAAAGGCACCAACACACCACGATGACGACGTGAATTTTAATGAACAAGGTTTCTGTACTATTATCTATCTAAAATACTTCGTATTGTAAAAAGGAAAGAAAGATGATCAAACAATTGAACTGGTTTTGTTCTGGCAAAAACTAATAATAAAAGCGAAGGGATCGATAGCATTATTTAGAACCAAGCAACATTGTGCTCCATTATCGCTATCTATTTCAGATTTCATATTTTAGGGGTTAAAAGACTGACCGTTTTAAATAAAAATAGTTGGGTTATAATATAAATGCCGATTTCATTGTCATTATTGTTTTGAAGTAAAGTTCTGATTTTGAAATAATTTCAAAATAATCAAAATTAATCTCTCGTTCCCTCCCAGCACATGAAACACGATATTACGATTTGTAAAACGAGATTTACATCTCATTACTTTCTTTCCAAACATAATTTTAATTTAAAATTAGATTCTGGATAAGTGTAAATCTTATAAATGAGTATTAAATTCAAGAAATCTAAAATGTATCCCGTCATCAAAAGTAGTTAGCAGGTTAACTATTTTCAAACTATGAAATAGTCATACCTCTTCTTTGCATAACGGAGTTACTGGTCGTTTGGTATTCTTTGTTTTTTTTTCTGTGTTGATTTCTGCATAACTTTCATTGGGAGAATTTTGAGACAATTAGAAAAAACGAAAGTTATTACAATAGTTAACTACCACAGAATAAAAGGATTAACGCCAAATATTATGCGCTTGGATCGGAGGTATAATTTTTATTAAAAATGAAAGATAAAATTCCTCTATAGGTTAAGGTCAATTAACCTTTATATCACTGCTTGATACCAGTGGTCGTAAATTGCACCCCAGGCTTTTTTTTACATTAAAGTTATTTTTTTGTCAATCACTTCATTCTTATTTTAGATTTATTCAAAAAATTAATTTTGACCGATTTATGAGATATCCTTTCGTTCTTGACCGAAATCTTTGCATGGAAAGATTATTTTTATTGTTTCGTTCATATTATTAACTAAGCGCAGATGCGCATTTAGTTTTTTTGAACCATAATTTATTTTTTTAATTACTGTTTCGTCATCAGTTCTCGATACGTGTACAACATTTTAAATAATTCTGTCATTTGGAAGTGGGTGAACATATAAAAAGGTTTTACAGGTTTTATACCAGACCACAATTTTATCTGAACATTCCAGCTTACGAAATAATGCTCCACAAATTTTCGAAACAAAAAACAATGAAAGAGCGAAATAGGCATAAATAGTTTTTAGGAAGAAATGAAGAATTGGACGTCCGTCAAGGTCAGAATGAACCAAATAAGATTCTTTTTTATGAAGTCTATTACATTTATTATATCGAATACTTGCTATAGCTTCTTAGCTACATTAAGTATTCAAGTATTATTTCTTAGATGAAACAGCTATATTGCACTGATGAAGTTTGAAAAATGTTAACATGAAGTTAAACTAATTCTTATTATTCTAATACTTAAGTAATATTTCAAAAAAACGGGTGGGCTGTATCGGGGACACAGCCGCAGTGAAGTACGTGAAACGTCTTGAGCGTACTAGAGAGTGTAAGTCTAGCACGAATTGAATATAGTAAGTCTAGCACGTTCCCTGTGGAGACCAACACGTTCCACCGAGGTCAATGTCGAGGGTCGAAAGCTCTCTCTCACTTGCTACCCGATCTTTTGTACGTTACAGATATCATTATTATTATATTATTATTATTACAAACGTCATTATCATTATTATATTATTATTCAGAATTATTTAAAATGTTGTACCGCACGCATTGGTGCCATATTAGAGCAGTCCTCATTTTTTTGCGAAAGACAACACCTTTTTTTTAATTCTACAACTTCTAATGCCCAAAAAATATTGCCTAATGTATCCTTCGTACGCGTAAAATATGTATATTAAACAATTTTGACATCTAGGATTATCGCCATAGTTTTTATACAACATCTTTATCTTCTAAAAACCTATATTTGTAGTTTCGGAAATAAAGGGAAAAAAAATCGATACATATGTATTGGGACTGCAAGCTACATATTTCTAGGCATATATATTTCTAGAATTTTGCTGGCATTTCCATATAACGAACCGTGAAAGTACGTTATCAACCCTGATCAGATCAGCTCATTACGATGTAGTACCTCGAACTCTTCAACATTAACTTGGATAAAATTTGTAAGAGAGGTTCACTAATTACTTTAGGTTTTATAATGAGATTCAAACGTTTCCTGTCGATGATATCAATAAAATCGTTTTAAACAAGCTCCTAGTCCGAACTATCACATGCGTACACTGCAAGATCTTTCCTAATACTATCAATCGATATTAGTGGTATATTTTAACAATTTACAGAATATTCTAATATATTCACACGAGAAATTGTGAAAGGCAAAGGATACTGTAACTATGATTACATTATTAGGGCCATTTGATATTTGTAACTATAATTACATTATTAGGGCCATTTTATCACTTTATAGTCATAATGTTTGATCAAAATAATTTCAATTTAGTATTTTCAGTCCGCCGTCGAAAGATTGCCTTGAACGAATATTTTTCTCAGTTCTCAGAGATTTAAATGATTTCTCAGAGATTAAGTAAAAATCAATTTGACAAATAGTTTTAAAATTTTGAACGCCCTGACCTTACATAAAACAGGCTACTTAATGAAAACAGTATTAGAGACGATTAACAGAGAACAAATATTTACTTGAATTCTGTCTGAATTATTTCACGTACTTTTTTAAAAACATTTCACGTACTTTTTTAAAAACATTATCGACGAAATCAAATTTTATCGACACGTCTATGTAAAATCGACCTAATCGAAAAATACCTGATTGTTTCACAATCTGTTAAGACCATTAACATGTTGAATTGTGAAGTAGAAAATTTATCCGAAACGTTTATTTCATCAACATGTTTAATACTAACAGTAGAATCATCCACGTATAAATAGCTTAATACGTAACGACACAATCGTTAGCGTGGTTAAACTCATAAAGCTTTGCTGTTACAGAGAACTTCTCCTATACGAGTTTTGTATCTTATTAGTTTTAAACTACGACCTTACACAAATTTACGATAAAAATAAAATAATTTAATTAAAACTCTTTATTTCAACTTGATAAAAAATGAGGACTTGTTCAATAACATATTCTAAAATGAAACTTTAGCGTTACCTTAAAAAATTTAAACTTAAGGAAGTATTTGGCTGGAACAAAAAATCAAACAACCTGTACTTTTCCATTTAGATCGTATCAAAGAAATAAAACTCTTTGAATAAAAAATATATTTTCGAACACCATGGCCATGGTTTTTATTCATTACATTACACACATATTCTGTAATGTAATGAATAAAAATACTATCAATAATATTATTTCTGTTGCATTCTGTTCACTGGAAAACTTTACTATTTGATATTTAAATTCAGATTAAATAAAGATTCGAATGTTCGGTAATAATAATTATGTAATAAATAAAACACAAATAATTAATAAATACCTCAACAACAATAACTACAGTGTTTCATTATCAAATATAATACTTAATAATTATCGGAAAAAACTGGTCACTGATTCATCGAATAAACTCAGGAAATTGTAACGATGCAATCGAAATGAAATGATCTTCAACCAATTTATTATTGGCGTTCTGCTGCATATCGACAATATACGTGACGCTTGCCAACCGCCGAACTGCTTTTTACAAAACGAAGTTCGAATATGTGAAAAATCAAGAGCAGCTAAAATTAATGAGACATTCCGAAACGCTGTCTCATATTTTATTTTTGCGTGAAAAATCTCATTAAATTTAAAGTGGTGTGAGCGTGGTATGTGTTTCGTCTCTCAAAAAAAATTAAGCAGGGAACTCTATAAAAAGTTTTCTTAATATAAATTACCGAATAACAAAATTACTTAAATATCAAAGGTTCTTAAAAAGATCATATATAGTTTGATAATCATAAGAAACCTTTAACTCCCGTTATACAAAAAAACATTAAATCACATATAATTACATCATAAAATATTAATCTTAAATAAACAAAAAAATATATATACGCAAAAAACGTTACGTCTAAGTAAACAATGACGCGTATATGTTCAATATTTCAACTATGCAAGTGACATTATTTTAATTTGTATTCATCTTAACTTAGGGATACTCACACAAGCAACCATTGGTGCCATATGGTAACAGCCATTCCGAGCACCCAAATTACCAAATGTTTATACATTTCCACACTTTAATTGAAAAGATTATTTCATATTTTCTGCAAATATATCGCTAAGGGAATAAGAACTTTTTAATTTAGTACTAATAGAGAAAAATAATCTAGAAAAATCAAAATTATTCCAAGAATATCTGATAAATTTTTCAAGTATGTTTTTTTACGTACTATATATTCTTTTATAATTTGGCATTAAAACTAAATAGCATTGCAGTGACTCTTTTTCCAAGATCCTGAATCATAATAAATGGATCCAGAATCTTCCACATGTCTTCCACATTTTGTTAACAATTCAACACATAGGTTAAAATGCCAAATAGCGATATTGTAAAGGACTAAATTTTCTATAATTTTTCCACAGAGACGTTATTTTGCAAAATTGATAGTCTACAAGGTATGTCAAAAATTGTGAAAAATAGTTTATTAACATTCGATTTTTAACGTTTACATAATCAAGTTTAAATAGTTTTTTTTCCACATAACACATTATTTTTCAATACAAAACATGTTTTCCTTATATCAGATTATTTCATCATATTTCAAAATATGTTGTTAGCATTTATATAAAACATTTAATTCTCCACAAGTTTTATTAAAAACTTTTTACTTTTTTTGTTCGATAGAAATCATCAATAAAATTCTTATGAGATACAACTACTATATACAACAATAATATATTTTGATGTACAATACAAATATAATATATTTACAATACAATATACAAATAATATATTTTGATGAACTATTGACCTTACAAATAAAAGTTTCACCGATAGATAAAAAGTAAAAAGAAATGTAAATTGTTTAGAATGGAAATTATATTGAACTTAGTTCGTCATGTCCGATAACTCATAATAAAAAAGTGATGTAATTTTTCATAGTTTTCCATCTAATGTAGCTCATAAATTATTAATTGTGCAAAATTACATTTGTGAAAATTAAATGAATCGCAAAACTGAATAAACCCAAAAAAAATGAGTAACTATTTTTCGTAGACAGTGTTTCAAATTTCGGGGCTATACTTTGTAAATTTAACTGCACGGGAGGAGGAAAAAAAATAAAATACAAGAAAATATTTTTTTCGATAGCGACTGTGGGGCACTAAAAAGAAAGAAAAAGAGTATTTGTGAATAAATCTGCTCATAACCTTGAACTTATACAAATTTCTGCTTCTAAACCTGATGAGAATTGCTAGTATATTTATATAGCACACCATTAATTTCCAGCAAAGTTTTTGTATTCCGATACTAAAAACAAACAAGTACAGTGTAGTTTTCGATTACTGCAAGAAACAGCAAAAATTCAGGAAACCTAAGACCAAAATATCTAAATATTCTCGTAATTTGGTCTTCAGTTTCTTCTTCTCCACCTCTAGTTCTTCGCTTTGCGTGCTTTGGTCAACAACCAGACGAAGGTTTAAAAATATAACTTAACAACTTCTTCTCTAAAAAAATTGTAAATATTTACGGTATCAAGTCGGAAAATCTTAGAAAATTGTATTCTTTAATTTTCAAAAACTATTGACAAAAAGTGATGAAATATCACTGGAAATACATAGCTTCCCGCTTATTATCACGAGGTAATCGTAATAGGACTTATTCAATATTCTCCTTCAAATTATCGCATTGTGCAGAAAAGGAAGTTCATTATTTTAATGCAAAGTGTCTATCAAGATGATATATTCGATAATTAATAGAAACTCAATTTCAAGGATTGAAAAACAAACATTCACCTTAAAAGAAAATATTCAACGAAGAATTTTTTTTATGAATTTGACAACAAGAAGTCGACATATAGCGCACTTCTCAAGTTAAGATTTAAAACAAATTTTTAAAAGTACTGTGAAGAGTCAGTAGCAAAAATTAAAGATGAGAATGTTAACTAGGTTACAAATTTAATAAGGAACCAATCTGGAAAAAGTGTATTTGTCTATACATATAGCAAAACATTTTCATTTGAAGTACATCTGTAGCAAAAAGCGTTCATTTGTATAGTATAGTATAGTAACTTTTCAAAAAAAATTGGAAAGGTTCCAAAGAAGTCCGCACATATCATTATAAATATTTAAGGGAAAACATGCAATCTGTGGAAAATTTGTACATGTGTTAAGATGGATGCACTGACTAAAATAAAAAACCATGTAACGTTAGGTTATGTTCCAGCTTGTTATTATTGAAGATATTTTACCTGTAGGATAAAAAGCAATGTGTCCTCATAGACAAAGACTTTGCTATTATTAAAAGGAATCTAAGAAAATATGTCAAAATTTACATTATAGAAGCAGTAGCAGGTATCTTGTTACCTACGTCGACCGCAAATAAATTTACCGTCGTTTTGTCCCATATTAACAACATCATTAACTTCAAATACTTGGGACTTATCACTACAAAAAGAACATGCTAAAAGTAAACTTTGGGGGGTTGCAAAAGAATATAAGAATATAAAATAAGAATAGAAGAAAATAAGTGCACATCATTTTCTTCAATAACGTGAAGTGTAAGTTGTTGCCAGCAACGTTGTTGGCGGTGTGATGTTGTAATCCTTTATGTTGAAGAATTTCATAAAATTTGCTTTATGTCTGTTTAAATCCAAACTTATGTCTGTTTAAATCCAAACAGATTCATTATGTTAAACTAAATATGCTTAACAATTATTTATAAGCAAAAATAATCAGAATTAAGTCTTATAATTGTGAGTTATAATCATATAATTAAGAAACCCAAAAGCCAATTTATTTTGTAATGATTTGCTTATAATCCTAAATGAATGACTGAAATATGTTTTTTCTCAGAAACATTGCAAAATATTTTAACTTATTTTTAGTAAAAACGAGTAAACGATGAATTTTTTTAGAAAAAACTCATAAATATCTTTCTTGTAAAATTTATCTCTTTTGATACATGATCTTTCTTAAATATGTGATTCAAATACTGTATAGACTGTAATTTTATATTATAACGTATGATCTGAAGTAATTTATTACACCGTAGCTCAAAAAAGACAAGTTGTATGACAATAGGTTCACAGGAAAAAGTATAGAAAATTGAAGTCTCCACTAAAAATAAGTTTCCTATTCTTTTCAAAAAATTATAATAGTATTGAACTATGAAGTTAAAAAGATAAAGACCAAACTTAACTAATATGTTATTAGCTCAATAAGTACATCATAAATATCAACTGATTAATAAAGGTTAAACTGAATACGTTTACAACTAGATGAAACTACGTGATGTAGTATTATTTCTACTTTATTTCGAATATTTACTACGAAACTACTAACGACCTGGGATCGTGGTAAAGAATTTAAATAAAGTAGAAATAATACTATCTTACATAGTTTCATTTAGTTTTGAATAATGCATTTCTACGAAATTAACGCCAAATATATTCAATATTTGAATACGTTTGAGAATTAATTATGAGTAAAATAAGCAAAAATGTATAATTAAACTTACAATATATTAATTATTTCCTGGTGAGGTTAATTTACATAATACCTAATTTATCTTCAGCGTGTAGAATCTCACTTTATCTTTTCTACGGTGGGCGGAATATTATTTATTGGAACACTGAAGTACATCTACAACATATTTTAAAATTTATTTTGTACAATTTACTTGTAAACATTTTAGAATTTCAAACCGTATATTGTCTGTTTTCCTAATATTTAAACTCATTTGCTTTACTTGTGAACATGTTATCGAATATAATACCCAAGTAGTATAAAAAAAAATTTGATAGTTATAACAAAAAAAGCGACGACGACATAAGTGATTAGACACGCATATTTTCGTATATTAACTCAAATTAAATGCTTCGCCAAATAACAATGGTTGCCTACATGAGCAAGCATAATCATTTGAATTTTCCTGTAAAAATAAAAAATAATTTTTACAGAGGCTTGAGTAAGGCAATAAAAAAATAAAAACGTAGAGCATCTAATCTTGGATAAAAGCATTTACTAATTTTTTTTACTATTTTATTTAACAAAGATGCGCATTAATATGTCAACGCACGCATACAGAAATTATGAAAACATGCAAAACAAATGACGTGAAACCACAGACGTAGAATAAAAAATTCATTAAACTTTCGTTTATCGTAGTGAAGTATATGAAATACACTTTTATAGTAGTTCAAAAAGTAACTTTTCATAAAATGTTTAATCATAGTTTGTTTCTAAATGAGAATATCGTATCATGCATCAAAACATCATTTCTTAATTTATAATTTTGCAAGGAAATTCTGCAAATTTCCTCGTTAAAAACTTTTCCCGAACTTTTTTGCCGCCCGAAATTACAAATAAGGGCATAACATTTATTCAACTTCGTGTATTACAGAGAGCTACAAAACTCTGAAAGCTTTCAAGAAATACGACTTTTATAGTGTTTTTTGGCTAAAATTATGTTTTACAGTATTTATATATACGATAGATCGTATGTCGTAATGTGACTTGCGGATTTTTCATACCTGAGTATTTAAGATACATGTCTAGTTTGTTGTTTTTTCTTTGCACTACATGAGTAGTTGTAGGAAATGAAAACTTAGTTTTCATTATTATTCGATGCTCATTTCCATATAATTCTCAATAAATTGTGACGTTCTTGTAATCTATTTTATTTTTTTAGATGGATGTCTGTTCCAACTTATAACGCACTAAAATATGTTTGTCTTAATTTAATCTCAAAATTCGAAGCAAATAATTACAGAGCAATAAAGGATGTTATTCATCAATTCCAACTCTTCGATTTTTAATTCTTGAATACGGTGACACAAAGAATTACAAAAATATCCTATGGTTTTGTATGCTATCTTTTCCTATAAATGAAACGAAATGAGTTATAAGATACTAACACAATCTATTATATATGGTTTCTATTATGATTCTTTCGAAAAAAGAAAAAAAAATTAGGAAGAAAATGAACGTCATCTATTTTTAATTATGCAAATTGTTGAATATATTTGGCGTTAATTTTGTAGAAATTCATTCATGAGTTTTGTAGAAAGTTTTGCAGTTTTGTAGAAAATCATATGCAAATTGTATTAAAAGCAACTCTGTAGCGAGGTTGTTCTCCATTGAAAAGAAAGGCAAAATTGCGTTTGTGCCTCTTATGTTTGTTTTTATATGATGGCACTTAAAACTATTCAAGTCTAGCATTGTGGTAATGTATCTTATTACACGAGCGAGTTTTTGCCTGCAATATTTGATCTGACCTATTCAAGTGTTTCACAAATCGCATCATTCATCGGAGCACCAATAACATTCTTCAATATTTTTATTACTTTCAAAATTTCTTCCTTTATAACATGGCTCACTCTATTTTTGTTCAAGCTGCTAATAATAGTATTAAACATATATCTTTTTTATATTAAATAGTAAATATTTTTCTTCACAAGGGATTCTTTCTAAAGAAATTATTTTATTCGAACTTGAACTCAGAACGGAGACACGCACCGACGCAATCCAGCACAAACATCTACCCACCTCCACGCGCATGTACGAATACCCGTATGTACACGCATATTTATGATATTGTTGGCATAGATCCAATCAACAAAGACTATGGACACATTCATATAAATAAAACATGATCCTATAAACGGCTCGTGTAAAAATATCATACAACAACATTAAAGAAGAGCCTCTATTTGCAGAAGAGAAAAGAAAACCTTTTAAAACCTACGCCGGTTTTAAACGTCGGATGGAAGAAAACAACAGAAAAAGCAAGAACATTCCATGTTTCCGTATACATTCTGGTAATTGCCATTACGGAGGTAAATTAATGGAACCAAACAATGGAGGGCCGGTTTTAATTAAGAGTCTTTTAACGTATTAAACATGCGCTCTAATTGTGTAAATAGTTTGCGCGCTGCAATTTGTTTTAGTTAAATAAAGCACAGTGGTTCCGAGGTAAATATTTAAACAGTTCCTTTTTGAGGTTATTTCATAATTTAAGTCTTATTTCCCTTTTTGTTACATAACAAATAACCATAAATGAGCAAATTAAAAAAGAAGTATTTGGAAATTAAAATAAACAATTTATCGAAATAGAATTTCAAATGAGGTAATCCATATCGTGTGTTTAAATAGCCTCCTTACGTCTCCGGTTGTATATATTTTCTTGAGTTAGAACCAGAATTATATTATATAGCTTAATCAGAATATAAATATTTCTTATTTTGATTAATTTTCACGCGGTGTGTGAACCAAACGTATTTATTTTGAAATAGTGTGTCCATCCTCAATATATTTCTGTCTCCGATCATTTCAAATAATTCATAACTACACTCGTGTTGGAAAGGTTTTATAATTGATAATACAGCGACATTCTTCGCCTCTAAATTACTATGTAAATTGTTTAATTCAAGCAACTCACTCAGAACTTATTAAACTCCAGTTCACATTATAAGTTCTATTTATACTTTAAAGTTCCAGTGACTTATTTTACCCCCGCGTTCGATATACTGTACCACTATTTCTTAAATATGAGCTTACTGTTGTGAATAACAAACCGTGTTTTCTCGAAAGTCATATTATTAACGCGAAGAAAAAGGAAATATATACTGAACCGTAAAGGTATTTTCCACAAGGGTAAAATACCTTTAAAAACGTTGGTACTCGAATGTGTGAGGGTTTCAATAATTAAATAGTAATTGTAGAATAAAATTATATGCTACTTCCGATAAAATGATATGCTACTAATTTATTGTGCAGCTAAGTTAAATAATAAATGCAACGCGTGTTAGATAATCTAAGCAAGCGTTGAACTATACTAATCACTTAGACTAACCAATGACCAACATTTGAGAGGTGTGTATAGTGTGTGCATGTGCATGAGTGTGGGTGCGTATGGGTGAGTGTGCGTGCGTGTGGGTGAGTACGCGTGCAGATTAAACATGTAATAATTAGCATGAATTAAGGGTTAGCCTCCATGCTAATTTTTGTAGTCCACGTCTCCACTATTTATTTTGCTATTTATAAAAATGGACGTGCAATTTCGAAGATACTCAATAATTTTATTTCGTCAAAATTTTACACATAACTTACGTTATTATATTACGGAGTCTATGCAATATATTAAAATCAAAATTTAAAATGTTTGTGGGCATGTATATGTATGCATGCGACGTATGTGTAATATAGAATAAAGAAATTTCCTTTCAAATAACGTCCTCATTAGACCAAAATGCATATAAGAACTTATTTAGTTTCAGAGCACTATGAATTGGCATTTAAACAATTATTAGATCTATAAATATTCTACACGACAATAAATTAATAAAACAGGCTTAAGTATCTGTGTCATTTAACACACGCGAAGTGTATATAAATATTCGTGTATAATAAGAAAACGTATAAAGTATTATCTTTACATAAAATCACGAGTATTCATGCCACATGGGGCCGGTTTCATATCGCTCGCTTGTGAAACTCTAAACAAAGGTCTCCCGTACTCACGTATTCATTTAATGTACTCTCATTATTCTATTATCAAAAGTACCGTGCATTATTTAAGCGGCTGATATTTTATCAGACGTTGCTGTCTGCATCCGTGGCGACGTAGTCAGATCCACATTATTTGTTAGAATTACGTAAAAACGTGCAGTTGAAATTATTTAGCAAATATGTTATAACTTGAGAACTGGTTTTCTTTTAAAAATACGTTTGTTATTAAAATCCAAAATAAAAATTCTGCGAGCTACTTTACGCTTTTTTCAAAATCACCATAAATTTGCGGAAAACAAAGACTGAAGTGAAAAATTAAGTATTTTTGTTATTTTCTGAATGACTTTTATTGAATTATCGGTTATTATAATTAAATATTAAATTTAATTGCACTGAGTTTCCGTATGAATAATAGATAATACACATTGTAATATAACGAATCTAAACCAACATAATTTTAAACCAAATGGAATTAATGTAAACTCTTTAAATTTTGGTATCCAGTACATATATTACCTTTGAAATATAGTAGTTGCACGTTTTATTTCTTACATACTTGCATCATTCAAAGTAATGGATAACAGTTGTTATAAAGTAGACACTTAATGTTATTCTTAATAAGTATAAATTCAAACACTTAATAAAAAAAATACATGGCATTATAAAATGAAATATAATTTAATGGTGATAGTAGGAAATCAGTACAATTTATTTTACGATGGCGTCGGGATTTCAACATAAAACCTTATATAAAATGTTCAATATTCGAAAATTCTCTGCTTGAGAAACAATAAAAGATTTATATTAAATATAGACCGTAGTTAGAAATATTGTTGCATTCGAAGACTTTTATTTTATTATTGTAAATTTTCTTGAAATTCATTTTATATTTATACATAGTAAAAATGTAATTCAAAGACTCAGAGTAAGCAATGACTAACACTTTGATACAAAATTGAAAATGCATCTATCATATATTCGAGTGTATCGTTAATAATATTGTTGTCCGTACATTGTATCTCTGCGGGCAAATGTGCGTCTCGATCGACGTATGCATTTTCATTTTACTTTAGATTATATTACAATCAGCAGTGTAATAGTGTATGTAAAGATTATTTTATTAAGAAAGTTACACAATAATAAGTATAGGGAAAACACTTTTAAATTTTTAATATTTGTTGGGATTGTAATATTAGTTAGGATGAGATTTATCGAGTTGGAAAGTAGCCTATGTCATATTCCAAACCACCCACAAATAACTTTCTTTGAGCAAAAAGTTACATTAATACATTGTTCAGTTGTGACATAAAAGAGGAACAAACAAAAATACTTTTGCATTCAAAATATTGTAAGTAGGACTCTAAAGATTAAACTGAGTGATTATGTTGTGCTATTAGATGTATTAATCTTAGAATTAACTTGATAATATTTTCTAAAGAGGGCAAAGCTGGTTAGAAAATAAGTCGTTAACCGCTTTGTTTTATTTACAGATCTTAAACTTTAAAGATTCTTGGCTGTTTCAACTACACGTATGAACGAAGAATAGGATATATCCAAATGTATGTAAATATTTTATTCTATGTTTTATTATTTAAGTTAAATGATGTTTTCTTACATTCGATATGATGCCGTATTATTTTACAGATAGTCGGGAGGTAGCTTTAAAACAGTATCTACGAACGAAAGCGACAAATGTCTTATTTGTCGCCCCTGCAATGTCGGTTTATTGAGATAATTGGTCAGGATTTATTAAAAGGACATACTTGTTTCTAGGACATACCAGTTTACAACAGCCTGGCCGTAATTATCATTTATAGTTGGTGCTCAAGTCAATCATCTATATAAAATATATCCTAAGTTGTTTACTTCTAGACTACACATATTTTGGAAACAAAAATAAAAATGATAAAAATATGACATTGTGTAATTTTATTTTTACCCTGTGTTTTTAATTTATAAGTAGAAATTAATTAGACCAACCAAAGTACATGCCAGCAGACAAAATAATAGTAGATATTATTTATTTATTTTATTTATGAATATTTTATCGTACATATAATATATACATTTAGTGGACTTATTACTACAAGAACAATCTCTTCCAGTCAACTACATTGATTAAATGTACACATTTTGTGATGTCGATGACTGTAAAAGACATTAATAAGAAAAAAACGAAACTTAGGACATAACAAATAACAAAAAATATAACATATAAATAAGCTAAACAAAACTACATATAAATAAATACAAAACAAAAAAATGGTTAATTATAAATCTTGGCCTGGTTGGGAACAAGGAAAAAGGGGGAAAAATGGAATTAGGAACAGTAGGACAGAGAGATTATGAGAGTAAGAACTTTTTCAGACCATCTTTAAATACATGTAAGGAGAGCGAGTTCCTGGTATCCGGATCTAGTCGATAACAAAGTCTTATAGCTTGGACAGCGAATGACTTTTCATAAAAGGTGGTTGTATGTTTGGGAAAAAGGAGACTGAGCTGGTTTTCAGAGCATAGCTCTATACCGTGTGTAGACAAATAACTAAATCTGGTTCTAAGATAAGTTGCATAAGTAGAATTATTTAAAATTTTATAAAGCAGTGTCAGAATGTGAAGTTTGCACCGATTACGGACTTCCATCCATTAAATTGCCCTCTTAATTAACATACACGATTATATTTTTTGCAACCAAAAACAAAATGGATGCACAAATTTTGTAGGCGTTCTAATTTTCTAAGGTGATACTCAAAAAGGTCTGGATAGATACATTTCCGTAGCCAAGCAGTGGCAGTAAGAGTGTTTGACAGAGGTGAGTTTTTTTTTGAACGTCTAGAAAATTTTGAAGATGCTTGAGGGAGTGTATTCTGCTGAAGATGCGACGACTAACATCGTTTACTTGAGGCTGCCAGCTAAGATTATGATCGATCAGTAGACCCAAATCTTCAATAGTTGACGTAAATGGAATTGGTGTGTAATTTAATGTTAGATAGGGCAGATCTGAGTCTTTGGCTACCAATTATGACAGTTTTAGACTTAATTGGATTAACTAACAGACCCATTTTATGATCCCACTGACCAATTGACGCGAGATCTTCATCTATAACGGTTGATATCGATAACAGTTGCTATGGAGTTTACATGAGTATGGGCATATATTTGTAAATCATCAACGTAACGATGATAATTACTTTGTATATTCCCAACAACCCATCAATGAATATTGAACAAAAGATGTGGAGAAAGAACTTTTCCTTGAGGAACACCAGCTAATAAGTCCGTCCATTCAGATAACCCATCTGAAGACTTCACAGATTGCCGACGTCTACATAGAAATGAGCTAAACGATTCTAATAAGTGTTAAGATATATTCAAAGATTTCTAACAAGTCACTAAAATATCAAAGTCAACGGAGTTGAATGCGTTACTAAAGTCAAGAAGTACAAGTATTGTGAGTAGAGTGTTATTCAACTCTAAACATATGTAATTTGTAATTGTCTCTAACGCTCTTGAGCTACCATCAAACAGCTTGATGACACGGTTGTTGAATTTAACAACTTTTTCAACAATCATTTTAATGGATAGAATACTATCCCAATCAATGAGATTGAAATCCTCAAGCAAACAAGGCAAGTCAATACTGTTAAAGCTATAAAAATTGGAAATTTTAGGAGCTAGCCTAGGACTACGCAACTTGTAGGATGGTAATTTAGGCCATGGTGTGAGAATCTAGGAGCAAGAAGTTGGCCGTAGAAACATACACTTTTAGGGGAGAATATAATGAAAAGATAAGAAATGATAAATTACCTGGTGGAAAGTAGCAAAGGATAGAAGAATGATGAGATTTCCAGCATTTACAATATCCCAAAGCTGTGCACTTCTCATATTACTTTTATACAGACAGGTATTGAAGTCACCCATAATCACCATTTGGGGATATAGTGGTATATGATTTCCAATAATAATTTCAAAATTACCAAAATACGAAATACTAGGCTTACCCCCTAGTATTATACACAACTCAGAGTAATTTCATTTGGGAGAAAGTAATTTCAATAAATAAATATTCCATTACAGTCAGTCGAGGATTTTGCGATAATTTTAAAGGAAAGATCATTTAGAACATCGACAGCGACCCCACCACCGCACCCACAAAGGCGGTCATTACGGATTAACATGAAACCTGGAAGCAAATAAATATTAGAGGAGGCTGAATGTTTAAGCCAGGTTTCGCTAATGAGACAAGCATGCATTTATATTTTCAAAATAATTGATAAAATCAGAGTAATGGTATGGAATACTCTCAACATTGATATAACAGAAATACAACTCAGAAGGGCTGCGAGAAAAAATAGACTGAAGAATATCGTGTGTATTAAAGGCGCCACAAAATGGCTCAAGGTCATCTGAAACGGAAAGACAGGAGGGAAAAAGGAATCGTCGGGAGAGGAGCAGGAATAAGAGGAATAAATAGAAGACATGTTAATATTTAACCAGGATAAAATTAAATATATAGAAGACATGTCAATATTTAACCTGGATAAAATTAACAAAATACACAATGTACATTAAACAGAGGGAAAAAAATACAGTTACATAAAAACAAATTTACAAAAATGCCATTTTCGAAATAAATAAGCTAACAATATATATATAACAAGGAGACAACATTGCATACGAAACCATAGATCATATTTAACATAGGGAAACATAGTACTCAATAAACCGCAAGTATTATGTGCGTCTATGCACAAATCACAAAATATCAGCACGTAAATAAGACGGGTACTTTCATAAATATAACCGGAGCATATTAATAAAATTTATATTTCTGCGTTAAGTAGATAATAACATTACGGAAATATAAACATGGTTCGTATGTAAAATAAAATTTATAACAAATATAGTATACTAGTACTCTTTATGTAAATTAATTATTATTTGCAAGTAGATTATTTTTTTGTGCCTGACCGAGTGTTGTGACTATCAGTTTTATTATTGATTTGAAAAGCAGATAATCTTAAACTGGCTTGCTCCAACTGTGTAAGACGTGTGATATATTCCTTGCAGCCACCAGGAAACATCACAACGCGTCTTTAATTCATTCTACTTTGAATTAAAGACGAATGGGCATTCTTCCATCGCATGTCCAGCAGATTTTTGGCTTGAAAGATTACACGAGCCTCAGTAAATAATAACTGTCGGGTCGAATTAGAGATTCCGTGATGAGCATGCTATTTCCCTTTAATGCTTTCAAAAACAAATACAACGTGTAAAGGCATTATTTCTTTTCTAAAACTGTTCAATTAAGTCACTAGCTCAATTAAAAAAATAAGATAACAAGTTTGAAATAACAAGGTTTATCTCAAAGATTGAAAACATTGAGATAAATCTGATAATAAAATCAGCCTAAAACAGATAATTGAGACAGTTCTCATACCTTTTAATGGAAGAAAAAATCAAAAGTAGATTTGCACTAAAGGAGATCTTTTCAATAATATCCTATTTTTATTATATACCATTGTTTATAAGTGCCTTTGTTAAATATTTTTTTTCATTTTCGTTAAATAACTACATGGCTTTTGTAAAATTTAAGGTTATAATTTATTCCGTGAAGGAACTAGATAAGACTTTGAAAAACAAGCAAATAGACAACGTTAATATGATAATTGCCTTCCCTTTGAATCCTTTAGGTACTAAACCATAAAAAAGCGTTGGTCGTAAATGGATCCGTAATCCGCAAAACAAGTTATATCGCTTAACAAGACAAATCCGACTACGATAATATAGAGGTTTAGAAAGAAAATTCGAAACAAAATTTTGTCACCTATTATAATTTTATATTTTTTTCTGCATATTTTATTTGAGTATTTTCCAATTTGTTGTTCAAACCATTTCTGATGGCCTTAATTTTGGATCCAGCTAAATATGTAAATATTTGCTTTTATTCAATATTTTCATAAAAGATTTCTAAATTTTTAAAGTAGTATTTCAAAGCATTTTTACGTATGTATTAAACAATTTGAAATATATAATAGTATTTTTTTCCATTTTCTCAGTATTTATAATGGAAGGCTAACAAGCATTAAGGACTGAAAACCACATTTTTAATTCTAACATTCTAACAAAGTCAAGTTCTAAGTGATGTTGCTTGGCAACAATTAAAAAACCGGTCAAGCACAAATGGAACTCGTACTATGAGGGTACCGTACACATTTAGGCATTTATAAACATTGATTGTTACTTAATACTCCTTTTAAACTACTTACAAAATTTTATTTTTTTAGAACAAAAATCTATTGGCTACCATATCTTTCATAGGCGCATATTTAACAAAATATTTTTATGTGATATAATTACTTAGTTTATTATATTACTTTAATTTCGATTAGGGGTAGAAGGGGGGAGTTAATTTTTTTATGTTATTGTTGCTTTTGAGTTTAAAACCATATAGGAGTCAAAGTTTAAGATGCTGACATTTCAATACATCAAAAATATAATGCACGTTTTTGCGCTAAAATATTTTTTTCAGAACGTCCTTTGAATTACCGCGTAAACAAATTTATGATACTTCCCTTAAGACGTTTTCAGTTACCTTTAACTTCATGAGTATATGCAACACAAAAATCATCTTTATTGAGATATGTTGCAGATTAACTGAAATCATAATACGGCAGCGTTTCTCAAGTCATGTTTTAAAAATGGCTTTTATTGCACCGACATATTTTTAATGGCTCGGAATAGCCCAATATCATATACGACAAACAAAGTATAGCTCACGTCATACTTACTGTTGATGATTACTCCATGGAAACATAACAAACCTTCCTCATTTTTTGATCTACCAGAAAGTGACTACCTTGAAAGAGAATTCTTGCATCATTTCAGAGTCAATATACAGAAACCACAGTAACTATCGTGTGAGCCAGTAATATAGTATCGATTTATGCTAGCTCTTCAGGATGAACTCCAGAAGCAAAAAAATAAGTCAAAACATATAACTACATCAGCTATGTAGCGAGTATAGTCCGAGATTGTAGCTCTGATCCGGAGATGCGCCACTCGGAATTGGACGTCATCGTTGGAAAACTTGACTCGAAAAAGCTCCAAGAATTGGTAGAATCGATAATAGATTACTAAAAGTCGTACGGAAAAACGCGGCGCATGACATACTTGCAATCTATAACCGCTTCTTTAACACGGGCCACTTTACGAAGGTATGGAAAGTGGGGAGGCTTAACGTCATACCAAAGATTAATGTGGAATCCCTTGCGATCCAAAATTGTTCAGACCCCATTACGCTCCTTCCGGCCTTCGGGAAGTTGCTCGAGGGAGTTTTGGTGGCTTGTCTATTGTGATATATCTCATTCGCCGGGTTCCAATAGACAATTCGGTTTTCGTTCCGGAGTGCCCACATCGGACGCGATTACAGCAGCTTTGTCTTGGGTTGACGCGGTCCCAGACAAATGCGTTCTAGGAATCTTCTTGGACGTCTCCGACGCATTTGACAATGTCTGGTGGTCAGCCATCTTGTTCGCACTAGAGTCCTGGGGAGTTTCAGTGGACCTCCGCTGAATAATTATGGATTCCTTCTGCTATCGTGTTGTCTTTTTGCAGGACACAGACATCGAAGTTAAGAAAACGTTGATCAGGGACTGCCCGCAAGGCTCGGTCTTTGGACCAATTCTGTGAAACATGATGTCCGTTTGTATACTCAGTGATGCGGAACCATCGCTTATGCGGACGACACTCTACTGTTGGTCGGAGGAGCGAGCTGAAAAGAGATAGAGAACCAGGTGGCGGTCACCCTCGCCAAACTACATGGCCGGGGCACTAAGAACAAGCTTTGCTTTGCCCCAAAAAAATCCAAGACTGTCCACTTTAAGGACAGGCTGGCGAGGGAGCCGCTAGGATCGGCGTGCGGATCAAGTAACCTTCCTAGGCATAGTCCCCGATACACGGCGGAACTTTTTGCCACAGGCGCGGTACATCGGTGAGAGCTGCTACTGACGGTGACCAAGGTTTACAAAATCTGCTCAACGGATGCGTTTCCCGTTTTTGGTGGGTCTCGTGCCTGTCGACCTCGCGATTGCAGAACGGGCGGCGAATTTCATCTTGGCACGAGGTAAGAGTTTTGTTGAGAGTTCGTTAAATGTTGTTGTTGTAGTTTTTGGCTAATGAATCCCTTGTCGATACAAATGATGCATTTTAGAGATCGTCGTTACTCATTAGTAGCACAAGTGGTACTCCCCTGATTCCAAAGAGGAAATATCCAGGTTGTTTTTCCCCTTATATACCTTACAGTTTCTTACGGGACACGGTGCATTTCGTGCCAATTTGTTTAGCCCGGCGTGTACCTGCGGATTTGAGACACAGGACATGAATCATGTTTTGTTTCACTGCAGTGAGCACGACGATGCTAGTAGAGTTTTGTTAGAGACTTAGAACGTGGTCTCTTTAGTCACCGCGACTTGGTTGGGAATGGCTAATATATATTAATGGTAAGGTCGGTCAAAGCTAACATTATGATTCTAATTAATAATATAAATGTGAAAGAAGTATACTACACGAGGAGTCTGGAAGGGCGAGGATACAGCGTGCAGCATATTTTCGAGCACATCTCAGTTCAATGTTTGTCGTATGATAAAAGTGAGGCTAGTTCTAACACGATTCCAGCGAGACGTGATTTTTTGAAATGCTACATCCGAAATGTGAGGTAGCAACAGAATCAGTCCGCAGTTTATAGTTTAATCCCTAATTTAGAGGTAAATATTTTTGTTGTCATTGTCATTTGTATCATAAAGTCAAGAAAATAAGGGCTTAACATTTTATTTCATTTAATCATTCTAGATGTCGCTACATGTTTTAATTTCTGACTTCAAGTTTTTACTATTATCACGTGAGTGCAGCCGTAGGTAAAAGTTAAGCCGCGCGTAAAAGTATTTAGAAATAAAACAAGTTTTGTTTTTAAACCTTTTATGTATCAACTTCTAATAAATTAATTCAAATCAAAACTAGCATACGATTGGATGGAACAGTTATAATATTTCTTAAGTGTTTATTTACGAAAATAATTTACAAATGAGTGAAATGCATTAAATGGTGAAATAAATTGAAAGAAACCGAAATTAATAATAACAAGGCTGTGGGATAATTAATTGTTTATCAATATAACGCTAGAATGACTATGGCAGATAAACTGTAAAATTATAATATTTACACGCATTTATATAAAATGCATAAAAAGGTAGTATAATAATTTTGTCAATTTAGCATGTTTTCTGATCGTGCCGAAATTATTTTTGGAGTATCTAATTTGACAGGACGTCTAAAATAATACGAATAATTATTTTAATAATTAAGTCCATTAATGTACTTAAATTGTCCATACATTGTTCATATAATTATTAAAACACACTCTTCTACATATATGTGTGTGTATATATATCGTTTCTTCTTCCCCCGAACTTCAATCTAATTTAATTTTTTGCTTTTAATGTTGATTTTTTTTTCTTCATAATCTTGATAGTTTTACTTTCCTTTTCCTTTTTTTCACTAATCCGGAATATCCGGAGATGTGATTACGTTTGCTACTCGTTTGGACCGTTTCCGAACGTTAGTAAGCAGCACAACCAGGCACGTGTAGTCAGATACTTTTAAGGCATGTCTTTTTGTGGTGTCTTTTTGTGAGCATCGTTATTAGATCTTGATATTGAAGGCATTGTTGGGAATTGTTGGTTACTGAACCCGTTCAGATGTAGAATTCTCAAGCATCATTGAAATCTCTTCAATAACTCTGTTATCTTTAAGATTATCAGATATGTAAGTATAATCTGGAATATAAATGTAGCGCAACTTATGAATTTGTTATTCGATTTGAGGTTATGTTATCGACAGGTTATTATATTCAATGAGAAAAAAGTAAAAACATAATAGTTTTAAAAATATTAACACTACAACATCAAATATCAACTTCATAAAAAATCTGAGGTAAATTGAATCTTTGGAATTTAAAAATACTTACTTGAAATTTTTTTTCTGTAAAAAAACGTATACAACAACGTACACGTTCGAGTAGCAATCACCCACCAATCTTAGCTCACGATATCTAGAGCAAACACAGTAAAATGTTTCGGTCGGTCGTTTCATCGAACAGGTCATATCCTACTGAATCCTACGCTAATACCCGGAAACGCAGGGTTGATTGTATTTATATATATATATATATATATATATATATATATATATATATATATATATATACATACACATATATATACTTATATATATACATTATATATATATATATATATATATATATATATATATATATATATATATATATATATAATAGTGCATTCGCAGTCATTCCTTATGGTGCATTTTAATAGTCTTACAAAAAAAACGCGTTCTGAGTGGCATAGGTATTAACGGAAAATATAATAATTGAAATATTATTCTGAAAAGAAAACATATATTTGCGTTTGTGTTTCGTACAAGTAGTTTAAAAAATAATATATGTGTGCCAATGGCTGCGGAAAATGTAATGTTTACCTCATCTCAAAATCTTCGACAAATAATTAAATATTTATTTCATAATGACATACCTATATTAATTTTTACACTACTCGTATAATCTGAAAAACATTTGAATATATATTAGAAAGAGAAGAAATGTAATAACCATTTTTATGGTCAATACACGTTGAGACTTAGTTAATAATATTATTTTGACACCGTACTTTCGTTCAACTTTCATAAAAACATCAGTTTATTAGATAAAAATGCCATTATGTGCTTATGAATTTTGCGGGGACTTTTATTCTCCATTCAGATATGTATGTCTAGTAAAATTAACTTATTAGCTTTTGTTTTGAGGACAATCAATGCGGGTTCATATGATTATCTATCTGTTTGCCTGTTGCACAAACACGAAAACTAAGCATGATATTGAAATGGCCGTATATAATTTTACGTAGGACTAACAAATCTTAATCAATCCGAGCACACAGTTGGTATAATTATTTGCGACATTCATTATTTATATGTTCACAAGGGACACACTTCTTCTCCAAAGACATATAGATTCAGAAGATCAATTATATTTTTTTGTTTACTGTATGCCCACATATGGCAACTTATGTATACCACGTGTATTCAATGCTTGCTTGCCACACTTATCAACGTAATGGAGATTAAAAACCGCGGGCGCACGGACATCTCATTTCTCAATATTGATCTCTGAGTTTTTGGCATTTCATAAAATTATTTTGTATTCTATTAAGTTTATTATATTATCATGTGTTTTATAATGTTAAATTCGTTGTGTTAAATGTATAATATTTTTAAGTATGAGTGTAATTAAAATGGAGAATGTTCTTCGAAGGTCCGTACCTATACAACTATTCAAGAATACATATCACCGTAAAATACTAAGATTGCCGTCATATCACTGTAAAATAAACGCATCCAATATGATCTGGACCCAAAAGAAATGATATATGGCGAAAGAAAACAATACTTTCAAATTAAACGAGAATTCTACTTGGAGTAATGTCATTTAATAAGCCCCGCGGCATGGCTGAAAAATCATTGTTACTATTGATATACGGTTTAATAGATAGTTTATTTTTATACATTAGTCCGTTCTAAAAAAAATATTGTAATGATTACCTAAAAATTAAGTATTTGTGATTACTTTGTAATAGTTTTCTGTATAACTTAACATTTAATTAAACTACTATTTCTATTAAAATTTTTGGTATTATTTTTGTTTTTTTATGTAACAGCAATACTTATAAATTGTCCAAAACACTTCATCTTACTTAACTTAATTTCTCTTAAATATAAAATATAACCTGTTTAACATAAGTTACGAATGTATACAGTATACATATGCACGCTAATAAAATATATATTTTTAATTTATTACTAACGTCAATGTAAGAAAAAAGGTTTACAATACCTGAACTATCAAACTTCATTATTTATAAACATTTTCTTTTTTCAAATTAAATGGAGTATAGTTATTTTGTTGTCCATGCTTAATGTAGTTTTGTTGTCCATGCATAGCATTTCTTCTATATCTGAAATGAAAAATTTGAAAAATTCATTACAGGTCATAAAAGGTCACTTCAATTTTACTAATACGTGTCGATTATGATAATATTTATATTACAATACATTGTAACGATTAAGTTAATTCATCATAAATAATATGAGGTCAGAATATTATTCTATTGAATAGAATAACATTATGATCTCCAAGAGAGTGCAGAAATCACTGCATTATTTATTTTAAATTATAGAAATGGCCGAAATTAATTTTTTCTTCAAAATGTTCCACAAAATTATTTTTAATGAAACTTATGAGGATAATACTACATAGAGATTTATGTTATATTACTTCTGTGATTGTAATTTCTAAAGAATTGTCAAAACTGAAAAAAAAATTATGTTGAGATTTTTAATCAATGAAAATTCTTAGAATTTTCTTTTATTAAAAATTTAACACAACCTATATTATTATATATAGACGGCAATATTTTCATCTTTTTATCTTAATTACATTTGGAGATATGGAACATAAAATAAAACATCCAAAACGTTCACATTTATTCTTGTTTCTCAGAAATATCAACGCCCATGTATGATATAGGTTTGCACATAAGGATAATATAAAAATACACACCGATTCCTGATGATCGCCCTTAAACTCCATAATCCCTTAATAAATAGTTATAAAATAACGTGACACCGTTTTAATTTTCATTTAATAATATCAGATACTCCCAAGTATTACGTACTTGAAAGTATTTAAGATTCAGTAAAAGAATTAAGCACGACTTTTTGTGAATAATTATATTTAACAAGAAATCTTCATTACTCCATCGTATCCATTCTACAGTTACAGCCTCATAGTGTCCCCAATGTTGTTTATTTGCGTTAAATTTTGAAAGGTTTCAGATAGAGATTTAAAGAGGATTTTCACTTACACATTCTCCCACTAGTAGTGCCTGAGCTTTTGTGATATGTAAACTATTAAATTGCCTACAAACATGACTCAAAGCGCACGATGTTTTATCAAATTTTAATAAATCACTGGAAAACTCTGCCTTATACGGTAAAAAGCTTCCGGAGCGAATAATACGAAGAAACAATTCATAGCTTCTAACTACTCAATTTCATGTCGTAAATGCTTTTGCAAAATAGCTATTTCTGATTCTTCTTGTATCTTTCAATACTGATAAAAGTTGAAATTCTCAAAAATCTATTTTTACATCCATTTATATCATAATGGTCGTTGGTGCTCTCTATAATATTTTCATCTGTATATACCGACTAATGTTGATATATATATATATATATATATATATATATATATATATATATATATATATATGTGTGTGTGTATGTGTGTGTGTGTGTGTATGTGTGTGTAGTTTATTACGTACCTGCACTATTAAATACAAAACTAAAAGTAACAGACATCATTAAATAAAATATTTCAATTAGATTTCTTTTTTTACATTGGCTTAAGGACAAATCATCCAGCTATAATCATATTGACGGTTCAGATGAGTTCACAATTTTATTCAAAATGCGTGCGAAACGAATCGAGAACGAGTATTCATGGACACTTCTCAGCGCGGAATGCACTCCACCAGCTTACAAAATATATGAGGAGTTGAAACTTTTTTCCGTTGAATATATATTTTTCTTTTTCACTATCACTCTTTATCCAATTTTGGCGCGGAATTAGTTGCAAGAAGCCCATCGTAATGAAATAAATATATAAAACAAAAAGTAATCTGCTTGAGATAAACTGTCATTGAAAATAATAAATTTTATAAGCTATTAAGCAGTTGTAAAGTTCTACTATGAAAATGTTATTGCTCTAAATTTTTTTATGTTATGTGGACGGAGCAGCGGGTCAACATGATTTTTCGGCCAGAAATAGCTGCTGGGAAATAATAAAGGCTAAATTTTGTGCTGGGTAACCTCAATCCAACTAATAGCATAATACTAACTTAAGGGCGAAAGTATGTTTATAGGTTTTTCTTTCACGTCGCAACGCTACATTCAAACTAGGAAGTCTCATCCTTCCTAACGTTATAATACTAATTAATATTATCAATGAAAAAGTGAACGTTTTTGTCCTTATTTCATATTGCTACGGAATTGCAGATCGACGTGATTCTTTGACTGAGATAGTTAGTGGGCTGGGAAATGGCATAGCGCACTCATCGACCCGAGAAATCTTATACTAACTGATATAACAATCCCAAATAATACTGTGAATGCCAAAGCGCTTTTATTTATCCTTCTTTTACGTCGCAACATAGCCGCGGATCATCGTAATGTTTTTAACCGATATAGTTGACGGGTCGGGGAATGATAATGGTTACTTTTAATCCGGTGTCTCGTTCTTGGTAGTAGGAGTATATCCTAATTAATGTTATAAATGTGTTTTTTGCCCTTCTTTCATGTTACAATGGAGCTACTAATCGACGTGATATTTTGCATAGAGATATTAGGTGATATGATATAGACTATCACCCCGGAAAATCTCTTCCTAACTAATATTATAATATTTTAAATGCACAAATGTGTTTTTTGTTCTTCTTTTCGTCGCAACAGAGCAACAGATCGACGTGATTTTTGGTTTGTTGGTATAAAGACAGTTGGAGGAGGGGTCGGAATATAATACAGGCTACTTTATATTCCTTGTTAGAGGCAAAAAGTACACAATGGGAATAACGAAGCAACGTCACAACGAAGTCACAAATAGATTTGAATTTTGAAACACTATACACGCCATATAAGGTAGCAACATAATCGCTCCCGCTAATCTAATTTAGACAGTATTATAGTCATAAAAAAAATTACCAAGTGAGGGAAGCAGCGGACTAAAAGTAGTGTTTATAGATAAAACGGGTTCTTCGTTTAGAAGTTTTTGCATGCAAGCTTTGAATAATTTAGTGTTACTCTAAAGTTTTATTTCGAAACTTCCCTGATGGAAAAATAGAACTCGTGGCGTTTCATTCATTTGCATATATTCAAAATTCAAATAAAAGTAACAAACGAATGGACGAGATAATTCAAATACTTCTAAAAGTTTACTTACTAAATAAGTTGCCTTAATCTATAAGTTAAATGCATTAAGTAGCCGAATAAATTAAATGAAATCGAAACTAATAATAATAAGGTTGAGAGATTATTAATTTGATGATGAATGTAACATTAGAATGACTACGGCAGAGAAACTTTAAAATTTAACATGCACACGCATTTATACAAAATACATAAAAACCTCTCAATCACGAGTAGAACCCACACTACGAGGGTTCCGTACACATATAGGCAGTTAAAATATTTAAGGGTACCGAGTATTTCTATTAAACTATTTGAAAATATCATTTTTCATAACGTAAATGTATTCATTGTTTTGGGAAATAAGGAGAGAATGCAAAATTTTCTTACATTTTTATAACATCTTTTCCAGAATACTATTTAAAATATTATCAAAAAGCAATTGATACCCATAACATATAGAGAATTCAAAAAAACTAAGACTAGTAAAAAATATATGAGCTAATAAAATACATCACTATGACAATTTCAAGCTCCCACCTCGCATGATTTGTGAGAAAATTAGTTGAGAATACATAAAAATAAACATATATTGTCGACTATACGCTCGCAGGCGCAAAAACATGGTATATATTTAAACAATTGTGACATCTATAATCATCTATATTGTTTTCCTATAGCCTCTACTTGGGCTTCACAAAACCTCTATTTTTCCATAATTCTGGGTTTAGTAGTCTCGGATTTTAGACGCATTATTTTCATTATATTTTTTTCACATTTTTCATAAGGCGAAATTGTCTACAGCAAAATTAAACTATTTGAACAAGGTACTTACAAAGAAATTAAAAAAGAAAAATTTGACCACTTATTAGCAAATATAATAGACGATTCAAATATCCCATAAATAATATTTGCAACCTCGATGAAATCTACTAACAAACGTATCTTCCAAAATACCGTAGTTTTTGGCTCTGAAGGACAACAAGCAAAAAGGACCGACATCGGCTACACCTAGCTTAGTAGTCACCTGCACAGTACAGGAAGTTCATTTGATCTCCTAATGATTATTTTCTCGAAACCTAGATTATCCACTCTACCTGGTGCCATCGAGAGATTATTCTTATTCTTAGCCTTAATATAAAATAAATAAACCCAACTTAATTTTTTTACTCAGTGATTAAAAACTGTTAGCATCCCGTAAATCTTTTTGCTGCGCCTTATTAGATACGAAAATATAAGTCACATCCGAAATATTTCATTAATTGGTTTAGCATAAGAAGACAACGACTTTTGTCATTACCTACACGCTTAAATAACAAAATGAAGCCTGCTAATTTCATTCCTGGACTCTCTAATTTATCCGATTCAATATATTATCCAATGAGTACCAACCAATAGTCGACCTTTGAAACATTATGATATCTGATTGCATCTTCATAAGAAGATCCTGAGCTGATATATTTCATCAATAATTAATGAAATACATCAACAGATTCTTCTATAGTATCACAAATTAAAAACAGTTATATCCTGTGCCAAGCAAAGAAGAAAACTAGCCAATAAGGAAGAAATGACAACCAATTTCATATTTTATATGTCTGTCTTAGAAGCATGATTAGAAGCATCGATAAAATAAAAAGGATAACGAAGAAAATTCAAGAAAAAAGGAGAAAAGGATAAAGCATTAGAACCGTAAAAGGAATTCAAGAAAAAGCTATAAAAAAAGAAATTAAAACTGAAAATATAACAACACAGACCAAATAACTCATCATTCCAAGCACAGTAACTTGAATTGCATTTACTATGTAGGCCTTTTTTATAAACATGATCATAAAGAGTAGAATATTCATTTAGTACATTGTGAGTCTTGGTTGAATAAATGGTATATGAAAATAGAAGGAAACGAATTCTTGTATCAATTTTTACCAGCAATTAGTATATAGACATTAATACGTTAACTTATAATGATTGAATAATTTTAATTGAAAAACCAGTCGACCAAATGTCTGTATATACGTAATGTAGGTCCCATAATGGTCTACTTGTATATATTTTGAATTTATAATAAGATACCTTGAATAATTTTAATCGAAATTTGTAAGCAAATGTGGTTCTCAGATTCATGAACCAAATCCTAGCGAAAGGGAAAATGGCTAGTATTAATGATTTCCATGCTCACAAATGTACATGATGGAAGCCATGTGTCATGAAATTACAACACTATTTTGTTCGACTAAAGAATCTTAAAATTGCAATAATTTTGTACCAAAAGCGACGAAAAACGCCGTTTCCATATGGCATGTAGATATTTACAAATTTTTAATTTTCTAACGATTGTAGAAAATATTGGTTCATTTTAATTTTACTATCAGTATTATCTAATCGATGTACGTTAAGTTTAAAGTTTAATTAACAGAAAACCTTATCATTAACAGAAAACCTTATACCCTTTACATTTAGGGAATTTACGCTACTTTAAAAGTGGCAAATGTTGAATTATATTTAATTACACAGGGTTACAATTATTATCCTGATAGTATCTCATGAATGTTCCGCTCTCTTTGAAAATATGATCTGCTACTGACCGAATCGGGCTCTGAAACCTAGCACATTGTATATTATTTATAAGTTTTTTGTCAATGAATATAGTCTCGAAAAACTGTATCATTTTATTTATTAGAGCAATTTATAGGAGCCGCCTCAGGCGACCCATTAGGGCAGATCGCGCAACCCACGCCGCGCCAGCGCCTAGCGTAATCGATCACTTCCACTGACACAAATACGGTTATATTACACTTTTCATTTTGTGCCTCTATTCATATTGTGCTCTGGGAATATAAATGGCCTAGATAAAGACCGAAAGTTGGTACAAATTAAATACATTTAATTTCACACATTTATTTATAGAATAACTTACAATGGTTACAATTTAAAGTGTTTTATGTCTACATCAGAAAAAAAAACATGTCAGTCTGTTACATTCGTTTTCCTCGGAAAGAATTTTACCCAAATATTTCAAATTTGGCAGTCAAAAAGCGTATAAGAATACACAAATGTCTAGTTAAACCTTAAAGTTAATATAGAAATTTTGGAGGGGGTACTAGCATTAAAAAATATATTTCTAACATCAGAATAAATGTGGTGCTTTCATTTTCCTAAATTATATCTATAATTAAATGAAACTACGTGATGTAGTATTATTTCTACTTTCTTTAAGTTCTTTACCACGTCCTTTTTTTTTGAGATATTAGCAAAGAAATCTTTGCTAATATCCCACCTGAAGATGTTGTAATACAACGAAACCTAGGTCGTGGTAAAGAACGTAAAGAAAGTAGAAATAATACTACATCACGTAGTTTCATTTAATTGTGAATAATGAATTTCTACAAAATTAACGCCAAATATATTCATTATTTCTACAAGTTATTTGTACTTTGACCACATTTCCAGATACCCATTGTTCTATGTAGATATCGTAGTTCATTTTTTATAACATAAGATTTTATGAAAGGCTCTTCAGAATTCAACCTCTAACCAGATGGCTTTTTAATTTTGATCACCTATCTTCCAATATCATTTGATTTTAAATCTAAACTTCAAGACAAAAACACTAGTAACTTCAAAACACTCTGACATTATAGAATCCACTTATATATATATATATATATATATATATATATATATATATATATATATATTTATATATATATATATATATATATATATATATATATATATATATCTAGGTGCTCTTGAGATTTTACATACTGGGAATTAATCTTCGAATATATTCAACGGTAATTATAGGGCGGAATAGGCAGTCCTCCTTCCATAACTGGGTGATGCCAGTGCAAGTGCGATATGTTGTTTAGTACGTAACATTTCTGCCAGTAATAGATTTATTATAAACGTTTTCCCGGAGCCGCCTGGTGCGTCCAAGTAAATAATTCCACCAGTGTTGTTGTCGATCCGGTCCATGATAACGATGTAATTTTTTTTTATTGTCACTGAGGAGTGGTTTGTTGAGAGCAATATATTAAAGTAGTTCGTTGATGTTGTAGCATTTATCCTCTGTAATTTTGAAGTTTAGCACACTGAAAACAGCTTGTCATGGTGCTAGCATCCCAAGTTGTACTAAGGTCTGGTTTTTTATTGCTAAACATTTATCTTCTAGTCGAATAAATGTTTCACTGAAGATGTCGACGTTGAATTCGATGGCCACTTCTGGACGAGCTTGTCGGATTTGGTACAGTATGTCATCACTCATACTCTCTTTGAACTTGTCCTCATCCGCGCTTCTCGTAGAGTGATATTTTCAGGGATGGCTTGCATTCGCAGACTTTTATCACAAGATTGTGTCGCAATTCTTGATTCTTTAATTCGTTCTTTTCGTTGTTCTTCGGTTTATCTGCTTCTCACAGTGCTCATTCTCGATTATTGGGAACGTAAACGTGCTTCGCGCTATTTCGTTTTTTCGCTTTTCTTTTTCTTTTCGCCGTTTAGCTTCAGAACTGGCAAAAAAAAATCTCCTCCTTTTTTACGTTTGGGCATTGTATAAAATATTAATCAAATCAACTTTTTCTTAAAAAAAACACTAAGTACCCTTTAAACACTTTTCACACTTTATATTTAGTCACTATCACCTTGATTACTTACACTTCACTGTTTGTTTTTATTCACTCTCTGCACTTCAGTGATAAAAACTAACGTTCGAACTCACGACGGATATTGCTTTATATACTCCTACCAATGGGTAGCCCCACCCATACAAAAAATGACTTCGAATGGTCCACAATATTCCAGAACAGTTCACAACATTCGAGAGGGTTCTGGAATGTTCCACAATGATCTGGGAAGTTCCTGGATGTTTCCGAATAATTGAAACCATTCCCAAACATTCCACAACATTCCGGGATGTTCTGGAATGTTGTGGAATGCTCTCAAATACTCTCGAATGTTCTGGAAATTTCTAAAGGGCGAAATTTTCAACCTTAGGTAGGGCACGCCCTTTAGGTTTAAACGGGAACCTTCTTCGTGTATGGAGGATATAAGGCTACCACACCATATAACTCCCTTGATCGTACCGGGACTCGTTTCTGAGTTTTAGCAGCATGCACATTATATACTTACTTTATAATTATATATATATATATATATATATATATATATATATATATATATATATATATATATATATATATATATATATATAAGTCTCATTCCCGTGGTGCAAAGCCTTCCCAAAAATGTCCTTCTATATCTTTGTATTAATTAAAAAGTAATATTTTTCTTTATTTTATGTTACTCCATGTTACTACTCGTATACTTTAGAATACTGTATTCCTACACAAAAACTAAATACTAAAACTGTATTAGAGTTACTTAACTGTATGAGTACCTAAAATTTGCATTTTACAAGTGAGTTTACCGAGTAAAATAAAATTTGAAATTTTTGCTAAATGTTTTGCGAGTCAAAAACTAAAGGTTTTTGTTTTTAAATATTTCTACCTAGAGGTCACATAATTCGCACCGTCTGCTCTGTGGCTATTTCGGATTCCATATGACGTAGAATGTCAGGCAAAAAATCCCCTGGTATTATTAATTACCCTAGTATTATTGGTTGAAATACGTTAAGAAATTAATAATGAAGTTTCATTTAATTTAAATTAATAATGAAGAAATGATTAATGAAATTTTAGTAGAATGATAACATTAGAAAATAATCTCAAGTTGATTCTGAAATCATCAGTCCAGTGTCGGCAGCCCCTTCGCAAAAATTATGAGAGGAGACTGAATACTTCGTTTTATTTTCAAATATGTAGAGCTTCGCACGGCGCTTTTTTTAATATAATCGATTTAATAACAATTCAAGATTTTTACATTTTATATGCGGACGTTTGTAGGATTTTCATATTTTACATTTGTAGAAATATCTATATAAATGTATATAACATACTTACATGCGACTTATATTGTATTAAGTATACATTTTTTCTACAGATTTATACATTATGCCTAAAAAATGAACTAAATTTGAAAAGAAATGAAATCCTACTTGAAAAGACAAATGAATTTGAAAAACTTCGACGGTAATATAATTAAGTTAGCTAAACAACAAGACAAGAAGAGAGCAAAATACCTAAAAAGAAAAGAACAGGGACGACAAAAATATCGACAAATGATTGGTCGTGAGAAGAGAGATAATTCTGGAAACTAGGTAAAGAAGAAGAAAATAAAAGAAATATGAGAAATTCACTGCAGTAGCTCCAATATCTTATTTCGACAAGAGAATGGATGTACATGAACATACAGGACCATTCTATGTCGAGGATCAGAGAGTTCAAGATGTCAGAAAAAAGTGGACGGCAGAAAAACTCAGAAACAAAGAAATAAAACGAAACGACAGTATACTTTTTAAACTAAAGAGAAAACTAAAAATGCAGCAACAGAGATACAACCGATTAAGGAATAAAAAGTATGTTAAGACAAAATTAATAGAACTAACGCCAAATATTCGTTACGAGCAGTTGAAGACATCATTTAAAAGAGAAACTTAGTAAAAAAGACAATTTTCGATGAAGTATTGAAAACACAACTTCAAGACAATGATTCCAAAATGAAAAATCGTAAAGAAAAAGCAGTACGTAGAAAAAGTATTTCTAGAAAATAAGTGAACAAATACAAAATCTGGAGGGTAAAGAATATAGCTATAATTTATAAGAAAACTAGACACGGTCTCATAAAACCTAATAACAAAGCGCAAAATGCCGAAACGAAATGTTTTGAAGAATTTGTGGAGGATGATGCTAATAGTCACCAAGCAGCGAGTAAAAAATTATGTTATCCAAGAATGTGTAAAAAAACCAAATCGTTACTTGTTTGGTACGTTGCAAAATTTCACCTGAATTTTTTGGGAATAAACAGTACCAAAATGAGTTATTCCTTATTTTCTCTATTGCAACCATTTTGGGTCGTGCCACCGAAATTACAGATCCGTGAAACTTATACTTGCATGACCCGTGCAAATATTGATTTCTTACTTGCAGCCTTAAAAAATATTGTCTAAAATACTTAATAAACTCTTACTAAAATAGCTAATTTTTAAAATATGTTGGAGGTGGTTGTTGTGACCGTTATTTTAAAAAATGTCTCTAAAGAAAGTGCGATGACAGTTATGTAAAACAATTGCCTTATGAAGAATTCATTAATTCAAAAATGGTTTACTGAAGCAATGGACAAACAAAAAAAGAAAAGATTACTGGTCCCTGAACAATGAAAGAATATTTGATCAGAGAGTGTCAAATTTAAATGCAAGAACTTTCTACAAGAAATCGTACCCACCCCCAATATAATACAATGAGCCAATATAAACAAGAAAAATTGTGCGTGTCAGCTCCGATGCGCGACTGGAGTTTACTCCTCTGTTTGTTAATAAAAGTTGAGTTCACTACAGATAGAACATATCTGTATATGATTGTCGTGCAGCATTAGTTTTGCCTGTAACGTAATCGTACTAGTGTAGGTATATGCGCGTGATTGTGAATTAGCGTTGTATAAGGTTATAAATTAGAGTAAAATGAAAACGCGTTTTGCTAGGATGTTAATTTGAGTATCGTTATAAAGAACTTGTGTACTAATACTAGGAAACAAAGTAAGACAATAAAAATATTCACCGAAATATAAATGAAATTTGGTATTAAATGAAAAATTACAAAAAAATTAATGGTGTCATTTCATACGAATAGTAAATAGGCTGAGAATTATAGAAAACGTTAATAAGAAGAGCTCGTGTCAAAAGGAATCGAAAGGAGAAAGCTTACGTCAAAAGGAATCCAAGAGATCAAAAAGTTCAGGGCCGAGCAAATGCGAGAACAGCGACAGCGTCGAAAATAAGTGATAGTTCCCGTGATGATATTATTAAACAGATATTAAACAGATTAGTAATTAAATTAATAATAAACAATGCTTATGATTTTATCTCACTTTTTCGCAGACAATCTACTGGGCGGACCGTAACTATGCCTTTCGGAATTTACTTTTTTTCTTGAAACTACCACGCGGCCAGTCACAGAAAAGGATGCACCTTTACTGTACTATCTACCACCTTTACAGATGGTGTAGGAGCCACCTACAAACGAAAATCAGAACTAGTGATAGCTGCAGGTGGTGGCATGACCAATTTGAAAGAATTTTGTAAAGTTATTCACAAAAGATATCCGACGATTAGTACCGTTGTAATAGAAGACCAAAAAATTGAAGGACTGAACATATTACAGAATGAAAATTTACCTAAGCAAATACCGTTCGCTGACGTGTTTGTTGATATAAATATCCGAAAGTTTACGTGGAATTTATATAATATACTTATGTAATATATAAGTATATTATATAAATTCCACGTACACTTTCGGTTTATCAGGCCACTGGTTCTGATTTTCATCCCAACCGATTGACTATAAAATATCTTAGTTGTTCTCGCAACTCTGACGGACGCAATCATTACTTACTTTGATCCATCAAATCTAAATCAAGAACCCTTTTAAACATCTCAAATGTATCACGGACGCAGAAGATGAGACATCGAGATTAAACAATCGCAATATCCTTCCAGTTTTATAAGATATGCGCAAAAACCCCTTTCCATTGGATTTGGAAACGATGAATGTCGTCGTCTCTGACAATTATAATGTTCCTATTTGTTCAGGAGTAAGTAGCATGTTAAGGAACGTAAGAAAATTACTGTGGTCTAAAAGTTAATTTGTTATCAAGGATATGACAAGAGAAAACGCATATCGTTATGCTGAAATGCACGAAGACGACCGTGACTTGCTATGTAATAAAGAAGACACACTCTCCTAGATTGACGAAACCGATATTTCTGATATCAAATAATAAAGAAACTCGCAGTGCCTAATTTTACTATAAAAGGTAACGAGGTATTTTGTAGTTTTATATATATATATATATATATATATATATATATATATATATATACATATATATATCTTCTATTTTTGTTGAGTTTTGTAAAGAGACATTACTTTTGTTTTTGAAACTGATTTGTTAAGAGAATAAGCTACTTCGTGATTTTGTTTCCAAAAACTTTGCATGGGCAAAAAAATGTGAATTCTAAAATTTCAATTATTACATGTACTTTCGAAATTTAGTTACAAAAATTTAATTTTAATTTTTAAATGTTTAGCAAGAAGATCTCATTCTAGTTAGAAAACTAAATAAAACCTGATTATACTAGATATAACATGTCTCATTGTTAGTCAGCTCTATTCTTGGTTAGCCCTGGAATCTAAATTTACAAAACCGCTGATCATTTGAAAACTAATGTAACAACGTAGTTACTTGCGAGATAAAATACGGTAATTTTATTAATAGAAATGTATCTATAATGTTTATGAATAAAAAAGGTAAAGATCCATAGACTACTATGAATACAGAAGTGGCGCTATTTATTTATTTGATGTTACCAGTTTTTATATAATCATAACACTCCAACTACAGCAAATAAAGGTAAAAAAACAGGAGTGTTCTACAATGAAAATAAATGGGACTAAGCCTCATACCTCCTATACGTTTATAATGTTTCATGGGATTTAAAACTTTAGTAAGATCATCAGCTAGCAAAACAGTTGTTGGCAAAAATTCTGAATTTATAATTTTATCGTTAACTACATCCTTAACGAAATTATATCTAATATTAATATATTTATTTTTTCTATGATACTTGCCACATAGTTTGCCACCAACTTCTGTGCACTTTGGCTATCATTAAACAAACGCAAAGAAAATAAATTACCAATAAATTCAAAATGTTAAGATCTTAAATATATAGCTTCTTTACAAGCCTCAGCTATTGACATGCTAGCCTCATCTATTATTTATAAGTCTCAACTATTGACATACGACCCTCAGCTATTATTTACAAGCCTCAGCTATTGACATGTGAGCTACAACTATTGCCATACTTGAAAGAGACACTATCCGTTCCATATTGCTTTCCCAAGTAATAGCGATCCTGATATTACAAATTAATAGCCTGTATAACATTTTTGTTCTACAGTATTACTTGCTCAATGACATCAACATAACCAATAAGTTCAGTATTATCCCTTTACACTTTAAAGAATAATTCTTAGTTTTCTTAAAATTCCTAAGTATTATTTCGGTATAATTCCAATGAACATTTGTGTGACATTTATGAAATTGACTAAGAAAACTAACACCAAAAGATTTATCCAGTCTCGTAAGAACTGATAAATACATTAAATTCCCAATCAAAAACCTAGATCTTCCATAAGAAGTTACAGGGTTCTCAATGTCTAAATTAAATATTTTGGAATAAAATTACATACTATAATTTAACATACTAAATTTATTCATCAACTGCTTTACATATTGTTTCTGACCCAAAGTGAAAACATTAGACCTTTTATTAATTTTAACTCTCATCCCCAAAAACCTCACTGAAACTGTCCTAATTTCTTTATATTAAAATTAGAACTTAAGAAAGAAATTAATTTTTTCTTCTCTTCTGTATTATTATTAATTGAATAAATGGAAAAATCGTCAACATATAGCGCAATAATAATTTTTACAATATTATTAATTTTTGTGAAACCAGATGGCTCTAACTGACCCTTTTTTAATCCTAATTCATTTAAACACTGCTCTACTCTCTCATACCAGTACCCAAGTGAACAATAATTTCAAAGTGGGATGTCTCACAACTGGGGAAAAGATCTCATCGTAATCGATGCCTCTGAGCAAAAAGCCCTTGGTACCAAACGCGCTTTGTATCGAACTGCAACCTTATCACTAAATTTACTTTTAAACAACCATTCGCTACACTAATGTTTTATCTGAGGGTAACTCATCCACTGGAATCAACTCTTTATTTTCCTCAAACGCTTGCAGCTCTTCCTTCATTACCTCAATATATTCTTCTCTTTTTGGACTCTCCAGAGCTTCTTGAATATTGACCGGATCGCTGGTGACTTTTGGACACAGAGTTGTACTTCTGCACAGGTTAATATAACCATAACGCTTTTGGGGACTTCTCACTCGTTTCTTAATTACTGGTTCTTATGGCACTGTTTCCTCTTCTTCGTCAAGCTTTTTAAACTGCTGTAAAATAAAATCCAAGTCAGGGTGGCCCCCTGATTCTGAAATGTTTGATTCAAAATATGTTCATCTTTTAGTTCAATACAGCTGCCTGTATCCTCTGCTTGGATATCTCCAACTAAAACTGCTATACTTGAATCAGTTTTATAGTGTATTTTTGGATATTTTCATATATAATTACATATCTACTAGTTGCTACAGATCTTTTAATGGGATCATAGACTCGGCAGCCTTTGACGTTCCCAGAAATACCAACTAGGATGTGCTTCTTTGGCATAGTGTCCCACTTATGCCGCTTCTCTTTAGGCACGTGCACCATAACTTGACTGCCAAACACGCAAACATAACTCAAATCTAGTTTTTTATTCGTCTAGACTTCATACGGAATTATATTACTTAATCCTGATACGACAGATATCTTCCTTAGGCAAACAGCATTGTTTGTTGCCTCTGCCAAGAACTTTTATCTAAGCCTGCATCAAATAATACATAACGAATTTGCTCAACAATTGTCCAATTAATACGTTCACTCAAATCATTCTACTCTGGAGAATAAAAATTAGTCTGTTGATCAACAATGCCAACACCCATTAAATATTTCTAGAATTCATTGTTACAGAACTCGAAACCATCATTTGATCTGAATATTTATATTTTTTTTGCTTATTTAATTTTTTGTCATTGCTTAAAAAACTTTTCATTTTTCTTTGAAAAAAAAACGAAAGCCATATACAGGTACGGCTTTCGTCATTAAGTCATTAATAAATATAAAAAAATAGCTTGCTCTGCCAATTGAATATTATCCAGTAGCCTACCGCTATTTTCCTGCACGATCAAATGGTAAGTGTGACTCTTTTCCTTGACAGCATCCTTCCTCCATCCTTCATGTTATTTTAGTCATTCATATTCAAATAATTCAATCTCCTATGCCATATTTCACTGCTAGCCGTTGAAGAAGGAGATGGAAAAATACATTGTATTTTATTCTATGACCAACTTTAAACACCGTCTATCTGATTTGCCACAGCCATCAAACTGTTTTCCCTTTTGTAAACATTGCCGCCCTCATTTTATAAATTCGATTTCTGAATTGCTTCCCGCTATATCAATCAAGTATCAACCAATCCACTCATCGTACACGGAAAAACCTATTACTGATAATTATAATTTTTACGCAGTTTAAATGATTTGCGTAATATAGTAGTACATTCAATCACAGTGTCCGAGGCGAATCGACATTAGATTACATAATAAGATTATTCTTCGGGAGAATCCGGAATCATCGAACATGGTTTTCAATTTCTGTCATAAACTTCTTGCGATTGAAACTTCCTTTATGTTAACATACAATAACGGATCGATAGTCAGGACTAAATTAAGCTTCGCTTCTGCATCTCCTGCGGCTGCTGTGGTTGGGTTTTTCTGTTTAAAACAACTTTACATGCCCTCCAAAACCTACAAATTTTCCGCAACAAAACACACCCATGATAATTCTTACGCCCCTTCAACTTTGGAAAATTCGACGCCATTTCTCTTAGCTTCACTCTTTTTATTTTTAATACTACGATGTCTACGCTTACACTAGTTATAACTCACCTTTAACAAGCTTTTTTGACAACTATAAGGTATACTTGGGCTATAATCTAATAAAACGACGTAGTTATTTGCGATACATAATAGGACATTTTATTAATCGCACAATATTAACTTGAAAAGCAAAATCATTTGCTTAAAAAAATATATGTTACTTCTTAAACTATGTTGAAGCACTGAAAACACTGACTATGTGAAACATTAATTACATTAAAGCTAAAAGAGGTATGCACTTTATATGCGAGCATGTATGTATGTATGTGCAAAAGAAAACTATTAGGTTAATTAAATGGTATTTACTACTATTCATATTTATTATCAATTTTAGTAAATGATATATTAACGAATTCGTCGTAAGATCGTGATATTTTGAGTAACATAGGATACCACAGACACTAAAAACGAAATAAGTAACATTTTTTTAAAATTCAACCGATTTTGAAATAACCACCTAATAAGAAACACAGTGATAACTATAAAACAATAAAAATACGAGTGCTTACTAAAAACTTTTGCATTACAATATCGTTTCCGGACACATGTAAATGTATAAAATCACCCTACCGGCAGAAATTTTTGTAGTCAACACCAAATAAAATGCAGCATTCAGCTATATATGTGAAAGTAGGAAAAAGAAAATCGTCCACAGAGCACCGAAAAAAATACATCAAACAAGTGATTTACTCGCAAAAATATTTTAAATTAACTTTCTGTCGCACCATTTCACGGTTTGAAAAGGAGTATTTAATACATTTTTATTAAAATATATTACGCGTATTACCGTTTTATACAATGCAGGTAATATACACAATAATCTGTTGCATGTCGGTATTGCCTGGATATAATTTAAATCTACAAACCTTTACCCAAAAACCTTTTTAAATCTACAAAATATTCAACACCAAATAAATATTTATTTAATATAAAACCATGATTCCAAAAATAAAGTCGATTAAACAAATCAGGAAAACTTAAGTAGAGTAATAATAGCAGGTTCACGGATGCGGACAATGATGTAAACGTTGACTGTAAAACAAGAACAATCACTAAGCCTTTCCTCCCCAACTCTACTCTCACCTTCGTTAGTGGACCTTGTTATGTCGAACAACATAGTATCTAGACCACGGTAACTAACCCCTTTAGACTTGTAGATCGATAAATAGTTGAAAGAATAGGGGGTTCCGGGCATTTCATTATACCAGGATGCCATTATAACACTATGATGTGGAGATCAAAGGAAACCACTACAGTATTTTTAATATCATGTAAGAAAATTGTATGCGGAAAGCGAATCCACATGATGTTAAATACGTTACTGACTTCACTATTGTAACTCACTAAAAATATCAGAGGAATGATTCTTCTAAGGGAAAGAATGAATCGAAAACAATGAAATCCTTCCATTGCGTTTCGGTGAGTCCTGGTATGCTCAAGGTTTCTTGAACATACCAGGACTCGCCGAAACGCATATGGAAGTATTTGGTTTCGTTACGACCCTCACCGGTAAAATACTTTAAATTATGAGGTTTATAAAACGAAAACAAGAATAAGGTAGAGCTATTTATATCTCCAGATATCAACAGATAGTTATAAGTTTATGGTACAATCCAGTGAGCATATATTGACATTGAGAATTAAGTCTAAACCATGTCCCATAAATCAGATTATTCCTAAAATACCATTATATTCCTAAGATACCCTAACAATAATGAATACCTGCATAAAAAATTAACAAGCCGATGATTATTATGCTACAGCATTGAGAAGGAAATAGGAACGCGCAAATATCTCGCAGTACTAGCCGCGAAACTGAAGCATTGATAAGGGTGAACGATATTATCTCTACACCGTATAGGGAATACCGTATGAGAAAGTCCTTAAAAGAATGTGTAAGAGGTATATAAATATATGGGCCTATTTTTGTATATAAATGAACGAACGAAATAAACTTTAAGAAACGAATAAAATCGTTTTATTAAGTTTTTTTTACATCGCGCAACGAGACTACAACTTAACATCCAGGGTTTTAAATTGAATGAGGTTACATAATTTAATCATCATTGTGACCATAGATGGTACTCCCCCATAATTTAGACCCACCGACCGCCATTGGTAGCGAGTGCAGTAATCTTAGATATGTGGATGACACCGTCCTCTTGGTTTCGTTAAAGAAAGAACATGTCGAGTTATTTAAACAGGGAGGCTAACAAGGTAAATGTACAGTAACAGCAATATTTATTGATTTAACTCACGATCAACATATCTAAAACCAAAGTCAAGGTCATAGATAGAACAGGCCAACTCATTCGGAAAGGAGAAATGTCAGACCTGGAATGGTACCAGACTGGTAACCATGTGCTACTACTGCTGCCGATGACAGTTTACCAGCCTTGGAAAAATTACTGTATTTTGTAATTTCGATTATATATCCGCTGGTCATACCGGATTTAAACTATCATTGGGCTTTCAATAATTATCGCCAGAAAAAAGTAGAAGGCAGCTCCAACCGGACAGAACTATTGACAGATGCCACTAATACTTTCCCGACAAACACTACCTTTAGTAATGAAGAACATAGCAAGAGAGACTGGAAGCAGCATAAAGTGTATTTCTAGTTTAATTGATATTTCGTTGGTTTCAATAAAACAAGTAATTTAAAGAAACGATTGCAGGTGCGCATTAAAATTCGAAAATTATTAATCGTTCTTGAAGTTAATATAATATGAAAATATTAGTAATTAAAATGGAACACAATCTGAAAACCAATGTTTCAATGAATATTTTTTTAAAAGTTTTAATAACTGAGGTAATTTTAAAGACAAAAATGAATGTCTAAAAATTGTAATTAATGCCAGTCTTGCGATCTTTAATTGAACGTATGTCAGGAAATTAATTCAGAATGTTTAATATTATTTACGAGTAATATGAGTATTTACATTAATTACAAATGTCTACGTTCTAACAAATACGCTGAATTTTAGTTAAAGATATTAGAATTAAATAAAATCTAATTTAAAAATGCTTTACTTCGATTTTCACGATAAGACAAAAGATATTGATTGATAATTGAAAATATTGTTATAATGTCATAACACTTTTTTAGACAACTTGCACAACAAAATAATTAAATACCTTAATGTAACGTTAAGCATTAAACATATGTGCTATAATTATAGTTCGAAATAAATAATAATTCGAAAAACGCGATGTATATAAGCATCTGCATGAATGAAATTGGCGATATTTCTGATTTCATTGGTAATTATCGAATGGGAAATAAAACATTTGAAACTAAATCTTTTAAAAAATCGACTGAAATAAAAACAAAAATACAAAACCGCTGATCATTTGAAAACTAATGTAACAACGTAGTTACTTGCGAGATAAAATACGGTAATTTTATTAATAGAAATGTATCTATAATGTTTATGAATAAAAAAGGTAAAGATCCATAGACTACTATGAATACAGAAGTGGCGCTATTTATTTATTTGATGTTACCAGTTTTTATATAATCATAACACTCCAACTACAGCAAATAAAGGTAAAAAAACAGGAGTGTTCTACAATGAAAATAAATGGGACTAAGCCTCATACCTCCTATACGTTTATAATGTTTCATGGGATTTAAAACTTTAGTAAGATCATCAGCTAGCAAAACAGTTGTTGGCAAAAATTCTGAATTTATAATTTTATCGTTAACTACATCCTTAACGAAATTATATCTAATATTAATATATTTATTTTTTCTATGATACTTGCCACATAGTTTGCCACCAACTTCTGTGCACTTTGGCTATCATTAAACAAACGCAAAGAAAATAAATTACCAATAAATTCAAAATGTTAAGATCTTAAATATATAGCTTCTTTACAAGCCTCAGCTATTGACATGCTAGCCTCATCTATTATTTATAAGTCTCAACTATTGACATACGACCCTCAGCTATTATTTACAAGCCTCAGCTATTGACATGTGAGCTACAACTATTGCCATACTTGAAAGAGACACTATCCGTTCCATATTGCTTTCCCAAGTAATAGCGATCCTGATATTACAAATTAATAGCCTGTATAACATTTTTGTTCTACAGTATTACTTGCTCAATGACATCAACATAACCAATAAGTTCAGTATTATCCCTTTACACTTTAAAGAATAATTCTTAGTTTTCTTAAAATTCCTAAGTATTATTTCGGTATAATTCCAATGAACATTTGTGTGACATTTATGAAATTGACTAAGAAAACTAACACCAAAAGATTTATCCAGTCTCGTAAGAACTGATAAATACATTAAATTCCCAATCAAAAACCTAGATCTTCCATAAGAAGTTACAGGGTTCTCAATGTCTAAATTAAATATTTTGGAATAAAATTACATACTATAATTTAACATACTAAATTTATTCATCAACTGCTTTACATATTGTTTCTGACCCAAAGTGAAAACATTAGACCTTTTATTAATTTTAACTCTCATCCCCAAAAACCTCACTGAAACTGTCCTAATTTCTTTATATTAAAATTAGAACTTAAGAAAGAAATTAATTTTTTCTTCTCTTCTGTATTATTATTAATTGAATAAATGGAAAAATCGTCAACATATAGCGCAATAATAATTTTTACAATATTATTAATTTTTGTGAAACCAGATGGCTCTAACTGACCCTTTTTTAATCCTAATTCATTTAAACACTGCTCTACTCTCTCATACCAGTACCCAAGTGAACAATAATTTCAAAGTGGGATGTCTCACAACTGGGGAAAAGATCTCATCGTAATCGATGCCTCTGAGCAAAAAGCCCTTGGTACCAAACGCGCTTTGTATCGAACTGCAACCTTATCACTAAATTTACTTTTAAACAACCATTCGCTACACTAATGTTTTATCTGAGGGTAACTCATCCACTGGAATCAACTCTTTATTTTCCTCAAACGCTTGCAGCTCTTCCTTCATTACCTCAATATATTCTTCTCTTTTTGGACTCTCCAGAGCTTCTTGAATATTGACCGGATCGCTGGTGACTTTTGGACACAGAGTTGTACTTCTGCACAGGTTAATATAACCATAACGCTTTTGGGGACTTCTCACTCGTTTCTTAATTACTGGTTCTTATGGCACTGTTTCCTCTTCTTCGTCAAGCTTTTTAAACTGCTGTAAAATAAAATCCAAGTCAGGGTGGCCCCCTGATTCTGAAATGTTTGATTCAAAATATGTTCATCTTTTAGTTCAATACAGCTGCCTGTATCCTCTGCTTGGATATCTCCAACTAAAACTGCTATACTTGAATCAGTTTTATAGTGTATTTTTGGATATTTTCATATATAATTACATATCTACTAGTTGCTACAGATCTTTTAATGGGATCATAGACTCGGCAGCCTTTGACGTTCCCAGAAATACCAACTAGGATGTGCTTCTTTGGCATAGTGTCCCACTTATGCCGCTTCTCTTTAGGCACGTGCACCATAACTTGACTGCCAAACACGCAAACATAACTCAAATCTAGTTTTTTATTCGTCTAGACTTCATACGGAATTATATTACTTAATCCTGATACGACAGATATCTTCCTTAGGCAAACAGCATTGTTTGTTGCCTCTGCCAAGAACTTTTATCTAAGCCTGCATCAAATAATACATAACGAATTTGCTCAACAATTGTCCAATTAATACGTTCACTCAAATCATTCTACTCTGGAGAATAAAAATTAGTCTGTTGATCAACAATGCCAACACCCATTAAATATTTCTAGAATTCATTGTTACAGAACTCGAAACCATCATTTGATCTGAATATTTATATTTTTTTTGCTTATTTAATTTTTTGTCATTGCTTAAAAAACTTTTCATTTTTCTTTGAAAAAAAAACGAAAGCCATATACAGGTACGGCTTTCGTCATTAAGTCATTAATAAATATAAAAAAATAGCTTGCTCTGCCAATTGAATATTATCCAGTAGCCTACCGCTATTTTCCTGCACGATCAAATGGTAAGTGTGACTCTTTTCCTTGACAGCATCCTTCCTCCATCCTTCATGTTATTTTAGTCATTCATATTCAAATAATTCAATCTCCTATGCCATATTTCACTGCTAGCCGTTGAAGAAGGAGATGGAAAAATACATTGTATTTTATTCTATGACCAACTTTAAACACCGTCTATCTGATTTGCCACAGCCATCAAACTGTTTTCCCTTTTGTAAACATTGCCGCCCTCATTTTATAAATTCGATTTCTGAATTGCTTCCCGCTATATCAATCAAGTATCAACCAATCCACTCATCGTACACGGAAAAACCTATTACTGATAATTATAATTTTTACGCAGTTTAAATGATTTGCGTAATATAGTAGTACATTCAATCACAGTGTCCGAGGCGAATCGACATTAGATTACATAATAAGATTATTCTTCGGGAGAATCCGGAATCATCGAACATGGTTTTCAATTTCTGTCATAAACTTCTTGCGATTGAAACTTCCTTTATGTTAACATACAATAACGGATCGATAGTCAGGACTAAATTAAGCTTCGCTTCTGCATCTCCTGCGGCTGCTGTGGTTGGGTTTTTCTGTTTAAAACAACTTTACATGCCCTCCAAAACCTACAAATTTTCCGCAACAAAACACACCCATGATAATTCTTACGCCCCTTCAACTTTGGAAAATTCGACGCCATTTCTCTTAGCTTCACTCTTTTTATTTTTAATACTACGATGTCTACGCTTACACTAGTTATAACTCACCTTTAACAAGCTTTTTTGACAACTATAAGGTATACTTGGGCTATAATCTAATAAAACGACGTAGTTATTTGCGATACATAATAGGACATTTTATTAATCGCACAATATTAACTTGAAAAGCAAAATCATTTGCTTAAAAAAATATATGTTACTTCTTAAACTATGTTGAAGCACTGAAAACACTGACTATGTGAAACATTAATTACATTAAAGCTAAAAGAGGTATGCACTTTATATGCGAGCATGTATGTATGTATGTGCAAAAGAAAACTATTAGGTTAATTAAATGGTATTTACTACTATTCATATTTATTATCAATTTTAGTAAATGATATATTAACGAATTCGTCGTAAGATCGTGATATTTTGAGTAACATAGGATACCACAGACACTAAAAACGAAATAAGTAACATTTTTTTAAAATTCAACCGATTTTGAAATAACCACCTAATAAGAAACACAGTGATAACTATAAAACAATAAAAATACGAGTGCTTACTAAAAACTTTTGCATTACAATATCGTTTCCGGACACATGTAAATGTATAAAATCACCCTACCGGCAGAAATTTTTGTAGTCAACACCAAATAAAATGCAGCATTCAGCTATATATGTGAAAGTAGGAAAAAGAAAATCGTCCACAGAGCACCGAAAAAAATACATCAAACAAGTGATTTACTCGCAAAAATATTTTAAATTAACTTTCTGTCGCACCATTTCACGGTTTGAAAAGGAGTATTTAATACATTTTTATTAAAATATATTACGCGTATTACCGTTTTATACAATGCAGGTAATATACACAATAATCTGTTGCATGTCGGTATTGCCTGGATATAATTTAAATCTACAAACCTTTACCCAAAAACCTTTTTAAATCTACAAAATATTCAACACCAAATAAATATTTATTTAATATAAAACCATGATTCCAAAAATAAAGTCGATTAAACAAATCAGGAAAACTTAAGTAGAGTAATAATAGCAGGTTCACGGATGCGGACAATGATGTAAACGTTGACTGTAAAACAAGAACAATCACTAAGCCTTTCCTCCCCAACTCTACTCTCACCTTCGTTAGTGGACCTTGTTATGTCGAACAACATAGTATCTAGACCACGGTAACTAACCCCTTTAGACTTGTAGATCGATAAATAGTTGAAAGAATAGGGGGTTCCGGGCATTTCATTATACCAGGATGCCATTATAACACTATGATGTGGAGATCAAAGGAAACCACTACAGTATTTTTAATATCATGTAAGAAAATTGTATGCGGAAAGCGAATCCACATGATGTTAAATACGTTACTGACTTCACTATTGTAACTCACTAAAAATATCAGAGGAATGATTCTTCTAAGGGAAAGAATGAATCGAAAACAATGAAATCCTTCCATTGCGTTTCGGTGAGTCCTGGTATGCTCAAGGTTTCTTGAACATACCAGGACTCGCCGAAACGCATATGGAAGTATTTGGTTTCGTTACGACCCTCACCGGTAAAATACTTTAAATTATGAGGTTTATAAAACGAAAACAAGAATAAGGTAGAGCTATTTATATCTCCAGATATCAACAGATAGTTATAAGTTTATGGTACAATCCAGTGAGCATATATTGACATTGAGAATTAAGTCTAAACCATGTCCCATAAATCAGATTATTCCTAAAATACCATTATATTCCTAAGATACCCTAACAATAATGAATACCTGCATAAAAAATTAACAAGCCGATGATTATTATGCTACAGCATTGAGAAGGAAATAGGAACGCGCAAATATCTCGCAGTACTAGCCGCGAAACTGAAGCATTGATAAGGGTGAACGATATTATCTCTACACCGTATAGGGAATACCGTATGAGAAAGTCCTTAAAAGAATGTGTAAGAGGTATATAAATATATGGGCCTATTTTTGTATATAAATGAACGAACGAAATAAACTTTAAGAAACGAATAAAATCGTTTTATTAAGTTTTTTTTACATCGCGCAACGAGACTACAACTTAACATCCAGGGTTTTAAATTGAATGAGGTTACATAATTTAATCATCATTGTGACCATAGATGGTACTCCCCCATAATTTAGACCCACCGACCGCCATTGGTAGCGAGTGCAGTAATCTTAGATATGTGGATGACACCGTCCTCTTGGTTTCGTTAAAGAAAGAACATGTCGAGTTATTTAAACAGGGAGGCTAACAAGGTAAATGTACAGTAACAGCAATATTTATTGATTTAACTCACGATCAACATATCTAAAACCAAAGTCAAGGTCATAGATAGAACAGGCCAACTCATTCGGAAAGGAGAAATGTCAGACCTGGAATGGTACCAGACTGGTAACCATGTGCTACTACTGCTGCCGATGACAGTTTACCAGCCTTGGAAAAATTACTGTATTTTGTAATTTCGATTATATATCCGCTGGTCATACCGGATTTAAACTATCATTGGGCTTTCAATAATTATCGCCAGAAAAAAGTAGAAGGCAGCTCCAACCGGACAGAACTATTGACAGATGCCACTAATACTTTCCCGACAAACACTACCTTTAGTAATGAAGAACATAGCAAGAGAGACTGGAAGCAGCATAAAGTGTATTTCTAGTTTAATTGATATTTCGTTGGTTTCAATAAAACAAGTAATTTAAAGAAACGATTGCAGGTGCGCATTAAAATTCGAAAATTATTAATCGTTCTTGAAGTTAATATAATATGAAAATATTAGTAATTAAAATGGAACACAATCTGAAAACCAATGTTTCAATGAATATTTTTTTAAAAGTTTTAATAACTGAGGTAATTTTAAAGACAAAAATGAATGTCTAAAAATTGTAATTAATGCCAGTCTTGCGATCTTTAATTGAACGTATGTCAGGAAATTAATTCAGAATGTTTAATATTATTTACGAGTAATATGAGTATTTACATTAATTACAAATGTCTACGTTCTAACAAATACGCTGAATTTTAGTTAAAGATATTAGAATTAAATAAAATCTAATTTAAAAATGCTTTACTTCGATTTTCACGATAAGACAAAAGATATTGATTGATAATTGAAAATATTGTTATAATGTCATAACACTTTTTTAGACAACTTGCACAACAAAATAATTAAATACCTTAATGTAACGTTAAGCATTAAACATATGTGCTATAATTATAGTTCGAAATAAATAATAATTCGAAAAACGCGATGTATATAAGCATCTGCATGAATGAAATTGGCGATATTTCTGATTTCATTGGTAATTATCGAATGGGAAATAAAACATTTGAAACTAAATCTTTTAAAAAATCGACTGAAATAAAAACAAAAATACAAAACCGCTGATCATTTGAAAACTAATGTAACAACGTAGTTACTTGCGAGATAAAATACGGTAATTTTATTAATAGAAATGTATCTATAATGTTTATGAATAAAAAAGGTAAAGATCCATAGACTACTATGAATACAGAAGTGGCGCTATTTATTTATTTGATGTTACCAGTTTTTATATAATCATAACACTCCAACTACAGCAAATAAAGGTAAAAAAACAGGAGTGTTCTACAATGAAAATAAATGGGACTAAGCCTCATACCTCCTATACGTTTATAATGTTTCATGGGATTTAAAACTTTAGTAAGATCATCAGCTAGCAAAACAGTTGTTGGCAAAAATTCTGAATTTATAATTTTATCGTTAACTACATCCTTAACGAAATTATATCTAATATTAATATATTTATTTTTTCTATGATACTTGCCACATAGTTTGCCACCAACTTCTGTGCACTTTGGCTATCATTAAACAAACGCAAAGAAAATAAATTACCAATAAATTCAAAATGTTAAGATCTTAAATATATAGCTTCTTTACAAGCCTCAGCTATTGACATGCTAGCCTCATCTATTATTTATAAGTCTCAACTATTGACATACGACCCTCAGCTATTATTTACAAGCCTCAGCTATTGACATGTGAGCTACAACTATTGCCATACTTGAAAGAGACACTATCCGTTCCATATTGCTTTCCCAAGTAATAGCGATCCTGATATTACAAATTAATAGCCTGTATAACATTTTTGTTCTACAGTATTACTTGCTCAATGACATCAACATAACCAATAAGTTCAGTATTATCCCTTTACACTTTAAAGAATAATTCTTAGTTTTCTTAAAATTCCTAAGTATTATTTCGGTATAATTCCAATGAACATTTGTGTGACATTTATGAAATTGACTAAGAAAACTAACACCAAAAGATTTATCCAGTCTCGTAAGAACTGATAAATACATTAAATTCCCAATCAAAAACCTAGATCTTCCATAAGAAGTTACAGGGTTCTCAATGTCTAAATTAAATATTTTGGAATAAAATTACATACTATAATTTAACATACTAAATTTATTCATCAACTGCTTTACATATTGTTTCTGACCCAAAGTGAAAACATTAGACCTTTTATTAATTTTAACTCTCATCCCCAAAAACCTCACTGAAACTGTCCTAATTTCTTTATATTAAAATTAGAACTTAAGAAAGAAATTAATTTTTTCTTCTCTTCTGTATTATTATTAATTGAATAAATGGAAAAATCGTCAACATATAGCGCAATAATAATTTTTACAATATTATTAATTTTTGTGAAACCAGATGGCTCTAACTGACCCTTTTTTAATCCTAATTCATTTAAACACTGCTCTACTCTCTCATACCAGTACCCAAGTGAACAATAATTTCAAAGTGGGATGTCTCACAACTGGGGAAAAGATCTCATCGTAATCGATGCCTCTGAGCAAAAAGCCCTTGGTACCAAACGCGCTTTGTATCGAACTGCAACCTTATCACTAAATTTACTTTTAAACAACCATTCGCTACACTAATGTTTTATCTGAGGGTAACTCATCCACTGGAATCAACTCTTTATTTTCCTCAAACGCTTGCAGCTCTTCCTTCATTACCTCAATATATTCTTCTCTTTTTGGACTCTCCAGAGCTTCTTGAATATTGACCGGATCGCTGGTGACTTTTGGACACAGAGTTGTACTTCTGCACAGGTTAATATAACCATAACGCTTTTGGGGACTTCTCACTCGTTTCTTAATTACTGGTTCTTATGGCACTGTTTCCTCTTCTTCGTCAAGCTTTTTAAACTGCTGTAAAATAAAATCCAAGTCAGGGTGGCCCCCTGATTCTGAAATGTTTGATTCAAAATATGTTCATCTTTTAGTTCAATACAGCTGCCTGTATCCTCTGCTTGGATATCTCCAACTAAAACTGCTATACTTGAATCAGTTTTATAGTGTATTTTTGGATATTTTCATATATAATTACATATCTACTAGTTGCTACAGATCTTTTAATGGGATCATAGACTCGGCAGCCTTTGACGTTCCCAGAAATACCAACTAGGATGTGCTTCTTTGGCATAGTGTCCCACTTATGCCGCTTCTCTTTAGGCACGTGCACCATAACTTGACTGCCAAACACGCAAACATAACTCAAATCTAGTTTTTTATTCGTCTAGACTTCATACGGAATTATATTACTTAATCCTGATACGACAGATATCTTCCTTAGGCAAACAGCATTGTTTGTTGCCTCTGCCAAGAACTTTTATCTAAGCCTGCATCAAATAATACATAACGAATTTGCTCAACAATTGTCCAATTAATACGTTCACTCAAATCATTCTACTCTGGAGAATAAAAATTAGTCTGTTGATCAACAATGCCAACACCCATTAAATATTTCTAGAATTCATTGTTACAGAACTCGAAACCATCATTTGATCTGAATATTTATATTTTTTTTGCTTATTTAATTTTTTGTCATTGCTTAAAAAACTTTTCATTTTTCTTTGAAAAAAAAACGAAAGCCATATACAGGTACGGCTTTCGTCATTAAGTCATTAATAAATATAAAAAAATAGCTTGCTCTGCCAATTGAATATTATCCAGTAGCCTACCGCTATTTTCCTGCACGATCAAATGGTAAGTGTGACTCTTTTCCTTGACAGCATCCTTCCTCCATCCTTCATGTTATTTTAGTCATTCATATTCAAATAATTCAATCTCCTATGCCATATTTCACTGCTAGCCGTTGAAGAAGGAGATGGAAAAATACATTGTATTTTATTCTATGACCAACTTTAAACACCGTCTATCTGATTTGCCACAGCCATCAAACTGTTTTCCCTTTTGTAAACATTGCCGCCCTCATTTTATAAATTCGATTTCTGAATTGCTTCCCGCTATATCAATCAAGTATCAACCAATCCACTCATCGTACACGGAAAAACCTATTACTGATAATTATAATTTTTACGCAGTTTAAATGATTTGCGTAATATAGTAGTACATTCAATCACAGTGTCCGAGGCGAATCGACATTAGATTACATAATAAGATTATTCTTCGGGAGAATCCGGAATCATCGAACATGGTTTTCAATTTCTGTCATAAACTTCTTGCGATTGAAACTTCCTTTATGTTAACATACAATAACGGATCGATAGTCAGGACTAAATTAAGCTTCGCTTCTGCATCTCCTGCGGCTGCTGTGGTTGGGTTTTTCTGTTTAAAACAACTTTACATGCCCTCCAAAACCTACAAATTTTCCGCAACAAAACACACCCATGATAATTCTTACGCCCCTTCAACTTTGGAAAATTCGACGCCATTTCTCTTAGCTTCACTCTTTTTATTTTTAATACTACGATGTCTACGCTTACACTAGTTATAACTCACCTTTAACAAGCTTTTTTGACAACTATAAGGTATACTTGGGCTATAATCTAATAAAACGACGTAGTTATTTGCGATACATAATAGGACATTTTATTAATCGCACAATATTAACTTGAAAAGCAAAATCATTTGCTTAAAAAAATATATGTTACTTCTTAAACTATGTTGAAGCACTGAAAACACTGACTATGTGAAACATTAATTACATTAAAGCTAAAAGAGGTATGCACTTTATATGCGAGCATGTATGTATGTATGTGCAAAAGAAAACTATTAGGTTAATTAAATGGTATTTACTACTATTCATATTTATTATCAATTTTAGTAAATGATATATTAACGAATTCGTCGTAAGATCGTGATATTTTGAGTAACATAGGATACCACAGACACTAAAAACGAAATAAGTAACATTTTTTTAAAATTCAACCGATTTTGAAATAACCACCTAATAAGAAACACAGTGATAACTATAAAACAATAAAAATACGAGTGCTTACTAAAAACTTTTGCATTACAATATCGTTTCCGGACACATGTAAATGTATAAAATCACCCTACCGGCAGAAATTTTTGTAGTCAACACCAAATAAAATGCAGCATTCAGCTATATATGTGAAAGTAGGAAAAAGAAAATCGTCCACAGAGCACCGAAAAAAATACATCAAACAAGTGATTTACTCGCAAAAATATTTTAAATTAACTTTCTGTCGCACCATTTCACGGTTTGAAAAGGAGTATTTAATACATTTTTATTAAAATATATTACGCGTATTACCGTTTTATACAATGCAGGTAATATACACAATAATCTGTTGCATGTCGGTATTGCCTGGATATAATTTAAATCTACAAACCTTTACCCAAAAACCTTTTTAAATCTACAAAATATTCAACACCAAATAAATATTTATTTAATATAAAACCATGATTCCAAAAATAAAGTCGATTAAACAAATCAGGAAAACTTAAGTAGAGTAATAATAGCAGGTTCACGGATGCGGACAATGATGTAAACGTTGACTGTAAAACAAGAACAATCACTAAGCCTTTCCTCCCCAACTCTACTCTCACCTTCGTTAGTGGACCTTGTTATGTCGAACAACATAGTATCTAGACCACGGTAACTAACCCCTTTAGACTTGTAGATCGATAAATAGTTGAAAGAATAGGGGGTTCCGGGCATTTCATTATACCAGGATGCCATTATAACACTATGATGTGGAGATCAAAGGAAACCACTACAGTATTTTTAATATCATGTAAGAAAATTGTATGCGGAAAGCGAATCCACATGATGTTAAATACGTTACTGACTTCACTATTGTAACTCACTAAAAATATCAGAGGAATGATTCTTCTAAGGGAAAGAATGAATCGAAAACAATGAAATCCTTCCATTGCGTTTCGGTGAGTCCTGGTATGCTCAAGGTTTCTTGAACATACCAGGACTCGCCGAAACGCATATGGAAGTATTTGGTTTCGTTACGACCCTCACCGGTAAAATACTTTAAATTATGAGGTTTATAAAACGAAAACAAGAATAAGGTAGAGCTATTTATATCTCCAGATATCAACAGATAGTTATAAGTTTATGGTACAATCCAGTGAGCATATATTGACATTGAGAATTAAGTCTAAACCATGTCCCATAAATCAGATTATTCCTAAAATACCATTATATTCCTAAGATACCCTAACAATAATGAATACCTGCATAAAAAATTAACAAGCCGATGATTATTATGCTACAGCATTGAGAAGGAAATAGGAACGCGCAAATATCTCGCAGTACTAGCCGCGAAACTGAAGCATTGATAAGGGTGAACGATATTATCTCTACACCGTATAGGGAATACCGTATGAGAAAGTCCTTAAAAGAATGTGTAAGAGGTATATAAATATATGGGCCTATTTTTGTATATAAATGAACGAACGAAATAAACTTTAAGAAACGAATAAAATCGTTTTATTAAGTTTTTTTTACATCGCGCAACGAGACTACAACTTAACATCCAGGGTTTTAAATTGAATGAGGTTACATAATTTAATCATCATTGTGACCATAGATGGTACTCCCCCATAATTTAGACCCACCGACCGCCATTGGTAGCGAGTGCAGTAATCTTAGATATGTGGATGACACCGTCCTCTTGGTTTCGTTAAAGAAAGAACATGTCGAGTTATTTAAACAGGGAGGCTAACAAGGTAAATGTACAGTAACAGCAATATTTATTGATTTAACTCACGATCAACATATCTAAAACCAAAGTCAAGGTCATAGATAGAACAGGCCAACTCATTCGGAAAGGAGAAATGTCAGACCTGGAATGGTACCAGACTGGTAACCATGTGCTACTACTGCTGCCGATGACAGTTTACCAGCCTTGGAAAAATTACTGTATTTTGTAATTTCGATTATATATCCGCTGGTCATACCGGATTTAAACTATCATTGGGCTTTCAATAATTATCGCCAGAAAAAAGTAGAAGGCAGCTCCAACCGGACAGAACTATTGACAGATGCCACTAATACTTTCCCGACAAACACTACCTTTAGTAATGAAGAACATAGCAAGAGAGACTGGAAGCAGCATAAAGTGTATTTCTAGTTTAATTGATATTTCGTTGGTTTCAATAAAACAAGTAATTTAAAGAAACGATTGCAGGTGCGCATTAAAATTCGAAAATTATTAATCGTTCTTGAAGTTAATATAATATGAAAATATTAGTAATTAAAATGGAACACAATCTGAAAACCAATGTTTCAATGAATATTTTTTTAAAAGTTTTAATAACTGAGGTAATTTTAAAGACAAAAATGAATGTCTAAAAATTGTAATTAATGCCAGTCTTGCGATCTTTAATTGAACGTATGTCAGGAAATTAATTCAGAATGTTTAATATTATTTACGAGTAATATGAGTATTTACATTAATTACAAATGTCTACGTTCTAACAAATACGCTGAATTTTAGTTAAAGATATTAGAATTAAATAAAATCTAATTTAAAAATGCTTTACTTCGATTTTCACGATAAGACAAAAGATATTGATTGATAATTGAAAATATTGTTATAATGTCATAACACTTTTTTAGACAACTTGCACAACAAAATAATTAAATACCTTAATGTAACGTTAAGCATTAAACATATGTGCTATAATTATAGTTCGAAATAAATAATAATTCGAAAAACGCGATGTATATAAGCATCTGCATGAATGAAATTGGCGATATTTCTGATTTCATTGGTAATTATCGAATGGGAAATAAAACATTTGAAACTAAATCTTTTAAAAAATCGACTGAAATAAAAACAAAAATATTTAAAATAAAAATTAAAATGAAAATATTTCTTTTCCATTCTTGTGTTTAACAGGAGAAACTTGTATTAAAATTGTAGTCACATTCATTCTACTAAACAGAAAAAGAGACCTTGTTTATTTTATGGAATGTCATGTAACATGTTTGCAATCCATTTCACGTAAAAATAAGGTTTTTTGTATTTTTTATTTTTGTTATTGTAAAAGCTGCGCTAGCTTAAACTAATTGCAAGCATTGAGTAATGCTAAAACCGGTGGTGTAAAAGGTTGACCATGGATATTTCGATGAAAAACATTTAGAGCGAAACTTATAAGGCATACTTTCTAAATATAAACAAGAAAAATAAATTCTTCGTAAATTTCAATAAAACCATGCCGAATCTTGAATTATTTGCTTTATCTTTCTTTTGTGAATTTTTATAAACCAATTTCTTTTGAAGTATTTCTTTTGAGGGATTTCTTTTGAGGGATTTTCAATATAAAAAATTCAGAAAAATTTTAAAAATTAAGACTCTAGGTTTCGGAATGCTACCCAAGAATTTGATGTTCAATTTTTTTTTTTTAAAATGTATTAAACATTTTAAAAATGTTTACATTTGGATACAATGAATAAAAGTATAATTATGGGATAGGAAGTTTTTTTGGATTTAAAAAATAATTTGGGAGTTTTCTGGATTTAATTTGTCTTGAGATTTAATTCAAAACTTCTAGAACAAAAATGTTATCAAAAACAACTTTTGTTATGAATTACAACCGACCAAGCCCATTTCAAAATTTTAAAATAACAGTTTAGCCTAATTAAACATATTTTTTTCAATATAAAAATCATTAAACTATTTTAACATTTTTTTCAACATGATTAGACTTTACTTAATAAAGAGATAAAGAAAATACCTTTCTCCGATTACGTGAATGAAATGGATCGAAATATTATAAGTCTTGCAAATCTTTTACATGAAGATTCAGTACCCTGTATGTCTTTTTGGGATCAAATATCAATTAAAGAAACTTGGGATTAAAGAAGCGTAGTTAAAAAGGATAAAGGAAAGATAGCATAAACAGAAAGTAGCTCGTAGATCAGGTAAGAAAATTTCGTAGGTTACAATGCCAAGAACCGTAATAAAAGGAATGAAATAAAAATGAATGCAAAAATCAGGGAATCTGTGAATAACACAAATGAGCTACATTAAGACTGCCATGTGGCATTACAGGTTTCTATAACTTTATACCAGTAAAAGATGGCGTGATGGTTTAGATATAAAAATGATACTAAAGAAAGCTAAGTTTACATTGTTCTTACAATTTATGAAAGTGTTACAGATGATAGATAAATTTTACGTAAATATTTATATTCACATAGCTATAAATAACACTGAATTCTGTAACAGTGTAAATTTTTATGTTATGTTTTTAAATTCCGTTCATAAACACAACATAACATTTATATAAAAAGGATAGACAGCCCGATGAAAAGTAAACAATTATCAGAATTAAAGAAGCTTAGAAGCACGACTCCCTGATTGATCTCCGAACGCCCTTCATTCGATTTTGTTTCGAGCGAACTGAGTTGTAGATTGATATTTGCATATTTACAATCACCGAATTCGAAACTTTGCTCCTAGTGAACGTTGTATTTGACAAAGTTTGTAAATTTATATTCATTATTTAATCAAAAAGAAAGAAATTAAACTAAGCTCATTCGAATCATCTTCCTCGTCTTAACTTAATTTATATTGTAACTTTAGTAGTTTGCAGTTATTTCTTAAATAAATTACTTTCAAAATAAGTTATCTTAAATTGAGCAAAGAATGAAACGTTTGATTAAATTACCGATTTTGAGTTTAATTTGTTTTGTTCTTGTTGTCAATTTATAATCTCCTTGGTATTCACTGTTATCAAAACATTTAAATGATTTACTCATAAGTATTGTATCGTATAAAATAAATTATGTTATAATAGAAAATATCGTATCGAAATATTAATAATAAATACGTTGGCAGTCTATAACTACGAATATCGTCTTATCTTTTTTAAAATTCGTTTGTTCAAATTATTTGGAAATAGTTTTCATAATACTATGGAATATTTTTTTTTATTGAAAGGGATAAATTTTTGTGAACAATAATTTAGTAAGATATGTTGAGATTTAAGCACTAAATAAATGGACATACCGTTCCTGAAATACAATAAATATTTGACAACGTTGCGTTTTTGGCGAGCGTATATTTCATTGCAAAAATCGATATTGTACATAATTTATATTCATAGCAGCACTGTCAATGAAGTTAAAATTTACTAATCATAAAAACATGAGTTAAAAAACTTTAATAATATGATCTATCTTTTAAAACAAATATTCAAACATTTTGCCACCTATTTTGATGCTTTTTGTAGACCTTTGTTAAAATGGACACAATTTTTTAAATAAAAAAATCAATTTTCAATCTTCAATCACTTTCACTATAGACAATGTCTATTTTAGATAATTTTAAATAAAGAAATTAATCGAAGTGCCAACTCTGGAAACTGAGACAAGTAATGATGTCGTTTATGACAACCGATCCAGCTGGTTTCTTCTTCAATCGAACATACATTTTGAACTACAAGTGAAGTATATAAAGATGCACATCTTCGTGATAAAGTTTGAAATAAGATGGGATTACAAAATAAAAATTTAAATACACTTTAGTCACAAAGCCAAAACAAGTAATTTAAAACAAAATTCCAACTGTATTCTTATATGAAATGAAGCATAAGATATGTAAATACTGAAATATTTCCTGAATATTTTAATTATCTCTCCATTGTACATTGTTTTCTTTGTGTACGATGAAGATAATTTGTTGTTTCGTAAAAAACTAACTTTTTTGATGTTTTTGGACATTAAGCATACATTCATTTGCATTCATACGATCGAAAACAAACCTTTTTTTTTTGTTTTAACACAATTATGTTATAATTTGCAATTAGAATAAATATAAACAAAAAATAAGAATATAATAAGCGAAAAATACGGAAATAATAACGTTGCGTTTAGAAATTCCAATTTTAGATTTGCACAACCCACGAATAATTTGGAATAGTAAAAAGTGGTAATGTAGTTGGTAATGTACTCTTGTAAGTCTATTCATAGTCATACTTTTAAATATGTTTAAAATTACAATCTTTAATGAATTTAATTGTTGTTATATAATGTTATTTCTTCTCTGCACCTAGATATTACTAGACCGGAAGACGTTTTGAATAAATATTACCGTAGAAATTTTAAACAAAATGTGGTAACAAGAAGTTTATTACAAAGTATTTTCTGTTACGTCTTTCGATTATTTTCATGGCAGTTCGTTTATGCGTAATCTATAATGTTTTACAATTAAGTGTATATAGTATTCTTGTTAAACTACTTGTAAATATTAATATTATTTCACAACATATAAATAAGTTGGTTGCGTATATCTATTTAATTGTTTAAAGAACTAGCCAATGTAATTAAATACCGTTATCCTGATTGAAAAAAATATTGACTCCCAAGTTCAATATATGTTATATTTATACGTTAGTTTAAATAGTCACGTTTTTCTCTCTTCAACAACTACATTCACATAATTGTAAAAAATATTCATTGTATAGTATAGCCGTTATATTTTTGACAGCTATTAATTTTCTTGTACTTTTTTGAGTTCAAGTAAAAAATTGTAAATACTAAATTGAAAACAAAACACAAAAGCAACTATGTACGTACTCACTTACTCTCCCTATCATCTCGTTCTTTGACTACTTGTTTTTTTTTGCGGCAGATGCACACAATCGGTACAATGTTTAATTTATTAGTTTGCTCTTTTGGAATCGCTCTACTTCGTGAAAAAGTGTGCTCACTTTTAAATATGTATTTATTTACATCTTGCTGGATAGAAAATCACGATTTAAGAAATTAACGACTTTTAAATATTCTAATGAAAAATAACTGTGCTTAATTTTATTTGATACAAATTTATAAAGCAAAATAAAATTTGAATTTCTAATATACGATTTCAAATATTTTAAAAACTCGTCGTCGACCGTCGTCGTCTTACTTTCATCAATTTTCTTCTATCCTCCAAAACTGAGTGTCAAATATTCCTCTTAATATAAATAATAAATATTCTGACATAGAATATACACCGTGGTATTAAGTTGTAACTTTAAATTCTTCTTAACTATTTGATATAACCTCATTATAACATTAATTTCCAACAACAACCAGAAAGGTGACATTTTACTGTGTATTTGAAAACAAAGTGCGACATAAACCTGTTTTTTAAGTCATTCGTATAACCAATTTAAACAAAACGTAGTTCGCTAGCAAGCCCTTAGGTTAGGTCACCTATTATTTTACGTAAAGGGTTGTTTATATACTTTTATTATTTGACACTATTTAAATATGTTATGGCAAAAGTAGTATGAACAAATTTATTTTATTATCAATTAATCAACAAAATTTTGATTTTAATAATGTTTACAAAGTTTATACGAATAAACGGATACGTCCCGAAAAAGTACAATATTGTTCTCGATCCAGAATCTTTTTAATATTAATAATATGGCAGTTATTAATATTAAAAAGATTCCGGATCCAGAACAACATATTCCAAAGATGGCGCTAAGAACTCATTTCTTGAATGGTTTTAAAAACGAAATTGGTGTTTCGATTTACGTAACATGAAAATTTGAACTCAAGGAATTTTATTTAAGTTTAAAAAAGAGTAAGAAACGATTTTTTCTAAGGATTCAAACCTCAATTCAAACTTATTTATAAAAGCGAGAAAATATTCACTTTTGGTCACTATTATATTCTATTATTCAATGTTTACTATTTAAATTTTCACTTTTTTTCACATGTTCTAATTTTATGTAAATAAAAAATGTAACAATTTCTCTAGGTATCAACAACTCATCTACTATCCAAAACCCAAGTTTGGAATGATATTACGTATTCGGGGAAAACGTCCCCATAAACGATTTAACTACAATTTCATACGTTGAACTGCTTTTCATAAGGGAAAATAAGTTACTTCGAAAAGATTATGTATATTAACGATAACGGATTTGAAATACGTGCAGAAAAATGTTTACATGCAAGAAGTTGTTCATTCGCAAAATTGTCTCTTTGATACATACTCTTATAGATACGTTCAGTGACTGAATGCGATAGGAAGTAAATGACAATATTTCAGTAACTTTTCGTGGCAGCTTTAACTTGTCATAAACTTGAGAGCGGAGAACAACAAACCTGGAGCAGCACCGACAGTGAGTCTTTAAAAAAAGAGAAATATTTACTGAACTAACTTTTTATTACGTCAACATTTCATTTTTGATAAATGTCAACAGTGCCTCGGAGGCCCACTCTTGCCGTCACAATAAACTGGTAAAGACAAGGACGTAAGAACGACCCCTCGTAATCCGATTTATTGAATTCGACGAAAGTTTCTTCTATTTGACATTTCGATCATATTTTTTTATTATATTGACGGCTTACAAAAATGTAGTCCAAACCGATTTATATGCATATATAAAATTTCATTTCATATTTACATCGAAAATGGGGACATGAAAAATGTTTCAAAAGAAAGTTCGAGTTAGTATTATTATTGCATATTAGTCGATTATGTAACTATTAACATAGTATTTTCATCACCTATATGAAATTGTAAAATTATGAAAATTAAAATCATCAACTTTTTAGTCAAAGAAGCCGAAATCTCTAAAAATATAAGAATTCGTTAGGGAAACTCTAGCATAAATATGAGATATTCTTCATCACTGTAAACATTATTAGCAACATGTTAGTTTCACCCACCTGAGATTAGACGTCTAGGCTTAATTGGTTTGGTGTAGGGTATCCAAGCTCCCTGAAGATAACAATATAAAGTCGTCCTTTTAAATATTGTGAACTAGGATGTTTTAGTTCCTCCCCTATTACATTTATAATTTTGAGACAGTAACTTTAGCGACGGACACACACACGCACACACAAGCGAGTGTATGCAAACGAACCCATATACATATACATATACATATACATATATGTTTCAGTTCGTAGATCGACAATGTTGGCATAATACGTTCAAAATGGCGGCAGTCTACAGGGTAAAGAAATGGTCCAAAAATTTACCCTATAATCAATGTATACCCAGTGAGGCATTAATAAAAAAATTCAAAATTACTAAAACTTTTGAGTGAAAAATTTTTTTACATCACATTGAAAAGAAGGTACATAAGGAGATGCCTTATGTACACACAGCGTCATTTCATTTTGACAAATATTTATTTGAAAAACGTATATTGAATCCCGTAGTTCAGTCCATTCATTAGCGAAATCTTTACAATTCAATTAAATATTTATTTTTGCTTGTCACCAGTAAGTACGCCATAAAAACTAGACACGTCTTTAAATTAGATAGGAAATAAATCTTACGAGAGAATTAAGCACTTATCAAATTTGTACTATTAGTTTTATTATTTCTATAATCAAATTCAATTGCTATTTTATTAAAAAAAACTAATGTTCTTTTTTTATAACAAAACTAAAGTTTTTAATGAAAGTCAATTTGGCGGATGTATTTCATGTCTATATATTTTGCGAATTTTTAACAAAAATCAAAGACCCAATTCAAAAATAAATTTTCGTATAACTTAAATGCAAACTATTCGTCCAGCATATATTATTTCACGTTATAATTTTTTCCTTTACAGTAAAGATTTTTTCATTACCGATATAGGATTACCTATATTAAAATTATATGCGGAATTCACCTCTCCGACCCTACCCTACAAAAACTGTGCGAGATTCACTGTTTCGACTGACGCGAGCCAACGATTTTATTAAGCTATAAAGCTACTCCAATCTGAGTTAATAAAAAAACTCCTGCTTAGAGTAAGACGGAACCTTATACTATTCTTCGTTACGCACGGGATTTTATGTTATCCTTGTTATATTTCTATTCTGAATTTTATTTCAAATATACCTAGGAATTTTGTTTGTCCAAGATATCAACTACTGCAAGTAAATTTCTAGAAAAAAAAGTTTTCATGAAATAAGTAGAAAGTAGCATGAAAATAATTAGTTAAATGTATAAATTTATAAGCTGTAAATCACAGTTATTAATCCGCTTTTATTAAGTTGACCAGTAACTAAATAAAAAACTATATAATGGAATCTACAAAAATTAATTTCATACACTTCTAATTGTTGTATTATCAGGAAACTTGATATATGTTTGCAAGTTCTGATGACAATACAATAAAATGGTACCATTGGACTGCCTCCATGAAATAGAACCGGAAGTTGACACCCAACTCCAGAACAACGTATCCTAACCGTGTTTGGGCTTCTAATTGTTCTAGCATCATGAAATCTTTTATTTGGATGGAGTTCTAATAACAACGCAATAAAATAGTCCATAATATATACCATCGGACTAATTGCTTGAAATAGAACTGGTATAACTACCGGTTCCGTTATTTGACTCGATAATTAAACAATGTGTCTTAACCGTGTTTGGGCTTCTAATTGGTGTATCATCACAAAAATTAACAATTGAGTGTAATTCTAAGGGCAACATAATAAAATTGTACCATCATACTAATTCAATGAAATACAACCGGAATCAAATCGAAGAATTGAATTGTTCCAAGCTTACCGAAAAAACGCCTTGCAATATTAATACTTTGGAGGATACGCGCTCAGTTGCCCAGAGACACAGAACCAAGAAAAGACACCTTTAACGTAATCAACTATGCTGCTCTGCTAATTTGAATGGTGTAGAAGTTTTTTTAATGAAGTGTTAATATTAGAAAAAGTAGTTCTAAATATAATATAAAGCAAGTTCAAAAAAATATTCTCTCCTTTAATATAAGACTAAAAAAAATAAAAACAAATTATTAATTGAAAAGATTAAAAATGAGCTTGCTTTATAAATACTGGACTAAAAAGCAAAAAATAATTATGCAATCGATTTTGCTTCTGACACTAATATTATATGAATGAAAATGTTTAGCATTTCAGTTAGATTAAAAAAAAAAACCTCACGTTTCTACACACAAACAGAGAAAACAGGTTTGTTAATTATTTTTTGCTTTTTGGTACAGTATTTATAAAAGCATGCTTTTTTAGTTGTTAAAAGTATTAATTTATTTTTAATTTTTTGCCAATTACTTCAGCTCTATAATTGCACCGAGAAATACTTTTGTAATATATAGTATATCGAATAACGATTTTAAGTAAATTAGATATGGGTAATATTATACAGAAGTTCAAATAAAACCAATCGTTATTAAATTAAGTAGTTCTTGAAAAGATTAAAATTCAAAAATTTTAATAAGGACAGGGGCGCTCGAAAAAATGTATCTCAGCCTTAAATATGTAGATATGATGGTTAAAATTTATTGTATAATAACATTTCAATTTAATTTTATCAAATGATTATTGTTACAATAGACTTTAAGATGACGGATTAAATTACGGGGGCGCTCTTCCATTTTTCACCCGATAGCTTAATTATATCAATTAACGTACATAAGTTTTTAATTAATATTTAAAAAGTATGTTAAACCAACGACGTTATTAACTCGACTGTCATACAATAAAGCCTACTTTTCACATGATTCTAATATTAACTGAAAAATATTTTCTTTCTTGGCGGTTACAATCATTAAAACTGGGCAAAACCCTATTTTTTGTAAGGTTACATTAAACATTTTTTTCACATTAAAGATAGTCCCGTGGGAACATATCCAGTCGTTTACTCGTTTCAATAAAACTAAAGCGGCTTTTCAATGATCTTTCCATAGGGATAACATTATGATAAATATAAATATATATTATAGGGGCATATATAAGTACATGGATCCTATTAGAACTTAGAGGTGGATATCTAGGCTCACTTATTTTATATCAAAAGATTATTTTCTTTTTTTTTTATTATGTAGGTAAATCTTTCCCAGTTGGACCCCGCATAAATTGATGAAATTAAATGTAATATTACCACTGAAGGAATGAAATATTGAATTACGTAATTCTTGGAACATATACATGAAGAATTCTTTTTAGTTAATTTATATAAATTGCAATAGTCTTTATTTTTTTCCAAAAAAGTCTGGTTATACTTGAATATCCTAAAAAACTAACTCATTAATTCATCTGGACGAAGAAATCTTTCCTAAATTTTAATTTTAATCAACCGTGAAAAGTATGACCCATTAAGGCCTTTTGAGCAAAGGTTTTGCAAAAACAAAGTAGCTTTTCTTACTGCTAATATACGTGCATTTCTATAATTGAATGAACTTTAATAAATTATTATCGATTTAAAATATAGTTTCATACATTCCAAAGTAATAGAAATAGGAACTGGTCAGTTCTAAAGTTAAATTTCAATGCTCAATACAGTTGGGGAAATGGTATTTAAAATGAGTGAAACTGGCATAAGAATAAAATTTAATGTGATAAATATAACGTCTAAGAATAAATTGTTTTCCTATTTCTAAATTGTGTGTAAAATATTTGTAAGCTTCTAAATATCACTACATAACGTTCAAAATAATCTTACCTTTCAGTATTGTATCCATTTAATTTTATTTTTATGTGCATTTGTGATAACCCAATAATTGTGTTAATGAAAATCATATTTGAAATAACAAAGATTTCTTTAACGTTTCAGATGCATATGTAAGTACTGATCTGATTAAGTTTTTATATAACGGTAGTTTAGTGTAACTTCTAATATTATTGGATTTCAGAAACCTTCTTAGTCCATGAAAGTCCATGAAAGTCAGCTGCAGTTGTTCGTCTCCTCAGCTCTGGAGCCAAATTGTCGCCGGTGTTGATTTACATCCAAGGTAGAAGAAATTCACCCTTTCAAATTTGTAATCACCAATATTAAAATGTGTGTCGGTTTTGGTCTGGTTTATTAATAGGTACATTTTTTGGCCTCTTTTTCTAGTGGTAGAAATGCCTGTTTGAGGTCTTTTTGAGTTCTAGCAATAATGTCAATGTCATCGTCATATGCAATAATTTGTACAAATTTAGAGAAGATCGTGCCTCTTGTGTTGATGTTTGTATGTCTAATAATCTTCTCAAGAGCAAAGTCGAAAAGAAGACATGCTAATACATCGCTCTGTCTAACACCGTTTGCTATTTTGACTAGTTCAGAGAGGCTTCCTTGAATTTTAACTCTCATTTTCGTGCTAGTTAGAGTAAGAGAAATCAACTTAACTAGTTTATCAGGAATATTGAATTCATTCAGAGTCTCGATTAGGCGTTCTCTATTAATACAGTCATAAACCGTTTTGAAATCAATAAAGAAGTGATAAGTATTAATTTGGAATTCTCTTGTTTTCTCTAAGAGTTGGCGGAGATTAAAATTTGCTCTAAGTAGTGGATCACTTTCTAGCGTCTATTCCTGAATTTTTAAAAAATTCTAACGGAATAGTGTCTGGGTCAAGGGCTTTGTAGTTTTTCAATTTTTAAATTCCTTCCACAACCTCGTCCAGCAATGGTGATGCAATGAGGTCTTGATTGTTACTTTAAGTAGAGTGTTCAACATTTTGTGGATGATCCATGTTGAGAAGACTCTGAAAATTCTCGTTCCATCCTTCAAGGATTTATACCTTGTCACTGAGAATCTCTCCATTCTTATTTCTGCGAAAGGCTCTTCTTGGCTTGAAGTTCCTGCGGCCAAAGTTTATCTCACGAAAGAAAGCTCAGTTTTCATTTTATCCTTTAAGATGTTCAACATCTCTGAGCAGATCACCGTAGAATTTCCTTTTCTTCCCCCTGTGTATTATTTTTTCTTCACTTCTGGCTGCTTTGTAATCTTCTACTGAGTAACTTGTTTTGATAGGCAGCATTTTCCTTTTGGGTCACTGTATTGCATTCAACGTCAAACCGATCCTTCCTTTCTTATCTTTTGACACTCCCTACGATATTTTTCCTGTTTTAAAAACAGCTTTCGAGAACACGCTCCACTTATCATCGATATCTTCAATCGTTTCGATTTTTTTATCTTTAATTTATATAATAGATGCGAACGAAAATTTTATTTAGTTGCTTAATTTTTAAATCTTTCCTAATTAACTTTTCAGAGCATTCTCCATCAAATATACGTGTATTAGAGAGTTTAGGCCTTAGTTTAGCTTTAACCAAATAGTGGTATGAGTCGAAGCAGGCTCCTCGATATATTCTAACATCTAGAACGTCTAACATGTGTCTTGAGTCGATCAGTAAGTGGTCGATTTGATTAAATGTTTCTTCATGTGGCGACTTCCATTTCATTTTGTGAATTTTTTTGTGTGGAAAGAATAAGCTAGATATCATCATATTATGGTTAGCGGCAAAGCCGATAAGTCTATGTTCATTATCGTTTGATGTGTCATGTAGACGTGGTGCATGGACGTTTATTAAACTATAATTGAAGAAAGCGCCGCGTAGTCTAATTTTGCAAAGCCTTGGAGATTTGGCCACAAAATCAATTATTAAGTGTCTGACACGTTTCCCGACAATAAAGCCGGTTCGAAATTTTTTTTTTTTCGAATCGCAACTGTAAAAGATTGTTTCTTTTTCCATAATGCCATCTCCAGTCCATTTCATCTCTTGTATAGCTAGTATGTCAATACCATAGCCATACTCCTCGTCATCTAGCATTTGAAGTCCTTTGCTTTTATATAGAGTTCGAATGTTCCAAGTTCCAAAATCCAAGTCCTTACGCCGTTTTCCAGGTCATCGACAGAAATAGAGGGCCGGTTATTTTCTTACTTGAGATTTCTTAACGAGAGGTTTTTACAACGTAGAATTGTTACCCGCACGCCCAACTCCCAACCCGAAGGATCAGTCCCCTGATATAATCCCCAGAGACAGAGTACCCAGCTATCCTCCCAGATACTGAGCACCTATTTTAGTCGCCTCTTACGACACGCATAGGCTAAGTTGGGACGATTCTTACCCTCCGGGGGAATTAGATTACGGGGGAATTAGAAGTTTATTTTTACGATATTGAGAGATAATAAAATAGAAGATTTATGAGTTTTATTATAAGTTTAAAGTACCATCCACAGAATATTAAATTCAAGTGAAAAAATTATTATATATTTCTCAGAAATTGCCTAAAAAGTGATTTAAATATATCTGAGATTTTTTAAGAAGACGTTGTCTTGACCTTTTACATTTTCGACTTTCATGACACTTTATAATGTTTTTATTTAATTATAAAACCGTCATGCACCAAAATATTTTGCTGCTCTGACCATATCAGCGACATTTATCGGATATCATGTGCAATAACCCGTATGGGATACATAAATTCGCCCTAAATGCAACACATAGTCTCATAAATCAGTGACGTGAAAATCCCGTCTTGCACAAAATTAAAAGTAACATGGAAATATTTTGATGTTATAATTTTCGTTTTAAACATTACATTATATGCAGCAGTTGATTTCGGGGAATTAGGTTAATTAACAAGTATTCTCTGCGACATATTTTACCCTATATCTGTGAGCTGTTTCTTACGAATATTTGACAAAAACGTAAATATACGTAACATTTATAGATGTTTTGAAAAAAAAATGTGACTAATAAAAAACAGTTCGAGTCAGAAACGAAACTGTGAATTGTCATAAATCTGTTTAGGCAATAATTAGAGGTTAGTGTACGGTATGCAAAGCCCAATATTTAAGGAAGATTTAATTTATCCAAAAAAATAATACTAATAGTAATTTTATACAGTACTAAAGTACTTTGAACATTATTAAGTTAATTACATTAAAATGTAGACGCCCTATATTTTCACAGATATCCCAGCAGAAACCTTTAGCTTGAAACCAAATATAAAAAAAATTTAACCGCAAAAAATAAATCAAATTATCTCCAAAAAGTTTGAATTTTTGTAAGTGTAGTTATTTTATATTTTCCTACTTTTAGAAAAATCAATTTTACTAACTAAAATTATTTTCACCTGCGTATTAATCCAAAGTAATAGTAATTTTTTCAAGTTATGTATGTTGTAATACTATCACGACTTAAATAGTTGTTTCATATTTTAAATTTGTCGTTGCACTGTAAAAAAATCTACAAAAATTGTGTGAAATATATGAAACTTCAAATTAATATTCCGATATATTCATAAATAATAGAAAGCAGAAACTAAACTAAAATAAACGAAAAACTTAATTCAAAGCGTACTTTCTTATAGTAAGCACTAAAAAGTTAAAAATAATTATTGTTTACACGCACGCCGCACGCACACACATCATGCCCGCACACGCGAACACACGCACAGAAATCTTTTAGAATTTCAAAAATCAACTGACCCAGAGATGTTCACATTAAAAAAACAGAAACTGTAAAACGCATACGAAACTCGCATACGAAGGGTTTCTGTAGCTCGCGACAATATTAAACTTATACTCGTCAGTTTGTATTTATCAAAAACATCTTACTGCTGCGATCGGCACAGAAAATATGAAGTATTTCAAAAACTACACAGTATGTCTTATTCAAACCAATTTTCGTTGATAGTTTATGCCAAGTTCCAATACTTTAATTATTTTCAGAATTTTACTTACTGTGACTTTTTGTTATGGGGAAAAGTTATAGCTGCTAACTGCTCTAACTTTCAAGACTTTAAAGCGCATATCTCACCAACCAGTGACTTAACTAAAAAAAGTTATTTTGGAACCTCTATATCATTTTTATGGCCTTTCTAAAAATATCCCACACGCCTATGTGCACTGATTTTTTTTTCATTCCTCAGTTTTAAGGAGTGGCATCCCTATTATCATTTCTTTCATAATTCCACTATTTCATTGTATAACTGTTCATAGAAGACTTACCACCCAAATTACATATATATAGTGTTAAAAGTCTCCTAGTAAAATGACTGTGAAATATGGATAGATAGACGGACAGACAGATGGACAAAATTATCAGGGTTCTGTTTTTGTCACTTGAATGCAGAACTTTAAAGAGTGACTCCAAATAGTATTCACATGCAAGAAAAGATAAAGAGTGTAACAAAAGATGAATATAAATGTGATAATGGTATTGGAAACAAGGCAATTGCCTTGTCTGTGGAGGAAATCTTTTAGAGGGCTATTGTCTGTCTAAAATAACGTTATTGAGTGGACGTCATAACAATATAATGGGGCATATTTGCCACTTGCGAAGGAATATTTTTGAAAATTCTAGCAATCATTTATAATTTAATCTTCATCTATTCACGTATAACATATTGTAATATTGGTAAATTTATTATATAGAATAATTGTAAACTATACGCCTTGTCCTAGAGCGCATTGCACTGGAATACACATATATAATTCCTTTACTTTATACCACGAAAATATTTTATTGTTAATGCAATTACTTTTTCCAGGTATTTTTTTAAATTTAATTTTTAGGTCTAGCTATTTCATAAATAAAAATATAAAATGTGAAAAATGTTGTTCGATCTTTATTTTAATTATATTGAATTATAATTTGAAATATTTTTTATCTTACTTATTTTTATAATTTATTTATTTTTTATCTACAAGGTTATCTGATTTGTTATAGGTGCCAATATTGGAATTGTCAAAATTTGTTGTAAATCATTGAACTCGTAAACTCGTTATAACTCGTAAAAATTGTAATCAAAGTGATATACTTCGTCAAAGGTTTCATCTGACAAAGATATCAAAATTAGCAAAAGTTCAAAGTAGTTTATTTATTTATTAACTAAAAACTTATCCGAATTGAAGATTAATAAAGCATTATATAAGCACTAGCTGCTAAAATACAATTCGTATTAAAATATTGTATAAAGAAATAACTACTGAAATAAAAACATTAATTAAAATGAAATTCGGTATTAACTAATTGTCACAAGTAAACTACCGAGCAACTCCAGCAGGTAGTTTACTACCGAGCAACTCCATAATAGCAAGCGGTCAACGCACAAAAAAATATCAAAACTCGGCGCTACTTGCAACACCACGTTAATCGACGCCTCTTGAGATGAACACAAAAATAAGTGAGCATTGCAGGATCCTTTAGGCAAGCAATATAAATCAGTGCGACTTCGTCTTCTCGCGTAACGCACAGGAGCATAAAGGGTTATCCACATAATAATTTTAAAAAATAATATCAAAAGCAATTCCCGTCATAGTTAAAGAGGATTACATCCGACCATAACCATTATAAAATCTAAAGAGAACAAATAAGGGTAGTAACCATACATTTTTAGGGATCGATAACCATACATTTTTAGGGACCTCAGAAGGAAAATAAATCCTTTACGACCAATCATGTATTCACCCATCTATCATAACGGTATTTCGTTCAAAGAGTTTGATGAAGAAACTTGAAATTGTGATAAAACATATTAACCCACATATGTCCATAGTCACCACTAAACATATTAGTATAATTAATATATTGAATATATTTGGCGTTAATTTTGTAGAAATTCATTATTCACAATTAAATGAAACTACGTGATGTAGTATTATTTCTACTTTCTTTAATTTCTTTACCACGACCTAGGTTTCGTTGTATTACAACATCTTCAGGTGGGATATTAGCAAAGATTTTTGCTATTTTTTGGTGGGATATTAGCAAAGATATCATAGACATCTTAATTTAATTGTGAATAATGAATTTCTACAAAATTAACGCCAAATATATTCAATATTCAAATTGTATAAAGACAGATATGAACACATTATTATTAAAAAGTGTGTTAAAAGATAGACATGAACACATAAAATGAATGTAATTAACAGGCGAGCAGAGCTGCGGAAAAAAGTTATATTTTGTAGTTATTATTTGTGCTATAATTAAGTTTGAGTAAAAACCAATAATAAAAATTGTCTTTAAATTATTATTTTTAAGTCGTAATTAGCTTAATCAAATCAAGTCAAGGAGACATTTTCGGCACATGATAGAAGGGAAAGAAGTATACAGAATATTACGAATTTCTTTGAACAGTCATGTTATTTTAAATATAATACCTCTATTAAAAATACAAAAAACAAATAAAAAATTGATAAAAGTTCTCGCAGTTGTTTTATACAGATAAGTTTTAATTGAAGTACACGTATATCATATGACATAGTACCATTATATAGAAGCAGGTTTATAAAATAAACAAACGATAACTTGAACATTCTTTTAAATTGAAAACCTAACATGTTCTTAATTGGATGTGTCAATCACTTATACATATAAGCAAAGTAGCTACGCAAAAAGCATACATAAGACGAAACCAAGAGGTGACTTTTATACTGGGAAATCGGTCTCTTTGAAATTTGCAACTTTTGGGGTTACCACAAGAGCGCACTAAATCCCATCCTTTAATTTAACAACTTAGTAAGCCCTAATCCATTAGGGAATTAAATAATAGTGATTTGCCCAATCGGTATAGATTTGCTTTTAGTTAATTATTACTTCAACGCCCCACTTGCCCTTGAGTAATGACGTCGATTACAGCGATAGTTTAGATGGATTTATTTGACTTCCAATATTCTAATTATGAAGGTTTTAATGACATTCAACAAAATGTTAATCGCAACATAATTCGAAACATGTATAGCGTACACTCAACTAATATTTCAATAGAAAAGTTAATTACCACTTTAAGGAAGTTTTTTTGGTTACAGGAAGGTGCAATTTAGATATTAATTTAATCTTATTTTCACACCAAATTTCTTTGTGTATTCAAACTGAAGCTTTATTTTTATTTTGAACACTCCCCTTCGGGGATAAACTGATCAAATTCTCGTTGCTCATTTGAAAAGGCCATACAAATAGCTCACTATTTATATGAAAACTCAGTTATGGTCAGAGAATGATATAAATCACAGGTTTTTGACCTCGGGTCAAAACCGAAATGGCTGTGACGCACCGTACTTGGGACACGCTCCCGTTCGGCTACCGTTTCGGGACTAAAGACATGCATACAAACATATGAACTAACTTAGACGTCAAATGTGTGGACATCTGAAACAATTCATAAACCTTGACGAATAATTCAATTTCATACGAAACTGGCTATAACCAACACATTACCATTAAAATAATTTCACTAAAAGAAATATTACCATTGGAAATATATTTAATCTCAATGTAATAATTGGATAGATATTGCATTCCACATTAGTATCTAATTTGTGAAGTAAACAAGTGACATATCATCGTCGTTTTCATTTTGCTTTTCCCTCTGGCAACCGAGCAAACGCGTATTTCATCGCAACTTAACTACGTATGTATTAGTATAAAAAATTCAGTAATTATACGAAATGATTGACGTTAATAAGCCACTCTTTATTATTAGCACGAAATAATTTACTAATTATAAAAATAAATAATAGCTACTTATGCATTTCTGAGTGACATTTCTTCAGTTAAGAATACACTAGGCAATGTATCGCATTTTGGCACAAAGCTCATTCCCTAAAATTTAGTTGAATGTTCCAAGGCTTGTAAACATTATACGTATTTGCACCATTTATACGTCCCTATGATGATATACTAATGTATGTACTGAAATAAACTTTATTCGAATTAACAAAGTTGCTACTAAATAATTTACATAAAACATAATGCGGTATTTGTAAGAGACAAAGCAAAGAACACAAGTGCGCGAGACATGCAAGTTTTTTCTGCTGCTAAATACTAAAGTTTTAAAAAAATATTTGGTGTGATGACTGTTGTAACTGTGCCAACTTTAAATAGTGACTAAAATAAATAAAAAGTTGGTATTTACTTAAGCGGTAAGAATTTGGAACTTTGATTAACATTTTAATTATTTAACTTAGTTACCATACTTTTCTACCAGCATTTTAAAAGGAATGATATGTTTATTATGATAAGCTTTAGCTAATTACGACAAAAAATAGACTACTTTATCAAAATTGTCTTTAGGATATTAATAAGACAGATTAAATAACATCCAATGCAGAAAAAATACTTTTTGTAAACTGAAACCACCACTTGTTTCTTTTACCTAATTTATTAAATGAAAAACTAGTTAAAAATTAAATATACGAGAACTATTCCTGAATATGCGAGAATTATTTGATATTTGATCTGCCTCGTTAATATATAGCCACAGATACAGATAATGATGTTATGATGAAATCAATTCTAGCTATTGCGGAGTATCGGTATCGATAATATATTTATCATAAAATATACGCGACCTCCTACTTTGACTTGTGTTGTCAAACCAACACCGTTGAACATTTTTTTCTGACCTGGTCCGTCACCATGAAAAAAACCCTCTTTTTATATGTGTGGAGAGGCAAAGTGATTTTTTTTAAAAATATTTTACTACATATTAACTGAAATCTATATTCGTCTGCTTGACTTAAGATAACCGGCCACCAAATACGTCGAGAGAATGAGACATCTCGCCGCAATTACCACTAAGTCTATGTAAGGTAATGGCGCGCGGTAGCTAGAAGATTGAGCAACTGGGGGTCGCTCTCCCTGAAACAATGTAGCTGATTCACGGTACCAACGCAATCGTACTGACTATATATGACAGATGTCATAAATTCAAAGTTCCTCGAATTCAATATGCTTAACAAGTAGAATATTGTATTTAAAAGAAAATATCGTAACAGTATGGTTTAGTTTGTAATAGTAGAGTATTCTAACGACATTTTCAATGTCCATATAAAATGTTTTTGCATCCGTCAATTATGTCAGAATATGTGACACAGCTTAGACTCTAGACTGCAACAGCATACTCAAGTTGAGAATGCACAAGACATGTCTAGAGAATTCTTAGGGTTCGATGTACATAATCTGGACCAGGTTCCTTATTAAATTTACTCGAGAGCATTATATCTATATATCCACTATCTCGTCTCTTTTGAAGAAGATAGAGATGATATTAATGATTTTGATCGAGAGGTCTATTAGAAAGAGAAAATATAGGAAAATATTTGACATATCATTCGATTTATAACATTTGAAAGTCGCGACTGCTGTATATTTCTCCGATTTATTTGAATCGTCACATATAACTAAAAACCTTTTACGTTATTATTGGTAAGTTTTGTCAGTGTTATGGAAATAGTTATAAACACAGTATGGAGACATTTTTTAAACCGACTTCATATTTAAATTAATTGCAGGTAGTCGGAAAAACCGCCGTACATTTTATATATATTTATGATATTTTAGCCAACACTTTTCTTTTCGTTTTCTTCATTTGGTAATGTTAAATGCTTATCAAATTAGGTATTCCATTTTTCTTTTTAAATTTGTTTGTGTATACAACGTATTAATTATATTAATCATATAATTCCCAATTATGGAAGAAAATTGTCAACGAAGTTCAAAACTGCGCGGTGCCTATAACAACGTAAAGAAGAAGAACCATACAATCTGTTCACATAGAAACTACCCAGGGTGCGTGCAGCTAAAACATAATAGAATTTCTTTTCTCAAAATATTGAGTCCAGCGTTTTTTTTAATTCCACAACAGTCGCATTTGCGAAATTTATATTTTAAAATGTCTGCCCTTTTCACCGTGACGGCGATAACGGTTTAATTTTTAAGTAAGTTAAACCATTGTAGTAAAAATGATATCGCAACGATGATAAGATAGCTAAGAGTACAGAGTAGTCACAAATGTTTGTGTAGCCAATTTCCATAAACTGAAATTTAGGAAAATATAGGGATAAAATGGTTTAGTCTGGTATAATCACCATGTGGTCAATTAAATTTACAGTAAATTGATTGTAATAATTGGAAAGGTTTTCTTTTGTATATGTTCTCCGAACAATTTCAGTAGAATGTATATGACAGAAAGCGTAAGGAAGAAAGTCTCAATTCGCAAAAAAAACAAGTCATTTTGCCATCGACGACATTTTAGTGCTATTAAATATATGTCGATCGTGTTGAAACACCGCGTAACGATCATCTTTAAATTCGGCATCGAGTATGTTTTAGTAGAGCCACGTTTAGATATGAACGATTACATCGTCGCCATTGGTTTAAATAATCACGTGCAGTTCACTAATTTTAATTTTAATCCCGCCACAGTTGTGATAATATACTGACATATTAGCAAATTTATTCATATCTTACAAAAAGCATGATCATACACTTTTGTAATATAAGAAATTAAGAAGTGTGACAAACTAAAGTCACTCGAAACTAATACACTGGGCAGTCGACCTTTACGTATAATACATACAATTGCACAAGTGAATTATAAAAGATTGGAATGCTACACTAGTAGTTTCATTTATAAATATATTTTATTAAATTAAATGAATAAATATAATTTTATTTTATAATAATTAGTAGCAACGCGAAATTTATAATTATTTATATTTTAATATATTGTTAAATATTGCAAATAATTTGGTGTGCTGATATTTATTTCGGAATATTGCATTTTGCGGGCCGCAAGACCGACAAGCCCCATTATAAAAGTCAACGAACGCAACGGAAACGGCGCACAGCCATATTATTAAATTTAGTTATTACCAGTTATAATTGTAATAATTACCTTGGTAATTAAATAACGATTTATTTTTAAACAGTCTTTTGTCCATCCGAATATCTGCCGAAATAGCATCCGAACAAGGACACCGCTCTTTTGAGATACGCTGAGACTACGACGCTGCAAGCTTAATCAAAGAAGATCTTAATCTCCAATTCCGTTCGATGAACTACATTAGAAATTCTTCAGAGACTCGAGCTGAGATCACTGATATTATTTGTGCTCATGTAAATTACTTTCTTTATTCTTTCTATTTTGTTATACCCTTTTTTATATTATATATTTGGAAATATAATTAATTATAATTATTTATAATGTTTCAAGAAAATATTATTATTAATAATAAAGAATAGTCTGAAGCTAACTTTATTTATATGCTAAAATTCATTGGTACTTCAGACACGATACAACTTTTTCAAATGTTGCTTATCATAATCAAGTGGCCAAAGTAGGGAGAGGCATGCAAGTATTTTATTTAAATGATTAACCGATGGACCCAGTGTCGTTATGTTAATGGTAAAATATAACTATGACTGGAACTTGATAGTAACAGAATTAAAAAATGGTGTGAAGACTAAAATTTTTTTATTGGAAATTGGAAAAAATAATTTAATAAAAATTTTACAGAGATATTTTATTAAAAATATTTTAATAAAACAGTACAAATGATGATTTAAGCGAACATTAAATAAAAATAACATTAAAAATTGTCTAATATATTAAAAAATATCGTATTAAATATAGATAAGAATTAAAAATTGAAAATAAACAATTAGGTAATAATGTTAATATCAAATCCTAATCGACACAGGAGCAACTTACTCATTTTTCACTGCGTCGTATTTTCACAAGTGCCCCCGATATAAACAAAATTTATCGTAAAGACATCTCATGGAACAAGCGTACATCACGAATTTATTGCCCATCTCCACGAGATATGTTTCGGGAGATTTCGGTATTAAAAAAAAGAATTTAATTTAATTTAAATACAATATAAATACTTGTTAACTCTATTAATGCCAGAACAGTAATGAATTTATTATTACATTGAAACATAAAAGTAAAGTAATACAGAGTTTCATATTCCTTCGTGATCGCATCGTTATTGCTGAGGTGTCCCTGGTTTCCAGGCGTTGTGTGGTCTGGTGCTGGCTCTTCGTTTCCGTTTAGGTGTCGTCTAGCTGCGGTGTATTGTTACGATATCCAGTGACTGCTGACATCGTAACTCACGGAAAAGGATATTTGGTAAAAATGAATCATAAAATTACATTTAATCAATTTATCTGTATATATATATATATATATATATATATATATATATATATATATACTATGTATTTTTCGGTATTATTAAATCTTGATAAGGATATATATAGACAAATAAAAATTATATTAAACTGGTCAAATAATAAATTAACTTTGGAAAATAAGAAAATAGATTTAAACAATATAGAAAATTAAATTCATGAAATAAATTATATATTTAATAGGCACGGCAATAATTAACCCGTCTTGAGCAAAATAATGCAATATCCACTGTGTAGAACGTAGTGGCTATTTGTCTGCAAACTGGAAATTTATAGGAGACAAGGACAACGGTACTTCAGACTTGAAATGCCGTTTGTAGTATCAAAAATGGTTTCTTGAAATTTGTCAAAGAATATTTTGGTACAACAGGTATGGGATAAGTGTAGGAAATAAAGAATTAGGAAATATGTTAAGTAAAATTTATAATTTATATTTCAATAAAATAATTTAAAAATTTAGTTTCACGTACTGAGCCGCGTGAGGAACTCGTTTCTAGGACTAAAAATATCGCCGCCTAAGAGAATCGGGGAGGGATTTCTTTGACACATAGGAGTGAGAAAGTACCAGAATTAAATGGAAATATTATTTCGAAATTATATTTAAGAATGCCCAATAATTTTTAAACGCTTGTCACGTTTACAACGTTAATGTTTGAGAAAGCAGAAATTATTTGTTGACCAATGTTAAAATGGCAAAAAGTGTAATTAACTGTCGTATGAAAACGTCATTTGATATTTATTTTGTAAACGATAAATGTTCTAAATAGCATTTTATTATAGAATTAGAAGAACAAACTTTAGATGCCATTATAAATCCATTGACTAAACGGTTTACTATTGTAGGGACATTTAAGAAAATAATTATAGGTATTGAAAGTAGTCATTAAATCAGGGAATTAAATATTAACAATGTAACAAACTTTTATCCTAATTTTATTTAAATATCCCCTATATTTAAATTAAATTAGGATAACAGTTGGACCGTCACACTACCTCATCACCAGGGCATGAAGTGACGTTAACAGATTAATTATACAGTAACAGAGTGCAAGGGATGAATTAAACTATCATTAAAGTAAAAATCGCCTAATAACACTTATAATTTAGCCTTATAAACATGCATATACCATGTCAATGTGCACGACGTCACTAAATACACGCCCAATAAAATGCTTTCCGGTAGGAAAGTAATACTGAACATAGTATGTAACACTATACTACATAACATATATACATACATACCCAACATATGCAATAATATAATTATATTGTATTAAACATAATATAACATAATTATTTATAATATTGGTGAAATAAATATGAAACTAGAACTATAAGTAAGTTTAACATCAAAAGTTGAAAACTCATGATTGAAACCTCATAAAAGAAACGAACACGTATGCTTTAGACGGGCCCATATAAAATACTTAAACTTTTAAAACATAATTAGTACAACTTTAAATCGAACATGGTAAAAAGAAAATGTAATAGATGAAATTGAGATTATAAGTAATATGTCACTACAAATATCGTATGAATCCAACCCGATGAATGGATTATTGTCATAAATGAGGGAAAATCATATGCGAAAAACGGTCACTGGCTACTGATAGGTATCTTGGAACATAAATAATTTAGAAAATGAGTATGTTAAATTTGGTTCGGTTGATGTTTTCTTGAAAATAATAAGAAAATTTTGTAATCATACAGTAAATGCATGTATGTATGTATGTATGTACGTACGCACGTACATATATATATATATATATATATATATATATATATATATATATATATATATATATATATAATAGAAAGCTAACAATAGCTGATTGTTGGAAATTTAGTAGTGATTTGAATAATAATATCAATATTCCACAGGTTATTTTGACATTCGTCAAACTTTTAAAGAAATAGTCCTGAATCTATTTATATCATAAGTTGTGAGGTAAAGGGATGCAAAAATATTTTTGACAGGAAAATATTATTTTTGTTGTTTGCTTCAAATTTATAAAGGAAATAAAAAAATAACTACGTGTATATAACGCACTACCAGGGTTCTGTACACATTTGGTGCATAAAAACATTTAAGCGTACATAGTATTTCTATGAAACTATTTATAAATATTAAAATCATTTCCCACCAAATAAATATATAAATATGTTGATTAATATATCTTTCACAAACATAATAAATATAAGTTTTAAGATGTAAAGTAATTTTTACAGTTGATTTACTCATTTGTGTTGAGTTTCTATGAACTTTTAGCAGACCCAACAATATGTCATTCGTCAACTAATTTTAGTGAACTAGTTAGATACTTCTTGAATGTGATTATGTTCCTTTTAATTTACTACTACTGTAAATATTTTTCAGATCTTCAAAACTAGCAGGTTAGCTGGTGGGGTGAGAACAAGTAAGTAACAATAATGTCGGTTTTGAAGTTTAATATTTCGTAAATAGACTCCTGTGACTAAAATATGTTCATGACGTACCCCCAATATTTTCAAAAGACCTATTCAACGATACTATACGTAATGGGGTATACAAACGACAAAAATCTTCCCCCCTTTACCCGTAGGGAAGATATCTTAAACACTTTTTTAAACGATTTGATTTCATAACTTTGTAGGCTTCATAAATATATATAAAAATACCTAATGTCAGCTTTAAAGCAGCAATAATTTGCGAGTAAAACGATAGTGACATAATAGCAGGCAGACGAATACGGCGAAACTTTAAAGGTTCGTAATTTAGCTACTGAAATCTAAAATAAAGAAACACAAATATGAATGATATGTACAAAAAGCGTAACTCGTAAACTAAATGCGAAAACAATAGGGCAGTCATCTCGTCGGTAGGAATTTTATAGTTAGTGCTAAATAATTATTAAAGATGTAAATAAAGATAGATGCACGCGTATGGCATAAGTTTTAACTGCATATAATTTCAAGAAAATAGCTATTCATTATCGTTATTCTAATGTTTATTAAGCAATGCGTTAATGTTAAGATATTCATAAAGAAATCCTTATATATTTATCTCTTTTCAGAGATTTCTTTCTGTGGTTTTATACCTTTAGACTGTTTTAAGGTGAAAATTGTTGTCGTATCTGTAGAAATAGTTATATTTCCTAATATTTCCGTCCACTCTGTTTCTCTGTTATTTTTGTTAGTAGGATTATTTTGAACATACTCTTGCCTATATGTCTTGCATATCAAAAATAGTAAAAAAAATACTAACTAAACTTACTCCCAATTAAAACGATTCGATAGTCATAACTGACAAACATTTTTTTTCTTTGCAGTCTACAAGAAAACAACCTTTGATAGTATAATCACTTATGTAATTTCCATTGTACATCTCATTGTTATAAGTTTTGAAATATTTGAATTACATCAAATTGCATTAACATTAATTTGTAAAATCAATATGAGCAAATTATATTCATACAGGGAGTGGTCTGAAATAAATGATAATAATTAAGTATGATAGTAAAAACCGTTAAAAATTTAATTTATTTTGTAAATTTACGCTCTAAATTTATATTTTTCAAAGATAGAACATCTTTTCTAAAAATTAATTTTTTTGTTTATTCCAAAAATTGAAATATTATCTGGTCATCTCGCTACCAAAACGTCAGACATTGTTATTTTCTAATTCAGTTTTTTTCTTTTGTTTAAGGAAGAAATATTATTTGATATTTAAAGCTGTGACTGCTTGTCAAACAGCCATCGAAGACACATCCAAAGAAATGTGGATCCGGTGGCTTACTTAATGTTTCCGATGAATACAAAAAGGCAATCGTGGCAAGGACCGCTTCGAAAATAACGGAGTAGTAATAAACCACACATTTTGTTAAATTTTAGAGATTATAATAACTTGTCGCATTAATTAATTGTACCCAATTGCTTATTTCTTTAGTTGAAAATATATCTTATTGATAAGAAATTACATAATCACAAGTGTTAATTGTAGCGTAAACTATGTATTTCAAAAATAATAGGATAGCAAAAAAATTACACTTGGTTACACTTTTGAGGATTTAAAATTTTTCTCATTCATTTCATGCTAAATACTAAGTGCTTATTTGTTTCTTTAATTGAAACTATATCTAATACAAAAGAATATTTTATAATTCGAAACGGTGTAAAATCTTTTGCTAAAATTATGGTGAGATAATTTTTAAAGTAATGATTTAATTTTTTTTAATATCAAAAACCCAGGTTTAGGTATCAAAAGCCTCCTTTATTCTAATAAAAAACACTTGTATCGAACGGCAGACCTCTGCAATGCGACATTTCTAGCCTAAACTTATCGCGATACCATTCCGCTGTTTGTCTTGGTCTTCGATTTAGTTTCAATCATTTAAGTAAACATATGGATAGATGAGATATAAAAGTAGAGGAGGAATAGGCACTAAGGAAGAGAGACTAGAATTGATTACATTGTATACGTTTGAGTTGGCTAGGATGTATACAGTGATGACGTGATTTTATAGGGGCATAAAACACTATATTTACATCTGAATTTATAAAGTGCTATCTTTTGCCCTCTACTTCGCTCATGTGCGTTACAGTTTTATAATACAGTTTAAATTTCTGGGTAACTGCTCTATCGAAAATTCCTAGTCGTAAGAAACAACGACACCTTTTTAGGATGGACAGTTACTTCACCTGATATATGTCTTATGAGAGGAAGTTGATATGCTAAGGAATAAAACCATTCTTTTCATACTGTGTAAGAAATTTTAAAATCTGCTTGATAGTCTGAAGCCCATTTTAACACCCAGTTTGTTAAGTATTATCTCCTCACTATTCAGGTTTATATGTACAAAGCATGACAAAATATTTATCGTCAAATATTCGTTGTCGTCGTAAAATATCAGAGTTTAATTGCCCCTAAATAAGTTTTTGGGATAAGACGATAATAAAATAGTTTACTAGGTTAGATAACTTTTTGAGGATAAGAAAATGCGTTCAGAAAGTTGTGAGGCGAAGACGATGGGAAAAAAATCCAATAAACAATCTGGCGACAATGATAAATGAATTGCTATAAAGAAATAATTTTTCCAAAATATTTTTGGTTTCGTTAATAAAATATGAAAAATTAATGACATTATTATAAATATGTTAAAATACCATCTTATATTATAATGTTAATAGACGAATCGAGTTAACTACCCACAATTTTTTATTTAATTGAGACTTCATTAAAGATATTATCGACGGAGTTGTTAATTTTTTTTAGTAAAAACTGCCTCTAGTATGTTCTTTTATCTGGAAGAATTAGCCATTTACATTCTAGAACTTTTTTATAGATTTCATTGTCACGTGAAATTCTTTCGTATATTATTTTGATGTAAATATAATTATTTAAAAGTTTAACACACAAATGAAATAGGCATACTTTGACAACCTTTGCTTCTATATTAATTGCTCGTTGCCTACACATTTTAAAACTGTACTATATAACCTATATCCATATTTTATATTAGCGTTCTCTTAATCGAATGTGATATTGATTGTAAGTGTTCATTTCACAAGTTTCTTTTAAAATTTATCGTAATTGTTACTATTTGCGTTATAATCAATTATAATTAAAGATAGTAACCGATCATAGCGAAATACACGGAAACAAGTTACGTACCATATCGCCGCCGCATCTTCAAGTGAACTATTTACAACTTGAAATGAATAGCTCATGTGAAGAATGAGCTATTAATTTCAAGTCCTTAATAAAAACTTTTGGCAAGCCCACCGATTTTATTATCTTGTTATTAATTAAAAATCATATAGATATCACATAAGGAAATTAGTTCACTTGAGCGAAAGTTCAAGAATTTCAAGAGGAATTTGCACTGGAAGAACACGTAACGATTCAAAATGTTCACTACTTATTTTATTTTTACTTAATATGAAGTCTCTTCTTTTTATCTCGTTTAGCACCCCTAAATTAAGTAAATCTACAACGACCCTTGGAAGGAAAAAAATCTTCGTCAATCATTATGTCTGGCCATGATTTAGACCAAATATTGTGCATTAGTAAAAAAACTTTCCATATGTCAGAGATTACGGACAATTTATCTTAATTCGATCTCTGCCTTCTACTAGTCTTATAGCCGAAACCCAAATACTTCATTATCTCTCATAAGCCATTACGAGATATGGTTAAATTTGTGATAATATTAAATTATCTTAAGTCGTTTCATCTACCACAATAAATTCAATTCAAAATTCTGTGCTTCCGTTGCACGGCGTATGTAAAGCACAGCAACAAATACCTCTAGTTTTTCTATAGTGAACTAGTTGTTGTCGTATCATTTTTATCTTTCTTCCTTGACGGTACATTGAAACATTTTCCTAATAATCATTAGGTATGAAATACGTTTAAACATTTCATCCACACTATACTTGGCACGTGGTTTTGGTTCTTCAGGATTTATGACCGCATTTTGGTAACCGAACATATAATTAGTATCGGTTATTCACCCGGGATAACCTGGAGAAGAAATATATGTCCTATTTATCTTAGGTGACAGCAGTTCATTCTCTCTCGATACAAAGGACCCGTCTTCGCTATCTTCGTAACTATGAGGGTTTGCAGAAAATTCTGGTAATTATCCACTTACTGACGTCCGGCCACGGTTTCAAATACCTTTGGCTGACCCTGTCTTTGACTTTGCCCTAGTCGTCGTTCTGTATTCACATTTTTCGTTATATTTATGTGACGTAAGATAACAAAATTTATATTACAAAACTAAAAGTAAAAGAGTGAATGAAAGTGTTAACATCACTCTTGCGAGTGTGTGATGTTAATATGAATTTAAAAAGGATATAATCAGCTTACCATCTGTATTGTGGTAAATTATATTGTAATAGTATTTTTTTAAGATCCTTCATATGAAGAACTTGAACGGAGTGTTTCAAAGTTTCACCTTCTGATACAAATTCCGAAATATCATTTAATACAGACACAATTTTGTTCGGTTGAGAAGATATAATTATGAATTACGTAATCAGGCGCAAAGTGTCGTAACGAAAATAAAAACGTACGTCTGACACTAATAGCGAATGAACACAGACTGCTTTAACCAGCAGAGATTCATTATTTATTAGCCTTACATCGCTTTGCCCTTCCATGATGCCGGGAGCAGACCGCACAAAAGTTTTGTATTAAAATAACGTAAATTTGTGTTTCAAACAGATGACTTTCAGAATCACAAAGTATTATTTAATTTTTAAAAATGAAAATATTATTATGAATATTAGGTAGTATGTCTTATATTGGTTGGAAGTTAACATTAATTAACTTTAATGATTGTGGGACAAAACTGATCTGAGAGGAGTTCTACGTAAATATTTTTTCTAAACCTAGTGGTATGTGATATTTCATTAGTGCAATTATTCCTATTAATCAAATATATCCATTAGCCAGAAGTCAAACATTTCCAAATTTGAGGAAAAAAAAATTAAAAAGTTGGAGACAATCGAAATTGATGGCGGGAGGATTCAGGGTTAATAGTAGATTTAATGTTACTGCATTCGGTAATTATACTTTCTACTTTAAATAAATATATGTATATATATATATATATATATATATATATATATATATGTTTATTACCTTGTTTTATATATATATATATATACATATATATATATATATATATATATATATATATATATATATATATGTATAAAACAAGATAATAAAATCGGTGGGCTTACCAATAATTATTATTAAGGGCTTGAAATGAATAGCACATTCTTTAAATGAGCTGTTTATTTCAAGTTGTAGATAGTTCACTTGAAGATGCGGCGGCGATATGGTACGTAACTTGTTTCCGTGTATTTCGCTATGATCGGTTACTATCTTTAATTATAATTGATTATAACGCAAATAGTAACAATTACGATAAATTTTAAAAGAAACTTGTGAAATGAACACTTACAATCAATATCACATTCGATTAAGAGAACGCTAATATAAAATATGGATATAGGTTATATAGTACAGTTTTAAAATGTGTAGGCAACGAGCAATTAATATAGAAGCAAAGGTTGTCAAAGTATGCCTATTTCATTTGTGTGTTAAACTTTTAAATAATTATATTTACATCAAAATAATATACGAAAGAATTTCACGTGACAATGAAATCTATAAAAAAGTTCTAGAATGTAAATGGCTAATTCTTCCAGATAAAAGAACATACTAGAGGCAGTTTTTACTAAAAAAAATTAACAACTCCGTCGATAATATCTTTAATGAAGTCTCAATTAAATAAAAAATTGTGGGTAGTTAACTCGATTCGTCTATTAACATTATAATATAAGATGGTATTTTAACATATTTATAATAATGTCATTAATTTTTCATATTTTATTAACGAAACCAAAAATATTTTGGAAAAATTATTTCTTTATAGCAATTCATTTATCATTGTCGCCAGATTGTTTATTGGATTTTTTTCCCATCGTCTTCGCCTCACAACTTTCTGAACGCATTTTGTTATCCTCAAAAAGTTATCTAACCTAGTAAACTATTTTATTATCGTCTTATCCCAAAAACTTATTTAGGGGCAATTAAACTCTGATATTTTACGACGACAACGAATATTTGACGATAAATATTTTGTCATGCTTTGTACATATAAACCTGAATAGTGAGGAGATAATACTTAACAAACTGGGTGTTAAAATGGGCTTCAGACTATCAAGCAGATTTTAAAATTTCTTACACAGTATGAAAAGAATGGTTTTATTCCTTAGCATATCAACTTCCTCTCATAAGACATATATCAGGTGAAGTAACTGTCCATCCTAAAAAGGTGTCGTTGTTTCTTACGACTAGGAATTTTCGATAGAGCAGTTACCCAGAAATTTAAACTGTATTATAAAACTGTAACGCACATGAGCGAAGTAGAGGGCAAAAGATAGCACTTTATAAATTCAGATGTAAATATAGTGTTTTATGCCCCTATAAAATCACGTCATCACTGTATACATCCTAGCCAACTCAAACGTATACAATGTAATCAATTCTAGTCTCTCTTCCTTAGTGCCTATTCCTCCTCTACTTTTATATCTCATCTATCCATATGTTTACTTAAATGATTGAAACTAAATCGAAGACCAAGACAAACAGCGGAATGGTATCGCGATAAGTTTAGGCTAGAAATGTCGCATTGCAGAGGTCTGCCGTTCGATACAAGTGTTTTTTATTAGAATAAAGGAGGCTTTTGATACCTAAACCTGGGTTTTTGATATTAAAAAAAATTAAATCATTACTTTAAAAATTATCTCACCATAATTTTAGCAAAAGATTTTACACCGTTTCGAATTATAAAATATTCTTTTGTATTAGATATAGTTTCAATTAAAGAAACAAATAAGCACTTAGTATTTAGCATGAAATGAATGAGAAAAATTTTAAATCCTCAAAAGTGTAACCAAGTGTAATTTTTTTGCTATCCTATTATTTTTGAAATACATAGTTTACGCTACAATTAACACTTGTGATTATGTAATTTCTTATCAATAAGATATATTTTCAACTAAAGAAATAAGCAATTGGGTACAATTAATTAATGCGACAAGTTATTATAATCTCTAAAATTTAACAAAATGTGTGGTTTATTACTACTCCGTTATTTTCGAAGCGGTCCTTGCCACGATTGCCTTTTTGTATTCATCGGAAACATTAAGTAAGCCACCGGATCCACATTTCTTTGGATGTGTCTTCGATGGCTGTTTGACAAGCAGTCACAGCTTTAAATGTGATAATTATCAAATAATATTTCTTCCTTAAACAAAAGAAAAAAACTGAATTAGAAAATAACAATGTCTGACGTTTTGGTAGCGAGATGACCAGATAATATTTCAATTTTTGGAATAAACAAAAAAAATTAATTTTTAGAAAAGATGTTCTATCTTTGAAAAATATAAATTTAGAGCGTAAATTTACAAAATAAATTAAATTTTTAACGGTTTTTACTATCATACTTAATTATTATCATTTATTTCAGACCACTCCCTGTATGAATATAATTTGCTCATATTGATTTTACAAATTAATGTTAATGCAATTTGATGTAATTCAAATATTTCAAAACTTATAACAATGAGATGTACAATGGAAATAACATAAGTGATTATACTATCAAAGGTTGTTTTCTTGTAGACTGCAAAGAAAAAAAATGTTTGTCAGTTATGACTATCGAATCGTTTTAATTGGGAGTAAGTTTAGTTAGTATTTTTTTTACTATTTTTGATATGCAAGACATATAGGCAAGAGTATGTTCAAAATAATCCTACTAACAAAAATAAAAGAGAAACAGAGTGGACGGAAATATTAGGAAATATAACTATTTCTACAGATACGACAACAATTTTCACCTTAAAACAGTCTAAAGGTATAAAGCCACAGAAAGAAATCTCTGAAAAGAGATAAATATATAAGGATTTCTTTATGAATATCTTAACATTAACGCATTGCTTAATAAACATTAGAATAACGATAATGAATAGCTATTTTCTTGAAATTATATGCAGTTAAAACTTATGCCATACGCGTGCATCTATCTTTATTTACATCTTTAATAATTATTTAGCACTAACTATAAAATTCCTACCGACGAGATGACTGCCCTATTGTTTTCGCATTTAGTTTACGAGTTACGCTTTTTGTACATATCATTCATATTTGTGTTTCTTTATTTTAGATTTCAGTAGCTAAATTACGAACCTTTAAAGTTTCGCCGTATTCGTCTGCCTGCTATTATGTCACTATCATTTTACTCGCAAATTATTGCTGCTTTAAAGCTGACATTAGGTATTTTTATATATATTTATGAAGCCTACAAAGTTATGAAATCAAATCGTTTAAAAAAGTGTTTAAGATATCTTCCCTACGGGTAAAGGGGGGAAGATTTTTGTCGTTTGTATACCCCATTACGTATAGTATCGTTGAATAGGTTTTTTGAAAATATTGGGGGTACGTCATGAACATCTTTTAGTCACAGGAGTCTATTTACGAAATATTAAACTTCAAAACCGACATTATTGTTACTTACTTGTCCTCACCCCACCAGCTAACCTGCTAGTTTTGAAGATCTGAAAAATATTTACAGTAGTAGTAAATTAAAAGGAACATAATCACATTCAAGAAGTATCTAACTAGTTCACTAAAATTAGTTGACGAATGACATATTGTTGGGTCTGCTAAAAGTTCATAGAAACTCAACACAAATGAGTAAATCAACTGTAAAAATTACTTTACATCTTAAAACTTATATTTATTATGTTTGTGAAAGATATATTAATCAACATATTTATATATTTATTTGGTGGGAAATGATTTTAATATTTATAAATAGTTTCATAGAAATACTATGTACGCTTAAATGTTTTTATGCACCAAATGTGTACAGAACCCTGGTAGTGCGTTATATACACGTAGTTATTTTTTTATTTCCTTTATAAATTTGAAGCAAACAACAAAAATAATATTTTCCTGTCAAAAATATTTTTGCATCCCTTTACCTCACAACTTATGATATAAATAGATTCAGGACTATTTCTTTAAAAGTTTGACGATTGTCAAAATAACCTGTGGAATATTGATATTATTATTCAAATCACTACTAAATTTCCAACAATCAAATATTGAAGTTTCCTTTTGGATAGTCAAATTTTTAATATATCTTAGAGTTTAATCGATTGGATCATTTTAAGATAGACGGAAAGTCACTTTCCTGTAAAAAACTTCAACTTATTACACCGCATTGCCCAGGAATCTTCCTGTGTGACATTAGTAATTTCTGCGCTTTTATTAGTATCCATTTTACAAAACCGAATGGAATGTAGCATATATAAGGACACAGGATATCATCTAGATACCAGTGCAATAATTTTTAAAATCGATTAGGTATGTTTCTAAATTACTTCGACCTAGAAAACTCCAGATTGTACTTCTTTTTTAATGTAATTAAGAAGTACAATTTGGAGCTTTTTATCTACACGAAACATCAAGTACATTTCAAATTTTGAAAATAGGTGATAATTTGTAGCACATTTACAAAAATACTAGAGATATAACCGAGCTAGTATGCTTTGTCGTTACGCCAAATTTGATGTTTCTACGTGAAATTATTTTTGAGAAAAACGACTTTGACAGACGACTAGAAACACTGACAGGTAAGTGATCTTATGCGGTTTTTTTTTTTTTTTTTGAAGTACGGAACCCAAAAAACGAAAGATTTCTCATTCAAATCCTTTTTATTCTTTCATGTTACAATTCTTTCAAGTTGTTTATGCAACAGTTTTAATGTACTTTATGCGTATTGTCCACTATATTCTTACTATAAAATGAAGGAAAACGAACAATGCTTAGACCGACTTTCTTATTGGCGCAAACGAAATTCAAGTACACCGCGCATTATACTTTATGCGCAAATAATATTCGCGAATTAAAATTTAATCAACATTATGCCAATAACGTTCTTAAGTGAAGACGTATATCTGTTGTGGTACAATAGTGTGTTGGTATTAAAATGAAATTATTTTAATGATATAAAAGCTTCATATTTAATTGAGATTTTATTTGTTTTCACCGTTTAACATCAAACTTGGCTTAATAACTTGTAGTAAAAAATAATAATAACGATTCAACTCGCTTTTGAAACCATTATACTAGCGTCCTTTATTCAATATCTGTCTCTTGATTATCGCTTGTATTACCTATACCAGAACCTATAATTTTTTATGTTTATTTAGACTATTATAAGAATTTAATTTTTAAAAAATAGTAGTTCACGTAAAGTAGTCAGTACTTACGATTAAAGCTTACTGAGCTTTTGCTAAAATCAATCCAGAGTAAAGCGATCATGAATATTCTGCACAAAAAAATTATAACACGTATAAAAATACACAGATTTATGTAATGTCTCACATCTTTAATTTCATTTTAACTCTTCATTAGTACCTTTCACGGCGTTTGTATTTTTACCTGTGCTTCGAGAGATAAACTACGGCGTTCTTGCAAGTTGTTTTTAAATCAGAATTGTTGCGTTTATCCCATTTGCACATCATAAATGTAAAAATCCAAATTTAAAAATTGTATGTTACTATTTTCATTATATAAACATATTAAAAGTGAATTGACTGAATTTTATGCAAAAGAATCAAATTTAATGAACGTACTGAACTTAATGAATCTTAAGAACAAGGGAGGTTTATATTTATGATTCATTTCCTTGCCACCCTCCCTCACCGGGGACTCCTCATTCCCATTGGGAAATTGTAAATGTCCAATGTCTCAAACCATGTTTTCAAATTAAAACTTTTCAAATTAGATAAAATACATTCAAATGTAGAGCCTTTCGAAAACAAGTTAATGTAAATCGCATGCTTACTTTTGTATTTATTATATGGATATAATTACTTAAGTAAACCATAATAGTTGTTGCTCTTTTATTAAAAACAAACTTTGTTCGGGAAATATTACTAATTTAATGGTGAGATTAAATACACGTAACGTATAATAATTATAAAAGTAAACTGTTTTCAAGAAACTATCCTTTATATAGAAATATCAAATTACCATACATTCTTTTCTAGTAGGCCAATTGTAATAAAATAGCCTATAAATTACCTCAGGTTTTAAAAAATTAAACAATAAAACTCAATTGGAATTGTTTCAATAGACCTTGCGTGATTCGCGAAGAAATAAATTATATTTGTTCCGTGATGAAATATGATAAATAAAATAAAATGTTTTTATTACGTTATAACGACGAAGCGCTGTCCTTTTAAGTGCGGCAATTATCACGTCATTAACTAACGAAATTATTTATAATTTCATGATAAAGTTCATGATCCGCGACGAAGGTATCATTAAAGAGAAAACAATCTATTTAAACTTCACCGCAAGGGTTAAGTGTCCTAAAGCGCATGCGCCGCACACTTTAATTGGTCTTTAACACTTGAATAGTCAGCTATGACAGTATTATTAACAGAAAGAAAATCGATTACACTTGATATTTGCACTAATTCAGGGTTAGCTTTTTTTACATGGAGGGTCTATTTACGATAATGAAACGTTTAAATATACTTATGATTAAAAAAATGTTTAAAATGTTATAATTTTAACGTTTAAATATAAATATAATGAAAAAAATGTTTAAGTTTGTTTATTGGAAAATCAATTACTTTTCCTTAATAAAGACCCAAATAAAAAAATGTAGTAGATGATTTAGGTCTCACATTTTTATAGGAATCCAAAAAAAATACTATTTAATACATTAATATTTTATCTTAAAAACTTTTATTTATTTTTATTAATTTCAATTAATACATTAATATTTTATCTTAAAAACTTTTATTTCTTTTTATTAATTTCAATTAATACATTAATATTTTATCTTAAAAACTTTTATTTCTTTTTATTAATTTCAATTAATACATTAATATTTTATCTTAAAAACTTTTATTTATTTTTATTAATTTCAATTAATACATTAATATTTTATCTTGAAAACTTTTATTTATTATTATTAATTTCAATTAATACATTAATATTTTATCTTAAAAACTTTCGAACAAATGAAAACCACCACATTTCTAATTTCACTTCTTCGCTGTATTGTTTCGTCTCGTAAGTGCTCTTAATTGTTGATTTCTATTTTGACGAATTTGGCCGTTTGGAAGAGTGACGAACAAGGGTGTAATATCGGCGCTGTTGGTTGTCCTTGTTCATAATTGTAGTATAATTGTCATCTAATGCATTTTATCAGATAATATTAATCATTTATATTTGTCAAGCAAAAATATGTATAGAACAGAACGTTCAGTCCACATTACTTATTTAAAGTGAAATTATATCATGTTCGGAAACACCAGAAGTGGAGAGTTGGCCTCAAAAGGATACATATTCAGTATAGGACGCAATTACAAGATCGAGGTTCCTCGTCAACCTTGTGACACTTATTCAGAAGGTCAGTATTAAATTCACTTATAATCACGAGACCTTTGCGCTTTATGTAACAATTAAAAGCTTGAAAAGAAATAAATTAAATGTGGACTTAAGCCATAAATCACTAATTAGGTACAGGTATTAAGAAAGCTTATCAAAAATGTTGATAAACTCTAATATGTTATCAAAAAATGTTGATAAACTCTAATATGTTATCAAAAAATGTTGATAAACTCTAATATGCACTAATATGTTATATATTTTGCGCAATACCGTGACAGAAATTTTGAAATATTTACTTCGATTCAAGTAGGTATAACAAAGGACATGACGAGCGAATAGGTTGAAATAATGATTGCAATATAAATAGAAATCGTTGTAGAAGAAACAGAAATAAAAGAATCGTTCACAGAAGTTACGACCAAAGCGCCCCTATTTCAATATTTTAGTTTGGGTTTAACATTGTCAAAAACGTTTAAACACCTATTTATTTTTGTGAAATGGAAATTTTGCATACGAAATTTCAGACTTCTAGCATGTACAATTTCTGATAGTTCGAGGTTTCTCAACAATAATCTTATTTTAATGTTCTTTAGAGTTGAAATATTGGAAAACGCTGAACATACTGAAATATTTACAATGGAAAGCTTACATAATAAATGTTATGCTGCTAATGTGCCAATTTTTGAAAAATACTATTAACATTTATTTTTTTGTGATAGACTACTATGTCTTTTCACCTTTCTACAACTTGCGGTTCTTGAGATGTGAACATTATTTAAAAAATAAAGTACCCATTTTATTTCATTCTCAAAATTCTTGTTCAATATATGACAAAAACTATATACTAACCCAGCTTTGGTCCGTTTATCCCTTTGCGTTGGATAATGATAAATTAATTAAAGTTTCCGTTCTTTTATATATATTGCTCAAAGAAATGTCATTTATAACGATTTATTCGAACAAATTCCGTTTATACCCGGTAATGGCTTTATTTGATTAAATATATTTTTATCATTTTAACTACTTAAGCAGTTTAAACTTTAATACTCTGGACAATTAATTACGTTTGCCATTTTTGTGAGCTGTCTTAATATTCAATAAGTTTTTTTCTGTCTCAGTATATATAACCCTCCAAAATTTCGATTATATGGTAATACTTGCATTGGAACCGTGTTTCGTATTTTGTACTTATATGGATATTTATTATCTGCTCATGTCTTAAACGTTTTAACTGTAGATTGCTCTTTACGGTCTTTTGTTCTCTCTTTGCGTTCTTTGGTATATGTTCTCAAAGCTTACTTAAAATGACACATGGTACTTTCTTGACCATTTCTTATCCACACATTGACAAATTTATGCTTAAAAATTAAATTTTAACTTTTTTAAATTCCAAATTTATACTGTCTTAATGCTCGTATTATATACTCGTTTAATGTCATTCTTGAAACAGAAAAATGCATTATTGTCAATTAAATAAAACAATTTCATTTTCTTAAATTATTCTTTAATAATTTTTGTATCTTCAATAAGTTTCTTGCAAATCATATAATTGGATATATCATTACTTTACAAGTCTTTTCATCTCGTTATTATATTATGATTTTGGAGAAATCAACTAGTTAGTACAATATAGTCCTTACTAGAGATGTGACTATAGCATCAAAGGTTTGACAGGATTAGGTATCCAGAAGAAATTGAAATCATAATTCGTAGCGAATGGAATAATTTTTCAGCAAAAAACATCACCGAGTTTTATTACTCTATATTGAAACATGAGACACGTGTGAAATCTCACTCTTGTTTGTTTTTATTATATACCTACAAAGTGGATAAATAAAAATTCTAATAAACGGCATCGGTAACACATCGCAACGAAGAACTGAGGCTGCCTGCTAAAGCAAATTTATTTAAAACTTGCCTTCATCTCTGACAACCTCATTTCCATTAGTAAACATTTACCGACCCGTCAGTTGTACATCTCATTAATTATTTATTAGAATTCATGTTGTCAATTTAGTTTCATGTCGACTGTTCTTTGCAGAGAAATGTTTAATTTAACCGTCGTTATTTAGTAATCAAAAAATCTTTGAAATTATATCATCGTACAATATAAATTTTGTAGAAAGTTTGAATTTAATTTCCTTTATCCATATAAAATATATTCACAGACGATTAAATCATTTTATCAAAGTTGTGTATGTTTATGTTATTTACTTGTAGTTTGACATCTGTACTTTTATATTATGCACATGACAGACGTGGACACCGAAAGTAAACTTTTTATTCAGTAATTTCATTAGTAATTACTGAATAGAAAGTTTACTTTCTATTCAGTAATTACTAATGAAATTAATGTATAATTATGTAATTTATAATATAATTTCTCGATAAACAAAATAAATCGATGGATCAAAATGATCGAACTTATATCTCACCTGTCGTTTTATACAAAAATTAAATTAAACCGTAAGTGATATCAAACTAAAATAGTTAAATAAGTGTCACAAGTGCGAGTGATAAATACACAACACAACCACTTATTTTCAAGTTATTCTCGATCAATACCTGACGGCCCATATTAAGTAGAGTATTTGAACATTCTATTTTTTAATTAAGAAATTTCAGTAACCTGAGCATAAATGAGAAAATTGTAACATTTTAGTCAACGCGACACGAGTGCTTAAACAACGAGGAGCCGCGCCACGAGAATTTTGTCCACGGTCAATATTAAGTTATTGTCGTGGGCGCACATTTGCAAGGGAACTTTATAATAATAAAATTCCCTCCAATTTCGCAAATGCGTGCCCACGACAACGACTTGCTCAACAGCTAAATTATATACTTCCCTCGTCTCGCGTGGTAACTTATTCTTACTCGTAAATAAGTGCCTCAATGAGCGAAGTAAGCGCAGTAGTTACGCTACTGTCACAGAACGATCACAATAAAAAACGAAGATAGTATTTCATATTTTGAATGAACTTTATATTCTATTTTTCGTTAATGAAAAATATTTTAAAAAAGACAAACAAATAAAGTATAAATTGTCAAGCCTACGAGTATTTGCTTCAATACCATAATTAGATCGCATAATATAGTTATTAATCAATTTGGTTTAAAATCTGTCGCCAAAACGCAGACGACGTTATTACTCAATATTTAACCTGTTTGTGAATGATGAGATGTTAATTTATATTGTTGGCTATACAAATGCAAATATAGATTGATAAAGCTGGAGTTACAAATGCAATATATATTCAAGATCTGATTACATATAACTGAAAATATTTTAGGTAAAGTTAGTATTAGAAAGAAATAATTTGAATTTTAAAAAGACATAAGATAATGAGAGTCGTTAGATTTCTTTTTTAATAAAAACGATGTATACCGTTAAGAGCTTGGTTACAGTGCTCTCAATATGATAATTTTGCTTCCCTTCATAAAATTTATTGCCATTTATCGAGTCAATTACTTAACAATTACAATACCTTGTACAGCAAGTCACTATCGATGAAATGGTGAAAACATACCAAGGTTTCGTAAATTCCGTGCATAGATTGCAAAGAAATCGTCAAAATATAGCTTCAAGATAAGCGCCATGTGACTTATAATGTACAATAAATAAGTCTTGCTTTCGGGAATAGGGTCGCCAAGTGGTGGGATGTCAGTAAAAACGTTGATTACGAATAATATAATAATAGTCATTACTATTGCTAGATATATGAATAATATTACATTCTATAATGTGTTTAACAAAGCATATTTTAAATACTAATTGACCTGCATTGACGACATCAGCTGATACAATCTCAGCATTATATAGTCACACAAATGTACGCAGTATAGTAAGTTAGTCTAGCTGGCACGACATTTAAAATATCGCTCGTTTCGCCTTTCTGCGGTCGAAACAAAATCTCGATACTTGTTTGGACATCGACTTTTAAATTATAGAAATCTCTCAGAAGTTACATAACGTTCAAATAAATGCAACAAGGAACGCGAGAATAATTATAGAAAACATCAACAAGAAGAAAAATCGAAAGATGAAATCAGAGTATTCAATACTGTCTCAACGAGTTCACTGTGAGAGTCTCTAAGTTGAAGTGTCCCGCTGCTAGGTTTAAACGCTGACAATTTAGTAATGCATGTATGCAACTAATCAACTACCCCTACAAATATGGTGGTAACACTCCGTCGGATGAAGTAAAAAGTTTGTTATTATGTGCCCAATATTTTGGGAAACGTAACTGTTAATAATTATTTTAGATGAATTCCTTTAACCAATGAATTACAGGAAAATTACATTATTTTACTAGGTGCACTTAGAAAGAATACAAAGAAACCTTTTTTATTCCTGGATACCAAAATAAAAAAAAACAAGTTTTATATTTTCACAATGATAAAAATGTTAAATCACATATGGAGATAATGCAAAACCTGAAATATTCAAATTCGATTTTCGCAACAAATGAGAAAAAGGGATTCATTTTGTAAACATGATAGAATAGAGGAAGGATAATGGATTTCAAAATTTGGCATTCCAATGGAATAGGCGTTTTATCTCGAAATTTGAAACATTTCCTGATCGATAGCATTCTTTTTTATGATATTTATTAGATTACAGACAATCCTACTTGATTATCTGGTATATTACCTGTAAGGTATACTCATACCGCATATCCGGAATTTCCAAATCAGATTGTGTTCCCTTCTATAACTTATATTCCCACCGTATGTAGGCAGCGTTAAAGAAAAATGAAACACAGTAAATTATAAACCGCATTAGTATAAAGGTCATATTACTATAGTTCACGCGAACGAAAGTGCGAGAAAAAACTAGTAATATTATAAATAAAGAAATTCTAATAAAATTTGTAAACAACCGGTTACCAATTGGTTAATAAACTGTAATCTAAATAGAAAAACATGACAATAGACCACAAATTGGAATAACAATAACGGATTATGCAGTTTTATAGACCTCTTAAATGACACGCCTCTCGATGTAACACGTTGGACAAAATCATCCCGATATACAGATTGTCCGTGATAGAGGGGGTTATTACGAAACAATAAATTTTATTATCCTAGACCTAATACTTAAGAGATATAATTTCTTAAATTTTTTTTCAGATTTTTTATAGTGCGCATGACAAAAACATTATTAGGTACTATTACTATTTCTGCTTTTTTATTGTCCAAGATCTTTAAGAGAACATTTGTCTTGCTAATTAAAATGTTATTCTTTCGTTACTATTGGCAATATAAAAATTAAACCCTGAAACATGCGCATTTTTTAAATTACAAAACATGAAAAATGATTTTTGAATTTATTCCTAAACCCATACCACTGATCATTTTTTCCGTCATGGTAAAATAAAACAAATGTAGTATTTATTAGCATACTGCATTTATTATGTTTTTTTTTATTACAGTATATGCCTTCCCCAGCTCTTATGTCTAACCATCATCTTTTTACAAAATTTCTTCTTAAACTTTCTAAGGTCCTTTCGTTGTTTTGTACCACTTTAGGCACATGGCGTAATTACTATCTTAATTGTTGTTCATTATCATTAGTAGCTTCATAGATCGCCTCCTTGAAATATACCCATAGAAAATAGCCCAATGGATTGAGTTCTGGCATACGTGGTGGTCATGCAATTGTACCGCCATGTCCATTCATCGATTTGGGTAAGTTACATTTAAGTATTCAGTTATTTAAAGCAAAAAGTGGGCCAGTGCACCAGTGCTCTTATTAAGTCTCGGTGGGAGTTCAAATGGACCGATAATTTTGCCATCCAGGATTTTAGCCCACAAATTCACTCCGAATTGATGTTCAAATTTGAATTTCCTTACTATGCAGGGATTCTCGATAACCCATTGGTGTAAATTGTGCATATTAAATACTCCCATTCTTTTAAAACGTGGTTCATTGCTCCATGAGATAGAATTTAAAAAAGTGGATCTAGCCTGTATCGACGCAACTTGTCCCGACATAAATCTATTCGTCGTTGATAGTCAGCAGGTAGCAGTGCTTGCACTCGTTGTACATGGTACGGGTACAAATTATTTCTTCTTAAAATGCGGTGTACTGTACTTCTAGTAGAAGGAGCTTCTTCCACTTCGGCCAGCACTTGACGCGCTTCAACATTTCTAGGTCTTCCTTCAGGAACTATATTTCCAGGAAGTCGAGCCTCAAATATGCGTTATTTACACGAAGAAATACTCTGTGATCGGGATAGCGTTCGCGATTAGGGTAACACTTGCGATACACACGTGCGGCTTGCCGAACATTTCCATCACATAGCCCATAAATGAAATACATTTCTGTATATTCACGAGCAGTATAGGTCTGAGGCATTTTGCAATACAGTCGGGCAAAAAAAATCACAAGCACAAACAAGATCCAATTCAAGTGTAGGTCAACAAATAAAAACAGTGATAGGGAAAAAAAAACAACAAAAAACACGTTGTTAGCTCCGAGCGATGAGTAAGTCACTAAAGAAGCGAAGTGGTTGAGGGAAGAAGTAGAGGAGATCGCTAGACGGCCGAGAACAATAAAAAAATCATACGAGTGGGAAAGAGAAAGCGAAACGATTCTGATAAACGGTTGTTTGAGCCTAAGCATAGTAAGAAAGACGAATGTTCTTGCCAAGATCTTGGACAGAAAAAAAAGCAGAAATAACTTAATACTAAAAAAAAAATTTTCATTCGCAGTAACAAAAACTTAAAAAAATCGTATCTCTTTAGGCCTAACATAATAAAATTTGTTGTTTGGTATATGTAATAGCCCCCTCTATCACCGACATTTCGTTGGTCCAATCCTTCCCGGGCTTCTCGTTTATAGTACGCTCATATAAATTATCTTCAAGTATATTATAGATATATTTAAGAACACACGTACACGCATATATACACACACACACACACACACATATATATATATATATATATATATATATATATATATATATATATATATATATTTATATATACACGTAATTCAAATATGTCTATAAAATTTATATAATCGGTCTTACTCTAGAAAAGTTATGGTATATATCACATGGACGGAAATGTGGACAGATGAGCATGACGAAATTATAATGGTTTCGTTGTTGCTCTTCAACTATGGAAACTTAGAAATTGTTGTTTAAAGATGGTGGATCCGTCCAATGAAATTAGGAAGTGACCTAATTTGTTTACTTTTAGGTAGTTTAATTTCTTCAAAATGAAATGTATTTAAATTGAATGGAATATTACAGGAAAATGAGCATACTCATGTCTATGAGAACTCAATCTAACTGAATTACTAGGAAGCAAAATCTAAGGAATTGCACAAGACTATAACGTTTCTGCAACTTAATGAAATATTAGTGACCATTTACCAAATTACAATTGGTGATATAAATTTTAAAAACCATATACAATGACAAAATTTTCGTTTAAGTGCCAGTGATTTCAGCAACTACAGTGTCCGACAATTTTCCGAACGAGGCTTTATTGGCCTGATTTATAATAAAACCATTTAATTATTCACAGCCGTTAGCTTCGGAAATTTCCAAGAAAATGTCAACATATTAATTACATTATTCAGTTACAAGCCTCTTCTTAAATTACACTCTTTGAAATCATCTGTCATCGACAAATTTTTAAAAGCGAACGATTTTGACATGCGATTTTGATTCTTATTGGCAATTTTTTTTTTATTTTGTTGAAATATGTGTTAATGTATTTGTATTATTAAATTTAGAAATATTGTAGGTAATCATTTATCATTGGTTTGTTTAATTCACATAAAACAACAGTTATTTTAATATTTTTTTCTGTGTAAACGTTCCGACGTAACAAGCCGTTATATTTCCTTTGATTATAGTAATTTTTCTCGTGCAATAAAATTTGTTTCTTTATAAAATACATTGTTCTTCAATTACTTGATTAGCGTATATGTAACAACCACTAGACACGTTATAAAACAAATGTAACATGATACAATTGGTTTCATATTAGTGGAGTAAACGGAAACCTATTTGTTCCAAATTACTTCTGTCCTCTTCGATATATTTTTTCTCGTCTCGCTTATAGTCTTTTAATACTTAAACTAACACGGTCAAAGTAGTCTTTATGAGAAAGTCTTTATGATAATTATGTCTTTGGAGAATGTTAAGAAGTAAGCTGGGTTTAGAGAAGGCATAACCTTCTTCTAATAAATTGAAAGTGATGGCAGAGCATGCCAAGACAATGAAATTATTTCTACTTCTATTTATGTTTTAGGAGCAATTTGAAAATAATTTTTTTCAGTACCGTCTCGGGTACAGAATAATTACCAAAGCCTTCATGTACAAATCTATAAAAACATTTACTTTGTTCATTAGAAAATTATCAAATTAAAGAAGGAAATCCAAATTCTAGCGAAATTATCTAAATTTCAGCTTTGATAATATTGAATACTAGCGTGACCCGTGCGAAGTCTTCGCATTATATCAATTTGCGTGGTAGATTATAAATATTTACACATGAGAAAATGAACTCACAGCTGTCATATTAGTTACAAGTATCAAAAGCATTGAGCTAAAGCGCCACTTTATTTATACGTGAGTGGATTTGAAATTAAACAAAAATTTTACCGACCGTCAATCATATCGACGTTGAGCCGTTAGATGGCAGCATTGCTGTTTTGTGTATATAATTTTAATAATTAATTAATTTGCAAAAACAATAGCAATAATAAATTTTTTAGTTGTGGATGCCGGTAGAGCAAGCAATTATCTATAAAATTATATATAATTTATGTGGATTAGTTGTGAGGTTTTTTCTAAAAAGGGAGAGTAACATCTTGATGATGATGATATTCGGCGTTAATTTTGTGGAAATTCATTGTTCACAATTGAATGAAACTACGTGATGTAGTATTATTTCTACTTTCTGTAAGTTATTTACGACCTAGCTTGTATTACAACATCTTCATGTGGGCTATTAGCAAAGATAATATTGATTTAAAAAAAAAACAATACAATATGGAATATTAGATATCAAGTCTATTCATATAAACAATTTTAAAGCATTAACGTTTCAACAAGACAAAGCTGTTAAAGACTAGCGAGTCCTCGATTCTAGAAATATTTGCGAAAATACTGATTTGAATAATAAAAACTTAATACCATTTTTGGTTCTTAATCTAACCAAATTAATTTTATTTCTACTTGCGGAAAACTTATCTTAATTTTAATAGATATTTTGACTGAGATTAATTTTGTTTTTTACGCTTATTGAAATAAAAAACATTTGGCATTATTTTAATTCCCTTAAAGATTAAATTTTAGAAAATCTTATTTTAATGGATGTCTGTATTATGACGGGGAACAAGCGTACTTTTATATATCAATATATAAATAACTTCAATTCTTTATAATACTATTAAATATGATTTCAGCTAATTTCATATACATTTCAAGTTTGCGATGATCTGAAAGTAAAGTAGGTATTGTATATTACATACAAAAAACGTGTTTATCAAAGATAGTTTTATTAATTATTGGATATACTCAACCTTTTGTTATTATAGTAATTAAATAATAAAGAATTCTCGTCTCGTATGATGAAACTTTGTTAAAGGAAACTTTGAAAAAAGGGAAGGGTTTTTTTTAAATACAGTTATAAAAGTTTTTCTGCAAGCGCTGATGGTTGGATCTGTTTTGTCGGGACACTCGACTTGGAAACCATATAACTTTGTTGCTTTAACAAATTTAAAAAAAAAATTTATAAAAAAGTAATTTTGTTTTAAAAAAATATTGCTTTTTGTTTAAAAAAAGACAATAAAAATTATAGGGAAAAAATTTCTTTACCGAACACAGTGAGTCCCCGATTTAAAAAATTTTTCATCAGAAGCGGTTCTTTACTAATTATTTCTTCTATTATTTCTGTAATCCATGACTAGTTTTTCTCCTTTACCCATTAAGGTCTAGCAAAAAATTTGTTAAATTGTTCAGTTTTAAGGTAATTTAACCTTCAATTTAATGTAAAATTATGATTACTAAATTAACGAATTATTAATTGGTTTAAAAATGTAATTCACGAAGTTAAAATGAAATAATAACACTTTTTTATTCACGAAGCACGGACGATACCAAATTCTCCCAACATAGCATTTTCCCTTAATATAATCAAGTGCAATATCATTATGAAAGTGGTTAACGTTCACTCCGGTCGGTGACATTAATGCAATTTTCATAACATCCAAAACCGTTTCACGAGGCTACAGTGAGCGGCCCTTCGATAGTCGCCTTGACGGCGCCCAAATGTTCCTACATAAAAAGTAATACCTGTACATTCGAACGAATTGGATATTAAACATTTATTACGCTCCTCATACTTGAATTGCGATGTTAATTTTATAGCGCTTCTCCCTAAACTAGCGAATAAAGTTAAGCAGCAAAATTGCGTGCGGTCGGTTGTAGCGTTTTCGTGTTTATTAGTGGTGAAAACAAATAATATGTATTTAATGACACTTTTAATGATCGGTTTTCGTAAACAGATATCTGATAAAAAAGTTAATGATGATTATCATATTGCATGTACATATATGTGATTTTCATCGACATTTTCGATTGGGAAGAAGCCAATACTTATTAACGACGAAACGAAATGCGATACGTATTATAGAACGACAGTTATTAACGATTTTTCCAGTGTAAGCCTTCTGACGTATCAAATCGTTAGTTTCTGAACTTCATTTACTAGTGACCTAATTTTGCACGGGTACATTTCAGGATAGACAAAGGTAGTGTCTATGTTGTTTCTTCATCATTGTTTTAAGTGTCTTACCTTTAAATGTCAAAATACCCGCAAGAGGACTTCGTACACGTTAATTAACTGATTTTATTATATTTTTTCTTTCATGAACTTAGTCCTGTATTTATTTTAATTAAAAAATACATTATATTTTTTGATATATTAATTATATTATTCACCGCAAAATGATCTCTTGTGCTCGTTTTCCCCTCTAACCTTTCCTCTTTATTATATTACTAGCATTCGGCTCAATGTACAACCTTTAATCTGGACTTGGTGTAAGATCTTTTAATTATATAAGCATTGTAATAATGAAAGCAGATTTGTTAAAAATAATTAAACAAAAATAAAAAAAACGTGGGGAAGTACATTCGTATGTGATAGGCGCATATGGGTCGTTTCTATTTGTATGTTTTATTTACTGCCCCCATAGTTGGAATTGAGATACCTCTAGAACTAATTTTTTTTTAATTTGTTTAACAAGTTTTACGTCCATTTGAATAAATTCAAATATTGTGCTTAAAATTTTACAATTTACAATTAATTAAAACTGTTAGAGAATTAAAAGCAGATAATTGATTCTTGAAACATCCCAATTTAAAATATCGAGACAATATATGTAACTTATAAATCAAAATAACCTATACAAATGTGGAGAAAATTATTGTTAAGAATTTAAATATAACAAAATATTTCCCTGTAATGATACGATAAATCAGTTATAATAATTGGAATATATAAAATATTGTTTAGGTGGACAATGCATACAATCACTTGTAATTATGTATCGAGTGCTAGTGCGAAGTGTTTTACCTTGAATAACATTTACATTGTTATATTACGGCATAAACCGGCAGAATATTAATAATTTAAATTACGTAGATAATTCGATGTTTAATTTTAATAGTGACTAAAATAATATACCCATCACCACGGAATATAACTGGGATCAGTCCGATTTTAAAAACTGCAATTAGGTGAGATGTTATATTGTTTCTTCTTGCTATTCTTTCTTCCATTCATAAACTCTTTAAAACATATATCATATATATAAGATGACATTTGACTTTTTGGCATTAACTTTATCTGAAAACAAAAATTAATTTAATGTGAAAGATAGTTACCAATTGTATTATAAATATATGAAGTATTTATCGTGCAAAACAGGTTAATATTTACAGGTATTACTAACAATAATATTTTAAACTCAATAAAAAGAAAACTTTTTTCTGTTTTAACTAAAAATACATACATGACATGAATTTTCTCTAGTGACGTTACGTTATCCGGAAACGGTATTGAGTAAACGCACGCTTACTAAACCGTGTGTAGCTTGTCCAATCTTTGTGAAAAGACTAAACGTTTATAAGAGGCTTAATTATAAATGATAAAATACAAATTATGATGTTGATAAACACACAGGTACAAACTCTGTAGGAACTGAGTCCTTTTTTCAAAATACGTCGAGGTACTCTTTCTTCAAAACATTTTCTATCAAAATGTTTACACCATAGTATTTTTATAGTGAGTCCAGTTGTATCTACTAAGAATTCATGTACATTTTTTTCGCCGTGAAGAATTCATTAGAAACCTGAAAAACATATTTATGAGTAATATTTCGAATAATAATATGGAAACCATTATTAAAGGATCAAATGAAAATTTCAATTTTTAACTAATTGCCTGTGTGATATCGATGGCTCAGAGATATTTCATCTGAGTCATCGATGTCATAGCCACCGATGTCGCCAAGAAAAAATAAGCTTATTTTTGAATGTAATAAATTAAAAGAAAAATTCAAATATAAACAGCAGAATATAGGGAATCTGATGGTTTAATCCAAGAAAATGAAGACAAAAATTATAATTAATAACACTACAATATATCTATTAATAAAATATATAATTGAAAATTATTTGATAATAAGTTTAAGATATGAAACAACTTTAAAAAAATTATCAAGACACTGAAAAACCATTTGAATAAGATTATTTTATTCAAAGCTGTAATATAATATGTATAATTTTTTTCTGGTAGTTTAATTATATAATTGTAATCACTACAGTGTGCAGTCACAGTGATGTCATTGTATTAAGAAATCGTGTTGATTACTTTTTCAATTTTAAAAACGAATGTAATTTGTTTTCAGTTAGTACTAAAGGTTGTTTAGGTAAAATTTTACTTGTTTAATTTTAAAACATCTGTACACACTTTTCGACATTCACACTTAAATATATTTTCTACATAGAACTGATTTTTTCTAATACAACTTTTGTTTTATTCATTAACCTAAATTTAAGTGGTTTTGCGGCATTTATGGCCGTGATACTCAATTTTTTATGCGAATACGCTCAGATTGATATTTTTACGTTATCCGGAAACGATATTGTTTACACGCAAAATGTTTACAGTTTAACAAATATATAAAGTTAAAAAAAGGGGAGGGAATATCTCATACGATGTATTACACAATTATTTTTGAGACGGTAGATACCTTTATAGAATTTTATCATTCTTAAAAATGTGATAAATTGGAGGCGAATTCATAATTATGGGCTCTGAGAAATAAATCGTTAACAAAATTTTTTTTCACCGACTTCAAAAAGGAGGAGATTCTCAATTCGACGGAATCTTTTTTTTACATATGTTCAGCGATAATTCTTTACCGAGTGTACCAACTTCAATGATTCTTTTTTTATTTCAAAGTTGGTGAAATAGGTGTAGTCTAATATAAATATGATGATGATCTGATGATGAGGTCCGGAAACGAACAATGGAACTCCTTAACGAATGGCGGTAAATCAATTATGATTCAAATATTTGCTACAGTCCAGGGTCTGATGATAAGATCGGGATATGAACAATAGAACTTCTTAACGGATAGTAGTAAATTGGAAGTGAAACAAGATATTTGCTACTGGTAGTTGTTATTTTCGAAAATAACTATACTATCGATCATGTCAGAGACATGATCGTGAACTCCTTATAGGATCAAACGTAAAACGTTCAAAATATTTACTACTGGTTGTTATTACTTTGCAAAATTACTGCACCATCGACCAGGTCAGGGTATGATGACGAGTCCGTAACGGATGATAGTAAATCGAACATGATTCAATTTATATTTTACTGGTCAGTTGTTACTTTAGTTATAACTTTGCAAAATCTGATATTGGATTTCGGATATGGAGAGTAAAACTCCTGAAGTGGTAGTTGTTTATTTGCAAAATCTGATATTGAACTTCGGATATGGAGAACCGAACTCTTCAACAACTAACAGCTAACCACTGGCGGCTATTGCTATATTTTCATTTCTGTGTTGTTGGTAACTAACTTTAGACAAAAGAGGCAATTATTTAGTTACTAGCTTTCGCCCGTGACTTTTAATAATTTTCCAATATTATATAAAAGAAAATAATTGTTATAATTAATATTAATACATTAATTGCAAAAAATTTTAAAATAAAATATATTTTTAACCGACTTCAAAAAAGGAGGAGCTTATCAATTCGTCGGAATATTTTTTTTTTAATAATGTTCAGCGATAATTCGTTACCGAGTAGACCGATTTGAATGATAATGTTTTTTTTATTTGAAAGAGGATGCTTTAGAATATAGTCCCATGTAAATATTATGATGATCTGATGATGAGGTCCAGAAAAGAACGATGGAATTCCTTAAAAAATGGCAGTAAATCAACTATGATTTAAAATATTTGCTACGGATAGTTGTTACTTTGCCAAATAATTACACCACTTACCATATCAGGGTCTGATGGTATGTTCTGGGGATGCACAATGGAACCCTTTAACTCATGTTAGTAAATCAACGGTGATTAAAGATAATTGCTACTAGTAGTTTGCAAAATATCTCCACCATCGACCAGGTCAGGGTCTGATGATGAGTTCTGGAGGTGAATCATTAACGGATGGTTGTAAATTAAACGCGATTGAAGTTATTAGCGACTGGTCGTTGTTACTTAGCAAAATAACTACATCATCGACCATGTAAGAGTCTGATGGTGAATAATGCAACTCCTTAACAGATAGTAGTAAATCAATCGTAATTTAATATATTTGCTACTAGTTAATTGTTAATTTAGGTAAAGTCTGATATTGGATTTCGGATATGGAGAACGGAACTCCTCAAGTGGAAGTTTTTATTTGCAAAATCGGATATTGATTCCAGATATGGAGTGGAACTCCTCAACGGCAACAGCTTACTGCTGGCGGCTATTACTTTTGCTTCGTTTCTGTATATTATTGATAACTAACTTTAGACAAAGAGGAAATTATCTATATACTAGCTTTTGCCAATGACTTTTAATAATTTTACATTATTCTAAGAAAGAAAATAATTGAATGTTAGTCATAGTGAGATAATTAATATTAAATTACTAAAATCCCAAAATAAAATATCTTACAAAAAACCAACTTCAAAAAAGTAGGTACCAAAAATTAAAAAATAATTAATTCAAAATAGATACCATTTTAAATAAAAGTAAAATATCATATCATAAATATGCCCTTTATAAATCAATTTCGTATAGTGAGTGCATTAGAAGTCAAGGTTTTAAATATACATCATAAATTAAATTAAATTATTAATTTGTTTAAGTTATTCGACAGTGCTGGCACCGATTTTAAAAATAAGTAACTTAGTTATTTATTGGGAATAATTAGATACCAATTTTTCTTTTTTAGAGATGCATTTACTTTCATTTTCACTTTTTATCTTTCATTTCGTGGTTTTCCATTGCCTGAATTATCAAAGGATTATACCAATAATTCAGTTTTATAGTTAAGTTGTTAAACAAAAAAATATCACAACTTATTACGGCTTGTTAATTACGATCACGACTGACAAATTTTTCTCTTTACATATAATTTGAGCTGGTGAGTAAAAATTATAAGGCATACCCTGTCACAATCTAATCTGCATTAGAACAACGGCCTATCTAACGATGATGAGATTTATTCTCATGAATCTTGAATATATTATGAGCGAGGTGGAATATGTTGAATTTGAATTTTGTTTAATTATTTTATTTCTTTTAATTCATTTTATTTCTGGATTTCCAGTAGATATTCGGCTCTTATAATTTAATTCAAAGTGTCTCATTCAATTACTTTATTGATAAAATAATATTTAAGGACAGAATTTTTAGAGTTTTAGAGCAAATAAACCTAATAATTTCCGCTCATTATCCGCCCTTTTCGACTAACAATTTATATAGTTCTAGATCTATGTATGCATGAAATATTAAAAAAATATTGATCACTTACCTTCCCGCATACGCGAAGCGAAGGGTTTTTATTATTTTTACGCATCCCATCTTGGGATATCGTTGGGAATTATAATCATGAGATTAAAAATAATTATTAATTTAAGTCCAAACAGTATGTCTATGGGAAAAAACACATGTAGTACAACAACATGTTATAATATTAATATTAAATAAAACTAGTAAACCGTTTCCTAGTACCTTTTTAAAAGACATTGAGTTATCTTCCTTAAAACGAATCTCTGGATATTGTTGAAATGTAGTGTTAACCCAGTATCACCTCAAGCCCATGTTAATGTTATAACGCTTAATATGCCCAAGACAGAAGAGTTCGAAATTTCATTAACCTGTCTTCCAAACCATCAAAAATGGGATTGAGTATTCAGGGTATTTTTTCGAACCTTAAAATAATGTTGCAGATTGATAAAACTTTGGAATTGGAAAATCAGTGTTTATAAAAAAATTATTTTATATGCAATTTCTGTTTCATATTAATATCTATTTATGCCAACTTTATTCATATCTGACGAAGATTATGAAAAACTGAGCGTGCAAAGTAAATTATTAAATTTCTGATGAATTATTAAATGTCTGATATAATCAAATCTTTCATACATTATTTTTAATTACTATTTATTCGTAATTAAAAAATGTCTTCGTGAGAACATTTTACACATTAGAAGTTAGCTACTTGCACGCGTACACATGTAAAGACGCGATATTTATCCTTACTGAACCATGGCATAAAATGGCATCCTGTCAAGACACGCTTTCCAGTAACAACCATTGGTTAAGTATAGATTAAACACTTTCCATACATGCTATACAAAAAAGTGGTCGTAATTTTGTATGGAACCCATACATTCCACTCATCTGGTAGCGCGTCGTGCATGTCTAGGGAAACTCATCATACAGAGATGGCGTTATAATAGAATACGAATTCAATATTTATTAAATTGTATGACCTGAAAAATATACATTATTTTTTATTGAAACACTTACGCTTAAATTACAATTAAATTTTTATTAAAATTTAAATAGTTCCAACATTTCATAAAACATAAGTATATAACAGAAACAAAATGTTGGTAAAACCTGTTATTATACCGTATCAAAATATTATTTTCTTCATTTATTTCATACTATTGCCGCCTATCTATTGTCATACCACGTAACATTTTACTCAAGTGTCAAAATAATGAAGCATTCATTTTTGTTGAATAATCAACGAGTTTTAATAGGTTATGAACCCAGTTCCAATTATTTTAGATATATAAAAGAAAATAATGCTACTCTAGTAAACAGTATTAGGTTGCGCAGTACAATAATGACTTCGAATTTCATAAGAAATATTCCGAAATTGAAAGATCGAGACAGTAAAAATACACATGGCTTTTACAGCAGAGAATTTACTCTTCTTAGAATTCATGTCAGGAATCATCAATACGGCATTTATAGATGCAGCAACCGCACACATGGACGCAAAAGCAATGGTGAAGCTAGTTTTAAAAATAGACCCGTTATTATACGTTCATATTAATATAACAAAAAATCAAGGTTTCTCCAGAAAAATAACCTTCAGACTCGAGAACTATGACTCAATTGTTAATTATTGTACTTGAGGGTAATTAGAAATATTTGTTTATATTACAGCTAAATATTATATTTTGCTTTGTTATTGTTCGGTCAGTGTTGAAACTCTCAGTGATATGCAAGCTGGAAAATTTTGTATTCGTTACCTTCTATAGCTATTTTCAGTAAAATCTACATGAGTGCTCGTAAAAAATTATCTTATTTTGAAATAGAGAAACATTTGCAAACTCTTCGTAATTTGCTTTATTCAGAATATGAATCGGATGGAGAAGATAGTGTTAATGGAGTTGAATTTTTTTATACCACAGATACGGATTATATCCAGGTGGCCAAAAACAGATTGTTGTCGGCAGTTCAGATTCGAGTGAAGAAATTCAAATAGAAACACCATCTACCACCAGTGTGGTTTCTAGTCGTCGTTGTATCGGACAGAGAAGCAGCACAGAAGAGGGTGAGGTAGGCGTGGTGGACATTCTTCTTCACGACAATTGGCACTTCCTACTGTAGATGATACTTTGTTTGCAAGTGGCGGCACCAATAGAAGTGTGTAGCACATACCCAGAGTACAATCCCAATAAGTCGGCGCAGTAATCAAAACGTGCTTCAAGAATTCCAGGCCCAACCCCCTACGCAAAGCGATTCGTTCAACATGATAAAGTGATTACTGCTTGGCGCCATTCATTGACGAACTCTTCGACACGTAAAGTTGTGTGCAGAAACGGAAGCTGGTCGACAGAATAACGATGAAACTTGGTGTATTTCTTTAGAGGAGCTTGATGCCTTTATTGCATTACTATATGCTCACGGCGCTTATATTCTTGCCAACTAGATTTAGATCTGATGTTGTCGAAACTTTGGTGGCCACGTGAATTCTGCGAAACACTGAGCAATAACAGATTCAAAGAAATTATGAAATATATGTGTTTTGGCATGCGGTCTACAAAATCTGCGTTATCATCAGCGATTTGGAATAAACTCTTTGAAAATTGTCAATTATATCACATACCTGGTGAAAACTTGACTGGTAATGAACAGTCGTTTCCGCCTAAAACTCAATGCCCCTTTCTCTTCCTGATGGTTTCAGCATTCTACACATGAGTGTTCAAATTGAAGAAATTTTATATATATATATATATATATAATACTCCAACTCGTTTATGAGTTACGAGCAGAACATAAAAAAAATGTCCAGACCCTGGCCGTATATTGTGCGATCCCGTAAATGTAAACGAAATGATAGAAGACATGAGGTCAAACAAAATACGAACTTGTCAAAATAATATAAAATGTATAAGAAATAAAAGTCTTACTTTTGTGAAACTTGTAAGTTATCAGTTTGAGGAAAATGTATAAAACATACAAACAAAATTTTAATTAGTACTAAATATGTCCCTAATTAAAATAAGAAAGTTAATAAATAATAATCGAGTTTTACTCTGTTAAACCTAAAAACAATTTCATATCAACGTCAATGGACATCCTAGCGTCAAAAGGACACGAGTGTCATTCTTTCTAGTTTTAAGTACGATGATCTTGGAATGAATAAAATAAGTAACACTGTATTTAAATATAAATATCAATATCATTAAATATAAATGTAAAATTCTGTAACAAAAAAATGCTAACAATATAATTATTTTCAAGTAAAACACAAATGAACAAGATCAATACATTTAGTAACGTTAGACTACGAAGTTAAAAACTTTTTTAATTATGTAGGATAGAAGACACCAAATATTCACACGTAATGACATTTAAAAATTATGTCTTGATATAAGCGAATGATGGTAAACTATGTGAGTTACACTCCGTCATTGCGATTACGCCATAAGAAAATGCACAAATAAATATATAGATACCTCACTCTAAAAATGGGCAGAAATATTGCGCGAAGAGGCCACTTAACGGTTACGCTCTTTTTAACGCTCTGGACTTCGTACGGCTTTACTTCAGGAAGTTATCAATACATATTTATTCTTAATATTTGGTAATTTAAAAAATACTTGCAAAACCATATTGTATTCTGACAAATTTAATTCGAGTACAAATTATGAGAGAAGCTACTTTAAGTAAAAATTTTGTTATTGAAATGCAATTTATGGTTCAATTTGTCCTTAACTAAAATAAAAACGTACATTAAATTAGTTTGAACTAAATAATACAATTCATTCTTTCATAGTGTTCATTATGAAAATCCTATTTCATTGGTTAATACACCATTTCATTGAACATTTGTTTTACCAATCTCTTACCAAATTGTAATGTATATTTATAGACCCTTATTAACAAAGCTTGACAACATAAATGCAACTTTAACAGTTATTAAATAATTCCCACCATTTTTGTGTAAGATCAAAAATATAAACATTAATATTTTTTAGCTTTTAAATGTTTTAAACAGCGTGCTATATTGCACAACAAAATAATAAATATATGATCTATTATTGAAAATTTAACTGTCTCTTGTGAAATTTAAAAAATATAAAATAAAACACAATATGAGCAGAAAATATGAGCAAAAAAGTTTATAAAAATAGTACAAAAACTATATAAATGTTGTATACAAGAAATGAAAACAAATAAGAAAATAACAATATTTAAAAACACAAAATAGAATAAAAATGTAGAAGTAAAAACATTAATAATATAAGAACGTATTTCATTTATTTTTCAATTCCCTCTCTACAACTTCACCACGAGCCTTCGCTTCTCGATCTTGACTTAACAAAATTTCCTTTCGTATTTCATGGAGCGCGTTTTCTCTTCGTTGTATCTGCTCCATTTCATGCCTCATGCAATTTCTTTTTAATTCTTCAGTCTGAATTAACTGATGGTGGCTGAAAGTGAACCGGATATCCGAATGCTAGCTGCTGATGTGTCTCCTGCATATTGGTACATTTATGTCCACGTACAGCATGGTTTCCTGTACCACATACCTAGGCTGACCAGCAGGAACATCTTCCCTTGCCTCGGACGTTATTAACAAAGTTTTCGCGACTTCAGCAAAAACTTTACTTCTACTTGTCGACTGTTGCTCAGACAGATCTGTAGATAATTTACTCTAATTAATTTAATGTAAATTCATGAATATCACAAATTTTAAATTTCAACACATTTTCGCAAACACTAGAAAAAAAAAATAAAAGTCCAATGGAAAGGCTCTTAAATGAATTTTGCAATTTGTAATTTTAAAGGTGATTAAATTACAAACTATTTTCGTTTGTAATATTTCCGTTTGTAATGTTTCTTCAATATTCAATATAAATGTGAATAAAATTTACTTCAATTAAATCAATCTAAAAAGTTTCGGTGACTCGTTACTATATTAATCAGTTTCTAAAAACACTATAAATAACAGATTAGTTGTACACTTGTCGAAATTCGCGTTGTTTACCTCGATTGAATGGCTGGGCAGAATTGTTTGATGGGACTTCCACAGTTTCATTTTTCCATCTTCACGATTGCTCCGTCGGTGCGTTTATTTACAAGTATATCTTTATAAGAGAGCAATATCTGCAACAATAGCTTTTTCTCTGTTTCCGTGTAGCTTTTTCTTATATTCATTTGACTACTTTCGTTAAACGAAATACTTTCAACTAAAACAAACGAAGCTTACAACTGTTAATAAATAATTCGATATATCAATTAAAGGTGTGCCTGAAATTAACTAACGATTGATGCGCAGTACATACTGCGTAGGCGGAAATATTGAATCAAAACAAATATCCGATCGGTTAATCTTTGATTTTCCTAACTTGATTAGTTAATACTAGACCAATACGCGTCTACTGAACTGTCAGAGACATAATACGACAATTAATATTAATCTAGACTTACGTAATCATGATTTAATCTGGTTTTATATTTTATCCATTAATACGAGCCTATGAAGATAAAATTAAGAGACTTTAATTTTGTAGGACAGAAAACACCAACTATTCACACTTAATAACATTTAATGATTACTTCTTGATATAAGCAAACGATAGTAAACTATATGGTATCACACTCCGTCATTGCGATTACGTCATAACAAAATTCCAAATAAACATTTGATATCTCACTATAAAGATGTGCAGAAATATTGTGCAGAGAGACTACCTAACGGTTATATTTTTTAACGCTGTGAACTTCTGATTTTATACCCCATTAAACTTCATACCGGGAACTATATATGAAAATCAATTCTTAAGGAGTAAACTCAAAAAACAGTCAAAGAAAGTCATTGTCACGTAACCTAAAACATAATAAACAGCTTTATCTTCTATGGCAGTCATTTCTCGGTAAAATCTCCACAATTAAAAGCAATATCGATATAGCTGTATAATAGCTATTATTATACATACTAAATTGATTTTTATGCTACGTTCCGTACTAATTTTATCAAATAGCAAATTTACCAACTTATTATCATCTGATTTATCATAAAATGGTTTGCTTAAACTAGAAAATTATTACCCAAACGATTACTTCTCGCCGATGATAAATGTAAAATGGTAGCCAAATTATTATAATCTTTTGAGGAATTATAATACAAGTTTATGCAAATTCCTTTCATTTCTGAAATGTATATCGCTGTTGTTTTTTTTTTTTTAAAATAATTTCTTAATTGACGTTTCAAAGTTAAGTGTAAGGGTTGTGGTTGAATGAATTTCAAAATTAATGTTAATTTAGAATTGTTTATACTTTTCAAGTTAACAAATGGTTTAGGTTTCAACAACTTACGCCTCAGCTATTCAATAGTCTTGTTCAATGCACGTATCTTCTCAGCAAGTTTAAACTCTACAGTTTATTTTCTTCTTCTCTTTGAAACACTGACTCTGCTTCCGTGAATATATTATCTTATAATTATAAACCATTTGCTAATATTTGTAATACTTGATTTTAAATTGGTAAATTATATTTATATTTTATATACAATAAATACTCATGTTACTACCTTCACATTATCTGGCATATCCGGACACTGGACAGCTAACGTGAGATACACATTGTTCAAATCAAGTGTTTAAATGTATCCGAATGATGAGAACTTGCATAAAAATAAGTTACGTAAAACAAAGATATTTGCTTCTAAGCCTGATTTCAGTATGCAGCCAAATTACAATTCATTGCATCACTAGTTTTTAAATACTTAATGGAAAGGTTATGCTGTCTCGCATGTAAACAGTATTATTGCGTGATCACAAGTTCAAATATCATCTAGGTTATGGATAATTTACAAAAAATGTAAGTCCTTAAGTTGAGAATAATGAAAGAATAATTTACTGTTTATATTAAAATAATATAAATTACCTTATATACTCCTTTTTATAAATAACTCCAGCTCTCTCATAACATCTTCGGTTGCGTTGGTAAATTTGGCTAGGCTTTACATTCTTTTAAATTTCCTACATGAAATAATTGTGAATTATTGAATTATTAAATTTTCCTCGCAAACACTGTAACTAGGCTTATTCCACTCTTTTCGGCAACATAATTTTAACCATTCGAATACTCGGCAAAAAAAAACAAAGATTGCCTTATAATTTGTGGTTTTAAAAGTGTAAGTTCATAATACATTGTTATATTATTTGGCAACAAAAAATAATACGACCAACAATACTTACCGAGTTCATATTTTAGAAGTCTGAAAAGTATGGCCTTTTTATGAAGTTGAAGCTGAGTCCGTTATTGTGAGCAACGCAAAACCTAATCAACATACACTTTATCGATATCTAAATGAATGTAAAATGCTTATGATATAGTTGTATTAAAAATACAAATTCTCCACAGAAATTATATATGATGTGAAACACAAGATTCCCGGCGTATGCTTTTTGTCGCAAAATTTTATGCGCACATGTGTGACATATATGTCCATGTGACATATGTGTACACATCGAGACGTACAAAAATTATAACACCCGCCGGACCGCTATGCGCTACGACATTAGTCGATACGACATTCAGCGACACCTATGTATAAAAAATTAAATGCATTTAACGAAACCAAAATCACTTGATCGTTTCAAATTTTCGGCATCAGCTTTTTTATCTATACTCGACTCAGCGGCGGTTTTATAACAGATATCCATACGAAGTTTTATATCCAACACTAACCGTCCAGCACGCCGTATTGGTAGAACTTAGAGTTTTAAAATTTTCGTCGATAAAGTGACAAAATATCTTTAGCGGTAAGGTCCTCGCCAGCGACTACAAAAATTGCCGGTAAGAACTTTTAGTGCTGGTAATGACGTAATTATAGATACATTATATAAGAAAATAATTTCGCATTCGAAAAAAAATGGATTCTATGCGAGCACTTGAAATGCGCTATTTTTATTTTAAGATTTTTTAAATTCCTGTTGCGAAACATATTTACCATATTTATTAATTTTTTGTATAAATTTCGCAAAATCGAAAAAGGCGGCAATGAAACACGCAGCTTGTTACCGCTCGTCGTGCAGTAAGAATCAACAAGTAGACAAACACTTAATTTTAAATTGACCATGCGTTTCCTAATTTATGTCCTAATTGTATTGTATTTAAACACAAATATATTCATATGTTATATGTAGCTCATACTCTTAATTACCTGCAAAAAATAGTCCCAAAATATATTGTAATATTCATTTCATAATAAAAAATAGATCATGAGCTGGTATATGTTACACTTACGAAATGATCATAATATTATAAAATGATTAAATTTTCAAATAAGCAACATGCCGAGAAAAGAAGTTGCAAGATAATTACAAAAACAGAAAAGAAAAGTACGCAAAAATTAAAGAAAATGGCCCAGGAAAATATATCCTTATAAATAAAAAAGAAAAACAGAGCTATAAGAAAAAAGATAAAGAAGAAATAAATAAAACTCCTTGTTGAAATAAATCCCGGCGAACCGAGACTACAGAGGAAAAGGTGGAGACTAAAGGAGAAAAAGAAAACGGAAGAAAAAAAATTGTGTGTGTCAGCTACGACGCGCGACTGGAGTTTACTCCTAAGTACAATTGTCTTGGAATATATAAAATAAGTACCAATGTATATAAATACAAATATCAGTATCATTAAATGTAAATGGAGATTTTTTTAATTAAAAAATGCTAACAATATAATTATTTTCAAGTAAAACACAAATGAACAAGATCAAATTTATATAACAATATTAAAAACATTTAATAATGTCAGACTAAGAATTTTAAATTAAAAGAAACTTTTAAATTTTATAGGATTTAAGACACAAATATTCACTCATAATGACATTTAATGATTACATCTTAATATAAGCGAACGATTGCAAACTATGTGTGTCACACTCCCGTCATTGCGATTACGCCATAAGAAAATGTCAATACGTGTCACACTCCGTCATTGCGATTATTCTCTTAAATTCGTGCGATCATAACCTAACGATTATACTTTGTTTAACGCTCTGAATTTCGTACGCTCTGAGCTTCTGATTTTACTATGTAAATGATCAATTTCATTAGTGTGAAAACTAGACGTTAACATATTTTGGTGAAGTCCGGCCAATGCATTTTAGTGCGAGCAGACATCAAGTGGCGTTGTAAACTATCATAGTGTATATGCACGATGAACAAAAAATTCATTTTACTTATGCACAATGAGCGAATGCACTAGCTATGACACAGTTTCACTCTGGACCCATTTTAAGCCCATATTAAGATTAATTTACAAGAAAAATCCCTGCTGCATTATTTTTTCGATTCACCTAGTAGCCAATATGGAAATAAATTCCTATTTTGAATCCTAACAAGGATTTAAAATTATTATCATAGACTTTTAAACCATGTATCATGGATCTCCAGTGAAGCAAATCATAAGAAGAGCTCTCCAGTTGGCAATGGTGTATCCTGAAAAGAACTGCCAACAGAGAAGTAAATCAAGGAGAAAACCTAGGAACCTTTCAAAATTTTCAAGAAAATCTAAAGAAGAAAATGCGAAACGTCGATGAATGTACTATTCGAGAGTCTAATATTTAGTCAAAAATCAAAAAGATATTTAATAATCTATCAAACTATAAAGGTACAGTGAACGCTCATCAGGTTCTGTATGTAGTAGTTTCTACTGAAGAACTAATAATGAAGAGATACAGCTGCTTCCAATGGAAAATTCAATGTTAGCATGCAGCTAGCTCATTTAAGCACTTTCAATCTGGCCTATGTTACAGAAATTGATCAGATTAGCTTCACATATAAACTATTCTAAATTTACCTAAGATAAATGTTCTCTCGAACATATGCCTTTTTACGGATAAACTCAATGTAATATTTGCGCAAAAGTTTGTGAGACTCACACGGATGTGATAGATTTTGGAAGTCATATAAGTCTCTAACTAATCAAATGTCAGAAGCATTTATTACAATAACTGGTTGTAGAATGAAGAAATATTGCATTGCTAAGATAATAATGGTTTCTTTAGAAAATATGTCACTACAATACTAAAAAAAGTGCCCAGTGAAAGTGTACCGAAAAACTCTAAGGTAGTTGTGGTATATCGGAAATCAATTGAAAATACACGTATTACCGAGACCTACCTTACTTAAAGGGCTATCTAAATTTTCAAGAAATAGATGACTTCGAATTTAAAATTAATATACATTAAATATTATTACAGTGTATAAATCAGAGTAGAAAACAAAATTGTAAAATTTAATTTATGTCCACAATATGTTGATAATAACTAGTTATAGTCTGAAAAACTTAATTTTATTTTACTGAAGATTTGTACTATTTTAATTGCCATTGAATTTTATAAGAATGTTATATTGTTGATCTGCAGGTTGTATCCTAAAAATAATACAATAATAAATGTAAATATTTAGAACTCTTTAAGACGCAGGTTAATGGGTTATAAATATTGTGAATATTATTATAGATACTGTTATTATCAAAGGTTTGTCAAATTATTAGGTATTATAGAAATAATTATAACCACGGTAATCATTATGATTATCAACAAATTATTGATTGATTGACGAAAAAACATGAAAATGTATCTTTTGTTGGTGTTAAAAAAATACTTCTGCTATTACGTAAAGGTTTAAAACGTTCATTTTGTTATAAACTGATATTGTTATTCATAAAGCATAAACCAATTCCAATTAAAATATGTTTTGTCTGTTATTAACTATATATATTTTTTTATCATTTCAAGTTTATTGACAATTTGTGAAGAAAAATGTTAAATTTTACTGAGTAGTATTTTTGCTAGAAATATTTGATTACAAATATTTCTAATTAATATTTATATTCGTTGTTGTAGTATAATTATAGAGAAGTATTTTGTTTTAGCCATCATAACAAGATTTTCGAATAAAAAAAAGAAAGAAAGGAAACCTCACTTGTATTTTAGTTTTTGCAGTCTATCAGATCTTTTGTCTAAAAAAAAATAATTTCATGATGATGTAAATATGTATTAGAAAAGAAAGGAGCATTTTTACTATTTTTTTTAATTTGTTATGTCTTTATTCGAATTTTGCAGTCATTACTAGTATTTAGAAGCAAATATCTGGAGTTAAACATCATATGGCGTACATATTTAGCGTGCATGATATTCGGGAACTCATTAATTTTTAATGTATATTTAAAAAAAGTGGGGTTTTTATATTTTCGGATAATTACAAATTCGGAAAAATGCTCATAAACGTTTGATCGCTACTTTTAAGGTCCTATAATGAAAACCTTACAGTTTCGCCATGCGAAGTTATCTGTACGTCACAACCGTTTCACTTGCAGACTATTAATGTCATGAAGCTAAAATGTGCTGGCATAGATATACATATTTATAACGAAGTTATGAAATAAATATTTGGAAAAAAATTTAAAGTACCTCACTGTGCGTAAATTGAGGTGATTTTTTTTAATTTTCGTACCGCATAAATACTAGGGCATGTCATGAATACTTTTCGATTCAGGGATCCTTTCATGAAATTATAAACATATCCCAAGCCCCTACCAGTTAAACCGTTACTTTTAAATATTTGAAGTGTTTTCAAAATAATATTATATACAAAGAAATTAAAACGAATATTATCCCAGATGAGTAAGCTCTACTAGTTTATAAGTAAGAGTCGACCAACCTATGACATGTAGTTGGATCTAGAAAATGTTGGAAGAAACAAATGATTTAAATAAATTTCAAAATAATTTGATATATTTGAAATACATATTTATTATATCTATGAAAGATATACTTGGCGCTATATTTATGTATTTATATGGTGAGAAATAATATTAATATTTGTAAATAGTTTAATATAAATACTATGCATGCTTAAATATTTACATATGAGTGTGTATGGAATCCTCGTAATGCGAATTATACTCGTCATTTACAAAATTTTATAAATAAATACGTGGGTTTGAAGCCGAGTACCGAATAGTGTCAGCGTTCTTTAAAAATAAAAATTCTTCTAACTAACATATTATTAAATTATCCTCAACGGCGGACATCATTTCTAATCTTTCAGTTCAGTCGTTACTGATATTTTATCAAGTCCATCCCATGGATAATCTTTTGGGTATCTATTTTCAATTAGGAGTATTGGTTATTTGATTTTCTTATTAAGTAAGTCTAAAAATATTTCACATAAAAATACCAAAATTACATCCATTTTATCCACGTTGTCATCATCGGCAGGTAGAAAACGTTTCCTGTGTAAGCAAATCTTTCGATTCCCGTACAATGGCACTACTCTTCGTGACAAATCTGTGGCATTTTAGCTACGCGATCACAATCATTCCAGCCCCGCTCAACGAACGGCTGGGTATCGAATCCGAAACCTCGTTTTCCGTCGCCGCGGACTTGTGATCAAAGAAATACAAGTTTTGGCTGTAAGCCTTGTGATCAACACATCACACCCGTCGATGACAATTAAAAAACTAGGAATTAGAAAAATGAAATCCGTTTTTAGTATCGAAATAATATTTTTTGTACATTAAAACTCACAATTAAATGAAACTACGTGATGTAGTATTATTTCTACTATCTTTAATTTCTTTACCACGACCTAGGTTTCGTTGTATTACAACATCTTCAGGTGGGATATAAGCAAAGATCTTTGCTAATATCCCACCTGAAGATGTTGTAATACAACGAAACCTAGGTCGTGATAAAGAAATTAAAGATAGTAGAAATAATACTACATCACGTAGTTTCATTTAATTGTGAATAATGAATTTCTACAAAATTAACGCCAAATATATTCAATACATTAAAACTGTAAAAATGAGGTAAAAGATATAAATATAACTATTCCCCAGTTTTATTGAAAAATGTAAATACGGATTCGAATTAGCTCTATAATGTTAGATATTATTCTAATTTAAATATTTCTGAAGTAAATATTTACAGTAAACAAATAAGAAAAGGTTAAAGCTTCTATGAAGGAAAAAAATCAAGTGATGTGTAGATATTTCTTGTTTATCACGATTATCAAATACAAACTGAAAATTGTCATAATGATACGGGGAAATTTTGGCAATTACTTTTTAATAATAAACATTTATTCCTTTTAGGTATATACAAATATATCTAAATTAGTTCTTTTGATCCTTACCATTCAACTAAATATTTCATTGTCACGAAAATAGTTTATTAACCGTTAGAATGCAAGAATAAGTAATTAAATAGGTTGGAGTTTTTTAAAGAACCATTTCTTCTACAATTATTTTAAAAACCTTTAAAAGTAATATTTTAGGGCACAAAAAAGAAGGACCCCCCAAATTATATGTTGGCCAAAATGGACAGATGATCATCAAATTTCTGTTTTTAACAAACTTTCGTTTCGTCACTTTTAACAAACTTTCGTCACGTTATGGATTTGAATTTTTATGGAGCCTTTCACCCTTACTCTTGTCGTTAGTCGTACTAGAGTCACTCAACATAGAAAATTGAAGTTGGTAATGATATGTCACCTGATATGGATTAAGTATTTGATAGACCACCTGTTGAAACTAGAAGTAAATCTATTGAAAAAATAAAGAGGATAGGCCGCTAAGTCCACACCTAATCTTTTGTTCTTTTAATATATCAAATGATACTTAAGCATTGTTTTTGTGTGATAAATCTTAGCAATTATAAAAAAACGTACTTTCTATTTGTCACCTTTTACCTGGCAAAATTCAATAAATGTTATCGAACACTTTAATAAAGCCCAGATGCGGTGTTATTATTTTTATGCTCTTTTCTTGTTTTGTATGTCGATATTTTGTTAGGTTAATTAAACACGTGTGCGGCAGTGTGTGAATTTCAGATACGTTGTCGGTATTTAGAAATAAAATATGTATATGTAGAAGTAATGTATGATTAAAAAGTAACATTTTTCGTCTATGATAAATCGTATAACCTTTGCAAACATGAAAAATATCACAGAATAACCGTTGTCGTGACTCCATTCATTCGGTCTACTACGAGATAAAAATAAATACGGTATGGTCTTTTTGAGCAACATATCTCGAAAAATATCACAGAATAACCTTTGTCGTGACTACATTCATTCGGTCTACTACGAGATAAAAATAAATACGGTATGGTCTTTTTGGGCAAAATATCTCGAAAAATATCACAGAATAACCTTTATCGTGACTCCATTCATTCGGTCTACTACGAGATAAAAATAAATACGGTATGGTCTTGTTGAGCAACATATCTCGAAAAATATCACAGAATAACCATTGTCGTGACTCCATTCATTCGGTCTACTACGAGATAAAAATAAATACAATATGGTCTTTTTGGGCAACATTTTTTTCATTTAATAAAAGAAAAAATTAAATAATGGCTATTTTCATCAAAATAATTAAGAATATACACCTAATCGACAAATGTCTACAGCAGATTGTACGCACGATTTCTTTCTTGTGAATAATTTCTCTAACATTGTCGATGCGATTAAACCTGAACGAACTGGTTGAATTATTTTGAGTTTTTTAGCTATTGGCTGAATCTTAAAGCTGGTTACAAATAATGAGACGATATTTTAGGTAAGCAAAGTGAAACGTAATGTTACAAAAGGCAGGGTTTCCTCGTGATATTAAATTATATAATTTATGTCAATATGTTGTCGTCTTTCAGTTTTCTGGCATTACTATACAATAAAACGTATCTAAGTTTTATTGTAAACTTTAAGCGATATGACAATTCAAATCCTATTTAAATTTACTAAGCAGTTTTTACGATATGCAAATAAAAACATGAAAACCGGTATTATTTCTTCACTTTTCAAAATCACAATAAGACAATGCCCATTTAGTTTTATTTCGGAAATCTTAAGTTATGAAAAATTTAAAAACAAATTTTCCTTAGTCTCTGCCCGATCTGCATACGAACAGACAGACAGATAGATAGATGAACATTTCAAAAATGGTTCATTGCTTCTCCACATATACCTCTGCGGTAATTTTACCAAAACATCTTAAAGTAAAAACCTTTTATTTTCACTTTTCTTTAATATGTACACATAAAAAAATATAAATCACTTGTACATTTTAAATTAAAACGTGTACAATTTAATCTGATAAAGGTAAATTTTAACAAATTCTTTCTATATTTTAACATATGCTTGAAGAAAATAAAAAGCCTGCCAAAAGAAATCCGTTGTAATCGATAATATATGAGCATTAAAAAATGTGCAAAATATTAATTTTTATACACAATCGGCACTAAATGAATTCAGTTTAGTTCTGAATTATTCTAAAAGAAACACCAAATAATGTACGTCCGTATAATTGGATCGAACCCAGCGCAGCCAGTCAATTACACACAAAAATATTCGAAATAAATCTCGCACCCGCATAAACAATGATTACCAACTCGCCTCAGCCGTAAAAATAACTCCTTAAAACGTCCATAAACGAATAATTTTTATTCTGTCCCATTTCCCCTGACGCGATAAGGTCAGACATTTCTGCGTACAATAGATTCGGAGCCGAGCAACATACGTAAGCGAAGGGGGGCGGCGACGTATATTTCAAAACCTTTTGATACCTCCATAAGGCGTTGTTCCGAGGAAAATAAATAGATTTTAATGTCGGTAGCGTCGACGGATTATAACGAGCAGTTTTGTTCATTTTATGTGAAAATTATTCAGTGTCCGAATAGCCGTTCCTTATCCATTAGAATCCCCCGGCAGATTTATCAGCATAATAAAACGTTCTGTTTTATCTCATACAAAAAACCCGTCCGAAATATTTATCCCGCGGAGCCTTTATTTAGATGAGATGGCCGAGAACGGTGTTGACGGTGCCTCGCTTGCAACATCGCACCGTCTACACTGCATTCTACGTGAACGGTGTCCAGGATACCCTTATGATGTTTTTCAAATAATAAACTCCGTATATCTTACTCCGTATACTTGCGGCAAATTGCAAAAAAGTCTTTAAATATAAACACATAAACAATACATTATTAGCTTGTACAGTTAACATTATATCACTATCAAATTTTCACATACATATTACCTTTCCTTTTGTCCGTACAATAGTTTTATTTAATTTGTTTTCAAAATAATGTTAGAAATATACAGGTGGCATAAATGCAGTGCAGCTTCTACTGGCACTGTACATATACATATTTAAGTATTTTTTATAACATATACAAATATTAATATTATTTTTCAACAATTAAAAATGTTACCTAGCATATCGTCCACGGGCATAAAAATATCGTGGATCTCTTAAAAACGTTGAAATTTGGTATCACTGCCGCAGTGTTCTGGAAATGTTTATAGTTTTGAACACAGGGGCGGGCGATGTACATGCTTTTGTTAACATTTCCAATATGTGTTATACTCTTTTAAAATTATTATTTAAACATTCTTGAGTGTTAACTATGACATATTTGCAAAATTCAAGTTCCATACGAAATTAAACATTTCAACATGACATTATGGAAAAAGTTTTGGAAACCTCAAAACTTATTCTTTCAGCTAATATCCCTCACAAAACCCTTTAAATAAAAAAAAACCATTCGACTGCTTCACTTGGCCCCTCCCAAATTTCTATTTCTGGGTATTAAGTTTTGAAATATGTGCGGTATGATGTGTTCTATTATTATGTCAAATTTGAAATTGAAATTTGAAATGAAAGAAATACGCATGTAAATTGCGTGCAACGTAGACGTGCAACGTCTGATTATTTGCATTAATGCTGTATTTAATTTCCAATTCAACACTGAACAAGACACCATAGCTTATTCTAAACAACTTTCTAAAAATTATAGTTGAACTACATACAAATACTAAATTACGGCGGGACGCTAACAAAGCGGGAAGATTATTATCTGCCAAATTAAGATTATTATCTGCTATGGAAGATTATTGTCTTAACGGTGCATGTATCGCCATCTCTTTGTCCCTCGTAGTAATGTCAATGGAATATTTTCTCGCCCGCACGCTTTGTTCGTCTGTTCGTATAGTAAGTCTATGAATACACTTACATGGAATATATTGTGATAACATATAGGTAAATTTTAATGGTTGAACAAATACCTTCAAATCATTTTACTTTCTGTCTTATAATGTATTCATGCTCAAATATTTTTTTAAATGTAGAAAATATACATATTGAAATGATAAGGCGTGCTTAAAAAAATCGAACTAGTTTTACCCAAACTGAAATAATACCTTAAAGAATGATTTATACAAATATAGTATAGGGGAGTGTTAACCTAATTTCTACTCAACCATCGAAGTAGGTAGACTGTGCGTGGCCTAATGCTGCGCATAAAGACCTAAAATATAAATCCACAATTTCAAAATACATCTCACCATATAGACACAAAACATTACTATTTTCGGTCACGCTCTTCTAACCGCCTATTTAAGGTGAGATAATGGCTGAAAAACCCCGTCGTATCTTATGAACCCCTTGCCGACTCTCACGGTTCGCGCCGACCCGCCTCACCACATAAAGCGCTAACTGGATAACGAGCGGTTAAAATATTCATGATCTTATCATCTTTATCAAGATTTGCTTAAATTACGAGAATGAAGTCGAGTGAAAGTCGCAAGCTAAATACTCATAAGTCAAGCTCCGAGTTGGTTCGTAAGTATACTTTTCTATTAAAGTTACCTCCGAGATTTAGTTTATAGTCCATGGGTGTACTTCGATTTGGCGTAGCCAAGTGTCTGTGGTGAAGAAAGAGTATTTAAAAGGATAAGGTTGCAAGGGCTTAACATAAATTTACGTAAATAAAAAGGCAACAATGGATGGAGAAAAAAGTTAAGTCATATGAATAGTGGAATAAGAATGAGTTCAGTAAATGTGATGAAATAAATCTTTTTCATAAAATTCCTTAATTTCCTCTTAAAGTACAGGCATTTCTCTTTAATGAAATTTTTCAGGGTTCCATACCACAAAAGGAATAAGTTAATAGTTTAAAAAAATAAAAATACACACTTGTAAAAAATATAAACACTGCATTCAAAAATAAAAAATAATTATCGAATCATTTTCTCTGTCTACTCTGTTAGGGCTTTAGTGTAAGCCATGTTTACTTAATATAATATTTTAGTGTAAAAGCGTAGAGAATTTTTTTCGAGTTTTAACTGTAATATTAAGCATTTTCATTTATATATTATTAAGTTATGAAGCAAAAACATTTGTTTTTTTTTTAAAGTGCCGCCACCCCCCAATTTTACCCTTATATAATACACGCAAAAATAAGCATGACTTTCGCTAAAGTCCTTACAGAGTAGATAAAAAAAGAGGTTTGAGAATTATTTTTTTTCTTTTTAGTGCAGTATTTAAAACTTCTATAAAATTAAAATTAGCAGAGCAGCATAGTAGAATAGGTGGTGGTGTCTCTTCTTGATTCCATGTCTGTGAGCGACTGAACGCGCTTTCTCTCCATCTCTGCCAATACATCAGTAATGCAAGGCGTATTTCCGATAAGATAGGAACAATCCGATTCTTTGATCTGACTTCCGGTCCTATTTCATTGAATCAGTCCGGTGGTACGCACCATTTTATTGTACTGTCATCAGTACTACACAAAACTACTAGGTTTTATGACTATACAACCATTAGAAGCCCAAACATGATTAGGATACCTCGTTCCATTATCGAGTGCAATGTGTAATTTCTGGTTCTATTTCATTAAATAGATTTGATAGTACCATTTTGTCACCAGAACTATATACAGCTGCCAAGTTTCATTATGATATAATAAATAGAAGCTCAAACACAATTAGGACACGTTATTCCCTTATCGAGTTCAGTGCCTAACTTCCGGTTCTATTTCATAGAATCAGTCCGATGGACCATTTTATTATATTGTCCTTAGAACTACACATAAGTGTCAAGTTTCGTGATGATACAACAATAGGAAGTGCATGAAATTTAGTTTCGTAGTCACAGGTTGATCTAATCCAAGCGTGTTAAAAATGAAAACTTTATAAGATCATTCAAATGTCTGTCCATCCATCAGTTACAGCGTTTTTCTCAGAAACCTCTTGATATAGAAACTTAAAATTTGGCACGGTAATAAATTATATTAACCCGCATTTATAGCAATAACTAAAACTCTAAAATATTAATTTGGAAAGTTTATGGAGCGCAAATTATGTAGTCGATTTTTTTTCATTTCCCATGTGTTTCTTCAGTGTGTCTTCAGTGATATATTGAAAAATATACATCCCCATCCTAATTTCTGGAACTACTCAACCTAAAATTATGTAAATATAGGGTTTTAGAAGCCCATATATATATACCCACATATAAAGGGTTTAGGAAAACTACAGCGAATATTCTAGATGTCATAATTTTTTAACTATTCCCCACGTTTTAAGCCTATGCAAAACATAGTAGGCAATACATTCACAATTTTAAATTTTCAAAACCGATTTTCTCACAAAAACTTGAAAGAAAGAAAAACAGAAACTTGAAAATTGTTATAATAAGACATCTACTTAACCCAAGTATTTTAAACTAATTTTTTTAAAATATCGTTTTGCAATTAAAGATAAAGTAAATAAAATTTCAAAAACTACTTTTTTCTCATTTCATATTTCCGGTGTATTTATGTCATTTGAAAAGGTTTGTTACGAAGAATATAAAAATGTTTTTTTCAGAATTTTAAACGTGTACTTATCCATGTTTATGTCGCTATCGACAAGAGTGGCCTATTGTAGCGTCTTTATTTCGGAGATGCAGGATTAAAGAAAACTGGGCCACGACACGATCCTCGCAATGCTAAAACCATTTCGTGTGGCGACTAATATATTCTGGCCATTCGAATAATATTCTATACATGACAAACAATGCTTGCGTTATTTATCCCAGAACTATATTGCAAGATAAGTAAATTTATAAAATTAATTTTACCTACCGAGCATGAATGTAACAATTTCCAGTTGCAAGGGTTATAATTTCCTTTTTTTCCCACTCTATTTCACAATATTACATAAGATGGTAAATAAATGTGATATAGTTAGACTTCATCAAAAATAACAGAAACAAAACTTATAATGAAAGTTAATAAATGATAAGTATTGATAAAAAGTATACTCTATACATTATACAAAAATGTGAAATATTTGCACGAGAGATTGATATATAAAATGTTAAGTATTACAACAAAAAATATAGGAGACACTTTTTGGATTCTATTGACGAAGCTTTTATCCTTATCGAGAAGGTGATCAAGTTCATAAAGTATATTTTTAATAAAGTCAAATAAAATCTAAGTATTTCAAGAATATATGTTATGGTTGGTATCAAATATCACTTATAAATCTGACTTCTGCTACTACATTATTACCTATACTTAATTCCCTTCATACATAATTTATCGTCAGTAATCTAGCCTAACCTAAAATATAAACTATAAACGTTGAACTATCTATAACTTCAACTGTTTCATAATATATTTCTTCTGGATCACTACTACAATTTGACACAGAAAAAATTTATATATATAATATTTTTTAATAAATTTTTATATATATAAATTTATATATATATATATACATATATATATATATATATATATATATATATATATGTGTGTGTATATATTATGTACTGGAGGCAAAAGCAAAAATCCAAACAATCGCAAAATCTAACTGATCACACCACTGAGACAAAATAATCTCTTAATTTGATATAATAAGCAAACTCATAAAACAAAATACTGTAAAATATTAAGACATCAATTTATCTCATTTTAGTATCCACTGCCACCTGCTTATCTATCGCCTGTGAGGCCGCTCTGAGGTCGAAAATTTTACTATATCTACAAAAATCATGCATGCTGAATGTCTGATACACTCCGCAACACTCACAGCACACTTACATATTTTTAGGGTTCCGTACCTCAAAAGGAAAAAACAATAAGGGGTTCCCTTTATAAGTTTACTCACGTTTCTGTCTATCCGTACCGTTAGAGTTGTTTTTTACAAATATCGTTTCAGAGCTAGTTTTTCAAAAACATTTTTTTAACAATTTTAGATATTATATTTTCAAATATGTAGTGAAAAATATGTACAAAAACATGTCGACACCCCGCCCTTATTTTAAAAAACTACTGCACTAAAAATTATGAAAAAATATGGGTTTTCAGAACCCCACACAAGAGGTTGTAGGAAAACCACATTTTTTTTAAATCTTCACTTTGTTTTATAGCCTGTGAAAGATATGGTAGGCAAAAATATGTTCCCTTTTTCCTATATACACATTCAATTTTATCAGAAACCATGCAACATAGAAACCTGAAATTTGGCATAATAATATAGTATCTGATAGACCCACGTATTTTACTAGCTAACTCTTTAAAATATTCATATAAGAATTAAAGAGGGGGTAAAGAATGGTCCTAGTTATTTACCTTATATGGGGGTATCATTTGAAAGGCCTTATTATGTGAAATACGAAAATATTTTGTTATAAATTTAAATTGCATATTTAAAAAAATATACCAAAAATACGCAAAAAAAGCATTATATAACTATTAAGTCAAAAATAATGAAAGAAACAGGGTTGGTTAAATCTACCTTGAAGATTACAAGAAAACTGTAGCGTTTATTCTTAATCCTATAACTTTTTAAATATGCGCCATGTTTTTACACTGTGAAAGTCCAAGCATGCAGTATATTTAAGGTGTGAAAAATTAATATTTGCAATTAGTTTAATATTAATACTATGTACCCTTACATGTTTATAGGTATCTTAATATATACAAAACTATGGTAGAGAGAATTTTCATTCTAACTTTGACTAAATCAAAACCTTTAGCGTTTGTACACTAAAGTTAAATATGCTTGGCCAAATACATTTATATTAGAAAGCAATATCAATTATTTATTTAGAAATGCCACATAAATTCATGCCGCCTTAATATTTCGTCAAGTATAGAAGTATAATAAAAAAATTATAAAACTATGGATGGAGGTCATTAATTTTTATTTTAATAATTGCTGATTCGTCATTTATTTTTAAAACTTCAGTTTCTTCGGTAGCGTTTCACATATTTTTTTACATAATTTTGTTCTAACTCTCCACACTCATTCTAAATAATTGGTGTAATTATTATATTGTGAAATTATACCCATGTGTGTTTTAAATATTTTATAATATTCAAATCGGAAGTGCTTGCTGGTTGATCCATCATTTGGATAATCGTATTCCATTCTAAAAATAGATTTTAACAACTTTTGCAAAATGTAAAGTCACATTGCCGTATTGAAAATATAGTTCCGGTTTCCAATTTGTGTTCTTCATTTGACTAAACGTTTATAAACTACACCCCATTAGTTAGTATCAAATTTCGGGTTCGAATCGAACTTTTGAACATTTTAGTTCCATATAAGAATACTTCGAAGTTCCTTCCCCTCATTTAAAAATATCAGTTTCATTTTAATTTAGCAAATGCAGTTAATTATTCTGCCATTATTAATCAGTGGATTGAATGGTTATATTTTAACCGTTTTAATGCCATGATTTAGTGCGACCGAGATTTTAAAGTCAACAGAAATATAATGTTTTCCAATTACGCATTCCATCCTGTTAAAATATAATACTTGCGACTTTCCGTTCATAATAATTTTTAAATTTCTTCTCGAAGTCTTTTGGCTTTTCTTCTATGTATTAAATTTCCGAATTCGTATTTTTGGGGCAAATAATCCGTATCTCTCAAAATATTGTACTGCCTGCGCCAATTCGTCTTTTATACCGTTACAATCACTTACAATGTTCATATTTGCAATAAAGTTTTAAAAATTACAAAATACTACTTACGGAATGTCCAATTGGTTCGAAAATTTTTTTTTCGCAGATGCAATGGATAAGAGCTAATAAACCATTTAAATAAGTTAAAAGTAAGAAATTAATTATTCCGACTAATGCTTGCCATTGGCTCAAATAAAATTTTGAACATCAGAATTATTTTTAACTAAAGCAAATCGAAACTAGAATCGAGCCCATCGCATATACATGCAGTGTTAAATTTTTCCTACAGAGTTTATAATTCACTAATTTCGAATTTCTATAGAAAATTGAAGAAGTACAATATTTGTGTTTAATTGAGCATTTCGTCATTAAGTTAGCCATCTATATTCAGTTCCTAGATGTGACGGAAATTTAATAAGGAATAACGAAGTATAGACAAAATCTTGACGATACTATTGAATGACCTAACGCTGATTATTCCCCATAAGGAGGTAATGCCACCTATAACACAACGCTATCCACAACACAACGCGACCTGCAATCTAACAATTAAAGATGTTGCTCAATACGCAATCAATCAGGCTTAACAATATATTCATAACAATTCGCTCGTCCTGTGGGATATTTTAATCACAATTGTTTCTTTAAATCTAGGGCAATCATAAAAATATTTACCTCTTGATGACGGAGAAATAAATGATTTAGTAGATTTGGTGTCGATTAAAATGTTGAAAGTTACATTGTTATCTACGAAATTAATATGTGGTAATTTTTGTTTCTTTTGGTAATACGATATTATTTTTTACTAGGGTTTTCGAGGCTCGTTCTAAAAAATTGCCATCGCGAGCGAAACCTCGTCCAAAGTCTACTACATTATGGTTGCTATTCGATCGAGATGATAAAGAATGCATAGTCACATCACGTTGCAGAAAATTATTACTGTTATTGTTATAATTATTGGTAAACGCGGTTTAACGATGATGAGATTTCTGAAGTACTTATACATTATAATTCAATCAATGTTCCAGATAATTAAATTTCAAACGTATTCGTGTATTTCACGTCAGGATTAGGAAAGGCGTTATACAATTAAATGAACAAAGGAAAGGTACTTACATGAGAATGATTAGCAACAGGGCCTTCATCTAAGATCCCTGAAGAATTCTCAATATGTTTGTTGAACGGCACGTCTGGAATTGAGATCCTCTTCCTTGATTTTGCTTGCAGCGTCGTAGCCTCAGCGTATATCAAAGTAACGCCATCCCTGTGCGGGTGCCAGTTAGGAAATTTGACGAGACGAGAAGACGATTTTTTTTAAAACGCGCGCACACACGAACACACCCACACACACACATTTACACGTGTGTATGTGTGTATGTGTGTGTGTGTATGTATATATATATATATATATATATATATATGTATATATATATATATATATATATATATGTATATATATATATATATATATATATATATATATATATATATATATATATATATATATATATATATAATTATATACAAATATGTGTGTGTGTACTGATGTTTTTTTTAGTTTGCAAAATCCTTTTACACTTCTTATACTTAATGAATTGGAAAATGATTTTAATCCTTCATAACATAGTATACATTGCTCTCAATAATTAAAAAATACGACATGTGTGTAAGCGTGTGTGTCTCTCGTGTATAGGCTTTGTCAATAAACTTAGTCAATAATTATTAATCACTAAATGACTCAAACCTATGAACATTTTATACTTACATTTCTAGTTTTAAGTTTATCGGTTTAGAAGTTTTTGAGTTATTTAAGTGACAGGCAGATGGACAAGTACTAATTCATTTTGTTTCTAAGATTTCCTGTATTTCAGGCACCGTACTCATCGGTAAATTTTCAAAAATCAAAGTGAAGAAAAATTAATATTTAAAAAAAAATTTATGTGAAAACACGTCCTTACAAGGTCACAACGTTGGAATTCATATAGTTACTGAAAATACAACTATTTTTTCAATAAATAACAAAAAGTATATATGAGAAACGATTATAACCGAAGGAATTCTCGAACTGTAATTTAAACATATTTTTACTAAACAATTCGGAATTGTTTCGAGAATCGAAATGTTAGCAGAAATAAAACGGTACCAATTTTGTCATTTATCATCGTTTCTAGTGGGACATTTTTCGGTTGCTATTGGCCTATCCTTACGAAGCTATGATTTTTATTCGCTTTAAATTTAATTTTATATAAATCACATTTTTCATTTAACCTGTTATTTTAAGTTATCATAGCAACGGGAACAAAATTATTTTAAGTTGAACGGATAATTATTTATTATTTTATAGCGATCACCCTCCCCATAGAGAAACTTTGCCATTGTCAGTTTGGAAGTCGTCATTTGGCAACACTGACTAGATCGCACTCCATAAATAGAAATAATATACTCAATAAAAGCTTAATATTGCTATTTCATTTATTAGAAATTGAACGATGGATTATTGCGCAGAATACCGAAATAAGACTAAGTCTTTCTTACAACACAATGCAGTATCATCGTTGAACAGGTAAATATCATCGTCATTGCCTGAGTAAAAACATCAATTTGCTTCATTCAATCAAGAATTTCTTGCATCCTTCATGTGGCCAAGCTGTAGGAACATTAATACTTGGCAACCAAGATCAAGTAAGGATATTCCGAAACACCAACACCAAATGTCTTCTGCAGACCTCAGCTTGAAAATATCACTTTATAACTAAAAATAAATAATAACTTAATAACTAAATTATTTCCTAAGCTATTGAATCAAAAATCGTGAAAAATAGGGTTGGTAAAATTTTACTAAAATATTACAGGAAAACTATGGCATATTTGAAAAATTATAAGATGTAGGATAATAGATCTTATATTTTTTTCAAATTCGCTCCATGTTTCTTATCTGTAAAAGGTGCAGTGGACAATAAATTTATGTGGTAAATAGTTTAATAAAAATACTACGTACCCTTAAATAAATACCGTAAGTATTTAAGGGTAATCCTCATAGCGTGAGTTTTAATTGACAACCTTTTTTTTAAAAGGCCGATAATATATATGTGATATATAAATATGGATTTCGATATTACATCTTATAAAACTGAACAAATTATATTTTCTTTCTTATTTTTTTTCACTTTGGTATAATATTTATATAAATGTAATAAATAACACAATGTAAATTATCAATACAGAGATTATACTATTAAATAGGCATTGTAACTCTTACTTATATATTTACACCTACTATTTATATATATATATATATATATATATATATATATATATATATATATATATATATATATATGTATGTATATATATATATATTTATATATATGCATATATATGTATATATATATATATATATATATATATATATAATAAATATTTTACACCTACTTTATACTGTGATATATATTATGCATATCGTTTTTTAAGTTTATATTTCTAGAAGTAGTAGTGTTTAGTGTAATAAATATATTGAAATGATTCTATCATATAAAATTGGAACAAGAGTTTTATGGCCATTACCATTCAAAAGGTTGATTTTATTCGCATTCGCCGCAAATATTCTACATTCTATACAATGATGGGCATCATCTCTGTGAAGAAGTGCGTCCAGCAAAAACAACAACCTATAGTTTTGCAAGTAAGAATCTACGCAGAATACACCAAGAACTGTACCAAGAAAATTACAAATTTTACACGGGCTTGTAATATGTTTAATTTACTCCATAGAATATACATACATATAGCCATTTTAAATTTTGCAACACAACAATTTCAAAACCTATGACATTCAAGTGTTCCAGTCCAAATTCAAGAAAACCTACATAATTAATAGTGTTCAAATATCAAATAGTTCAAAATCTTTTTATTAGCTGAAACATATATTTTTACAAAGCCTTAAAAATAATGCAATGCAATTTTCATAATTAATAAGGTATATAGAAAGTTTAAGCTACGACTGAAATATAATATATTTTGAATTAATTGTAAACAATATATGGAGAATAACATACCTTAAATATGTGTGCTAAATAAATGTACGATTATATTTAGACCTAACAAAAATAAATATATATTTGAAACTGAATACTTTCTTGAAATCTTCTAATCCGAACTAAATAATAAATCAATCCGTTGACTGAAAGACGGTTAATGCATCGCACATCACAACCGTGTCGTGGTGAACTAAAATAATAGTTTCAGAGGCGACGTCTGCAACATTACAATTTGAGTCTTTCATATAAATTAAAGTAGATCCTTGCTGTCTATTGTGTCAACGGAGACCGTGTTCTGACAACTTTCAGTTCAGAGTGATTATATTTTATTCAAACGGCAGACTAGAAAATATATTGGATCGACCATATTTGCAGGATCGTGTATTTTGTTTTTAGTAGGTGTACTCATAAAATAATATCACAAATTTGAATTCGCTTTGAATACAGCAATTGGTTTTTTTCATTTTTTCCTGAAGTTATAAGTAATTTCGTTGTATAAATAGTACGGTACATGAATGTGCTTTTTATTCCACTTAAACACGCTCTACGTGTAGTGAAAGGTAAATAATATTTTAAGTAATGAAAACTAATTTTTTTGCAACTCCTGGGAGAGGTTTTTTAAAACTTATAAGTCAACCAAAATATGAATATCGACAGTGCAAATAATCGTTTTTATATTATGAAATTATTATTTTTTATTTGTTTTGCAAAGAATTCATAAATGATTTTAATTTTCTGTATTAATCAAATATACACAGTTCCCTGAAATCGTTTCTGTAGAAAGAAGAGTAAAAGATTAGCTACATGTTCAATAAGCAATACATATTAATATTACCTAATAAATTAAATCAGGTTTATGGAAATGTCTATAAATGACTATTATTGTTTTATCATATAAAATACTGATAATTTAAAAATTCATGAAATGTATAAATTCATGAAAATTCGATATTTTACTCTTTAATATAAGTGAATAAGTAAACAATGCAAAACTTTCAACTGTCTTCGAAGGAAAAATAACTGTTTCTTCGTCAATTTCACACGTCCACATTTATCCATTCCTATTGTGATACACCATTCTGTTCACAAAAGTGTGATTACAGAAGAAGATAAAAAAATATATTACTACAAAAATTGGAATCTAATCTAATAATGCAGAATTTTATTTAAATTTAACCACCCGTCATTTCTATCTTAAATGTGAAGTTCGTAAATTGTTTCTAAAAAAAAATTATTTACGTTCCACATTCTTGCTTTCTATTGTCATAATTATAGTCATATGTACTGATGTATTTATTTCGATTTGTAAATTAAAATATTTTTATAATTTAATTAGATTAATAGTTTTTTATTTGAAATAAATCCAAAAACGTAATGAGAAAACTTCTGTTTGAAATAGATTCAAACACGTAATGAAAAACTTAAAAATGTTAAGTTAACAGATATAAAATATATATTCCATTTTTCTCTTGATTCCTCTCACAAAGCATATCAATACGCTTGACTGCTCTGTGTCACGTGACGTAGATGTGAAATATTGTATTTGAGCAGATCCCTTCATTATCTGCAAATTTATATGGACACTCTATATGACAGACACTGCCAAACTTCTGACAGCTGTCATAACTTAAAAATATATATATGAAACACTGCTGACAATTTTATCCTTATTGCACGGGAAACATTTTGGCGCAAAGTAAATATAAGCCTCTAAGCTTTAATTTTTACGTAATGCTCTTTACGCATTATAAATTATTAACGTCACTCTGTGTGCAACCTCGCTTTTATAGACTGTAAACATGGAAGATCCTACTTAAATTCTCTTAACAACATTATTTTTATTTAATTTCTAAAAAAAATTATTTTACATCTTATTGCTACTAACCAGGAAGCAATATGTGCCAAGCTCTTCGTGAAAAAAATAACCTTCTCTGAAGAAATCCACTGCTACCTCTAAAGCGCGCTCCACATTCTCGTCGAGAGGTCTCATCTCGGGTCTCGCCGAGACAGGACGGGACCCGAGAAGCGCGCTCCACATTCTCATTCGCGCAGTTGACCATTCGATACTCGTACAAGATGGACGTGGAAGGTGTGTTACAAACTTATGTCACTGTAGCATTATGTGCAGTATCCTTCTACAATTTTACGTCAATACAAGAAAAAAAAGGTACTAACAGAAGTCGGAATAGACGAAGATGGTGGATGCCATCAATACATCGCAACAAGGCATCGGATCGGAACAAGGTGTACTCTGAACATAGAGGGAAAATTAATCAATCGGATTGTGATGAATTGGAAGATAATGACTGATCTGGTATGTGGAGTATGACTGGATGTTGCATGCTTGTGTGTATATTGTTAGTTACTTTGTTGAGACTGTTGATGTTGTGATTGATGGTGTTGCATGTCTGTGTGTAAATTGAAGAAACGGTTTTCAGGTTACGTCCATTTGTTAACAACCTGTTTACAGTAAATAATAATATAAATAAAAGAGATACTTATACTTAATGTGTTGCTTGTTTAATTACTGTTACCATTGATGACAGCGCCCAGAAAAGAATCCATTAGGTTAAAAGCGAACCATATCGGCGTACATATATCACCAGTTCCGGCGTCTGATTGTTCTGATGCTTTTGTTTTTCGCTTATGCATCCTAAAAGTAGTCGTAAGGAAGTTGTTCTTGCTTTTTAATTCATTTACTGGTACATTTAAAATTCCACTTATTTCATTCCACGCATAAAGTACTTTATTTCTATCTTTATGGTCACGACATCTAGGATCCCATATTACAGAATAGCACTGGTATATCTCCAGAAACGTTAATTCGAGATCGTGTGTCCAATTTGTAGGTTATTTTCGTTAATAAAATTTCGTTAATAAAATCCACGTGCACGTACTACGAATACTGGCGGCGGACTGACGGCGTCGGCGGCGAGAATGTGGAGGGAGTGTCTCATGCAAATACAAAACTAGATGAGAGTCCTTTGATTCGGGCGCGTTTACTGACAACAAATTGAGACTACACGAACTTATGGGAGACTTGCCGAACAGAGCCTCTACACTCTCATATTTGGCTATTCTCGTGTAGTTTTGGCAGGAATGTGAAACGCGCTTAACCCCAACCATTTGCTAATTGTCATTCTTGCCTCTTAAATTTATTTTTATCACATTTTCGTAACGTTTATAAAATCTGCAAATCCTTAATCATTTAAAAGTTCCACTTAAAATAACAATTCTATAACAAAGCATTTTCGGATGTCCATCCAAATATAACTTTAAAATCACTTAGTGAATTGAAATGATATTGTTTCTATTTTATATGCATAAGCAATCCTGCTTTTTGTGAGCAGAACAATTAGAAAATTTGCTTGATCAACCATGTTTTTAGGATCTGGTTGACTTGTGAGTCTTCAGTGTAATAAACAAAAAATATACATCATAATAAAATTGATCAAATTTGGATCTCCTCGTTCGTTTTACTTTATTTGGAAGAAAATAAATGTACCGAACATTTCTGTTGCAGATCTATTTTATATAACATATTTTATGGATTTCATGTACATGTACAAAATCTTTTCTTTACCCTCACATGGCAATAAAATAACTGTAATTCAAAATTCACACTGACATACAAGTACACGCACACGGGCACGCGCGGACGAATATTGATAGTGAAATTAACTACACATAAAGCTAGTTGCCGCGTTGCTACTTTGGAATCAGTTCGAGTGAGTTTTGTTAATAGAGTGAAGGTACACAATTAAATGAAACTACGTGATGGAGTATTGTTTCTACTTTCTTTAATTTCTTTACCACGACCTAGGTTTCCTTGTATTACAACATCTCCAGGTGGGCTATTAGCAAAGTAGAAATAATACTACATCACGTAGTTTCATTTAAATGTGAACAATAAATTTCTACAAAATTAACGCCAAATATATTCAACAAGAGTGAAGGTAGTCAATTTTTCAGTGCTTAGTAAGGAATGACCAATTTAAAATATCCTTCCAAGTAATTATTTTATTTTTTAACGTATTTTCTAACAGGCATAAGTATAATAAATAATTAACGAAATATTTATGACAGTTTCGTAAATAGTTTGCGTTAAAAGTCAGGAAAAATTAAGAATGCAGTATAGAATTGGCCTTCTCTTATACAAACAATCAATTAATACCTTTTTTAAAAAGAGTATGAATAACAGGGTAAATTTTCAAATTAACACATTTATTTAAGGTGAGTAACATCACAGGAAAAAATAGGGTGATAATACTGGAAAAAAGAAAAACCGGCTGGTACAGGCAGAAGAAGGCACAACAGGCCCCATTAAATTCCACACTCCAAGCATACATCGTTCTTGCTGCAAAAGCATTTCTTGATCATTTTACAAACAAAAAAATGAATGCCGCGCTTCTTTTATTAATCTCGTCCTAAAAGGAAGGCCTGGTGTATTTTATTCCTACCAAGCAATGGAAGCATTATCAACTTCTCAAAGTCTCCAATAGCTTTCGTTTTGTCATTCAAAATGATAGTTTGATTTGTTTAATTTACGCAGGGATTTTAAAAACAGTGCGGCGATTATCGGTGGTAAATCAAAATGAAAGGATCTCGGAAATTACATTTTTTCTGAAGAGAATCAAAACAATAGAAGCAAAAAGAGAATAATTTGTTAACAAAACAACTTCATGCAAGCTCAACTATAACTAAAATCTCTCCAAATACTGGCATGATGTGTTCAATAATGATTTTCGAAACGCAAGAAATAGAAAAGAGTATAATGTTTTTTTATGTAGAAGTAATTACGAAAATTATATAAACTATTTTAAAAAATATTTTTAACAAATTACCGTTTTGTACAACGGGGCGACTAAAAAATGAGTTAAAAATGACGAAGATCGGAGAATAACACCTATCTTTCACAAAAATATTCCGAGATATTTCGGAATAGAAATTTAAAGTTTGTAAAGTCATTTTAGGGGCAATTTCGATAAAAATATAAATCGTGAAATCATTTTTCCAAATTTAGGGTAAGTTTTAAGGCAGGAGGCGAGATATCAAAAAACAGCCTATTGTAGTGTAATATTTTATATAGGTGTCTCAAAAACAGCTCTCTGTGATGTAAATTAAAATATATTCTCTTTATGTCATTTAAAAATTGATGCCTCTCTGCCCTTCCCTTATCTCTATCCAGTCCTTTGCTACCGGCGTGCCGCCGATTACTGCCATCGTTGCTCACGATTGCAAGTCGATCGCTCGCTGACGCGGCTGTTATTACCAAAGAACATACCCCGTGTATCTCTAAAATACCGATCAATACAACATTCGGTTTTAAGTGGTTGCAGTTCTCGGTAAAATTATAATTTAATTAAACAATAACTAAATCCTAGAGATGAACATCCATAAGGTGACAAACTATTTAAAGTTACTGTTGTGCAATTAATTTAAGGTAACTATTGTGATTGGAAATTGCAGAGAACTAGTTAAGTATACTCCCATTAAATAACAAATATATTATATAGTGTATAAAGAAACTACTATATGTATAAACGAGTATAATAAAAAAAAGAAATAGAAAAATAACAATGCGTCAAGTGCGAATAGCACTAGCGCGTCTTGAGGAATTATTTATTATTCATTTATAAATAGGTTTCCATCAGGCCCGCTTGTGCACCGTCTATAATATTAGAAGGTACGTCGCCGTTTCTATTATCATTGGTTCAATAATTTTAGGAAACTGTCCTTAATAAAGTACGTAAAATGTAATGTGTTTAAAGCATTTTTCTCAGTATTATGTATACAATGACTTTTTAATAATTACTGCATGATAATTACTTATTTCAAATTGGGTTGAGTAAAAATCGAATCACGCTCAGACATCCGATGTAATTCAAAAATATATATTTTTCATGACAAGAATGTATATACTCTTACGCTTCCCTCTCGCTCACACACAGTATATATATATATATATATATATATATATATATATATATATATATACATCTTTATATATATATATATATATATATATGCACATGCACATGCACATGCACATACACATACTCACACACACACACATATATATACACACACCGTAGACAGAGTTGTACTGCTACACGGCGCGTCAACAAGGTTGCGGATAGGGGCAAGCCCAAGGCTCGCATTGTCGACACAAGGTAGGGGTGAAATAAAATAGCCCCCGCGGACAAAACACAACCCGACGTCAGTGGTCTAGCGTGCCCAGGACTGGAAGGCGTCAGGGTATCGTCGTCACGAGCGCTTCCCTGAGGGTACCAGGTCCCACCTTAGGCGTAATTAAGCGGCCTTACTTCGGTAACCGGGACTCTGCCGAAGCGGACTTAGTGATTCCCTAGATTATCGTGGGAACAATATGGACAAAAAATTGAACAAAACAAAACTAACAGAGCAAACACAAAACAAGGTATTTTCTATTATATATTTTTATTTTAAAACAAGGTACAAAAGTATTTTATTAAGACATGAGCAGCTGATTAATTCTCTGGCCGACTTCATTAAGGCGAAAATGAATGTACATGGAGAAATAAGAAAGGTCACAGCATCATTAGGCAGTCCTTTCAAAAAGATTTCGTTGAAGTTGGAAAACAGTAATCCTGAGGTTCAACGCCCTACTACCTCAGATGCAGAGACGCAGACTAATTCACCCCTTCCGAGAACATATTCAGAGCTGACTATGAATGACACCAAAACGCAGGATGAGACAGAAACAGATTTATCACAATTTCGGCAAATCCGCAGAATAAACCGAAAAGTGCGTACTTCACCTAAGGGAGTGAGCAAAGCTACGAAAAAGAGGAAACATGAGGCTACTCCCATACCGTTACTGAGCAGTCAAGAGGAAAAGCCACTACACGTATCCGAATGGCAAACGGTGCAAAAGAAGGGATTAAAAAATAAGAAACCTAATGTTAGGGCTAATGCGGTGCTTATACGCCCCAAGGAAAAAGAAAAATACGCCGACATATTGAAACGCGTAAAGCAAGACTCGGCCACGGAAAAAGTGGGCCAATATGTGGATAAAATACGCAAAACTATGACAGGAGACATGCTACCTGTCCTCACGAAGAGTAATAATGACAAAGCAACCGATATAAAGAAAACAATTGCTGGTATCCTTGGCCACGAGGCAATAGTAGAAAGTAGAGTCCCAGAAGTTGCTGTTGAAATTAAAGACCTGGATGAAACTACCACTAAGTTAAAGGTATTAGAAGCACTACAGAAGGCTGTCAATGGAGACAGCAGTATCACTCTAGATACAATTAGGTCCTTTCGGCAAACATATGGTGGGACTCAGACAGCCACCATTAAAGTGGATGAGCAAACCGGCTACAAAAATCATTGGTGATCGTGGCAAGATTAAGATAGGCTGGATGAATTGCAGAGTAAAGAGGATAGAAGAGCTTACGAAATGTTATAAATGCTGGAGATACGGGCACTTGTCAAGTAAATGCACAAGCACGATAGACCGATCTCAGCTGTGCCTGAAATGTGGAGAAGAAGGTCATAAAATTATGAACTGTACAAAAGATGCTTCCTGTGCACTCTGCCTTGAAGATGGCAAAAAGACAATTCTGCCCACATCGCAGGCTGCGGTAAATGCCCAGCTTTCCAAACAGCACTTCAGATAGTCCGAAAAAATCGACGATGGTAAGGATCCTCCAACTAAACCTCAATCACTGCGAGGCCGCTCAAGTTTTATTTAAGCAGACGGCCCGAGAGTTACAGTTGGATCTGATCCTAATCTCAGAACCATATAAAGTCCCAAATAATAACTCATGGGTTACTGATGCTGGTGCTAAAGCTGCCATATGGTTTTGCAACCTACAGTCTTGTCAGGAAGTTACTACAAGAACTGGATTTGTAAGAGCCAAGCAAGGTGAAATACATTTTTACAGCTGTTATACTCCGCCTAGCCTCACACTGCAGGAGTATAATGACTTTCTGGAAAGACTCGCAGACGACGTAAGAAATCACTATCCTGTGGCCATCACAGGTGATTTTAATGCGTGGGCAACTGACTGGGGTAGTAAATGGACAAACGCCAGAGAATTAGCACTCCTAGAAACTATGGCGTCCCTAGATGTTGTGCTACTCAACAGTGGAAACAAACCCACTTTTATAAAAGGACATGCAAGTTCTATCGTGGACCTAACTTTCGTAAGCATGAACTTGGCAAAAGGTAACAACTCTTGGAAAGTCACAGAAATTTACACGGCTAGTGACCACCAAGCAATATATTGAGAAGTTTTGGACACGATACCTAGGGTGCTCATCAAGAGAAGCAATACAATCGGATGGAAGACTAATGGCTTTGATCTCGAAACATTCCATATTGCTTTGGATGGTAAGCCCACAGATCAGGGATATGATGCTAACGGAAAAGCAATTGCTGTCATCAGGAAAATTGTGTCAGCTTGCGACGCCTCTATGCCACGGAAACGTTGTCCAAATAGATTTCAGCCAGTTTTTTGGTGGAATGACACAATAGCCACGCTTCGCAAAGAGTGCATCCAAGCAAAAAGGCTTACACAACGGGCGTGGAAGAAGGCTAACAACTACTACCACACAAGGATGGAAAGGTATAAAGAAGCACGCTGAATGCTCAAAAATGCTATTCGAGATAGTAAAAAGAAGTGCTGGAACGATCTTCTAGAGAAAGTTGAGAAAGACCCGTGGGGAAGGCCATATAAAACAGTCATGTTGCGGCTTAAGAGACAACCATCATGCTCACCGATTGACCCTGAATTGTTAAAATCTATAGTCACGGCGCTATTCCCCCAACAAATAGAGCAAACCTACACTGTGCAGAAGGAAAAAGCTGACACAATACCACCAATTACACATGAGGAACTCCTAGAAGTATAACATAGGAAACACTAAAGCTTGGATGGTATCCCAAACATTGCATTAAAAGCTGCCATTAAAACAGCTCCAGACCTCTTCCTAGATACCTGTAACACCTGCCTCCGAGAAGGTACCTTTCCAAGAAGATGGAAGTTGCAAAGGTTATTGCTTCTACAAAAAGAGAACAAACCGAAAGGGGAGCCATCTTCATACCACCCATTATGCATGCTAGATAGCGCTGGAAAAGTACTGGAGCGTATTGTCCACAGACGAATTGAAGCTGTTGTTGACCCGCAATTGGCCGACAGCCAGTATGGTTTTCGAAAGGGCCGATCTACGCTAGATGCAATCGACTTGGTGGTCCATACTGCAAAGCGGGCAATCTCTGGAAACAGATGGAAAAGAGGCACAAAAAAGTATTGCCTGGTTGCAGCTTTAGATATTAAAAATGCTTCAACTCAGCCAGATGGGATGTGATTATGAAAGTAATTGCCAAATTCCATGTACCTAACCTGCAGAACATAGTCGCGAGCTACTTCACAGATCGAGTCCTTAGGTACGATACTGATGCTGGGCCAAAAGTGAACAAAGTAACTGGAGGAGTACCTCAAGGATCAGTGCTGGGCCCCTTGCTATGGAATATCATGTATGACACTTTACTGAAACAAGCCTTTCCTGCAGAAGCACGTCTTGTCGCATTTGCAGATGATATCGCGGTTGTAATAGTCGCCAAACACGTGGAAGAAATTAACTGTGCTTTTGATCAAACCTACGCAGTCATACAAAGCTGGATGGACCAAGTGGGATTCAAACTTGCAGAGCATAAAACGGAAGCTGTTCTCATTACTAGCAGGAACTTTTGAAGAATTTGATGAATTTTGTTATAGTACATAGTTTCTCAAATATAAATTTTAAAGTAATGAACGCACACGACCTCGTAGAAAACATACAGTGCAATGCCCCCAGCCTAATTTCAAAAACATCATCGTTCCAAGATGTTAACGGTCAATGGACCGACCAATAAATATATAATTTAAAATTTATGTCTTTATTTGAAAACTGCGACGTAACATGAATTTATCAGATATAAGCGTTTTTCAATAACGTGACATAAGTCATTATGTAGAGCACAATGTAATGACGCCCAACGATAGGCGGTCCTTTATACGTTACCGCGACGTGCTTTCATTCTTGACGGCGATAGGGCACCATTGTTAGTTGTGACTACACGTCACCCTCCCCCCCCTCCTCCCCCACTGTGCCGTTACCACATTCTATGGAATGAAGTCTATTCCTGTCAAATAAAATGAGAAAAATTAAGATACCACTTGATACTGCAGTTAAGGTTTATTTTTTACATTTAATAACGCTCAATTCCAATATATTTATTTGTACTGTAATTAAAATAATAATAAAATTATGTAGATGTAGTTCAAAATTACTATTTTGAAAAATTGGATATTAAATTTGAAGCCTCATTTTTTATGTCACAAAGATGTTAATATTTTGTTCATATTGGTTGATCAATATTTTTGAGATATAAGATGTCGACTTTAAAATAGCAGTTTTGAGAAAAAAACGTTCTTTTTTAAGCTACAATGTATAAACAGAATTTTTCAAATTACGCAGATCAAAATATAACGAACTGTATAATAAGTTTTTCTCTGACACCCGAACACATCCAAAATATCGATTTGATGTTTTCGATGAAATATTTTCCTCTCTCAAGTATTCGTTAGAATTTTCTATGACAAAAAAGAAAAAAGTACTCATCTTCGCAATTTTTTAAACACTACAGATGTTTTAGGTTTGAGCTCGTGAAGCTTGATCAGCCCTATTACAATTCGCCTGATTTGAAATTTTAAATGGCGTTATAAAGTTAAAAATTCTATATGAAATGCTGCTTTAGTGAAAGATAGAACAACGTAATTTTATAATTTCAGTTGCTTGCTCTCGCAGAATAGAACGAAATCAAAGTTGTATAATATTCGAGAATATAACGGTATAAGTGTCACTTTGAACTTTAAAACCGAATAAAACTTGACTATGTATAAAAGTTAATGTGTGAAAATTACCGTTTATTTTGCGTACAGCTGAAGGTCGAACAGCTACCGCACGTTACTTGCCCACAACGTCAGGGTGTTCTGATTTTTTTTTAGAAAATACGCATATTCTAATGAAAACAAAATATCCCATTTATTCAAGTTTCTACCTACACACTTCAGATACATATATGATGAATTCTATTGATCGTATAATATTCCTATTTAGAAGGAGACTACACCTACGTATTTAAATACATTAATATTTTACACATACATACACATAACATTTAAATTTAATCTAGTGTTTAAAGATGAGGATAAACATCTTGTTGTAAGTATCAAGATATCATATTTGTGTAATAATATCCTTATCTCATCACCTCTACCGAATATATTTCACATGATTTTTTAACTCAAAACAAACGTGAAGTAAAATTACGGCAAAATTGTTTTAGGGTTTCTCCCCATAGATGGAAATTAGGGTAAAATTTTTGTTACTATTACCCCATTGAGTGAAATGTTGTTGGGAGACATCTTATGAAATGCAGTGATAAAATGTAGAAAGGTCATTATATCCCAGAACTAACGTAAAGTGCATGGAATAAAATAACCGTTGGCCATTTGTTAAATATAATTTTTTTTCTAATTGTTTAGATATTATAGATGGCAATCTCATAAGGATAATTCAGCAATTATATAGCGTATGTTTGTACTATAATTATTAAAAACCTTCCTACTTTTAACCTACTAGTTTATATTCGAGCATTATGAGACGATTATGAGGATTACGAGACGAGAGTTATGCTCGAGATTCGCCTATTTATTCAAAAAATAAGATATTTAAAAAGCTGAATGTCAGAACACTCAACATTCCTCCTCCAAAGCCAGTTAGTAAGTATTAACATTATACTATTCTTTGGATCGTGATAAAATATTTAGTTTTCCGGAACAAATATCAAGGGAAAGGAAATAATTAGATTTTGTAAAAAAAATCGTTTGCACACATTTTATTAAGTGTGTATTTTGTATATTTTCCAAGAAATTAAAATTAATGCATTAAATATATTTATTGATTTCCCAGAGGTGAGTTTTCGCGTTATTTTTCTAACAGTAGCTCTACATTTACGGTATTATTATATTTCATTTCTATTCAAAACCGATTTAAACATGAGCAAAGCAAGCTTTCACTAGTTATTGTTCAAGAAAACTGTTAAATTTGTGAAATTTACTTTTCGATTGTCCAATGAACAAGTTTAAAAGAAAAGAAGAATACTGCTAAGAATTCACGAAGTAATTATTTTGACTTATTGTTGCCATTTCTAATGGAATTATATCGGTATTCTTTAATTCCTCTTCCTTAAAATCTAACAATATTATAATGAAAGGAAATGATTTGTCAAAAATTCTATTATTGTATGAAATGGTTACTTATTTGTATAATGGTCCTATAATAAAATATTAATAACAATAAATAAATAAAATCAGCGTTTTGTATTTGATTTCAACTTATGGGATGAAATACTACTTAATTAACAATTCGCAGCACCATTTAAAAGTGAAACAAAAGCTTTTTACCTAAAAGCTGTAAATGAATTAGTGATGAGACGTTTTAATATTTAATACAGTGTTAATTTTGTCTAAACTTAATTTATCGTATTTTTGTCTCCTTTACATTTAAAAAAGAAGTTTTGATTGCATTATAAAAACGCTATAAAATATGAAAAAATGGAAAGTTTTAATGAAATTATTTAAGGCGATATGTTTCACCTTCTTCACTTTAATTACCTAATTATCTTATACTAATCATACAACGACTTTAACAATCGAAACTGTGCAATGTTAAGTGGAACTAAGTAATATTGTGAGCGAACACCGCATACAGGCAGAATTCCATTAAATCTTAGCAAAAATTAATTACATTTTAAACTACCATAAACACTTGTTTATGAAATAAAAACACATATTTTAAGAGAAATTATCCATATTGAGTAGAAATTTAACGTTTCATTAATTGTTTTTAATTTTAATAAATGTATGTATAAAATGGCTATCTTTTATTTCTTGTTGATGATACTATATTTTTTTATCTTTTAGTGTCATTTTTATCCTAGATTTAACTGTAATATACAAATGTGAAAAAATAGAAATATTATGAATCACATTTTCTATATTTTAAATGAGAGAAAATTTTCGAGAGTTTCCTTATTTACTTCCTTCTCTCTGGAACTTCCTTCATATGAATTAAGAAAGCTCAGGGGTAGAGAAAGAAATAGACAAATTAAGTATATACTACATAACTTTCGATAGTTTGGAATACATGAATTTATGCTTCATGTGATGTTCGAGCTTTAGAAACCATGTACTTAACAAAGGCAACAGCAGTCGTCAAAAAGTATATATTCAATTTAGTGAGGTTTCTGGAAAGCTACTTAGATTTTTGTTTCAATGCTAGAGACCTTTTCTTTTACAGTAAATATTCCTTTCCTAATTCTTGTTTCATATTTCTTTGTAAAGAAAATATAAAATATACAAATGGTAAGAACCATTTGTATATTTTTAATCACTAAGTTATATACGTACATGAACCAAGCACTCGAATCAAATAATCTATACATGTAGTGAATATGATCAAAATTTAAGTATTTGCTATTACCACATTTATAAATTAGCGCAAACGTCTATTAGTTTCATGATCATCAGACCTAAAAATCTGAAGAAGACTCAGTAATATAAATTTACGCGATAGCATTTTTCTCTTACAAAATTTCATATACCTGTTGGAAATGTTTAAATTTATGATCAAATGCGCTGTTTTTCGTTAGATTATTTAGAAATTTGAACTTTTGGACGGTATTTTACTGCATTTTGGTTTTATTTTATAACAAAGATAAAAGCATCATGTATACTTGAAACAAATCCATATATTTCGCACATCTCATGCTTCACGATAGAAATATTTTTGACATACAAAATTACTTTATTTTATTGAATATATCTATATGGCTGTATTCCATTTCAGTCCTTAGTGTAATATGTTATAGGCCAAGTTATTAATGAGCGTATTACATAAAATACCCGGACATTACGAATAATAAGTCTAATCGGGTAATGTGATTAATCAAAATTTAAACATCTTTATGTATCACGGAGCCTAGACATCATGAATAATGCTATAAATATTTTAGTAGAAGATGCAGTGTGCGAAGCATAAACAAAATCTGGTTAGGATAGGTCAGGCCAGGTTAAGTTATGTTAGGTTAGGTTATGTTAAGTTTGGTGAGGTTATGTTAAATTAGGTTAGATTAGATTATGCTTGGTTAGGTTAAACTATGTTAGTATAGTTAAGGTTATATTAGGTTAGTTTATATTAAGTTAGGCCACGTTAGATTAGGTCAGATTATGTTAGTTTATGTTTTAGGTTTGGTTTTATTAGGCCAAGTTAAGTAGAGTTAGGTTATATTAAGTCTTGTTATATTAAGCTACCTTTAATATTTCTATAAAACACCTATTTTGTTACTTTGTTCAATATACCATACTTAATAATTTCAGAATTAATATTTTTGCAAAGGTTGTTATCATATTGCTTTCCCATTTTGGGCATTTTTCATATTTGCCGGGGTTTTTATTTTGGGGGTTGTTATTTTACTATCGTCTAAATTATATATGTCAACCATTATCTAATGCGTTAATAACGTGGTAAGACAGAATGAAATAAGTTTGCGCTACGTGGATATGTATTATTTTATCCCTTTCAAAGTGGATTTTTGAATAACTTGAATACAACATATTTCTTCCCGATTCACTGTTCCTCAATATTATTTTTTATTTACAGTAAGAGCAGTATACGCTGTCCAAAAATATAAGAAATTCAGTTTTACAATTAGCGTCTACTATCAATTTTATTGTATTGTATAATCACTACAGCAGACTTCTATAGAAAGTAATATCCAGTGTTATGATCTACATAAAATAGAGGATTCATAAATACGCACTAAGTTCCCAAGTAGGGATAAGGTCCGCACATCAGTTAACATTGCCCGTTATAAATAGCGTTTGGTATTTTGGACGTTACCTATATTGTTTTAATTTTTTTACAATGTTTACGTAATTTTATGCTTTTATAAAATTACCCTAAAATACTCTTTTTTACCACTATTATTATTATGAATATACTGCCTCTATAATTTTCTAAGCATAGCCAAAATATAACGAACCTTTAGATTATCCTAAAAATATACAACGAATTTTACCTTTTGAAAGAATAAAGTTAAATTCTTTTTTTATACTTATCGCACATAGTTTGTATTTGTATTTTATACTTATCGCACAAGTATAAAAAAGTGAATTTCTATTTCTCTTACAATGAAATTAACAAAAATGGTTATTAGCAAAAATTAAAAAAAATGCTTTACTTCCAGATCTGATATAAAAGTATTATAATTTAAGTAAAATAACAAAGCATGAAGTTTCTTTAATACAAAATAAACAAGTACGTACTTGGAAATACAGTTTTCGTTCCAAAAATCAGAATAAATACTCTAAACAAATAGCACTATACTTTTTTGCAACACTAATAATTTGACATTATTATTTATTCATACATTTATTTATAATTTGTGATAAATTTTATGCACACTTGATATTGGTAAATTTATCGTCTATACCAAATAATAGCAGCCATTTGCTACTAAATACTTTCAGTATTCAAGAAATATTTGATGCAAACAATTAACAATAATTAATTGATTGGTTTTTTAGCCTTTTTTTTTTAAATATCGCCTGTACGTTAGCAGTAAGATATTATGTTTCCGGAAAATTAAGACTCTTTTGAATTTTTGTACTGCTACATAATGTACAATAATATTAGGAGATTTCTTAAAATTATCTTTATTTAGATATAGAAATTAAAAAAAAATTACAACCCGTTAAAAATGTACGGTCTTAGGATGATGCATTTTTGTCAATGTGTCAATGCATACACAGTTTTAACGAGGCCGTTATACACAAATGTAACATTTTCGATTTGAAATTTTACGTACTAACTATCGATATTTTTTTCTGAAAAAAATGACATGAATAAGTATACCACATGCCAAATAGAATCTAGTACCAGAAACATAATAGGTAAAACTTTCTGCGATAGAGTTGATTATTGAAATAACCCCTGTTTTCAGAACATATTTTGTAGTTTTGACGTAATTTTTATACCTATTTTATTCCAATCTACACTAAAATAAATGTTTTAGTAAGCCGATTCTCAAAATATGAATTAGTTATGGATTTAAAATAAGGTATTTTCCATATTTTTGAGTACAAATACTACCGTTACTACTGGCTCCTTATTGGGCGAGAACGCTCTCTCTTAATCGTGTACAGGCCTTCAGATTTTTCTTAAAATTATAATTAAAGATTACAAGAAAAGTAGAGGCTGACAAGGAGGAACCATTCACCAGGCTAACGACGGAGGAACCAACCGTCAGGCTGACGAGAAGTCGAAAACAGAGGTTATTTCAAAATATTTTTTAAACTACACATAAATGTCGCCACCGTAGTGTGTTGGATTGATCTTAAGGCATACAGCCTTTGGCGGCGTGGTGCACCGCGGGGACCCGAGTTCGATTCCCGGCCGCTCGCCGTGCGGGGCTGGACTGGTGTTCTCGTTGGCTGTGAGAGGTTGCTCTCGTAGTAATAAGTTCGCCATATGTGTCAATCAGATACATTAAAGTAGATAAATAAACGAATGTGTCGTTCTTCGTCCTTGTACATTTGTTCCTGACGTGGCACCATTTAAACAAAATGTGTTAAAAGTGTTGAAACTTTTGCTAAGTTGCTGCCTTTGAAATGAAGTTGCTTTGAATAATTTTAACCATAATTAAAATTGTTTCTAACCTTATATTACTTCTGTTGCTTCGATGTCGCACGTACATTAGAGCCAATTGCAGGCAGTTTGAAGATTTTTTATAATGAATAATATAAATTTAAGTTTTTGAACAGATTGTTAGAATATTTTTAACCTTAAATTATATCTATTGTTTCCAAGGAGTATTTAATACCTTCTACGAAAAAAACTTTAAAGAAAAATACATTTATATGAAAATTGAAATATAAGATAATAACCTAATTTCATTTAATTATATAATTTAATTAATATGATAATTAATTATATATGATAATTACCTAATTGCATTCTGTAATTAAGTATATAAATCTTACTTTTACAGTTAAAAGGATAAGATTTTTATTATTATAATTTTTACATAATATGCACCAATTTTCGAAATAGTTTGCCAGTTCTGTATTTATTTTCACCACAGACAATAAAATTTGAGTTATGAAAATTACAAAATTTTAGAACGTAATTTTTGAATTTCTTTCATGGGAGAACCGTATTAGTTAGCGTAAAATGTTTCAATTTATTCAAAACGCTTTTACTCAGCTATTACTAACTAAAAAAAATGGGCAATCAGACTTAATTTGTACCCATAGTACCCAAAAATTCAAATAGCATAGTAATTTTAACAAATTTTAAAAAATTGTCCATATCTCGAAAACTAACAGATTTTTATTAACGTCAAATTTTGTCAGTGACCTAGTCGTAACTTGGCTTATCTCCTTTTTTGGTTAGTCTAGGACTTACGGGGCAACCCGTAAGTCAACGTAATTGTTTTCAGAAACGCTTGTGAATTTTTATATAGTACCCTTATTTTTTTTACTTAGTATAATGGACATGTAAAATTCATTAAAGTATTTATTTATTAAAATACTATCTGTTACTATTTAGTACAGCTCGACCAGAAATAAAAAAACAAGATAAAAAAAAGGGGAAATGAAAATATATGCAACAAAAACTTTATGAAATACAAACAACATTATTTTAGGTTAAGTAAAATTATTTTTAAAATTACTTTATAAAACGTAAACATTCTCTAGGGAAATAATTAAAAATAAATCAGGAGAATATATGCACACATGAAAAGAGATGGAAACTTCTGGGTGACATAACAAAAAGACTAAATAAGTTTAAGCGACAAAAGTCTGCACAAATCTTAAACACTAGTCGTAAATGTATAAAAATAACAATGAGACATTGCTTTTTCCTGCCGTAAAGCAGGATTCTTATAAAAGTAAATTTCAATTTGAAGCGCGTTATTGTAATAACTTAGAAACTTTTCAATACACACAGTACAGGTATTTTATGCCTGGTTATCTCCAAGTGAATGTAAAACGCATGCCTATCTTCCTGTGAAATACATTAAATGTAAAATATTCATATATATATATACTTTCATCAAGTATATTAATTCAATTAATGCACCTAGATATATCAACAAAATAATATTTCAAACAATATGTCATTTGCAACTCCCTATTTTACCCATTATACACTTATATATCACAGAATATCATAATCCAACAAATCAAAGATGGATTGTAGAACCGAGTCGGTATTGAACGTGAAATTAATTACTTCAATGAAGAACTTATTATGGATGCGGGCTGTGAGGGAGGAATGATACGAACTAATTCCACGATTTTCTAACTAATAATAAAGTCAAATTATCGCCCACTATCTGTCAAGAGATTGCTGAACAGAGAGCTGAAAATTACGCACGTGTGTCCTCATTACAATACAATATTATGGCATGGAACCAATCTGTGATGAATACAGAAGGTGGCTAACCTAATCTTAATAGAACTCTCGTGTTTAGCTTCGTTTAATACATTTCGAGGTTTTAGTCTTGTTTAGGTTGTGTTTGTTTAATTTCAAACTAAACAAGATATTGGAATACAATTATCTATATTTTTGCCATTAACTAGTGCCCACGATTTTCTGATCGAAATGAATTATCAAAGAATTAATCTAAAATATGGATCCAAATTATAACGCTTGTGTCATTTGTTTTTTATCATATTTTTACGCGGATTGACATAAATTCAAGATTTTTAATCGTTTTCATTTAAGCAAATTGTCAGTTTCTTATTAAGGGTACCATAAAATATTTGTTCTGTCTTTCCTATTACTATTGTTATACATATTATATATATATATATATATATATATATATATATATATATATATATATATATATATATATATATATGTATAACATATGTATATAAAATGTATATGTACATATCCCTAATATAACTAATTTGTGAAACTGCTGCTTTTTGTTAGAAAGAGAATCAAATGAAAGCATAATAATATAAGATAACATGATTTAATAATACTTTGTATAATATTTGAAGCGTAATGCGGTAGCATTTTTGTTGAAAACTTGCGTTTACTTATGTTGCGAAATAGACTTTTAATGCGATCCCGATTAGTCAGTATGTTTTACATATCTTGTGCCTTACTTATTTTGCAACAAAGCAATGAAGAAATATGTTAAATTAACATTATGTGAAAATAGTAGTACAAGGTAAATTATTACCGAAACTATGCCGTAGATATAAATATATATCCGTTGAGTTTTACAATATTATACAGTTTTAAGCATTTTTTAAGATACATTCGGCTTTTAACCTTTTCATCACCGACGATGTATATTTCAATTATAGCATAATCGCATTTCCAGCGCCGACTACTCGAACTATGTCATAAACTTTGGGTCGGGAAAACGTGAAAAATATAAAATTTAGTACCACGTTTAATTTTACCGATTTTTGTATACGTGTCCTTGTTACACTTATATCCTAAAAATGTTTCACACTTGTACATTTATAATATACTTATTATCATTCTTAAGATGATTTACCAAGATTTTAAAAAAAATAATTTTTATTTTAATTTGTACTTAACTGCTTTCTACTTTCACTTCTCCCAGTAGTAGAGGTAGAATTTTTATAACACAAGGCTGAATTTTGGCGTTCAGTATATATCAAAAGACATCAATTTCAAATAATGCAATTAAAAGACAACCGCAGAATCTAGGACATAAATACAAACCAATTAGCAAAGTATGCAATTAAGGCAGTTGAGCTATCTTAATTGCACCGGTTTTAATTCGTTAGTGACATCTAGTATAATACTATTGTTCTTAAACTAATTATTATTTAATTTTGAACTCAATTGAAGAATGCCTTATACTAAGATTACATAGTATAATGCATTCTTAAATTGAGTTCAAAATTACTTTTTTCATCACTTCGTGCAATGTTTCATTACTTCAGGAATTGAGAATATGCTTTTTTTTAATTCGGTTAAAGAAGTTATAAAATAAGGTATACACTACTACAAGGCTATATCCATGGTTGCATCCAGACAGCCATGCGACTGATGTGGTAGTTTCGTTTAATTGTAACAGAAATGCACATGAACTGACGTCATTTCCATTTGGATAAATATCGTTTTGTTCGTATCTTGATATATAGATCAATGGAAACGCATATATGTTATTCATAATAATTTTGCTATTAAAAAGAGATATTTATAGTCACCATCTCGAAGAAATATTTTCGCCTTCTTTCTCCACCATAAAATATATAATAAAATAGTTTCTTTGAAGAAAAGAAACGATTGAAAATGAATCTCGTCCAGAAAGATCATCAGATGCGATCACTGAGAAAAAAAAGCAAACAAATGAAAAAAATAAATACTATATTCCAGTGTTGCAGTTTTTAAACGTCTGTGAAATTTGGTAGATTATTTCTACCTCATTTTCGATTTTCGACCTCATTGTTACTGGAGATGAAACTATGTTCCTCTTAAGAAAAGAGGATCAAAGGGAGAAGTGTCATCTGAATTAGCTCCACTCCAGAAAACAAAGTACAATCGCAAAGGAATATTATTTTCAGAATACTTTTTTTTTCAGACAAGAAATTGGCAACGATTTATTACTACACCTGTGATATTAATAAAAAAAATAAATTTGTGCTACTATATATACCCCCATAAAACCCTGTCGTTACCAAAATTGCTGTCAAAGAATGTAGTTTTACAGAATTCAACCTTATACCCTTTAGTCCTTACCTGGTAGTGGATAACTGCGTTCCTCAAATTTAAATTTAATTGAACAGGAAATCATTTTTGCACTAAAAATAAATTAAAGTAAGTACCTTTAGTGTATTTTGAGGATAAAACTTCTCACAATTTTTTTTAAATTAATGGAAATATTAATAAAGCATTGTAAAACGTGTATTAAAAATGGCGCAGAGCTTATATAGTTTAAGAGCTACAAGACTGACGTACAAGGTTGAAGATCGTAATACAATCACGTAGCATATATAAAATCCTAAAAATGTTACTACAGGAAATTGTATAAGAGTGAAATTGTATAAAATTAAATTAGTTAAGCGTAGCTAAAAAAATAAATGTACTTTACCCATTGAATAATGTTCAACAACTTACAGCGTTCCATACAGTTAGGAAGAGTAATATTTTAGAAAATTTAAACAATGTTTATTTTAAATTAAGCAGCATGTTATTCGAAAATCAATTTATTAAATAATTGATGTAACCATTACATAATGTTTTCTAAAAACTTAATAAAACTTAACAAAATAGCGACCACGGAAGAATTTCTGTAAAACCTCTTAAAAAAAACATAATTTGTGGTAGCAGAAAAGTTTCTTATTTTTATTTAAAAATCATATAAGTATTCTTTAGAGTAGCAACATAAATCGATTAGCTAAATATTGCTTTTTTGAATGAACACCAATTTGCTTTTATTAATAAAAAAAACTAAACATAAATTTATACTAATTCTATTATTCCTAAATATTCAAAATGTTAGTTAATATCAAAATAACTAAATGGTGAAAATATAATTCATCTGAGATCAATACTTCCGAAAATATTTTGGTGTAAATGGGTGTGTCTGCTAAATCGTTGTAAACAACCCGTCAATATCAAAAACGGCAAATAATATGATAGAGTGCTAGCTCTTATAGTCTGACAACTCAGAGTTGAATCCTGCTTATGCAGAGGCCGCTGCTGAATCATTACATGGTTATCATTCCTAGCACCCAAATAATTGAGCAAATTCCAAAGTTCATAAAAACGATTTGATACATCTTTCCATTTTCTGTTGTAGATATGCAATATAAGATTTACTTTCCTAAGTAGTTTGAAAATACCATCAAGTGATCGCAAGTTGAAAAACCTTATTATCTCAAAAAAATATCTATCATTAATTTCAGCATCCGTAAAACCAGCTAACGAATCTCCGAACCGTGGTAACAATCCATCTATTGAGGAACGTGAATCACGGTCAGTTGATGCAGAAGTTGAAGAATAACAAGTAACAGATGCTGCCACTAACGGTTCACAAGATATGGTACAACCTGAGTAATCTACAAAAGAGTGACTTATATTACCAACGACGCCAACAAATTGTCTGTTACATGGTATATGCCGACGACCCAACAAGAAATTCGATGTAGCAAAGATGAATTTCTTGAAAAAAGTTTAAAAGAAGATGAACATAAGCAAACTACAGAAAATCAGTCAGTGATGAATCATTTCTTTTTAAGTTTTTTTAACTTTCACAACATGACAGCTCAACAAATACGAAAATTTAAAATAACTTTTACTGCTTGCTGACGATATCAAATGAGGCTAATAAACACCTATCTTCTCTGCACTGTCTGTCATTTTATTTTAGACAATCAAATACTGCTTCTTCTCTCATACCTTCTGTGAGTACTCCTGCGCAGAAAGTGACGAGTGATTCTAGTAAGTACCTCTCAACTTTTCTATACAATTTCGACCTATTCTCAACACTTATTCATATGTCCCATTCATTTGTCCCATTATTCAAATGATGGTCCAAGTAACATTGATATTGATTTTTCTTATACAGAACTGTAACTGATTGTTTTAATGAAGTAGATAATAAAACCAAAACGGTATTTATATGCCTACATACCTTAAAGCAATAAGCAATCTTTCTTCGGCACTTACACATTCTCTAAGTCAGATATTGCTGAAATAACAACGCTTAAAATATCTTGATAAGTTTCCTTTGACATATTATACACAAATAAAAATGTTAATGTCTGCAAAAGTTCTTTAACGGCAACAAATAGTTGACAATTAATTTTTTTTTCATTACACGGATGTCATCAGCGTTTTCTTTTTTTTTCGTGAACGAAGATATAAATAAAATGCTACAATATCTTCATCATACTAAGATGATATTGTCTCGTGACACCACAAGCGGTCCTGTACGATTTTGTATCGCAAACATGCCGTCGATAAGTATGTATACGAAGGTCGGTAAAGGTAAAGTCGGTAAATGTTTCGGTACCGAGCTAAACTGATATCACGCCGCCGCATCGACAAATCAGGGAACAGTCTTAGAACCTCGACAGTGGATGTTTGTTCTGTTTTGTACCTACTACGCTTTTCATTACTACAGCTCTGTGGTGAATTTTTTGCAAAAATGATCTTCTTAACTGGCTTCAAAAGTAAAGTCGTTTATCTTTTTAACTGACTTCAAAAAGGGAGGAACTTGTCAATTCATCGGAATCTTTTTTTATTTATGTTCAGCGGAAATTCATTACCGAGTGGACCGATTTTGATGATACTCTTTTTATTTGAAAGAGGGTGATATAGGTGTGGCCTAATATAAATATGACAATGAGGTCCGGAAACGAACGATGGAATAACACTTTAACTAATGGCAGTAAATCAACTATGATTCAAGATATTTGCTACGGGTAGTTGTTATTTTGCAAAATAACTACACCACTTACTAGGTCATGGTCTTATGATAAGGTCTGGAATGAATAATGGAACTCCTTAACGGATATTTGTAAATCAACCATGATTAAAGATATTTGCTACCAGTAGTTATTAATTTGCGAAATAACTACATCGTCGACCAGGTCAGAGTCTGATGATGAGTTCTGGAGATGAACGATGGAAGTCCTTAACGGATAGTAGTATATTGAAAGTGATTCAAAATATTTGCTACTAATAGTTATTATTTTGCAAAATAACTACACTATCGATCATGTCAAAGTCTATTGATGTATTCTGGAGATAAACAATGGAACTCTTTATCGGAGTTCCATTAAAGTGGCAGTAAATCAAACGTAATTCAAGATATTTACTACTCGTAGTTTTTATTTTGCAAAATAATTGCACCATCAACCAGGTTAGTGTGTAATGATGAGTTCAGAAAGTGAATAACATAACTCCTTAACGGATGGTAGTAAATCGATCATGATTCAATGCATATGCTACTGGTTAGTTGTTACTTTAGTTATTATTTTGCAAAATCTGATATTGGATTCCAGATATGGAAAGCGGAACTCCTCAAGTAGTATTTTTTAATTTGCATAATCTGATATTTGACTTCGGATATGGAGAACCGAACTTTTCAACAGCTAACCATTTGCGGCTACTACTATCGTCTCAATTCTATGTGTTGTTGATAATCAATTTTAGACAAAGAGAAAATTATGTATATACCAGCTTTTGCCCGTGAATTTTAATAATTATACAATATTCTGAGAAAGAAAATAATTACAATGAATAATATTAATATCTTAATCACTAAAAATTCCAAAATAAAATAACTTCTAAAAAACCACTTCAAAAAAGGTAGGAACTAAAAAGTAAAAAATAATTAACTCAAAATAGGTACCCACTTATTTGTATTAGATAACTAAGTTACTTATTTGCCAGCACTGCCGATCAACTTAAACAAATGTAAATGTTTATATTATAAATACGCCCTTTATGGTCAACAGTGCTAGCACCGACTTAAAAATAAGTAACTTAGTTATTTAATGCAAATAAGTAGGTACATATTTTGAGTTAATTATTTTTTACTTTTTAGTACCTACCTACCTATTTTGAAGTCAATTTTTTAAAAGATATTCTATTCCGTGACCGTTTCGTGGAAAAATCTACCTGAATCAATTTGAACAGCCAGTAAAGTTTTAAAAAATATCTGGCCCCTCCATTAAACAAACAAACGGAGATATTACAGACGACATCAGTATTTATAAGACTATTACTAAGTAAACCGTGACTAAGTCTATGCTATAGGAAACCCCATCTGCTATAGGAAATCAGCTAAAACCTGTTTAAATACGGCAATATAGTTAAACAAGTTTGGATAATAATTATGAAACATATAGAGATTAGATTAGAGTTTTCTTTAATATTCGACTTCATTTCGAATTTAACAACACTACCTTCTTAATTTTCAAATAAGTTTAAAATGCTCTCTATATTATTTGTTGATAATATAGATAGTATTTTAAATATATTGTTACCTGTTATCAATGACAGGCCGAGTAATTATTAACAAACGTGTTACGCGCAAGTAGAACTCACACTATAAGAAAACTATAAGAACTCCATACACATTGAGGTAACAAACAGAAATCTAAAAATTTAAGGGTACATAGTATTTCCAATAAACAGTTAACAAATACAGATATTATTTCTCGTTATGTAAATATTTCGCTTAATGTCTCTTTCATAAGCGTAGACAAGTAACTCGGTTACCTAGCTACTTGTCTTTAATTTATTAGTGCAAGTTGATAGAAATAATATTGCATTGAAATGCTATCTATTAAACGTTAACTCAAATTATTTTTGTTAATATTTTGAAATACCTCTTTAAGAATGTCTTCTGTGTCTTGAAAAGATGTCTTTCTGTGTATATATTTCTCTTAAGGTCTATAAGCAAAAAAATTCATTCGCGCTATTAGCTGTCAGTTATTCTACAAAATTATAAATTGTTTAAAAGTTTTAATGTTAGACATTCCTTCATTAAAGGTTTACATACCTTTATAAAGGGAATAACAAAAAACGTATGAAAATTGGTATTGAATTTTAAGAGACCATAAAAGTTCTCACAATAAATGAGGAAATAGGTAATTATGATCATTCGGGTATTGTAATTAGTTCTACCGGAATTGTTTAGAAAATAAGAAATAAAAACGTTTAAAACAAAACCCTGAATAAAAACCCTTAACCAAATAAATTATATCGGTTTTAGTTTGATCGATAAAGCCAGTCATTTAATTAGAATTGGCGAATAAAAATATATAGTTAACAAGACTATTAAACTTGATCTATATAGAATGTCTAGTTTTTAAATTACGTAATAATCCAATCCATAAATCATCTAGCAATATGACTTACATGTCGCAATAAAAATATATCACATGTCTTTCAGGGAATGTTACAATCATTTCGGTTTCCTTTGAAAAAATCAGTTTTTTAATTAATTTTTTTGAAATATTTTATTATCAATTACTTTGAGAAATCTGTAGTCCTGTATTTGTCTGTCCTGAATCTGTATCTCGTACTAACCTCTTGAAATATATTGGTGTATTAAAATTGTTAAGTAAACATAATTATAATATATACATATATACAAACGAAAACAAATATTCCTAACACATATTTCACATCTATACAAAAATAAATTACGTATACTTATGTAAACAAAATATCAACCTCTTATGAAATAGAAAAGTTAATTTTGAATCCCAAGGATCCTACGTTAAGAAGCGATTATTCATCCATTATTATACGTCACGTAATTGTGACTCAAGCCACAGACAAAAACGCGCTTGGATATAGTAAGGAAATATAGAATTTGAACTACTTCAGCGCCTTTTTTCAAGGGAAACGTACCTAAAAGTCTACAAGAATGACAAAGGTTTTGTAATTAACTTATAAACGTCAGAAGTAAGTAGGGTGGAAGAATTTAGAAACAAAAGACCGAAAAAAATATGTAGCGCGCCATGTGAAAAATAAAAGACAATGAAAACTTATTTCGTTATAAATTTACTATAATAAATCAATATAACTTACTATGTGTATCGTTTTGGAAATAGGCTTCTATGTTTTTAGTATAATGCTTGAACCCTAAAAAAATCTTATACCACGTCGTAGATATCGTCTTTAATTCTCACTTCAGCTTTACCCTCAAAAAAGCTTCAAGCGGGGAATAATCCATAGTCTAAACTACTATCGTAGGATACTATGTAGCTGTTGATGAATGGTTGACATCATATTTTTCCAGAAACTGTTGAATACAGATAGCGATATGAATGCGTTCATAATCATGATTCCGTAACCACAATTGCTAGATTTTTCCCCTTTCTATATGAAGTTCTCGGTTGACCTGAATGTAAATAATCTTCAATTAATGAATTCTTTTATGCCACTCGTATGTTTATGTATGCTTGATGACTATCCATCACGTGTGCTCGAATGGACATCTTAATTATTTTTATATAAGGGTTTAATAATCAGTTTATATAATCGTTGTGTATTTTGGAAAGGCAAAGTAAATGTTAGAATAGCAGTTATAACTACAATAATGTTACTATTATAATTACCTCTGTATCAGAATTGACAATATTTGGAATACTTCTTTTAATATCACTTAAGGTATCATCTAGGATTCATTATATCTAAATATTTACAGCAGCATAAAAATAATTGACTGTGAATTTGATGTTAAGAATAGGATGCATAAACTTATCCTCATGTTTAATACACATTAGACCACCCAACAATATTCACTTACTTCGTTTTGGGTCACGAATGACATACATACGCTCAGAGAAAGAGCTACGTACGACTAAGAATAAGTGTGAAGGTGGCAAGAGAGACTATAATATAAAGCAGTAAATCAACGATGCTCTACTAAAAGTATTGAAAAACAAAATCATTTATGCACGAAAGGATAATAAAATAATAATAAAAGGAAACGTGGAATTGAGTTGAAATATTTTGATTAGGAAATACATGCAGAAACCGTTTGCGCGATTGAAAAAAAATATAATGATAGTTAATCATGTTAAGTGTTAAAATGAAGAAGTAAATCAGTGGTATATCAGAAAGAAGCAAAATCCAAGGAACATATCGATCAATTCAAAACATATCTAAAATGTTTTCGTGAAAAATGGGAAAAGGTAACATAGACATACATATTAAAAAAAACTTACAAACGATAAAACGATATAAGCCCTTAATGTTAATCACTTTCATAAAAACATTTTAAAAGGTTTTGAAAATTATCATTTTTATAATAAAATTTATTCTACTAAAGAAGTAAAAATGTCTTATTCTTTTCGATTATCAATCCTTCTTCGCTTTTTAATCATCTTCGGATGTAATTTTTGACTTAAGTGCGTGATAAGCAAAATTCTAATTATTGTATATTTTATTTTATATGAAATTATATTCTGGTAACTTCGTGTAACTCATAGTAACAATGTGCTGAGCGAAAATAAACTTTCGATAATTTTATACATCCACATATTGATAATATAATCGATAGTAGAATTTCAAGGATAATATTCAACGATGACACTTCTTTGAAGCTCCACAAGAAATAGTTATACGATATATCCTATCGTCGTAACCTCGCCTCTGGGTATCGCAAAAAATATTTATTTTTGAACCAATATATGATTTTTGAGATGACAGAGTATATACAAATAGTCCAGGTTAAAGCACTCTTGGGGTCTTTCAACCGTTGTCTTCATCTCGTTACTTCGTGTCATCGCTCCTATCTATCGCTTATTAAGCCAACACTCCGCCTTTCATTATAACTTCGCAAAGTATATATTGATTTTTGATTTGATTTTTTCATGGTTTGATTTTTATTTCATACCAAATTATGTATCAAAGTATGTAATTATTTATTTAATAAAAATAATAACGAAAAATTAAGTGAAAGTATATTAATATTTCTTTGAAATTTGTCGGTGGTCGTTATGAGTGTTGACATAATTCAACATTTAAAACGGCCATTGAAGATAGAGCCTGTAGAAAAGGGTCAATCAAATCTCATCAGGTAAACGTAGCAAAAAGTAAGATTTAACAATATTATCGGTAAAAATTATGAAGATAATTTGTTGATTTTCCGTGTATGATATTCCTAAAGCAGAAAGATTCTGTCGATCGTTTAAAACGGTCAGTTACAACTTAAAATGTACCCAGTGAGCAGAAATTCAGCCGTAAGTATAAGAACCGCGCTACGAAGATACCGCACAAAATGTGAAAGATTAAGTATTTCTTTTTAACAATTTATTGAAATGTTAATATTATTTTCCATCATGTAGATATATGATTGATTATTTTTTCTTTCGCGGGCTTCAAAAATTTATTGAGATCTATATAGCTATAGTTATATTTATAATCTATATATAATTTCCCGGTAAACTTAATTTCTAACTCCTTTTTGTTCCTGTTATTTAAATTTCATTAAATTTTGCAGGTTCAAATGTGGGCATGTTTTTCGTGAAAATTTCCATTAAAATCTCTAGAACTAGCCTGTATGAATCTGATTAATATTTGTGGTATTTTTTAATCACCATTTCAATTAACTCTTCACAGGGGTGGGAGTAAATAATTGTTTCTATATCAAACTTGTCTTTTCTAAAATTCTTAGATATTTTTCAATCTTTCAGCAATTTCAAATTATGAGGGTAACAAGGTCCATCGCTATATTTAAACATCATTAAATGGATTTTAGCAAAAATTATTGTGATACGGACACGTGAGTTATATACGGATTCAATTTTTATTTTTGAACTAAAATAGAACAAAAAGTAAAAACTAATGGATGTATGTGACAACTTATCCACAACATGGTCTAAATGGTAATTATATCCGTAGTATTTTTAAAATAACTATTGAATTTACTGAACTTGAACGCGAAAATAACTATATAGCATAAATCTTTCTATGCTACGTCAACTTGAAAATTTGCCCGTACTTCCTAATGCATATTTGAAAGCAAATCTTAATTGAATTGGTCTGCGTTCTATTACGAATAGCTTACGAACGAAATTAAATCTTTACTGTTGTCAGTAAATGACGTACCAAACCCGTTATGCACCTGTTCTTCCGTTCGGTTATACATCGCAGTTATTCGTTGGCGTTATATAGCGACGCAAGTTTATTGTGCTCTTCGTGTCCATCGTACGACCCATTAAAATACGAGGTGCTTTAATGGCTTTTGTTGGAAATAAAAGAGATGACCGGCTCGCGCCATTCGCAGTTCAGCGCAATAAATAAATACCATAAATTATTGCATTTATAATGTGTAACTTAGATTATTCAGCGTGGAGTAGGAAGCGTGAAATATGGCCGAGGAAATTTAACTGCATTTGTCAACAAAGTAGAACGTAAGTGATTCACGGGTGACGTATGTCACTTTCATTTTCGATTTTAATGTGTATCAATTTAATGCATAAATATATAATCAATATTTTGAAAATAGTTTATATATAATTAGAATAATTTAAATAAATAATTGTATATCAGACTATTACTTTAACCCAGAAAAATTTTGCTTTTTGGCTGAATTACTTTCAGTAAAATATGTTTCACAATATTGTTAGAGATTTTATTCTTGAGTAATTAGCCGATTTAGCGTGTGTTGAAAGTTTATGCAAATCCGCTATCTTTGCAAAAACTTTGAATATAAATATATCGTGAACCGTAGGTGGAATAAAAAAAATTACACACTTGTTACGTATAAAGCATTAAATCTCTGTAATTTTCCTTTTCATAAAACGATTTGCATACAACTCACCATATACCAGTATGGGGCATAACAATTTGCGAAAATTGTTTAATTTATATGTTTTATTGACTGCTAATTTTACTTATAATAAAAAGATACCCGTTAAATAAAATTTCTCTCTAATCTTAATGGAATCTCTCTTAAAACAAGAATGCAAAACATCTCCTCAATTAACTTCATATACAAACACTTAAAAATAAAATATTATGTTTAATTAAGCACAATGTCGTTGATAGTTTTATTCTTATGCGTATTCATTTTATATTTACCATTGTTGTAGAAAGCCCCTATAACCAATACACTGTTTATAATATTTTCTGATAATTAATACTTCATCTTATTGATTTGCATTATTTTAAAATTAACACGATCACTCAATCTAAATAACAATACTTTTGTCTAGGTATCAGCTCTATAATTGAAGAGAAGAAGCTATTTTTACATATACACAAACTCAGCCACTTAACTAGTCACACATCTCTTATGTCTAGTTTAGTATATAAATTACTAGTATAGTACTAGTATAGAAATTTTCCAAAATATCGTGTAGCCCCACCGATTATGCATACCAAAATTCAAAAAATGAACAATCCTAGAATTTATATAAATGTACGTGTGTGCATGCGTGTGTGGGTGCGCGCATTTGTGTATGAGTTTGCATGTGTGTATATACACTTAAACGCGCGCGCATGCGTCCGCACACCCGCTTGCGCCAGTGCACGCGGCCCCTCTCGCCCATGCGCACGCGCACTCGCACACGGACACGCACGCACATATATATATATATATATATATATATATATATATATATATATATATATATATATATATGTCTACATATATATATATATATATATATATATATATAAAAATTTTTCAGAAACTAATTAATATTTTGCCTGGCAGTCTTCTATATCCGAAATAAAAATATTTCAGCAAAGAACAAACATCCAAATGGTTTATTTCGCATTTTCATAAACTCGTTTATATTTTCCCACCAAAATACTCTGATTATCATAGCGATTATCATCTTCTATGACCTCACGTCTTGCCAAACAAACAGCTGTGAAGCTGAATGTGATAGTAAGTGTTTATAAAACAACGTCTAAAATTACTTCATTTGTAAGTGCTGTACTGTGCCACAATGTGAGAATACGACAATCAAAACACGAAATAAATTATTTATTTACGTGCCACATAAGCCAGAATTACGGAAAACCTAGACGGAACCCTAACTACTTGTCTACCAGTTCTAGATATTATTTTTGTGAAGACCACTGTGATATAAGTTTCATTGCATATTTCTTTAGGGTCAAAGTCAATTTTATACGTAATTAAAAGAGTTTAACATTAGTCAATATAACATTGATTTTTTTTGGATAGACAATCTTAAGACTTAACCTTATCAAAAAGTTTACTTTTGTATTATTTGTTTTTTTTGCAGTAATGTGTACAAATATTTTTTATTACAGTTTCCAAACAATATAGAGACCTACATGGGATATAGGTCACAAATACTTTTGAAACAAGGATGTATCCCAAATCAATTTGATTGTCAGCCAGACAGGCGGAAACGAACGAGTATAATACAACAGCCATACATTCTGAAAAAAAAGAAAATAATGACAATCGAAGAATGCCTGAATGAAATAATACCGTGCTCTCAGTATTCCTATATTGGCATCAGAAGAATCATCAAGAACTGCATTACACAAAATACAGTTCTTGATAATTCTTCTGATGTCAACATTTTAAAGTTATTCGGCTGAGCAGAAATCCGTGTCCGATACTAAAAACATTCCAAGCATTACCGTGTCAATTATAGGCAAATAATTGCTATTTGCGTTTGTAAATTCTTCTTCCATCACTAATTATAATTATTGATATCTTCTTATTATCTCCCTCAAAAATAAGTCAAAATGAAAAGAAAAAAAGCATAAATGTGATGTTACGTTTTCTGATTGGTGTTTGATGTCATGCGATTAATGTTTTTTAAATGCACTTATTTGTTTATTAAAAATATTTAATCATATTGGATGATTAAATCGAATGATTAAACTTGATTTCCGTTATATATAAACTTCCATCAACTACGCACAACAAAAATATATCAGACTTTTACTTAATGGCAATATGACATGTAATGTATCGTCACATATTGTCAATGTCAAGATGAACTGTCATTTATATGTTGGAAAAAACTATAAAACAAAAGTATAGGTTTAGTTATTAATTAACTTCGTATTTTTTACTTGAATATTACAATAGTATTGAGTAGTAAATTAACGAAATAACATTTATTCATTTGCTTCCTTTTATAATTTATTCATTTACTGAGTACGCATTTCAATTCATGACATTCACATTTGTAATTGAAAATTAGTTTGTGCACGCGTACCTACAAGTAAAGAAATGTATAGAGAAGTAATGTGTATGAATATATCAATTCGTAAGTGTACCCATGTATACAGCGCCACCTAACTGCAGTTGTTACACTAAAGGTGCCATCTTGCTCTGGCCGCAATACATACGTATTTTGTTATCTTACTCGCACCCCCACGCCATCATATATATACTGCCACATTCATATCCATATGTATATTAGACAAATCTGCGAAGCATGCAATGCCAATTTGACTTTTATTTCAGCATACATAGATGTGAAATCTTCTTATCTTTTAAATTATTAATTCATCCGTAATATATATTTTTTGTTGTTGCCAACTAATTAATTGGGTTATTTAAAATTAACAAAAAAGGTATTGCTTATTAGGAATTATCGGCAAATACATTTAATTGTTTAAATATCGCTAACTTTTCAAATATTATTTTAAAAGAGTTTCTAATAATAACAAAGGCTGTACCGCCTAGTGGTTGATAAAATAAAAATAAATATTTAATTGGTTTCATTTTGAGGAACATAAATTGCAACATAACAATTTATGTTCCTCGAAACGGTACCAATTTATTAAACACTTGTCTTTTACTTTTAATAAACGATTGTTTTTTCGCGACATAATGTAAACGGATTTTTAAATATTCTTCAATTATGCATTTAACTAAAAGTAAATTGTGCCTTAGTGTAATTGATTGTTCTTGCGCGTGGTCGTTTAGCTGCTCAAAAAGTTTTAGTGACATTATAATTGATTTAAAACATTTGTTAGTCAATAAAATAAAATCACATTCTCTAGAAATTTGTTGCCGTGGTATATTTACGAGCTTTCTAAAAATAGTTTCAGTTTTATGACAAATTTTGTAAACGTCTGAAGATGGGTATATAAGACGCCGACATCTTTTAATGCAATGAGTTTATGAAAGTGTAATTTTTTGGAAGGCAGGATTTACATTTGAATTTAAAATGTTCTGACGACCCATCCAGAAATATACCCAACTATTTGTTCAATGCTTTCTGGCAACTGGGAGGTATTGTTCAACATTTCAGACAATATATCACAATTAGCAGATATTAATGTATTTTTAGATTCATTTAAGTTTTTATCGTCAATGAGTTGTTCTGAGCCATCATCAGATCTATATCCTATTGTTGTTTGATTTACTTGTTTAGTTGCAGATGAACAATTTAGTATATTAAAATTTTCAAAGGGTATGCAGTTCCCGATAAAGGAGGATTTAAGTTCCAGGTGGTTAAGAGTTTTTCGATATATACCGCGAAATTGAACAGCATTCGGATTATTGTTATTACAACCGTGATTCCGAATCATTGCAAAAAAATTTTCAATGTGATCTTGTGAAAATGTATATGCAGGAACGTACTTCATCGCGAATGTTTCGTATACTAAATAAGTGTACAGTTGTTGAAAACTTTCGATACATATTATTAAACCTATAAAACCTGTTTTACATTTGCAATCTACAATACATTTTTCATACGTAACAAAGAAAGTGATTTTTTTCTTTTTATAGGTTCTTGTAAATTTATTAAGCACTTTTATTTTTAAAGAAAGCAAATATTTTTTCATATCATTTAGAAATTTAAAATAATCGCGGTGATTACCTTCAAAAATAGGATGTTTAAAACCAAGTTGTTTAAGTGACCTAGAATTCAAAATATCAAATGTATCGTTCATTTTTTTAATAAATGTGGCTGTTGCTGAAGATCCGTGGAATTTAGATAATTTTAAATCGTTTTCACATAATTCTATAGCTTTTGATACGCTATTACTAAGCAATTGAGTGGCTAACTTAACTTTCATTATTTGGTTTTGGAATTCTAGATGCTGTTTAGTTAGTTTATTAGCAAAATTTAATCCCAAAGATTCTTGCAAATTATGTAATTCTCGAAGAAACCGCCATTGTATTGTATTACCATTACCGTCAATTATATTTTTTTAGATTCAAAGGTGTTTCTAATAAGTTTAACCATATGACACTGGACTAAAAATATCACGACATTTTTAACGTTTGAAGGGTGTTAAAAAGAAGTTTTTAAATTTTTTGCGTCTTCCAACTTGCAACCTAATTCTTTCGCCGCTGCTAAATTAGAACTACATCCGTCAAATGTTAGGGATACGACTTCGACACCAACTTCATTACATTTTTCTAAACATATTTTAATTAAATTAGCTTTTCTCTCACCGGATAAACCGTTTATCAAAAAATATCCCAATGGCAATTTCCAACTATCATTAATAGGTACTAACATTAAAACAAACGCCTGTTTAGCTATTTCGTTGGTAGCTTCACCATACGTCACCAAACCTTCAAAATCTTTACCATTAAATAATTTTTGGTGTCTTAGACCTATTTCATCTACAATAAGAGAGCAAAACATTTTAAATTTACTGTTTTGATATTTTTTTTGAAGAGCAGAAAATGCTTCACTAGTAAATCCTGGATTAGCGTCAATGCTTTGATACAATTTAGTTAAAGTGGATGGATGGGGTAAACATTTATCAAAAACTGACCTTGCGTAATTATAGCCTGTGGGAGAATAGTAATTTAATGTTAGCGCAAATTTCCTTAAGCCGCCGAAAATTTAACAGTGGTTCAATTTATCTTTTTATTTAAACATTCTATTTATAATTTCAGTGGCAACAACATTTTTGTTTAGAGCTGCGCAAGTATCACTATTTATAAATCTATTTCTGTTTAAAGTTTTAGTTAATTCTTCCAGATATATATTTTTTCATAATTTTTTTATTGACCTTTCGCATTTTTTTAAATGTTGCTAACCTGTTTGCGCTTATTTGTGTTGTCCTTTTTAACTTTTTTTTTAATATATCTTTCCCAGGTGTACATAATGCAGATTCTAAATCTGATGATGGCACGTTGGTTATTGGAGTGATTGGTCTATTAAAAGTGTGGCTTAATGAGCGGCGGTCGTGTATACTGAAATGGTTTGTGGAGTCCCCATGTGTGGTTAAATTAGTAGGCGGTAGTGTGTCCTGAAAACAGTTCATATTTTTTTAATGTCTGAAGGTCAAATTAACTGGTTAGACAATTGATAGTAGTCATAGTTTAGGAAAATGTTACTCACGGTGAATAATGATGGGACTTCTTTCTTTTAATTTTGCGATATCCTTTTGGTGTTGAGTAAAAAGCGTCCTCTTTAAAATGTAAAGAACACAAAACGGAATTTTGTAGGCCGCCAATTATTATTTGTTTTGTGTGAAATTATATTTACCTATTTTCTATTTGTTTTGTGATTTTGAGAAATTCTGCAAATAATTATTAAAAAAATTACGTTAACAAATACATACAGATAAAACAATTTATAAAATACACAAAAAGTTACTAATAATATTTTGAAGATATATGCTTCAGTACGTGCTTTACTTTTATATTTAGTTACGGTGTACGATGTCCGTTTATCATTAATTTCAAATTGATTTAAACTTAAACAAAATACTTTTGTTACCTGTGAAATGTAATCGCATTTGACCTATTATGTTTATGGGATGCACTTAAACATTTTTTTATAATACAGGATGGCATTTTAACGTGTTTGTCGATTTAAAAAATAAAATCTATGCTGTGTCGTCTGTCGTCAGGCGTCTAGCAACAGACTGATTGAAGCGCGGCATAATTTTGCAAAGCGGCATAATTTTAGCGGGGTCACTTTTGTGTGAAACATTACATCTCTATATATTTCTTACTCGTAGACGCGTACACAATGATTTAAATTCAAATTATTTTGTTTCCGAATGTATTTATGTACTTACCTAAATGTTATGTCCAAAGAACGTTTTCGTACCTCAACGCATTGCATTCGGCATACACTAATTATAATTGCATTTGGCGTACACTACATTTATGTCTAAATATTTGCTCGAACTAAAAACGATGTATTCAATAATCACTCGAAAACGTGTTCCAAAAACTTAACAAAAACCATTAATACGCTCTATGCAATAAACACAAATCCATTGCCATTTTAAAAAACAATAACTATGTTTACAAGAAGATCCAAACGTTCCGATTAGAGATGTGTAACTGATGAGTGAGAGATATAAAAGATATAGCTCATATATTATGATCATATCTATCACTCACTCACTTGAAATCAAAATATATCAGTATATCACTAAACTCGGGAGGGATCGGCGTCTTTTTCGTTTCGCCAATTCAATCATTTCACTCACTAGTCGCGTTGCGAAGAATTTGAGTATATTTTGACTATACGCGAAAGAGAAAGAGAATGATCTGACTGTGTAACGCGACATGACTACTCGCGATCGAATGTGAACGCTATGCTGTATAGAAATAAAATGTAGTTTCGTTTGCTCAGAATACTTGCGTAAACACTTTTTTCTTTTATTTCAAAATTCTAATTTAATTTTTTTTAAATACAGCAGTCTATTCAATTTGTTTAATTACCATTAAAATTATTTTATGTCTAATTTCAATCTAGGTTCACAATTTCACAGTCATTAATCCTAAGCCTGCAAAGTATGAAGCAGTCAAGTGAATACACTTGTAGAATTTATTTTTATTTTCAAATAACAGAATATGATATTCGGTCATTCCTTTTTATCACCACATTATTTTTATCATACTGTGACCATTGTTCAACGTACGCACAATAAATATTTTCGTTAATAATTGGAATATTGCGATATTGAGCTACTGAGCTAAGTATAGAAATAGTGATATAAATATTTCCTATTAAATGATACCACTCTTTTCTTTTCACTAAAACATTTTGCGCACCTCTAGTTCCGATTTATTTATATAGACGTTCGGGGGTGTTACCATATTAAATAATAAATAAGCCGTGGAAATTTATTTTGAAATCGTAATTACCCTTAGACTATTAGATGTCATTACTAAGAAGTAAATGGTAAATGAAACAACATAGTATTAATAGTTATTCAAATAAGTTTAATTTAAAAATCGTATTTTAATAAAAATAGTATTTTAATAATGTTAGTTATTTGAGTTAATTATCGATATTAAAGGTTTTCAAATGGCAATAATTTTTATTTACGCATTGGAAATAACCTTGGTCCTTGACATTGAACACTTACTGGGTTACACTTTATCATTTTATTTTGTATAAACTTCTTTTCCAAAACTATGTAAATAAAAGAGATAGTTAGAAAAGTCAAAATACCCTTGCAATATTTATTTTTATATTGCTGATATTGCATAATTACCCTTCTTAGCAATGCATTACTAAGAAGGGTGTTTATTCAATATTTCCACATTTCTTACGTCTATCGAAATAAAACTTATAGGTTGATGCATTTCTATGTTTAAAAGTTATGATAATATTTAAGTCCCAGAAAAAAGTGGTATAATTTAAAAAAAAATAGGTGTATTGCAATCTGGTCATTATACATTGCTAGGATTGAAAGCTGTTTAATGAAAATACGTACTGTGTGTGAGTTTATATATATATATATATATATATATATATATATATATATATATATATGTGTGTGTGTGTGTGTGTGTGTATTTATATATATATATATATATATATATATTTAATACTGTTATTTAGGAGATCATACTGAATAAGCGATCATCTGTTTGATCTAGGAGATATTTGATAAAAAGGTGAAGCAAAAATGTCAATTCGATCAAATCGAAACTTCATAATTGACCTTAAAATATTTTTGTACAATCAGCGCCAACTAGCGTAACCAATCCAATTTTCAAAATGGCGAATATGTAAATCACAAGAAAATTATGTACAATTGATGTGTGTCTTATGTTCTCTCAAGAGATATCGGAGAAATGAATTAAAATTAATGAAAGAAGATACAATTCATATTTAGTTTGTTTTTGCATTGCAATTTTTAAAAAATTAAAATTCTGCAATCTTTCTTACAATTGCACTTTCTAAATTCTTAACGGGTCCCATTGAGTTGCATATTAGCAACTGATCGTAAGCAATTTATGGTATAAGCTATATCTCTAATCTCCAACATCTAATATCCATCTCTTGGACGAACAGTGAGCTGAGGCCTTGACCTGAGACCTTGATGATACCATTTTCTGCTGAAACATCACGTCGTTAGTTTTATTCATGACCATATCCAAAATATTTCATGCAAAACCACGTCTTCTATCGATATCTGGTACAGAATTTTTTACAGTAATGCCAGTAAACACAACTAAAAACTTCTTGTCACTATTTTTCAACATTATTTTCTCTTTATTTTCCTAAATTATCCTTATCAACTTGACAATTTATTCGTGTTTCTTTATATTATGATTACAATGAACATAGTAATTTTAACCCAGGCCCTTCATCGGGTTATTCTTCAACAATGGCCCAAATCGAATGGATGGCACATCCTCATTCTCTACAAGTATGAGTACAAGCAGGTTCTTCCGAACAAACGCTGCATTAAGAGCCAGATTCTCAGTAATAATTCCAGCATTTTCCATGTTTAGTTTTTGTTTCAATTTAGGGGTGATTAAATCAATTTTTGTTTAAATTACCTGCTAAATTATCTAAGTCTTCTTCGTGGTTCATATATTAATGAAAGCATTTGTTATAAATAAACTCACTTTTACTTTATAAACAAAAAATATTTCATAAGAAGTTTGATTGATAGCAGAGTGCATCATCCACTCCAATTTTCATTCTCACTGTCTTGCATCGAAGTGATTAACATACTTTCTATGCTTTGGTTCGCTCTTTCCACAGTTTACTTACTCCATGAATGCCTGGACATACTATGGACAATTTTAAATGCAGGTAAATATTTTTTAAGATTGTCAACAATTTGCTTGGTTAACTCTGTACCATTGTTAGCTTAAAGGATGACAAGAGCACACGCAAGTGAATACGTAGAAGAATTTAATTTGACAGAGACTAAATGCATATTTATGCCTAGCCAATTTATTTCTGATCAAGAAAACGAAATTTTCCGCGAAACGCTTGCTTAAAATTGAATGCAGTTGGCAGAAATGTCAAAATAAATACAAAATATTCATAAAAAGAAACAAATAACATTTAAAATAAGTTTTTCCCGATAACAGGAAATAACGTAAAAGTTTAGAAAGCAAATTTAAAACTAGTTTTGTCACATGTTACGACTCCAATTTATTCAGCACATTAATATTTTTTAATATCTTTTCTCTTCATTATAGCTTCCGACAAATTATTGAATTTATTTACTGATATTATTGGAAATGCTGATACAAGATATATTTCCTAAATGGTCTTTCAAAAGCTCTTTCATGTGTGTCTTCCATACTTTGGTGGAATTAAACAATTTTTTTCTCAATTTTCTCGTCATTTATTTCGGAATGCTAACTAAAAATAGAAAGTTGAAACCCCTATTTTTAATTCGAACATTACCAATTATCACAACGCTAAGTTCGAAGTAATATCGCCTGACTAGTTTTGAAACATATCTTATATTAAACATCCTATTTATTTATACGAAATATTATTTATTTTTGAAATCTCTTCTTCAAGATCTTCAATTTTATATCCATCTTGATGAATTTTTCATATATTTATTTTCATTTTGGGCAAAGTGGCGATTCCCAGTCACCACGGTATTGAAAATTGTGACATCAACAACCTAAAGGACACACGGAAGGTTAACGTAACGTGGACTATCTACGTATGTACCTACACCTGCGGACTGATACCCTATGCTTGGCGCGCGGCAGTCAGGTAAAGAAAGTCAGGAGAAGAAACAAAATGCTCTCTAAGTTTTAATATGTTTTTAGCTATGCGATGATCATATATATGAAGAAAAATGTATGCAAACATTTATTTGAATGCCTATTACTAATTTACATACCCACTAGAAGTAACGAATTTAAATAAAAACGAATTGTAGAAAACATTTTATGAAAAGTAATATGTCCAGCCTGTGTTGCAGATATTGATGGTCTAGTAAGAATAAACAGTATGAATGCCATTTGTTTTGGATGTTACAGCTCTAAAATTATATACACACACACATTATATATATATATATATATATATATATATATATATATATATATATATATATATGTATAGATATATATATATATAATTATTTGGAGGAGCGAGTCGAAGAGAAATAGAGAATCGAACGGCGAACTCCCTCGCCAAGCTACATGACTGTGGCACTAAGAACAAGCTTTGCTTCGCCCCATAAAATCCGAGGCTATCCTCTTCAAGGGCAGGCTAGCGAGAGAGCCGTCTGTGTTTATGGCTGGTGCTAGGATCGATGTGCGGGATCAAGTTACCTACTTGGGCATGGTCCTCGATGCGCGACGGAGCTTTCTACCACAGGTGCGGTACATCGGGGAGATGGCTGGTGTCGTCTCTCATGCCATGGCCCGGCTTGCTGGTGCCGCCTGATGTATTTAGCCATTCACTCTGCCGCCTGATGTATTCAACCATTCACTCTACTCTACCTTCAAACTGATGTATACGGCAATATACCTTGGTATATTGGCCTATGCGCTATCGGTGTAGGCTCTGTAGTACGTCGAGGTTCAGCAAGTTAGACGGGTGGTGCTGAGATCGCATCGTGCGCCACTTAAAACTTACAGAACTTGTTCAACGGGTGTGCTGCCGGTTTTGGCGAGTCTCCTGCCTGCTGACCTCGTGATTGCGCAACGAGTGGTGAACTTCATCTTGGCTCGAGATAAGAGTTTAGTTGCGGGTCCATTAAATTTTGAGTTTTTGGTTAATAAATCCCTTGTTGCTAGAAAGAGACGTATTTCAGAGATCGTCGTTGCTCATTGGCTGTCCAGGTGGTCTTTGCCCGATTCGAAAGGGGAAACAACCAGGTTGTTTTTCCCGGTGTGTCTGAGCGGCTAAGTAAAAATTGGCTCGTCTCTGATTATTTCACTTCAAAATTTTTAACGGATAATGGTGCATTTCGTGCCGTATTACATAGATTTACTCTTCGAGATAGCCCGGTATGTACCTGTGGATCTGAGATGCAGGACATGAGTCACATTTTATTCCACTGCAGTAAGCACGATGATGCGCATAAAGTTTTGTTAGAGAACATGCGTCTAAATATTAACTTAGAATCACGCGGAAACTTAGAACGTGGTATCTTTAGTCACCGAGACTTGGTTGAGAATGGACTGATCTTTGAGTCATTTAGAGTGTTCTTGAAAAAATGGAGATTCTAAATGGTTAATTGAGAAGGGACAGACTCTAACCATGTTGGGTGGAAGCACTAAGACTGTAGATACGGGACACTATTAGGGGACTTTCAAAGGTCCCCTCTTTTATATGAGGTGGGTCGTTACGGGTCCCAGGAGGGGCCCTGATACAACCCTGGTGGAAGGTTTGGGAACAGTGTACCTGTATTAATACAAACGATGAAAATTAATTAATAAATTGTTTTATCGCTCTCTTAATATTCATGGCTACAATTAATTTATCGCAAGCTTATCAAGTAAAACCAATAAAAATATATAATTTAACTAATGTCAACCAATGTAAAATATATTGTATCTAATGAAATAATTCAAACCACTCATGACACTTGGCAACTATTACACGATACTCCGACACATATTTCAACGTCTTTAAGGCATTTATCACTTCTACTTCAACTGAGGTCTCGCTTATACGGATATGCCACCGGTTAGATCAAAAATGTCATAGAAAAGTTAAAGAAATTTTTTGAGGATGCTACAAAATATTTAAAGCATTTAAAATCTCTTCCTGGAAAGCTAGTAATAAAATCACAAATGAAAACCGAATTATTGGATTTGTTATCGGTGTGAAAAGTGCACTCGAGTTCATTCGTTCCTTGTAAATAAGCGAAAGTTTTTACTATATTTCGCTGTTTACAAAATTAGTTACGACCATTTCGATCTTTTTTCTACAGTCCGAACTAGAGGTGAATATAATAACAATCTAACTGTTCTACAGTTAAAAGTCATATAAAAAAGATTATTAATGCGATAATAATAAAGGAATCATGGTAAAGAGTACTGCATTGCGTTTTAAGATAAACATATTTTAATTTGTTTAAGTAGAAGTAGCCTGAGGATTCCATTAATAAAACTACCCTAGTTCAGCCATAGTTGGTAGCAAGGATGCTGTAAATACGTAGATAATTTGTTATGTTTGCTCAGTATTAACAACTTAAGCGCGTACTCGGATAATTCATAATATATATAGCCAGTCTGTAGATCAAAAATTATCCAAAACAATGAAATGTTTAAATTTACATAGGGCTAATATCGTGTACCCGTTACGACTTCCCAACTTCGTTAATCAAGTACAAATTCAGAGGCGGATTATCTTTTTTTCCAAACCAGTTATGTACATAACAAAACAAATTGAAATAATGATAAATCGAAACTTAAATGATGATCCCAAAAAAGGAGGACACCATCTCCGTTTACCATTGTTTATGTTTGAATATCTTTATTTTTCAGTGTTTCAAAATTGTCAACTTGGGGAACCTTAATTATGGCAGTAATCCTAATATTTCACTAACGAAAATTATAGTAATAATTTATTTAGAAGTAATGTTTTTTTATTATCGTAAAAATCCACTGAAATAGTATCAGATCGCACTTTGTTTATTAGAAGGATGCTTTTTGAGAATAAATAAATTCCGATGATATTTTCTTTTTATTTATTTTTGAAAAAATATTATTATTGATATTATAACATTTATCTTGAAAGCCATTACATTATCACACTTGTTTTTTGATATAATTTTTAAATTTTAATAAAACTATTTTATAAATGGATTTCATAATTTCATTTAAACTTGATGCTACGCATAATAGAAGATTGAATAGAGTAGAAGCATATAATAGAAGATTGAGAAATGGGAAAGATTTTTTTTATTTACTAACTATAGGAGACTATTTATTTCGATCCGCCGCAATATTATTATTCTAAAATAATGTTAAAAGATTTTTTCTTTAAGATTAGAAGGTCCGAAAATTAAACTTAGCTATTTACGATGGTACTGCGACGTCAAGGAAATAACGGTCTACGTGTAGCAAAGTGGGGTGAGCTCACTTTGTAGCTGCAAGTATTCATCTAATACTTAAATAACCTCAAATAGTTGTTTTGTTATCTAACTCTAGAGAAGTCGTATTATTTTATTATCTAACCCAAGAGAGCGTATGGAAATTAATCGATATCCCAAAATTTGGGGAGTAACAGCACTAGTAAATGAGTTATTGTGGTCATTTTTATGGCTCTAAATGGGTATAGATCATATCGTTTGTTTCGTATTCTCTCTTTTTTAATACTTTATTACTGATACTGATATAAAAAGTATTTTTTCCTCGGACTTAATTTCTGATTAGATATATCTTCGAAACGAATAGTTGTGCCAAAAAAGAATTTGGAACATTTTTTAGAGAATTTTGTGATCTTTAGTTTTTATAATAAACACTTTATCCGAAAAATCAATACTTGCTGAGATAACAGGACATTAAAATAAAAGCCTTCTCAAAAATTCAACTTTCCTGAAATATTTTTTGTAAAATCCTATAACTGAACTAATAATATTAATTAAGACGACAAAAGAAAAAAATATGTCATTTGTTTTAATCGTAGATCAAGTTTTCTCTCTCTCTCCTGTCAGGTCCGCAAATCATATCTACTGAATAACTTTAGTATGAAATATAATTTACAATTGTAGCCTAATTAGCTTGTACCCACGGCTTCGCTCGCTAAAAATTCAAAGAAAAAAGAAAAGAAAATTTGGTTCCCAAGACGCGGTTGTAGATTATAATTAGGTCAGTTACGTAATTATTAGGTAAGTATTATTTTGTACATAATTTGCCAAACCTGACTAATATTTGTGTGATGCAAACAAGTACCCCGCGCGAGTTATACGATAGTAGTGTGGACTAAAATGCCATGCAATAATTAACCCAGTATTTACAATATTAACTTCCATAAATTAAATTGATTCAATATTTTTAGAGCGAGCATAATATTTTCACTTTTCTGCTCCCGTAAAAAAACTTAATATAGTCTATTTTTTAATAGACAATACCTGATCGATGGTGATGAAATGATGGTGTTTATAGGCAAAATTTTATTCAAATCGGGCCGTTTAAGAGTGAAATAAAAATAAACAGACTGATACTGCTTTTACTGTGGGGATTCATACGTGACGTCAATACAGGAATTCGTACAGTGATTCCAACAATAGGGATTCATATACGTCGTTGGATATACCAGAGGTACATAAAATGTATGTCTAATATAATAGGAAGAAAGTTAATAAAATAACATTTTTTAAATTTTATTATTGTTTACTCAGCTTTGTTGATTAAATTCCACGCCTGCGACGCGTGGGTTCCTATTGTTTGTTTGGAAAGATTGTTACAATACTTTGCCTTGTTGTATTATTAGACAGGCGATATTACGTGCAATCATTTGTACTGGATCACAGTTTCAATCCAGCTTTATACGTAGTTCAGATTGTTTTTTATTGTCTCTCATCGTGTATTACATCTTCTTTTTTAATACGTATTGTTTTCACTTACATAGTTGTAGTTTTTTTCTTTCTTTATATATCCATATTATTTTTATTAAGTTTCCTTTGCATCTCAGGTTTGGTTTTTTTTAATTACTTTTTGGCCATTTTTTATAATTGACTTTAGCCATTGTCTTTAATTTATTGAATTTTTTTGTTATTTATTACTTGGTGTAAAACAAATATTAAAGGGGTTGCAGGCTCAAATAATACCGGTTCTAAAGAACTTTCTCAAAAAAAAAACTGTTTCTTCGTGTCTTTGAATAAAGAGCTAGCTCATGTCTTCGATCCCTTATTATAAGGAATTTTAGGGGTCCAGTTCCTGTTTTAGTCTAAGTAATGCTGATTTTATAAAACTCATATAAACACATAATCATAAATTTGGCGTAAATGTAGTTTAGTGTAAGTTGTGTAGCATACTTTCGCTATGTTGATATGAAATGCGCGGCGCACAGTGGACCGTCTCCGCGATTTAGACACGCGAAAGTTACTACTAGATAGACCTAATTTCCTTATTACTATTTTATTTAGGCCAATCGGGAATCATGAAAATGTACTTATTAATCCTAATCAGGAATGGTTAAAGGAGTCTCAAAAAAGAAGTATATAAAAGAGGTATTAAATTCAAACATCACATTTGCATTTTGCAAGCTCGCAGGAAAGGAATTACTATTAAGTGTTAGAATTTTCAAAAATGGATCTCAATCATAAAGTTTTGTACTATTTCAATTTTAAATATAATTGATTTATCTACGGTAGTTTTGTCACAAAAATAATTTAAAATTACCCTTCAATTGTAGCTGACAATTTTAAATAAAAATTTTTGAAATTCTTCTCTACAATTCAAACATGACTATCCCACTTTCAATCATTAGGTTTATAGTTTGAAGCTTAAACTATCTACTTTCTCAATATATTCATTGAGTATTGATTTTAGGCGAGTTTGCACAACGATAGAATGATGCAGTGACATTCTTGTAATATAAAATCATACTACTGCCACCACTGTGGACGACACTCCCATTCTAGTAGTAGGAAACACTCGGGAACGGGCGACTATTAAATTCCACGGAACAGTAATTCAAATTCATGAATGCACCAAAAATTGGGAAACCAAGCTGAACGAGACTAAATCCGTCCATATCAACATTACTAATAAAATAACACAAAGTACTCCAGTTAAATTTATCAATACACAAATACCATATGTATATTGTGCGTGCGTGCGCGTGTGTACATATAAATACGTCTAATACACACATATATCATCTTTTTTGTCGTTGGATCAATGTTCATATTTCCTAATGAACATTTACCGTGTTTCTGTGTGTCCCTTTTTCAGTAATGGAACTTTTCGATCGACCCTCCTGAACACTTTCTGATTTAACCCTACTAATCAAAAGATCATTGCTGATATTCTGGCAATTAATTTTGGTTATACCTCCCCCTTAATCAAAACTGAACTTCAAAGGAGACTATATTAGCAATTATAGCTGATAGATATGAAAAATTAATATTTGTAAATAGTTTAGTAACAGAATAACTATGTACACTTAAAATATTGTAAGTTTCTAAATGTGTACGGAATCCACGTAGTGCGTGTTCTATTTATGTTTGAGATATTTTTTTCTAAAATAAATGCAGAGTTCATTTACTCACAGTAACATTACACACACTTAATTCATAAAATCCAAATGGCGTTCCGATTTTTCAAACGAGTATTATTAACAGATACATTTTTGAATCCAGTGTGCATTTATATTGCACAGTTTAATAAATTTAGAACTTGGTAAAGTTTCCATATTGATTTCACTTTTCCAGCACATATTGAAAGTAAACATTTGTCAACCTGGCTTTCATACATCTCGAAAATATTTCTATCTTCAGGTCGAAGTTGTTTTGTCACCACCCCTATCTCACTTCATGCTGCGAACGTTGTATCGTATACCTGGTTAATAATGTTAGGTAAATAAAATGATTTTGACTTGAATATGTCATTGACCGCCAACGAGGGATATATCTGTAATATGAAAAAATGGCCATGACTCCATTGACGGATATTTCCGCCCATCATTTATAACTTGAAAATAGTATTACGTTATTATGAAATAAAACCAATTGCTTCATTTAATAACTAAAATATAAATAAAATAAACTAATCTATGGCACACACAGTAAAATAAAACCGATGCTCTTTCCAAAATTTGTTAAAAACGACAGTCTGTAAGTATCGCATTGACAAAAGCCTGTACTTGGGCGCGGCGATGATATATCCGTAGTGATACTCTAAGTTGACTTTATCGATTGAGACTATTTCCGCTTTAGTAGTTTAAATAGTATTAGACATGGATAACTTGCGAACGAATTGGTTTAAACTTTTGTGAATTAGTTTTTCATATGAACCTAACATGTCACTGCTTTTCTGAATTTTAATACGGCAAACAAGAGACAATATACAGAAATAGTAAGTTAGTCAAATATGATTCCAAGATAAAGCATTAAATATAACGAAACCTTATGTTCAGTTTCCAATAAACGTGTTAAAACATTCATCGATTATTTAATTAACTGTAAATTATTTCTTACACTCCGGAGATCGTGAAGACATTAATTCGCACTAAAAAGGCATTCGCGAGCGCAATTACTGTCATGTATTGCTCGCTGGTCACACCTACGAGAGAAATAACCGAGTGACTAAAGGAAGTAATGGTATATTAATTTATTTATCATAATTTTAAAACGATTCTAATTAATTTCTAGGAAATATTATAATACGGTAAATACAGCAATTGTAAGGATGCAATTCCATGGGTAAACTAAAATATATGTAACGCACCCAACTATTAACATTACAAAACTCTTAATGTTTAATAATCAAAATTTGAATTTAAATTTTAATTAATAAACTATGATTATTCAATTTGACATCAGCTTTCATCGAATAAACAAAACTGTCAATAAATGTGTATTTGTTGATTTAATTGGTTGATTTATTTATTTTTTCAAATTGGTTAATTTAATATACATCTCTAAATACTGGATCAAAAGACACTTATAAGCCTAGAAGCTGATTCATCCGTCCGCTAACCAATATATTTACGTCTGTTCATTCGCCTGATAATAGGCCCTGACGCCGATGACAGATAAATCCGTCCAATTGTTTTTATTTTGCTAGCTCTGCGCCGATTGTGATATTATTTTAATTTAAAATAAACGACATAACACAAACGATTATTTACTACGGCTTTTGCAAAGTTCTGATGAAGATTTGCGTAAGTGCAATCATATTTTTTAGGTTGATATTATATGTATTTATGTTTTAATTTTATCATTACTCGGGAGCAATGAATTTGTTATTATTGGATAGTAAAATTAGCAAATATATAGAAAATTAGTACGTCCATTAATTTCAAGATAAAGTGCTTAATATCCGTTAGATTTATGTCTTCTATATTTGTACGTAACCTATTCGCGTGATTTTCTCTCCAGCAAAATAAGATCACATCTTGCTAGATCGATTACAGGACAAACAAATAAATCAAAAATTTATACACATAATAAAAATATAGAATTATATTATTCTTCATTGAAGATATTTATGAAAAGGGGAGTAAAAGAGGGATACGAAAAAAGTAATATACTTTTTGGCATTTTTGTCTCTGAGCATGTTTAATCTTTGCGCATTATGCAAGAGCCACCAAAAAGATTTGATGGGTAAAGGTGTCTTTTGTTAGACTGGTGTTAACATATAGGCTTGTTGTTTCGTCGAAATCGACCTACTAGAAAAAAAGATACGGTAGTTTTTTCAACACTAAGTGCATTTATATATCGTCGGCTTAGAGTGTAAACCTGCTAATTTTCACTGTTAATACGTTTTGCTTTGCCTTCGAAAGAGAAAAAGGAAATACACAATCTAGGACAAACAGCTACTGTCAATTTTGATTTTAAATTGATGTGTGATGAGTAAAACTGTCAAATCCATCACTTCAATAGTTCAAGTTTTCGATACCGGCACGTGTGCTCTTGCGAATAATTATATAGTCCAGTGTTACTAGTGCAAATAGAGGTTTTTATAATTTGAATATTGCAGAGGTATGTATTTCTATTGTTATCTTAGCAGGTATTATGTATTGTTATTAATGATCAACTTTTTAGCAAAGTATTAGTGTTTTAATTAATATCTCCCCTATCTAGCTATCATATTATATTTAATATATATACTTGGTTTAGGAAATATATTTTTATATTTGGACATGATATTCGTGTTCGAGTGTAGTTTATGTTTTGATATTTAAATTTTATGTTTAAATTAAGATTTAAATTATTATTTATTATATTTACAATTCATTAATTTTTCCTTTATTTTTAGATGTCTTCAAAAAGGTTTGGCGAGGCCAAAAATCTTGGAAAAATCTTGGACCATCTAAGACACCAATTCCAGAAAAATGGTCTGTTGTGCAAAATATTGAAATTGAACACAGAAATTTATCAGAAACGGTATCTGATGATTTTAACTTAAATATGTTTAATGCTAAAGATATAAGATACACTAACCCTATTGATTGGAAACGTCTCTTACCGTCCATCTCAAACAAGGTAACATGTGATTATATTTCTATTTTGCTCGCAACTAACAATATTTTGACATTTTTTAATACCAAGATAACCTTAAACATAAATAATAACATTGTTGCTCTCAACGTGAAACAAGAAGTTCAATTCAAAGAAAATAAGGTCTTTTCCCTTTTACCTTCAAACTCGTACTTATCCAACTTGATTAATTACAAAAACTGATGAGCACCACATGATGAGTATGATGAGTATAAAAGACTAGAAGAATATTTTTTGTTAGTTTTGAGAGAATTTTTACTTTATTTTTTTAATTAAGAGAACCTATTATAGTATGTGCATTTAATATTAAAGTCCTTAATACATAGACACTGAAAAATGTGTCTCTAATCTATGTGATAAAAATATTGAATTTGGATACATTAAATATATAATTTTAAGTTGTTTAATGTTAAAAGAGGAATAGATTAACGAGAGGAATATTATTTTTATTTTTAATAAAAAAAATTATATGAAGAACTGTTAAGTCCGTTATCAAAAACTTTACTTGATTACGAAAACCTGCTTAGTCACAAAAGTGTTCATAAATCAGTAAATAATGAATTTTGTAACTTTTTTTTATTTTATATTATAAGGAATGAAAAAAATAAATACTATATTAAACTAATTTACATTTTTTTAGAATGTTTTTTTTTCTCCTGTAAAGTTGCCTAATCCGGCATTAGCAGGTTTACACTCTAAGCTAACGATATGTGAAAAAAGTTTATTTCTAAAATTACTAGAGATAGCTTTACGTATATTATAATCTTCAGACTTAATGTTTATATATGTGTGTTTTTTTTAATGTGTGTGTGTGTGAGAGAGTGTGCGTGTGTGTGTGTGCACACATCTATATATATCTCGTATGAATCTGATAGTGCAGTGTGTATATCTTTGATATGAATCGAGCTATATTTTACTCATAAACTCTTCCGTTCTAGATCCAAATTATAAAGATTTAAAAGAAGGGATCTTATAACTTCGTACATATATAGTTCATATTTTTACCTGTGAACCTTTGTGCCTTAGTTTTAATTTCAGCGGTTGCTCTTAACAGATGAATGAAGTTTCTTTTTTTATAAAAGATATGGCAAAGCACAAAGTATTCACAGCTTGATATTCCTCTTACGTAAACCATTACGTTTTATAACACGCGATATAACATAATTAGTTCATTTCGTATTTGTATCTCGTATTAAACGCATTAATTTTATTTTACTACATTTTTAAGCAATTGACTCGTTAAAAAATACTCGGTACTAGCCATATACTCGGTACTAGAGTAACACCTTGGCTGGACTAGGGTTTAAAATTTCTTATACTAAATATATTTGGCGTTAATTTTGTAGAAATTCATTATTCACAATTAAATGAAACTACGTGATGTGGTATTATTTCTACTTTCTTTAATTTCTTTAACCACGACCTAGGTTTCGTTGTATTACAACATCTTCAGGTGGGATATTAGCAAATATTGAAAATGAATATATTTGCTTATATCCCACCTGAAGGTGTTGTAATACAACGAAACCTAGGTCGTGGTTAAAGAAATTAAAGAAAGTAGAAATAATAATACATCATGTAGTTTCATTTAATTGTGAATTTCTTATACCTAAAATGTTACACAATTTTTCGGTAAGAGTACCTCATACATATAGGTTTTCGATACTGTACATTTCATTAGATTTCGAATTCTAGTTACAGTTTAATATTATTTAACAACTTTTTTTTCCAATAAATTGTCTTCTTCTATATTTATTCCTTTAAATATAACGCTTATGTTTTTGGGGGATGTATAGATAATAGAAACCAAATGATTAACACCGTTATCGGAGCAGCGTTCTCTCATCCGCCCGATTTTAAGGTCAAGTCAACGTAGCGTAAAATAGTTTGTCGGTGGATAAGATTCTGTACACGTATGTATTTCACGGTAAATTTCATTCAAATTTAAAAATAGAAATTCAAAATTCTGCATACAATACTTGACATTCTAATATTATAAAAATTTTGACAAACTTTCTTGAAAATAAATTGTCTTATTCCTCGATTTAAATATTAATGCTTATATGTTATTTCAACGGAAAGTATAAATGTCAGTTAATTAAAAATTAAATGAAACTACGTGATGTAGTATTGTTTCTACTTTCTTTAAGTTCTTTGCCACAAAGTAGGTTACGTTGTATTATAATATCTTAAAGATAAAGAGAATCTTTGCCAATAGCCCACCTGAAGATGTTGTAATACAACGAAACCTAGGTCGTGGTAAAGAACTTAAAGAAAGTAGAAATAATACTACATCACGTAGTTTCATTTAATTGTCGATAATGAATTTCTACAAAATTAACGCCAAATATATTCAATGTCAGTTAAATAATTAACGCAATTATCTGCGCCCCGTTCTTTTTTCGGTTCAAATTCCAGGTCCAATCGACGTAGTGTGCACTGCAAGTTTAATTTGTAATTTGTTGGCAGTCAAAGGAATTCAAAAATTACGAAGCCGGGGCAAATAGTTGAGTGTGGCGAAGTAAGTATAAAGAGGAAAAATATTATTATTTTTTGGGTTCAAGATCGCTACTAAACCGATCACAGTCGACGTGGTTGTTACTAATCGGCTTTAGGCGCTTTTGTGACGGTGATATACCTATTACAGATACATTAACACTACTTTTGAGAGAATTATAGATTTTAAAAATATCTGTACAAAGTACACCATGTATTTTAGTTGGATAAACCACAGTCGCTCTTTAAAACACAATAAATTATACTTCAAAGATGGAAAAAAATTACAGACCAATATAATTATCATAATTATTTTTAGCGTCTGTAAATAAAAAATGCACTTTAAAAATAACAAAAAAGTTTTTGAAAGTAAATGAAACTTGACCTCAGGCAAAACGTTTAGTTGTATGGTACATGTTGTACACGCGCGCAATTAAATTTTGGGTTGCACTTTCACGCTGCAGTAGCTCAGACAAATTATTTATATTTATGTCCGGGAATAAAACAAAAACATTTATTTATTTATTTACGTATTTTAATGTACTTAATTGAAACATATGACAGACTTATTGCTACGATAGCAATCCCAATATAGACACAATACTTACAGCCGACCAGAACTATGTGCAGAGAGTAGTTTAAGTTTTATATAGGGTATATAACTGATCTAACTGACGATAAAGGTTTATTTATTAGTAAAAATATTTATTAGTTAAAATAAAATGAAGGACTAAAAAAATATATAACAAACAACCTTTATCAAATAACTTGATTGCACTCGTTTAAAGTCAGCTCTGGCCGCTAGTAATGTTTTAGGTATTAAATGAACATAAACAAAACGCGTATCATTCGACATGTGAGGAAATAAAAATTCGTCCATGACTTTTTAGATAGCGCGCCCTATCACATAATAGGCGGGAGTGAGGTTAACCATTTTGTATGCGATCATCAGTACCTTAGAAACCTCCATCTCATATGACCTTGCACTCTCTAATAGTTAAATTTTCTTTTAGGTTAGTTAGCAACTTTCTTTGGGATATCTCTATTTTATTAATAATACAAAATCGTCATAAACGATATGATTATTAATATTATGAGTCTTCCCTTTTGTGTTCTAGGGTTATTTAAATGTCCTCCTTAGCTTAATTTTTCTTGATCGCATTAGCGTAAAGAATATACGTAATATTTCCTTGAAAAATTAGTTCATTTCTAAGGACAATAGATTGTATATTCGTATAATAGATTGCTCTGGTTCTTCTTTCAAACTCTATAATAAAGCAAATGAACTAAATATAATAAACTTTTAAACGTCGAAAAACATTACTAAATCAAACCAAATTGCTAGAAAAACTAATGAGGAAATTAATTTTAATCGACAACAAATATTGATAATTCCATAGTTCGAACAGATAGGTTTTCCTTTTTAAATATTTATTGATACAAATTTCGATATAAATTGTAAAAGTGTCTGAATGTAAAAATTTGTATGATATTTTATTCGTTAGTTTATTCACGGCACATTTTATTAAATATGCTGATGCAAAATATAGAAATACACTGTAATATAAATAGAAATCCAACATATATTTAAACTTTTAGGTGTACCTGAATATGTATGAAATCCTCGTATAAAAATCAGTTGGTTTTTCAGTCCAGTAATTTCTATGGTTCAGAGTTTTTTGCCCCAGTTCCAGTCACCGAGTTTCTTTTATGTAACCACAGAATTCACGAGAACTACAGAACTGATTTTACTCAATATTATCACACCCACATCATATAAACGCCAAAGTTATAAAATGTCTCGCTTGACATTTTCGGCTTCATGCTCGCTTTAATCCTATTTTATATACAAGAGGAAAATTCTCAATCCTTAGTGGCGAAAAAAATTATTTCCAAGGTGTAGCTTCGTATATGGATTATTGAAAAGTATATATATTATTGAATTGATAAACTTTTATAATTCTTGTACATTGCCATATGTGGTGAGGAATTGTCCTTTTAAATTATTGTTATTGTTTTTCGATAAGCGTTAGATAAACTTCTAGTAACTCTTTTTTACATAATTTTCACTTATATATTTTCGGAGATAAGGGTAGGAGTAGGGGTGAAATATATTTTAGTGGGCCTTACCGATAATCTCTCTGGGACCATCATTTATAAAAATCTGCAACTCTTCGTACTAATTATGTAAATGTTTAGATTTTTCACTACAAAATCAACTAAGCTGCAGCAATAAATATGCTGATCGCATGTGCCAAAGCATAGCAGTACATAAATATTCTGAAAGAAATCAAAAGTTTGTCCGAAGGTATTTCCGCGGGCGGATGTGTAACAAAATTTGAAAGCTGCAAATATTTCCCCAAGAGTAATTGTCTGATATTTTTGAATTTGATCGGTTGGACGATGCCGTATTTTCGCTAATCGCCATCTTCTGTTTCGTTTCCGCAAGAAGCGCTTCCTTCCGACTTAATACTTAATTTCTGTTTATGTTTTTTTATATAAAATATTTTATTTTAATCCTGTGCAGTGAATTATCATTTTCAGAAAATATTTTAAACTTACATTTTTGTACATATGTAGATTTATTTTTGATAGGACAGTTTTCCTTTTTTTCAAATTTAATGTAATTCTGCTAACCAAAGTCTGTAATTCTGCTAACCAAGTTCCTTGTTAATAATTATATATTTCTAATTACAGCACGACTCCGATTAATTAAAATTGTAAATATTTAAAATGGGTTTAACAATTTACTAATTTGTTACAGAATTCTGAAATTATTGATAATTATCTTATTATTAGTGATCTATTTTAAAATACAAAGGCAGATGAGAAAAATTAACAAGCTTTAGATTATAAGCAAAAAACTCTGAAACATATATATGTAATAATTTTTGTTGACATACAAGCAAAATTAGGATGGTAAAACAAGTCATTTTTTACCTTCAAATGTATGTAAAATTATGACATATATAATTTTAAATAAACATATAAGTGAATACTGGTCGAATTCTAAGTCTCTTGTGTACTATACAAATTAAGCTTTATATTTGAATTAATTCAATATTTTGAAGATATTTTACCGCAAAATAAAATAGTCACTTTCCTTTTATTATCAAAGCTAATGTATAAATGTTCATAATTAATGCAAATGTATTCAGGATCCACTCCAATTAATACTGATCATTATATTAAAATGATAGAAACATGTATATTTTTCGAAAAGCATAACTTGCTTATTTACGCTTTTATAACATGTAATGTATTTAGATAAATGGAAAATATAAATAATAAATTTAATGCTTTATCTATACGATTCTATTGTAAAACTCAAAAACAATTCATACACCGTGATGCGTTTCATGCGCACTTAATAACTACATAGTATGAAACAAATTCCCCCTAGCATGTTTCTGTATATGTGTCCGTGCCGACTAATTTCAGCATTTACTGAAAGGATTTTGAACCCTTTTCCGGAGTCACCACAGGACTGATTGACTTAGATTACTTAACCGTTACGTAAACAGATATATGTAAACAATGTACGGTAAGAATATTCGCCTTAAACGCCACAATATCGAAAAAAGGTCTCAAAAACAAGACTGACAAAATTATTAAATTAACATATTCAATACGTTCTTCATTTTATGCAAAAATTAGATCGAACCAATTAAATAAATAGTTTTAGATTTGACGAGGTTATTTTTGAATAAGGGTTTCAATTAAAACGGTTCCAATTGTCTGTAAAATTATGTTTCTCAATGGTCCAATCAACAAAAAGTAGGGTCATAAGTTAAGCGTTGCTGAATTAGACTTTAGCCTCGTTCATTGATTTTCCTATGACCAGTTATAATTTGATTTTCCTATGACCTGTCACGTGTAAACATAATCTGTTTGCTCTAAACCTGGAGAGACACATAACGTATACCACGTTAAAAAGAAAAAGATTCAAACATAATATATGTCTATACTAAAGTATATACGTGCAAAGCCAAGCCGCTAGTGCTATATATTAAAACAAATTTTGACAAAAATGATTGACGTGCCGCTGAGAATGGCTCACAAACAAATAGCAACGATTACTCAATCGCGCGTCGACTCCGGCCTACAGCTGCAGCTGTTCCTCTATTCATTCTCATCTTAGTCCTCGCCTCGGCAATAGCACATGGTTTATTACGCTCTCTGCGCCTGCCGCGCCTCCCATTAATAAACATTTTTTTGCCAAGCATCTTAAGTCTTAACAGCTTTCGTTAGTGGCGAGTGACGGGGCTAGTCTACGCTGCTCATGTGACTTCGCGCAATATATACAAGTATGTATATACTGAATGTATAACGTGAACGTTAAACAACCCCCTTCACTGATTTGCTCCGTTTTAAAAAAGTAAGAGTTTGTCACATCTTATTTGTGTCTTTTGTTGCCTCGCGATTATTTTTTCATATTTTCCTAAAATACAACCTGTTTTGTTAAACTTCAAATAACGAGTTCTTGTATGACTATCTCTACCAATTGATAAAATGCAAAATTATCATGAAATGTGGAAGCATATTAAAGATAGATAAAACACTTTCATGTCTAGTAGTATATAGATACTTTTTTACACGGTGGCTCATTTTATAGACACATGTCGTAAATAGTGTGAATAACGTAGACATATTTTTAAAAGTGACATTTTAATGCATACAATTTATTATTTTAAATTCGGTTTCTTTTACACCCTTGTTCCCTTTCAAATAAAACCTGCAAAAATGTTTGATATGATCAATGAATGAACCAAACCAAATATAATACCTATTCAAATGTATCAAAAAATATATAGAATTATTGAAAACATTAAATAATTTTATTTCATAAAGACCATAACATTGCATAATGTAACTGACCACAAAGTAAAACAGAATTTTGAGACTATCGCGTTATTTTCATTCACTTTTATTGGTATCATATGATTTTTGATAACTTGACATCAAGGGATAATAAATTTGTGATTATAATTGACATTTATGTAGTTAGCAATATGAGATACCACCATTTACGACCATTTTTAACTAATATATCAAATGCAGAGTAATTTCCACATCACATGCAGATGAACAAACTAATGCAAAATCGTGGACAGAACCAAATCCACTCGTAGTTCTGGTAAACATAAATTAATTTCTGTCCGAGTTATTTGATCAATTTATCTTCTACATTGTTATTAGCCGTCTTCTTTCTCTCTCCTCTTCACTTCATAATGTGTGAGTCACACCATAACGAACAAAATATTATGGCTTGGATAATGAAATCTAATATTGTTAAACAATTGTAAGTTCTCTTTTTAATAGGTTATTTTTAAAATATTACATATTAAAAATTCCTGGTTGCAATAAAATCATAACGAATAGAAAAAGATATTTTATGCCATTGTGCGGGTTATTTTAACAGCTAACTTTATTCTTTCAACAGCGTATATTATTCTTAAGCCAGTAATGTGCATAATATATTTGATCCTACCTAAATTGAAAAATGTCGTACATCAGTTCAAGGCATCAATTTCAACAATTCCTCATTTGCAAAATGAAATTAAACAAATAATACGTTATCTGCATATCTCTACGTAACACATTCATTACACAAAGTCAGAAACATTATAATCTTATAAATCAAAAAAGGTATTAAACACCGGTGAGAGTTAAACACGGAATTAATTACTTTTGAGTTCTGTCTAAATGCGGGCTCGCAAGCGCAACAAATGAAATTGTGGAATCGCTACCGGCAGATAACATTTGGCCGAAGGAAAATGTATTTAAATGTCGTGGATATGATTTATATATTGATATGAAGTGAACCCGAAACAGATTTGTTGAATTTCTAAGCACACTGTAGATTTCATTTTAAAGAGTACACTTGTATTAAAGTACAAGAAGCAATAAAGAATAATATAAGCGAGAGTTGAAATGTTACAGATAAATAATTTTTTCTTCGAAATATATAAAAATACAATTTGGTCTTGATTTCTTGAAACCTTTTCATGTAAACTTGAGATTGAAATTAATAGATAATTTTAGAGATTCAGGTCCTTTGGATAAAGAGATATGGTACTTTTTTTGTGTATATGAAAGAACGCTGCCCACTAAAAGTTGCCTCCTGAATAACACATTGAAAAACTCAACCTTTATACGGTATGTTAAAAGCAAAATTGCTTCGAAATTCTCACAACAAATATAGTACACATAAAATGTATACACAAAAATACTACTAAAGTAATTATCAAACAAAATTTCATCTATTTGTTTACTTATTTATAATTTATTTTGCTAATCAATAATATATTACTGCATATTTCACTTTTTATCATTTAAATAATTTCTATTCAAACGAAAACATATCTTATTAATTTTATGTCGTTGCTGTTGTAATAATGATTCTAGCTCACTTTCATTTGTCATCAAATTTGGCATAATAAATAATTTCATAGACATATAGAAGTTCCTCAGATCTTACATGCGTATGGTAACTACGAAAATATGACAGCGAAATTTGTAAAATTGCATTTGCTGCCTACATATTAAGCTAGAGAACTGTATAAGGTCTCATTTTAAACCACTTTAGTGTCTGTCATACGATAGAGAATAAATTCAAAGTTTGTCAAAAAAACTTGTTTCTAAAATTTTGAAAAAAAATTCAAAATTTGGTATGAACATACCATTATCGATTAATCTTCAAAGATTTATCATAGGATCACAGTAAAATAATTGTTCTATGGACTTTGCTAATATGTCTATTTACCATTCAAAAGCTTTCACTTTTGAATGGTAAATAGACATATTAGCAAAGTCCACAGAACAATTATTTTAAGGTTTCAATATGTTTAACATGATCATACAGCATTCCCACACTATTTTACTTGGCCCAGTCTTATTGCGGAAATTCTTCTTTATCTTTAATTATTCATACATTATATATTTTCAAGGCGTATATGAAACATATGATTTTCCAAAAATCTATAAATTTACGAAATTTAATTTTAAATGTAGTTACAATAAAATTTAGTTAAGGAAAATTTAAACAGCATGACATTTCCTATTAATAATTACTAAATCTCACACATTTCTTTTCATGCAATTCTTAATTTTGTTAAATAATACACACTACAATGTAAATGCTATAACTCCAGGCCTTTAAGTATTCGATGAGTTAATGGCACGGACCAATGGCGCTATTCACATTTAACGGAAACCATGAGATATTCCAAAAAAAAAAATGTTTACTTTAATGGGCTGGTGCGTGGAGAGCAATAAGCCAACTACCGCCGTACATTACTCACACCGAGCGAGAAATTTTAATGTAAACGAAAGTACGAACTACGCGTCAGATTTGAAGTATAATTTACTAATCTATGGCAATTCTTGAGGAAGTATTTGAAACTTTAATCATTTTCAACCAAAAATACTTACACAAATACATTACATCTGAATGATCAGTTACTGACGTTATCTTAAATCGAGGTATATGTATAGAGTAACTAAAGTAAGTAAAGCGATAATAGAGGAATTATTTGTACTAAAGTTAGCAGTGAGAATGTATATTTGGGAAATGAGGTGAAATATATTTCACCTTATTTCACTTGTCCACACCGCCCATCAGTCTGATTCGCGTATACTTATGTAACGTGCATGTACAACGCAAGTGTATAAGATGCTGATATACCCATATTGAACATTTTCAATTTGAAATTTTATATTCTAATTATCGATTTTTTTTTCTGAAAAAAATCAAATGAAAAGAGATTATATGCCAAATGGGATCGAATGACTAGAAACATGATGGATAAAACCTACATCCATAGAATTTATTGCTGAAATAACTCGGTTTTCAAAACATATTTAGTCGTTTTGATACCATTTTTATACCTATTTCATTGGAATCTACATTAAAATAAAGGAATCGACACTAAAATAATATTTAATGGCTGGACAAAATGTTTTTCAATAATGGATTCGTTAACGAAATATTGAGCAAAACGTATTTTACTTCGCGATCTCTATCCGAGTTTGCGTGAATGTTGAAAACAAAAATTTTGCGTGCAGACTTGAAATTCGGAATGAATATGATACATACATAAAAGTTGGAATAAACAAAAATTAAGGATGAATGTTTTTTTTTTCAAGAAAATAGTCCCTCGCTGGGATATTTATTGACATTGATTTAGTTAGTTGAATTGACAACCTGTTTGGAAAAGCATTTTATTGATTAGTATCATCAAACATATTTTAATGTGATTTATTAAATCGCAATGCTGATTTTTTAAAGCACGCTGTCGTTTAGTTTTATCTTTTACATATTAATATAGATTAATTTGATTTATTAAATTGCGTTGCTGATTCTTTTATGCGTGTTAGTTTATATTTAAATCCATTAAAATAGATTATATATTATTTTTTTATGATTATAAACTAATAAAAGTACGTTGCTGATATTTTTAAGCGCCTACTTATTTGATCAATTAAAATATGCCCCTCATTTTTTCAAGCGATATTTTTTAATTTTAAAAAATGATATATTAATTTGATTAATTGAATTTAGTCGTTTTTTTAAATCAAAAAGACAACCACAATCTAAATTAGTTGAAATTTTTTCCAATAATTAAAGAAAGAATTAGTGAATTGGCTAATTTTAAATACAGCCTTATTATTGATCAATTATTGAGATGGTAATTACTGGGCTTGATAAACAGATATTAATTTTGCGTTTATGTTCTAGCTTCTCATAATTTGGTCATAAAAAAATTTACTTTGTTTTATAAGAAAATGCATAAAAGGAAGAAAAGTAAATCGTTCTCAAAAGTTTCGAAAAAACTTCGATCTAGCAAAAATCAATATTTGAACAAATAATAAACTGAACTCAAATTTGTTTTGAACATTATAAGACTATCAAGCAAAGTTCATGGGTTGAAATTAATTTTCTAAATTACTTTACGGTCATTTTAATGCTTTGTATTCTTTTAACGTCCAAATCACGCCATTTTCATTTTGTGTGTGGTCAAATTTCTATTTTCATTTTATCGAACTTTTCGCTTACTTTAAAAGAAAAAATGAGTTTCATTTTCATTTTATGACATTTTTTATTTTATGAATTTTGCGGATAATAATTATACATTTTGATTTTACTTAATATGCATAGTTGTGTGATAGATCTTCCTAGAAAACAAGGTCTATATTTGCGGTTTTTGTGGCGATTTTTTCCAATATTAAAACCATAATTAAACAATGTATTCCATACTGATTGTAGTTTTCATATGTTACGCAACTCCCTGATTATGCCAATATTTTGGAAAAACTGGGCCTTAATAGGCGATTGTACCTAATTTAAAATAATATTCGATATGTAAACATGACTTCATTACGATTTTCTTACATGTATAGATATACCTATATGTTTCTATTGTCAACATATTAACGTTGTTATATTTCTATTCACAACGTATTGATAATGCAACAAAGGCGTTTTATTCCATATACAATTATAAATAAATAAAATTATTAATCAAATATGCAAAGAAAAAAACTCTCTAAATATACACGTATCTTTACGTGGATAGCTTTTAAGATAGTTTACACAGTGATAATTTTGTTTGAAAACTCTTTTCAAAACGTATTTTCATAAATGTCTTGCGATACATATTTGCTAATTATGAATCACAGCTATATAACTTTAACTTTAACTATTGACTGTCTCAAAAAGTTATATAAACGCCACGCGATCTCCTCCCACTTTGAGGTAGCCACGCCTTCTCTGATATTTCACCTAGCGTATACCTGTCTCAAAATAAGTGTGCCAAAACTATTCTCATTAGTGTTATAATTTAATAAGACAGCTATTACATAAGTCGTTTAACGAAAATAAAAACAGTTTATATTTATAGTTAAACATTAAACATAGCTCATAGTAGTATATTCCATATACTAATTATCTTCTTTTGGCTAACCAGTTTTACGGAAAGTATGAAAGACGTTACTTATGAAAGATGTGACTTATTGTTGGAACTATTCTAAACTTAATTTGTTTTGAGAACATATACATTTATTACGAAATTAAGTTTGTTATAAAATAATTTTAAATTAATTTATGAAAATACGGTAAGATGTCGTTTCGGTTTCCATTTCAATATTTGAAAAGAAAATGACGGTCCAGGTAGTTTGGAGGAGATGCGTCTAAAATAAACGCCGATCTGTATTTTCATCTTCTGTTTCCCTGTTTATGGGGATATTTATGTCTTTATACTGACCGGTCTATTGCAAGTTTTAAATTGCAAATACCACAAAGATAAACCGGAACGAGTCTTTTTCAAGTTTTATACTGATTTTTTCAGTTTCATGGCGACCATTTCATTAGTCAAATAGTTTAATAGCAAAATAGAACCCTTATAATATTTTTTAAATACTTTTTTTTTTAATTTAGGACTATTTTTAAACACTTTTAATACAGGGATGACATTAATTTATGCTAACCGCTATGACTACCCAAATGAAAATCAATTATACATTTATAAAAAATGAGATTGTTTTGCCATATCTAAAACTACTGATTCTATTTATATTCGTAAAATGTTTTAACAATTGTATAACTGTGGGTTTTATTAATAATAACATAATTTTATTATAAATTACAAATGAATTAATGTGAAGATCATGGTTCTCCATATTAATAAAGTACGGATCCAGAGTCATTTCTTATTGAACAACAGCGCCTAAAAACACTCAAAATAGCATAGCTGCAAAAAAAAAGAATTATATATTCTTTGAAAAGTTGGCCCTGCATTGACCGTTGTTTGCAAGTGCCTTAAATATATTATTTGTAACATTGGGTTGGCTAATAAATTTTTAACCACGAGTCAGGAAACTTTCTAAAATTGTCAAAAGTTCCAGAACATTTTGTTACATATTCTGGAACTTCGGTTAATGACAGCGCTAAATCTTCAAGTATCGAAGAAAATTGATTCAAATCGACCTCAAATACGGACTCTTACGTCAATACTTTATACGTTAACGTTTCTCAAAAATTACTGACATTAAAATATAACTACCATTACTTAAAGTGATTAATAACTAGTGACGAGAAGTGCGTTACAGACGTTAGTCCAAATACCAAGTCTTAGTACAAACATCAGTTTCAGTACACAAAGATGAATTGAATAGCAAAAAGGTAATTCTGAGCTGTTGATGAAAAATCAAAGAACTTATTCATTGAAGATTGTTTCCGGAGGGATCCACGGTCAGTGCAGAGCCAGCAATTAGGTCGATTAGTCTACAAATTAAGTAGTGAATAGAACCCTGATTATTTGTTTAACGATAACTCTAGGCTATGAACCTTTCATCAATAATTATAACAATTAGGCTGGGCATTTATAGCAAGCAATATAATAGACAATTATAACAATTAGGCTGGGCTTTTATAGCAAGCAATATAATAGACAATTATAACAATTAGGCTGGGCATTTATAGCAAGCAATATAATAGACAATTATAACAATTAGGCTGGGCATTTATAGCAAGCAATATAATAGACAATTATAACAATTAGGCTGGACATTTATAGCAAGCAATATAATAGACAATTATAACAATTAGGCTGGTTCTAACCAATAATTTATGAAATAAAAATTCCACCTTTTTTATGCGGTTCTTTCAAAAAGACGTTATAATTTTTTTTAGGTAATCTGTATTAAGGTGTCAATATTTTACCCTGGCGATGTATTGTCACTGTCAGATGGCATATTGTAGGTAAAAACGGTGTATGTTTGATTTATTTATAATATTTTGATTACAAATTATTTTTTGTTAGAACAAATCGAGGTTAAATATATTTTATCTAACCCAATAACTGTTACAGTAAACGCGGAGATTACATCAGCGTAATGAACAACGAAGTTTTAATTCACCTTAATCAAATTTGCAAAATTCTATTTTTCGTAAATTTCATTTATATGAAACCAAATAATAAAACCTGTCAAATACGAACAGAAGTAACAATACAAGGGTTTCGTACACATTAATACCACACACATTCTGGCACATTTACAGGTATATTAATTTTTGAAAACGCAAACACATTGCTTATTGTATATTTCACAGGCATAAAAACATGGTTCATATTTAAATAATGTTATTTGTTACCAAGTAAATATATCATACATCAGACATAATAAGTGTGCCTCAGACATAATAAATGTACATTTTAAAATACAAAGTTATTTCTGCCTTTGATTTAAGTCACTTATATTGAGTTTCTATGAACTTCTTCGGACCCAACAATGTGATAAGTTGGTCCACCATCACTCGTAAACTAATAGAGTCTACTTAGCTGCAACAATTCTACTTTTAATTTCGTTATATTCCCTACTATTATGAATACTTTTCAGATATTAAAAAATAGCAGTTTAGCAGGTAATGGGGCAGATCTGTAACTCTAACAAAAATTACCATTTTTAATTCTTAATATTTCGCAAACGGATCCCTGTATAGAAAAATGTTCATTAAATACCCTGATTATTTTTGAAAAACCTACTCAACGATACCCTATATCAATGAAACAAAATTCACCTCACTTCACGTCTAGGGGAAAACCCATAGAAACTTTTTTACGATTTTATTTCATAATTACTAGTTCGGTTATGGAACACGAAAAAATAACAAAACACCTTTTTTTTAACCTAAAGCTCTTTCATTTAGTATAATTATTAGGATTTCATTTAATAGAACTGTTCATCTAGAAGTACTACACATTTCAGCAAACAATTACTTGCAAGTCCTGTTCAATAATTTATTCTTTTTAAACTCAAGTTTAATTTAATTTTTACAAAATTCGATTAGATTTTATAGTAATTACATTTTATGGGTTGTCTTATATTAGTTCTTTATATTTGATATTTAGTTCTGTATTTGGAATAGGGTATTTGACAATATTTTTTTCTACTAAAATAGAACAAGTAATAACATTAAAACCGCTTAAAATAAATATATCATACTTTTTACAGGACTTTTCATTACAAAATTATAATGACTTAAAAATTGGCGAATTACGATTCACGCGAAAATGCTCCATACAATACATAACTAGCTTATGACGTCATCGGCCAGTATTTAGCATTCATTATAAGAGAATTTATTTAATATGTTGAATATCTAGTTAAATATTTAAGTTATATATTGCATATTATAATTTTCTTATTTGTTATGTGGAATTCGTAGTAACTTTTAAAATTTAACGACCAACAAAATTTACACTCTTTCATATTTAGAAGTTTCGATTAATTGTGTTAAATGTATTTTTTTTATCACATGGCTTTTTAATCCTACTCTACAGTTTTAAAACCATTTTATAAAAAATATCGACATCAGTCAAATACCCTATTGGGCATCAAAATTAATAACGAATGATTAAGAAACGAAGGAACAATTGACCACTTTGTTTTCTGTGAAACGATAGTCAACAATTTTTTTGTTCTGTCTTGTACATCTGTCTGTCTTGTCCATAGCACGTCTTGTTATTGCCAAACTCAACCTCATCCACGTATCCTCCGTAGTTGCTTTAAGCTTATTATAGTTAGCTACAATATATCAAATAATACTCGAATTAGAATATGTAACTTATTAGAATATGAATTTATTAGAATTAGAATATGTATATATTTATTCTATCGTCTCACTGTAGTGGGACGATATTAAAAGCTGATTCTGGGCAGATCCTTGCATCAAAATAAATTCTTTTTACTACGTATTGTAACCAGTGTTCGATCGTTACAAGTAATAATTTTAAGTACTCAATTCACTAGTACCTACGCACACCAATACATAAAAAAAGGATTATGCTGATCATAGATTTATTTTCACCGAAGTCTATAAACAACTGATTTATTTTTACTTTTATTATTATTAAACAATTATGAGGTATACACGATAACAGCTAAATATTTATGTAATACGGGGAAAACGGGGAAAACACTTTTTTTAAATCTATACGAGCGTTTTTACGAGTATATTTTAACATTTTTCTAATAAGATTTTAATAAAACATGGAATATCCAAAATCCAACGCCCGCCGCGCTGTATTTTGGATATTTGCATCACTACAATTTTTTAATGTGAGTAATAGCCTATTAAATATTTCAAAACGACAGTGCTCAAAAATATAAATAAATATTTCATGGAATAAATGAGTGCTAACATCTGCGTATTTTGAACTGGTCAGCAGAGTATGAAACGAAAGAAACTGTAAGTCGAGATGAGTGAATATTGGTACAGAATCGAACCAGAAACATAATAAAGGACCAGAAGAATTGACGGTAAATAGTATTAAGCTTATAAATTTGAATTTGATGTATGTCTATTTAGTCAATAAAATACAAAGAAATAACACAACACAACCTATACATGAAAAAAACTCCATTACCTTTTTTTTAAATAAAGGCTTGAGTTAAAGGCTTTAATTAGGATTCTGTACATCATCGGTATATATAGCTCTATCACACACTTCTACTGCCAATGAAATTTTCCAAATAATATTAAACAGCATTTTAATTCTTTAACTCATTAAAGAATTAAAATGCTGTTTAATATTATTGTGTTAAATGTATTCTTTTTATTTATTAGTGATCCATTTCTATTAGAACTATTTACAAATTTTAATATTTTTCCTGTAAACATTGCCTGATTGTGAAATGCACAAAATAACGTTAGTTTGGGAAAAAACGGTGGGATTCAATAACATCGCTATTATTTTCCGATAAATTTCAAGTGATGTTATTTTTTCATGATTTTGACTTTGCCAGTCTCAAAACGGGGAGGGGAAGATTAATAAATATTTGTGTATATTTTCAGCAACATCTCTAGCTCTTATATAAGGTTTTGTAAAAAGTATCGTTTTGGAATTTTGACAAGTCATCACACTATATACGAAACAAAAAATATTATTTTTTCCTTTCAAATTTTCATATGAATACTATTAAATGTGTTGACATTTAATAGTATTCATATGAAATAATGCATGTAACCCACATGCAAAGATGCATGTGGGTTAGTATGCTTTCTCACTATGCTAAATTTCAAGTTTCTCCATCAAATGGTTTCTGTAAAAAACAGCCGTTACAGATGGTAGGACGGATAAACACGTAAATAATTTTATAAGGCTTTGCGTGTTCTTTTTCCTTAAAGATACAGAACCCTAAAAACAACCAGATATCATATAAAGCTGTTGTCACATGCGACTATTCATGCGAATCATTTCAAACGAAGGATTTGAAGTATAAAGTCTCAAAAAGTCAACGGGCATTCAAGTAGAGCAACAACGAATATTACAACTCCTATCAGTTGTAGGCAAAAAATTCAGAATTAATAATTTATTCACCGGAACTTCCATTACAAAAGTATTATTGAAGGGTAAAACTTAACTATTACTGGAACTAGAGGGAAAATAAGTAAGAGATTCCACTAAAATCAAAGATCTAAAATAACGCCAACATAATGCTAGTATATTATTAAAAAAAGGCAGAATGTTAGTTTCATCTTCTATATGGCATCATTGTACACTACACAATACAAAATAATTTAACAAGACTAATGGGAAACACAAATGTTGTGGATTGAATCGTCGACATCTCTTCGACTCACTTTTGTAACAGGTGGCCACTGAGGAGCTTTTTCTTAATCCTTCGATGTCGGAACACTCAATACGTATATTATTTATTAAATCCACACACGCACATATACGCCATGCACACGCGCGTACATACATAAACACACACAGGCATAAACACTCCTTTGCAAAAAAACGGGCACCTATAACTTTTGTTTACCCTTGGCCATCTTAAAAAATGGGTGTTATATGCATTCGAATAATCGGAAATATTTGCCTGTATTTTAAAGAGTACTGAGGTAGTAGAGTAAGAGTAGTGATGAGTAGGGAAGGTAAAACAAGGTTTGAAAATTGTTAATTTATTTAAAAAAATACTATTTTAATAAACAAATAGAATTTAAAATTGTGATGGTATTTCAATGTATTTGAATAATGTTAAATAATTAAAAAAATGTCTATATCTCTTCAATTATAGGCACAAATTACATATTAATTTCAAAATGTCAGATTTATCGAAAATAAGTTAGAGATTCCACTAGAATTCAAAGATCTAGAATGCTAGTGCATTGTTAAAAGAAGAAAGAATTTTATTTTAATATTCTACGTAACATCACATTACACGTTAGGTAATACAAAATAACTTAAGAGAAATAATAGGAATATTAAATATTGTAGACAGAATCATTGATATGTCTTTGACTCGCTTTTGTAACAGGTGCCTACTAAGGTAATTTTTACAGTTAATGTGCATATTATTTACTTAATAGTTGCGTGCGCGCGCGCACACACACACACACACGCAGGCACGCACGCACACACGCATGCACGCACGCTTGCATGAGCGCACGAACGCACGCACGCACGTACGCACGCACGCACTAACGCACGCACGCATGAGCCTACTTACAATACCGATTGTTAATTTAATAAATAAGTACAAATACACAACAATTATGCCAAATAGTTCTTACATTATGTTAATATGACTGATGCAGATACTTTAAAAAAAGATGATATATGATAATCTCATAATTTTATGTCATATGACCTTATCTCTCTGTGATAATTTTATGTCACGGTGTCAAATAATATAAAATACTATCTGGCCTGGCAGATGTCGTTCCGCCCTTTGAAACACAGCGCCTGTCAAGTCCTGTCGCACCTGTCAAGTCAAAATTTTGTTGTTTTTTTTGGCACTAAATCGAAATAAATTGTGAATATCATTTTATAAATAAAGATTTGTTTAATAACTTGACTACAACGCCCCTATAGAATCCTAGCATAGCTATGAACTATCGTATTGACAACGCATATATATTATGTGAATATGACATCAATCGGTCAAATCGTAGAGAAGTTACACGATCATTAACAGACGCACCTACGATTATATATACAAAGATGTATGTTAAATTTCCTTGAGATATTTACATTTACCCACTTTGCCCAAAGTGCTTATCTATTTTTGACCCCGGTTTGAGATTTTAAATTTTTTTTTATTTTTATTAATGTAAATATTATTTATCAATACATGTAAATAAGAAGGTGTTTATTGTTCAAATATTAAATTTTATTTTCATAAAATGAATATAAATAGTTGATACTTACTGTCTTTAAGCAATATATATCGAAGAACGTGTTACTGAATTTAAAACGTATGGTGCTACCCTTGACAATACTTAGACCGATATATGTAAATAATAACGATAGCCCATCTAAATATTATCACGGGAATCCTAAGCTATCTGAACTATGTTTAGGAAGCGAATCTAGTAAAGAGTTTCTCTGGGTGAACCGACACATAACGCCGGTGACCCTTTGAGGTTCACCGGCACGTAATGAGGTGAGGTTCACCGACGCGTAATGTTAGTGAACCTTGAAAAAAAAATTGACGTTTTAAAATTAAGATCGTAATTAGGAACATTCACTTTTTTAATATATTGTATAAAGTATTCATATATATATATATATATATATATATATATATATATATATATATATATATATATATATACATATATATATATATATATATATATATATGTGCGTGTTTATTTTTATGAAAGCTTCATTCTGCTTCAAACTTTATATTATCAAGGTACATACTTAAGGGCTTCTTTATATAGGATATTTCTCGTTTTGCTATATTATGGGTTAAAACGTAAAATTGTTGAAGGACTTGGCTACAGAAAGAGACATATAATTATTTGGTACATGCTTCACTTTGTCACAGAAAATATAAATAAAAATATTAAATTTAATTCGTTTGCATTTAAAATATATCTTTACGCCATTAAGTATAGTTTATTCTTCAAAAGATAACAGATATTTGGCGACAATCCCTAATAAAAAGTACTTCCCGTTGGTCTTAATATTATGTCAATGTTTTATTTGACCTCCTTTTAACCAAAAATTTCTATTCTAATATAAAATGACGTCTGAATATATTACACATTGTTTTGTTTTTCAACCACATGATATATAAAATATCCCCTCATTAAAATAATTTATTTAGACTAATTTATTTCAAATTTTTTATATAATGGTTAATAAGTTAATGTCACCAACGCAAAATCCTTTGAAATGTCATACTCATCATTTTTGGAGAAAGACAGGTAACATAAAAATATTACTTCTTCAATGATACCTACTTTCAAAATAAAATTTATTAGAGTACATTCTTTCTTTCCTTCAATGGATTCATGTATATGATGTACGGGTTGACGTAATCCTACAAAGGCATTGTAGATTTGTTCAAATGAAATCAATTATACTTTTTCAATAATCATATGGACTTAAAATTGTGGCAGTATTTCAATGTATTTTTAAGAAAGGCATCAAATAATTAAAAAAAAATTCAAACACAAGTTACATATTTACTATAAAATGTCACGTTTCTGCTATTTTCATCTCTGCAGCTGAACAAACCGCACTTAAAATGTACATTAAAAGGAGTTACTACTTGGTTGGCATGAAAACATAACAAATATCCCCAAATGTTTCAGATAGAAATGAATAAAGATAGAAATACGAAACTTTATGTATCTTTCATATCCGTCGACCTAGGCGAGTTTCATATCTATTCAATATTTTCTCCGTCTTTTCGATGGTTCTAAATTTTTTTTGTATTTTTATCTTTAATAAAGATATATTAAAATGTGCATAAAGTTTCACCGGTCAAACATTAGTCACTCGTTCCTAAGATGTTCTATATAAAAATTGCCATTAAAAATTTATGTTCCTCTTTAAAAATGACTTATAAATGGTTAACTTGAATAATGTATACTATTGTAGTATTATTTGCTATATATATATATATATATATATATATATATATATATATATATATATATATATATATCAAATGAACAGCTCTATTCCTTGACCTTCATAACTTTCTTTTCTTCCTTTTCTTGAGTTTAAATGTATTTTTAGGAAAAGCTATTTATAGATATTAACTTACATTAGACGCTTATTTACTTTGAATATTACATTTGACTGATGAGTAAACATTAATTAGTGAGGTAAATTTTCAAATCTCACCCGTGCGTTCTTGACGGGATCAGTTAGGCGAAGCAAGGAGTGAGAACCACCAATTTATCCTTAAATTGAGCTTTAATTACACACTGTACAAGTGCAACATTAGGAAGTTAGCAATTAATTGACATTAGGAGCGCAAGAATGTATTAAGCATGTAAGGAATTACAATGGTAATTTTGCAATCTTTTAAATCAATGTGCAATGTAAATAATTATTTTAATGGTATATTCAATAACAACATTATAATACGATTAATAGACACCATGCTCTTTCCATCCATTTTTTAAGAATGGTGATCAAAAAATTGTAAAATATTGTTGTAATTGAGGCATTAATTCAATGCACGTTTCTTATATCTTTGCTCATCCATTTGCTGTCATTTTTCTGTCACACATAGAAGCGCGAGAGCAGTAGTCAGTCGGATTTCTTATATGTCATCGTTATACTGACATTGCAGTTATTTATTTTAAGACTCACCTTAATTTATTCATTTTGTGATCTCTTGTTTGATTTGTTTTGATTTTCTAATTCTATAATACCATTTTCGTGTCGCTATTTAACAGCCACTCGTGCTAATTAGCGACGAATGCCTGACATAAATTTAATAATTCAGTCGTGTTTCATATTCCATTCTTATTTACAAAGCATTAAAAATAAATATTTCGGTAAGGAGTTACACCCTAGGCTTTCCTTTAATTTACACCCAATTGTACAATTTACCATTATTGTTTCTAAATCAATTAAATGTTTTTAATTTTTATTTATATGAAATTCAATAATACCAGATGTACCATCGTTTTCTCGAAAATAGTATTTTGACTGGAGAATTTAGTAGAAATTATAAGAAGCTTTGGGATGATGGATTTTAAAAATTATTTCGTCCAGTTTTTGACAATTATTGAGCCTGAAGTTACAGTGTCTTGTTTACAATAAATATCAGTTCATCCTGTTAAGCGCCTTATTGTTACTTTGAGGTGATATTTAGAAAAGTATTATTTTATTCCCATTAAAATGTATGCTGTTAATTTAATCGTGTACCCAAGAACATCCAAAATCGGATATAAAACACAAAAAAAATACTTGAAAAATTCGAGCAAGGAAAAAATAATATTGAATTGAATTTCCAACACTTTTTTATTTCGCAAGGTACAAACTAATGAGACACAGAACATTATAAGGAAACATTATAAGGAAACGCATCCGAATAATTTCCATTTTCATTTAGAATTATGGTTCTCTATTTCATTTATTGGTTCATTTGACATATTTCAAAGAAGAAGCAGAAGTATTGTCTTATGGACAGCAATAATTATTTGTTTAATTGTAATTAAATCCTAAATAAAAAAAATATAATTACGTTTAGGATTTGAGTCTTAAACACGTGGTTTCTTTTTAAAATTAGATATTTATATAAACAAGGTGCTAGAAAATTAAAATACACCCAATTCTTGCTTTTTAAATTCAATTTATAGAACGTTAAACACGCTGGTAATTCTTTTTCAAATTTTGTAGATCACCCCATTACGTTGCAGAGGTGGTGCTAATATCGATTGCCCTTACCATATTGAATTATACTACACGGGTGTGGTATAATTCATTCAAGTGTCGAATTAAATGGTACTGATGTTGCTGATGCTATCCTTCATTAGATTCTTCACTATTATTATATGTTTTATATAGCGATTCCTCCGTTACTGCAAACATTATGTTACCAAAGAACATTTTCATTTTGTAATGTGTGTATATTTTCTCTTCCAGAATCTGACTTTCCTTTTTCAGAAATTTTTATCCTTTTCTGAAAAAACGATCTTAATTTTTTACATTATTATTAAAATTTGTAACGGAAAATGAATCAATTATTTAAATGAAACAATACAACTTGTACTTTTTATATGCTAGATGTAATCTCTGAAACTTCTGAGCCAATTTTAATAATCCTTTCGTATTTGAATATGTGATGATCCTTCTGGCAGGCTAAATACGTCTCACGAGATACATATACCCAATCCAATATAGGAGTTCCAGGCGTATATACGTAATATATCTTAAACTACTATTTCACTGTTAGAAAGGTTTAATATCCAATCTCCACGCGAACAAACCCTCAGACCAAAACTGGTATTAAATAGTATAGATATTTTGTATTTGATTATCAAATGATATGATTTACCAAATAGGAATTACAACGGCGAGTAAATAGTACAGAATATATCACGTACCGTTTGCGTCGAATTTATTTGAAAATGCATTTAATTGTAGCCAATACAAAAATATAGCCGATGGATTTTTCAGAAATGATTATTATCCCTGCTGTATTATGGAAAGCACGTACAAGTGATTTGTACACCGAACAATGGTTCATTATATTTTCATTACATTAAATATTATTCTGTTGTTCTTTTACTTACATACACATATATTAATATCGGAGAGAAAGCCAGTAAGACCCATTTATTAATAATGAAACAGCCAACTCTATACTCGATCAGGAAACAATAAAACATATATAAATGATCGTTAACCACTGCCAGTTATTTGTACAAACGCAATGAACTCATTCAACACGAAACCAGAACCCCATGTTGTCATCGTGGGATATAATGTTTTCAGATTATCAGCACATATTATGCGTCCGTGCGATCTCAATAACTTAACTTTGGAAAAACAAATTTATAATTATTATACACTTCTTTTAGGATTTTCTCAAATAATTTCAGGATTTACCCAAAAACCAATGATCGTTAAAATTTATTTGACTACATTAATAGTAAAAATAGCTTTACTCTGCATGATTATTTATAAAACGTGATAGTTACTGATTCAGAGATATGTTCGTTATAGTTTTTCAGATATGTCACAAGTATTGAGTGAAAATAAACGACAGCGATACGTAGTATGAAAATTAAATAGAAACCATATTATAAACGGGGGAAAAGTTTTATAGAACAACATTTGCAATTTTAATTTCTTTTCATCAAAATTACTTAAATAATTAATATTTTCGTCTCCGTTTTTTATATGTACATATGCAAGACGTCTCTTTAACTCTGATATCAAATGAAACCTATTACAAACCCCTCGGTGTCGATTTTCCTGACGAATCAAATGTACACGTGTTTTATATGATAATAAAAATAACACAAAGGACCTTTCCGTGGAGCGAGTATGCGGGAAGCTCTGCAAGGGCATTTGCCCGCGCATCCGCGCCTTCCCGCGTCTTGCGTGCAGATACCATGCGTGATTAAAGAAAATTTTAAAACCCCGCGCTATTATAATCAATAACATATTTATAAACAGCATCTGCATTACTGTGTAAGAAACGGGCACCTAAAACAATTTTTACATCTAGGGAAATCTTAAAAAAGAGATATTATATGCATTCCGATAATCAGAAATATTTGTCTGCTTATTAAAAAGACCATGGCCGGAAAGAAAACGGTACACTGAGCCTAGGGACGATCGATATATTTTGAGCCAAGCTTTACGAAATCGGAAGTCACCCTGCACAAATATTTAAAACAGTCTCGAAGAACTGAGAGATGTAAGTCTTAGCCTTTGTACTATCACAAATAAACTTCTGGAAGTTTATATCCACTACCGAAGAGGAGACTGCTTCTATGCATTTCGTTGCCACCGTATTGCAAAATCAAGTTTTGAGAAGCGAAGTCGCAAAGAGCACAGAAGAACTGAAAAGCATTAAGCAAACGTATGCTTCGAAATGACCCCTTACGGCGGACGCTCTGTTGTGTATAAATTCTGAAGATCGTACAGAATTAGTTTTTGTGGAAAGTGGCTTTCTGAATATACAAAGATACATCAGAAAAATTCTAATTCCTTTCACAGAATCAGCACTAGCCCGCTGGTGCTGTCTCCATGAACGATAACGCTCGAGCATATCGAGCAGGAAAAGTGACTGAAGTCGGTATTCGACTTTTAGATAGGCCAGAACGAAGTCCCGATCTTGATCCTATTAAACATCTGTGGGACATTCTAAAACGACATAAGCTAAGCATCGCGGGACATCCGAGGATTGAAAACAGGTATTACGTGAGAATAGGTATGTAGAAATCATCAAAAACCTCATGCTACGAAGAGCATGCTACGAAGAATTGCCGCAGTCATTTCCACAATCCATACTAATTAGAGGGGACCACAATCCATACTAATTAGAGGAGACCACAATCCATACTAATTAGAGGAGACCACAATCCATACTAATTAGAGGAGACCACAATCCATACTAATTAGAGGAGACCACAATCCATACTAATTAGAGGAGACCACAATCCATACTAATTAGAGGAGACCACAATCCATACTAATTAGAGGAGACCACAATCCATACTAATTTTCTTTTGTAACTTTTTTTAAATGAAGAATATTGCCTATTATTGCATTGCTGAAAATCGGTGTTCCACAAAAATCAATTCTCAATCAAGCCTGTTTACTATTTACTACTTATATATAAAATACATTTTAAGACATTAAATAAACTACTTTTACATGACCCCCCCAATAATAAATGTTATTCATAGTATTATGGTAAGTTATCGATTTTGCTAAGAAAACGAATGGTTCGACGAGACTACTTTTTATTGAAAATTCATAATATTATTCATTTCATAATATACTATTTAAATTTCATAATATTATAAAAACTAATTAAAGTTTTAAAACAAGTAACTCAACAGAATCCATTTTACATTTTGATGGGCAAGCTATTCCCAAAATTTAGTACGCTCTTAATCTCAGAATTATCATTTACATCCGACTTATTTTAGAACTCATGTAACAACTACACATCAATGATGTAGATGACGGTAATACATTTTTAATAACAGATAATAGTTGAAGCCCCCGTGGTACCATCGGTCAATTCTAATCTGGCAATCAAGTCCAGCAAAGCAAAGTGGGTGCATTCTACTCATATTATCCTACCTTAATTCTCATGAGTTACTTGAAATACGGAGTTGTACTTCTAGTACAGGTGTAATGGCGTCTTTTTTCTAATGCCATACGTTATACTTACACTGCACTGATACTACAGTATTACTTACTGTATCATACAGATAAAATGTATAAATATCTGTTACACCTATAATATATCAAAGTTTATCTATTGATCAATGTGATCGTATAAGAAAGATATTTCCAATAGAAATAAATATATTCACAAAATAATATACGTAAAAAATTATTTAAATCATAGAATATTTAGGAAGAACTAATTTATTCAATTAAATTACTAATATAATAGAAAAATAAAACATACATGAAAGACAGAAAAAGAAGCATATCTTCAACTCGTTCTGATTAAACATTTGAATCTGGGAGTAAAAATAACAAGTTTGTGGTTTATAAGTAAAATAGTCAAATCTATCTATTAAATTATATCATTATTGGTAACGATATGTTATTTTAATTAATATACTCTATAGTATTTCTGCTAGCCGGTATCACAATCATATTATATCGATGAGTAGGAATTGTCAAACTTTTATAACACAACATTTACAACGTTTCATAATTAATAAGGTAATATAATGTTTGAATACTATAGCTTTAAAACCCCTACCTACAACTAATAATTTACAAATAGTACTTTCAGCTAGTGAAATCGATTAGTTTTCTACCATTTTAAATACCATTATCATCTAAATAATTTAGGAAGCGTTTATGTGTTTAACATTTTATTTTTTCCACTCTATTATTATAGCAACCTGGAGGGACATCATAAGTACTATGTGAAATCATAAGAAATGTAATTTAAAGAACAGGTAAACGCTATGGAAAAAATTGTGGATGCCTTCTAAGACAGGTCAAACCAATTTCCAATCTATAATTCAATTCAAACCTAACCTTATCGAAAAAAAATAGATATTGCACGACAACATCATAAAAAAAGTATTTTCCTGTCTGTAAACTTATGTAAGAAAGAAAGCTTTTTATCTGTATAATTGATTTTGTAAAGAAATCATGTTTTTTTAATATGCTGAAAGGAATTAAGTTTAAGATAAAAAATAATTTACATCAATGGTATAAATATAAAAAACATATTTATACCCAATGATACATACGGCTAATATAAATTATGTTCCTTCAAATCGTGATAGAGAAACTAGCAACCTTTATGCAAAGGAAAAGATCCAGAAATCTGTGGAATGGTAAGTGGGGATAAATCTTGGGTTTATCACTTTGGATCTGAACTTAAAGGCGTAGGGGAGAGCGGGTCTGAAAGTGCCGGGGGTAGGTTGTACCGACGCAGATGTGCCGAAAACAGAAAATGATGGATATACGATCATATTACGTCGCGTAATGCCTGACAGTTCGGCTCACGCGGCGGCCATTTTAGTTGCGCTAGCGGCACGGACCGAGTAGCAGTGTACGTAAGGGTCCTCCAGTGCCACGTAAATAAATATTTTCATTTTAATACTTTTTGGTCTCGCGCTAGCATTATTCGTGCTTTTAATTTGGAAGTTTTTGCAAAATGTTTATTATTTATCTTGGATTATTAAGCAGTGCAATTTTAATGCTATGCGCCGAGTGATTTTTAAATGTGAGACAAAATATCATAGTCTTATAAACGGGGTAAATGTGCCTTTCATGTGGGGCTACTTGTGCCGCGGCACAACCAACCCCCAAGCGACCTTTATCGTTGTAATATTGTTTTGTGTTTACGTGAGCACTTACGAATGAAATAAAATACTTTTGGACCTGTTATTTTAAACGGTATTATTATCATTGACAGAATGAGGACATAAAAGCGGAAAACTCGAAGTGGAACTACATCTCAGGAAAATGCTTTGGTCGAAGAACAGACCAACAAAAAGAAGAAGAAAGTAGATGAGACTGCTAAGAAAGTTAAAGGAAAAAGGAAAAAAAAAAGAAATCACAAGTGCAATATTTCGATTTGTTGCTCTTCACAGGGGTGGATCATATTTCTAGTATACCTCATGGTGTGGACTTAGATCCCGGCGATTACTATTTTTCCATATTTGAAATGGGAGCTCAGTGGAAAAGAAAATTCACGATGATGAAGAGGGAAAGCAGACAATTTTGTTTCACATCGGGGACAAATAGAAACAATAGTTTTCAGGGGTATACATAAATAATAATTGATATCAAGATCAACTTAAAAGAAATTATAGTGTAAAAATAGCTTTTTTATACTATTGGAATTACAAACATCTCATTCCTCTCACAACCTCCCCTCATAACGCGTTGCATGAACTGAGAGGATCTCACAAGGTGGCGACATGTGATTTGGTTCTCTATCATATTTATCATACCAGAATGCTTAATACCTCTTAGTAATTATATGTTACTAGTAGAAGAAAATTGGTGATCTTAATAAAAAATATTGATATTAAATAATGGTCGCGATAATTGAAACAATTAATGAGTAATAATTACTCAAAGTAGTAAGATTTACTCAAGAACAAATCAATAATATATAATAGAGTAATAATTACTCAAGAACAAATCACTTTGATACTATTAATAGAAAATAAATTGAAAATCAAAATGGTGACAAAACAAATCTCGTTGACAAAAACAAAATACCACATAAAATAAAAAAATAACTTAGGAATTAATAAACAGCTAATTACTTATATTCTTGTTAAAATATATTTTTATGCGTGCTTATAATACGTATTTATAATGAAAATAAAAAACTATGGACTTTTATGAAAATAACATTATTTATAATAATTCTGTTACAAATAACAACAGCTATCATTTTTATTTAGTAAATTATGTGAATAACAGCTCAATGCTAATTCTGTCCATTTAGAATCCATGATACTTTTTAAAAACTATGCAATTCCCAATAACAAACAGAATTTGAATCCTTTAAAATAGCGTATAAAAATTTTGTTAGACCGGATTGAATAATTTTAAGATTTGGGCTTGTTTTAAAAAAAATTGTGTCGTGATCGATCTGATGAAAAATAAATTCAATGAAGAACTTTTACACCTAAATAAATTAACAGATGATCGCTATCGCTAGAAGCTATCCAATTCCTTCATCGTTGAAACAAAGTATGCTGTTGTATGGTAATATCAATAAACTTGAATAGTTTGAATTGATGGTGATTGTCACCATTAATTTATAATCTGCGAACTTCCAGTCTAAATGTAATCTACATACAATACAAAACCAATGATATTTTTCTATCAATATTTGTGATATTCACACACACATATTTATATATATATATATATATATATATATATATATATATATAAATATATATTTTTTTTTTTTTTTTTTTTTTAACATGCTAGTGGGATAAAGTGTGCGGGCAGCTACTAGATAACGTTTTGTCTCATGAGTACTTAATAACTATGACCCATTGTCGAGATCCACTGCTAAGGGATCCTTACCATTTAACCCTTACATATATAGTCTATATTCCATCCAACATTGATCTAACTACAGATACGGATTTTTTTTACATTCATGTAGACCCTAGATCATATAGAACGACTTGTTTTAATTAAAGATATAGGCTGTCTATAATATTTGTATCTGTTTATAATAAACATAGGTTTGATCGCAGATTAGTAGGTACATGATATTCGATGAATACACGTTACTGAAAGAAGACTCGTTTAATATCTTCTTAGAAAATATTTATATTTATTTCATGTACGCACGAACACAGGATGAACGCGCGCGCGCACGTAGGTGCACACGCAGCTCGCAACAATCACGCGCGCTCGTCTTTCATAGAATTTCATTCGTTCGATGGCTGATTTTAAAATTTAAAGTGTCACAATCGCTCCAGGCGGAAGGAAGGCAGGAATTTATGGCACGCTTTATTGTATTTTTAGCTATACCCATGTTTTCATTTTCTGATTGATGTACCAAAATGCTCGAGATGCAAAATCAAAGGCAATTTCATAATGTTCTTCAATTAAGGTCAATATTTCCATCATCATCGCTGAAATCATTTTGACAAGTAGTTTTACTTAACCTTGTTTCCTTATTATTGTCACTTAAACTTTGATGGTATTAAAGACGAGATATTGCAATATTGTTTCAGTATAGACTGCAGAGTTTTAATTCGATAATAGCTATAGTTTTCCTATTTTCTACCATGATGATTGTAATAAAACAATTATAAAAAGTTAATCAAAATAACTTTGTTGATATGTGCTTGTCATTCTTTTAACGAATGGGTCAGATGGATATGGATAATTCATATAGATTATTTTATTACAGTTAAATTAAGCAATTAAGTTGACCCAAGTTACAATAAAATCCCTTACTTTGTGTTATGTTTATGTCGACCGTAAAGTTAAGATATTTTAAGCGGGGTTTATGTATATATAGCTTCATAATATGTTCTACAGATAAACTTCCATGATGTTATTCATACAAAATTGAATATCATACGCCACTAAGATGTGTCATAGGATCAGTAGTAATTAAATTCTCATGATTATGAACATGGAGTGCAGATTTCATTTGTAAATCCTTCCTAACAATTATTTTTTTAATCTACTATTTATAAAATAATAGTGACATCTGGATGTGCGAGAGTGTAACACTGAAGTTCCGAACCACACTACCAGACACTGTAACACTGCATCCTTTAAACGAATCGCCACGCATCGATTTTGGTATCCCCCGTAACTCAGCTTCAGTGAATTCTAGAAATCGGACGTTTTTTAGCAAGTAGAAAGATGATTGTAACGTGGCCAAAATATTAAATTTGTATCTGTAGTATTTTCCAAAATATTTGAAATAAAAAAACAACAATTTCCTTGCTGTGGGTCTCTTGTTTAAGAGCAAAAAACTTGAAATTTGTACGTATGTGGTGCTTAAGTTACCAATAAAAGAAAAAATTAAAAATCTATACATTATCGGTAGGAAATAAAAATAAAGTTTTGATTTTCTAAGGGGGAAATAAAATATTCCATTTTTTTGTTAATAATTTCATTCATTTCTCTAATATTACCTTACACAGGCGAATATTTACATGGCGAAAAGTAATATTACTATTTGTGTAAAAATATAATTATTATACACATATAAATGTTTATATATGCCTAAGTGTGTGCGGAAACCTAATAATGTTTCTTCTCATACCTAATATATTTTGTATGTTATAAAAGCAAGTGTGTATGTAAAAACACTTATTTATTATGGAAACTTATATCGAGGAAGTAACTAAGTTTTCAGACCTTTGTGATAGTCAACTTATTACTCAAAGGCTAACTTAGATGCCAGATAATGCGCAATATTTATTTCTTCTTTTTTGCTATTTTATGTACGGATATACTGAGTATACTTCTAGGGCAAACCTTTAGGTTTATTACTTGTAACGAACTTGATTAAAGTTATACTAAAGCCGAAATTATATACTCAGTACTGTTCCAGGTTTTTAGTCAGTGCCAATCTAAGTGTACGCGTTTAAAATATTTGAGAACCGCATACTAAGGGGTCGATTTGATGGTAATACTGATGGTTTTATAGGATGTTTGATTACGCAGTGACGTTAAAAATCCTTATGATATTTACGTATTTAGCGGGCGTTATAATGTTTTGCGCCGGCATAAGTCAATTTATGCGAGAATGTTAAATGGTACCCTAACAGTAATGAGGCTAGAAAAGCAATCATCAATAATAATCATGGCTTGGTGCACGAATTGGAATCCTTCAAGGCAAATTTCAAGTTCATCAATAGAGCCTACATCAATTCATTGCAATACCCTTTATGTTTGGCAAATACTATAGACGAGTCAGGGAATATTCTCAATAATATCCTAACTGATGTTAGGTCTGTTGTTTTCTCGATTAAGTTTTAACGTATTTTCTAGGGTGAAGAAGCATGATGGCTTCCATTAGTTTATTTCGATCGCAAAAATCAGCTATCGTTTTAGACAACCAATAAAAAGGCATGATTTTCTTCCAATGGAATTTAAAAAAAACGTCGTCTTAAAATAAACATCGTTAATGGGTTTGCTAAAATCTAATATGCTGAATTGCCTGGTAAAAAAAGAACAAATGAAAAAAATCTAGATAAAAGATTAATAATATCGCATCCGTGTCAGTCAGCAAACTTTAAAAAAGGTGAAAATTAGTGTGAAAAAAACTGCCATGTTCTTCCAGAGCATTGCAGAGAAACCTAGATTATTGAGTTAAAGTTTAACAGTTAGATTTATTAAACATTATAATTGAGTAACTTTCAAATACTTATCGCCATAACAACCAGAGTTATGAAAAGAGAAAATATTTCTAGATCTTATGTGGCAAAGTTAAAAAGATAAGCATTTATCGCTGCCAAGTTCAATGCTATGACAGATGTTATATTAAAAAATCTAGACACAAAACTCTAGCTCAGTTATCTATACTTCTCTTAACAATACAAGATATTGGCTGATTTTATCTCACTTTTTAGGGCTAACTTTTTATGCTTTTGTAAGGTAATTTTCATTAATTCCCATTCAATTTAAAATTAACCATTAACTTAAATAAATTAAGCTTTTATTCAACGGCCATGAAAAAACAAACTGTATATTGTAAATTATCGTTTCAGTATAAGTACGTTAAGCATAATGATCAGTGAGTACAGCCCTTTCAAGATTTTATTTTAGTTATACTGATTGAAGATGTTTAAAGTATGCAAACATAGATTCTTAGACAAAGAAGTGATTATAAAAATGATCCTAGTGTTATAATTTTAATAAGTAAACGAATATTGACTCGAGATAACAAACTGTTTATGTATCATTATTCCAAGAATTTCGTCACATATGGATAAATTCCAAGTTATCATTGAAGAAGTTCCGCCAAAACCGTTTATTTGAGCTCCGTTTCTGCATGAACATCGTACGAGTGATTCTGTCACTCCACTCGAATGAATCTCTTACAGAGATGTATATCATTTCAATTAGAACTGCTCTTTGACCTCTTTTAGCCTGAATTTCTTCCTTCTTTGTCTGTAATTGAAAATGTTCCCAGATCCATCATCACTGAGAGCTGTTTTATTTTCTATAGATACCTTCTTCACCGAAAATAATATTTAAAAGTAATATAAACGAAATAATAAAAAAAACTTTTATAATATGTAGGAAATAATTTGCCATTAACAACAACATGTAAAGTTTTCAACGGCACAAAGCACTCGAGCTCGCTGTAATCCTTAAATGCTTTTAGGGAAACTAAGCAAAAGCGCTCCAGATGGTGTTAGGGATGTTGTAAAAATATGGCAATATTTTGAATATGAGCCCATTGAATTAATATCAAGCTATTAGAAACTACAACGTACCAGACCGGTTAAAAATATATACTTCTTGCAGCATTTTCGGCACCGTGTAACCTATTGATGGACGATGTATTGTTTTTAAAATGAATTGATAATTCGATAGACTAATTATATAAACATAATCCCTTTCTACCTCTATATTTAGATAATTTTTTACTTCAACAATTGACCAAATACACAAAGAAATATGAAATTTCAAAATAAAGTACAAAGATGTCACTAATGTAACATTAATTAAAATATTGTAGTTACTCGAGTATAGTGTCTAAGAATATACTATTAAGAAAAAAACAAAGCTCACAAACTCTCAAGAATAAAGCTTAGACCAGAATCAAATATGATACGATAAAGAATATTAATTCGATGAAAGAGCAATTGCAGGGAAGAAAACTGCATATGGCCAAAATTATAGATGAAAAATGAAGATGGAAAATCGAAATCACAAGATGCAACATGAGCATCAGAGCTATATTAAAAAGTGCATATTGTTTTTACGACAATGCACAACACTACATAACTTAAATGCAACCTTGGTCAGCAATGTCAATAATACATTGTTTGCAGTTTATGCTTCAACAAGGTAATTATACATTTACGGTTGTAATTAACTTTAACCAATACATTCAGTAAAATCCGTAATAAAATAAATTATTTATCTTTCCACAATTAACAATCGTCTAATGAACATTATTTGTCTTTAGTTTTATTTATTGTTTAGCTTTGGGTATTTTTGTTCAAACATCTTATTTTGTGGCAAAAGAAGTAGCTGAATATAAATTATAGTCATTGTTCACTAATAAATATAAATAAAAGCGCCAAATCTCCAAAATTCTGAAGAAGTAGTTAAGGACAATTACAGTAGATAGTCACATCGTTGCGAATTATTATATTAATATTTAATTTTGGCCGAAATTATTTTTTGTAGATGTAAACATAATCTAAGACATATTTATTATTTATTGTTTAAATAACATAATCTGAGATATATTTTTGAGTAATTGCATTTGAAATTGAGAGTTAATTACACTCAATTCAAATGTAATTCGTCTCAAATATGTGAAATAACCGTGTCTTAGATATGTGAAATAACCGTGATGTTTTAATTTTCTCGATAACACCTTCTGATTCACCATACACTTTTGAATATACAAATGTTAATAATTGAAACAAAAATTGATCGCTCTACACTTTAATAAAATCCGGTCAAATGCGATCTAATACCGTATTGGTTGTTTATGAAACCAAACTTTCTAACTAATTTTAGAAGTCCACAATCAAATTAGTAAGTCAATGGAGCGATGGAGGCCGAAAAATTATTGCATTAAATCCAAAGATTGAATGCAATAATTTTATTTCATTCAGTCAGCCAGCCTATTTGGTGTGGTGATATCTTTAAGTCCATACGACTTGCTCAAGGTAATATTGTATTTTAAAGAATTATAATGAAGGAAATTCTAATTTAAGAGTAATAATTTGTTTTTTATTTGAGCAATTAATTTCGGAGATCGAGTTAGAGTGGTGCTGCTTATAATAAAAGAAAAAGAAACAAATAAAAATTTAAGATTGGCCCAATAAAAATGTTGGCAAAAAATATAACGTATGCCGCAATATTAACGATGAGGCCGTTTGCTAATTAACATTAAAACTTCGTTTAATAACATTACTCTAATACATTTTCTTATTCACTAGATATATATTCAATTTTTTGTTGATACGATTAGTTGTATAACATTTTTGAAGATCAACGGGGATTTATTAAATTTATTTAGCCGAGGAATATTCATTATTTGCAATTATCAGACTAATATAATTAATAGTCAGGACTTCATCAAGTTTTTTCTTTGATCAAGTTGAAAGACAAATATTTAAAAAAAATATTAGTCACAGAAATGCAATATAGGATTATAAAATACGAAAATACTTAAAACAATTGTTTAGCTTATTTTTATCCACATACACCAGCATTCTATTGGTTGAATCTCACGTCTCTGGGCTGAATGTGTTAGGCATGATCTTTGCGTTTTTCCTTAAATTTTGTATTTAACATCACTGTTTCGTTTCGTCTGCTCCGTAATCTTATTTTTTTTTAAAAAGTTTTAGCCATAGCTGCTTTGAAGTAAGCAAAATAGAGAATTTTATCGCGTCTTTAAATTTTGGTAAGTTTTCTATACGAAGTCAGTCGTAAGGACCAGTCTTCACTACGTAGTTGAACTTTATTTTGCTCCATAATGAAGTTTACAAAGCCGGCACGCCCATATCACCATTAAGCTGTATGGATGCTAAGCGGAAATACAAAATTCTACATACATACAAAACGCACAAAAGCATAACCCTTCCTTTTCTTTCAGGCAAAAAGTACTGCGACTACATTTGTGTTGTGTATTTTTGTGTAGTCAGGCAGTTTAAATAAGTTTCCCGGCAAAATGTCTCCTTGAAATTGAGAAAAATTACAATTATCGTATACCTAAAACTTTTTTTGTTAGTATTTACTTTCATAATAATAATTAATTATAGGATATTTTGTTAAACTGTAATCACGTATTTCTATTAAACTGAAAATGTCGAGTTTTGTCACGTAAAAACATTTTTGTATTTTTTATAATTAGTATAGACTGTAAGAAAAAGGGCGAAATTAGCCCTCACGGGTCGTAAGCAGATTGCCAGAAACAAGAAGTCGTATTATATTACAATAGGCTTAATAATCGTTTTAAGAATTTTCTTACCACTTATCCAATATAATTATAATTCATTTAATATTTGGAATATATTTTACCACCAAATTTAAGTAAAATATTAATCACGCTCTGCAAAGACATAAGTAAATATTTTAGGTACAAACATTAATTAAATTTGTCATCGTCAAACCCATTTGCCAGCTTTGAAATCTCTTTGACGAATAGCATAATTGTAATAAATGACCTAGACGGATTAGAGCTAACTTCATCATAATAGCGACACATTCACAAGATTAAATGGAAAATTTTGAACTTCCATTGACTTGAAAACCTTGTCATGAGTTATACTGTAAGGAAAAGAAGAAATAAACTTTATGAAATCCTCATATTTAATAATTATCCAACTAACATGATTGGTACAACATAATTACAAATAATAAATTAAACATAATTACGAACAATTTTCCTCGACTAAATAAATTAACAAATTCTTTTATTCTTCAAAATTGATGTGTCTAAACGTAAAAAAAATTGTCTGGAATATAATATTTATCTAGTGAATAAAGAAAATGGTGGGTGATATTATTAAATGAAGTTTTAATATTAATTAGCAAATAGTCTTTTCGTTATAATCTATGTTAATATCAAATCATGCAAAATATAATTTTTCCCCTAAATTGTTTAATCGTCTGATCTTAAATTTTAGATTTCTTTCTTTTTTTTTGTTATACGAAGTTCCATTGTAAATTATCCTACTCGATCTCCAAAATTAATCACTCTTTAGTTACTTTTAAATTAAAAATAAAAAACATTTTAAATAAACGCATGTTTTCTCAATATTTTATCTATAACCATATCAAACAACAGAAAACTATCTGAATAAGTCTCAAGTTCTTGAAGATGCCATCAAATCGAATGGTTAGGTTAACTGTGATTTTCTTTGAATTAGATACTATATTATTACATGATACCAACTTATGTTCAATCTGTAGTATATATATAAAACTGACTTGAATTTTGGGCTATACTGGTTGTCAAACAGAAAAACATGATTTTATCGATTATTATTGTAAGAATGATTGTTTTTCGCTTTCAAATATTGTCAAATTATGCTATGTTATACTCACAATACAAAAAATACTTTATAGGAAATTAACTATGTTTAATAACCATAAGTAATACACAAATCCATGACTATCTACGACATTAATCCATACAAATGAGATTATACCAGGTCTTGATATCATATTTAGACCACCACTTAAGGTGGAAAGTTACAAATAGCAAATAATATCATTATTTCTCGACTTCAAAAAAATCAAATTACATTTTCCTGTTAATTTCTGTGAAGAATGTGATTTGGTGATCAGTTATCATATTGTAGGATAGTTTTCCAGTTAGCACTGATGCTATTTATGACCTCTGCTAGTCGTTAGACACCTTTCCAAAAAATTAAATTAATAAAAGTTTATTTAATATCGCAGATTGGTTAGAAACATTTAGCGAATCAAATTATATTGTCAATCCAATATGAAATTCAGAAAGATTTATTTTAATAGTGCTATCGACAAAATTATTTAATTTAACCACTATTTTTAAATGTTTTTTTTCAGCAAATTACCTGTATATTTTATTAAGAACCCAAAATTAAAACCTTGCCCTTAGCGGTCATAATTACGACATTAAACAGCATCATAATTATCAGAAAAATCTAGATAATTTTTTCTATCCTCCCATTTTTAAGCATATCTTCCTTATAGATCAAACTTTGAAACTAACAACTCATATCGATTTCACAAATAATAAACTAATTTCAGGCGGAAAAAGAAAAATAGAAAAATTGCACCAATTATGCAACGCTCCATTTGTGCAGCAATACGAAGTGGTAAGCTAAGTCAGTCTGGTAAGTAATTAAGTAAATAATTTTTCGTCGATGTAATATAATACACGATGAAGCGGTTTGTACACGAGCGCGATTTTGAGTACCAAAAATATACTAGCATAGCCATCTATTTGGCTAATTGGTAATTTAATGATTGAAATGGTTTTTTGCACAAGTACGATATTTGGTAGAAATCTCTTTCTATATACACACAATTTTTCATCGTAATACCAATATGATTCTGATTAGTACATTGCAGTGATGCAAAGCGAATTCGTAAATACATTATAAAATTACAAAGTGTAGTGTTAGTAAAATATATGTTGGAGCATATAATGTATGCTAATCATGTCCCGCATTTCTGACATAGATTTAAAAAAAAAACATATTTGCACCATATTTTTGAAAAATTTGTTTTTGAATATGCGTTTGTGTTTCGAAAAATGATATTGATATTATGGCATGCTTAAATTTATCGGTTACTCGATTTTTGTGAGCACTAAACTTTGACTGTTACATTGCGTTTAAGGAAATGTCGTGCTACAAGAGTTGTGTCGGCACTCTACCTAATTAAAATACTTGCAAAATTCGTACTTTTTACTGAACCCTGGTATATATAATAAATATATTTCAAATCGTTTCACTGCTTAAAATTGACTAAATACTATAGCTTCCTTAGCAGTCATGCACCATTAGAACTTTTTATTATACCGATGCAAGACTACCATGGACAGTGCGAGGTGGATTGTTGCAGCGAGTTATATCACATCGCTTTAAAAATATTAATTTCCCATTATAAAATTGAGGAAAACTTCACAAAATAACTATAGGAATGCTAAAATAATCGTATTTTGTAACAAAATTATAAACAATTGGGATTCCATTCGAATGGAACCATGTTAGCTATACACTTGTTGTGTACTCCTAGCATAACTTAAAAACTATTGACCTAACTAAGACGACATCTGAAGTTTCGAGGACAATATAGATAGTTCCAATACATGCTTTCTTGTTAAGATTTTTGCAGAAAAATATATTGAAGCAAATATATATAGGTACAAATGATGTATACGAAACATTTCTACGCTCAGGTTAGCAAAATAATTTAATTACCACATTTAAAAATGGTTGAAAGTATAAGCACCATATATTTTTTCACCGAGGATAATTAGTTTCATCCATAAATTTAGGTGATATACCCTCATTCAGTGCGTGACTCCACCTCATACTTGACGTTTGTTTTCTTTACTATAATAACCAAAAGTCCCGTGGTGCTTGGAATAAGTACTTAAAAAACGCTCTACCTGTTGCAAGAGACCATGAATAGACGATCGTTTCTCGCGCGAAAGAAAGAGTAAAGCGTAGTTAGCGTGCAGGTGCTTTGCCTGTCACAAGATTTGGGAGTAAATACGTTCGTAATACAATTTCACTTGCCATTAGTGAGTATTTTGTGCGTCACATTATTTAAAACATAAGTTTAATATGTATATTTTATTTCATTGCAATTTTCCCTTACTTGCATGAGTCCCTGATACCGAACTATATATTTTTCCTTACGACCGAAGACACCACTTTTCATCGTAATATTAATTCAAATAAATTGTTATATTCATTTCTTCTTGTTTTGTGTTACAGTTTACTCAACATAATGAAACAAAAAAAGTGATTGTAGTACAAACAATTTAATAGTAGCGATTGAAAAAGTAAGCACAGAAAAGATGTCGCTAAGGGAAACCGCGAGAAGTATGATTTCCTTCTACTACCTTATTTGACACTAAAATTAGTCAAAGAGGGAGAATAAATAGAATTTAGATCTATCTTAGAAAGTTTAATGAAGACGTGTTTTATAGAATAAAAGAATGTTTTAGAATCTAACATTAAAAACTTGATGATGCATGATACTGATGATGCATGCTACTGACACGACAGACATTTTTAAAACTGACATTTGACTTGGCTGGACATCTGACCGTTATCACACCCAAAAAGAAACAGTTACAAAACACTTTTATTATAAATTTAAGGACGACAAATTTGTTGTTGATAATAGCAGAGTCCACCCAACGTGCAGTTGTATTTAATAAAGTTTAAGTTAATATTTCTATCAATACTTTAAAAAGCTTTATATAGATAAATATAATTTTACGCCATGAACATTTTACAATTGTGATGAAACTGGAGTCACAAATGTCAAATAAAAAGGTAACGTCAGATGAAAGAGGAAAACGCATAAGCTCCAACCTTCGGAAAGAGCATTGATGAAACCCTTCAAGAATACTTATAATGAACAATGCAGGAGCTAGTATTAATGAATTTGATGTTACAGGACTTATTTCAGAGGCTTTTGAAAAGTAGGCATGCTATGACATAACAGAGATAGGATTCAGGTATACCGGCATTTATCTTTTTAAAAATATCTTCAGTGATTTAGATTACTTACGAAAACATTTCAACACAAGAATTTATAGAAAATACTACCACAAATCCAACAGTTCTAAATATCATATTACTCGATGCTTCAAGTTCTCTGCTATCTAGCATCCGATAATACCTAGTCATCTTGGTCCTCTAGTCATCTTGAGTCTGATATTCTGCAGAAATCACCGGACTAGTTACCTGTCTTAGAATAGCTCTCACCAAACTTAGACTTATCCACAACTATACCAAACCAGATTCTGCCACCTACATCACCACAGTTTTCTGCTAGTATAGGGCTAGAGCCCATACATGAAGCTATTTTGAATATTTCACTCTTATCATAAGTTCCTGGAAATAGGTCGAAATTCGAAAACGTAAGTCTTAAAAGTGAAATCTTCTTTTTCGTACAAAGTAAATTAGAAAAATATAGAAAATGAGGAATAGAAGAAAGATCTATCAATTTCTATATCAAAAAAAAAATAAGGCAGAAAAGAAAAAATAGATTAGTTTACCGATAAAAAATAATTTTTGGCGACGAAATCCATCGCCACAAGCAAATCAAGAGACTGTATTATTTGTTTGTAAAATCGTAACGAGAACTAGATTCAATGCGACTTGTGCAAGGTATGGGCGCATGAGGTCTGACTAATATCACAAGCCTCGTTCGCCCATTCTTTGCACAAATTGCATTGAAGGCACAAAGTACCCCTATATACAAAGTGTCTCAAGTTACACATTTATGGCGTTCGGCACTTTGTGCCACATTACTGTTTACAAAATAATATTCCAATGTTTAGCTAATGTTTTTAATTAAAATATGTGTTTTGTTACTTATTAATAATTGATTTGAATGTATATGATTGTTGCGTTTTTCTCAATTCCAAGAAATTATTTAGAAGTGCATCGGATTTTTTATTGTCTTGAAAGCTATTATATTGTTTCACCATAGATAGATAACCTTTGTGACAAAATGGGTTTAAAGGTGGAAAACATGATGGTCATTTTTGAATAAAAAAAATATTTGTACTTTAATCTTTTCAGCGATATCCCGTCCAATATTTTCTTTATTTAGAAACCAAAATTTCATGGAACTATATAAACTAGAGGAAGGTTAAAATAAACCAGGCTGGGAAGGGGCTAAAATAAACCAGGCAGGTAAAATGATTAATCTATATCACTAAGAAATTAATTCTCGCTCTTTACTAATGGCAAGTAGAACCAAATCGTCGACGGAGGCCATTTTACTGCAGCCAACATCAGCACTCTCAATTTGAGTAAAAGATTTTATTGTGGAAATAAAATATTTATTTTCATTACTCTTGGTAAGGCAAATATATACATACTCGTACGACCCAAAAAATATGTGGGACCTCTATGACATGGAAATGCCATAAAAGCTTAAGGCTAGTAAAGTTTAAGGCTAAAAAAATATTTAAAGTTCCCCAATCGACATTCATACGATGACTTATGAAAAAAATTTTTAAAAAATCCAAAGAAAGGAAATACGGGGATTTCATTATCGAAATAAAGAATTGGTGAAACATATTTTGAATATTGAAAACGATTTTACATTTTAACCGAGGATCAGTTGGCAGAACGCAAAAGCATAAAACACATTTTTATTAAAAAACCGACACCCGGAATTATCACATAGAAGTCCCGAAGGAACTTTTCTGACCCGGGCATAAAATTTTAATGAAATCAGCGTCATAAAATCAACCGTCTTTAAGAGGTAAAGTCTAATACAAATTATCCAGCTCATCGTGTGGTTATGACAATGAATTTATTCTGCAGTACAGAACGAGAGTATACAACAAGAATACTTGCACTCGAGGGAAGAAGCAGGTAGGTGCCGTCACTAAAACTATAAGAGAACTATTAAACATTTTCATAAACAGTATGACTGCTAAGGGGAAACTTTATTCTCCCTTACTTATTCTTCCTCGGCAAAGGATGAAAGCAGAACTTCAGAATGGGGCTTCATCGGCTAGTGAATTTTCCTATTATCCATAAAAGTGGATGCAAATGGACAATTAATTTCGAAGTAATTCAAGTATTTGCTTTATATTAGATTACTAATTTAGTATATGTATATGAAATAAATGTTAAATCGCGTCGATGCATGAAAGAAGAGTCATTTAAAATTACGAATCGCACACGACGATAAGTCAAGATGGGGCAATGTCTCCATAATCGAGTTAAGCAAATTAAGCGCACGGAAAATGGAGATTACAACGGAAGTATATACGTGCATACGGAATATAAAATAATGGATGGGTTGTCAGGATTCATGCACCTCTCTATTTACTTACAAAGAATTTTATATCCAACCGTACCCCAAATAAAAATTACGGGTTTATTTGAAGATGGTAGCCATAATTTCTAAAACAACGAAATATAATAAACTTTTTTATTTTCTCCAAGACAAGGAGATAACTTATCCATGTAGAGGCCAAATGACTTAATTCGTTTCTAATTTGCTACGAACTAGAATATCGTATAAAGCCGTAATTTAGTAGATGATTTCATTGCATTCTTGGGAATGTCTAATGATAAATACCAGTATTCTAAATGGTGACTTACAAGTACCATTAACATGATATTGAAATAATAGTCGGCTGTTCATTGCTACACCGATGTTCCGAACATTGTAAACACGTTGTAGATAAAAAGTCATCAATTCGTATTCATACGTAATCGGGCACGGGCACGAGAAGTGAATAGTGATAACTTCATCACTGAATAGTGGTCACTTCCGGGATAGGGAGTACAAAACCTGGACTAAATGGAAGGAGAATCTTTACTCCAGTAATTTTGTTAGAAAAATGTTTGTCGACGCGATCAAAAGCTTTTTTAACATTAAGATAGGCTTCACTTAACTACCATGCTGGTATTTTGGTCCATCTCACTAGACACAATATAATTAATAAATGAGGAAATATTTGTAAGAGTAGAACGTCTATATTGGAAACTATGTGAAAGTCAATGAGTTGATTCTAAATTTGTGCAAGGTCATTTCAAAAACTTTCAAAAAAGCGGATAGGTCTATAGTTGCTCACTTCCAACCTTTAAGTGCTTTTGTAAATGGGATTATGTGTGAAGTTTTCTATAGTTCAAGATATGTACCAGAATTTAAATTGAGATTAATTGAATACACTGAATGTGGGACAAAGAAGTATAATATGTCATTTGTTTTATTAAGACGTAACTTCATAATATCCTTCAACTAACAGAACAAATTTATTCGATACAAAACTGTATATTCAATCTATAATATACCACAAACTCAAACTCAACGTAATATCTTTACTTATTTAGTATTTAAGTCTTCTTATGGCAAGTAAGTCTAATTTAGGCTAGTATTTTTCCCATGTTTTTACAATATGTTTTTCCTCGTACCAATCTCGATACGAGAAAACATTATGTTTAAATGTAATTAAATTAAATCCTTAAATATACCAGAATGCTTCGTAATCTAACATTGGTACAAGTTAATATAGTACTGGCTAGGGAAGCCCTCTTTGTGTCCGTTTAAGTTGTTTACTAACAATGCTACTATACATTGGGTAATTCCAGCTGCATATGACATACGACAGTAACGCTGATTATAAAATATAAGAGCACACAAAACTTACAAAAAATGACAATAAATCATGTTTGAAATAGGTAAAAGAAAATATATGTATAACTTAAATATCGCTAAATGATACTACCCTTCAATTTTCTACGTATTTATATTACATATGATAACTAATGTATTTCTTTGCTCACATTAATTGCAAAAGAATCTTTATCCAGATCCTACTTTTTTATTGTAAATAAATTCTCAAAAACATAATTTCTAACAAAAGAAATGATATAAACGTGCTTAACAACAGTAGGTAGTAATAAAATAAAAATTCTAACTGAAATTTTTGATAACCTATTTCTCTTAGCTAGATGTAAAAAAAGTTTTACCGCTGAAAAGATTGATAACAACGTTTTGCGTGATCATATAATCTTGGTATTTGGACGCTTCTAGCTGATTGAAATTTAAATATAAAGCATATAATATGATAGAATATAAAACGTAGATACTTGGGAAAATATATACATACCGGTTATCAAAAACATACAGCCAAAAAAACTTTCACTGTTGCGGAATAATTTTCTATGCTACCGTAACCATCATCCTTTTGCAATAACAACACTTACACCGAATTGTATAACTGTAATAATTTTATAACTGCATAGACATGAATACTTATTTTATTAGTTAGATTGATAATAAAATTCATACACATTATAAAAAATTAACTATATTTCAAATTGGCGTTTTCTCATAGTAATCAAATTGAATAGCAAACGTGAGGTTTCATATAATTTTTTTTTCGATCCGCAGTTATTAAACTTATTCTAATTTAATCATTTAAACTGTTCCAAATCAAGCAAACATTTGGAAGAAAAAGTAGTTTAGGTGTATTATTTTTCTGAGTTAAATTATACTTGATTCCTCTGTAAAAGTTCATAACACAATGCCTAGAATATTTGAAAATTTAGGCGCTAGCAAATTCTGACTGTCCATACAATAAAGATAAATACATGAAAAGGACATACAAGACTTGGAAAGGGCATAACTGTCCACATATCTGTCTGACGGAAGTAATTATCTATACTAGTTATGAATGCGTCAAAAAGACAAAAAAGAATTGGTGATGAACATCTGTTCCCTAACTAACTACCTATATAACACAAGCGCATTTATAGCTAAGCGGAAGCAAGCTGTGTCCACTGTCAATGTACAATACATGAATTTAAATTTCTTGAGGAAATAAAATTATTTACAAATGGTGAACACACAGTTATTAATGTCAACAAGAGATAGATAATTTTGTGCATTATATCAAAAGAGTTTATGGACCGAAATATATTGTCGATCAACATATGGAATGAATTCTGATATTTATAAAAAAGTATTATATAGATTTCCAGCAAAATGTCACAAAAATCATTTTTTTGCTTGAACACACTTAATTCCAAAGCGTTAAACGATAAAAAATACACAAAATTATTTATTTTGGCAAATTCCGTTATAATATGTTCTAATTAAAAACTAAATTTATACACATAGCTATAGTTAATTTACTAAAACGGTTGAATCTAGACAATATTCACATTAAATGGATGTATCTATACCATGATGTCTACCGCACGAAGATTTGTACTTATTTTGTGTATAAGGCAAGTGGCATGTTTTCGTATATATATATATATATATATATATATATATATATATATGTATATATATATATATATATATATATATATATATATATATTTAGAACCAATTATAATACGTGGGCAATAATAAAACTATTTACCATAACGTTGCTCGTGCATAGAATCAATAACTAAAATGAAATTCAATAAAAATAGAGTGGAACAAAATTCAATGGAACTAAATCTGCTAAACCATATGAAATAAAAGAAAATTACAAATTGAAAGAAACTAATTGCACTAAATTAATCAAATCTAATGAGATATCCTCTAAAGTAGTGAGCAATAATCAGCTCAAATCATATTCAATTAAATAATTTAATAACTTAAAGAAGTCAAACAGAAATACACTATATTATATAAAATTGTCCATAATTTAATTAATTATTGGTTAAAATATATTATCTAATGGATGAGATATTTTTATTAAAGAAATCAATTTTCAATGAAAATATTGAGGAACCAAAAATTTCGATGAGCTCTTCTTAAGCTCCACTCAGTAAAATCCAGACAATATTTAATTAATTTTTATACAGTTTTCATTTTTATTACATTTCAAGACACAAGTAGGATATTTTGTAGGTATATAAAAATAAATTATAAAGATGGTGCTATTTATAAAATGTACCCCAAATGTAAATGTAAATTACACTATTTATCATTTTTTAGTTTCGGAGAAATTCCTTTTTTTAATAATTTTTTCCAAATGTTCATCTAGGTTTCGCATTTATTGAATTTTGTTTCTGTAAGAGGTTTATTTATGTTCTCTAAGTTTTTTTTTAATTAGTATTTAGTACCTTGATATCGATTTTTTTTAAAACTAGTATTTAGTACTAATTTTAAATAAAATTAGTGAATTTATTGAATATCGAAATTATTGAATATCGAAAGATTGGTCAGCTACATACTGATATAAATTAATAATTTTTAATCCAATATTACCTTACTTATAAAAACAGATTGGAAAGTTCAACTGTTAAAAAAAATAAAAAAATAATCACATTATCTTTTGTTTGATAATATAACCAACATGATATAATCAAAAATTCAATCCTTAACACCATCGGTAATCAAAAACTCTACTACGGAACTCACTTCATTTCTGACTGACCCCTTTTACAGTAACCTTTTTGACTCTTTTTTGTCAAATATTTTAGGTACATATTGTCATTTTTTGTCTAGATTTTAACTTTATCTCCTGTTATGTTTTTTTTTATTTTTTCGGCCTATTCAACATATTGGTTCTTAGTAACTGCATGTCGCATTACATTCACAGTTTTTAACTTTTTCGAAACGACATTTTTGTAAATTTTAACAAAGGCAAACACTTTATGAATGTTTTCTTAATTGGTTGTATTCAAAAATAGCCGATCATTGCATATCTGTGTTATTGGGATCGAAATTAATTAAATAAACGCCATTAAGTATCTTCACCCTAAACAACAGGTCGTAAGCTTAACCCTACGAGAAAATAGAAAATCGTCAATTACGACTTTGTTACTATTAAGTTTCTGGTTTTTATATATAGTTATAATGTATACCATACATATGGACTGTTGTGTATAATAGGTATAGGCTCTGTTGATAATCCCTAACATTTCAATTTATTCCCGAACCAGAGTTGAACTTTTCTAGTATTTTTATTGTTATCAGGAGACCATTACAACATTCCTGCAAATAGATTTGTATCGGAGCAAAACATTATAATGCTCGATAAATAAACATTACGATTTCTTTAACCTCACTCCCGGATAAAAGCAGGCGTCTACACGACCACAAAGTATCGCCCATCAAGTCGGAAACTTAGTGTAAGGTGCTCGTATAATTCAAATGTTTATGATCAATTGTAAATTGATGATCAATCGTGCTGACCTATAACTTGTTATCTGAATTAAAACGCGATTATAGACTTCGGCATTAGTATTTTGACCGCACTCGTTATAGATTTCAACCTGAAGTTCTATCTAATGCTGCATAATATTTGATCTGACTACAGAAATGTACTCAGTACTTCCGTACGCAGAATGAAAAATATAGCATGAAATGAAAGTAACGAATCGCCTAGCATACGAATCATCCTGTGGTCGTACAGTTAATCATCGCCCTCATTTCTCGTATGAGAAAACGAATATAGAATAACATTTAAAAATACGAATATTTAATTTAATATCTATTAATAAAATGGAATTATATCAATTTATATTATACATTTAATTTCCTGATATGCGATTATATACTGCTTGCATAGACTACACACCTTTGTGACTAGTTAATAGTCAGCAACAGCCAAGGAGATATTTTAAAAAAATTATCATCTGGGAAAAATTTATACATGAGACAGAAAACACGACTAAGAACGTAGATACGAAAGTGTGTTTAAACATAAGAGGCCACCTATGCTTAAACTACATTATAACACTGTATTTTCACAATATAGAAAAGGCTCATTGAAATAATATTTTTAATAAATAAATTTGCGACCTATCTAAAAAGCATTCTTCTTCTAAAATTGTCTTCCAAATATCCGTTAATAAATATTTAAACACAGCTCAAATAAGTATAATCCATTATATTAGCCTTTGACGAAATTTCAAGATTCATTAATTTAATTATATCCCTTTAGCGATAAATATAGTCCGTGCGTACCTCTTTTCCTCAGACACCTCTTTTCCTCAGATCTCGAGGCTTCGTTCATTTTTATTTTATGATTTACCGGCTATGACTGTAATTAAGTTAACTCCTTTTATGTAACAAAAAACTGTACAGAGCACCATCTCGTAACGTCGTTTGGGAGACATTAAGACGTTCATAATGTCTGTAACGGATCTTAACTTACTGTAATTTGACTATGGCGCCTTGGCTTAATGGGCTCTGTGGACTTTGTTGCGAATTATTGTTGGGTTCGTGAATATATTGTTAATGTGGTTCGTGAGTTTCACCTACCGCGGGGACACGTATCTGTGTCTAAACATATTTACTACGAATTGGTTGTAACCACTTGTCACACTCCTCAACATAATTACAATTAATGTACATCATTGCGGTTGACCAACATAGGCAGAACGATATTCTTTTGTATTTAGACAATTTTTATTGCACTTTAAATTCTTTCTATTTATGAAAAAATATCAAATTGAAAATTATCTGTCATATAATTGTGAAATAAATATAACTTTATTACCTGAATATTTAAAAAAAATAACTAAACATATTAAGAACGAAGACGACAGTAATGAAAGTTATTGTATTTATACGTAAAGAAATAACTAATTTATATAAAATCTTTAGGAAAAATACATGTTCCAAATTATACTAAACCTACTTCCATAGTATTCTAAATATTTAGTAACATGAGATGCAATTAAAAGATCAAATTCAGTAAAGAACGATTACGTTAATTGACAACAAGGGTAAGTTAAAGTTGTAAATTAAATGTATAATACAAGTTGACTCAAACTAGCGCTGTTGAAAGTTCTCACCAAGTTTGATTGTATAATTATATTCACACGTATAAAACACAATAAATACATTATAACTGTTCTTCCAGATTGTTAGTGCACCGAAAAAACTGTTATTCCGGTAAAACGTTGTAATAATATTATTCCTCAAACAATTGTTCGATACTAAATTTTAATGTTTAAAGGCGTTTTCGTAAGTATTTCCTTTAAACGTGTTATAGTGATGTGAATATAGAAAAAAATAGGTGCCAAAAAATCGGTCTAGTCAAAGCGACAGTGTTCCACGTAGTTAGCCCCCTAATTAAATATAAACAGTATGCACTCCGACTTTGTGCTTAGAAGGGACCCATGTGCCATGCTACCCGCCGCCGACTGCACCAATGCCGGTATCATATCGCATATCATATCGCATATGCATAAAGCGAAGAATATTTTTGTTATTCAACATTTTTTTCTGAAACCAATGATTCAGTAATTATAAGGAAATACAGAATTAAACTGTTCATAAAAATTAATCGCGCTGGATTTGTCAATCCTAATAATTTTCCTTCAATCTATACCTAATTCCCAATATTCGCTACTAGTTCCCAAATTATTCAATTATATATATATATATATATATATATATATATATATATATATGTATATATATATATGTTGTATAAAATATTTTTTTATTTGCCAATTTACACCTGAAGTTGTCCCCCAGAATTAAAATTGACCTTTTTATACTTCACTTCTATAATAAGGTCAACACACTTCTCACGCTTTAGGGTCTACACTAATTTCAAATTTATGCATCGAATAGTTTCCGAGAAAAAGTATCTATGACAGACGGACGAACAAGCAGACGGACACCGAAGTAATCTCCGTATGTTCCATTTTGACAAATTTGCCACTAAACGCTAAAAATGAGGTGAATTAAATATTTTTTGTAATAATGATCATACTGCATTAATCAATCAACTTAAATATGTTGACAGAGGAGACAGTATAGAAAAATTTAAATATTGTACAAATTGAAAAAAAAATCTGGTTATATAAAGTTGGTATAGCAGCAACGGCATGTTTCGTCGTATTGTATTACCCGCAAATATTTTTATAACAAAACGTAGTGCCACCTATATCGAATAGATAGTGATAGTTTCTTACGATTTTCAATATTTATTTCTCTACGTGTAAAATCGCGTGAAATTTAACTAAATTTGTAATACTTCTCTGTATAAAACTTAATTTTTTGGAAGGTGAAGTTTTGTTTTATTTTAAAGTTAAAAGTTAAGTTGAAACCTTATTTTATTAAATACTTTATTTTATTTGAAAGAGAGGTATAAAATTTGCGTAATTGCATATTATTTCTCAACAATGTTAACTTGGGAAATAAAGCGCTCAAAGTGTGGCTCGTCGTATTTTTTATGCTACCCCTGCATAATTCTGGAAAATATGTACAAATTTATTTCCATTTGAAAACGAATCTGATGAAGCACCTAAGTATTGCAACACGTAAAATACTCGCATACGTACATATCCAGACCAGCAAATAACATCCCTTGGTAAGTCCGAGCTCGATATAAAATATTTTCATATAATGGAATGAAACATTTTCTGGTAACTTGTATTTCATTTGAGATTTTGTCAATATATAAGCATATTAATGCGGTTGCAGTATGCTGGGTCATAATAAAATGATCCTTAGTTAATTTACACGTAATGAGAGATGTGAAACGATTGACAAACTAAAGATAATTCCATTTCTTTCATATTTTGAAGTTGTAAATATTATTAAATATCGTACTTATGATTGCTATAACAACTTGTAAGTATTGCAAGGCGATATGTAAACGAGCATCGTGTATCAATATAAGATTGGATTGATTTTTGTATTTTGATATTTAACTATAGATAGTTTTTGAGTTGTTTGTTAACGACGAACTACGATTACGATGTAACGCGTATGATGGTTCAATAAGTCAAGTCAATTTTTCAGGATAATTCACCATTCAAGTCGGAAACAGAAAAAGGAACATGGCCCCGATTTCGAATTCGAAAGAACAAACTTCTCGATACTGTGGTAGGCTTTAAAAGCAAAAAAATCATGTCAATTCCTAGACTAAATTCGATTTTTTCCAAACATTCATTCCTTTCTTGTCTATGGGTCCGTAACCTTAACTGTGGTAAAGACTGATCTACATAAATTGAAAGTTTCTTAAAGGTAGCGAATTCGCAAATCCTGGAAGTCTCAATTGGGGGCCGAATCACAAACAAAACCACCCGGATTGCATGCTAGAAACAACGGATCATCGGAGCACAAATTCAATAGTGATGCTTGGACACGTATGGAGTATATAACTCTTATGAACACAACGACCTATCCAGAGGAAAAGTAAATGTTCTGAATATAATAAAAAGTGGATAATACAATTTAAAGGCAATACAGAATATGATAGAATTAAGTGGAAATAAATAATATAAATTATTCCAAACGCTGCGGTATCTAACACAACGTTTAGTCGCCTTACCCCTATCAGCAATCAAGGGCTCTATAGAAAGAATAACGAACTAATCAAAAAGTGTTTCATTTTTTATAGTTACCATTAAAGCACTCTTGTGTTTTGAACCAAATTCAATTGCTGTGAAAAAATCAGGATGATATTATCATAAGCTTCCCATTTTCATTATCCTCAGATGGTTTTAAAAGTTACATACCCCTGAATTAGTTCAATTGTTATCAAGCTAACTTTAGAAATGCGAGTTTATAAATTAAGTGTTTAACTTTTTATTGACCAAAGATATCATTATAAATATTTTTAACCGCACCATGTAAATTTTTTAAGTTGGAAATTCGTAATAATAAAATTTCAAGGGCATTCTATTCACATATTCATTTACATTTCTTCGGTTTATCTTAGCAATATTATATTACAAACTAGGATGTTTGTAATATAATATAGCTAAGATAAACCGAAGAAATGTAAATGAATATATATAAAATATATCTCTGTATAAAATATATTTTTTTAATAAAATTAAACGTATACTTTCACGACTACCATAATTAAGCAATTCTGAATATAGGCAATTGCAATTAAATGTCGATTATATGCTTATTATTCAAATTGTAGTGCATGAAAAAGGATTGAGTTAAACCAAATGTGCCTTCGTTTTTTTCCATTGATGAGTGATAATTCCCACAAAAAGGAATGTAAAAAAATTATGTCCATGAAATTGAAATACTAATAAAATAAAATCTACCAAAATAGTTTTTTTTTAATTTACACCATATGTTTCATTTTTATTATTTATCTTTACGAGTGCGTATAATGTACTAACTGCTATCACCATTAACATTCCATTCCCCTAGCAGCACACGTGTGTGTAAATAACATTAAAGGCACATAAAAAGCCATGTGACAGTTATATGAAACCGTAAGGCGGGTGGCGTGAATTATGAGTTTAGCAGTGAAAATACTGAAAGTAAATTATAATTAAATTACAGCGTGCGACAGTTGCTTCAAGCTTAGGTTGGAGATATTTTATGAGAAATGTGACCGGACATAGACCGACCGCTTTGATATCAGAAGTAGTCTTTGGAGTAGACTCTTCAATCTCAAAACGTGAAAAACATTTACCTTGTATATTCACTTGTAACTCGGCCAGAATAAATTATTTCTGGACAACATAGTATACCACTATCTGCCTTTAACGACGTTTTAGAAAATTAAGATACACCCTTTTAAAAAATGGCAAGAAGCTGAAAAAACATTTAGCAACAATTTGGAAATTTTTGTTTCTGGTATTTCTATTCAACCAAAAATATAAATATTAAAAAGGAGATCAAATTAAATAACAAAAACGTGTTTATTTATTGGCCATACCGATAAAAGAAGAATTAAAATATGGTGAAATTTAAATATAGTGCGAATGAAAAATGAACGCCAAATCCTATTAAAATTCCTTAAAACGTACAGAAAAATAATGATGTTTGAAAAAAAGGACGCTAATTGCTGACTATTTAATCTTTAACTTTACAATTTTCATTTTTTTATATTGCAAATTAATATATAAATAGATGACAGGTTCTAATTCCTGTTATCTATTCTTGCCAATTAGAGATTAAGAAGTAAGGAAGCAAACTTTTTTTACACGCATTATATTAGCTTCACTTCTGTTACATTCATACGTATGTCATAGTATTTATATGCATGTATGAATGTAACGGAATCTTTCAATTAAATTTTCATTCACTTACAGACGACGAATTGTTTAAAAGTTTGCACCGTATCAAGAATCAATGACAATTACAATAATTACATAACTAGACATATAAAAAATTAACTTTAATGTAAAAAAGTGTGGATGACTCATATCGAGTATCCCACGGGTTTTTTTTTTACATTGAATTTAATTCTTTTGCGCATCACTTTGTTTTTATTTTAAGATTGTCCAAAAATTCATACCAAATTGTAATACATCCATTAACTCTTGATCAAAATTTTTATATTTAAGGGTTATTTTCATCTAAGTTCATATTGCTAAAAAAGTGTGTTTTTTTAGTTTTATTATTATATCCTATTCACTCTATTAAGAAGTTTGTAGTTAGGCAATATAATGAAATTGATTAGGTCTATATAAAGGTTTCACTGTTATATGTATTATTCCAAGTAAAGCGAGGTAATATGGATTTCATGTCTACCATAATATGTCTACCATCCTTCCACTAGATATGCCTAAATGTTACAGAACATGTATTTTATTGTATTGTATAAAAAATACACCAAAAAAATTATAAAGCTTCCAGTGTTTTTTTAGGCATCCAAGTATCTTTGTAGATAAATAATACGTACAACAAAAAGGTAAGAAATAACGGGACCCATATATATATATATATATATATATATATATATATATATATATATATATATATATATATATATATATAAAATATTCCCACCCACCCATATATAAAAATAACAAGAGACAATACTTAATAAACTAACAAAAAAATTATCCAAATTTCGACAACTTTGTCCATTATAGCACGTAAAATAGTTTTTATAGCCAGTATCCTTAAAAAAAATCGACAAGCATTTTCAGATAAAACACTAGCAGGGCATTATATAAAATAAACCCGTATCAAATCCTTAGTTAATAAAGGTGCTACAGTTTTTGAGTTATTGAAAACTTCTACTCAATATTTTCAGTATTAAGCAGAAAAGAGACTAAAATAAAAAGATATATTTTTAGCTTGCTTTATTTCAAAATTGCTTAAGTACGGGTAATCTACGGAGGTGAAATGTAAAAGTTCAGTTTAAAACTTGTAGAGTTTACAAGTTTAATAAGTTTATTAGGAATATTTTATCTGAATCTCCTTTTATCTATATTAAATCAGAATTATCTCCGATGACATATAAATACTATGACCATCATAATTGAGACATTCCACCAGCAGCACGTCCGTAGGTAAACAATATTAAAGACACATAAAAAGCTATGTGACGTATGAAACCGCATTTAAGTGCGATAGCCGGCATGAGTTACGAGGGTAACAGTGAAAATGTTAAAATAAATTGTTATATTGCGGGCGCTGCGAATACGTCATGCGCAGTGGTTCAATGTGACCGGACGTCGACCGGCCACTGTGATATCGGAAGCACCCTGCAATGTGAAGGTCTCCTTCTTGACAAAAGCTAATGATCCACATTAATCTTATATTTCGGTCGCGATAAGAGATGAGTCACTGTAGCGAGCGAATACATTGTTACAAATTTTAATATTATTTTTAGAGCAAATACTGGTGGAATATGACTATGCAACTTAATGGGCTATGCAATTTAACGGGCCATGGGTTAATGCTCTTCAGGATGGGTTTGTAAAATAAATAAATTAAAAACTCCAGATGTTTCGTTCGTAACCCCGGACAGGTTAATCGAGGTTAATTTAATTTATTCTGGTAAAAATAATCAAAAATAATTTCTCTTTATCGAGTCTTATTTACTTAACGATTACAAAAAACGAATACTTAGTAATTAAATAAAAATATTATGCATTATTGTATATAAAACAATTATAATATTTCATCTTTTCTCTCCTGATTTCATTTTGAAATTCGGTAGGCTATTAATATTACCAGTTGATTTAAGCATTTGAGTATGGATGGGAAAGAGAGGATGGATGGCAAGCCTGTCTAAACATGCTTTGTTTAATACTCAATATTAAATTATGAACGCAATGTCTCTGATGTATCATAATAATATTGAACGCATTATCGCTCATGCATTATCGCATCAATAGTTTTCAAAAATTTTTTTTGGTGATCATCATTTTCTGCGCCATTCACGTGTCACACCGATTTCAAAGCATGAAATGTATTTAAGTTGAAAATGTCTGTTATTTTTAACACTTTCCCGTATATGATTACAATTGACTGTCATAAAAAGAAACACCATGGAAAAAACCTCCTAAAATACTGAGTAAGTAGCACAATAGATATTTTTACTGAGAAATAATATTCGTTCTGCTTTATTCAAATCCAAAAAAGGGTTTTATTTTTAAATCGACACATTGCATTTACCACTATAATGTATCGAAGATGCCATTTATTCTTTTATTTGGTACATTACTAATTCATATCTATAAATGTAAGAATATAACTTCCATGTTTATAATATATTTTATTCTTTAACTAGGTTCCCGTTCCACCTTAACACTGGTTAAAAGGGAACACGACTGCAATTTCTTGTACTTGCTTTTTATATAATAATTATTTACAGTTAACGACTTTTCCAAAACGTTAAAATAGGTATTTCTATATTTCTAACTGAGGATCTAAATGTAAATTGTTATGTCTCCAATTATTTGAAAAGCCCCATTAAGGATTCTCGCGCTGTAATTGAACACACTTTTAGGGTTTAATTTAAAAAAATTCGTTCTTAACAAAAACCTAGAAGCCAACAAAGACATTTTTGTAAAATTTAAAGTTTGTAAACTTTATCGCTGGAGATTTTGTGATGAGTTGTCAGTGAGTGGTATTTGGTATTTATATACGTAGATTAGTGTGAAATTAAATCTGGCCATATTATAAGTATTATATTTTTGCACGCTAATTTTATTTGGTATTTTAACAGTCGGTTGGATTTGTTTTTTTGGGTAGTTGCTATTATTTATTGTAGTTATTCTGTAAAAATAAGTGCGAATAAGAGCAATAACGAACATTACGAAACTGTTGTTTTTAACTGAATGTGTTCCACATAAAAGAGTTGTTACAGAAGAAACAGTGCGTAAGTAGCATTATTCATAAATTTATTTGTAAACGGTGCGAAAAATATACAAGCGCGTCATTTGTGCACATGCGCAAGCCAGCGAAATGGTACACCGTTTTGATAGTACATAAATTCAATTCTTTGGTATATGTGAATATAGTATATATCGAGAACGAGAGAGTAAGAGAGAGAGAAAGAGAGAGAGAAAGAGAGAATGAGAAAGTTTTATTAATCATAATCTCCTTATATTGTATTTGAATACCCGTAGAAGTCGGGTTGTTATACCAATTTAACAAAGCCTGTGTGTATGTGTACGCGCGTGCTGTTACGCGGGTCTTTAATGATAATTCTAGGGGTTGGAAACTGAAATACACATTGACTACATCATAAATAGAAGTGTTTTCATAATCTATGTTACTGAATAATGGAAATAATTTTGGTAGGCAGTTGTAAATGTTACTAGATTTTAATATTTTAAAACTAATATACATACAGCATGATTATGAATATGACTTAAGACTATACGAAATTCCTTAATTTAATATATCTGGTTTGTTTACAATATGTATACATTAGTTTGCCTTTAAATTATTTAAATACAACATCATACTTTTTAGGAGGCTAGGTTTACATTTTTAATGTCATCGATCAACTAATAACATCGATTATTGAATATATTTGGCGTTAATTTTGTAGAAATTCATTATTCACAATTAAATGAAACTACGTGATGTAGTATTATTTCTACTTTCTATATATATATATATATATATATATATATATATATATATATATATATATATATATATATAGAATATCCCATATATATAGAATATCCATATGTATATAGAATATCCCACCTGAAGATGTTGTAATACAACGAAACCTAGGTCGTGGTAAAGAAAGTAGAAATAATACTGCATCACGTCGTTTTATTTAATTGTGACTAATAACATCATTTTGGTGTCCGTCCGTGGTGTCCGTCCGTCTGTCATAAGCGATTTCTCAGAAACTATTGGAACTAAAAAACTTAAATATAAGACAGAGATAGAGAATGATGTATCAAGTATAGACGTGAAATGTAAAAATATACATTTTTATTCAGGGGTTAATTTCAGTGGTAAATTGGGCAATAAAAAATTATTTCAAAGTTATAGCGTAGATTGTCAGATGAAAGCTGATTGAAACATTGATGTTATCCCCCACGGTTATGGCCAGAAATATTGCTCAGAAAATTGCGAGCATTGGGAATTAGGTATAGATTGAATAAAATTTAAGACGAATGAAAAATTGCAGCGCGATTTTTTTTTATAAACAATTTAATTGTATATTTTCTTATAACTGCTGAATCATTGGTTTCAGAGAAAAAGTTTCTAGCCAAAAAAATATTTCCCATCATGTTAGGAGCGACTTTTGATCTTGCACTTTTTCAAAATTATTAATTAGACCCAGTCGAAACCCCAATCGGCTCGAGGAGATGATACGGCACTGATGCGTTTGGCAGCAGGTAGAGCGGCAGATGGGCCCTATATTATATTTAGACAAAGTCGGACTGAATTACTATTAATATTTAAATAGGCGTCTGATGGCACTGATCATTAATTTTACAAATACAGCTCGCACTTGACTGATTTTTTAATTTTATTATGGGTATTTTTGGTTTAAAATAATAAAATTTCAAGTTATTACAACAAGTATCGTTAATTAAATCAAAGTTAAAATTAATAGGGTTTCATCCGATCTTTATATTAGATTTAGTTATCAATTATGTATTTCTGCAATATGCATTGCAGGCGAGAAATTATATCTATTCATATTATATAATTTTCAAACAGGTTGTTCTTCAAATAATCTATGGACATATTGAATTTTTTAATGAAGACAAATTGTTGAAGGTTATGATTTTAGAAATTAGTTCATTTTTACTTCTGGAGTTTTCAGAATTAGAAAATATATTTGTCAGATGACAAATAAAATAAATTTTTATTAGGCTTGTGACCGCTTAAATTATTACTGTTACCATGTTGTCTCTTATCGCTAGTTATTGTAACATATGTCTTATATAGTTACGTGTTCTTCCATGTTACGTGTTATGCCATTTCGAATGTTTTACATCTGTGCCACTGGCAGTAGTAAGTTTTAATACAAATTGCTGGTAAATTTCTGTCGAATAAAATCGTATTGCAATATTTAGTATAAATACGATTTTATTATTCGAATAGTTGCTAGACATTTCAGAAATACTTATTAAACCATAAATATGACCTAAGTCTACTGATACGGAAGATAACTTAAAACAAAGTGGTTTAATTGCATTAACATACATATATCAACTAGATCTTTAAACAGTTTTACAATTTTTTGGGATTGATGCAGAAAATTACTTTTACCAAGCATTGTTACACTTGTGTTACCTTCTATTTTAAAGCACAAAATAAGTAAACTATTTAACAACTCCATAAACTTTGATTAAATTATTAAATTCTTGAAAAAAATGGTTAGATTTTTTTCACTTAATGTGATGTTTTCAATAGCGATATCCAAAATTGATTTTATTTAGGATATTTCGAAACTTCTTTGATGTAATGCTACTATGTGAATAGCGTTATTATATTCAATAGCATCATCCTCATCTCATCTTAGTACTAATGTCATTATAAAGAAACAGTTAGTGATTATAGTAACAAATAGGGAAGTCAGCTACATAAATTACAATTTCATTTCGAAATCCATCTTCAGGGAATATCATTTGACTAGACAATAAACTTAAAAAACAATAAAGGAGGATTTCATCTCTTGAATCCGCTGATATAGATAAAGACATAAGTATAACTCGTTTTATCTGTTATACAATTTATTGTAATTATACAAGGCAAATAGTCAGATCAATAGAGTAATTTTTTATTACTTTAGCGAAATTTATAAAAAGTTATTGTACATTCGGTTCTCAGTTCTGTAACTAAATTATGACTTAGAAATTTAATTTAGTAGTTGAATAATACAAATAGTTCACAACTGCAACGATGCTAAAATTCACGTGTAAATAGTAGTTATGTTTAGCAGCGACTGCCAGTCGATAGCTAGACAATGGAGCGGTCAGAGTAAACAATACATTCATACCTGCTTAGGTGCGCCGTAACAAACTAGTTACAAAAACTATTTATGGCCCGTTACTACAAAAGTATTAAACTTTTTTCTAAAACTTATCAAGGCGTTTGCATATTTACGCAAATTGAGCAACCAAATCATCAAACGGAACGTGTGTGCGGCGGTGCAGAGGTAATATGTAGGGAGGAAAACTGGACCGGTTTCACACGTGTTAGGTATTTGTACATCAAAGAATTAGAAACTGTTAGTAAATTTTTAATTTAAAGGTACTGGAGCCCACTACGTGCAATGTGTAATACATAAAATATAGTCCCATTCGAACCGAGCATATAGGAAGGTTTATTTTATTTAATTCTAAGTTACCATACCTAGAATTAAAAAAAATAAACCTGCCTAATGGGACTATAAGTTTAAATTAAAACAAGAATAGGCTTTGGCAGCCTTCTCGTTCTCAATTCTTTTATAAGGAAATCAAATCAATATTATTCAAATTAGCATAGCACCTTAGCCTTCGTGTTTACATTATCGTTTTGGGATTTATTATATTAACACATTAACTTAATCAGTTGTTATTAAAAAATATATTTTATATGTGTAAATCGTTAGTTAAATATACGGAGAGACAAAAGATTGTGAAATCATATGAAACTGTAAATGACAAATTACAGTTACATTAAGATTGTAATAAAAGATCGCAGAATAACACTAGACTGTAACTTCAAGTATGTGCGCGCGGAACGGTCGTCGGTACCTTAAATATTCAAAATTAAATTCCTTAAGCTTCCGAGCCTCAGAAGCAAAAAAGGAACCGTTACAAAATCAGTCATCTATCTGTTTATTACATCCCTTTTTTCTCAGTAACCACTTCACCAGAAACTTGAAATTGGGTTCGGCAATAAATCATATGATAGTGCATATATTTCAATAGATAACACTCAGAAATATTGATATGGAAATTTTGAATAGAAAATTATGTACTTGAAAAAAATTAACACTCCAATATAATGTGAGTACCTTTTGAAATAGCTAATTATAAAGGTCTCAAAAATATGTTTTTCATAACTATAGGTATTACAATTTCAGAGCTATGCTAAAAAATTCGCTTCTCCGCTATTTCCGAGACTATGAATGAAAAATCAAGTTCTTTAAAGCCTCCGTAAAGGTTTTGGGAAAATTAAAGAGATGATTCTGCGTGTCATCATTTTTTTTAAATATGCACTTATTTTTATGCCTGTGACGAATATAGTACATAACGTATGTATATATATATATATATATATATATATATATATATATATATATATATATATATATATACACACAAAGTTTTAGTTGAATCTAATTTAACCAAGATTTAATTTCTAAGTAAAATACATACAAATATGCTATTTTTTAAATCCCTTTTATGCTAGTTATTGTATAAATGTATAATTACTACAAATAAAAATTAGTCTTATGAATAAATTTGACTTGACAAATAATAGTAAATCTATATACATACAATAAATTACATAGTATATATTTTTTTATTTTATACATCAAAGAATTTAAGACAATTTTTTCTTCCGTCTCCGGATTGCTATGTATAATTGATTGTACACTTAAAAGCCCCTTTTAAATTTCAAATTAACAGCGAATTCAGGTCAAATAAAAAGACGTAAATACAAAGGAAAAGACGTAATGACCCTTAAAATCTCAACGGAGAGATCATTTTCTTGTTAAACTTTTAACGTGAAAGCTTCGTTGAGGAACGATGTACTTGAAACACTCTCTCATTATTTAACACTAATATTTTATTTTGATAAGCAAGTTAAATATATTCATATAAGCAAAGCTATTAAATTATTGAGTTTCAATAGTTCAATTATGCTCTTTTCTATATCGCTTGAACTCAATTACAAAAAGGTCTGTTTAGTTCATTTAAAGATGAGATGGTTAGAGCCTCTCTCGCTTCATGATTGTATTATTGATAGTTTTAAAGATGTATTTGTGACACTCGGGTATCTTAGATAGTAATCATCACAACGAATACACTTTTAAAGAACCCGTGTTTTAACGGACTATAAAGTGAAGTACTTGAATACGTCGTACTTACAAAATATTTCTATGAGAAATTTCATCTCGTGCTACAAATGATATCGTTTATTTAGTTGACTGAAAAGTATAATCATAAATAAGAAAAATAAATAAGTTTAAATAATGGTAACATCATAATTTTGTTGGGCCCAGCCATCAATTATGTTATCTTTAATACTTCTTGTTTGATTAATCATTTACCGCACTTTAATTTGCAAATATATATTCACTCGCTTTATGACATGAAACCTTAACCCGAAAATTACATGGATTGCCCACGTTTTGATCTATTCATTAATATGGAAAAAACAAGGTAGTAGTTTCAGAAACACAACAATTTTATGATTGTTGTATATATATATATATATATAACAGTTGGTGATACAAAATGTGGTGATAGCAAATGTTTAAAAATCAACCAACACATAAGAGATATTAATCATGTATTAAATTATTTGGGTTTATTTTCAATGATTAAATTATACCCCATGAGAAAATAAATTAAAAATAAGAGATACAGGTTAACATATTTACAATAAAATGTTACATTCATATAAATGTTTCAATTAATATTTCACTGTCAGATGAAAATTGATTATAACTAATTAATATTAATAACCAAGAAAATCAAGGATTAGAAAAACTATAGTTATAAAAGTACTTTCTAAAATATTTTTTCAATGAACTGCTCGAATAATCTATTTAATTATTTTAATTGACATCTACTATAAACGCCGAAAGCTTCTTTACCCGGAAAACAAAACACGTATTCATACGACTTAGACCTGCTTGAAGTAGGAAAAACGTTGATACGATATTTATATAGATTCTTGTTTTAGGAAAAATTTGTGTACCAGTTGTCTAATATTTAAATACTTTATTTAATAAATCTTGTACCATTATCACAATAATAATTTTATTACAGCAGCATACAAAAATTGAAAAACTTCTTCTCTCTAGCATCTCCTCCGTCGATAACTGAAGCCGATTCGTCTATCGATAATTTAGTTATATGAGCATACCAAAATTGAAAAACGAACTCTCGTATCTTCTATCTAGCATCTCCGTATCTAACATCTCCTCGATATCTTTCTATCACAGTGGTCCAATTATATATAAAACCTTGAACTCCAATTTCAGAGAATTTTTCTGGAGGTTAAGTGAGGAGATAAATTTTAAATTACGTTGAATATAAAAGAAAAGCTTATCAAAATGGGAGTTGAAAAATATTGGGATAGCGTATAAGTTTTTTCCCCGACTAAATTGTACAAAAAATAACTTTAGATATAAATGCCACAAGTAAATGAAACTCATCTCATCAAAAACATTTCCATTATGGTTCACACCAGTGATAATAAATCTTTTATTTGTTTATTTATTTATAATCTTTTATACATAATACATATGACGGACTTATTGCTTCATGAGCAATCCCTTTCAATCAGTCATAACAATTGGTATCGAAATTTAGTTGGTAGATTTTAAGAGATTTTGCAATAAAAATTATTTATAGTACATTAAAGAGAAAGAAATAAAAGTATTAATAATACAAATCCTTGAAATGATTTGAGATGGAAAAGAAAGGAAAGGGCAAGGGCACAAAGGAAAAGATTACAGGAGATGCAGGACTTTTTCACTCGATTTTTGAAAATATTTAGGGACGTGATTTTCCCGTTGTCAGGATCCAGTTGATTCCAAATGTTTACTGCTTGGAGAATGAAAGATTTTTCGTAAGAAGTAGAGGTACGTTTAGTGATAAGTAAGGTAAGTGAACTAGCCCTAGGCCATGAGCAGACACATCTTTAAATTTGCCAGTAAGACAATTTGGGCTCTGAGAATTGTTTAATATATTAAAAAGAAGTGTAAGTACGTGAAGAAATCTTCAACGTAGAAATGTGGTGACTTTTGTTAAAAAGGGACAAGGTCTATTTGACGCTCTTCCACACTAAATTTTTTTTACTCTTTGATATTGCTTAGGACCTACCCTACCTCCCTTCATTTTTAAATATTGCAGTATGTAGTGAAACGTTATTATGGAAAAAATAAAATCGGTTCTGTTATTACTTAATCTGTTAGCTAGTCGATATTATTATTAATACTTAACAATAAATATTGACCTTTATGTTCCATCAGCAGCTGTCGATTACTTCTGGTAGATTCAGTAAAGTAATGCATTTGGATGCTTGACGCTAATTGGCCTAACCGAGCAAACTTCGAGTTATGACTAGATTTTCAAATCCGTGAACGATATAAGTCACCCAGCCTGTCGAACAACGTGTATCTTACACGTTGTTCGAGAAGCTGACACAGAATTGTTTTTAAGCCGTCAATGAACTTTGACATCACAAAAAGTACACTTCGGCTTCGTACTAGGCAGAACCCTTTAGCTACACTCACCTCACCTACCAAACGGCGACGACCACATATAGTTAAAGTACAAGATTTTCTCCACGAGAAAAATTCCAAGTAATGAAACGCAAAATAATTCCAAATAATAGAACTCCAGGACAAAGTGAGCAGGCTGCAACTCCGCATATCACAACGCTTCGGTTCGAGCACGGCATGAGAAGTAGAACCATCATGTATGCTTGGGCGATCGTCGGCGAAAAGGAACGAGCGCGAGCTGTTTGTTCATCCTATGGCGCGGGGTGTGGCATTACAGCCGGCATGAACCGTCTTCGTACAACGACTGTCCTCTGTCGCGGCGTGCTGTCTCAAGTTTCTTGTGTTGCCGTCTTTTTATAATGAGTGTATAATATAGCATGTCATGATTCGAAAATGATTCAGTATTCACTACATGAACTTCTACCATTTTACATCGTATTCAAAACCTGACTTCAGGACAAGTACTTGCCTTAGTGCTCGCTTCCCTGTCGATAACTGAAGCCAATTCGTATATCGTTCAGAGACTTAATACGTTACTGCTGACGTTTCATGGGTCATAATATCCGGCCATCAATAACCGACCTACGGAAGTTCAGTTTAATTCTCAGTGTCGATCTAGTTACCAATCACCGAACATTCACCGCTAAACTCTCACTCACCAGTCATTTTTGGTCATGAACAGCCAGTCCAGCAGTGATGTTCATTTAAAATGTTTATTGCGACAAAGTGACCAAAGCGGTATAGTCCATTTTAGCCAATAAAAGAACCAGTTCTTGGCATAAAAAATGGAATGTGAGTGACATGTGATTTGATGTTTTTATATCGTTTATTTCATAAATAGCAGGTGCTTTAGATTTAATAAGTGTTTACAATGACATCAAATTATAATTAAATAAACGCTTATTAAACCCCTCAGATTCATAATTTTTTTTAAAAGCACTTTTATAGACGAGCTCCACGCTTGATGTGGATGTTATTACATGGATTTAACAAGTAAATTATAATACATTACATGGATTGAAGCAAAGATGTTATAATACCTCAGACTTAGCTGTATGGTCTAACTATCCTTTAACGTTTCCTGCGACCTTTATAAATATATAGGCATTAAAATTTAACATCTTATATTTATTTACCATTCATATCCGCTATAGGTATGGAGTATATTTAAAACTACGATGTGAATACTAGTTTATGGAAATGTTACAAGGCTTGAAGAGGCTTACATACTTAATAAACTTGCAACAAGTGTTTTCCTAAAAAGTTTTTGAACATAAGAAAGCAAGACGAGCTGATTGAAACGTGAAAATCTTTTAAACGGGTTCAAAAATGATGCCCTGCTAATGTAGAAAATAATTTAAGGCTTCACAAAAAGAAAACTAAGAGACATGCAACTTTTCTTAATTTTTTCACTCGAGAGATATAATTTGTTATATTACTTACTTTTAATGGTTACTGTAATAAATTACATTTGTAAAGCGAAAATTTTTGCAGCAAAATTAACTTTTAGCCGAACGCCATTGAATATTAAACCGAATGTGTATAGTTTTTCACAAATAGTCAGTAATTTTGAACAATTTCTTTTGCATGTTTTTATTACATGGCTAAACTTTCACTCTCTAGTATACGCTTGACTCAAAATAACGTTAAATTTTTAAATTCCAAAAGAAAATTTGTCGAGATTACAGGAGCAATTTAAATTATCTTCTTTCCATAAACAAAGGTTCCCTTACAACACCCTTCCTACCGCACAGGGACAATGGTTGACTATTTGAAATTTCAAGAGCAAAGATCGCCGAGAAAAAGGGCAGCTAATGTCAGGCCTCAAGCAATCTATCGGGTTAAAAGCAGTAACAGATATGGTTTTCATTTTCCTCTAAAATTTCCACTGCCTCACTTCTTCCAATTCGATCGCGCACTGCGATCAAATTGGAAGAAAGTCGTGTGTAAATATTGATTTGGTTCTGTTAAACAGACGTCCCTTTAACTTGACATTGGTAAATACTAAAGCTTATTCTACACATTCGTAATAGTAAAACTATCCCCTTCCGTTATACAACCAGAAAAAAATTCGGTAAAAAGGTCTTTTGAAAAAAAAAGTTTTGTTTCCGAAATGCTATTTTAAGGAATTAGATTCAGCCGGAGACTTGAAGGATTGTTTGCATATGTAATATTATTTAGGTCTTTTTTGTTTTTTTTATAATTATCAAGTTATTTTGAAGTACCTTGTCAAAATACAAACACTTAACGAGTACAGATTTGCGAGTCAAATATATTATGCTATTAAATACGCACAAATAAAAAGAAACCAAATTTTCTGCACTTAACAGCAAGATATCCAAAACATCAAAAGTCACGATAAGGGGTATCATTATACATTTATCAATAACTAGTTTTTCTCACCGCTTCGCTTACCCAAAAGTTGTGACCCAAACAATAAAGTTGACAAAAAAATTGTGCGTGTCAATTCCGACGCGCGACTGTCGTTAAACTGGAGTCCTTAAGTATAATTGTCTTGGAATGTATAAAATAGGCAACACTGTATTTAAATATAAATATTAATACCATTAAATATAAATGGAAAATTCTTTAAAAAAAATGCCGACAATATAGTTATTTTCAAATAAAATACAAATGAATAAGATCAAATTTATTAAACAAAATTAAAAATATTTAATGACGTCAGACTAAGTTGTTAATATATATACACCCTTACTAACAAAGCTCGACAAAATAAATTCTTTTTGTATAAGATTCAAACTATAAACATTGACATTTTTTATTTGTTTTAATGTTTTAAACAACATGCTACACTGCCTTTCTTCGCGTAACAAAATAACGAATATATGATTTATTATTGAAAATTTAACTGGCTGTTGTAAAATTTAAAAATTATAAAATAAAACACCATATGAGCAGAAAAAATTTTAAAAATAAACAAAAAATATGTAAATATGGAATATAAAAAATGAAAATGAAATAAGAAAAAAACAATATTTAAAAACACGAAATAGTATAAAAAGTTATAAATCAAATTATTAATAATCTAAAAATGTATTTAATTTATTTTTCAATTCCCTGTCTGCAACTTTAGCACAAGCCTTCACTTCTCGATCTTGACTTAATAAAATTTCCTTGCAGATTTCATGGAGCGCATTTTCTCTTCGTTGTTTCTGATCCATTATGCCTCATTCAATTTCTTTTTAATTCTTCCGTCTAAAGTAACCGACGAATGAAGTAATTGAAGATATCAGAATGAGGGCTGCCAGTGCGTCTCCTACCTATTTGTAAATTCGTGTGCACGTCCAAAAATGATAAGTTTCACTTCTACTCGTCGATTGCTGCTCAGACGGATCTTTATATAATTGACTAATTAATTCAATGTCAATTCATGAATATCACAAATTTATAAATTTTAAATTTCAATACATTTTCTCAATCACTAGAAAGAAAATAAAATAGAAGTCCAACGGAAAGTTTCTTAAATGAATTTTATCATTTGTAATTTTAAGGGTGATTAAATTATAAACTACTTTCGTTTCCAATACTGCTTCTTCAGTATTGAATATAAATTCTAATAAAATTCACTTCAAATAAATCAATCTGAAAACTTTTGGGGCCCGTTATTATATTAAACAGTTTCTAAAAAAAACTATAAATAAAAGATTAATGGTACACTTATTTACCTCAATTACATTACACACGTTGTTTACCTCGACTGAATTGCTGAGCAAAATCGTTTGATGGGACTTCCACAATTAACCCTGGCGCTATTAAGGAAACAACGGGGTCAATTTGGATGTCGCAAATCGCGTTTCCTCCAGCGGTGGCCATTCGCTGCTGCCTTTTCTTTTCCAACTCTCTTTTCTGCTTGGCTTTCATATTAAGTCAAAGTCGGCACAGTTGACTCCCTTTTGCCTAAAGAAACAAATAAAGTACACGTTTCTTAAGAACATTATAAAAAAAAAGACATTACATTGGTGCAAGCAATTAATACTAAATTCATTAAACAAATTAATTCCGACTCCATCTTGGAAGAAAGTATAGATCTTATAAAATCCAACTACAGCGATTTAATAGGTCATCGCTAACTGCACAGAAAAAAAGCGTATACCTAATATATTTATATAAAATCATACATTCGCATGTTGATTGTCCCTATCTACTCAACTTCAATACTCGACTCAGATCCCGTATATCATTATAGAGAATATTCATTCTACAAGTTTATAACAATAATACCTCTTCTTATAATCCCATAATTCGAATGTATCGATTGCATAACAATATTGTTTCAATATTGAATTAAAACCAGCTACGACAGAATTAATGTTTTGTTTCAGTAGTAGAAAATAATAAAATTCATTAATTGACATTTTCTAAAATATTGAAAACCACAAGAAACCCATCAAAATGTATACGTAAATACTCTAACCATTTTGTGTATACAGAATTATAGTTACTGTATAATGTTATACTCTGTTCTTTTTATTGTACATCTACCTGACTGTAACTTGTTTCGTGAGCCTTTCAATAAATATATAGATACATTTTCAGTGTAAACATGCACACTTGACTGTACTTATCCTTTCATTAATAATACCGCTAGCATTACATAGGTATCTCGATATTTTTTTCATCTTCACGTTTGCTCCGTCAGTTAGTTTATTGTCAATCACATCTTTGTGAGAGACGAATATTTTCACTCTATTTCTGTTTAGTTTATTTTTCTTGTATTCATTTTACTACTCTTGTTAAACGCAATATTTCCAGCCAAACAAACGACGCTTACGACTGTCAGTAAATAATTCGATATGTCAATCAAAGACGTTCAAACTTCTGATTTCACTATTCATAAAACTTCATACCGTGCGCTGTATATGAAAATCCATTTTTAAAGAGTAAACTCCAATAAAGCGTATAGCTGTAATTTTCTTTAAGTAAAAACTTGTAAACTTTTTATTTGTAACCTAGGAAAAATTATTGGTATTATATTGCGTCATCTAGTAACTACAAAAAGAAAAATTAAATTAAATAAGAATTTTAGCAAATAATTTTTTTTTATTTTCAACAAAGTTTATTTATTTTGAATTTAATATTTTCATATAGCCGTGATAAATAAGCAATAAATATCATGCGATGTATTTTTTTAAATCTGAAGTAAAATACGTATATATAAATTATGAAATTTTTAAATCAGAGAAACGGGAATTGTCTTGTTGCAAACCCATGTGGTTTTTTTTGCAATTCAGATGATCTTATATTGATAACAATATAGTTGAAGTAAAATATCCAGACTTGGAAAAATAAATTAGAATACTATATTAGAGAAAAACCTGTGATAGAAGCGAAATAAATCACTTATTTATTAATCACATATTAACAATAACTTGCCTGTAAATACACACAACAACATCCGAACAACGAAATCCGAAGCTTTACCGTCATAACCATCTATGATAAAGTTAATGAGATCTGGCGTTAATTGATCAAACATGTCATGTAGAACACTTAAAATCAAAACAGGTACGAGTGAGCTTTCCAATTTGAATTTTGACACCAATTTTAATCGCGGGAACTTTCGAACCTTTTTTTAAAATAATAGGCAATTGTAAGAACTGACCTTTACTATCTTGAAAATAATATGATTTCATTGAAATAGGCAGCCATTGGGGAAATAATATTCCAACTATCTACCAATCCTATTTTATAACATCAAGGTTTTTAATCTATCCGAGTACCCAGCAATATCGGAAGATATTTTTCGTTATAATTAATGAAGGTTGTGAAAATCACTTTTTTAGAATTTCAATTGACATGGTGAAAGTCAAGCTAGTGACAAAATTCTGACCTCAAACGTAACCAGTAAGAAGAAATAATACCCTAAGTAAAATTGGGCCTTCATCTAATTTTTTATGTAATTCTTAACCTCGTATTTTGGATAGAAGTTCCTTATGGCACGTTACACGCTTGGCTATACACATTGTGTTAGATACACATTGCGTATTTTTTTTAACTGTTATAATAATTTTATTATTAGCATTATAATTGCATTATTCGTAAAAAAATCAGAACCAAAGGATAAGGTGTCTTATTAAAAAATAAAGATGTTAAATAGATAACATCAGCCAAAAAATTGTACAATAAGACTGGCGATGAATTTTCAAAAATAATATATAGATATTTAATTACTAGAACCGTATAATTTTAAAGTTTGAGGAAATTTCTGCCTTAAAATAAGTTCCATACTACATTGTTTCGTTCGTATCTGAAACACTGCCTTACGCGTTTTCGTCTTTTCTTTAATACGAATTCTATCAAAAACGACAATATTAACATTTGGTAAAAAGAAATTGTTTATTATTTCACACTTTTCTTTAAATAATACATACCTATACAAATAATAAAAACGCCAGATACACGAGTATACACAAAACGCATTCGCCTATCTGCGCACAAATAGTAGTCCTGTTTTATGGTCGTCATGAAATTAAATGTTCAATGAATGGAAATAGTTGATTAATTATTATCAAGTCAAACTGCTAATATATGTATATAGCTACGAGAGTTTTCAAGTTAAATGTAAATAAAAACTTGTGTCAATTATAACTAAAGGAAAATATATATGAAGACACTTCTCCATATCACTCACTATATGTTACATGACTGTATAGAACGGCAGAAGCGCGGCTTACCTCATCTTACTTTGGTTAAAAGTTGAGATCTAATCGAATTTATAATATTATCACTGCAGATATATCTGATCCAACTAATGGATACTATACATTATTTTTAAAACCATGATCCATGATCCATACGGCGCTTGAAACCGTCAATCTCCCTAGCTCATGAAAAAACAATCTTATTTTTGATGAGGTAAGCGTTTTAACAATGTACCTATGAAAACGAATATCCCCTGAACCGACGAAGAGCACAAGAAGATAAAGGTGGGATGGTGTCCATAAAAGTTCGAAATTGCCGCTACTTTAGAGTTGATAATTGTTGGATTGCACTATTCCCCAATTTTGTCAAAATTGTTTAATGCCATAAAATACATCTATCGATATGTTGATAAAATAATGACCAAGCAATTTTCAATTTCAAAAACACATATACTACCATAGAAGAAGTACATACTACCATAAAAGAAGTACATACATATGAGTCCCGTTGTTAAGTCAGCAGCAACAAAGCCATATGACAGCTTAAAAGCCATTTTCGATTACACCAAAGATATTCTATTGTAATACGCATCAGTGTTCATTTAAAGAATGGTGGAAGAGTATATTTTAATTAAAATAATTTCCGTGTCCGATTAGCAAACCCGCTAAAAATAGCACTGCATTTTTTGAACTTTCCATAAAAAAGATATAGCTAAGAATTTTCTATACGTTGAGACGCTAAGGTATTATATCTGAAATACGTCAAGAAGAAAACGGAAAAGTCGAACGTTGAGTTAGGGTCTCGTAATATATTATCGATAAGAATGTTATTTTCTGTACTTCTAAATGTTTTCGAATTACGGTTAGGTGCACGGAAAGAGCTTTATAGATATTTCGTGTTTAACTTATCATATTATTTACTTAACGATTACTAGCCTACTTTACTTTTCACAACAAAGGTACTAATTTCATACAAACAAATTCACGGGTAATAAATTAGGAAAAAGTATTTGAAACATCCCGGTCTATAATCTAATTTACTAATTGCATCTTTTTAGATGCCGTGACTATATCTAAATCCTACAATTGATTATTCTTATATGATCAAATATATTGGATATGCCTGCACAATGTTAAAGTAGGAAGAGGTAATATTTATTTTCAGTAATTTAGTAATTTAGTAATAAAGTAATTTTTCCAAAGTAAGGCTATAAAATTAGTATAACGTGAAAATTAAATAATGAAATCTTCAAACTTACTCTTAATCTTAAACTTCAAAAAAGGCCCTTAAAAAACTGAAAATCTTGAAATTTTTGAAAGCTTCAACTACACTCGAGGAAAGCATTTGGATTGCATAAGCGTACAAAATCTTTTAGTACTTACGCAGAATGCACTCGCTTTAAAATCTTTCGTTTCAGTCTTAAAACTTTTGAGCAAACATTGCAAACATTATACGATTACTAACTGGGTAGTTTATCTTATTTATAACGCTCGCTTATTTTTCATCAATGGCTTAAAAGATAATATACAAAACACAGTTTGCAAAGTAATACTGACATAAATACATACTCACTGATGCGAATACCGCAATAAGGGCGTGCGAGCAGCGATTAAATTTTCATAGCCTTGTCATATGGCATTACGATCCATGCGAACTACAATGAATTAACCAATAAATAAATTGATATCGAAAAATTAATTGACCGCCCAAGTTTCAGCAGCAGCTAGTACGATCTTATTAGTTTATCAAGAGTATACCTACCACGTATACTATCCATAAACTAATACGAGGTTCGTATGCAGTCCTCCAAAGTTTTGGCAGAATAGAGTAAGTTTGCTTAGTTTACAACCAGGGCCTGATTTAAGTTCAAATCGCTCTAGGCTTATATGCTTATGACCCTTCCACCTACCACTTATCCTTATAATATCCACTTGAATAAAAATTGTACTTTTATATGAACATCATAATTTTTTCTCAAAAATTGATCTGACTGTTCCTGTATGGAATGAGGGATTTCGGAAATTGTAGACATGTTGTTAGTTAGATCTTTGAGATTTGTTAATATGTGAAGTTAAACAAAATTATGAAAGCATCGCTTTAATAATTTGTCTATGATCCTAAGATACCTCTGATTAAAAAAAATAAGCTGCAATTTTCCGCTATGGTACAATTGGGTATTTTGTATCGGGCTCCTTATTCTTATTTTCACTATATCGAATCTCTGAATTATATATGCAAACCTCAAATGTAGTAACAGGTCACGTCAAGTTACGTCAAATCAACCACGCTTTTGCCACGGCAAACTCAGGAATAGGTTACTAAGTCATATATTATCAAACGAAACCGAACTTGTCGCGATAAATAATCACTAAAATCATGGAAAATATTTTTATTATGATCTAAACATTTGGAAAAATTTACCCAACATTTAAGCTTCTTCAGCTACCGCGAAAATTTCTTGCGAAGTTTTTTTCTTGTTAACAATATTAAAATCTAAGTTATATTTTTACACGAGTTAATTTGGTTTGGATCGTACTTAAACTTTTGACATTTAAATTTGTTTTCACAAAAAAATTATAACCAGCATGCAAACGTTATGCGATGTTTCGTGTATATACATAGATTGACTTTTGTTCAAATTAACTTTAAAGCAATTGCAGTATAATATTGTATCTTCAATAAAAGCCGTCTCTCGGAAAATTCAAGTGACTCACTATATTATTTTCTGGGTAAAATGTCAGCTTTTTCTTTTTACAAAAACTAATACACGCCAGATAAATCAAATCTGTTCTTTGAAGTTGTCCGTGACGACGTAATTTAAATAATATGTTGTTTCATATATCCTATATTATTATACACCAGTATATATACCTATTACAAAATGAAATGATTATAAATAGTTATAATAATCATCTTATTTTGTACTTAGGAACCCACAGAAGCAAAAGAAGTTAACAAAAGTCTGAATTTTATTTTTGTATATATATATACATATATATTAACAAAAGTTAAATATATAATCCTACAAGAAAATCAATTAATTAAAAAAAATTCTAAATTGCCATTTTAAAACTTCTACTGAGCGATCGCTGTACAGTCGGTGCAAATAAATCTGCCCGCTTTAAAATTTTGATTCTTATTTTCAGCGTAAACTTTATATCAATATTGTTAAATATATAAACGTACCACGTTATAACACCTGATTAAATTTCTTCAGCACCAATTAAATTTCTTTAACACTGTGTATCACTTTCAATATAAATACGATATCTAAACGTTTTAAACTTTTCATACCAATTTTCACTGTAAAATAAATTTTATGGAAGTGATATTCTGTTAAAATTTCAAACTTTGGGTACCAAAAGACACTCAAAAAGCTTCCATTTGCCACTAATACTACACTCTATTGCAGTTAGTTAATGTTTCGTCTTAATTAAATCAACAATTTTTGAAGAAAGTATCATAATTTTGTAAACAATATTATGATATTTTCTTCATAGATTTTATTCCCTTAAAATATAACTATAGATGAAATGATGACTTGAATCATTTTTGCTGAGATACATTTTCAAATAATCAACACTTTTTTCCCGTGATGCAGAAATTGCAAGAATTGACAATACTTTCATTCACCGAAATCTTCCGAAATAAAAATCTATGCATGAGAAAATGTAATCTTCAAGCGTAATTCTACAAACGAGTTTAAGCGGAATTATTAGAAACTCAACTATGCATATTATAGGTTATGAACCCCCGTCTAGTATGCTTGTAAAGATAACCTTCGACGCCTTCGACTGTCTTATTAATTTATTAAAATATACCAACATAGTCAAATAATTTTTCCACTCTAGTATAGTAACACATATTGACTAAAAAACAGCCAAAAAGTTATTCGACACGTCAATGATACGGTTTCGCAATTTTAGAGTTTGTAGGATATTATAAATAAAATGCAGTAAAGTATGTTCTAGTAGGACGAGGCACATCACAATATTTTTCAGATTTTATGAAACTATATTTTATATGCTAAGAGATATATTTCGGAAACAAAGCAGTAAAATCGCTTAATTCTTTGATTTTGAAAGGCCTATCAAACGACATCCCACTTGGAGTAGGTCCTTTTTTATTTTCTGCTCTTTCAATGCATGTCAAAATTTTATTTCATATTTGACTTCCCACCGTTATATTACCTGTACATGCTTGTATATGTACAGCAAATGTCATTTTGGTAGGTGCAAAAAATAGAAAGTGATCGAACGGTAACCTACAGACGGCCAGATATTTAAAAAATTATAACGATTCCTGCGTGAGTGTGCGGCAAGTTAAACATTTAAGGAGTATCTTGATATTTATTGTTTAGGTGGTGTTACTTTAATTGAGCACAAAATATTACTTGACTATGCTTTTTTTTAATTATAAAATAATCTTTTGTTTCCAAAGAATTTACGGTTGTTAAACTATGTGTGTGTATATATATATATATATATATATATATATATATATATATATATATATATATATACCACAAAGCTTATATTTAAAGCTTTGATAGTATAAACAAAGAATTATTAATTGTTAATGTAGGTAAAAAACAATTCACGTTTATTAATATTATAACAAATAAAAACAAAGCTTAAAAAGCCGAGATCGCAGATTATTTCTTGACAATTCACCTGTCATTAAAGATGCCGACTTGTCGGTATATCTATAGAAATAATTAAGGTATTATCACGTTATTATATTGAAGATTGCTTCACTTTGTTTAGTATATTTCCTTAGTTAATTAATAAATCTATAAATATTTTATCGATTTAAATTAAAAAAACTAATGTAGTTATTTTTAAACAACTTTTATGGTACATAATACGATTTCACATAATATAGAAAGTATCACTTATTTTTTGGAGTTCCTCGTTTTGATTTGATAATTTCAAATAAATTTACCATTAGTTCACTTGGAAATAATTTTGACTCAGTTCAATTTTTTGTGTTCAAAGAAAACATATTATGTTATTTGACTTTACAAAATATGCTAGTTTTAACGAACTTATTTAATCATCTAAGAGTTAATTTATTATTTCTTGACAAAAAAGTAGACAAGTGACAACTTCATTGAGGTAAAGATCCTAAAAGTCTGCACAGAATATATTTGAAATGATATCTAAACAAATACAGTGATGTCAAAATTTCCACCCACCCACATGATTACGAGCAATATACGTACGGTAAAACAAATATGCAACCATTAATTAGGGAGACGTGAATATTGTTGAGTTAATTATTATACATCTGACAGCGGGCAGGTCATTAAATCAAGGCAGGATGAGGACATTCACTGTCTCATTACGCCATCTGAATATTTATTACCGCAACCGTCGCTGCTTGCAAATGGTTCTATTACTTGCATTCTTTTATCTTATTCTAAAAACTTTAAATATCAAGTTACAACGTCTTGAAAATATAATAACTTGAAAACTACTAGATTCTGTCCACAAATTCGTCTGCAGAAAATACGAAGTATGGCCGAAATAGTAAACTGAAGTTTTTTCTCACTCATAAGAAGCCTTAGCCTAAGATACAAAACAAAAAAATATAATACTATAACCACATCCGGTGAGAATGGTAGCCTCAATAACGTTGCATTGCACATTGTTTAACCCAAAGCGGTCCACAAAAATCAGCCTGTTGCACAGATTTGGTGAGCTCAAACCAATTTCGCATAACCATAACCAGGGAATTTAAAAACTCTGCGACATTCATTACTATTTCTATTCATTCAGTGCCACCTATTCATAGTTTTAGGTATAATGCATTCACATGTATGTGTCTTGTTTTGAAAGCCGAACTCGAACCTCAAAACAATTTTATTCACCGGATTTTTTTTATATTTTGCAATTCACTTGACTGCTTTCTTGGAATTTAAAAAGTACATGAGTTATAGATACCTAATAAAATTTATGCAAAAGTTAAAAGAAGTGAAAAAGTAGTACGTATGTGAAGTTTGTAATAATTTATTTTGTTGCTTCTCTAAATAACAGTCATCGGAGCAAAGGTACGGACTAGAGTCTGAACAACTGGAAAGTACTTTGTTAGTACTTCGTATTCATAAGTAGGTCGAGTTTTGAATTAACAATAAAAATATAAAATAAAAAAATGGAAACTGCAACTGATATAGTAGTGAGATCAGAGCATGCTTTATGTGAAATGGTAGGATGTTCAGATGTTATTAATTTTATAAAATTTAAATATAGCAGTTACATATTGCTCCATAAACGCTGAATAAGCAATAATTTATCTTCCGTGATTTTAATTGTTTGTAATTGATGAAATTGCTTCACTGATAGGATTTAATTTTTAAACTTACTTTGAAAAGGATTTTCTTCTCTTCGTTTATTTTTTCTCTTCCATTTAAATTATATTTTTATAAAATAGTTTTTCAATTCTTACATACATACATATACAATCAGTAACGTATTAAACCCGTAAATGTGACGTTACTTACATTATATTTTAAGTCTACATGTGTGCACACATAGGAGTAAATGGAGCGTACGGACGCGACCGGCAGACACGTGTCTGAACTAGGCTAACCTCCGCCGCCCATATTACACGCCCATCCGACCGCGTACTGCCGACACAAGTTACGGAGGCTGTAACACTCCAAGGTTTTAACGTTATTTACCAAATGTTTACTAGATTTTGGCAATATTTCGTATGTGTTCATATCAGTAATAGACAAAAGTCGGTAGGGAAATAAGATCAGTAACTATATATTTTATATCGATTTTTTTTACATGTAAAGCAGATCCTTCCATTTCTCGTCTGTATTATACTTCAAAATACTTCTAAATGGAGCACACACTTTTAATGCATACAATAATCGTTATGGCCCGCCGATTACGTTATTTGAACAACACAATAGTTTAACAATACGATAACCAAGATAATATGGCAATAGGTATTTAAGAACCTCGTGTACGTCACGATTATATCAAGAATATCATGAGGGTTTAGTTATCTGGCTATTGAAGTAAAACTTCTTTACGCACGCTTGACTTGGGGAGTAAGCTGGTGAATGCGTGACTAGAGCGTTACGAAAAGTGTGATCAGGAACGGAGGAACGGAAGTTGAGAGGGAGATATAAGTTAGTGAAGAAGAAAGAGAGAGTTACGTTTCGTATATTACTATAGGGAAAAGAGAGAGAGGTGCGAGCACACATTTTCTTTCTCTCTTCCTCTCATAGTCAGTGCATGAAATATATATATATATATATATATATATATATATATATATATATATATATATATATATATGCGCGTTTGCTAGCGTTACGCGAATTGTGATTTTTTTATTATTTTGTAATTTCATTTCGTTCTTGAACAATTTTATAAATTATTATTTTGTTCAATACATTAAATATTCTACGTTTAAAGTGAGTAAAATTGTAAATTTATTTTAAAGTTCATATTTTGTGAATTTGAAGTTTTACTTTAGTTGTGTGGTCTAAAGCACACTCGTTTTTTTCTCTTTTTTTTAATCCCATTAATTAATTCAAATTTAAAAAAAGATAATGTACTTTTTGATTTGATTTTATATGAGACTGAATAGTTTATTAAAAAAAGAAATTATTTTATTATTTACAAGTAAACCAAACACACAGACAAGAAACAATTTATTCATACCCAATAAGCCATTACATAACAATCGGATAGTTTAAAACAAAGTTTTCGAACCGGCATTGTTGTAAAGCATTAACGTGTTACTTTCTCTCTTTGTTTTTAATTTTCTAATATATTTTAATTTTAATTTCTTTATAAAACAATAGTTAAAATTTACTGAGAGAAGGATACGATGGTTTTAGTAGCTTTATCAACGTTTCTTGTATAAAATATTGATTTAGAACCTAATATGCATATTTAATTAAGTCGATCAAAAGATAACCGAATAGATTATGGTAGTGATTTATTTGAAATGATTTTTCAAATAAATTTGACAGCAACTAACTTTGCTAACAGTAAGTTTATTTTTGTACAATAGAAGTGTATCGCAATTTTTCGTCTTCGACTCTACATAAACTCTAATTCTATAGAAATATTACTATCATTCTAAAATAATTTTTGGCCCTCTCATTTCTTTACTATTTTAGATGTAGCAAACCAGTAATACTTACAAAAATACAACACCTTTTGCATGAATTTTGTAATTATAAATATATAAGGCACCCAAAAGATTACGACCAACGCCCAGAAAGTAGCCCAAAAATTAAAATATTTACGAGCTACAACTAACACTATCATCGTGCGTACGAATCCGCCAGAGACTGACTTGGTGAACGACGAGTGACGAGAGTGAAACCCTTAGTACAGAATAGATTGGAAACCCATTGCTGAAAATTTAAAACGATCATCTGCTTTCAGTTACTGCCCGCTTGCAAGGTTTACAAGGAACGAAGTATAATGAAAAAACCACACGATACTACTGTATGCATTCAATAACGTCGCCGCCCGATACATTTTTCTCTCCGCGTGGTCATGTGGTTTTACATATACGCACAAAACTTGACGATTAAAGTGTACTCGGGAATCCTGTGTTGTCATTTCATGTATATTTTTGGGTTTGTATTTTTTAATATAACTGTTTCACCAGGATTTTTATATTAATTTAAATATTGATACACGACATCGTGTTAACAGTTTTATGAAAATATCACCCAAAATGACGTATATTGTACCCAGATATAACTCAGTCCCAATAAAAAACTGAAATCGCATTATTTATGTTACTAAAATCCGAACTTCGGTAAGAAATGTCTGCCATATACTTTTGACAATCTAATATGGAATAGATTACATAAATTTTATACTTAAGTACCGCAATTACTTAACCATGAAATCGCAATTACATTGTATTGTTTTAGTGCAAATTATAAGACTGTAAGAAAATTTTCATAAATTTACATTATCACTATACTAGACTTGTTACCGAATTGATACACATGGCGGACTCATTGCTAGGAAAGCAATCTTTTACAACTGACCATACCGACATAGTACCAGTCCAGACCCGCTCAGCGAGCGGCCGGGAATCGAACCCGGCCCCCGCGATGCACAGCACACTACTATGACGACATTAATAGCCATATTGAGATTTACACCTTTTTACAGGGCAATCGAGTGGCTCACATTATGTCGCCGAGGAGAGTGAAATAACCACAATTATTAAAGTGGAATGACCACAATTACAAAGTTTGCACTTAACATATTTTTATGTCAACAGAAGTAACTTTTAATCTATATCGACACGAAATAAAGAGATATTATTTATCAAACATGTAATAATGCCACAGGTATTTCTTATAGCCGCTTTGCCACAAATGCGTCACCGCGTTTAACGCTAGCTAACAGTCCTATGAAGATTTTGTAAATGTTCATAGGACTGTTAGCTAGCGTTTAACAAAACCTAATCTCTTTTCCGCATTGGCGCTGCTCCAATACGGACCGGACTACAAATAAACATTTTTCAAATTCATAAAACTTTTAGCCCTCGCATTTGTAATCCGCATAGCGCCGACGCCACGACCACTCTGTGTGTCACGCCCTAATGTGATGTTATAATACCCTTCTTATTCGGCCGTTATACTTTAAATTAAATCTGCCATAATTACCAACAAGCATTTTCAGCCGGATTAGAGAGCGGCTCTTAATGTACTCGAGATAAGTTCAGAGTTGAGTCCACATATGAGTTTATTCAGTAGCAGATGATATATTTTTCTTTTATTTATATTTAAATGACGTTTATTTTACTTTTTCGATGTATATTTCCGTTCTGTCCGTTAATTTTTTCATTTACAGTCCCATCATGAAAAACATCATTTATATATTATTATAAAAAGGTTAGAGTCTAGAGTTGAGTCCCGATAATCCGAGGAAATTAGGTTTTCTATTAAAAACGGAACATTATTCTCAGTTTAAGCGCATTATAATATATTTTCAAACAACATATTAAAAATAAAAATCAATTAACATTTATTAGAAATTAAAGATAATCCGACAAAAAAGATAATATTCCTTTTTTACTTACGATGAGCCACTCAGAAAAGAACGTGCTACGAAGTTTTATGTGATACCTTTAATGCAGCATAGAATATCTGTGTGCTAATTAACCTATGTAGAAACACATATAGTCCAGACATTCTTGGAATACAACTATATTTGTTAAAATATAGTTGTATTCCAAGAATATTTGATTGTGTGAATTTTTGTTTTTCTTTCAATAAAACTAATATTCGACACCTTTAATTTGAACCTGACTTCATCTCTAAGGCTTAAGAAATGAGACATTCGTAGAATGGATTTTTTCAACCATTCACCTTTTAGTTTCTTTTAACGCCAGTATCATTTCGAGTTTTAGTATGTTGTTTGAAAATATAAAATAAAACGCCAGAAGCAAAAAATAAGTTCCGAATTTTTGTTTAAAAATCCTACACCAGCAAATGGGGACTTAATAAATGAAACTTTAATTTTCTAATTGTTATTTATTCAGCCTAACAATATTGCCATAGTGAGCAATATTATGCCTTAGTGATTAACTTGTTGTAAGAAATATTATTTCTAAAATGACTTGGGAAGTTTATGATACTGAAAGTATATATATATATATATATATATATATATATATATATATATATATATATTCAGCGTAACGGTGTTTCGGCAAATATTTTAGTAGAGATGGAAATAACTGTTATTTCATCATACCTATTATAATGAGTAACATCATTATTCAATAACATAGCATCATACCAGTTAAAAAATAACATGTTATTGGACATTATCGTGAATGACTTTTATTCAATACGTTCTGAAACGATATGTTCCATGAAATTAATGTTTCTTCTGTATGTGTATACAACTTGTAAGGCTTTTTAATGTCATTCCTAAGTAGATGTGTTTGGAAGTCTTAACATTGCCATTGTGAGTCATATAAATTATAACCTGTAACGGAGAATTTAAATGACGTTTGAAACTATCGCAATTACGGCGTTTGCGAGTATTACCTCTAATAACTGAGGCAAAAAATCGGAAACCATTGGCGGTGTTGAGCATTCACCTTTTATTAGTCGTTGGCCAGTTAAATAATTACGTAATTTTGCTTTTTCTGCCCATAATTTCATCTCTCAAAATGGCTGCAGCTGCTTCCGATGTGTCTTGATCTTTTAAATGTGCAAACAAAGATTGATCAACAGCTGAAATACCTAAAGAGATAACAACTTTTTTATTATTCGATTGCAATATTTGAATTTTTTCTTTGAATTTCTTACGGATCTTTTCTTTCAAATAATTAGTTGTAAATATTGAACTCGACGTTGCCCCCATGCCATTACTTTTCTTTGGTACTATTAATTTTTGTTTTATAATCATATCCGTTTCCATAACGAAATTCGACAGTATTAAAATTAAAACTGTAAAAACAATTTATATTTTTGACCTTATTCAGACAATGAAATGGCCTAATATAGTTTTTCTTTGGTGACTTGAAAAATACTACTTACTTACTACTACTTACTTATAAAAGCTTGCACTAGTTTTCAATAATTACATATCATACTCGGTTTATGTTTTTTCACAATTAATAAAAGAAAACGAACTTAAAAATGTCCTACGCAAATAAGGGGTTCAAGTATTTCGCTTACAGTACGTATAAAGATATGACACAACGAGAACATTCCTGTGACGGTCCGCACACGTTACAAATATTTCCCTCACTTGCTCCTACTGTCCCGTCAACATACTTTCATCATGCACTACTTCGAATTTCTTTATAGATATTATGAAAACTAAACTTCATTAAGACAAATAATTAAAACCCTTTATCGAATTGAAACCCTTCACAGGGTTTCAATTCGATAAAGACATGTATTCTTAAAAATCATGAAAGTTTCGGTTCTCCGGTTTGTAATTTACCTAATGACAGTGCGCCGACCGAGTGTGGGTTGTATTCTATTGTAAAGCTGACCACTAACGGACGCGCCACTTGAAGCGCACCAATTGGGCGTTTTTAGATTACATAGCAACGACACGAGCTAGCGCAAACATTTTATACAGAACTGCACGGTTCCAGCCTGCTGTTATCTTGATCCTTAGCTAAAATATTAAGAAATTAGAGAAGCTAATACACAAGCTAAATATTTTATGAAAAATCGTACATGGTCCATCATTGTTTGTCTTTCATTTCACATTTGTGATTTAGTGTACCTTTTATATTCAACATTTTGTGAATTTTTAAAATAAACACTCACAAGACTCACTTTGTACCTATAAGTAAAAAGTTAAACTATCCATTTAAACTAAAAGTTTTTAAATTCGCTTGGGTTCACTTGGATAAAAGTAAATGTGACTAGATATTGAGGAACTTAACACAAACAATTAAACCTACTTCTATTTTTATTAACTCGACTAATAATATAATTAGACAATTACTTATAATAACTTTAATAATGTATTTAAATATACCGTATTAACATATATCATATTATATATAATTATTTTAAACATGGAACAAAAACTGTATAACAGGCACCGTGGTTATTATGCGAATTTCATTTCAACTCTTGTACCACACTCACTTACACCATCGCACACACACGCATGCACGCCCGTACATACACACATACACACACTACTACAATTTTTCATTTATATTTTTATCGTAACGACCACAATGGAAAAGCACCGCTATCAATCGGGTTTTACCAATGCAATTAAGTATTAAAAACGATTTATTTAGGCATCCATTTTTGCTACCACTGCTGCCAAGGGGGTGCCGGCCAATATAAAAACACCCATTTGACGCGAGTCCAAATAGATGCGCGGATAATATCCACTACATTCACGATCGCTCCATCGCGGCTCATCTCTTGTCATCCGATACACCCGAATTATGTTTCGAATAAAAAATAAATAAAATGTTTAACTTGTGTATATAAATGTATTTAAAAAAAGGTAAATATAAAAGGTGTTGTCTTAACAGGAGTCCTTTGTATCCGTTTTAACCCGGATGTGCTGAATGGGTGAGCGGGCAGTAGATCTTTTCCTGCTACGTAAACAGGCGGTCCTTCAAAGGTATTATGATATGTTCATAACACCGCGTACCTACTTTTGTCGTATAATAACGTAATTGGAAATGAATTCATACTTGAAAAGAAATGTTTTACCTGCAGCAACTTTTGCTTGTGATTATATTAAAAATTAGAGAAATTATAAGAAGATAGACTTACATAAATTACTAGAATTTGTAAAAACATTAAAATTTTTTATTAGTAGCTGGATTAGAAGTTCGACACCACTTGAACAGTTAAATATACGCCTTATTAAGTTTTGCTTAAAACTAATTCTCGTCGAAGGCATTTTTTTAGAATTCTGTTCCTTAAAAGGAAAAAATGGAACCCTTAAACATCACTCACGTGAGCATCTGGGTGATGTTTAAGGGTTCCATTTTTCATCATTCACTAATAGTTTACCTAAAATTTATCTAATACAATAACAATATTTCAAAATCTAATAGGAATTTGAGAAATTCGTACTATTTTTGCGCCCATGAAATTTATTACTCTTAGGAAATATATTTATATGATAAAAAAATTATTACTTTTTCCTATGAATATATGTAATTAGTTTAATAGAAATACTATGTATGGCTCATGTAAGTGTATGCCCAAAATATATGGGGACCCATAATGCTACAAGTTCAACTCCTACTGAATATGTTTTGTTTTTACTGCGGTAGTCTTATAAACGTTATTTCAAACAGGGCAATTATTTAAAATTTCGTATTATTTTTAATATCAAATAGCCATTTTCACAGTTAATATAAGCACTACTATTGATGTTACACATACTAAAGTCATGACGACATACTCTGCGCTAACTATACTATACCCATTCATTATATTATTTTACAATAATATAATGAAATTATTATATATATATATATATATATATATATATATATATATATATCACAGGCTTCAAAAATAATAATATCTAGAATAGTCGCTGTAGTTTTCCTATAACTTCTGAGTAGGTTTCTATAAACCTTACTTTTCCATAATTTTAGGTTGAGTTGTTTCGTAAATAAGGGGAGGGAAAAATATTTTTGGCCTATTTTTCGTTATATATCTGAAGATATACCGCCAGAAATTATAAAAAAATTGTTCGAAGCTCTTATGATTAGCCCTTTCAAACGATATACCAAACTATTTATGGAATTAAAAACAATTTCTTGTACAAGCAAACATTTCAGAGTATTGACTATATTATACACATATATATATATATATATATATATATATATATATATATATATATATATATATATGCGGTTTACTAAGTTTTGTTACTTTTCCAAATTTGATCATTCTACGTGAAGCGACTTTTGAAAAAAAAACGGCGGTGACAGACATAGATACAAACACGTGAATGATCTTATAAAGATTCCATTTCTCTTTTGTGGTACGGATCCCTAAAAAAATAATTTATAACAAACAGTTTGAAGAAATTTGATAATCGACATAATATAATATAAAGTATATCGATGAGTTCAGAACCATCAGCATTAGAATTTTATTATGAAGCTGAAATAAATCTGAAGCTGAAATGAAGCTGAATAAAGAAAGCTGATATAAAATTTTATATGTTGATAGCCTGTTGTGGATGAAACATAGACTTAACTTATAAAAACAATATTCGTGAATTTAGGATTCAGTTGGGGTCAGGAGCGCAAATGGGTGACTAAAAATATTTTTACCAAACTCGTATTATGGTATAACAAATGAATATCGGTTAAATAATTAATTAAAAAATATGAATTTCATTCCTATATAAAAAACTTGGGTGAACAAAATTTTTCAAATAGTTATGACAATTTTGTCAGGGTGCAATAATAGGGAAATTTCTCAGAAAATTCCCATCAAATCCCATAAGTCCAATTTAATTCAAACCTTACGAAACTAAACTAATTCAATGGGTTTTTAATTCTTTCCAGTTACAACATATGCTACCATCTATCCATCTTTATAGTTAAGTAACAACCTTCAAAACTTAGGTTTGTACCATAGTCCGTACTATACCATAGTACCATAGTGCATACGCTAAGGCGATTGAAACATCAATTTCTTTACAACTACTTTTATACCACGAAGTGTAAATTTTAATATTATTTTCCAGCAAGTACTTCCAGTCAATCTAACAATATTCATTTAATTGATTATTTGGGACAAGCAGCCAAGTGACTATTAAAATGAAAATTCAGGTACAACAATTTTATATTATTTTAATTAAAATCACTAACGCACGCGTAGCGACGCCTCTTGTGGTGTGCAACACATTTGTAGCCTACTCCCATTACCTTGATTGCCTGTATTATGTGTTCAATATTTGTATTGGTAACCAGTTTCATTTATTTTGTATCACTAATACGTCGGTAGAACAATAAGATATATTAGTATTATTACAGTATTAATTAACATGTTATCTATTGACCACGCCAGCTGATTGGAATTTCTGTGTACGATGACTTCATTTTCCACACGTGGCTTTATCTAAGTAGCAAGAACTCGTGATGACTAATTAATATCTACTATTCTATTACTTTTGACAGGCACTTTGCTTGGTCTAATTGGTTTCTGCCTGTAAATTAAAGACACTGCTTACACATATAACTAAATGTCATATTTTGAAGTGAATAAAAATTGAAATATAAAAAGTAATTTCCCTATTACTTTCTAAAACTGCTGACGCGCTTGCTTCCTCCATAGTTTCAAAAATGCGTATAGTCTAGAGGTAAACAATTTAGGATCTAATTAATATAAATAAACGAATTGAGTAACAATGATAAATATGACAATTAAGGATCAAGTAATTTTATGACAAATATGTCCTTTTAATGAATAGTGACACACTATCTCAATAAACCGACTTTGTAAGGGTGAAAAATATGATATTATTTGCATTCCTTCATGGATACTGCCTTAAATTCGACTATCTTTAAAAAAATGCGGTATAACATATAGAATGTAAAAAACATCTTTTTATTTCAGTAACTAGTCTTAAATAATAAAATCTATAATAAAATATTGATATGCCCTATTCATACATATAGTTGCAAGAGTCATGAATCTTTGAAATTAACGATCAGCAAAAAGATAAAAGCGGTCAACTGCGTGTTTTCTGATTTGCTTTGTCCTCTTTGAAAATATTATTAAATTAATTTTAAGATTACGTGTACGTAATACGTTTAGTCGGTCGATTGCGAAAAAACATGGCCTCTATGTTACCTCAGAGCCAACAGAATCCACCAATAAAAACTTCATCAAAATTCTTTTAGCCGCTTTTGAATAGTGCGTGAACAAATAAACAAGGTTACAGATACACACTTCAAAGAATATTTTAACTTCTCTTACTTTTGTTGTTACCCTAAATATTTTTTCGTAATTATTTTCAATGTCATATATATGACAGACTAATTCTACACTTTTATCACCTCAACTAACGTAATGGTAAAGTATGTTGGTTGTTATTGTTTCACATGGCAACGGATCAAGTAATTGAAATGACATATAATACGTTTCAGGGAGCAGTGTCGCAAATGTGCAACGAGTCGACGTAATTTTTTGAATCGTTACATACGCAATATAATGGAGTAACGGAATCATTAATTTAGAATCCTGCTTATAATATTATAAATGCGATATGTGTTTGTCCTTTTTCACTTCACAGCTGAAAAATATAACGACGTGATTTTATACTCAGAGATAATTGACTTTCCGGGAAGTGACATAGGCTCCTTTTTGTGCGAGAAAACCTCATTTCAGCATACATTACGATCCTTATTAATTAGTATAAATGCAAAAGTGTGTTTATTTGTCCTCTTTCACGTTGCAACGGGACTACGGATTGACGTGATTTCGTGCACAGAAGTAGTTGGCGGGCCGGGGAATGACACAGGCTACTTTCCAACCGTTAAAATCTCATCCTAACTAATATAGGACCTCCAACTAACTTTCAACTAACAACAACCTTCTTTCGTGTAACATTGATATACGTCACCTCGTGCACAGGGATAGTTGGCAGGCCAGGTAGTAACATAGGCTATTTTCAACCCAGAAAATCTCATTCTTACTGATATTGCAATTTTTATTAATATTATAAATTTGTGTTATGATTGTTTATCGGACCGACGTGAAAACGGAACTACGGGTCGACGTTTTTTTTGCACATACTTGATAGGCGAACTTAGAAATAACACATGTGACAAACTAATATTACAATCTCAACTAATATTACAAATACGAAAGTGTATTTGCTTGTCTTTCTTTCACATCATAACGGAACAACGAATCGATGTTATTTTCACATAGGGAGTTGGCGGACCCAGCAATGCCACAGACTACTTTCCGTCCCGGGAAATCTAATCCTAACTAATATTATAATATTTTAATGTTATAAATGACAAAGTGTCTTTATTTGCCCTCCTTTGACGTCGGGCCACAGCAAAGGATCGAAGTGTTTTTTGACAGAGATAATTGTTTCCTATCCAAGAAATTTCATCGTAAGTAATATGACAATCCCAACGGATATTAAAAATCTGAAAGTGTGTTTCTTTGTTCTTCTTTCATGTCATGGAGCAGTCTAAGTGATTTTTTGCAAAGAGATGATTGGCGAGCCGGGAAATGATACAGGCTAATTTTGATCCCAGGAATGTGTTTATTTGTTCTTCTTTCAGATCGCAACGGAGCAATAGATCGACATGATTTTTTGCACAGATATAATAGGTAGACCGAGATATAAAATATACTTCTTTTTATTTTGGGACACTTCATTTCTACGAAAAAAAATTATTTGAATCAACTGATTCGCTCTCTTTAACTCCTATCTTAGAGGTTAAGTATTTTTATTTTCATCGTCATTTTTCTTACAAGTGACGAAAAGAAAGGCATGGCATTTAATTTCCTTTAATCATTATAGATGGCGCTGCATTTTTAATATTTTTTTAACTATAACCAACTGAGCGAAGCAACGGGTAAAATTTATTATTTATATATAAAACGTGTTATCCTTTTAGATGTTTTGTATACATATTTGGAATAAAAAACAGGACTCATAGCGTTTCAATTGTTTACATATATTCGAAATTCAAATCAAAAATAACAAATATATATATATATATATATATATATATATATATATATATATATATATATATATATATAATGTAAGCATCATTCAATTGTTAAATATAAAATTTAAAGTAATAGACACTATGCAACAACATATATAATTTAGGCAATTTGTTTCATTGTGGCCAATAACAGTCAATCCAATTGCATCAATTAGCTAGTGCGTCAATCTAACTTGTTTTTTATACAAATGAAAGAAAAATAAATTATCATTGTTACCCTTTTTTTGCATTTCAAATTAAAATATAATCGTTTGGAATATAAACCCTCTAAACTTACTCTGCTTTAGGGAGAAATGAGTTGCAAAAAGTCGATTTATTTTCATGAAAAGTTTAAATACATCTAATTTTTATATTGTTATTTTTCCATCGGTTGGACAAAATTATGAGTTACAAGTTTTTTGCTGTCGTTAGACTCAATTCTTATTATCTACAAATAATATTAGTTGAGAAATATCGAAGAAGGTTTAATTTATTTTCCATATCAAAATCTATTACAGCATATATTCTTAGACTTTAGAGAACTTGGCAAAAATTAATGTGTTTCCAAGTTCTTTAAACTGTAAGTCGCCCTTAAACGAGGTAGTTAGTATATATAAAGAAACAAATTTATCCTTATTATGAAAATGTATACAATCATATCAAACCTCGAGTTTGTGTGTCAGTGCAATCTAAATATAATAATACATGCAATCTGCACAGCTCTGCTTATCCAAATTTAAAACGTATTGTTGCTCACCTCGCTAATCCCAAACAAGTAATTAAGCGACCGACATCTAGGGAGCTTTCTTCATGAATCATGCGACACGTGCACCTAGTTTAATTAGGAAAAGGTGAATCTCGTGGAGTTAATTTTTTGCCTTAGACCGCGCGCACATTATTAAACCAGAGTAGAACCAACTCATTCACCATCTCATTACACCGCCTGAATATTTATCACCTAAATTCACCGCTACCTGCACGGTGCCCTATTAGCTACTTTAACACGCAACAAGCTCATGATTATACTTATTAATTCACGCTGATGTGCTTTAAGTAGATCTGTGTTCGGATTGTACTGTGCGGGTGTATTAGTGTGTAGACGAGTTTAAAATTATATGAAACCGCTATTACTCATTAATCCAAATATTAAAGCAAATCGCAAAAAAATCCTATTTTTAAGTTATTTAAAAAAATACGACTACCTACGAAAATGAATACCTACATTGTAATTAATACGGACATTCGAATAAATTATGGTGCAAATTGGTGGTAAGTTTAAATACATCTAATTTTTATATTGTAATTTTTTCATCGGTTGGACAAAGTGATGAGACAAGTATTTTTGCTGTCGTTAGACTCAATTCTTATTATCTACACATTCACTCCATTTGAGGGGTCCATTTGCAGGATTATTCAAAAATGGAGAGCGTAAAAAATAAATTCAGCGTAGTTTGTGGATGTAAAATAATTGATCAACAATTCAGTATAACGTTCTATGGTCATAAGTAAGAGAAGGGAGTTATGGATAGAGAAGGTTATCTTAACGCCCAAATATATCCTTTAATTGGGCACTAGTATTAAAAAAATATAACCACGCTAACAGCATGTAATGATAAAGTGTCAGACCAGAGTTCAATCTTTAAATCGATGATTTCAAGAAGCTGGCTATGTAAATAGGGATGTTTAGCTGAGAATATATATGTTTTGAACAAAAACTAGTAATCGGTTTGAGCAATTTCTTGGATCAAAATCTTTGCGTTTAATGGTATATGACAACAAATGGATCGCAAGATTAATCGTTTGAGTATAGCATTACATTATCATTTTTTACATCTTTAAATCATTAATGTGAAAAAAATATATATTTCAAAAAGTGGATAAATATGCAGAAACTTGGTTGTCGCAAGTTCTAATAAAAGCTTATATCTAACTGTGACTTTAACTTTAAGTATTTTCGACAGTTATGAAGTTACAGTAATAGTTTCGAAAACAGAAGAATATACGGTATTGAAAAACCAAGAGTTGAATTTTCAAACTTACTACAATAAGAAAAATATTCGAATATTGAAGTAGGTACGGTAAGATATTCTTATCGGTTGTAGTCATATATAAAAACCATGCATAATAAACTAACATAGTATAAATTTATACTGAAAAGATAACATTTTCGCGAAGCTTAATTATTGTAAAAAACGATTTGTACATATGAATACATTATTATAAATCATATATAAATATATATATATATATATATATATATATATATATATACATATATATATATATACATGAACTTCATCTAATGTTTAACTCGTATACTATACAAGATATCTTATCCGTTTTATTGTAAATATTTAAGCATAAGATGTCACTATCGCCATTATGCTACAAATACAAATATATGTATATATACAGACCTTACGCCTCCCACAAAATATTTTACTGTATAGTTTATAATAAATACCCTTATTCAATGATATACAAGGCGGCCATTAAAACCGTATAAGTTAGTAAATTTATTCAGAAGTTAACGCTCCGTTGTCATAGCCTATTAAATATTGTTACGTAAGGGTTGTTTTGAATTTATGTTGGGGTGAATGCGGCAATGAAGCATGGCTCTGAAATTACTTAAGCGCACCGGTGACTGCGACATATGTTAGAGATAAAAGTTAGCGACGATCTTCCATCCCAGACCCAACTATTAATTGATGAATCTGCCACATAAATTCAATAAGTTACTAAACGTTTAGCGGTAGCGGGCACGTGCGCCAAACTAATACGCTTTATCAATTTTGTCACCAGCAATTTCGGTTCCATCCAAATAGCCTTGCAACAATCGTTAAGTTTAAGGAAATAACTAACAGTTTTTTATTAACTGTATACCAACTATCTATCTATATTACTTTCGCGCTATATATATATATATATATATATATACACATTTGTACAGTGTATATATGTGTGTATGTATATATATATATATGTATATATATATATATATATATATGTGTGTGTGTGTGTGTGTATGTACAAACTGTAAGGAACATGTCTATTGTTCGTAGTATGATTTTTTGGAGCAACCGAGTATAAGAGGCGCATTCTTCATAAAAATGTATTTTCTTTTATTGGAACCGCAACATCAGCAGTGAATCTTTTCAGAAACAGTTAAGAATTGGCTCGTATACTTAATATTGTCTACTCAGTTTGATGTACAGATTACCGCGTATGAATAATAGATGCATCCTTTGTCATTCCTATGTTTAATGAAAGTAAATTAACTAAGGAAAGTAAATTAGCCACATTCATCCATAATATCATATCATGAATAGTATAATACGGGAATGCCTCAAACTGTGTCTTATTTTTCGACAAACATAAGAGATATGGTGATCTCTTATACTAGTAAATAGTCGTCTTACAGCGAATTTGACTTTTCTAACTATCCGTTTTTAGGATCCCGTAGCGATCCTAGAAACTTTTATACCTTAATCATATCCGCTATCAGTTTATTTGTCATAGCCATTTTACTCAGATACGAGTGCTATTAGGTGGAAACTCGTGTTAGGAAATAAAATCTCGCAAAATTTCATAAAATGAATAGTTTTATTTGATAGTAAACATTTCATAAAAATGATTTTTATATTCGCATACCCCATTCTGTAAGACGTTGAATAGGTCTTTTGAAAATGTTGGCGTTATGTCGTGAACACTTTTTCGATACAGACCCCTGTATCGAAATATTACCGTTTACGAAATATTAAGTTTTAAACTTGTCTCTTTTCTTAGAATTACGTGTGCAAATTTACATGTAAAATCCTAATGTTTATCTTGACGCAATGAGGAGCAGCGTGAAAAACGGTAAAAGAAGTATTGGAGAATTGATGACAAAAATTTAGTAAATATATAAAAGTAAAAAATTCAACTATTTAATTATACAATTATATAACAAATAAATGATAATCTCATTGAAAAAGAATTAGTAGGTAGGAAGTGGATTCAACTATTCAAAACTTCAGTATAAACTATATGTTTCGTAAATGTGGCTTTAACCTTCGCTAAATAACATTGTTCATTTTGTTCAAAGATATAAAACGTCGAACCATCGAAAGACCGAACTCTACTTGATGCGACATATTACTGACAATGCGTAAAAACTGGTTGCCTTAATAAATTCCCAACTTTTTTGAATATTTGTGCGTGTGACTTATTAATTATAAATGTGAATACAGGAATAATTGAGAATTGTTTTCTTTGAAATTTAAACGCTAAAATAGTAAAATATATTCGTGGAATCAAAATTCGCTTACTTTGTGCAATTACAATTAAAACTTGGCAATCAATAGCATTTTTATATAAACATTTGACACGCTTTTTTTTATTATATATTGCTTCTTTTGTATTTACATTTCTAACGAGAAGAATAGTGCAATTAATCTTAATTCTAACTTATGTGATGGTAAACCACTTGCAGATAGAGAATTTCAAAACTCTACTGAATAATTATTGATTTCATAATCGTTATCACAAACTATATTATGATAAATATTTGCTTCAACTGATATATGATTGAGTATATCGTTATTTATTAAAATACAATCTTCTTTTTCGGTGCTAAAACAACTGTGTTCGAAATGGATTGTGTCAAAATGTTGCCATAAATATCATTAATTATATTATTTTGAACGCAACTGATGGCCGTGGTATTTCTATAATATTTTTTCCAAGCTATGCAAATTGCCTTACTTTGTCGTAACAATTTTTTTTAATTAAACAAACTCTAATTCGTGGAGTAAATCCCTCATATTTTGAGTTCAAGCGACGTGATGAAATGTAGCAAATTCATTCAAGTAGTATAGCACGCGATTCATGTGGAATAACTGGTAAAGTTTGTCGAAAAACGCCGCACAAAGCAATAGTTTTACCTCCAAGCTATTTAAATTTAATAGTTTAATCTGTACACAAATTTCTAAATACTCTGTCTGTAACTTTAAATACTTTAATAATAGTGGATACATGGAAACTTCTAGTAAATAATACTTTATACTATACTATTTTTCTTAATAAATAATACTTTAATAATAGTGGATACATGGAAACTTCATCAATAGGAATCTATGAAGATGAATTAATTTATTGACTATAGTTACTATTTAATGTATTATTGACCACTGAAATGTTCAAAATTGAATTGGGCAATTTAAGCACAATGTATAAAAGTGCATGTAGGTCCGTGTATCTCCACTTGATAGAGTTCAAGCTATACCACAAAAAGTAGTTGCAATGTAACGAAGATTAAGGAAATTTAATTTATGAATAATCGCAGTTTACGTGAATATTTTTCCACAACCTGCATCAGCAGTTAAGCAAAATGCATTTGACCCAAGGTCATGATTTTTAACTTTACGAATAACGCGATCAATTATAGTACGCTGTTGTAAGTTAGCTCTTTCGTAAAGTTCATTAAATTGTTACTTTTCTTAGATTGGATTGAAAGTATCTACTTCAACAAATTCTTGCATTAACGTTGGAACAGGTAATTCATATCATTGAAATGTTAAATAATGAACTTTCAAAATATCTTCAATTTCTAAAGTCGCTCTTTTAAAAGAAAACTTCTGATTGAATTTCCTTAAGAAATCTTTGGAAAGAAATATTTCAAATTTAGTGAAAAGAGGGGCGAAAATACAGCATTTAGCAAATAATAATACATAAATGACGCATTTGTTATTGCGAATTGAATTCATTTGCTTGATTTAAATATTCACGCCGTTCATTGTCGTTTAACGTAACACCGCGAAAGTAACACGCTTCGATAAATGTATTTTAAACAATTCCATCATAAGTTCTAACATCTTCAAATAATTTAAGACCACTAACATGGAATAATAGCAAACGTAAATGAAAAAGCTCTACATCCTTTGCAGATACTAAATACATGCGTGTAATGATTTATCACCACCACGTACTTCTTCGTCCACTTTTTTCACCATTTGTCTAATAAAGTGACAGAGATTCAGTATAGTGATATAAACTAGCAGAGGGATAGTTTTCATTTAATGCAAAAAATTATAATAATTTCATTTATTAACATTTTCAGCTGCATTCCGTCTTTCTCTCCCTCTAAAGTAAACTTTCTGTCCACATGGTAAATTAATATCAAGCCTAATGACTGTAAGCTATTGAAAATCCGTAAATACACCATACCGTTTCAAACGATTCGACGAGCGACGATTATTTAAAAGGAAGAAAAATCTGACTCTACCATAAAAAAATTCTCAATTCACCAATCATAACTTCCTTATTCCTGTTTACTCTTTCATTGCATAATTCTATAGTGGCACTATCACATCCTTTATACGCGTACTTATAAATGCATTTAATATTTTTAACTCTAGTGGAAACTTCCACATTCAAATGGTAATTCGATTTAGCAAAAAAATATGCATTGTTTGGTACGAATTATAATTGTTAAGTAATTTTCCTAGAACATCAATGCTAATACTATTTTCACGCCCTCTGTACAATGGATATCCATTGACTGATACTCGTGTGACTTCGTTATAATCTCTCTGAAAATGAGCCGGTAGCATGCATATTGCAATAAAATAACTATATTATTCCCTAGTGATGTATTTTGTTGTGATATGAAAGAAATTAGTCACCCAGTATTGGGAAATAATACATGCTAATGGATTCAATGATGAATCTAAAACTCAGAAATGTTTGGTTGTACCATCGGTTTTTAATAAAGAAACCATATTTATAATCGTGGCCGACCATCTATTGTGCTATAACTGCAATAACATTTCGAATTGCATCACCGTAATGTCGAAGATCTAAATTTGGATTAACTGTGATAAGCGTACAAATTTAACGTGTTCCAATTCAATAAAACATGTCACGTACTAAATTGGTACTGTACGATTGATTTGATATTTAATTCAGTCTATAGTTAACAGCAATTAAATGTTAAAAATATAATTGCGTATAATAAAGTTATCGGCCCTACGTAGAAGTCATTCAATCGTAGCTTCAGAACTGACCATTCCAAACGATAATTTGTAACTACGAATATTGTCGAAATAATTCTTTTATTTCTTATTCATGTTTTAATCATTTGAAATGAGTCCCTAATACAGTGCATTAAAAAATAAATTTTGTGTTACTGGCCGAAAATATTGAACTTCAGATGCGAAACCAATTTATAACTTTCAAAATTCATTGGAATTATATTCAATGTACATTTAAAGACATCTCCCAAAATTATCATTTACAGTAACATAAATAGGACAATAGAATTATCATTATAATAATATTTATTATAATAGTTAAATTAGGAGCGACGGTCATATAAAATATTTTTCTTACACAATGTACAGAAGCCTTGTAAAGTGAAATAAAATCTATCAATCTTACACGCGTGAATGTACGTGCCTGTAGTTTTTTTCAGGCAGGTATGCTAGAATGACTTAATATAACTGCAAAATAAAAATTTAGAGTGACGGTTATTTAAATACTGAATAAAGCATTGTCTTGCACAAACCTAGCAAATACTTTACGATGTAAACACAAATCTCATAATTCTCACACGCACTTACACAATACCTAGCAGATGTCTTATGATGGGAAAAAATTAACAACTCTTACACGCCTGGAGATAGGTATTTGTATTTTTTTAGACAAATGCCTTAGTCTGTCCTAACATAATTTGATTAGTGAAATTTAGAGGGATGGCTATATGTACATACTGAAAAAAATATTGCCATGCAAAATATCTAGCACACTCCTAACTATTATATAAAAAATCTCAAAACTGTTACAAATATGAGGTTAGGTTCTTCTAATTATTTAGATCGATACCATATATGTCACGAAATAAATGCGCTAGTCAAATTTAAAGTATCGGTTATTGAAATATTAAAAAAAATATTTTTTTTCGCAGAACCTAGCCGGCTCCATATGATGTTAGAAATCTCACAATTCTTATAAGCACAAAGCCAAGTGCTTATAATTTCTCAAACAAATACTTTAATGTATCATAATATCGACTATTAGTCAAATTAAAAAGATGGTTATTCAAATAATGACAAAAGATACTTTCTTACGCAAAACATAGACGTCTTACGATGTCATTAAAATTTCACAACTCTTTTTCGCATGAAGCTAGATGTTTCTAATTTTTTTTACACATACTTTTTTAGTAAGATAATTTTTTTATATAGTATCGAATTATAATTTTCGCAAAATTACCTACTAATCATAGCTAATCTCACAACTGTTACGCGCATAAACTAAGTGCTTGTAGTTTTTCTACCAGATATCTTAGTATGAAATGTTATAATAAAATTGAAAGCTATAGCTATAAATAAATATATATATATATACATATATATATATATATATATATATATATATATATATATATATATATATATATATACTGAAGGTTTTTTTCACAGCACCTAGCAGACGCCTTACAATAAGATTTATAACTCTTACAAGCATGAAGCTAGGTGAATTAAAATCGTACAACTCTTACACAAATGAAGTTAGATGGTTTTAAATTTCTCAAACAGATTCCATAGTTTGCGATAACATAATTTTTCTAGTTCTATTTAGAGCGACCTTCATTTCAAAACTGGAAAAAAAAATCCTTGCACAAAACCTGACAGACGCATTACGTCGTAAATGAAAATCTCACAACTCTTAGACGCATGAAGCTAGGACCACAACATTTTTTACATTTGTATTTTATGATATAATTATAATGGTCAAATTTAGAGTGACAGACATTTAAATGCTGAAAAAATATTTTCTTGAACAAAACCTAAAAGACATCTTGCGATATGAATAAAAATCTTACAACTTTTAAACGCTGTGCTTGTACTAGGTGATTGCATTTTTTAGGCAGATACCTTACTTGTGTAACATAATTGGAATAGTCAAATTTGGAGAGACGACCATATAAAAAATGAAAAAAATTATGATTTACCACAATCAGTGGATATATTTATGTTTTTATTTAAAAATTATACGTTGTTATAAACATATAAATTAATTTTCGTATAATTCGTTAAACATATAATTAGTTTATTTTCAAACTTCCAAATCGCAAATTTAAAATATACATGGGGTGTGGGCGGTATAGTCGACGCAATCACTTTCTGACAAATTGTAACAAATTTTTTAGTTCTTCGAAATTTGTCTGCTAGTTTCGTAGTTCAGCGTCATTGCTAGGTTTTGTACAATAATGTTTTTTTTCAGTATTACCTTAAAAAATTTAAACACCTAGTTTTATGCCTTTAAGAGTTGTGGGAATTTTAATTACATTGCAAGGTGTCGCCTATGTATTGTGCCGGAAAACCTGTTTTTTTTCCGTATGCATATGGCCGTCGCTCTGAATGAATCTTTTTTTTCTATGTTCACATGGCAGTCGCTTTCGACTATTAAAATTATGTTATGTCCTGAGGTATCTATTTGAAAGTACAAGCACCTAGCTTCACGGATGTAAGAGTTGTGAATTTTTTAATCACTTTATAACGTGTCTGCTAGATTTTGTGCGAAAATTTTTTTTTTCCGTATTTAAATAACGTTTGCGCTAACTATGACTGTGGCATGTGTTTGAAAAATTACAATCACGTATCTTCATGCGTGTAAAAGTTGCGAGATATTTATTCACAGCGAAAGGTATCTGCTAGATTTTGTACAAGAAAATATTTTTTTGAAAAATTACAAGCACCTACAAAGGATAAGCCGTTTTTTATCAAATTCATCATTGAATCTTTTAGTATGACATTTTTAACGTACCCTAGCCGTAAACATGGTCGATTAAACATGATTAAAATCATTTTATTATAAACACGGTTAATTGCAGCCTCACTGTTGTTTTATTTTGATTACTGCTGCGCTCACGCTTTACATCTAAGTCCACAGTCGCGAGTGACAGAATGACTATATGTACGCATCATAAAAGCGCGAGTGAAGGTGTCCGTGCGTGTATCGTGCGCCGCGAAAACGTTGTACCTGTTTATTTAATTTTAAGCACTAATTTTAATTTTAATCATAATAAAAAATTGTTGAAAAACATTCCAAATGTTTACTAATGAAATAATAAGCGATTCTAAGTCATGCCACAAAATATTTTAGGTGAATTAAAAATAATACCGTATTTTGGTAAACCGTATTCGTTGATCGAGTCTCCTTCCTATCCGCAATCTGTAAAATGAAAACAAAAAAATTTTACCGTTTTGTTACGTAACAAATATATGGAAGATAAGTACGTAGCAAAATTATGTCTCGCCCGCAGTTATTTTATGAGAAATTGATTGGGAAACAAATTACTCTAATTTTTATTTCCATTTTTTGTATTGAAAATTTTTTTACTATTATTTTTGCTTTCAATTTGTACTTAGATACTACACACACAATAAAAATAGAAATATTAGAAATATATTTTTAATGGAAAAAATAGGAATTGACAAGGTATTACAAAAGTAAACTATCATGTAATATATCAAATCATTTCAACAAAACACTAAGTTCTACCTACCTTAAAAATAGATTTATAAATTTTCAGTGTATATATATATATATATATATATATATATATATATGTGTATATATATATATATATATACATACATACATATATATATATTTATTATTTTTAAATTATGAATTGCTTGTATTTAATCAAACATTAAAATATAACCATATTACCACACAATGTAATATATGTACTATTAGATGCACTGACTAAGCAATAAATTTCTAGCAAAAACTTATTTATTACCAGAAATTTGTCTCTCAGTCAATTTGAAATATTATTTCATCATTTTGTTAGAACCTTATTTCAAATATTTTGAAACCAATAATTATTATTAGAGCAATATAATTATTTATAACATAAAATAAATTAGAACTAGTTGCGTTTTAAATATAATCGAAATATTTCTACCATTATGCAAATAAATTATAATTGATAGTCTGTAATATATAAATTATGTAATATATTCTGAGCTGCAAATAAAATTAATAATGAAAACTTTTTATTATGGCATAATTAATGGTTATATGTCAGTCCAATAATATAGTGCGTACTAGCCGCCAATCTCAGGTTTTTTAAATATTCCTAAGTAATCTGGTTACATATTTTAAATTCTGAGAATGATATTCAGTTACATTAATATTATAGTTAATTAACTTTATAGTTACGAAAGACCTCTCTTATCAAGGATGTTTAAATAAGGAATTAATAAAAACCATTATCGTTTTATTTTCGGCTCTAAAATATCTTCATCATATATTTCAGCATAGTGTATGACAATGCACTATGCTGAAAATATATGATATCCTAAATTACCTCAATTATTTTTTTGTGATTCCTTATTTTAAATATAACGTATCGTTGTAGGTTGAGAAATTGAAAGACTAATCGTTTTTAATCTCAACTATTGCGTATTGGTAAAGTTATGTTTACTGGACAAATTTTCAGCGTCTAGTAATAATTGGTGGATATTCATCGTCAAAGCTTATTTTAGATCTAATTAAGTCGTTGTCGTAATGGCTTCGTTGTTATGTCGACTTAGTCATATAGAAGACTTCATATGACAATATATAAATAACTTCATATGACTTTATACATGCAAACAATTTAATTACAAAAATTTTATTGGCTTTAATATATTTCAATTAAAGCACAGTACAACTTTCATCACAATCGGTTCAAGTTTATAAGATGTAAACTGTCAAGCGTGTTACCGGATATTGATATGCGCATTGTCAATTTATGACGCAATTCTTAGAATTCTCAATAAACATAACACATGTGGGTATATAACATAATATAGTGAACTAAAAATTACGTCATTAGTTAGATTATAATCTAGAAAAACGGAATTTAATAATAATATTTCATATTATTATTATTATTCAATGATTGACATAATATAATTGCTGTTATCGAATTATTAATTATATAAAATTAACTAATATAAGTGCCACTAGTATTACTTACTACCTTACTTATAACTAAACAAGAGAAAATAAAACCTAATTTGAAAAAATTAAACCGACTTCAAATTGCAGGTAGGTGCCAACACCACTTAAAATAACGAAATAAGTAATATACAAAAGTACAATTAACAAAAAAGAAGAAATAATAAGTATTATAATATGCACAAAATAAATCCAAATCAAAAGAAGGTTTTTTGAACCTAAGTAGTCATATGATGACAATTTTTTTTGAGGTTGGTGCCAGCTAATTCACGTCAAACGTACATACCAAAACAGAACAATAAACTTGCCTTTACGGATTACAGATTACGGCTTCCAAATCGAAATTTCGAAACTCCGGAGTTTCATAGTGGTTTTCGCTGCTTTTCAATTCCGGAGTTAGATGTCAAAACCGGAATTAATCTTAGAATTTCAAAAGCTGCGTAAAGTTTGTGTTTCTTTCCAACGTACTCAAATCTATCTGCAAAGTCACGCACTGCCACGCGCTCATATGTACCTGCTAGTGACCTATCAAATGTTGATTTTTACACATTCGCGAATACGAATGCGAATTAACGGCTACTAGTATTCGCCAATGGGAATTGGACTTCCATTGCATTGTGCGGTGCTAATACTGAGCACACTAGCAGCCAATAATATAAGAATGAATCATATTAAATCTTGTTTTGTCCCAGGTAAGTTAAAGCGCGGTTTCTTTTTGTTTTATTTGTGCAATCTTTATGCTTCCCATAATACTTGATAACTTGGGTAATCTTCTATAAATTTCAATGTTGTTATTTTATCTTCCGCCATCTTGTCGCGTAAAACGCACGGAATATTGCACGTGGATCTACCGACGCCTGTTGGGCATGCCCTATCATCCAAATAGTTTTGACGCATGTTCTATCGTATACCCTATGGTGCTTCATGCTTCCGTCATAGGAAGACGCATAAGAAGACGCGAAGAAGATAAAAACAAACGAATGTACCATAACTACAATGCTAAGTTTCTGTCGGTTAATAGTGTAATAAGCGAAATTATTGTAATGCAGGCCTTGCCGTATAATTTCATAGAGTGTTTTGGATATGTGAGATTTAGAGTTTGGCCAGAGCGCGGTGCGGCGTACGACGCGGGCGCTGGAACACGTACGATTTGACGGTTCAGTATAGAAGTGGGCGTTTACGCTAACCAAGATAAACGTTAACACCTGTTAACGTTGACGACAATTAACTATTGACCAAAACTGTTGATATTAACAGTTAATGTGTTTAGATGCCTACTATAGTTAATATAAACATCACGCCGAAAATGGCTGCGCAAAGACGCATTGTTTACAAATTTCTGAGTATTACAGTATTACGGACTCGGGTATACGTCAAATGTTTATATTAACATAATAAATAAAACCTGATAATTATATGGAGATTGACAATAAAATTTTAACAAATAAATATGGAAAATAACGCCATGCGGATTGTTACATTTTTTATTAAATCATATAAATAAAATTAAAATATTTTTAGCAAAATTAGTTGTGCATTATAAATATAGTGTTTAGAACTTCACATGACTGTAACATAAGAATAATTAGTAAATTTATTACCTTCAAAGCTAATGTAATATATCCATTATTTCTCCGATAAATTTCGTTATCTGACGTAAAATAATTCCAAGGATCACTTTGTTTACACCTTTCAGATATTTTGAATAAATTTACAAAGTTTCTTGACCCAGACACGTACAAACACAAAAAATAAATTAATGTCGATTATTAAGACTAAAAGTGTCTTTCTAACTCTAAAAAGATTTAAAAATGTAATTTAATATAAAAATTCTCGTTACGTAAAATATTAACCATAAAAACATCTTCTGAATATTAAATCTATAAAAATAATAACTAGTAATATAGTGTAAAATAATTGCGCTGAAAACCGTAATTAATTTTTTATTAATATTAAAATTATATTGAAAACGTCGAAATCAATAAACTATCGGAAAAATCTCTAAACCTTCACGAAATAGTCGTCGACGAAAGACTGGCCGCTAGCCTGGTAATGCATAAACCGTTGATTCGATATATTCAATTGACGAGTGTTAACTACTGTTAACATTTACCAGTTAGCAGTTAGCACTTAATGTGTAATTATAAATAAGTTAGCACTTTATGAAAATTTCTTTGCAATCAAATTCACAAAATATTCGCATTATTTTTGCAAATGGCGATGTTAAAAAATATGCGAATATCCACAAATGCTAATGATATTGCAAATATTCGTTAGATCAGTAGACCTATGCACATACAAATACAAACAAATACGAACGCAGTATCGTTCGCTCGTTAACGTCTCTCACCCGCGTCTTTTGGAAAAAGATGAAATTTTTATAAAACCTGATAATAAATTAATGATGATCCGAGACAATTTTTGTTGTTTTACGGAGGCATCATCAATTCGCAAGATACCGGTGATTTTGGTCACATTTTAGCCACCAGTTGAATTGAGCCGTGAAAACAAAGGTTCGAAAACGATTGATTCCCTCCAGTGACAACATCCTCCTGGAATTTCAGCGAGGCTTCAACCATATTTCATATAAATGAAGCGAACTGCTTAATACCAAAATAAAAGGACTAAAATAAAGACCAGATTCCAAGGCTATGACTATACAAATACAAAACTGAGCTGGTCTAACGCTCTCACTAAAATTTTATAATACATCCCTAGAATAGCATAAAAAACGTTTATTGACTGATTATTATGTGATTTAAAAAACAATTTTTTACCGCTTTTTCAATAATTCAACAGTCTATCGATTAGCGAGTGTTTCCTTTTTGTGCGCCGTTTTTAGACTGAATCAGTAAGTACTTCCTTTTGCACAAAGAGTAGCGCGCACATACTTTAGATAAGAAAGTATCCTGATCTCTTGTTTCAAAGAACATACAAATTATCGTTTTACGCTTTATTTGACACCAAATAATATAATGACACCTAACGAAATACCAATGTATAAAGGCAAACACAAATAATATGCTGTGTAAAGTTGATATCTGGAATGGAAAAAATTTAATTTAGGTAAGATCTTGTACGTTTTTTTTCCTTCAATGATATTGAGAAAACGTTTGTAAAACGAGTGATTATACAAGTGATGAGATTACTAGTACTCGAGCACGAGTACAATTAATTTTAATAGGTTATTTAAAATATTTATATTTGAACAGGTTTATTTATAATGTATATGTAAACGGATTTATTTTACTCGTAATCCTAGTGCTTAACTAGTAATAAAGTTATATCCTTCGTATGTCAGTTTGTATGAAATATTCAAGAGGTAAAATGTTTATAGGATAAATGTGGAAGAGATGCCACACGTTTCATTAAAAGTTATTAACAATGAAACCGGTTATTTTTTAAATAAAACTCAAATGTGTTTATAAAGTATGTTTATTTTAGAAATCAAATTCAAATAGATTGTCCATAAAAGCTATCAATGATATTAAAAATTAAAAAAAAAACTTATTAGTCGGCGTCTCTCCCACAAGTGTGAGGAAAGATGCCGACGGTCTATTTCTAAGAATTTTCTTTCATTTTTCTTATATTCTGCTTACCACAATCTACACAGAGTGGCGCGTATATGTTGCAGCCAGTTTTGCACGAGCATTGAACCCGGTCGATCTTACTTCTGGCGAGGAAATAATTCCCAACATTCTGAACATTTATTTTCATCGTCGTTCAAAAGGTTTGTTTTATCCTGTTTTTGTGTCGTTTGTTTCTTTGACGATTTTGTGAGAGAAAGGCTGTTTTTTTTATTTCTAATGTTTTCAGGTGACGTCAAAATTTAAGTCTTCCCTTGCACCTCCATACACCCTACATACGCATGTACGCACGTACGCACGCACACACACACGACTTCATTGCCTCAATATGGTAACGGGTGTAAAAGAAACTGTAGATGTAGGCATTTCTGAAAAAGTATATCTGAATATCTGATGATCTGAATATCGCGCACACTTTTTTTATTATTTTCGGAATTTCAAAATCTCACACGTATTTTCAAAATTTTGGTTTAATTATGCACTATGTAATACAAAACGCATAATTAAACTAATTAGTTCAACCAAAGTTGACGTTCGTCTCATACGTTTTTAATTAAGCACTGAAAATGCAATATAAGTATTGTAACTTAATTTTAATTTATCTTTCAAAGAACCCCAAAAAATAACTATTAATGAACCCCTTATTAAGCTGGAATTATTTTATACATCTGCTGTAATGCAAAATTTGATTTTAGGTTGTGCTGTATTATATATACACATACACACGCACACACATACACACACACATGCGCGCGCGCATATAAATATATACATATATATATATATATATATATATATATATATATATATATATATGTATATGTATATATATATATATATATATATATATATATAATCATGCTATCCATTTTTTGCGGAAATTCGCACAGCAAATATTCCTTAGCGAAGGTCGGTCGTCGCCAGAGCACTCCACCGTCTGCCGACGGCCCGCATCTCATTAATCACTTCCATCGGCCGTTATCGATGTATTTCGTCGATTCATTGTACCGTATTGATTAGACTTACTAATTATATCCATTAACGGAAGCACGCCTGTTTCCGTGTGCTACAAATGGCACCCGTGCTTGTACAAAGTGTCTTTAGTGACCAAATTAGAAGATGGAATGTACGTAAAAAGTACCGTGTTGTTTACGATTTATACATACGTACATGCATGCTTATATATATGTATATATATATATATATATATATATATATATATATATATATCGTAAGTGTTTTCCACTATCAACTTACAAATAATTACAACATAAGAAATGAAATAGAATTTTCTTTTACAAGACTATATAGGTTTCGTACGTAATTAGTCTTTAAATTTTAGAAAGTACCATTTTAGAAATTTTATTTAATTTTAGACTACAACAAGGCTTTTCAAATTCTATTTTTTAGATATGTAATTTCAAGATGGGAATTTTACCTGCGTTACTACCATGGGAAAAATTACTATGGTAACATTGTCTCATTGAAAAAACAATTTAAATGTTAACGCCTCGTGTTATATTAAAATTCATTATATTTTTCTAAACAAATAACTAAAAATGGCTGCGCGCTAATATCGATTTATTTTAATATTTTCTACCTCTTCTTAGCTTCTTTAAACGATAAGAGCACGAAATACATCAAAATATTTTCTTAAAAATAGAGAGAAAACAACGAAATTTACAGATCCTTGTCAAGTTCCGTGTTCTCACGCTTTTATAACAACTTTGTTAAAATAAACAGTATATTATATTTGCTTAAATTAGCACATAAATGTTTTTAAATGTATTCTCACTATTTGCGTAGGCAGGGACAATCGCTTTATTATTCTTCCAATAATACCATCTCACATTACCCTTTTAATCTGTGTGAGCAAAATTCGTGAGTCGCTGCGTGATGCTTTATAAATTCGCGTCTCCAAAATTGAAAGGTATCTTTGAAATAAATCTTTTCTTATACCCGCTTCGGGCCTTCTGTATTATCCAAATTTTCTTTTATACGTAATGTATTGGCACTGCTCGGTAAGCTCCTTAGGTAAAAGGACGAAAGTCAACAGTGAATGGTTTTATTATGCTTGCAGGAGCATCTAAATGGCAAAGTCTTCCTCGTGAGACTGTGACATAATTTTGTTGTACGCCGACATAAATAGGAGCTAAATGTTTGAAGCATTCATAGCAAAAGCTCGGTCTACCATGAATGTGTCAGGTAAAGGTATTTTTTGTGAAAGGTTACATTGCCCCTGGCAGTTGGTGGGTAGACGCTTGTACATTTTATTTCGCACAATATTAACGCTTTCTTAAGAAGCGGAAAGGGCGTGAATCTCCCTAATTATATTGCGCGGTAAAGGATATTTGTAATACTTAATTGGTTCTCGATGGAATTTCCAAATCAAACACATTCTTTCAAAGAATACCGAATGGAATAATAGCGCATATATTTTTAAATGAGTCCTAAAAGAAGCGTTGCGTATTCAGAATTCACGTATGTGTAAATATGCGAGTTTCTTTATTCGTAGTAGCGATGAAACGACTCAACGGATTAGTAAATATGTGTGTGTGTGTGTGTGAGTGTATTTTTATGTATATTACTATAATGTATGTAGCGACGGTGTTTGCAATGGACCTAATATTTATTTGTTGCGATTTAAACGTTGAAATATTTAATTTGTAATCCGATTGTCCGGATAGAAAGTGTTTGAAATCAATATTTTTATATTACTGTTATAATATTTGATTTATCAATGTTGGTTTTGGGATCATTTTAATGTATGTGTATTATAATTAACATTGTATTATATGAATAGTTAACATTCTTATATTTAATACTTTATATTTAAACTTTTAAATTTGGTACAATATAATCAAATGTACAATATTTAATTTAAGTAATTTTAATACGTAAATTCAAGTAAATAATTATTTGACCATATCCATATTCGTATTTGGTGATACAAATCATCTAAATATTTATTAATACTAAAACAAATAAAGCATATTGTTTATATAAACATTTCTTTGCTTCGCAATTCGCAGCGCGCCATTCATATCTTTGTCAGCAGTACAGTGTTCCGCTTCGGAACAGTGTTCGGCTTGCTTTTGTTTTCATTCGTTCGGAACTCAAGATACAATGTTCCTAATGATACGTTTGACATAACAAAAATGTTTCGAAACACTGAGTCGTTTCCGCAGAGTTACAAACTTCTAGGGCACACGTGTCGTTATGAGTGGACGTTTCTTTCATTATAGAATTATGGAAGTAAACCATAATTATGGAAAATATTATGACTTTGACTTATTAGTTATTTTTTGAATTAGTTAAAATTATTATTGTTTCAGTTCTAGAAATAACGTTTTACTATTGTTTTGCTTTTGAAAATTGTTAGTTGAATATATAGTTGCCTGTAATAATGATACAAACAATAACCACAGATATTAATATGGTTACATTGTCATATTAATTACAGTTGTCAAACCAAACTTTCAAATATTTACCTATAGTTTAGACCTTTAGTATAAGAATTGTAGCATTGAATACTTTCTATTTGCAAAAAATATATATTTTAATTACAAACAAAAAAGGTCTTGCCAAATCACAATGATTTTGACGGACTATAGGAAAACTAATAATAAAATAAACAAATTTGTTTTATTTAAATCAGTCTTTATATTTTCCAGAACACAGATAGGCCGTTAATTTGGCATATAGGTTTACTTAATATCTAAAAAGAACATAGCAAATTTGTTATATTGAAATTAAACCAAACCACTTTTTTCTCTTTTATGAACAAAAAACAAAAATTAACGAAAATAGACTTTCTTAAAATTTATAAATGAAAATTAAGAAAATCAACACTTATTTCTAAATGAAATGGAACTTCTTTCTAAATTAAGTAGGTAAGTCAAGTCTGGTAAAAAAAATATTTACTGCAGTTAACACAAACTAAAGTACGGTATTGTTTACAAATATACTCTGAGAAATTTGAGCATTTAGCTGTAAACTTTAAGTCCCCTTTTTGTTTACATAGTCCACGTCTTCCTAATTTAACTTTACTAGCCCTTTAATCTAAATCTCCTTATGTGTGAACTCTCGAATTTCTCTATGTTAGAGGAGAGGGATCAGGCAATAAAGTTTGATCATTAGAATGCAACTTATAATATTCGTTGATTACCCTTTCAATTTTAGTTTGTGTTATGTCGTAAGTTTGGATTGGTGAGTCGTTCTTTTAAGAAAGGTAAGAGCAGATCTAGTGACAAGTTACATAGGAATTCAGCTCGTGAGTTCTGAATATTGAGGAGCGTATGTGCGTTTATTTCAGCTAAATCCAGCATGTTATAAAAACAGCTAAGAGCCATTTTCTTGCTCTTCTTGAACAACTGTAGCAGTGACATATATGATGAATAGCATCTACTAGTGCTTAACTTAAATTATAATGTTCAATCACCTCTGATTTCTTGTTAAGCTCTGATATTGCTGACTAGTAATACATATTGGACAAAAGTATTACCATCTTCCCTTTTTTTGGTCGACAAGTGTACAATTGAAGTTTGTCAAGTGTATTGTATAGAAATACTGAACTTCCGACGGGTCGTTTCTTTATTAGAAGAGTATCTAGTGGTATTTCCACTTTATTTTTGCGCATGGTTCCGACCGTAGTAACTTTATATTATTTCAGCATGTTATTCACTAAAAAGATTGATGTAAACTAGTTGTCGTAAGTTAAGTTGATATTTGTACCATGAACAGGCTTTATAAAATTGTCCACAAAATATTCAGCAAGAAGTGTGCTTCCCTTTGGAATTGTCTTTTCTAGATATGGCAACCCAGATATTTCTATTAGGGATCCTACGTGAAAGAGGTGATGCAGTAGTACATTTATACGTAGGGTGGCCTCGCTTTTCCTTGCCTTTCAACGTTCTTTATTGGGGCATCAATATTTTTCCAACACAAGTAAAAACTGTATTACCTGTTTGTACTGGTCTTCCATCTGACTGAGTAAAAGCATAAAGTGTCAGGTGGAAACGAAGGCGGGCTGTCAATTTCCATTTCTACAGGAGCATTCATGGTAGTGGGAGGAGTTTCTGTGTCATCGTCGGCACTTTGTGCGTCATCTTCCTGGATATCAGCATCATCGAAATCTTCTTCTATTGACTCCTGATCCGATGCCAGTGCTTCAATCTCGTTATCTGTCAGTCGATTCATACTCTGAAATAAAAATAATTTACAAATAACACATGTAACGCACAAAATGTAATAAAAAATATATAAAAAGTTTTTCACTTACCATGTTATCGAAACACTAAACTACGACGGGTAAAAAAATACCGGATTGCGAGTGAATCTCCGAACCTGCGCTCGGACACAACCTCTCGCCTCGAGTGTTCGAGGGCTACTGCTGACTTACTTATTAATTAATTTATTTATCTACTTTAATGTATCTAATTGATACATATGGCGGACTTATTGCTACAAGAGCAATCTCTTACAGCCAACCACAACACCAGTCCAGCCACGTTCGACGAACGGCCGGGAATCGAACCCGGGTCGCCGCGGTGCGTCGCATTGTCAAAGGCCGTATGCCTTGTGATCAACCCAACACACCACGGCGACGACTGACTTAGGAGAATACACAGAATTTCAAAGTGTTGCATTGAAAACAAAACAAAATATAGACATAAAATTAAGTGAGCTGGGTGTAAAAATACAAATGTAGCCCTTAAGGGTTAAATCAAATATTCAATTACTTAAATAAAATAAGCATGAAAATTAAAGAAAAATTAAATTAAATCATTTTTACATAATGAAATGATATATTAAATTATATTACATGATTTTCTCATATCATCATAATACGACTTTGAGAAATAAAGATTCTGTACCACCGTCGTATCTATTGTCGGCTTTGATTAGCTTTCTCTATAGAGAAAGTCAATTTCAGAGATGGATGTACCCGTTATTTTTTTAATTCTTCCTCATTTTTTTCATTTCTTTAGTGACTCCTTCTTTTCTTCCAAACCTTATTATTTGTTCCAAATCTTTATCGAAATGGATTCATGGGACTTGATGCTGTAAGCAATAACTTCGGCATTACAGCTATATGTGTTGTCGCTTGCTCACAGGAAAGCCGCATGCGGCACCCTAAATTCATGTTGGACAGCTTTGTCTTAGTAGATATTTGGGCTATAAAAATTGATTAGCTAGTTTTCCGTTCAAAGATCCGGAGAAAATTTACAAGAAAATATGTCATGTAAAAATATAGATAGAACGTTTTAAGTCAAGTCTCTATTTGTTTGTACCAGGTTATACTTGGTCTCCTGTGGACTCTAAATAATTAATTTAATTTTAAACTTACTTTGCATTAGTACTTAATGCAAAGTAAGTTTAAAATTAGTGTTTCGAAAATAAATTTTAGAAACACATTAGAAGTCCCTGGCATTATGCAATACAAATTCAAGCCTCCTTATTAATTTTTTTTCTACTTCAGCCATATGCTCACGTCAATTCAAATACGAATAAAATTTGACTCATAGATCGAGTACTCCATTAAATGAACATAGGAATATATTTATATGTTAATAAATTTGTGCTCGAAAGTTCAATACTGAGCACTTTTTTTATATAGAGCCTTCATCCAATCGCTATGCTATACTCGAGGACAATATTTGTATTATGCTGTAGAAATTCGCAGTGTGCTATATTTCTATGAACTGTAAAATTTGCATGTCATCGGTGAATAAGCTGCGCGCGGTTTTTATGCTATTGCCAGAATCGTGATTAATATTTGGCCGGGATTTTAACCATTGCTCACTCTTTTGGTAATGTTCGCTTAGATATGAAAATATGTCTTTCTTTCAGAGGACATTAAAGTAAAATGTACTTCATTTCTTCTTAACATTTCAATAAGGTTTGAAAAAAATCCATCGAAAATCTTCACATATTGTTAAAGAGACCGAAGGTTGACATTCAAATAATAAAGAAATAGTGAGTCGATGCACGATGAGAGCGCTGTACCGCACCCGCACTCCTTGCGTGCCTCACGTTGTTCATGAGGAGGTGGAAATTATATCACAAACAAAAGGTGTTGGTCGTTAGAGCTTAGAACACGAAAAAGTGAGAAACTTTAAGTAAGCTCCTTCTTTCGGATATGCTATTAACAATAATTTATGGATTATAAAATAAGCTGTAAAAAGAATTCAATTGGAGATCTGACCTTACTTCTTCTCCTCCTTAAAAATATTCCCTGAGATTGCTTTGACAAAACATCGAGAACCGCCAATAAAATTACTGAAGCTAGTTTATATGCATTTTGCACAAGAGATTGAAACTGATAAAAAAATTAAAATTCACAATTCCGTCACACGTCATTTGTGTACTGCGATGAATCTAATATGTATCACATATGTTATTGTTTAGATTTTTACATATGTGTTGTTTGTTTAGTTTTTAATTGACTCAATATAGGTAGAGTGCAAACCGCAAGAATATACTTACACGGGCAATATTAGCAGAAATTTAGATATAGAAATTTTTATTGATAATAATTAATAATGTGTAAATTAAACTCTAAAAATGTTTAAGGTCCTTAACAAAATATAACATTCCGACGAAGGATCACATTAAAATTTTCTTTACAACCGTTTGAGATATATGGAAAATCACCAATAAAATACATACCAATTTACGTGACATGCATTTTACCTAATAGATTAAATTAGAAAAGTGAAAATGATACATCAAAATCCATCCCTGCTCCAGTTTAGTTATTTTATGATAGATATTGCAAACATAGCTTTCAAGGAAGTTTATTTGATTTATCCACGATATATGTTATTTTTTTATATTTAGAGTTCCTAATATAAAAAAAAGAATCCTTGTGGTTAAACTTCGTTGTCGCTCCGTTTGTTTATCTATTTGTACATAAAACCATTTTTATTTATTATAAGTGGCATGTATATATAAACTGCTTCTCTCACCTAATTATGTCAAAATCTCAATAATATTAATGTCAATTTCCATTTTCTGAAGAATTAAAAATAGGTTATTTGTTCTTAAATTTAGCATTCCATTCTTAGCACACCCGACTCATACCTGGACGGTTTTACGCCGGTTCCGTATCTCAAAAAAGAGACCCACTCAAAGATTATACCCACACGTCTGTCCATCTGCCCGTCGGTCACAGATGTATTTCTTAGAAATTATTTCGTTTAAAAATTTAAAATTTAATATTGCGATAAAGTATATGGACTTACGACTACCTTTAATACATATGACATACTTCATTCTAATAAGATACCCCTAAATTCTAATAAATAACATCGCGTAGGTTTGAAATGGATGGCCAGCATGTGTTGTAATATCGGGTCGTGAATGAGTATTAAATAGAAACAATTTACACAAAACTAAATTTTCAAAACAACTTATACTAATCTTATGATATTTAAATTAAAATAATTTGGGAGGGGATCATTAAAAAAAAGAAAAATATATATAAGCAAAATCGAAATTTTAAAACGCCTCAAAAAGGGTTACTAGAGGTAATTTACGAGAAGGTGGCCATTCATCAAGTGGCCATAATGCAGTAGATACTAAATGGAGCAGAGGGTTAATGGGCGGTTTGGTCGGGGACAATAAAAACAAACAGTGATGTCTGCAGCTCACCAGGGTGCCGCCGATAATAAATAGCTGACAGGAACCTGTTATCGAGAGATTTTCTAATGGGGGGAAGCGGCGAAGGTATAATTGGCAGAAATTTTCTACGTACCACTCTCTTTTCAATTATATGTATTTATTATATTTCAATATATTGCATGCTTTCACTTATATTAAATTCTTAGCACTTAATCTAGTCTCATGTAATTTATTTAAATTAGTGTTTATTTCTTGCAAGCTCATTCTAAATGTTTCTCTCGTCCAAAAACACTACAGCACTAGCATATATTTATTTGATTCTGCTCACATTATACAGATTATACTCAGTACTGAGTATTTTCCGGGTAAAATATTAATTTTGACCTTTAGGATAATAGTAGTAGTTCTCGGGGTAGGTCAAAATATTCTATAATAAATAAGCGAAGAGCCATCCCCCGAGCATCTTCCGAGTGTGTCAGTATCTTGGAGATTATTTATAAGATTTCTTCCCATTTAACTGTATCAACAATTTTCCTTAAGTCCCCAAAACAGGTGAAAAGTGTGATATTAAACTCTCTAGCCTTTTCTATAATTTGCCGCATTATGAGGATTTGCTCTCGGGTTCTTCTTCCTTTAACAAAACCAGATTATCCAGGTGAAATTTGCGATGATAGATAAGTTTGAAATCGAGTGCTTACTATATGAAGAAGTACTTCAACTGCGTGTGACACAAGAGAGCTGAGGGATATAAGAGACCTGTAATTGCTATATTTTTGCAGAGCGTTTCTTATGTAAGAGTATAAAAAGAGAATTCGACCATTCTGATGGCCACTTCTTATTCTCCATATTTGACAACTGATGGAATGCATAATCTCAACGGCCACCTCATCTATACCCAAAAAATTTCCATAGATATACGTATTCATCAACGCGTGTGATGTGAAAAAATGTAAAAAATATTAATAAAAAAAAATGAAACTTAAGATATAACAAATAACAAAAAATATCATAACATATAAATACGCAAAACTATGAATTATTCATATGTATATACATATGAATAATGCAAAGCAAAAAAAATAGTTAATTATAAATCTTGACATAATTGGTTACAAGGAAAATAGCGAATAAAATAGAATTAGGAACGGTAGGACAGAGAGATTACGTGAGGAAGGATTTTTTCAGACGATCTTTGCATGCATTTAAGGAGGGAGAGTTCCAGGTATCCGGATCTAATCGTTTTCAAAGTCTTATAGCTTTGACAGCGAAGGACTTTTCATAAAAAGTGATTGTATGTTTGGGAAAAAGGAGACTGAACTTGTTTTCAGAGGGTAGTTCTATACCATGTGCAGACAAGTAACTAAATCTGTTTCAAAGATAAGTAGCATTATTTAAGATATTATAGAGAATTGCAAGAATGTGAAGATTGCGTTGATTACGGACTTGCGTCCATTTAAGTTGCGCTCTGAATTGAGAGATACATGATCATATTTATTGCAACCAAAAACAAAGCGAATGCACAAATTTTATACGGATTATAATTTTACAAACTTACTCAGCAACTTCTGGATAGCATACATCTCCGTAGTCAAGTAGTGGCAGTAAGAGTGTTTGACAGAGGTGAGCTTTGGTTTGAACGTCTATAAAATTTTGAAGATGCTTGAGGGAGTGCAATTTGCTGAATATACGACGATTAACATCATTTACTTGAGGTTGCCAGGTAAAATTTTGATCGATCAACAGACCCAAGTCTTTAACAATTGACGTAAATGGAATTGGTGTGTCATTTAATGTATATATGGAAGATCTTATAGCCTAATTTTAAAAAGCTTTGATTACTAATTATGATAGCTTGAGACTTAATTGGACTAACTAACAGACCCATTTTATGAGCCTACTGACCGATTGAAGCGAGGTCTTCATTGAGGGTATCGATAACGGTTTTCATAGCAACGGTTATCGATACCTTCAATCCGTTCCATAGCAGCCGTTATCGTTTACATCAGTATGGACATATATTTGTAAATCATCAGTGCTAAGATGATAATTACTATGTATATTCCCAACAACCCCTTCTATGAATATTTAAACAAGAAGCAGAGAAAGAACTCCTCCTTGAGGCACATCAGCTGATAGGTCCGACGAACGCATCTAAAGACTTCACAGATTGCTGACCATATAGATATGAGCTAAACTATTCTAATAATTGTTGAGGTATATTAAAATATTTCTGACAAGTTAGCAAAATACCAAATTCAACGGAGTTAAATGCACTGCTGAAGTCAAGAAGTAAAAGTATTATGAGTAGAGTGTTATTCATGGCTAATATCCTCTGTAATTTTCACTAACGCTCTTGAGGTACTATGGCCAGTTTTGAAACCATATTAAAGTGGATTTAAATATTTGCAAACGTTAAGATATTGAACAAGTTCGGCATGGAATATGCGCTCAAAAACTTATGGTAGAAGTGATAGCATGGAACTGAGTCGAAAGTCTTTAGGATGTATAGGCGACAATATTTTTGGTAAGGTTATTATGTATGCTTTCTTCCATTCAGAAGGTAAAGTGGCCGTTTTCAGAGACGTGTTAAATAGGTCAGTTATAACAGGAGTTACAATATCTAAGATAAGCTTAAAGGTTTTAATACTTTGGCCATCGCAACCCTTAGAATTGGTTTTTACTGATATGAAATCGATTTTAACTTCCGAATCATAGGTATTATTAAATGTGAATTCGTGGTTAGAAAAGAGAGGATGAATTTTCTTTAATATTTCCGACTTAACAGCTGGGTCAAGTAATACGGGGGGCTTAGCAAAGAAAGAGTTCAAAGTATTAAAGGTCAAGCGGGCTATATGAGAATCACTAACTCCCAGAGTGTCAAGGAACTCCAAATGTTTAAAAAAGAGCATTTGTGTATGGAAGTCGAGGTGGAATGCTTTTTATCATTTCTTCACATTTGTGTACGTCTATTCCTAAGCACTCTATATGTCTCCCATGTTAAAAGACTGATGTTCGCTTTGTACCCGACTCTGGTTCGATCACGCTTTGCCATAACTTTTTTGATGGAGTCAGCAATGGGGCTGCCTTTCTTTTAATTTTCACTCGTTTAAAGGGTTCGTGCTTATAAAACAGCTTGATGATGCAGTTATTGAATACAACAACTTTTTCATCAACTGTTTTAATGACTAAAATACTATCCCAATCAATGAACTGGGTACCTCATGCAAACAAGGCAGTCAATACTGTTAAATCTATGAATATTGGAACTTTTAGGAGTTGGCTTAAATTATTTTTTTGTGCGCGACCGAGTGTTGTGACTATCGGTTTTATTATTGGTTTGAAAAGCAGATAACCTTAAGCTCGCTTGCTCCAACTGTGCAAGATGTGTGATATATTCCTTGCAGCCATCGGAAAATATCACAACAAACGTGTCCAGCAGTTTGTGTCCGTTGCGTGTCCAGCAGTTCGTACCTTGGAAGATTGCACAAGCCCCAGCGATCATTAATTATCGGGGTGTAATTAGAGATTCCGTGATGAGTACACCTGTTTCCTTCAACGTTTTCTTTACCGACCAAACTTTAAAACGGTAATCGCTACGGGCGAAATTGACGACTATCATTCTCGGAATCGTATTCTGCATATTTGCAGCACCTAGACGATAGTACGAATTCAGGTTGACTCCTTCTATTGCAGAACAGCCAAGTTTGTGAACGATGACGCTATGAGCGGCTGATGTCGGAGTGTGAGTAGCTTCTTCTTTCACGCAGTGGATGAGGATGGTATTTCAACGTTCTTTTGCTTACAGGTCCTATATACGGTGCTCCAAATTATTGTATAAACTTAAAAGCGACTGCATCACATCCTGAATTTGGAGTATGCTTCTGTGGCCAAAGGATAAATATTCTAATGCCTATATCAAGATACCAGAATGTCAAGCTTAGAATCATTCTTTAGTATATATCTATCTAATATTCAAAATATTCAAAAGGTGACAATATTCAGTCGCTAATCTTTTTCCTCTTTTATCAAATAAAAAGTATAAAACCTTATTCTTAGACAAAGTGAAAATTTGCCTTTGATAAAAGAGGTGATTCAAGCCATTCAATATTTGATTGAATTTTTATAAGAAGTGATTTATAAATTCCCAAATTATTTCTCAAAAAATACATTAACAAACGAAAAGTGACATTCAACAGCTGCAAAGTATAAAATATTCCTAGGACAATCGAAAATCACAGATATCATAATGTCGCCACATTACATTTTATTGGGGAATGTGTGAATAAATAATTTTGATGATAGATAGAACATTTACGTAAATTTCAACAACCATTGAGGTTTTTATTACAAAACTGTAACTATAAAATTACGAAACGCCTACATTCAGCACTCATATCAATATAACATAAAAATATATATTTGAAACTAAAAATAAGTACTTACATGAATGATATATAACATTAATTTCAATTGCAAAGTCTAACGCGGTCGACCACAACTAATGTTGAAAGAATAAACAGGTGGTAATAAAGTAAAATAAAGAGCATTAATATCAATAGGGGCTGAAGGGCGGCCGTGATTCCCCTTAAATATTCATTAGTGGACAGCGGTGTCCTCGAGCGTTGTTCCTCGCCCTATTATTTACCCTGTGAATAATTAAGGATACTCGCGATGTGGTCTGGTAGCTTCCAACAAACTCGTTTTCGTTTTGCTACATATTTTCATTTTGTCAAGCTCGTAATGATTATTTTAACCTTCAAATATTCTGAAGAAACGATATCGATATTACATACTCGGTGAAAATAAATCTAGAATATTTACGTAAATATATTAAAAGTTCGTAAACCGCATATACTTTTCAGATGTCTGTCAGTGGAAAGTTACCCATTATTTTTGATAGTTTTTTTTATTTTTTAGACAGAGCTAAACGAATAGTCACCATAAAGAGTTATGAAATCTAGTGGTTTTACTAATTGTAAAGTATATTTTTATATAAAAGTCGGTGATTTTAACCCATACTATCGAAATTGTTATAATACAACTCGTATCAACACAAAGTCATAATCTCATCTTCATGTATAATATCCTCAGAAATATTAAAATGTTTAGCAGGTAGAATGTGATACTTTATTATATTTTGTATATTTAATAAGAATACTTTAAGATAAAGGTTTACAAAAACACAACGAAAATCGAAATTTTACCAGTTAATATTTTGTAACCTAGCTTTTTTAAATAATTTTTATCGTATGAGAAAATTGTGAATAATATTTCCCACTCGTCAGTTAGAAACCATACTAAAATCTTGTTTATACATATTAAAATCTTTTTTATACCAAAAGTGCTACTAGATTTACCCTTTCACTTAAATACCTCACAAAATCTTAGCTAGTAGTCACAGCGCCAGACTACAAACAAGTTTATATCCATTTCCATGTCCACATCGGCAATGTCCAGTTAAATATACCGCTGAAAATACTAATGAGTAGAGCAAATGTAAAACAGTCAGTGTGGTGTACACAAACAATACTCGCACAAATTAGTCCTACTAAAAAAATATCTAAATAATCTAAAACAATATTTGTCTATATTCAAACTTATTACATTTACCGACTAGAAGAGTCATTGCTTACATTAACATATTATATCATTGGTTTGTTCTCGGAACCACAATTACAATATATGCGCAAATCAATTAACATTCACTGACTTGAAGATTTCTGCACGAGGCTGATGTCTGCCCTCCCACGAACTCCTTACAGATGAGAGTCAAGGCCCTAGTTTCCAAACCAGATGGTATTTCCGTCGATCAAGATAACTCTTTCAATTGTATTCCAACACCAAAATGAAATATTCCTCAATACGAGAAAGGTTTTGACTCGCCGGTTGTATCCAAATACGATAAGGGATGATTCAATCAATATTTTAATAGTAGCATACAAATTAAATAAGAAAAGTTTGAATCAATTGCATCTTTAATAACTTCTTGGACATTGCACCAGCAAAGCTTATTTAACTATAAACTACTGTTACCAAATACAAAGCTGATTCAACTGCAATTTAGTCCGAATATTTTTATCATCACGACTTGTCTCAACAGAAACTCAAAGAAGAAATAATGCAAAAAAACTAGTCTAGAAACGGGCTGCTCTTGTCAAAGTATCTAAAACGAAAACGAAGAACGTAGTTTTTTTTAAACAAAAGGCAGAAAAAATTCTGAAGAAAAAATCTAACATTTTAGACTAATTTGAATTCATACCTAATTTTATTTTTCACATTCAAAATAATACTTTCAAATGCATATTTATCAATAACTATAACTTATTTATTGTCCAAACGTTCTCCCCGCCATTGTAAAATTTTGAAATCTTCTAAAATCCAAAAAAAATAAACATCTATTATCTTCAGAAATAGTTCGCTCGTTAAATTTAAATTATAACTAAATAATATATAAATTTTAATAATATATCAACCTTCTTAAAATATTATTTATTGCGTGGGTATTGGATATACCTTTACCACAGGACGTTTAAAAGTTCCGCATTTTGTCTTTACTGTACTCGTACAAATTTATCAGAACCTGGCTGAATCGTCTAAAGGAAATTCAAGGAAGAAGAAAGGAAATCCGATTCAAGGAAAGGACTTCATCTTGTCCCACTATCACCAGAGACCCAATATCAACAACGTGATCAGAAGATATCCATTTCTGCCTGACTTTTAATTTTGGACCATTTGAGCCAATAATTTCTTACGCTGAGTAAGATTAAAATGTTCCTTAGAGAAGCTGGAAGATGTCGCAAAGGAGTCGACATGAGAAAATGTGCAAGTGCTATAACTTCAGGATCTGGATCCGCAGACAAAACATTTAGTGGACATGAATTTAATACGCATTCAATCTCTATTAATACAGTTTGCACCTCTTCGTAAGAAAGAAGTTGGGTTCCAATTACCAACAATACATAAGAGTCTTCAAACTCTTTATATTTGATTCCCATATTCCACCAAAATGGGGTGCTCGTGGCGGAATCATTTTCCATTCGATAAGCGTATGGTCAAGTTCACGCTTCAGTCCAGGTTGAAATTCTGAATTAATTTAAAAATTATAAAGTTTATCTAATTGTGCCTTAGCGCCCGCAAAATTAGTACCATTATCCGAATATAAATAAGAGACTGGACCACGTCGCGAGATAAAACGACTAAAAGTTGCATGAATTCATTTGAGTTAAATCAGACACTACATCAATATGAACAGCTTTAATTACAGCACAAACGAAAAATATCTCAAACTTTTATCGACTTCTGTAGTAAATTCGAGTCAAAAAATAATAAAAACACTTGATTTCCCTACAAAGTACAAGTCAAATAATATACAACACAAACACTCGACTTCCCTAAAAAATACAAGTCAAACAAATAATACAACTCAGACCCTGAATCTATCTAAAGGTATAAGTAGATGTTATATCTATTATAGCCATAACATATAATCTTTAGTTTTTATTCCCGTTTGTTGTAATTAAACAAATGTTATGTAAATGATTATGTAACATTTGTTACTTTATCAAGAAAGAATATAAACATAACTTGTGTTATCAAAGTAAGGTAAAGTCTGAACTTACTAATATTAAATAAAAAAAACCTTTCTGAGAACAACTTATAGAACCAGTATGTTGGAAAAAATTACTGGCAGCTCCAGTTTTCTTTAAATTTCTTGGAAGAAATTAATTAAAAAATATTTTACAGAGCACTTTAAAATAATAGATTAATCATTTCGTGTACATCACAAGAACATAGTATGATGTCAAAAATGAAATATAAAAAATCAAACTGATTTAATCATTAAAAGATTTCAGAGAAATATTTGATCAAATCAAAGAATAAGATTTTCATATAAGTGTACAATATGACTAATATCACTCGACATTAAATTATTCTCTACATCGACGGACATGTAACATTATTGTCACATTTAATATCGTTCTTGGAAACATATATTTTCCTTTTTAACCTTTCATTGACAGAACATTTTATACTCGAAATTATTACGGTGATCATGTTTGGAAATGCTTATATATTTTCCATTCCAAGAATACCATTATGATTAATATTTAAAGTTTTATCATTTTTGTTCTACCCTTTTTAGTACTGCCTTGATATAACTTTAATGATTGTTTTTATAGTTATTCATATTGCTTTCGTATGATTTGTTTGTATTATCAAATGATGAACACCATCGATACTGACTTGTTTATGAATCTGTGACTTGGGCACTAAAGTATTATTAACAAAATTCGCAATACAAACTCTTTTACGACTATCACTAAGTTTTCTAAGAATGTAACGCCTATTCATTGAATATTTTAAAAGATGAGGCAAGAAAATACCTTTTATTATTAAAACTAGATATAGACGAAGTAACTAATTTATTTACATTCCGTCTGTTTAGGATTCAAAGGATATAATTTTTGTAACTGTTCTTACTGCTCAGATTCATTCGCTTCATTATGGAAAGTAAGCGTAGTAAATAAAGTTGTTTTATCAGGGCAGTCCTCCATTAAAATGTATCCAAATGTGGTTGATAAAGCTGGAGGGATATACGTGCCTGATTATATTTTATTCCATAAATAAATGTATGGGAATACTTATGGACCTAAAACTATATCTACATCCCCGGGAATGTTCTATGTCAAATCTGCTAGCGGTAAATCTTTCAAGTAATCTATATTACACTTTTGTATATAATAAGTAGGCAGTTTCTCGGTAATACAATCAACAACGAGTGCATCTATGTTATATTTATTTTCTGGATATACCCGAGACTCGATTTCAAAATGAACACGATCAACGATAGGACACGACAATGAGCCAATAGTGATGAATAGATGAAGATGAGTTTGCAACATATTTTCATAATTAAATAGTTCTGTGAACCTATCGATCAAACAACTTATTATTATTTTTCAATTATTTTTAGTTTTAGCATAAACTTGTGCTGTTGATAGTACAATATTCGTAAATGCATTTATATAAAGCCAAACACAAGTTAAACACTATAAAGCCTACAAACTACAAATTTGCAACGCCCAAAGCTGTAAAAGCTTTAACATGGAAATATTAGAACACAAACCCTTATTTCAGAAGAATTTACAACAGTAAATAATTATAATATAAAAAAGTGAATAAAACAATATGAAGTCTTTGTATTTTTCGCCCAGACAAAGCCGGGATCGGTAACTATGGTATCATATTGTAAATAAGCATTAGTACACAAGAAGTTTAGAAAAATTAAAAATTGCACTACGGGATTGGGAACAATAACATAAACAGAAAGAGTAATAATAAGCACGTATGATTAGTGTGCTGATTAATATCGTCTGGGGATAAAGACACGTAACGCTTCTAGTACTAAAAGCTTCCAGTATCGGGATTAATTACTTTTAAAAGGATTTTTAATAAACTTGCTTTTCATAATCAAAAGAGTCTTATTATAAATTCAAATAACATTAAATTAAAAACCATTTTTACTATTGCATGTTTAGTATCGTTGTTTAGTATCGTTACACTTTCTTTTTCAGTCATATTATTATCAAGCTGGGTAATTAGATTCTGAACCAGCTCTCCAATTGCTAAACAAATTTACAAAATTACGTAAATAATGAGTAAGATATGTAATTGAATTTTATATTTAGCTGCATTTGAAAAGAAGATATAATTTTTAAAGAAAATGATATTGGTGCTTTTCTTGATAGGTAATAGGATCGTAGTAAACTAAAATCAGCTAGGGTCTCATCAAACAAGAACTTCTAAACCGTTTACAGTATTAAGCTGCAGAAAATATTCGTTTTGGTTTCACGCTCGTGGGAATAACAATAGTCAATGTTCATAAGCTTATAACAGGTTGCTCCTTCAATCATCTTCATTTTTATAAAAGTTGAAAATAAAATAACAATACTATTATATTTCATTAATGACTATTATCATTTCATGTATCAAGAATCTTATACGTGTCGAAGATTTGTTAAATAAATATCTAATAATTTTACTGAATACCAGTATAATTAAATATTCGATAATATTTACATACGATGCACGTGCATATAAGTAGAAAGAAGGAGGATGTCATTATATGTAAATGTTCTTTAACCGGTACAGCAAGAATATTTATTTAGGTTCTTTTCGAGATATAACACGAAAATAATCTGTAACATTTTTTTATTTGGAGCTTTATTACTGGGAAATAATTATTCCTTAAATAAAATATACTTTTACGTTCAACATTTTCTGAATTATAATCTATAATATAAAAATAAGTCGGGTTTTCCTTCTTGACGCTATAACTCCAGAACGCACCAACCGATTTCCACGGTTTTGCATTCGTTGGAAAGGTCTCGGGCTCCGTGAGGTTTATAGCAAACAAAATTTAGGAAAAATTTTAACAAAAAAGCAGGAAAACAGAGAAAATCATTTTTCACATTCAGCGCCATCTCTGATACATAGCATGTACTACAAACCAATATGGTTTTACATGGTTGTGGAGCAGATAGCTCCAATATTTTAAGTAGGTGGCGCCGGTGCGTGATACATTGTTTGACAGCTACTCATTGTACTCTGCTCAGTTAATTTCATGTGACATTTATTATGCGCACGTTCTTTCAAACGCTAACTTAAAACCGGTATTGTGTTCACTGTGAAATTGAGGTTAAAGTTATTCGTTTCCTAACAGTTCAATTGGGAACCATCAAAACAATCACGCGTATTGTGCAAATTTTTAGTCAATTTCAACAGCAGGCATTTGTAATTTTTTTGCAACTGTGTAAATTATGTGGATCCTGCATTTGAGGTTAAATTCACCAGTCTGTCCATAGTCCAAAATGCCTAGAGGACGACGTGCGAACATCGGTCGCCGCACAAGACATGCAAGCCAGCAACAAGTGTATTCACAGAACTTAAGCGAAGAAAGACAAAATATAATAACAGAAAATGCCCGATTGAGACAACGCGTGAGCACACGAAGATCATTGGAATCATACAATCGCTTAGCATTCCAATATGATTCAACTGCGAACTACAGTGATGATAAATTATTAATGTATGTATTCCTCGAATACCAATGATTCCGACTGATCTTCCGTTTGACTTCAAACGATTGCAATTTCCGGTTCACCTTGCGTTCGCAATGACAATTAACAAGTCGCAAGGCCAATCGCTTAGTGTTTGCGGGATAAATTTAGAAAATCATTGTTTTTCACATGGGCAGCTATACGTTGCGTGTTCACAAGTTGGGAAACCATCCGCTTTGTTTGTGTTAACGTCAGACCAAAAAACAAAAAATGTGGTTTACCAAAGAGCACTTCAATGTAACGGATAATTTGCAGACACGTATAACGCTTCGATTCAGTATTTACTTTGGATTCACTTTAATTTTTTACTTAGAGAAGTTCAACTAAATTACACTTCATTTTTGTAATCGAAATGAATTCATTACTGTTGTGAAATGAAATAAATTTTTTCCTTTTCAAATACAAAAAAAAAAATTTCTTCATCTTTTAATCCCCAAACGAAATGTTACAAAAAACGAAGCCATCTGGTGGCGAAACGGAGTTCGCCGGGTTTGCTAGTTTCATTTAAACGTTTCATGATCATGAACAAAATCTATATGGAAAAAAACTTGAGGAAAATACTAATATTGAGTTCCGACTATTTTATTCCTCTAAAAATCGTTGAGATCGAAATCCGTTAATGAAGGTCTTTTTTGTACTTCTTCTAAACTTATAATTCTTTTATATATTGAGATACTGTCATGATATTGATGCTGATTAAGTAATTGATATTGATGTAATTTATATCTCCGATATCGACAATTAAGAAGTAGATCTACTAGGTTGTCTGTGGTTGGTTTCTGTTGATATTTCAACCTCCTAGTAACGTGATAATTGTATTAGATATTTCCTCACTGTTGCGCCTCTGCAACGAATGATTTTCTTGTTACTGAATAATTATTTAAAATCGTGTAAATGATATAGCACTTCTGCGAACCAAGATAAGCTCGGTGCGAGCTTCACGGTCAGACAGTTATTTTAATCATGAAGCTTTTTGATCTTGAATCGAAACATCTTGTTCATTCTTATACTATCAGAGCTTTGCATACATGATATTCTATTGTCAGAAATTTACCGATCATACACGACATGCTCGATAACCTTGTTTGACAATCCAACAGTAACTCCTTATTACGATCTAACTATTGCTAGATGTACGGTAGCCGGATGTCAGTTCTTAATTATGGCTTTCTAACAGGTTTTACATACGATGCATCTTTTTATCTAATATTTGCGCAAAATCGGTTCAGTACACCGTTATGGGGTATCAATATCAAATTAATCTTAAGTCTTAGTTGCATCTTAGCACCGTTTGTCGTTTGAGTCACTTTAACCATGTGATAAACAATTGTTACAAGCTATGGTTATGGTCTTATGCTTATTTGTGGTTTTATACGGGACATCAATCATTTCAAGCTGTATGCTGCGTGCCATACGAAGCTGGTGGTAACTTTTAAACTACCAGGCTTGTGCCGTTAGTGGTAACACCAATTTACATTATCTTGCAAAATAAAAACAAATTTTGCAAGATGTTCCTTCAATACTTTTATTGCTGTCAAAACAGGCATGGTCCTTATTATCGAGTCCAAATATAAACGAACCGGAAATTTTAAAATGAAACTTATCAAAATCTTTGCAGTGAAAATGAATGGTCTAGTAATGCTTATTGCGTAAGGGATTCGTCCATTCGTCCAAAGATAGTGTGAATCTGTGCTCGTTTTTTTTTAATTTAACACTTTTTTCGTAAAGACCGTACTATGAGAGTATGGTAACTTGTAGCCACTTATCTAGAACAGATGTTTTAATTTCTTCTTAGGTCTTAATTTTCGTAGAAAAATCTGGACAGATGAGGGAGACCAAGTTTTGGCAAATAGAGAAACATAGAAGACTCTAGATGTTACGTTAGAAGCGTCATAGAATAAACAGATCTAAAAAAAATTAACTTTTATACTTGCAAATATGGAAAATTTACTAAATGTGTAAGTTTATCTCGGGCAAATAGATAGATAAATAGATATGGGGCAGTGCCCTCCCATCTGAGTATAAAAAAACTACGACCATTTTAATTTTTTTATTCTTCGTAAGAACGTACGTAAGAACGTGTAAGAACAAATGTTATTTACATTTTAATTCTATATTTAAAGTTTTTCTAAAACGTTGTAAACGATGACAAATTACGCAATGAACAACGTACGCATATGTAGATATCTTACGTACATACATATGTCATCCTCTATACTGTAGCGGGCTACGTGAAACGTTGCCCGGGTACTCTATACAAAATATTTAAAAAATAGTATTATTGATAAACAGCTATCCGAGACTTGTATGCCGCGATGGAGCTGAGCCTCGAGTACATTTTAATACAAAATTAAATAAAAGAGGTGTTCGTCAAAGAGATATTTTTCGAGAGTGTTTTTTCTACATCCAGAAATTATTATAATATCAACATTTATGTACATTGCTAAATATTTTCTGTTGAAATTGTATTACGTAAAACTGTACATTCTTAAATGTTTAGGTTAATTAAATTAAATGTAATCGACGCTAATCATAAATGAAAAATTACGGAACTATTTAGAGCACACTTGACAATTTCCGAGCAGTCGGCGAGACACGGTGTGCAAAAGACAAAGAATGCAATCTGTCAACCGCACGACTCGCACGCACGCTCGTTCTAATAATAAATGTTATTGTGCAATGGCCATTTATCAAAATATTACTTGAGGAATTTTAAAGTATTAAAAGCGATGAATTATTGTTGTTTATTGAAAAGCGATTTTAAAGAATTTGAGTCTTCCTCGATCGGTTTTACGTGTAGCGCAAAATTGTCCAATGAAATGTAAATGTTTTACACATTGTTTTAAACTGTTTATGACAAACAACTTGTGTATTCGTGGTTGCAAGAAAGTTAAGGCTTTCTTATTTTTCTTGTGTAATTTATTTTAGTTCCGAAATATAGTTACTGAACTCAAACATCTAAACAAGAAAATTAAAAAATGCTTGTCTGTAAGTTACGGTAAATGAAAAGTTGTTAATGTGGCTTATTTGGTAAAAACAATATTCGAATGACAATATTGCAATTTAATAGTTTACGTTTGTTTTCTTGCACTACTTTCAGGTATATTTACAATTATATAACATTCATGTTTTAAATTTTTAATAGTTGTTGTGTAATAGTGTCATTTAAAAATATTGTCTGACAGCGAATTTAATTATTGGCTATCTATTTTAATAAGATAAGGCCTCATGAATAAATTTTTAGTGTGTTTTTATTTATTTGACATTATTCATAATGCCTTGACCTAATCACACGTTTTTTTTAATTTATGACACAAAGTTACGTAAAATGCTGATTATATTGGCGCCTGTCAATAACAAAAAAAACTGTACCGCTTGCTTCGTTTGGTGTCCATTTTCGCACACAAATGAACGAATGAAACAAACTTTAAGAAACGAATAAAATCGTTTTATTGTGTTCTTTTTTTACATCGCGCAACAAGTCTAAAGCTTAACTACCATGATTTTTATTGAATGAGGTTACACGGTTTAATCATCATTGTAACGATAGATGGTGTTCTCCCATAATTTTGACCCACCGACCGCCATTAATCATGATCACAGATAGATACTTAAATTGTCTTTATAAGTGTAGATTTTTAGAAAAAATAAATAAACGTAAGTACTCCTGAATTTTGATAACACTTTGACAGTAATTAATAATAGCCTTTTAAATTTTCTTATCTAAAATTTCTGTATTAAAATAATACAGCATTATGCCTGTAGAAATAAATAATAAATTTAAAAAATTCGCTTTACTGATAAATAGTAGAAAATTTTGGTAGTTTTTACAAAACCATTTTTATTTTTTCGCATAAAAACTTGCAGGTAGTTTTTAGAGCTATCGAAAGTTCTAATAGTATCTTTCAATAGGTTTCATCTCAGCGTACAGCACCCTACTCAACACCTGAGACACATTAATATTGGAAGTCGACCGTCGTATACAATACGGTACAGAATCGTTTAAAATAAATAATAATTATATAAAATAAATAATATATAAAGAATAAATATTAAATTAAATCCGGTATTTTGTGCCCTAAATGCCATAAATGGAGAATTAATATCTATATAAAGTATCGTAGGTAATATTGCGTATTATGGTGGTTTTACATTACCACAATACGGTGTAGATTACACATATTAGTACCGGTCATGAGATGTAGATAAAACATTTAAAAAACATCACAATTGTACGATTGCGAATATTATGTCGTGCTGCGCTTCACTACGTGCACTACCGCTACAACGGGGTGCTGATTACGATAAACGCACGCCATAGCAAGCGCACCACGCCAAGGAAATATCCCTGGGTACCATTTACTACCACTACCCTAGAATTTTTTGACCTCACAAAGTCGATTTTCATTGATTGACATTTGACACCATTCGCCCGATATAAGTATGAACTTAGTAAGGAAACCTCAAAATCAAGTGAACGGCATTGTGTACAAAATGCGTTGTGTGTGGGTAAAAAACGTGAGATTAAGTGTTCTTTCTCCACTCGTTACGTATATTTGTATTTGAGGCAAAATAGTCAAGTATTTACTAAATTTCCGGTATGAATGATACCAAATCGTAAAGTGACAAACGTAATAGTTCGGAGATAAACTAGCGATTAACAAACGAGTAAAAGTACAAATTACGGTGCTACGAATTGTTTGTTATTAATTAAAATATCTCAAAAAAGGATACTTATATATTGATACTAATGGGATAAACCTATTTTTATTTTGCTTTATACTTTTTTTTTATTTGATTTTCATGTGGATCAAATTCCTTTGTTATTTTATGCTATTTCATTCCATTAAAAATTCGAAAGTACTGAACTGATGTTTATACAAAATGTATAAAAACACAAAATTCCAAAAAAATTATTTTTACTATATAATCTTGAAATTGTATTATTGGAAAGATCAAAATTGTAAATACAAAAAGTATATTTTGTTTTACGATCAGAGTTAAATGCATTTCAGTAATATTAAATACGAAATATGAATAATAACTTTGACGACTATAAAGTATTATTAGAAATATTATAACAACCGTCACTACAATCATATCATTTGGATTTGCATGGATTTTTTTTGTCTGTAAGTAGGTTTGTTTACTAAATACTAAATCCCTGACTTTCTTAAAGTTAAAAAAAATGTTTTTCATTGACCGTACTATTTTAATTTTATTTACCTCGTTTACTTCTTACTACTTAGATTTTTGCTAATAGCCCACCTGAAGATGTTGTAATACAACGAAACCTAGTTCGTGGTAAAGAACTTAAAGAAAGTAGAAATAATACTACATCACATAGTTTCATTAAATGTTTATAATGAATTTCTACAAAATTAACGCCAAATATATTCAATACCTCATTTACATTACTATTGTTTAATATTAGGTAACTTAAATAATGTTTCTTACCTTACATTATATTTTAAAGAAGAACAGTGAAGGCATTGATTTTATTTGGCTTTAAATAAATATCGTGACACCAAAAATCTATGTAATTATCCAAATCCGCAATTCGCATTCATTAAAAAAACAATATTGAATTATAATTCCTATCTTTAAACTTAATATACGAAGGTGTTAAATATACTTTTGTGAATATAAACAAAATTTTGTTTTGGAAATGTCTTTTGACTTGAAGCAATTTCGACAAGCAATTAAGTTTGTCGTAAAATAATTTCAGCCCTCGTCTTGTGCATGCCCAGGTACGTGTGCAGCACCAGCATTTACATTGGATCGGCGGAAGCTTGTTAGTGTTACCCTCTCTTACCTTACTTTCATGATATTTGGTAAGAACACCGTAAACATAAAATTCTGATAACAAATGTACCTATTCATTTTTACATACATGTATTAAACTAATCATTAATGTTCTTCCACTATGCACTATCTAAGAATTATACAAGAATTTGACTAATGCCAAGCCCAGCCTTGATACCAGATGATTGTCATTATACGTAAACAACCGATAGTCCTGTCTGAATATTCCCTCTCGACAGGTATATCAATACAAACGCTTGACGCGCCTTTGAGTAATTGTATCTTCGTCAACGAAAGAAAGTAGCAAATATCCGAAATAGCAAACATTTGCAAATGTTTGTAATTTTGTCATCGTGTTACAATAAAACATTTATAGGCATAATTAAAAAGAGTACTATATCGGTAACAATTGTTAAAGTAAAATACATTTTTATTACATAAAGGGGAACGGATTAGTCTTTTCCATCAAATGAACGATACTTTAATTTAAAATTTTTTAGTATTCTTGAATGCCATATATTATTTTTGGATTTCAAAAATGTCATTTTTGAATTTCTGTAAAATATTTTATTTATTAAAATAAAATCTAAACTCAACTTCGGTGAATAATGAAAAGTACATACTTATTTTGCAAAGGAAATATTTCTTTATTCTAGCACTACTCACAATGGGTCAATCTCCTCATTCACTCCAGTCGAAACTGATTTCGTAATAATATTCTCGAAACTGAAAATATTTTATGACGTATATTAAGTGTAGAATACCTAGAGGCGTTCCTCGTTTTCTTTTTAATTATTAGACCAAATATATTCAATGAATATATTTGAACAATGGTTCTGTGAAAAAGTGTAATTTTTTTTGTTGAAATCGCAATTTTTAGTTAAGGTTTGTGTTAAATTTTAAAAAAACTTGACCGTTTGCGAGACAATCGTCATCTAAGTTTGAAATTTAAAAAAAAACCACCAATTTTGTATTATAAAACTAATTCAATATGTTTCTTACATCAAATCAGACTACTGTCAAAAAATACACATTAAAATTAACAAAAATCGAAATCATAGAATATTTAAACGGTTTTCGCTGTATCATTTTTTGAGCAAAACCTGTTTCGTAATCCATTTTTTATAAATATACCTTGAACATTTATCCTAAAATTTTCATAAAACGTTTGATTGCTCACACTTTACTAAATGGAAAAAAATCAAATAAAAATTAATTTTTAACAAACTTTTCTCAATATTTCATTTTTATTTTATTTATTTTTCGGAATAATGGACTGAATGACCTTTGTGAAAAATTGGGCGTATGAAATAACGAACATTTTTTTATTTAAGTTGATTTCATACACCATATTTTTAGAACATTTAAAACAAGTCAGTGTAAAATATTAATTAATCGATAATTGCAAAAATTATTGAATCATAAAATTTTTGAGAAAACACATTCATATTTAATTGAGGGCGAGTGAGCGGAACAGATTTTGAAAAAGTTTTCGAATACGATTTTCGCCATTATTGTTCATTTTTAAATATGTGATAATTGTATAAATATATATAAAAACTTTCACTAGCCTAGAACGTCTAAGATTTATAGTCAAGCTTGAGAAATAATTGTGCACTTAATATCGAGTTACAAATATGCGACCTGATATATCAATACGTCGTCCACTGTTTTATTAAAAAAGAACACGAAATATTTCGTCCATTGCTTTATATTATACCAAATGAGAAAAAATTAATAACAAAGAAGGTTAAGAAAGCGAAAACGGAAATTCAAAAATGGAAACTCCGTTAATGCCGATTTTGAGCATTTTGTAATAAATAAACAATTGTCCAAAAGTTTTAACCAAGGTCAGAGTCAATTTTTTGAAATATTAACAAATACACCTTTATATCAGTACACAGTAGATCTAAAAATAGATTTATTAATAATAAGCGTTTAATAAATCTGGGTAATAGATAATAAATATAATTGTGTATAGTTGAAAAACTTTCCCACAAAATTACATAAAAATGTTACGTTGAATGAAATGAAGAGAAAACGGAACTTTATTCGTAATTCAAATTTCGAAAAATTCAGGCAAATGAAATAGGATAATTAAACTTGCTCAATATCGCGGCAGAGTGAACACAGTGTTCTTTTTTGCCATCGAACATGGGTGAACTAAGTGTGATTGTACTAAAATAAATTAATAGTTTAAAAAAACTAAAAAAGAAACACGCGTTTACAAAATACTACACTAAAAAGCCAAAAATAAATCGAACCTGTTTTCTCTGTCTACCCTAGCAAGGATTTTAGTTTAAGCCATGTTTGTTATTGAGTATAAATACTTGAGCGTAAAACGAAGCGGCGCTTTGTTTTAATATTTAACATGTTAACCATTCACATTCACTTAATATTAATTCGAGAAGCAAAATCTTTAATTTTTTAGAAAAAGCGCCGCACGCTTTTATATTCAAATATTATACTCAACATGGCTTAAACTCAGTCATCACCTGTGGCTTCACAAACATGGCTTAAACTAAGTCCTTACTGAATAGACACAGTAATAGGTTCGATAATTATTTTTTACTTTTGTGCAGTATTTTGTAAAACTTGTTTCTTTTTAGGTTTTGAGGCTTTTATTTTTGTTTTAAGAATGTAATTTTTTTTTCATTTCATGACATTATTTTATTGTCATTAGTTCTTGATACGTGTGCAGAATTTTAAATAATTCGAATGTCTTAAAAAGAATGAAAATTTAATTTAAAAATTCCTTTATTCTTCTTTCTTTCTGGTTCTGGTTTCTGGTCTTTTTTGTTGTAAACTAATTTGTTTGTGCAAAATTTAAAATAATTGGGATATCCGGTAATGGGTGCAAATTTAATTTGAACATTCGGATCTTTTTGTTTTAAATCTAACAAACATTTTTTAATTTTAATTAATTATTCTCATCAAGAACTACACACAACTGCTAAGTTTCATAATGATATTAATAACTATAAGTGCAAGAAGTTTAGGTTCGGATACCCCATTACATAGTTAGTGACATATAAGTCGACCAAATAAAAGCGTGTTAATTAAAAAGATTGTGTATAAGCATGATCTATCTTAAGATGTATCTCTGAAAAAAAAAACTTAATAAAAATTCTTTATTACTCAAGTTACAGCTAATGAGCGGAATATATACTGTAGTAAAATTACAAGTATAAGAGCTAGTAGTTTTCTATTACGGCTTGTTACTATTACGGCGGGATAATTGTTTTGTCTCTTTTGGTTACTCACTGTCCTCCTTTTTATATCAGATTTCAGTTTCCTATGCGTATTATATATTATAATAAAGTAGTTTTGTTGCGGTCGTCATAAAGCTTCACGTTTCCATTATTATACCAACATCACGTTTCTGAATTCTCTTTCCACGGATATCTCATGGCTGGCGTCTACGGTGCGAGGTTGTTGAATTCGAATAACGCTGACCCGGCGATGAACCAATTCGCGGTAACGCGGAAATATTATTGGATATCCTGTATGCAATTTAATTTGTTTAAATGAATAATATTTCTTCATTTTCGAATATACTTATGACTAAAGCCAAATTAAATTGTGCCAATTCTTCCGTTAATTGTGTTTCCGATTCTCCAAATCTGGCAACCAGAGTTAAATTTGTGTCGAACGACGTTACATGTTTTGATGAAATTATCGCGTGTAATGTTTTCCTCTCCGATTGATTTATTTACTAACGTTACCGGGGTCTTTGCTTCCGAATTTTCAAAATCTACTTATGGAGTCTATCTTAAGGGTGCGCTGCTCATTTAGCGAATTTCCGAATTTTCAAAATCTACTTATGTAGTCTATCTTAAGGGTGCGCTGCTCATTTACTTATGTAGTCTATCTTAAGGGTGCGCTGCTCATTCTCTTAAGGGTGCGCTGCTCATTTTCCATAATTTTAGTTACATTATTCCATAATTTTAGTTAGCCGAATTATAATATTTTAAATTCCTTGTAAGAATTTTGTCTTTATAATATTTTACTTTTACATGCATAAGAACTATATTGGGTTTAAATGCTAAATTCTGTCTCAGATTAATGAGAGTCAAGTTAATATTTTGAATTCATATTTTGTTTCCCTTCTCCTCCCATTATTGAAAACTTTCGTACAAAAATCTTAAAAATGCAAATACGTTCAAATGTTTGCAGGCAATAAAGCATTCCTTAGTTAAAGTCGGCATAATGGGAAGTTTTACAATACAAGTGAAGGGAAAAATTAAAAAAATCAATTATTTTTAATTTTATGTGGAGTAAAACAAAATGTATTACATTTTGTTGAAATATACGCATGTGGAAGATATAGTAGACAATATATTTACGTTGTAAAAATTTACAATGTGTAAATAGGTTAATAGAAATATTATGTACCATTAAATGTTTATGAATGCCTTAATGTGCCCGGAAGCCTCTAAATGTAAGTTCTAATCGTGTTTGACGGGTATTTTTCTATCTATTAGTAAATCCAATTACGTTACCATATCATTATTCAACTTCAATCAATGCGACGCAGCTATAACATAATATTTACACTGCTATGGATATATTGTGTGCTTCACGAATTATGAATTATTTAATGTTTTTACATTAAAACAAAAGTTATATTAGACAACGTTTTTAATAGTTAGAAAACATAGTCAATTAATGAATGTTTACTTATATTTTCTTTCTTTTTCAATTGGATTTTACAAATTACATTGCATATGTCACATTGTGTAATACAAATTAATTTATTGTAACGTATTTATATATATATATATATATATATATATATATATATATGTGTGTGTGTGTGTGTGTGTGTGTGTGTGTAAATAAGTCACGTGGTACTGTACCGTACGATTTCAAAAGGCGATTCTAAGTTTTTTTCAAACGTCATACCGCTATTTTGAAAATTATTTCTGATGAGTAAGGTGTAACAATTAGCTGGTGACAATATACAAAGTATTAAATCAAACTCTAATGTCATCAGCGTGGAGAAAAAATGGACACTCAAAAATATTTATTAAATTAACGTCCGACGAATTACCCGAATTATGTCGGTTGTACATACCACAAACAGCGCTAATTAAAACTAAACTTATCACCAAATAATTTTAATGATGCACGAGGTGATCCGAAGCTTAGTTGACTCGCGCTCCCGCTACTCCGCTTAGTGCCTAATCCTGTTAGTTAGCTCTCGTGGTAACTGCCTATGCCACACAGAACCCTTGTAAATGTCTCGACTATATGATAATATAGTTTTTTGTGTTTTGCTGTATAATCATTTAAATGATAGTTTTAAAAGAAGATAATATTTTTTTGGTAAAGAGTGTTTTATAATGATACTATAATAAATCACAATTTTTTTTGAGTTATTAAGATCTTTCAATCAATTTTCGAGTTGTTCTGTAATAGCTGATTAAAAATTGTATGCTAACGTATATAAAGGTAAGTAAGTATCCTTATGCTAACATGATTCTCATTCCCGTTTATAAAAGCACTGACCTTAAAGTTTTAATCATTTTTTTTTATTATTTTCTCTTAAAACGTAATATGTTGTGAGAAAGAGTGAATGCATATAACAACAAAATTGAGTCAAATAAAAAGTTATACAATACAATGAATATATACGGCGAACAGTAAATAAGAAATACATACAAATAAATTTTACAATATGTTTTTTTTTCTTTTTTCAATAAGCGGTGAAATTTCATGTCCAATAAAATAGCAATTATTAAATAGCTCTTAATATATAAAACACAAAATTATGTAGTGAAAAAATGTTAATAGAAAATAAATTCCGCGACGTTTTAACTTTATCAAAAATATGGTGAACATTATTTTTAAAGTAGAAAATTGCAATACCTCATCTTTTATAGCAGTATCAAGTACCTAGGTAGAAAGTATTTAATGCCCGAAAGAACTCAGACTTAGATACATAATGAATGACGTATGTGATGACTAGTCATTTAATACGAATGGTAGGTATTACAGGAACCTATTTAGATAAAAAAAATATTTCTTGTTTTCTCGCATTTTCGAAGTGCACGTTTATCTACTTTTTTATGACTTTTCTCTTCAATTATATTTCATAAATAATAAAATTGAGCACAAACTTATTAGGAAATTTTATTTGTTTTTCTTTATTAGTGTCTCCATCCTCCAAAGCGCTTCCGCCTTCTTTATTATACTTATAGTATGATTTCTAAACAAATATTAGTAATCGAGAAGGGAGATCAATGGACTAGCAAATATAATAGCCATAGTCAAATAAAAATTAAAAACCAATTCCAGGCAAAATAATGAAAATAAATTTTAAAAAACCGAAGAAAGTTTTAATTTCTCGCATGATCAGCGTGACTTCGGAGGGTATAAAGCATAACAGAATTCGTTGTCATTCATCATATATTGAAGTATTCATCACACTAATAGAGAGTTTGAATGTGACAGAATAGCTTACAATATGCCTCAAAGACGCCTGTTGTAATAGACCAATATTTTATACAGCCACTGCGAATCAACAAATCAGTAAACAGCCGGAACACTGTTACGGATTTGTTCATGTAAACCTTCTGTGTCCCGTAATAACATGTTATTATAAGCATTGTACCCTCGCCGCGCCATGCCCATTACTGCTCTTGTTTTGATCTGCGTTTATCTTATTAGTTTTGCATCCGGAATTTTTCAAAATGAAGCAAAGTTTCAAAATGAAGCGCACTATGCAAAAAACAGTGTTACAATTTTAATCAAAATACAAAATGACCATAATAGCATAAGCATAAGCACGACTATTTGCAGTTCAAGAAAGTTTGGCTTCTTTAATTCTGTTAGTTCGCACTGTTATGACGACTTTAAGTTTTAATATAAAAAAAAACAATTTATTTTTTAGATATTATTATTTAAACGAATTATTACAATTATTATATTTTATAAAATATTTAGTTAGACTTTGATCGCGCTTGTATCTGGATTACGACTGACGCGGACTAAGGACTGAATTGAATTGTGATTATCTGAACCTCGTAAAGCTTCGGTCCAGGGTTTATAAAGGATAAGAAATGCTGATGCATCTGGGAGTGGAGTTTGCTGATGGGCCTGGGAACAGAGCTTGTCATGGTAATGCAATACTCTGGCAGCCGGATGCCCTTATCATGTTGATACGAGAATCGTGAGACAGATGCTGTGTAAGCATTACTGCTAGCAAGTACAGGATATAACAGCTCCCCCGTTGAGGAGTAAACTTATACCCTTGTGTAAGTTTATGTTATAGAGGTTCTGATTCTAGGTATTGGGATTGGGAGGTTGACTGAGGTTGTTTCAGAGACATGTTCGGATTCTATATTATTCGAGTTAGGCGCAGGTCTAACTAGATATTTTTTACATTTAAGTTTACAATTATAAATCTTATAGCTAACAAAGAATATTATACTTAAGAGTATACAAATAGTAGTATATGAATAATATTGCCCATATTCTAAAATGTGAGGTTTACCTATTAAATCTAAATTACTCGTGATTTCTTTGAATATTTTGTCATTTTCTTTAAAAGAGTCTAAGTTAATATTCTTTATTTTTACAGCTGGTGTATCAAATTTTATTCCTTGAAATTTCATTGTATTGCAACAAGTATCTTTCATTATGTCAAAATTTAAGTTAACTGGGTTTGCTTTTATTTTAATATCGGATTTGGCAAGTAATTGTCTTTCTTTAAAATATCCATAACATTCAGACGGTATATCAAGTATACCAGTGCCTATTACATCATTTTCATAAACATTTTCTTTAGGGCAGTCAATTGAAATTTTTGTTTTTTGAGAAATGATGAAAATCCATTTACCATTTTCTAGTTGTTGCCAAATTTCCAAATTTCCGGAAAGAAATTTAGTTTCACATTGTTTTGGAATAGAAGTTACAACTTTAGAAATCATTTCACTTTCGCAAGTTGGGTTAGCAGAACTAGAGTAAACATTAGTCATGTCACATAAATAAAATTGATTGTTAATAATTTTACAATTTCTTAGATTCTCTAAGTTACAAAAATAATTCTTATCTCTAGTTACACCAATATATCTAGATGATGGGATTATGGTTACGTAGGTTTTAGGGTTTGTTTCATTATATGCTACAGGTAATGGTAGATTATGATACAGATCAAACTCTAGTACATTAACTAATGGTATCCTTAATACAAATACAATTTTATTATTGGAATAATAACTTAACATTTCAGATATGTTAATTAAGATGTGAATATGATCTAAATCTAATGATACAGGTAACAACTTAAAGCTAGGTATAAATCTATAATTATCCACTAGGTCTTGATAGAGTTGTTTTGGTGAAATAATTGACGGATACAAGACGTTATTTTTACTGAACATAACGGCGTTTATTATGTCATCAATTTTGAAAGATAATGTGAGTAGACTATTTTCTAGCATGTTTAATAATTCCATGAATTTAGCTTTCAACAATAATTTTTTAGATACAATAGTCAAGTTTTTCAAACCTAATGCAATATTTTCGACAGCGCTATTCAAACTTTGTTCATTAATATTTATTTTATTTAGTATTTCTTGAAAAGCGGACAGGGTTGTCGATGTAATTAGAATATTTTCCTTTACGTGTTTTGCTAACATTCTTTGGTCTGTTTCTTCGTTTTGAATAGCATTATTATATTTAATAGCGTCATCTTCATCTAATGTACCAAAAATGTGTTTGAAGACGGTTCCAACACCGCCGAACCAGGCTGAGCGTTTAGATCGTGTTGAAATTAAATGGGATATAGAATCGAAATTATTGATCATATCATAATAAGGTGTAGAGAGAGGTTGAATGAGATTATGGTACTCCATATTGTTGAAGATATCATTTTGTTTACAAAGAAACCTTACCGTTCCGAAGATAGTGTTCATATTATATAGGTGTGGCTTTATAAAGGAGATATCAATAGGGATAACCACACTTAGGTGGTCATTGATGAGTTTTAATGAGCCGACAGGATCAAAGTGTATACCAGGGCTGCTGTTTATCGGTTGTATAAAATCGGCATGTGCCTGGACCATGGCACTGTAACATGTGAAAATTATAAATGTAATGGCGATTATTTGTAAAAGTTGTATAAAACTATTTATGTATATATATCTAAATAGTAGAAATATTAGTAAAGGATATAATAAACTAAAGATAAAAATAATTAAATATTATTTAAGATGGGGTAGCGTCATTTCTTCTTGCGAGCTTTACTTCATCATAGTGGTGAACGACATGGCGACGGTTTATTAATAAGGTTAAAGAATTTCGCCCATTTATTTTGATTTATAGGGACCTTTCCAAATAGGGGAAAGGGCTTTGCGCAGCCTGAGGTGGTTTCTGAGATAGACGTAGTCTCCAACTTGATACTTTACGAGACGGGAGTGAGAGTCAAAGTAGGTTTTTGAGTTTTTTTTTGATGTTTGAATGTTTTCGAGGGCTTTTTCCCTGGAATACTGAAGACGGTGTTGTAGCATTTTTATGTAGTCGGGGTAAGTGGCGTCAGGGGTAGTATCGTAAATAGAATTAGGTATAAATGGTTTATGACCGAACAATAGTTCATAAGGGGAATAGTGAGTGGTTGAATGTATGGCAGTGTTGTAAGCTAGCATCGCGGTATAAACGTATCTTGACCGATTATCTTGGTTATCATTGATGTATGATTTTAAATATTCTTTGAGGGTGGAATGGCTACGTTCTAAGGCTCCTTGGGTCTGAGGGTGATATGGCGATGCCCATAATTGTTTTATTTTTAGGAAATCACAGGTTCTTTTAAAAAGATCTGATGTGAAATTGGTACCTTGATCGGTTAGGATTGTTTTGGGTATACCAAATATAGATATAAAATGTACTAAGCACTCGCTAGTTTCTTCAGCGGTGGTGCTTCGAATAGGATAGGCTGCTGAAAATTCTGTAAGGTCGTCTTGTAGTGTTAGGATATATTGGAGTTTTGTTTCTCCGGATTTAGGTAAGGGTCCCACTATATCTAGGGCTAATCGTTGGAATGGGGCGGTGGATGTGCTAGTGATTTGCATAGGTGCGCGATTTACTTTTCTCAGTGCCTTATTTACTTGGCACGAGGAACATTTCTTTACATAATTTTCAATATCTGTTCGCATATTTTTCCAGTGGTACTGTTTTCTTATTCTAACATACATTCTAGTCGAACCGAGGTGTTCGGCGACGGGAATGTCGTGATTTTCTTTCAAGATTTTGGGTATTTCTTTAAGTGAAGGGAATATAATTTGGTTTTTATATATGTGTATTCGTATATCAGTGTTATGGAATAAATATAAGATAATGTTATACAATTTTAAATATGAGTGTTTGTCGAAGGGGTTTCTAAAATCTAAAATTGCTAATTCCTTTATAGTTTCACTAGAACATATCAGTAATTCATTTCTTAAGTTTTTCAGAGTTTCGAACATGTCGGTGTATGAGCAAGAATCGAAATGATGAACTTTAGTAAATAGCAGATAGTATGTTTTATTATTAATTTTCAGTGTAGCGTGAGAGTGTAGTGTTCTTTCTGATTTCATCAGTTCTTGAGAATTTTCATAATTTCCTAGGATTTCCTCGATGTATGGCGTGCTTTCATCTAAATCTAGGGGTACTGGAAATGCAATTGATTTTTGTTGTGTTTTCAGTAGGTTGTCGTTGTATTCGATTATGATTGTATTGAAGTGCGTCTTTTCCGATAAGGATTTCAGGAATTTGGAATATGACTCTTCGAGGATATCGTCATTAACTAAAGGATCAAGATTTTCAGGATCAGAGGGAGGTTCTATTACTATGGGTTCAGAAGGATTTGGGGATGGAATATTAGTATCGGTGCTATCAGGTTGAACAGGGTTTACAGGGTAACGAGAGAGAGCGTCAGCCGCAGAGTTTAGTTTCCCTTTTCTATAAACAATTCTGTAATCATATTCTTCTAATTTCAAACGCCAACGTTGAAGTTTACTACTTGGGTCCTTGTGATTAAATAACCATTTAAGAGGGCGGTAGTCGGTAACAATATCAAATGTACGGCCAAAGAGATATGGTCGGAAGGTTTTACAACCAAATATGATGGCTAACAACTCCTTTTCTGTCGTGTTGAGATTGCATTTATTAAGTGTTCGAGAAGTATATGCAATGGGTCGGTAAAAATTCGCATTTATCGGGTTGAAGTTTAAGGTTGAAACTTCGTAATCGTTCAAAGACAGTAGATAAGTTATCTATGTGTGATTTCAGGTCATAGGAATAGATAACGATGTCGTCTAGATAGACAAAGCATCGAATGCCTTGAAGGCCGGAGAGAGCAGAATTCATAAGTCGCTGAAAGGTGGAGGGCGCGTTTTTCAGCCCAAATGGCATACGCGTAAATTCGAAGTGTCCTTGAGGAACACTAAATGCGGATTTTGGAGCATCTTCAGCAGACATGGGTATCTGATGAAACCCTGAAGCGAGATCGAGGGTTGAAAAATATTTACTCTTGCCTAATTGATCGAGGATTTCGGAAATTTGAGGTATCGGGTAAGAATCGCCAATAGTGATGTCATTTAATTTTCTGTAGTCGATTACTACTCGCCATTTCCTTTCGTTTGAAGCGTCTAATTTTTTGGGAACTATCCAAATAGGAGATGACCAAGGTGACATAGAGGGTTTAATTATACCCTGACTCAACATTTTATTTATTTGACCGTTCACTTCTTGTTTGTAACATTCGGGAAATCTATAGGATTTGGTATGGATTGGTATATTTGAAGTTGTCTTAATTTCATGCGCAACGGCATTGGTTTTACTTAATTGGTCTGAAGGCAGGTGAAATATATCGGAATATTGGGAACATACATCGTATAAGGAATTAATTTCTTCGTTAATGAGATGCGAAATTCGGAGTAGATTTAAAACGTCGTTAGTGCGTTGAAGTGAGTTCGTTGAGTGAGTTGGCGAGGAAAAATTTGTATTAATTGATAAGCAGGTTTCAGTTTTCAGGGGGGTGAGGTGTAATTTTAAATCGGAATTGACTGAAACAGATTTTTCAGAAGTATTCACGACAGAAATGTTTACCCGGTTATTACCTTTTACTTGGACTATACAATTTGCTATGAGGAGAGATTCTGAAATGTGCTGATCGAGTACTATGCCTTCTTTAATTTCGGGATTGGATACCGATTATTGTTTCAGTGCGGGGAGGAATGGTGTACACGGGTTCGGTGAATTGCAATTGTATATTAGAATTATATATTTTTAGTGTACTAGTATTATAATCAATGATACATTCTGAGTCTGTCATTAAATCGTTACCTAAAATACCATCGTAATCTAAATTAATTTTGTCAACTACGTGAAATTTATATGGTTTTCTTGGTTGGTTTTCCGGAAATAATTGTAAGTCGAATGAGCCCAAGGTATTGGTAGTTTCGTTAGATGTATCGATACCTTTTAGTTTTATTTTGTTTGAATTTAGAGTAGGCAAAGTTTGTATTGAAGATTTTTTATTAAACATACAGATGAACCAGTATCTACTAAAAATGATAAGGGGTGAGAAGATAGGGTTGTTTTTAGGGTAATATACGGTAAACGTTTTTTGGAGTGGTTGGAAGCGATTTCGTATACCATTTCGGAAGTGTTTGAATTTTCTGTTTTTGAATCGATGTTTTGTGTGATTTTATTATTATTTTTCCTTTCATTAGAAACGGTATTAGTAGAGTGTGTAGTGAGAGTAATTGAAGTGTCGGATGTGTTCGTTTTATGTGTTTTAACAATTTTATGACTATTATATTGGGGTTCATTACCAATCTCGATTGTATTTAGTTGGCCGTGAGTATGGGGCTGATTACCCTGTCCGTTGGCCTTATTTGAATTATTTTTTGAATGACCGTGAGTTTGGGGCTGGTTACCCTGTACTTTGGCCTTATTTGAATTAATTTTTGATTGACCGTGAGTTTGGGGCTGGTTACGCTGTCCGTTGGTCTTATTTGAATTAATTTTTGATTGACCGTGAGTTTGGGGCTGGTTACCCTGTCCGTTGGTCTTATTTGAAATATTAAAAGGGGTGTCGATTTTGGAATAGGTTAGTCTCGCACGACACCTTGGTGAGACATTTATTGGTTTAAATTATCGATGGCGTCGACGCCTATATTTGTATTAAAAGAGCCGTCGTCTTCTTTTATGAAATTTACGCGGGGTTTAAAATTAAAATTTGGTTTCTGTCCGTAAGTGGGTGATTGTCCCGAATTGAAATTACTAGGCCCGGATCGAAATTTATCATTGTTATATTTCCTTAAACGGCACACTTCGATAGTGTAACCTAACTTTTTACAGTAACGACAAAAGGGTATATCTTTAGGGGAGTGCTTGGGATTATTTGATTTCGGCGAGTTATTTTTAAAATTTAAATTGGGCGATATTCGCTCAGTAGGTTTTGGCTTTAGGATGTAGGGTTTTTGTGAGATATTGCTGAATTCTCTCTTCTGAAACGGCGAGGTTTATTGCTTCATTTAAATTTCTGGTATCTCGACACCGGATTACGTTAGAAATCTGAGGGTGAACACCCATAATAAAAGTATTTAGGGCCAGGTCTTCCATTGCCGCTAATCGTCCCTTGAGTTCTCCCTTGACATTATTGGATATGGTTACCTCGGTCAAAAGTTTGGAGAGGCACGTCTCAACGCACAGAGAAAATTGACTTATGGATTCGTGAGACTCTTGTTTACAAGCTTGTAAATCTGTGAGAAGATGGGCGTAGTGTTTGCGTTCCCCGAATTGATTTTTCAGAAATTCTTTCAAAGAAGCCCAATTTTCAAATTCCTTAATGGAAGACGCGATTCCTGCTTTGCCCTGTAGTTGGCTGAGTATGAATTTAAAAACTATATCATCTTGAGGAGGGGATGCTAGATTTATTGCATTTGTGCAATTTGTGAGAAATGCATTTAAATTTTCACGTGAGCCGTCGTAAGGTTTGATGAATTGTAAGATTATGCTAAGTGGAATGTTCTCTATATTCGACTGTGCGTCTGTGGCGCTTCTAACGTTTCTTTCGTCCCGAGACATATTTTGGTACAAATAGATTACGAGATTAGTTACAATTAATTATAATGTGGTACAACTTGACTTGTTTAAGAGGACCTTGTGGAGTGTAAAGTTAGTTAAACAGTATTTAAAAAAAATAATAATAATAAAAAACTAGTTAAAACAAATTAATTAAATTAACAATTGACTTTAACAGTACGAAATAATTTGTTAAATGTTGATAATATGATTCGGATTATACGATTAGAAAATTTATGAAACAAATTATAATAGTAAAACAATTATAAAATACAATTATTATAAGTAAATTACAGGCTTACAGAATTATGAGATGCGTAGTCCACATTTGAGATGCTGATGCTCGGTGTGGCGATGTTGGGTTTTGAAGTAGTTTCTTGAGAGAGATGCGCTGTTGGCGTTGACTGTTCGATGCACCTTGTTATGTTAGTAGATGAGAACTGTTATGATGCTGACTCAGTTGATGTAGATTGGCAATATTTTATGTTTTCCGATTTGACGAATTTTCGGGTGTTCCTCTGCGAAGTTTGTGGTTTTTCGACTGGTACTTCGTTGGTTCCTTTTTTCGATGATAGTAGTTGTAAGTATGAAGATTTTGTTGGTGAGGCGTTTTCCCGGATTTTCTTTGAAATCCCTTAAGCTGCCACCAAAATGTTATGACGACTTTAAGTTTTAATATAAAAAAAAAACAATTTATTTTTTAGATATTATTATTTAAACGAATTATTACAATTATTATATTTTATAAAATATTTATTTAGACTTTGATCGCGCTTGTATCTGGATTACGACTGACGCTGACTAAGGACTGGATTGAACTATGATTATCTGAACCTTGTAAAGCTTCGGTCCAGGGTTTATAAAGGATAAGAAATGCTGATGCATCTGGGAGTGGAGTTTGCTGATGGGCCTGGGAACAGAGCTTGTCATGGTAATGCAATACTCTGGCAGCCGGATGCCCCTATCATGTTGATACGAGAATCGTGAGACAGATGCTGTGTAAGCATTACTGCTAGCAAGTACAGGATATAACAGCACGCAATCGACGCAATCGCAAGATTCGACGGCAAGAAAGAACCAGTAAATTTATAGACACCATTACCTTGAATTTTAAACATTCCTATTAGATCATGAATTTCTTTATTTGTACGTAATATAAGCTGATTTAGCTAATTAATTTAGAATATCCATATTATACAATTACACTTAATAATTAATATAATTTAATTTAATTTTAATTGGGCAATTGGTAATTTAATTTCAAAATTTTTTTTTTTCAATATACACAATCGTCTTTACATAATTCTTGTTGCTGTATAAATATACATAATGTTACAATAAACACAAATAAAAGTAAATATACGTACATATGTAATTTAAAATTTGGTTTTTAAGGTTGAGTATTAATGGAAGCATGCACTTTTTTTTCTGAAACTTCCTTGTTGGAAAAGTTATTCTTATTTTAATAAGTATTGAAAATATAGGTATATATGTTCCAATAGCCTAAATTGCGAAGTTGATTAATTTAATATTTTATTTTACAAACCGTTACAAAATTTAAAACAAAACAAAAATAATTACAATTTTACAATATTATTTAAAAACCAAAAACTTACAGTAAAAATTACGGCCCTCGTCTAGTTCCAAACCAATTTTTAAAAAAAAATGTTGCAGCCGTACTAGCTAAGTAGAACTAGAGTAGTACATTGAGCACTACTACAAAGAAATATGTTTTATCCATTTTTGGGTCAGATTAAATAGGAATTAAAAGATCGATTTGCCTATCACGCAAATAGGTTACGAAAGACACAAATTTTAGTTTTGGTTTTCTTTATAAATGAAACAACTTATTACTAATAGGTAACATCATAATACAACATTCAAAATCTTGAAAATAAAGTGCCAACGATTTGCAGAAAAGGAATTGAAAGACTGCCGAATGTGCTGTGTATATTTGGAAGCTTGCGATGAATGCAATGAACTTTTGCTCTCTTAATATTAAGAAGTGATTTCTTAAGAATGTTCGTAGTGATGCCAGTAATTACTGCACTTCCAGAGTACTTTTCATCTTTAAGACAAATCAAAATTTATCTCAGAAATAAAACCGGCTAGCAAAGATCGGCCGACTTAGCTCTGATGCAGCTTACAAGGACGTTATGACTATTTTGGTTTTCTTTTAAAATCATGAACTATCACTATAAAGATATGTCTGGATTATATAAATTAGAAAAGTATTCCAATTTTGTTTTAACCTATACTGGGAGAAGAGGGAATATTCAACAAATCGCTTGCTCATTTACAGGACCAACCCCATAAAAAAATCTATACCTGCGTGATCAATTACAGGTGTAGGACCAATGTATTTTTCGTAGGAATTTAAAAAAAGTCATAAATTAAATATAAGCGCAGTGTAGAATAAGAATAAGATAAAATAAAAACACTAGCGTCGCCTGCGGTCGAACTGCCACCAATTGTGTCTGTAAAGTAACGAAATTCGAACTGCCACCAATTGTGTCTGTAAAGTAACGAAATTCGAACTGCCACCAATTGTGTCTGTAAAGTAACGAAATTCGAACTGCCACCAATTGTGTCTGTAAAGTAACGAAATTCGAACTGCCACCAATTGTGTCTGTAAAGTAACGAAATTCGAACTGCCACCAATTGTGTCTGTAAAGTAACGAAATTCGAACTGCCACCAATTGTGTCTGTAAAGTAACGAAATTCGAACTGCCACCAATTGTGTCTGTAAAGTAACGAAATTCGAACTGCCACCAATTGTGTCTGTAAAGTAACGAAATTCGAACTGCCACCAATTGTGTCTGTAAAGTAACGAAATTCGAACTGCCACCAATTGTGTCTGTAAAGTAACGAAATTCGAACTGCCACCAATTGTGTCTGTAAAGTAACGAAATTCGAACTGCCACCAATTGTGTCTGTAAAGTAACGAAATTCGAACTGCCACCAATTGTGTCTGTAAAGTAACGAAATTCGAACTGCCACCAATTGTGTCTGTAAAGTAACGAAATTCGAACTGCCACCAATTGTGTCTGTAAAGTAACGAATTCGAACTGCCACCAATTGTGTCTGTAAAGTAACGAAATTCGACTAGTTTTTCACATAATTAATTGCAATTTATTTGTATGCAAGTTCATAATTCTCACCTTGATGTTATGAGGAAAAGAGTGGAAAAGGACAGAGAGGAAGCATAAGGGAATCAAAACCACTATTAAACAGTAGATAATATAACAAATATGTAAAAAATAAATTATAATTTAATTTGAAAGAAACGAGTGGCTATGAAATAGATTTAATGATTCAAAACTTCAGTATAAACTACACTTTTCACAAATACTCTTTCGTCGTTCACTTAATGCCTCGTTCGCTTTGTTCAAAAATATAAAACGTCAAACTATCAAAAGATCGAACTCTCCTCAACACGCGTAAAAATTGATTGCCTTAAAATCCCAACTTTTTCGAATATTTTTCCTAGTTATTTATTAATTAAAATTGCAAATGCAGGATTAATTGAGAATTGTTTTCTCTGAAACTCGAACGGTAAAATAGTACCAAATTAAATAAAATTTATACTCGCAATCAAAATTCATTTATTTCATGCGATTTCAGTTAAAACTTCTCAATCAACATTTTTATGTAAATATTTGACACGCTTTCTCGTTCCATTAACTGATGCTTCATTTGTGTTTAAATTTCTAATAAAAAGAACAATGCAATTAAACTTTAATTCTATCTTATGTGGTGGAATGCCACTTACAGAGAGAGAATTCAAAGACTCCATTAAATAATTATGAATTTCATAAACACAAACAAACAAACGATTTTATCATAGCTGTGATAATTTTTTGTTGCACCTGGCATGCAATTGAGTATTTCGGTTTTATCAAATCGTAATCTTAACTTTTTAGTACTAAAACAAATGAATTTAAAATGCGTCGTTTAAAAATGTTTTCTGCCATGTTGCATATTATAACATTAATTATATTATTGCGATCGCTATTTGATTGCTGTCGTATTTTAATAATATTTTCACTAACACGTCGAAATTGACTCGTTTTGTCGTTACCAATTTGTTGCAAAAATTCAATAAATTCTAATTCATGGTGCAAAACCATGAAATATAGCAAACTTATTCTATTTTGCTAGGCAATTTTCAAATAATGCTGCGCATGATCTATGTTGAACTACCGGTAAAATTTGTTGAAAATTACCACAGAAAACAATAGTTTTACGTCTTAACGGTTTATCTTTGTTATCTTCATCCGTACGCAAATCTCGGAATAATCTTTCAATACTTAAAGTGGACAAATGGAAACTTCATCAGTAAGAATCAATGAAGATTGTGTATTAAGATGATGAAATCAAAAACATTTTCTTTGATAAATACCGGTGATCGCGCACCACTACATAGGATTTGTGATGATCGCGATAGAACGTTCCATTCTCTAAACATATTCACTAGCTCATTGTTCCAATACAAGCAGTCAATTAAACGGATACTATATAACCATCAGTCGTTTGAAAGCATTGACATTACATTTCCTATTTACATCTATATTATAACAACTATAATGATTATTATTATTACCTTACTGGTAATTATTATAGTGAATTATAAACGGAAGACTGATTACAATTATATAAAATATTTATTGCATGTTTACCAATATTATATGTTTTATAATTTAATGTAATGTATTATAAAATTTCTGAGGATTTATTGAATTATACAAATATTTATATAAGATTGAGGGTACATGTAAATAGAATGTTATTTTGATGTGGGATCATAAAATTTGAAAGACTCACTCATTGTATCTCACTAAGATTTGTATCTGTTTTTCTCCATAGGTGATAAATAAAATTTTAAAAAATTCTGGCATTAACGTTAGAATAAGTAATCCGAGTGATTGCCATGTAAAATTTTGATCTTCCAAATATCTTCTATTTCTAATAGCGTAATAATTTATTTTAATAGAGTTAAAATAAATTTGCTCATCGAATTTCCTTAAGAAATCTACGCAAAAAATATTTTACATAATACTAACGTATTTTGCTGGTATCTCCAATGCACAAGTAACAGCAAATAAATGACGTATTTGTTTAAGCGAATTGAATTCCTTTGCCTCGTTTAAACATTCATGCCATTATTGTTCTTTGAAACAACACCGTGAAAGTGATACGCTCAAATGGATTTACTGTATACAATTTCGTTATAAATTCTAAAATCTTCAAATGATTTAAGATCACAAAACATGGAATAATACTAAACGAAAATTTACCATAAATATGTTCCATTACTACAACATGGACTAATTCTTTTAATTTAGAATTAAATACACGTACAATGATTTCAAGACGAAAATTAGCAAATTCATTTCGATCAACATTTACAAATGTATATATGTATATATATATATATATATATATATATATATATATATATATATATATATATATATATATATATATATGTACATTCTAATTCTTCATTCATTCTTCGGTCTTGTACTCTTACTAAATATGGTACATTCTGAAGTGTATTATGTTTTAACTAACGCAGAAAGTGCTAAACTCTATTATATCTGTTAAAAAAATTCTTATGACATTTCTAGTCTTAATATCGAGATAAGATAATTTGAAGCCGTTCTTTACGTAGTTCTTTTTAGACGTTATTTTTAGGACGGTTCATACGGACGGTCATTGCAACGAAATATGGTTTCTCTTTTAAAAAGCAATTGTACAGTCAAAAACATTTCAGTTTTAGATTAAAAATTGGATCCATTAGCGTATCCGTTATTATTTTCTAATACGAATACTGGTGGCATGTTAGTTTCTTCCATAACACATCAAAGTTAGTTTCATCCATAACACACAATAGTTTCTTCCACTTCGAGACAGGCTAGAAATATTACTTAATATGCAGCGATATACATGCTATCGACTTTTAATTACGGTATTACTTTGCCTTTACCATCATTTACAGAAAATATTTTGCAGTGGATTGTTGCCATACATGGATTTATTTCAGGTACAATACTTCATTTCATAAGACAAAATTAGTCTGTTCTAAGGTCAGAAGTGTATAATAACTTAAATGAATATTTAGAATTAAACGCGAATGATATAGTAAACATTGGAGAAGAGTTATTTTGCCATCTTCATTGATTGGTTTTCCAAGAAATATGGATCAAAATTATATGGACGCAATGTCCATTGTAAAACATTTCGGGAAACCTTCTTTGTTTGTTAAAATGCAATCTTAATTGGCTGGAAATGTTAACAATATTGGTCGAAATGAATTTGCTAATTTTCGTTTTGAAATCATTGTATCTAAGGATAAATTAACAGAATTAATTCATGTCATAGTGTATATATATATATATATATATATATATATATATATATATATATATATATATATATATATGTATATATGTATATATATATATATATATATATATATATATATGTATATATATATATATATATGAATATATATATATATATATATATACATATATATGTGTGTGTGTGTGTATATATAGCCGATTGACACATACCAAATTGCTGGTCGTGGTTGGCAGGAAAAGGAATGGTAGAGGGAAGGATGCCATATTGTATTGCCAGCCGCAATCTTTTCTATTCACTATTCAGTTGCCATGGAGCATTGGACCGTACAACAGGGTGTCACTGTGTTTGTAATGATTACAAAACAAATTCAGTTACGGAAGTGCAGCATGTTTTCAGATGGCAGTTCGATGTTAGTTGACATGGTCACGTACCGTCTCGGAGTACCATACTGGCTTGGATGAAGAAACTGGTAGAATGTTAGACGTGAAGCACGGAGCTCCTCTTACAGTCCTGACGCCAGAAAACTGACCTGCAGAGCCTGTGGACAGTGCGAGAAGCTTTTGAACGCAGTCCTCGTCGCTCGGCACCCCAGCAATCTCGCGTTTAGTTGTGAAAAAAGAAGTTTATTTCGAATGCTTAAAGAGATAAATTTTTGGTCTTACAAACTGCTGTGTGTGCAACAAATAACCGAGCGAGACCTAAAGACCGACGACACGCATTTCAATCTTACTGGTTTTCTTAATAAACAGAACATTCGATATTGGTCACCAGTGAACCCGAAGGAATTGCATCAAATGCCGTTGCACTCTCCTAAAGTGACGTTTTGGTGTGGAGTACGTGTTTTCGGAATTGTAGTTCCGTATTTCTTTGTAAATTACAATGGACGAACAGTTACTGTTACTTCAGAATGCCATGTGTATATTTTAGAAGGCTTCGTTGAATCCCAGTTATGATAGCTTGGCATTGACCCTAAACACCTTTTTTTCCAACAAGATGGAGCTACGGTATGGCAGTAGTTCGTCAAATGTTTGGGTCTGTGATTCCTCATTTCGACGAATTAGCTTGGCTAGCTGGGTCTCCTGACCTTATGTCCCAGACTTTTTCCTGTGGAAATATCTAAAAGACCGTGTATTCAAGAAGCGGATGGTGACTATTCAAGAACTAAAGCAAACCATAGGAGACGAAGTTGACGTTATTGATGAGAACCTACGAAGGCGTGTATCCGACAACTTCAAGCAACGTTTGCAACATATGATGTAAACGAAGACCATCTGCCAGGTGTAGTTTTTAAAAAATAACCTTGTCATAATATGAAAAATAAATGGCATATTTGACTGCATTTATGGAAACTTTTACTTTTTTTCTTTACTTCCATATAGATAATTTATCAATACTAGAGTTCGCCCTATGGTCGAACTCTACCTATAAATCGTATGAGACTGATAGTGCATTTCACATTCAAATATACGCCATATAGCCTCTGTAGATCCTACATAACGTCCACTTACAAAATTTCTAACTTCATCAATTGAAACATTTGCATTCGTATCATTAGCGTCATTCAATTTAATGCTTGCACTATCATATTCTTTATAGACATACTTATATATTTATTTTATGCTTCTAACAGTAGTACAAACTTCAACGTTAATGTGACAGTTAAATTTTATAAGAAGATACGGATTATGAGAAACAACATATTTATCGTTAAGAGTTTCACCTCTAACATCTACGGTTCGACCATTATCACGTCTCATGTAAAACGGATAACCGTTTACTGCTTCAAATGTCACTCCGCAAAATTCTTTATGAAAATCCTTTGAATATTTTCCAACTCACATACAAACCGCGTTTGTATTTAGCAAACCACATGGAACATGCATGCTTTTTAACGTATTCGTATAACATTGAATGAGTTTGTCTTTTAGGAATTTCACAATAAACAATCTTATCAGTATCTTCAATTGTAACAATTTTGTAATTTTGGGACAAAGAAATAAGAATATGTGCGTGTGGTAAACCACGCTTTTGAAATTCTGTTTAATAAATTAATGTAACAACTTTACAAAATATTTCTTTTGTAATCATGCATCTCAATAATTCGTTTAATTTAGATTTGAAAACTCGAACAATTATGCCAGGCCTAAAATTAAAAGCATAATTACTGTGAATGTTATTCACAATTTCAGGTCAATTAAGATTACATGTCATCATTATAAATAAACTTGGTTTACCATAATGCTGAACTATACGTAGTTTTGGTACATGTTACGTGGTGAACCAACAAATGATGATGGAAGAACAATTCGAAGTCCGACACTTAAATTAGAATTCAAATTTGAATAATCAGTGAGATTGTTATACATTTCAGATTTTAAATTTGCTTGATTTTTTAATGAATACAGACGTGAGCCCTCAATACAAACATACACATCAACTATGTACTGCAAAAACAGTTTTTGGCATTGATACAAATAACTAAAATTATCTCTGACAGCAAGTCGATGTACAACATATTGTAGCATTGTAACTCGATTTCTCGGCACAACAGCATTAGATGTACTTGCTATGTTATGAATTATGTTATTATGCCATCTAGCATCATCATTAAGGAATAATATAGGATACGCCAAAGGATCTAATGAACTATCTAATTTTACCTTATTTTATTTATTAAGACATATGCACTGGTACAGCAGATGGAATGTACTTTTAATGATTGTCATTGACTGCAAAAGCGCGCAAGAAATGAAATACATCTGACGTTTATAAATTCGTTTTAACGTTTTCAAGTTTACCGTGCAAATACCTAAATTTTAAGCACTGCGACAACCAAAGTCTCATTTGAATTTAATAAGTTATTTTACGTGATGCAAGTGATATTTCTCGGCACGTTTTTTATCCTTTCTATTTTAATCTGTATTTAGATATATAATTTAGTTCAGCTTCCCTTATTTTCATTTTCATCTCCATAAATAATTAGAATAAACCGTGAAGTTAATTTCTGTCTACGACATTCTCATATATGTTTGCTGCTCGAATGGAGAAATCAGTAATATATAAATTAAATAAGTAATGGCTTAATGTTTGGGAAAAAAATGTTTATTAAATTAATTTAAACGTTTATAATGCTTAGTAGCAAATGAAAAAAACAAAGAACGTTATATATTAAAATGGTCACCTAGAAAGGGTAAGTAGTGGTGTTAAGCCGTGTTCTTCTGGCCTGACATATTTTTTTCGATTTTCTCAAACTTATATATGTTCTTACAGACGCCTCTTTTGGCATAATTTTATTCATTGTCTTCATTAAATTTCACTAATTCTGTCTGTATTCGTTTGTCCTTACACTCCAAAAGTTTTAAACTTTTGAAAAATTTCACATCGTCGAAAGCGAAATATATTTTATTAATTATATGTTAAATACGGATCATCCATATTCATAATAGTCGATAAAACTTGACAAATATACTTGTCTGGTAAGTCGGTCCTGCCATGCAGTGTAGTGACGTATCCTAGCTAGGTTCTGCTGCTCCTACATGACGACATCCTTAAGGCGGCGTATGTGTGGTACCCTCTCACCACACGCTTCCTTCAGTTTCCCTTACACCCACAAAATAAGTTACAGAAATGAACATGTAAGTTTAAACCAAAAATAATTTACGTAAGTGTGAAGGCGAAACTAAAAACATGACTAAAGGTTTACAAAATATTTTTTATAATAATAACATATTAAATAAATGAAACTACGTGATGTAGTATTATTTTTACTTTCTTTAAGTTCTTTACCCCGACCTAGGATTCGGTGTATTACAACATCTTCAGGTGGGCTAATAGCAAAGATTAACTCTTAGGAACATCCAACAGTATTTATATATTTCAAACGCAATAGCGGAAGACGGGTTTGTGTGGGTTGTCCCACTGCTTATGTTAGTGAGTTGTATTATTGTAGGGGAGCGGTGTAGGTTTTATTATATTTCCGAGAGTTATACCAGTATTTTAGTGAGGGTAATACCGATATACCAGTATTTTAGTGAGGGTAATAAATTCAATTGTTGTTATTATATGAGGTTGTACCATGCAACTGTTCCGGTGTATGTAATAAAATTTAATGGAAGTTATTCTCGGTAATATATTTATACAAAAGCAAGTTAGAACAAGGTTACCACTAATTCTACATATCTCCCGTTTTATTTATTCATATATTTATTTATTTATATCTTTTTTTATTTATATTCGCGAACTACCAAACAACCCTATGATTCCATTTCTGATATTCTGACTTTTCTTTCCATTGCGGCCAATGGAGCAGAAAAAAATCTAGACTGGGTGTAAATACTGCGCAATACTGCGTTAAGCAATGTGAGTGCACGAAGGGCAGGTGAACGCTGTAGAATATTCGTGCGCACTCTATGCAGGTAAAATAAATAATGACATTGTCCTCTCATATGGCAGGCAGGAACATAAAGGGCTACTAAATTCAGGATCGAGGTGTAATCAGCATAATGAGTTAATCATTTAAAAAAATGTATTATCAAAAGAGTTTACATTCGATTATGCTCATTATGAAATCTGAGGGAAATAAGTAAGAATAATAAACATATATTTTAATATTTAACTTTTTCTATATTTTCTCCAGCGTGAGAATATAGTTGGCCTTATACGGAGACCACACGACCGCATTCGTTTCAAGTATACTACGGACTAAAATGTTAAATATTTTAATGATACATTCAGTATCTTGAAAATCGTGGGAATTCCGTATGACGAATCCTAGCACCTTGTAGTCTTTCTGACATGTTTCCACGATGTGACTATGAAATATAAGATGTTGTTCATAATAACACCGAGATCGCATAGTTGGAACCCTTTTGAGTGTAGCTCCACCCAGCTTATATATACGCACATGGGGAACACGTAAGCGGGAGCATGCCATCATATTACATTTGGTATAGCTACATATTAATGTAAGCATTAATATGTAGCTTGTTGCTTAAACTCAATCGGAATACAGAGTCAATATCATAGTGGAATGAGTCACCGTCGAATTTGCTATTAACACCGAAGGAGCATTTTAAATTAACGACAAAGAGAAGGCGACAAGTGGTGCTAACTTCTGAAGACAAGAGACAGAATTGGACCTAAATTACTACTTTGACTAACTCCAGATTGAATAACGTAAGGCCCAGTTTCGAAATTTCCAAGTCTGACGTATTGTTTACGAACCCAAAAAAATTGGTGAAAATTTTTTTTAGAGCGGGAAACATAACTGCCTCCAGTAATATAACTAAAAAAATATCATTGTTGACTCAATCAAATGCCTTTTTGAAATGAAAGTAGGGTACATCAACTTGACAAACTCAATCCAATTCTCCAGCCACGTAATCCACGAAATTAGTGAGATTAGTGACGGTGTAACACCTTAGATGGAAACCGTGCTGGCAATTCGTTAATTGGAATTGAATATGCATATAAATACGGTGATGCAAAACTGTTTCGAATACTTTGGCTAATGAAGATAAGACAGCTATAGGCCGATAATTTTTTACATCAGACCTAGAACCGGGATTAAAAACTGGAGTTACACGGGAAGTCTTCCAAACGGATGGATAAATTTCAGAACATAATGAAAGTTGTATTATAAATGTAAGTGGTTTTAATATCTCAGAACAGGCATTGATTAAGTATGGAGGTAAACCATCCGGACCGGGAATATGTATAGATTGGTGCTGTTCCAACGCGAACAAGCGAGTCCGATTTCCTCAACATCCATCCCACCAATACGCAAAAGAGATGAACCATTATTAACAGGGTCTCGTGCGGCCATTGCAAAGTTGAACGTTGGTTAAAAAAACTGAATTAAAATACTAAAAAAAACATTCGCAGCGACTTTACCCGGGTACCAGACTCCGTTGTGTCCTGTAGTTGCGGAAAGTGTCCTGTTCGAGAGCTTACATCCAATTTTTTTTTGCGTCAAACTTCATGTCAGTACATCGAAATTTGTTTGCGGCAGACTTCTTGTCAGCTTCAACATTCCAAACGTATGCGCTATGCAACGCTCTCATGTAATATTTTACTTATTTGCGCCAAAACATAAGCATTTCACAATCATAACTGATACCGTACTTTTTAAATCGTTTACGGTAATAGGATTAATTCTAAATATAGCGGATAAGATTAGTATTAAACCAAGTCAGATAATGATACTGATGGTTCACACTGATCGTTTTTTATTAGGAACACAGTCTGTTCAAATTTTGTTTACTGAAGTGTATAAAAAATTAAGGGCTTGGTTAGGGTTATAAACATTATCCTACGATAAAGTTTCAAATTTCAAAAATAATTTTAAAAATCAGCCTTACAAAAATACCACTCGATACCAGTGCTCAGGCAGCGCATGACGAGTTGACAGATTTATGCCCACCTCGAGCGTATCACCCTCTCTGGTGCTGGTAGTCACATACGTCCCCGCGTCATTAAATGAGCACAGCACCAAACCCAATTTCCTTGCGCCAACAATTAACCAGATGGTTGCAGTCTTGCAAAATACAATAGGATACGAAGTAACCGAAATACTTCACGACTGATTGGGATGTACTAAACATCCACATAAACTAAACAATCTCCAAGAATAATTATTTCATTAGAATTAAATGTACAACAAATATTTTCTATTAAATTAAAAACGAGCTAGATACTGCGAGTCACAAACACTGGGAGTAATATACGAAACACAGACGAAGCTCAAAACGAACGACGGGACACGGACACAAAAGTATACCCGTCAACATTCATCATATCGACATCCAAGGACGTCAATTTTAAAGGAACGCGTCTCGCCAACAGCACGCCTCCACCTCGATGGCCACCATCTTCAACTTATTGTCTGAATCACTATAATCTATTTATTCTCACGATAACAAGAACATACAACAAATTTCACAAAACCTTTATCGTACCGTTGGTTCTAAACTACCATTCAATACCTGTCACGATAAATATAACTATGAAAACTTCGATCATAAACGTTCATTGTTAGAATTAATGGTTCTTTGTAACATCTACCACAGTAAATGCGACTGTCCATTTTTACTGTCATATTAAAATTCGCGCACCTAAACTTACAACTCATAATATTTCCTTAATACAAAATTTAATTTTCACTCTTCTCTAAAAATGGAACGCGAACAATTAATTGCAAAGTAGATTTTTTAATATTCTATATGATATAATACATTAATATCTCCACTTTGCAATTTACCTAGGTACGATACTTGTGACGATACGAGGGTGTGACGATACGAGGGTGTGAGCCAAACGACGTGTTCATACTCACACCAAGGTTATACCCGAGCGACTGGCCGCTAGAAGTGCGGCGTATTTACTGTCACCAAAAATACTCGATATCTCAGGTCAAAATACGTACTTGGTAAGCAAAATACAAAATATTTCGAATCGTAAATGCTTGTATGGTATGACCGACTAGACGTTTGGACAATAGTTACTTTGTGGTCGGGTTGTGTCTTAAACATACCCCTCTTTGTTTAGCTAACTATATCTATTTCACTCACGCATGTACGCATTTTCTCACTCTTTCGTACATAAAACGAATACGAAATAAGAGACAAACCAACTATCTGAATACTCGTAAATTACTTTTGTATAACATATGTTCATTATTTTAAATATTAAATCGCAGATAAATATTTACCGAATATGACGAGTGGAAGTATTTTCAAATTAGTATTTAAAAACGGTGCTGTTTTCGTCTATTGGAATAGTTAAGTTTTTATTACTTACAAGATTTTAATCTTTAAATTCTTATTCAAGCAAATACACAAGTAACAATTATTCTTGAAATAAAAAGTTTTATCGAAAATTAAAGCATAACTGTGAAAATAATTTAAAATCATAAAGGAAAAAAATTAACATTTATTAATAACATGCTCGATTTTTTTAAATTACAAATAATCATTCTAAATAATGTGATCCATTTTGCTCATTTTGATCACGCTTTCTAAATGAGTCTCTCACATACTTCATTTAGTTACCAGTACGAAGCCTGGAACCATAAATATATATGGTAGTATGAAGGAAATATAAAATACTGTGTTTTACTAAAAATGTCTCCTTTCCGTCAATTTCAGCTGTAAAATATAAAGAATGTGAGCATTGAGCCCTTCATAATATGTATCAATTAAGACTTGTTTCACATCTGCGACCACAAGACCATACCGTTTGTAATGCAATGGCGCGCAGTGCCTTTTTAAGCAATTACACGTAGCTTGTCTTAAACATTTAGCATGTATACACCACAAATTTAGGAAAATGTAAACATATTTAATTTGAGGTACCAAACGAAATCCATATCTCAATATATGATTTGTAGCACAAAGTGAACGTTACGTGCAATTTTAGGTAAAACGTACAAACTTCATACCTATTAAATTACAAAAATTCCTCGACTTGGTCCATACTAAATTAAAATTGATTATCTTACTTTAAGCTGTCAGTTCATAGTCTCGAAGCAAGCAGGAATTGACGGGATTATCCGGACCATGGAACAGATACGTAATCCCGGCTTTATTCTGAACAATCCTCTGTTATTATAATCCTGTCAATCAGTGCCTGCTACCATTGTCATAATTATATCGCCCGTAAGATAATTTGATAAATAATTTTAATAATTTTTCGGTTTTTAAGTAGCGGATTATATTTTTGCAGTGAAATACTTACTGTATTTTCTTTGTGCATTAAAATTAATATTTTTTGAACCTGCATTTACGTCGTCAAAGTAAATAAACAATGGCGAGTAAGTAAATAAACTATCGAATGTGCCTTTGTTTGTATATGATTATGGCTTTTATATGTTTTTATATAATTTTTTAATTTACCTTTTAGTGAAAAAAATAATATATTTGAGTACGGTTGACGATAATTTTGACATTAAACGTTCCTAATAAATCGAATATAGAACATTTTTACATAATTTTTATTTTTCACGTTAGTGGCTAAACGTGAGTTGCATTTTAAATAAAATGTTTTGCTGGCCTTGTTTATTATTCGAAACTGAATATAGTAAATGGAATAAAGATGGTTTTAATTGTCATTCTTAATAACATTAAAAGAATTTGTAAATATAAAGAGGAATTTATATAGAAAAAGGAACGCAAGTAGATCGTATATAGCAAGGTTATGAAATTTGTGTTTGACAGCCAATGGACAACCGTTTCTTCATAGAAGAAGTATTTTTTAAATCTATTTTTTATAATCGTGTCCAAGCCTTAATTATTTGAAATATTAATTAATTATTGATTACTTTTATATATTTTCTTTTATTTAAAACAAAAAAGGGAAGTTTACATTTTCGCTAAACTAATCTTATATCAGAAATATGTAATTCAGAAATATCGTGCACAGTAAAACTACAAAATTTTAGCTCTTCGCGTATATCAATTTGTATCGAGGGAAACTGGCTATTATGTATCGGGAACATAATGAAAGGGTAGATAGAAATGTTAAAATAATTTAAAAAGGTTAATTAACTACTATTGTATTTTTAGATAAGCAAGAAGTAGCTTTTCATGGTCACGATAACATCAAGGTAATTACGTGGATAATTTTTTTTGTTTTTGAGTGCCTACGATTCAATTATTGAGACACAGTTTCAATCTATTACACCTTCAATGCCATTTTCAGGGCTATCAGGAGCGCCGCGGACCTTAGACTATTATTATTTTAGTGCTTGTGAGAAAATCAAGATGAAAAAATTGTATATGTATTAAATTTTGATAGCTCGAAGTTAAACTTTTAAAAGCTTTTAAGAAATATTTCTAAGATCTTAGTTACTACTAGGTTCAAAGTTTTCTGCTATAACCGTGTTATTAAATTTAGTATGTCTAATTTTCTAAATTATCCTTTTGTAAAAAAATCAAAGAACAAAGTGTTATAATGTCAAATATTCTGTATTAATGTGGAAGCAAAGAACTTAAAAGTTTCATTCGCTAGTATGTTACATAACTCTTACATACGATTTCTAAGAAAATGTCTTAAGAACGCAATGCGATTCCATTGAACCGCTTTCGATTTTTTATTCTTACTCAACTGTGCACGTAAAGAACGATAATATTTTTTTAATATTAACCCCGTCTGATTGTTTGATCATTTTTATGTTATTATAGTAGCAAAATCTAATAACAGCATGTTCTAATAGTAGAGTAATAATGAATTATAAAGATAACAACATTTATATTTTCATCGGTTTTTCATCACCAAACCACGTGTAATTTTATTTAGAGGCGCAGGTGACATACGGGTATTTATGTCAAATTTGAAAAAGGTTTTCTTCCACACACGTGCACGCGGCCAATGCACGACTCCCTTATGTCACCAATGACGAAATGATTTTGGTTTAATTCATAATTTTTTCTTATATATATATATATATATACATATATAAATATATATATATATATATATAATATACAATGATATAATTTGAGATAATTGTAAATTTTAGGTATTGTCTACCTTCTAATATGCATTTTAAACAATATAAATAGATTAGGTAGAGTAAAAGTAAATAGATAAGAAAAAAGTAATTTTCTATTATGCTATCTTTTTATTTTAAAACATTTCAGAGCTATATTAAAAAAAGATAGGTTTTTATTAAGAATGTTCATATTAAAAATGGTTATAAGTTTAAATGTAATAATTTGTAATTTGTTAATTTATGGGAAACATACATACTTTTTACATATATTTATGGGAAACATACATACATTTTTGAAACAAACTTTTTTGAGCATCAGGTATAAGAAGAAAATAATAATATTGAAGTAATTTTGATCATCAATTAGTTTCTCTGCTTGTGTGTAAACCGAATTCAATTCTTTCAGGTGATGTTGAGGCGAGTCGTCAATGTAATTTATATTGTATCTATTATTAATACAATTGGAAGCATTAGATACTGGCAAAGTATTTTGTACAGTTACAGAACATGCATTAATTTTTAAAGAAAACTCTTGAAATGTTGGTTATAATAAATAATCTATAAAAGTTAAATTTCAACAGGTGCATTCTTCGATGAAAAAGTGCGAGTGTGAAGGCGTTTCTAAACATACATCTTTCTCATAAACTATATAATCTAGAAAAATATATATTAACCATTTTTTTCAGTTTCGTTACCTTTTAATATGGTCTGAGAAATGGACACACAATAACAAACCGACCCACATCAAAACGATTTTCATAGTAGTAAAGTTGTAGGGCCTCTGGATACGGTGCTAATGACAATAGGTATAGTATGTGTATCTGTTTTCATTTTTTTCGAAGTATTATATTAATTTTTATTTAATGGTTTTAATGGTAGCATAAGTAGTTATGAATAGTAATAATATATGTTTTAGATGATTGACACTTTAAGGGAACCGTACAAAGAATGTAAAAGAAAATGTCATATATATATATATATATATATATATATATATATATATATATATGTATATATATATATATATATATATATATACATATATATATTTATCAATATAAAATATAAAGTATTCCTTAGAGAATTCATTCTCCGTGACACGCCCTCGTAACAACAAATAATATTTTAAAAATATCTATCGCATTAAATTTTGGTATACTCTAGGACCATTTAAATAATTTTATTTTGAAAAATGGAAGTTCAAAAATTAATTAAACCTATGAAATCGAGCGTTAGCTACCGAAATGAAATTAAAAGGACGGTCTTTTAAAGTGCAATCAGCTGATATAAAAAGTAAGCTAAACATGTTAGTTATGCATTGTGGAACACATATATTCTTATGACAACTCACCTCTTTGTGTTTTTAAGCAACAAATTACTGATATTTTATGAGCGATCCATTTTACCTATATCATGAACTGGATCAGGTAAAACGGGTCGTTCATAAAATATACTAAATGTGAGAGCGACATTTACTCGTAGTTACGACGAAAAGTTCAACACGCAAAAAAATTGCTAAAAATAGTTATGACTCGAATGCTGCGTGAGAAAGGCGGTACTGAAATTCAGCAAGAACTTTTTTGGACTTGTACTTGCGTATGTATGTTTGCATTTAATATTTGAGGGTATATTGAAAATATTTGGCGTTAATTATGTAAAAATTCATCATAATTTAATTTTTCACAACTAAAAGAAACTATGACCTACGACGTATACGTGATGTAGTATTATTTCTACTTTATTTAAATTCTTTACCACGACTTAGCTTTCGTTGTATGGCCGCCCGTATTTCGTTTACCACGACCTAGCTTTCGTTGTATGGTCGCTGGTATTTCGTTTACCACGGTACCTATCTTTCGTTGCATCTCCAGATGGGCAATTCGTAGTTACAAGTAAGAGTTTCTTGTTAGAAGTAACGTAAGTCATTAATTTTTGAACGAAAATTCTTGAAATATAAAAATATTATGTATTATAATTGTTAATGTTTATTATCTTTTTTAATATTTATTTATCAATATATAATATAAAGCATTCCTTAGAGCGTTCATTCGAAGAAAATGTTTGTTTCATGTAGCTTACATAAACTGTTAATGAGAAAGAATGGATATGGAAAGTCTTCTCCGTAATACATCCTAGTAACAGCAAATAGTATTTTGAAAATATCATAGAGATATACGAATCAAATACCATAAATAACCATACTCACTACATACTATCTTCCGTTCTAGAAATTCTGGATCTTAAATACTGCACACACTCGAAGATTAAGGTTGATAACGACGAATTGATTGGTGAATGTTTTGAAACTATATTTAACCTATTATCAAAATGTTAGTATCGTAACAATACTGAGCCATCCATACCGAGTTAGCAAAACAAAGAAACTCGAAGAAAACTAGCTTAACGACCTCAAACGAGAAAGTATAGTCACTGCTAAACTTATCCAAAAACTATGTTTATGAGATTTCGAAAGAAATTGTTACATTACCATGGAAGTGGATCTCATACGACTATTATACGTCCGTTAGTATAGTTATTTACAAGCATTTAAATAGAATATTGCCTAAAATAAAAGGCAATACAGAAAAGGTTCTTAGTGAAAGTATATCAGTGTTATTCACTACAGGAGCGTAATGGTATTGGTCATAAATGTTGGTAAATAATTTATACTATCAACCAAGATGGGTAGCAAATACTGTTTCATAATATAATCGTAAGTACTGTTACTAACCAAATTAACATTGAACTAGCTACATTTCAATGTTAAATTTTTAGGAATTTCTAAAATTGGGACTGTCGTTATAGAATGTGACCACATTTATTGCGTCATAGTTCACTCTTTGTATATTTCTTGTTCCTTATGAATTTTCAGACTTTTTGGGCTTTCAAAATTATCAACACGTAATCTGGTCGGTTTTCAATACATATATTTTGGAATCTCAATGTATTAAATTTCTATCCATATTTTTTTAGTCCTACAATATTTCTTACAGAAGAGTTTTAATGATTACAGAAAAGTATTCTTAGGGAGACATAACCTTAATTACATAACCTATTCAATGACCCGATCGTCTGCATCAAAATAGATTGAATAAGATTGAAATTTAATGATATAAAAAGTGTCCGGCAATATGAAAGCTGATTTAAAAAGTATAATTCTATCCTTCTTACTAAAAACAAGACGTGCTGTGTGTAATATCGCTCTAATCTTTTATTTTATCCAAATTAGGCTAGCACTTTCGTTTCTAATTCTTAAGGTTTTGTTGAATAATGGGGAAGCTTCAAATTGACGGCGAAAATGCCTAAATTCTTAAAAAAATATTTCAAGCAAACGTGACACCCTAGTTTCAAACTTGCGCGTGTAAGTTGAAATTATATAATGTAGATGTTTTTCGTTGCAGTAAATATTTACTTATTTTGAACCCACAACACTGGAACGAACGCAACAAATAGTGTTAGGCATGATCAGATATAAAGAAAATAAACACTGTCACTAATTACATGTAATTGGACCAACTCAGAATATTATATATAGCTAGAATTATTGTTATGAAAACTTCTTATTTAAGTATAAATATCTGAAACTACCGAAGTGTACCTTATTGTGACCATTCGAATAAAATAGTTTTTATGGTCATTAGATTGCAAAGTAAAAATATATATATAAGCTATATCAGTGAAACAATCAAGTTTTTTTTAATAGGAATGTAACCGTGGAGCACAACAAATTTTTAGTAAGTTTCAAATTAGCTATTAAGTTTATTTATTTAAATAGAAAGAAAACACACACAATTTACTAAAATATGCTGTGACCATTAAATCACACATAAACTTTCACAAAAAACAAAACAAAAATAAAACAATATATCTTAAAAATATTTATAATTGCTTCCACATTAATACAGAATATTTGACATTATAACACTTTGTTCTTTGATTTTTTTACAAAAGGATAATTTAGAAAATTAGACATACTAAATTTAATAACACGGTTATAGCAGAAAACTTTGAATCTAGTAGTAACTAAGATCTTAGAAATATTTCTTAAAAGCTTTTAAAAGTTTAACTTCGAGCTATCAAAATTTAATACATATACAATTTTTTCATCTTGATTTTCTCACAAGCACTAAAATAATAATAGTCTAAGGTCCGCGGCGCTCCTGATAGCCCTGAAAATGGCATTGAAGGTGTAATAGATTGAAACTGTGTCTCAATAATTGAATCGTAGGCACTCAAAAACAAAAAAAATTCTCCACGTAATTACCTTGATGTTATCGTGACCATGAAAAGCTACTTCTTGCTTATCTAAAAATACAATAGTAGTTAATTAACCTTTTTAAATTATTTTAACATTTCTATCTACCCTTTCATTATGTTCCCGATACATAATAGCCAGTTTCCCTCGATACAAATTGATATACGCGAAGAGCTAAAATTGTGTAGTTTTACTGTGCACGATGTTTCTGAATTACATATTTCTGATATAAGATTAGTTTAGCGAAAATGTAAACTTCCCTTTTTTGTTTTAAATGAAAGAATATATATAAAAGTAATCAATAATGAATTAATACTTCAAATAATTAAGGCTTGGACACGATTATAAAAAATTGATTTAAAAAATGCTTCTTCTATGAAGAAACGGTTGTCAATTGGCTATCAAACACAAATTTCATAACCTTGCTTTATGCGATCTACTTGTGTTCGTTTTTTTATATAAATTTCTCTTTATATTTACAAATTCTGCGTTTAATGTTATTAAGAATGACAATTAAAACCATCTTTATTCCATTTACTATATTCAGTTTCGAATAATAAACAAGGCCAGCAAAACATTTTATTTAAAATGCAACTCCCGTTTAGCCACTAACGTGAAAAATAAAAATTATGTAAAAATGTTCTATATTCGATTTATTAGGAATGTTTAATGTCAAAATTATAGTCCATCTACCCTACTCAAATATATTATTTTTTTCACTAAAAGATAAATTAAAAAATCCTGCCTTAATCATATAAAAACAAAGCCACATCTGATATATTATTTACTTACTCGCCATTGTCTGTTTACTTTAACGATGTAAATGAAAAATAATACAATATATATGTATATATATATATATATATATATATATATATATATATATATATATATATTAGTGAATTTTTGTTAGATTTTTGGAAGTTATCAAATTAGATTTAGGTGTGATAGATTTATACGATTGATTCAGAATTCATATTCCCCCGATCTTTTTCGACAAAAAACAAAAGTGGTGAATTCATCTTCTGCCCAATCATGCGATTCTCAATGGCATTTATATATAAACGAAGAAAACGTAGGGAAACCATATCTCTTTATACTTATAGTTTTCAGCCTCAGTAGTTGAAGACTGTTAATTATTGAGCTTTTACCAATTATTTTTCCATCTTACACGTTAAATTTTAAGAAATATTCTGCCGCAATGATGAATAAAATCGCAATAAGATTTTTTCTAAATATGTTTTACTAACAAATCTGGTTTTTTTATTCAATTCGTATAGGTAAAACAGATATTTTTTATAAGAAAATTTCATTAAATTAAAAATAAACCAAAATCCCTATTAATCCAATATTAGTAACTTTAAACTTTGAAATCATAAATATTAGAAACATTAATAAACATTTCGATTAAGTATAAAATCTGTGGGCCTAACTTGTGAACACTTGTCAAAATCCTTATTAAACCCTACAACCAAACTCAATTAAATGAAACCCTCGGAGAACACCTTTTACGTCATATTATATGCCATTATATGAACTAATTTTGTAGTCACTGAAATATTCATTTTTAATTATAGTGACCTTATTATCCAAAATGTTTATGTTGTATGTTGCTCGTAATATAGCATTTATCGTAAAGTTTACAGTACTCATTTATTATATACGATATCTGTATTATGGACGTCTTCAGCATAGACGTATTCAATGGTTGAAAACTTTAAGAGTACTCGTATTTCCTTAAAGTAATGATTTATTAATCAATTTGACGTTTTTATGCGATGGCCGTACTGAAATGAAGTAGCGAATTTAGGAAGGTAATTAATCACAGATTTCTAGATGAGTGGATGTGACAGTTTTATTATGTAAAATTACAAGTAATATGCTTGTATGTACAGGCATGTTGAAATACATTTTACTTACCTTTTTCAACCGGATTACGATATATTTAGGTATTAAACTTTATGTACTTTTAACATTAACTATTATCACACATTAAAAGTATCAAGAGAATTTTGGTCGGAAGCTAAAACCTTAACCTTAAATTTAATTTTAAAAATTTTAAAACTCGACTAAGTACGATTTCAATTACAAAAATCGACTCGCGACCGAAAAATCGAATCGAGTCGGACTCGTTCGTCGAGAACAATTAATGAGCCTAATCTACATAATTAATAAGTGTACTCACTCTATTTGCGGCTCATCAAGGATATTTTAATTAAATCCGCATCAGCATATTATCAATCATCGTAGAAGTTGCCGTTGCTGGCCCCGGGTTCTCGGTGAAACATGACAAGGGTACGTTATGGTTATTCTTGGAATTCCGTAAAAAGAGCAATATGCGTGCTTTTGGCAATATAATCTAACATTTATATCCGACGCATATTTACGAAACGATTGTATGTTATGAAACATAACTTTAATTTTATTTTCGAGTATAAAGGTCATGCAGGTGGTTTAAATTTTCCTTCCTCTATTTATAATAAATAGACCAAAAGTTGACGTCACCCTCGAGCACGCTACATACAAAATGCCTCATTGAACGTTCCAATTACACGTCTGTAGCTTTCTGCGTGGTAGCTCTTTGACTGTTATGGTTCTCTTCTGCAGACATTGTGCGTTTATACAAAAAGTTGTTAATTTTAATTTTTTTCTTGTGAACGTAACTGACTCAAGAAGTGTCCAGTTTTAATTAATAATCTAATCGCGGCGCCAATTTCATTACTATTTTTCGTAGCTTTTCCCGTATTTGGATCGTCAAAATAGATTCGTATCCTCGATAGTCTTCCTTGTCTTATCATATTTTTAACAAATTGTGTAGCCCTTTATTATGCCCTTAATAAAACCGTTTTATATCGTATACCCGTTTATCTCTGAATATTTTTGAGGGCTTAATGTCACTTGGTTGCTAGCCTCATAATAGGATATTTTATTTCCGTTGAAGTTAAAGAATACCCATTAAATCTATCAACCTCTCTCTTAATTATCTTAATTTATGTGAATAGAACCGTATGAATCCATTAAAAATACTAGCTCTCGAAACAGCTGTTTTTATCCAGTGTTGACTCCTGATAGCCTCTATTATAAAATATTTGTATCTTTATTGAAGCAAGAACATGACCATTAAACCAATTTACCTCTTTTAACTGCCTGCTGGCCCTCTGCATCCATTCATATATTCAAGTGGTATTCTAGCGATATGTAAAATTTCAAGAGATTAGAATTATTAAAATAAATGTGATATGTGGCAATAAGTGTCGATCAAAGAAAGACGTTATTCCTCGACTGAAAAATAGTTGATTGTCGTTTAAATTAAATTTAAAAGATGACTTTTTTTCAGAAAATTGAAAATAATATTCGTAATTATTTGTCACAATTATTTGTTACACGATTATTGAGTATGTTAAAAAGAGTTATATGTAATATGTATTTGCGTTCAGTTAGAATAAGAGCGACTTTGACGTTTTATTTCAACAAAAATTTATTCCTTTACAGCCAACGAATGTGTGCTCATGCGCTTGCGCGTGCGTGTGCGTTTGCGCGGGAGCGCGCGCGTGCGCGTGAGAAATTAAAACCGTCAGTCACTGTAAATAACTAGAAAACAACCAAAAAATGAACATCCAGTTGGCGGTACCTGCGCCGCTCTACATGCGATTTAGGGATGGATAGTGATGCTAGGGTCCCTTGCCCAAATTCATGTAACGTGCGAATACACGTGTGAGTTTTTTTAACTACTTTCTAAACACGATGAATTTGAAATTGTTTTATAAATGAGTGACAATACCCTAACTTGACAAATTGTTAATTGATAATATCGAACATTTGCAATATTCAATTTCTGTGGGGAAGACTCTAACAAGCTTAAAATATATTTTCAATGTATTTTTTTCCAAGATATTTTAACTACATAAATTGTGCGATATATATATATATATATATATATATACATTTTTTGTATAATATAATAAGTTGATACTTTGATATAAAAAAATAAAAGAAGCAAAATTTTCATTTTCAAACTATCACAGTTAAAGTAAAATTAATTCAATAGAAAATGATCAAATTTGAAGTGATCTTCGTAAGTATAAAGTTAAACCACTGGAAACGTTAAAATATAAACGTAGTTAACATATCAATGGTCTGATAATTTTCCAATAAAATCTATTATGGTATCAATTTTAAAACTGACCTACGACATCTATTTACAAGTTAACAGTAGCAATCAATCTACGGTTATTTATTAGTTGGCTACAGAATATACTAGGGTTTCTGGTTTCTCGAGGTACGAGTATTTTCGACCAGGATTTCTAGAGTTTCTCGAGAAATTTGAATTTTTTATAAAGCACGATGTTATTTTTAAATGTTTGCTTTATTACAAATTACACTGATCGATGAGATCAATTAAATCAAATGGTAATTGTTTCGTTACGCTAAATTGCACTTATTAATTAACAAATCAACAACAGACAATAAATTAAACAAACTATACTAGCCTGGTCTATTTAAAAAGTAAAGAGGTAGGATAGTACTTACTTTTTTATATTTATTGGATTAATTTGAATAATTATTGGGATTTTAGTAAAATTGTTCCATACCTTCGACTTTTCTATGGCAAAAGTGGAACAAGCGAATTAATATATTTATACATTTTTATTTACTTGTTTACGAAGACAAAACATAACCTAAACAATTCTCAAACGTAAATTAATCATGCGTTGACTATGCGTTGTTAAACTGACTTAAATTCATTTGTTGATAGTAAACTGCACTGCAACTGATAAAACCTATGTAGGTAATTAATAATTAGTTAATAATAGGTACTTGCTTTCACTATGACGACACAAACATAACGCGCAAGCAACAGTACACAATGACAATTAACTAACACTGAGGAACGGAGCGATGCGCGCATGACAGACGAAGTCTGCGCGAGTGGCTCGGGCGGGATAATACTTGACAGTGACAGCGAGGCGATACTCTAGACTCATCACGTGTTATATGCGTGTTTTTTTTAATTATCTAGCGCACAGAATTGATTTCCCGAATTCTCGAGGCGATGAGTTTTTTTCCCGTCTTGTCTAAAGATAAACTTCTGGAGAATTCTCGAGCAGAAATCCTACAACATACACAAAGAATTCTTGCACACTGTCATGGAATAGATTAAACATATAGCAAAGGTTATAGGAAAATTATAATAGATACATATAAATATATATAAATACAGACTAAAAAAAACTACAGATAAAAAAAAACTACACCTCTAATACAAAGTAGGTTTATTTTAACTTTATAACAACAAATGTGGATTTAATTTTTTAAAAACCACGTTTTCCAAATGGCGGCCATCGAGTCTGACACACTCTTCGAGTCTAGCACGCATGTTTTCAAAAACGCGTTTGCAGAGCGACTGGGGTATCCTACTGACTTCGGCTCGAATATTTTCTTTAAGTTGTGTCACAGTGCTCGGATTTGTTTTGTAAACAACGGACCTGTAAAGTTGATTTCGGAATTCCCACTATCGATGAACGTGTACGCAGTGATAAAAGGGGATTTTTAACGACAGAAACCATAACACGCTCCACATTTTTATCCGTGGCTACCAATGGTGTAGGTCCTGACCTGGGCCTATTTAATGTTGATCCTGTAGCTCTGAACCTTGCTACCCATGACTGAATGAGGTAGATCGATGGTCCATCACGTAATCGACGAATACTGTAACGATTATTAAATCGACGGCGTGCTACAGACAGCGAAAATCCACTCGAAATGTACGCCTCGACGGCAAAAGCGCGGTGCTCTCCACTCCACTGTTCCATGGCTATTAAAATCCGCACCGCTTGCGCTTTTAACGACGCCCCCCGCGCCCTTCTTATGTGTTGCGTTCAGAAACTATGTTCAAACATTGAAATCTGCCACTGGGCACTCTGTATATATATATATATATATATATATATATATATATATATATATACATGTATATATATATATATATATATATATACATGTATATATATATATATATATATATATATGCTAATATCAGTAAATACTTTGTGCTAAGGAAGAAAGTAACGAAGTATAAAACCCTTTTTGAGATTTATTTTGCAAAAGCAAAACATAATGTGACTAATGTCGACAAAACGTAGCGACAGAAAATTGTTAACATGAAACTACTCAATCAAAATATTTTAGAAAAAAAGGAAGGAGAAATTATATCTAATCCCTTGTTTTCTTAATTAATTCCTTTTGACGTGAATATGTCTTTACACTTGCTACTATACGGGGGCAATCCAAAGCACCTATGATAAGAAATTGACGTTGCAGTTTCGAATCTATCTTCTACATCAAACATTAAATTAAACCAATGGATACCTAAAGGATCAAAGAATTCATTACGATAAGCGAGAACAATGACGCATCGCGCCCGGTGAAGGGGGAAGCGCCGCCATTTTGAGGTTATTTTGCTGTGTATCGAGATTTACAATTCTTATAACTTTTGATTCGGAAAAGCTACGAGTATATAAAACATTAGTTTAAAGTAGTGACAGTGAACATAATAAGGTGTTAGAATAAAAAAGTATTATCAAAAATATATAATGTCGGCCTATACGCTATTAGGGGCCTTTCAAGTATTACGTGGGCACTATGGGGGGGGGGTCTTTGCTTTGCTTATTTTGGATGACATGGGGGGTAGGGGACGCGACTTTTTTCCACCGGGTAGAATCAGGGGCGGAGTTAGTAACGTCTGACGTCACTGGAAGTTATGTTTGGGTTGCCTTGATTGTTTCCTTTTGGCGATTAAAAAATGTCGCCTCTAAACTTTTTATGGATGCCATGCCGTAGCGTTATATTATCTGTGGCGTTGCGTATGATTTTCGTCTTTTTAAGAAAGCTAATTTTATTCCATCATCATGAGTTGGCAATGCAATTTTATTGAAAAAACTGACATTCATTCTGGATACACAAATACTGCAGAAGAAGCTTTTACTTTAATAAGGCAATATGAAATTGAAACAAATTCAAGATTCTCCGTAATCCGTTCACAAAAAAGAGACTTCGGTTCGGCAGGTAAATAAATATTCCATTTTCTTATTTATTTTTATTTAATTTAAGGCCAGTTATATTGAGTTCTAGTATTGAATTAATATTGTTCAATAACTTAACTTCCTAGCTGTTATATACAATTGTTAACATTTTAAAAACTAAACTGTCTGTCATATCTTTGTAAATTAAGTGTAAAGATTGACACATGTTATATATTCTCTTCCAGATATAACTAGTATGAAATATGTCATTCGTTTTCACGATAAGGCCGATCCTGCAAGAAATTCTACACCGATTGATTTAAAAGGAATGGCATTTGTTTTGGCAAATTCCTTGGTTTTGGAGTGTTCAAGAGGACCCAATAAAAATTATACTAAACCAAAAAAGGTAAAAATGATTGCTTTCCATTGTTCATTCGCTCTAAACTTTAAATACTCTGTTTTCCGAAATTGTCTGAATTGTAAAATGTTTTGCCATGTTTGTTTGTTTCCATGCCTGTCAAATATAATTCAAATATTGAAATAAATTTAATGTGTAAATGCTATTTTCTAAAAGCTCTCTACAGAGTATAATTAAAACACTATGAATCACTAATATTTATAAAAAAAACTTATCAAGTTATAAAATTTCAATTTGTTATTTGTCTGTAATGTCTATATTTGTGTCATCGCCTCCCTGGTTGGTGTTGTCATTCCAACCCCTTACAAAAAGTATGGTAATAGTTTAATTAGATTGGGGAAAAAACATGCTTCATGATAAAAAAACATCTTCAAAATGGTTTTAAAATAAAAAAATGTATATAAATTTAAATGGCTCATAAACTAATAGCTTTCAAATTTACTGCATTTATTAAATTAACATCAATAAAGTTATCTTTTCAAGTTTAATTGCTCCACATTAAGTATTTTATAACTTTTTTAAAAAATATAAATGAATAGTGAATAAGTAAATGTAATGATTAGTTCAATAGGTGTTTAAATTTTAAATATATTATGCAATTTCTCATATTTAAACAATATAATGGAAAACAAAAAAATTTTAATTAGAAAATAGAAGTAAGTCAGATTTAAAATATAAAACTTTAAAAGTATGAAATTTTTTTAATAATAAAAATATTAAAACAATTGTTTTAAACATAATTCATGGTTTTAACGTTTTTATTTAATGTTTTTTTTTATGTTTCAGATTATTGATCATGATTATCGTAAAACCAACCAGACTCTCCAACCAACCAAAAAAGTTGGATGTCCAGCTAAAATTGTATTGAGGGAGATTCTATGCTTTCCAGATTTCATGATAAAGGACAAAATCTCTCAGCACAAAAAAATGAGACATCTAAGCATCTGCGTTTAAAGTTGAGGATTAATTTTATTTAACCCAAAGATATTGGATTTAGTTAAGCAGAAATATAAGTGTGTTAGGCTTTAAAGTTCGATAATTAATCAACAGTATTGTTTTATATTTTTTATATACTCTTTTAATTTGTTCTTCAAAAATCTACATGTACTTTTAGTAATCTAAATAGTGAAAATTTCAGTAAAACTAACTTTTTATAACATAACATCCTTTTCCCATCCAGAACATCTAAATATACCTTCATATGTTAATATTTTTTTACTTATAGTACAAAGAAACATAAAATTTTATACAACATTTATACTAAAGTACTTTTTTATTATAATTACCATTAAAACAATTATTACAAATAAAATTTTTACACATTTAAGAAAAAATCATTGTGTCATAAGCAAGTTTCTTCTTGTAAAATACTTAGGTTGAAATAAATTCAAACTTGAATATACAATTATTATTATGGTACTATACAAGCATACTTAATGAGAACTGTTAAAATTAAGCCTTGATATAATCAATTTTAATACTGAAATATTAACTTTTATGCTTTATTTTTTTTACAAAAATGAGGGCTTAATTGCTGAATTTAAACATTTAATTTTTGCCTTATACAAGGTTCATACAAGATTTTCAAAACAAAATTCCTTGAGTTTTCCAAGACTATTTTTCAATTTTACTAAGTCAATATTTAGTGAATATATATTAAAAAATAAAATTTATCTTTATATTGCAATTGCATTTTTTATTATTATTTACCTTACAACTATAAATTGTTTGTTCTTTAAAACACAATTACATAACTTATATGATGAATGATTGTATAACTTATATATGAATTGATTGATATGTGCAATGTTTAATATATAAAAAAATATAGCTATTAACATTTAAAATTTCAAGCACCAAAATAAAAGTAGCTATTAAAAACATAGTAAATTTTCTGTAAATATATGAAGTTTAAAACTGAAAAAAAGTTTAACTTAAAGCAATACTCCATTTTAAATTTTAAAATATTCTATATTTTAAAAAAAGAAAAAAAACTTTTTCACTTATTCTGTGATACAATTTTTATTTCTCTGTGATGATTATGAAACTTACGTTAAAATAATTGTTTAACTTAGAAAAATTAAAAGAAATGCAAAAAATCATTTAACTTTTTTAATTCTTAGAAATTAGAAAATTAAATGAATTTCCAGGCTTTTTATACAAGCTGTATGAACCCTGCTTATATAGCAAATATGACTAGAAATATTAAAAATAATTTTGAAAATTAAACTATTTACCAAAAGCACTACCAGTTCAGTCATTTGAAATGGCAAGAAGTGGAAACAGATCATGACACAAAGTACACAATGATAATCAGTTTTACAGTATGATTTTTAATTATTAGTTGAAAAGCTTTAACAAATAAAGCCATTAAACAAATAAATTTGAAATAAAAATATGCTGCATATTTTGTTTGTCTAAAAACTTTTAAAATAACTTAAGTTATATTTACAAATTTAAGAAATTATTTTTAGAAAGTGTTTCTATTAATTACAGGAACATAATTTAACGGAACATGTTTTAATCTTTAAATCCAGGAAGCATTCATTCACTTTTTCCTTTTTTTCCTGGAAGGCAATGATAATTTAGATTCTTTACAAAATTCCAGAGGCATTTTCTCTAAAAGCCAGTTTTCAACATCTGCAACTTTTTGCTGCAATTCACTAAGTACTGAAGGATCATTAATCTTATATGACTCTGACACTATATGTTTAATGCTTTTTTGCAGCATAGAAAATTTAGAACTATCCTGTGTTAAATTTATATTAGGAGTTTGATTTTCTTGGTCAGACATGTTGCTAGATGCCTCAAAAATTTCTGTTGAAAAATTATGTTCTTCAATAACATTTTCAATAGTATTAGAAAAAAATGGATCATTTTTAAAGTATACACTTTCAATAAAAAAATCAGGCAACACATTAAAGGATAAATTGAAAATTCGAAAAATTGCAAAGAAATGCTTACATGGCAAACCAAATCTTTTAAAATCTGCACAAGTGCAAAAAGGAAACTTATTGTTATTACTGTCACCAAGGTAAACTACATATGTGTTATTAGCATATTCACTTGCAATATGGAACTTAAGTTCCGAAATCTTATTTACAATTCCTTCTGTAGCATACAAACTATTATCAAACCTTTTCAAACAATGTTTTACAAAAGACTTAGGTCTATATTTTAAATAATAGGGAATGTTGACATAACTTTTATATCCATTAGAACATTTAATATTTTCTGAAACATAATGCATATATTTATTTGGTAAATATGTTTCAACTAAACCCGTTATAACACCAGAAATGCTGGTATCCGAACGTAGTTTTAAATGTTCTTTAACATCCTTATTAATTCTTTCAACTCCATTATTTGTTCTTATAAAAAGAGCAAATGTATTGGAGTGAAACGCATCAACCCACTTATTAGCATGAGGAAGCCAAGTTTTGGTCATGTAATTCTTGAATTGATTACACTCCCAAACATAAGAAGTTTGCAAAATATCAAGTCGAAAACTGTACTCTTCCATAGAATTTGCTCTTGCTATATTTTTAAGATGCATTAAAGCATCAATGTTTATGTCAGACGCATTATTTGGTTTAGATGTCAACCATCTTCGCCAAGCCTGAACACAATGAAAATAGCAAATTCTCATTTGGGCTGATGGAAATATAGTGGCAATTGCATTTAACTCGGCTTCACAAAAATCAGTGATAAAGCATTTTGGATTTAAAGTAGGATTCCAATCTTTTACAATCCCAAGAGCTTTAGATACAGTGTTTGAGGTTTCATCCATTGTAATAAAAAATGCAACAGGTTGATATTGCATATTGGTTTTGACACACAATAAAAACATAGGCAATGCATACATAGTGGTTTTATAGGTGGCATCTAAAAACAACATGTCATTGCCATATATATTCATTAGATATTTTTGCTCTTTGTTTTGGTAAACAAACAAAAATGGTTGATCATTTGTCAAAGGTTGAAAGTAAATCTTATCATCTGGGTTATTGGTTTTCCAAACATTAACCTTATCTGCTAAACAGTCTTGATCATTTTGTGACTTTTTATTGGCAGTCCTGCTGTTAAATATCTGATTTCTAATTGTTTTTAAAGTTGGGTAAAACCTACGATTCAATCGACTTGGTATGTACTCATCTCCAAACCAAGCATTTCTATTGTCATTTAAGTATTTTTTTAGATGATACTGAACTTCCCTTGGACGATCAATTCCATCTCCTATAAGCTCTTTTATTTTTAGTGTCAAGTTTTTATCAATCATTTGAAGTAAGTCCTCGCACTGTTCAGAAGAATGATTTTCATGATCCGATGGCTTTGCCAAAGTTATATAAACTCTTTTCTGAATATTGACAGATTTTGGATTTACAGCCAACTTTAAACGCAGATGCTTAGATGTCTCATTTTTTTTGTGCTGAGAGATTTTGTCCTTTATCATGAAATCTGGAAAGCATAGAATCTCCCTCAATACAATTTTAGCTGGACATCCAACTTTTTTGGTTGGTTGGAGAGTCTGGTTGGTTTTACGATAATCATGATCAATAATCTGAAACATAAAAGAAAACATTAAATAAAAACGTTAAAACCATGAATTATGTTTAAAACAATTGTTTTAATATTTTTATTATTAAAAAAATTTCATACTTTTAAAGTTTTATATTTTAAATCTGACTTACTTCTATTTTCTAATTAAAATTTTTTTGTTTTCCATTATATTGTTTAAATATGAGAAATTGCATAAAATATTTAAAATTTAAACACCTATTGAACTAATCATTACATTTACTTATTCACTATTCATTTATATTTTTTAAAAAAGTTATAAAATACTTAATGTGGAGCAATTAAACTTGAAAAGATAACTTTATTGATGTTAATTTAATAAATGCAGTAAATTTGAAAGCTATTAGTTTATGAGCCATTTAAATTTATATACATTTTTTTATTTTAAAACCATTTTGAAGATGTTTTTTTATCATGAAGCATGTTTTTCCCCAATCTAATTAAACTATTACCATACTTTTTGTAAGGGGTTGGAATGACAACACCAACCAGGGAGGCGATGACACAAATATAGACATTACAGACAAATAACAAATTGAAATTTTATAACTTGGTAAGTTTTTTTTATAAATATTAGTGATTCATAGTGTTTTAATTATACTCTGTAGAGAGCTTTTAGAAAATAGCATTTACACATTAAATTTATTTCAATATTTGAATTATATTTGACAGGCATGGAGACAAACAAACATGGCAAAACATTTTACAATTCAGACAATTTCGGAAAACAGAGTATTTAAAGTTTAGAGCGAATGAACAATGGAAAGCAATCATTTTTACCTTTTTTGGTTTAGTATAATTTTTATTGGGTCCTCTTGAACACTCCAAAACCAAGGAATTTGCCAAAACAAATGCCATTCCTTTTAAATCAATCGGTGTAGAATTTCTTGCAGGATCGGCCTTATCGTGAAAACGAATGACATATTTCATACTAGTTATATCTGGAAGAGAATATATAACATGTGTCAATCTTTACACTTAATTTACAAAGATATGACAGACAGTTTAGTTTTTAAAATGTTAACAATTGTATATAACAGCTAGGAAGTTAAGTTATTGAACAATATTAATTCAATACTAGAACTCAATATAACTGGCCTTAAATTAAATAAAAATAAATAAGAAAATGGAATATTTATTTACCTGCCGAACCGAAGTCTCTTTTTTGTGAACGGATTACGGAGAATCTTGAATTTGTTTCAATTTCATATTGCCTTATTAAAGTAAAAGCTTCTTCTGCAGTATTTGTGTATCCAGAATAAATGTCAGTTTTTTCAATAAAATTGCATTGCCAACTCATGATGATGGAATAAAATTAGCTTTCTTAAAAAGACGAAAATCATACGCAACGCCACAGATAATATGACGCTACGGCATGGCATCCATAAAAAGTTTAGAGGCGACATTTTTTAATCGCCAAAAGGAAACAATCAAGGCAACCCAAACATAACTTCCAGTGACGTCAGACGTTACTAACTCCGCCCCTGATTCTACCCGGTGGAAAAAAGTCGCGTCCGGGGGTAGGAGAGTCTAGATGATGATTACGTCATCGATAGTTATTTACTTGTTTACACGAATGGCAACCCTCACATTGTCTTTGCTTGAAAACGAAAGGCATTTTCGGGGATTCCCGCAAATAATGCATACGTTTAGGCACTCGCTTTAGAACCGAGTAAGGGAATTACCACGCGCTATTCACTTGTCTAAATTTCCTCTGTCAATGTATTGTTTCGTTTGGATACTATAGCGAGTAGACATATTGTAAGCATAGCAAAGCACGTTAACATTTAACATTTGTGTTACAGTTGATTCCATTAGCCAAAGTTTAAGTTTAAATAAGATGGCGTTTCAATAGACAAGTCCAAGTTATACCAAAAATTGTTTGAAAGTTTTAAAAAATCTCATACAAGTACGAAAGTACAAAATGTACAAAAGTTAGTTAACGAAGTGTGGTGAAATTATAAATTACAAGCAAAGTCCGACAAGGAACTAGATATTATTGTATCTAAGAGAATTGAAGAAGAATAGCAAGCGGTGACTAAGAATAAATCCAATCTACTATATTTTTTTTCCAAGGTGAGTGACGAATCTAACGTATTGTTTGAGGAAGATTCGATTTTTTATTGTTTTTTTATTATTATTTATTTTATGGATTAATTTAAACTAAATATTGGAAAATTACGTAGAAAATTACGTTTAGAGTATATATAAGTCAATTATTTAAAAGAAATAATTTTTTAATTTAATTTTCAATGTTTAAACAATTAAATAAAAAATAGCCGAGTCTCAAACAATACGTTGAATATAATATATATATATATATATATATATATATATATATATATATACATATATATATATATATATATATATATATATTATTGCATACTTTGTATTTATGTAGCTTAATAAGAAAATCTTTAGCAGAACCCGTAGAAAGTTTTTATTTTTAAGCTACGACTACCTGTAAACCTGCACAAAAAACACAAATTATACAGATATTAAATTATTAAATATTAAAAATACTCAAATATTAAAAAACAGGAAGAAGATAAAATAAAACCCGGTAATGAATCACAACAGCAATGCGAAAATAATGAAAATGCAGATAAACAGAGAGCAAAACCTTCTCAGGAAGCTATGAAAAATAAGATTGCTCTACTCGAAAAAAATCTGAATGATTTGTATTCTTCCAGAGATACTATGCCAAGCCGTGCTGAAGTTGATAAACAGATCATTAAGTTGCGCGAGGAAATAAAAACGGTAAAACAGTCTTTAACCAGGAAGGTTCAAAACGCAGTTGCCCAGAAGAAACACAGGGATGGTATGAAAAGAAAGTTAGAAGATATTTGTCATGAAAATCCAGAAATAAAAAAGACTATCTCTGAGGGATTCAGTGGGATGTCCTAATCTTGAAAGCATCAACCATCACTATTGAAAACAATTGCGGATATAGCTTTATTTGGGAGTGCAGCAGATGATAGAAGACGAACGAAATCTATTCGCAGCGTAAAAACTCTTGATGAACTCACAGAAGAATTACGTAAAATAGGATTTGACATTAGTCACAGCGGGACATATCTTCGTTTGATTCCCAGAAAATCTAATTCTGCAGAGGGACGAAGACATGTATCGACAGTCCCTGTTAAGCTCATTCGGGCTCAAACTGATCACCAAAAGAGCCACTTAGATAGCAAGTTCGCTGAAACATCAATCCATTATCTAGAGATCCCTATCATCCATACTTGGACCAGTTCAAGTATTTTTCGTATCTCAAGATGATAAAGCTCGAGTCCCTATTGGCATAACTGCGGCAAATAAGCAAGCACCTCTTCTAATGCACATGGAATATAGAATCAAATTGCCTGATCACGATTGGGTAATCGCTGAGCATCATAAATGAATACCATCCGTTTATGCTGGAATCAAAATCACTTCCAGTATGCTAGGACAACCGCAAGCCGTTGGATATTATGGACCAACATACATAGCTATTCGAAGTGGAAAGCATAGTTCATCTACTGCTAATACTCATGCTCAGGATTTCGAGACGCTTCTCGAACTTGATGAGTTTCGACCATTAGCTAAAACTGACCATGGACTAGTGAAACCAGTGGTAATCATGACGGTTGATGGAGGTCCATATGAAAATCCGCGTTATCGTAAAGTCACAGGGTTTGCTATACAACACTTTAAGCGACATGATCTCGATGCATTGTTTTAGCTACCAATGCTCCTGGAAGAAGTGCGTATAACAGAGTAGAGCGCAGAATGGCTCCTTTTAGTCGGGAACTGGCTGGTTTAATATTGCCTCATGACCATTTTGGGTCTCATTTGGATGAACGTGGCGTTACAATTGATGAACATTTAGAAAGATCTAATTTCGAATTTGCAGGAAATGTATTAGCTGAAGTATGGAGTTCAATGGAAATTGATGGCTATAATGTTACTGCAAAATATGTTGGGGCAGGTGAAACAAGATCTTCCTGATTTTCCAGACATTAAATGGTATTCAGAACATGTGCGTGACAGCCAATACTTGCTTCAAATTGTAAAATGTAGAAATACAGAATACTGTCGTCCAAGAAGTGGCCTATTTAGATTACTAGACAACAGGTTTCTTCCACCACCTGTAAAAGTAAAACAAACAGTTGATGACTTGGTTTTGGATGAAGGAGGGCAATTTCTTAATCTTCCAGTCAATTTAGCTCTACGCTTAAGTACTTCACTCAAAGATTTCCTCCAAATGCCCTACGCTTATTTTTGTCCGAAGGTAAAATTGAGGCTATCAAGTCGAACATGCAAAACGTGTGGTCTTTATCATGCTTCCGTCAAGTCACTAAATCATCACATCGAAAATATCCATAAAAAAGTAAACACGCACACTGATAGGAAAGTTAGACCTGTAAGAGTCGCTGCTCGTCGTGCTTATGAACTGATGTGCATTATTCAAAATTTAGAGCACCATGATGTTGAATGGCTCGATGAGAACGACGTAGACATTCCAAAATTGGATGAAAGTGAGCAGACTCACAACACTGAGCAGCAATCCAAGCAATCCAATGTCATCTAAAACTTAGAATCATGGATTCGGGTTTCATGGACTGAAGACTGTTAATTTGGATTTAATTTGTGTACCAGAAATTTCAAATAAGTTTGTAATGTTCGTAAGATTATAATATTTTTGTCCCTTACTCTATGTTGAATACTGTATCAGTAAAATCTAATCTCTATCCTAAATCTATTTTCTTATTTTTAAAATTATAATTATATAAATTATATTATATATATATTATATAAATTATAACATTACAATTATAATATTTAAAAAAACAATACATTAATTGAAAAATGTTTACGTAAGCATGGGGGAGGGGGTAAGAGCTTTGCTTATTTTTGCTGACAAGGGGGTTGGGGGGGTAAATAATTGTAATAAATCTGCTTATGTAATACTTGAACAGCCCCTTATAACACAATAATTATTTGTTTCCTTGCTTTTATCCTAAATACATAAATAAAAATATTTTATTTAAAGAATATAACCCGTTACATAGACGTATTCACGTACTACACTCGGCCGTGTCCATGACACTGCCACACCCAAATTTTAATCGCATAAACGTTTTCGGAAATTTAAAATTACGAAACGCAACACTAAAGTTATATAAACAAGCTCGTATTAATGTCAATAAGGAAAAATAGTAAACTTGTAATATAAAATATATATCTAGTGCATTTTTAACATCTTAGTGAGATTGAGAAGCGTCTAGAATGGTAACTGAAAGTGGTTTTTTGAAAGCATCATCAGGTTATCTGCCGAGAATAAATGATAAATGATGACATGCTTCAAATCCAGATTTTACGCCCGCAGAGTGAAAAAAAGTTAAAGTTGCAAGGTAATTGTTTTAATGCATTATATATGTATCATGTATTATTTACGTTTTTTATGCATAAATGCACTCATAATTAGAGAGCAGTAAACGTTTTAAAACTAGTTTATGTACACAGTTATCTACTGCTTGTGTAATTGACATTCAATAAGAAACGCACTTATAATTAACTGAAATCATATAAGATTTATATGATCTTCACAACAATGCAAACAACTTGTTTGAAATATTTCATCTCTTCTCATAACCTTGCACCATTGTTTTCGCATCTCTCGGGACAAGAAAAACACTTGATCAGGTGCACTTCTAATAATATTTTTGCACCTAGACACAATGCAATACTTATAAACTGGCTTTCGACCTTCTTTTACAGTTTAAACGGCTATTATACTCAGAATATGTTTAAAGTAACGTGAATTCCTATGTAAAAACGCTGAGTTTCCTACGTAAACACGCGAAAATGGCACTCCTACGTAAACATGCGAAAATGGCGACATTTAAAGTGCTTCAATTTATTGACAGTTTAAATTTTTTTTTAAATTTAATTGGAACATTTTCATCAATATTTATATTTTTTCTATGTTATAACGATGTAAACAGTGAATTAAAATATAAAAAACATTATGCTTCTTATTACTTTTTAGTATAATGAATTTAAATTTACTTTAATGTACAATGTAACATATATGATAATCTTTTTACATGTTTATTAAATTTTTCAAAAATAATGTATTTTATAAGCATTATCGAAAGCTTGATAAGGAGGATATCCCAGAAATTATAATTGTTTATCAACTAACAAATCGCAATCTTAATGTTTTCTTCTTTCCCATGTCGTTCGATTTCCATTTTTTTCTAGAGTATATTCTATTTGGCGAAACAAAACGTAGGTCAAGAAATATATATATATATATATATATATATATATATATATATATATATATATACATGTATATTTTTTTTTAATTTGTGTAGATTATGGAAATCAAATAAATGAATATGTATATATAATGAAGTTGCGAAGGTGAGAAGTTTGTGTATTAAAGATATCTCCAAGAAATCATTCAGAGCATTACAAACAAAATACTACATCATCGAAGTCGAAGGTTTTTGAAATGTTGTCTCTTTTCGCTGTGTATATACAAAGCGAAACATACCTTAGTTTTTAACTAGTTTTTAACGAAGGTATGTTTCGCTTTGTATATACAAAGCGAAACATTATACATCTTAGTTTTTTCCTCGACTCTAGGTAATTCAATACTAAATCCTTATTTAAATGATTTATATAGTTTTAGCTAATATCTTCTAACTTTTCGACAATGTGTACTTTTTGAACTGTAAATGATACAATTATAAAAAACATTCGTCTATAAATAAAATTTACAACTACTTTCACTGTAAAACTATTACTGTGTACGGTTTAATATTACAAAACTAAAAAAGCAACTGTTGTGGCACACAGTGAATCGAATGGCTATATAGGAAATATAGGCTTTTTTCCATAAAATTATACTTCTTACTAGCGCCAATTTACTGGTTATAGATGTGTTAATGAACATTAATAATGTTCATTGTGTATATTTCGCTAAACATTTTGTATTTGAAGCATTTTTTTCATTTTTTCCATCTTTACTGTGGACAAGATAGTTAATACTCATAAAATAATAAGACCCAAAACGGCCTACTCTCTCTTTGGAGCCTCGCGAACGATTGAACTATAAATCATATTCATAATATCATATGTATCAACATAATATACATCACAGGAGCTACGAAGTTATTCGACCCCACACATAATACATAAATTTTGCAAAACAAATCAGATGTGCAGAATTTCGCCTTCTTTAAATGAAATAGTATACCCGTAACATGTGTGTTTATATAATCGCCAAAGGCATTTTTGAGCCTTTTCTGTGATATTTCAGAATTAATTTCTAAATTGATTCAGAATATTTTCGAATGAGTTTAACGGCAGGACGTCGGTTTGAACTCGATGACCTCATTTATGGCTCATATTAATTTACTAAATTGTTTCAATTACAACTAAAATTGTATCTAGATTAAGTGACAGCTATCGTAATTTACATTGTCATTAATATTTACGTATCCACCTTTACTATTATGCGTTTTGCTTATCTTTTTTATTTGGCGACGTAATTCCTGCACTTGCTCGTTTCAATATCAACATTTGGAATAAAATAAATGAAATTGTCTAATAAAAAATACTAAAAGAAACGACCTCATATAATAAAACCGCCACTCACTGTCGAAGCGCGCTAAGCCGTGGCGCTGACGCTACGCTGCACAGTTCATTTGCTATAATTACAGGGAAAGAGTAGTGGATCAAACACGTTTGAAGTATATGAGAACTGTATACTAAGAGGTCGATTTGATATTGGTGGGACGTTTACGTTTCTTGAGGAATAACGTTAAAGAGCGTTATGATATAAACTAATTTATATAAACTAAACTATAATTTCAAAATTATTGAATAAAAAAATTCCATCGTATTCCATCGTATTATTGAATCGAGAATATTAATTAACTAAAGATTTCATTGAATGATCCAAACATGACAGACAAGCGAACAAGCCGTTTCGATATTTTTCAACCGAATTTAGCAGATATACCAGTCAAATCTGTACATATAACTACATTTTTAGAATTATCATATCTACATTAAAGATGTTTGGAAACAAATTATTTAAAAAACAATAAAAGTAATAGAACGCAAATATATTGTTCTTGGAATTTTTGTCTGTTTGTCTGTGAGTTGGTTTATTTATTCGCGCGTCTCGCAAGAACAGTTTAAAGGATTTAACTGTATGTCATGAGGTTTTAACTATTTGTCAATTTTGTAGGATCTGAGGTAATAAAGCGTATATGACTGTGTTGATTGCGATCAAAGTGTCTAACACTTGACACTAAGAAAAAAGAAGATTGAATTTTTTTGAAGATTGATTGAAGAAGATAATTTGAAGTTTGAATACGTAGAGCGCTTAGTTGAAAAAAAAGTTAATTTTATTTATTTATTAATGCACTTTAATGTATATAGTTGTTACACATGGCGTACTTATGGGAGCAATATGTTACAGCTAACCACAACACCAGTCTAGCCCCGCTTGAGGAATCGAACTTGGAACCTCGGATGTGCATTGCCAGGAAAGACCGTATGCCTTATGACCAATCTTTTAACCTTTAACTTTTCGGTTAGCTTAATAATATTTTTCAAAGACCCGGCTGCTAATTAATAAATACGACAAAGTATTAATGCAGGGGTACATTTCGACACATATATAAATATGTGTCGAAATGTACACACACGCACACACACACACGCACGCACATATATATATATATATATATATATATATATATATATAATAAATGATTGATTAATCTATGACCTTCACTAAACAATATATTCCTCTAAAAGTCCGTTAAATTCCCTTTTTTTAAAAAGAAAATTTTATCTTAATGAATCTTATTTCAATTAACCAAAGATATATTTTCCTTATAATATGATGATCTCAATGTCTCCCCACTAATATCTCCAGTTTCAGAAGCTTAAAGTGAGGAAATAAAATTGAAATGAGAACGTCAGTGGCTCTGAAGAAATGACTCGCAAGTTCATTAAAAGCTGAACCAAAATTGAATTCTTGCAATTAGTTTTTACGAGGATTCTAAATCATTTGCAAGTAAAACACCGGTTTCCGCTTTTATTGTCGTTAATGAAATGTAAGTCGCATTAGTCGACGACGAGGAATCTTGAAAGTACCATTGGCTGCACAATGGCACGCTGAGGTACTCCTTATCGTTATTGAGAATTGGGAATTGCCTCTTTTCGTATTTTCTTGTATAATATTTTAATCTTAAGTTTACTTTGCATTAATAATATCGATTTTGACATCGATGTGCATTCTTTCTCTTATAGTGAAATGAAGACCCACGTCAATTTTAATAGAAAAAAAATAATTTGTTATTTTATTAAGAGATTGATTTTTATTTCACTTTTAAAAATACAACTATATATTTATGTTAATATTTCACTCATTATACAAATGATACACATCGATTATAATCAATATGTATCATATACATATAAATATATATATATATATATATATATATATATATATATATATATATAATTATGAATTAATTTTCTAAACAGTAACGTGAAGCCTAAAAGTCAATTCAGACTCTTCGTCAATCAGCGTATCAATGTTGCCGAAAGAGCAGCATGTGGCTTAAATAACACAGTATATGCAGAAAAATATGAAAATCCAATGTCGAGGCTTCTACATCCAAGAAAATGGTATCAATAATGATATATATAGTAAAAAATATATATTTTTTTAACAATTTAGTGCGTCATATAAAACATTAAATGCAATTTTTTAAAAACAACTTTTCATTACCGGTACCAGATTTATTTTTAAAATTGATGGTTCGCTTATTTAACCCTTTTAGTGCCATTATTTTTTACTCATATATACTTAAAAATGCCAAAGAAATCTTTTCTTTTTGATGTCATTTACCTTTGTTTCGGAAAAAACAGTATCTCTTCCAAAAATTATCCAATTTTAATAATTTTTTCGGTTTTTTTTAATAAAAACTTCTACAAGTATAATAAAATACAAAGAAAATTATGGAAATATATATTGTGAACAAAAGTTATAACAAAAACTGAAATCTAAAAGTAAAAAAGTTAACATGTGTGCTTTCCTGCACAGACTCCTGGAGCCCCTTCTCACAGCGGACACCTCTTCACAGCGCTGTAATGCTGCTGCACACTACGCAGCGCCGTAAATTACGCTCGGGTAACTTTTCTAATCCAAAACTTTGAGGGGAAGATGTAGTCGGAGTAACAGGTTTCGGGCTATTTTTGTGGAGCAACCATTTCTCTTCTAAATCTTCAATTATACTCGATGTAAATTTCAATCTCGTCATTTTTTTGGCAATATTTTTCTCACTATGCAATATATATGCATTCACCACCATCCTTCCAAATACATAAAATACAACCTTTTTCCAAAATTTGATAGTTTTTCGTTCATCCAAATAGGAGTATAGTATTTTGTCGCTCTCATCTACTCCGCCCATAAATTGACTATACGTGTGTATCATTGATTGTTTATTTTTTATAGATTCGTAGTTTCCTCTCTTTTTTGTGACAGATACATTTGCCGTATCGCTGTGCGTAGGATTTTTGTTGACTTTTTGTCTCTAAAGGAACACATTAACACTGGATCGTTGGTGAAATACTTGAGTTCGTTTACTGGTACCGTTTTGGCTTCTTTTGGCACAAGCTTTCTATTTCTACGTATGGTTCCTGTTAGATATGTGGCTTTCAGATAAAGGGACAGTGCAAGTTCTACACTGGTGTAAAAATTATCCATGAACAGGTGGTATCTCTTGTTCAGATAATTTCCCATCGACAACATTTTTTCTGCCACAATAAATCCCAGACCTTTTTCTTTAATCTCATCTTTGTCAACTTTAGATTTAACACCACGGTAGCGAAAGAATCCAAGACTATATTTCGACAAAGAGTCACAAAGCATCCAGAATTTTATACGCCTCTGATGATGCTTCTTGTTGGACAAATACTGTTTGATCGCAGTTTGAGCATTCGTTCCAACAAGAGATTAATCTATACTCAACTGTTGGTTGGGTATATAATGCTGCCGGAAAACCAAATTGGCGTGATCTACCAACACTTGAAACCTGGCACGTGGATCGTATTCTGGATGTCCAGGTGGAACTAAAGTTTTATTATCTACCAAATAAAAAAATTTTAAGAGCAACTGAAATCTGTTTCGTGCAAATATTCTTCCAAACCATGGAATACATCTTGAATCTTTCATCCAATATGAAAAAAATAGTTGGCCTCTGTGTGATGCCCATTTCCAGTATAACGGCAATAAATCCTCTCATTTTTGGGATGGTGACTGGCTTCCACAATTTTACACGAGATTGAGGTTTCAAATTTGGATGCTCTTGCAAAAACTGTGCGGCGTAACGGTTAGTTTCAACAACCATCTTTGGCAACAACAGCATAAGATCAGCAGTAAAAAACAAATCGAAGAAATCAATAGGTTATGCGTGGTGGGGTATATTTTAATCCTGGTAGTTCGTAAAATACGTGCTGAGTTTGTTTATTGTATTGCGTATCCAGTGGTGGGCACGTGAATTGGGTCGAGGTAACATCGTCATTTTCGCAGTCCGGTACATCCTCCGTATCAACAAAATAATTGTTATCGTCACTACTATCACTATCATTCAAAATTTGCTTTACGCGGTGTGAGTGCACCACAATGTCATTCCCACTATCACTTTCTTCACAACTTGAAAAACGATCATTTTCACTCGAATTATTTTCGTATTCCTACATTATGGGTTAAAAATTTTCTTTTCCTGGATTCTTTTTATATTGTAATTACTAATAATATTATAACTTGAACTTTATATAACACATAGAAAGACAAAAAATTGGCGATGCATGCGAGCGACCTCCCCTACCGCGTACTATACTGATTTCGCAGAAAAATTTAATTAGTACGCGCACGCGCGCGATGGCACTCGTCGGCTCTCTAACGGTTAATAAATAGAACAATTCTCTTTCTGTTATATACCACGCTAGTATAGAGATATGCTTAGCGAAGTGCTGTATCAGTGCTGTATCCACGCATATCCGATTTCCCTTATTTCAAAACATCTACTGAAATAAAACACGAATCTCAGATAGAAAATATAGCCTCGTTGCGCATCGTGCATAGAAACACCAATTCTTTAAGATTTATTGTATTTTATTCTAAATGTTATATTAAAATTTTAATAAATAATAAATTTAATAAAACAGAATTCTTTTTCAAAAATCTCAATTCTCCGAACCCCGTATCATTTTTGATGGCAGCGATAAGGATTTCTGAAATTCAGGTACGACTCGGATAATAAAATAACACAATATAAAACAAAATCCGCTGAACTGAAATAACTTCTAATAAGTGCAAAAATAAAAAATGCTGTCCACACGACCATTCAACTACGTCCAACATAACTCCAATCACTCAATTGCTCAACGACTGACTCTTGCCAACATGAGCATCAGCAATTAGCACCATCGTGTTCCCGATCTTCTGTCCACTATGCAGTAAGCGGTATAATGCATCAACGTGCCTCTACGGATACTGTTCAGTGCCGAGAGAAGATCCTGAATTCTTGAAGGTCCAGCTCAAATTATATGACTATCTACAAATTCATGCAAGTTCCTGACTTTCCAGTGAGTGATTTTATCGAGATAACTGGCCACATAATCCAATTAAAAAGTATAGACACACCACACGACGCGCCAATGTCCTCCTTAGGATTGATATCTATTTCATAAAATCTTTTACGTACAATTTCCATATAATAGATAAAATTGATTTCCCTTACTATGGAATAATCGGCAATGATTTTTAACAGACAATAATAGCAAAATCGAGTATAAAACAGATAGTTTAGTTCACTGTGAATTTAAAATTAAATATAATGAACCAATTTACAAAATCCCTCCAAAAACTGAAACAGTAATCGCTCTGTGAAAAACCCAGAATTACAGCAACACCCAATTGAACATTTACTCATAACCAACTGTATCGTGAAAGTGAAGGATAACTCTAGAATAAATATTTCCGTAGTTAACATGTCTGAGTGACCAATATATGTAGATTCTGATCTAAAATTAAAACTTTCTCCGTTAGAAAACCATGAAAAAACCATGTGATTTATAATACTTCTTCAGTATAATACCAAAATAAAATTAATAACTATACCCATAACCGCATTCAACAGGTATTAGATCTTCTCCGTGTCACACATTTGAATCAGGGAGAACTAAATTCTCTGTATGAAGTGTGCTCGGAATATTCCGATATTTTCTATCTTTCTAATGGTAACTTGTCTTTCACTAATGCTATTCAACAAATATTCAAAAAATGCTATTCAAAAAAGAAATCAAGACTACTTCTTCTAATCCAATTCATACCAAATCTTATAGATTTCCTGAATGCCTCAAGGAGTAGGTAAAAATCAAATAACAAAAATGCTTAATCAAGAAATTGCAATGCCCTCGACATCTCCCTAGTCCTCCCCAATCCTCCCCAATTTGGGTGAAACCAAAGAAATTAGACGCATTCGGTCAGAGAAAGTGGCGAGATGTAATTTATTATCGAAATGCTAACGATATAACCATAGGAGACTCTTACCCAATCCCTAATATTTCTGATATTCTCGATTAGTTAAACAATAGCAAATATAACAGCACCTTGACATTGCGTTAGGGTTTCATCAGATTAATATGTCCCCAACGATTTCCCTAAAACAGCCTTATCTATTCCTGAACGACACTACGAATTCAACCGCATGCCGTTTGGGCTGAAAAATACCCCAACAACGTTTCAGAGATTAATGAATTTAGCTCAATATTGTCTGCAGGGCATCCAGTACTTCGTTTATTTCGACGGTATAGTAATATATTTTTCGACCTACCTTCAAACATCAAAAACCTATCAAATATTTTCCAAAGATTATGAAATTTTAATCTAAAATTACAAGCCGACAAGTGCGAGTTCCTGAGAAAGGAAGTTTTCTATCTAGGCCATTTAATTGCCATCGAAAGAGTGAAACCTAGCCTCGAAAAACTCAAAGCAGTAGAAAATTTTCCAATTCCAAAATCGCCGAAAGACATCAAATCGTTTCTAGACTTAGTATCATATCATAGGAGTTTTATTCCTGATTCCTCCAAAACTGCTAAACCCCTTACCACTCTCCTGAAAAATGATGTTCTATTCTCTTGGGAAAATGGACAACAACTTTCATTCGAAGCCTTAAAAATTGAATTAATTTCCTCCCCACTTTTAGTTTATCCTGATTTCTCAAGGGCAGGTAAGAAATAACCAACATATTGCATACGCTTCCCATAGAGACCATACACTTTAGTGTCAAAAATGTTTTTTTCTTTTTCGTAAGCGAAAAAGAATGTTTAGCAATCATTTTTGGCACTAAAGTGTACCGTCTCTATTTGTACGGACCTCGCTTTAAAATCAATCAAAAAACTTATCACAAACCACTTAAATGGCCAAGATTAGTGAGGTGGTGATTGAAATTAGAAGAATTTGAATACGAGATCGAATATGAAACATGAAAAATTAACAGTAACGCAGATCCATTATCTCGCTACCTCGTTAACCAAATTCAATAAAAACTTCCCAATCCGAGTCTTTTAAATATTGATGATCCACAATCTTCAACCAGTTCATTTCAACCTCAAATTCATGAGCCTGTTCAAGCTCAGCGATCACCGCAAGATCCTGTTGACGACTTGATAGATCTTGCCCTTACGATGATCAAAACCTAAGCCTCAGCTGCTTAAATAATTCACTATCTATAGAGCCCACTAGAACTCTAGATCCGTTATCCGATATTGAATTAATTAACGATGATTATGCTAAATTCCTAAACGTTATTTAAAACAAATGTAAAGTTTAATACAAATTTAAAGGAATTAAACGAAGGATTGACGCAGAGTACTTCCAGAGTGACACTTGTTCCAAATTCTATACACCTAGACGAGCCCAATCCATATATTCAAGAAATTTGTAAAATCCCAACGATTTTTGTTAACAGTGAAAAACGATTACACTCATAGAAACACTCGACATCAATAACAAAATAGTCTAACTTCTTATTTACCTTGTGAACCAAGGTATTTCGTTCGACGACTGTACTTATCAGGATATATATATATATATATATATATATATATATATATATATATATATATATATATGTATATATATATATATATATATATATATATATATATATATGTATAAAAGGTTACAATATGTTGGAAATGGATTATTGGTCTCGGAAAAAATTAACGAAATAGCAATATCTGACTTAGCGAATCCCTCTGAAAAGCATTATTTTACAAGTAAAATATTTTGTATTTGCTTTTCAAATGTTAATAATTTTCGCAATTAAATGAAACTACGTGATGTAGTATTATTTCTACTTTCTTTAAGTTCTTTACCACGACCTAGGTTTCGTTGTATTACATCTTCAGGTGGGCTATTAGCTAGATGTTGTAATACAACGAAACCTAGGTCGTGGTAAAGAACTTAAAGAAAGTAGAAATAATAATACATCACGTAGTTTCATTTAATTGTGAATAACGAATTTCCACAAAATTAACGCCGAATATATTCAATAGTTAATAATTTTATCAATATGATTGCTTAACTATTCCACAACACTGACATAACTGTCAATATTTATCACAATGAGATAATTTTTCCATACAAAATAATAATAAATATTAGAAATAAATAATCGAAATATCCAAGATCCTCAGGGAAAACCAAGATATTTTGATCACAGAATATTTAGGTTCCACAAGGATGCATTCCGGAAGTAAAGAACGATATTACTTGAAAATACATGAGATTAGACATAGAATTCTATATCAATGTCAGTCGAGTCAGTCTAGTAAAGACTTACGACAAACGAACCGCAACAATGTAGCAATAAATTCATTTTTGGAAAAATTGTCCAATTGGAGCCAACGCAATTAACTATAGAATATGATTCCGATATTAAAGAATTCACCATATTTGGTGTAGGTGTACTGAACCTGAAGCTTGAATGAACAGCATTCTGTAAAAAACACTCAACTAGTTGCTAAAATGAACCCTAGGATTAATGTTAACAGAATATATTCCGATTAATGTGCTGCAATTTATATAAATTTAAAAATTTAATGTCAGTCGAGTCAAATTTCAAAATTGTAGATGTTAATTTAGACAATTTTAAACAACTGAAATCATTAGCGAAATCTCGATGAAATTGGCAAACAAAATAATTTAGTAAGCGTGTAAATTTTCCTGTAATGAGTATTTTAGCGATTTTAGTATATATAACTTTAATTTTGTACTATTTTTGTAAAATTGGTAACTGTGTCAGCCGTTTCCGATTTTCAAATTATACTCCTAATAATGACAATGAACATGAACTCAGTTCCAATGAAGAACCTATAGCACATCCCCGACTTAGAGTATAATTTTACAAAATGTAAAATTCCCCGTAAATTTTCTCTTAATCGGGGGGGGGGGGCTGTTATAGCTCACGCTAGTATAGAGATATGCTTAGCGAAGTACTGTATCATCACAGTACTCCAAGCATATCCGATTTCCATGAATTCAAAACATCTATCCAGACAAAACACGAGTCTCAAATAGAAAATGTAGTTTCAAGTTAGTCGGTCAGCCCTCGTGCCGCGTCGTTTGTAGACAGTTACCAATTCCTTAAGAATTATTGTATTTTATTCTAAATATTGTGTTTTACATTAAAATTCTAATAAATAATAAATTAAATAAAACTAAATAATTTTTTAAAGATCTATGTTCTCCGAACCCCGTAACATTTCGAACGAAAATTTTCATACATTATATCATCACAGCTAACTATTATTTTTAAAAATTCAATATTCTGAAGTTCAAGTATGATAAATATTAGTTTAATATGTCTAATTTACGGATTATTTTGAAAATAAAAACCTTAAATTTTATAAAATGTTAAAGTATTTACATTGTAAGTTGGTTTTCAAATAAAACGGCATTTGGACTCTAACATAAATTCAATTTCTTTTATAAAAAATCCACGTCTGATGAAGGTATGTTACCTTTAATTTATTTATTTTATGATGCGTAAGTTATTCTCAACCACTAATTTGCGGGTCATATTTTAAAAGTTAAATTTTTACAAATTAATTTTTTCGAGGTTGTTAAAAGATGATTAAAGTTTATTAAAAGTCTTCAAAGGTTTCACCACAATTCATTTAAAATTATATGGATCACCAAAAGGGAGAAAAAGCTCTCTTTTTCTTGTCGCTTTGTTTAATTACACTATGTTTAATTATGCATAAATCTACCATATTTTTTCAAAATCCTATTTTTAATGTAAAATTTAATAGGAATGTTGCTCGTCCGGACAGGTGAAATAATTGATTAATTGACATGCTCTTCATTGCACATGCGTACACTATACTTTGTTTCTTTCCTGATCAAATGCACAATGCAGAATTTGTTTTTATCCATTATACGTATTTCCTATTTATTCATAACATAAATAATGTATTATTATTTTAGAAGGACACTTATTAGAAGAATTTTTATGTTTTTATGTTGTGTATTTTATTTCTCACCGGTCTTTCTAGAACCATTCTTCATTTTGCAGCGTCTATTTCTACCAACATCTTAGCTCCAAATTTTTCTTGAAATATGGATCCGTCCTCCGTTTAATAATATGCTGCGTCGATAATTTAGACGTATAACGTCTACTACGTATAACTTGTTCAAAAACATGTTGTACCATGTGGAGTCTGTTTTCAACAAGATACCATTTTATGGCAGCTGACACCTTTCTTCTGTAATCTCTTGAACGCAAATTTAAAAAATTTTGAAATTAAAAGTCGGTCGATTTCTATTGAATAAAAGAAGTTAATAAAATATACCTCTCACTTGGGTTTATCGCTAAAATATACGGTAGTTGCCATTCCACTTGAACATTGCATAATTTCGGAGCTATAAATATATTAAGCTTAACGTTCAGTGTGTAACACCATGTTACACGGAGTGCGCGTGTCGATCAGTGAGTTGCAAAGTGACGTCACAAGCGCGATAAAACGTAGAAATACGAAAAATAAGCCAACCTCGTACTTAGCTTGCCGCATGTAGAATCGCTTTTTCGGGACATTTCATTACAGACGTGGTATTTAAAGCAAAGTTAAAAATAAAACCTCATTAAACTAATGTTATTTATTCCTTCTTGTTGACCCTATAATGTAAAAAATAACTTACTACAACTACTAGTAGCTTAATAAAAAAAAAATAGTTTGACTCAAGAAAAGGTTTCTAAACCCAACAAAACATTCAGATCGATAAAATTAAATAAAAAGTTGTCTTCTATTACCAAAATATAAAATAAACTTTTTAATGAAGTTTATTGACTTATTATTCGTCGTCGTTATAAGTCGTCGGGGTAATCACATTTATACAAATTACTAAAAGCTAATACTAATATTTGACAGAAGAAGTTTGTAAAGATTTACTTCTCCTTTATTAGTTAATCTTATCGAATATATATATATATATATATATATATATATATATATATATATATATATGTGTGTGTGTAATAGTAAAACTACAATCCAAGGCCAAGGCATACATAGGTTCGCCAAAAACGCTAATTTTTTTACATTTCCGGGACAAATTTTCTACATTCCTGGACACGGGACAACATCGTGAATTCTAGAACAAAACCCGGAAATCCCCGACATCTGGCAACCCTACTCGTACCGCAGACAATTTCGATAATATTGCATCGATTTCAATAGAACAAAAACTAGTATAATCTTCACAGATGTAGCTTAGTACCGATATAATTTGCAATTTATTGCCTTTTTGCATTCATTTCACTCATTGAAATAAAATATCTTAAAGTGGGCATGCAAACACTCATCAGAATATTCAGATGAGCTTGTAATAAATAACTCAAGAAGCACTATGGCGCTCGTTGATTTCCCCGGCGAGTGAACGAATTTCTTATTAGATAAAGAAACGTTATAAATATCTAAAACGGTGGTAAGCGCTACGCACTTTGCCTCGTAATAATACCGACAACTCGCGTTGCTTGTAGAGTTTGCTACAGTTATGTTATACATTTTTTGTTAATTTTAATGAGCATCCCTCTTAATATAATTAATGACTCTTTATTTGTTTGTTTGTCTTTCTTTCACGTTTAAACGGCCCAATGGATTTCAATGAAATTTTACTTATAATTAATATATAAAAAAATAGGACAGCGTACGAAAAACTGAATGAACCTATCGCTAATAGGTAACATAAAATACATAATTATTTCTGAATTTCATGTTCATAGATATTTACTATGAAAACTTATGAAACCTTATATAATATTATTACCACGCGAGCGACACCACGGGCAAAAGCTAATCACTGATATAATTATATTATATAAAAAATAATACAGCTAACAACTATCACCACTACTATTTACAAACATCACTTCACTAAATGTTATACTGATATTTGCATACATATTTGATATCTGAAGACAAATTAATTTACAGCCAAAAAGAAAGAAAATTAAAGGAATTTTTTTAATCACAACCCACGTCGCCTCAAATTGGTCTGGATATAATAAACTCTAACTTCATATATTCTAGATCAAATAAAAATGCATTAGAAAAATCGTATAATACAGAACGAAAAGCGGATATTAAAAAATAAAAATCGACAAAGAGACTAAGTAAAGTAATTAATTGCGAGACAAAATAATTATGTAACTTGTTGGTTAATTTGTATAGCAAGAATTTTTTCTCGGATTACTCTCGAAAACATAAGGTGAAAATAATTTAGATATTTGGATTAGAGGCTTTAATATGGATAAATAGTTTTCAATAAAATATATTTTTTTGAAAATAATTGAACTTAAACGTTTCGTTGTCATAAATAGCGCGTCTGTCAAAAGAAAAAAAAACTGAATTACCAGTATAAACGAAACTTATTTTTTTTGACACGATACTCATATACTTGAATAGTTAAACGCCAATAAAGGCTTAATTGGATAATGTTATACAAGAGCCTTAAAATACAAAATCATGACTCTAAATTTTATACTTTTTTCTCTCTGTGTATTGGGCGGTTTTGAATAATATTTAAATGTGAAATTTTGATTAACATGAAAATACGAATCTAATAAATTTTTAAAATTTTAAAATATAAAAAGAAGAGAATTTAACTTTCAAATCCAATTGCTCGTTTTACAATAATGCATTAAATAATGTTGGTTCCCACTTGAATTAGCTAACACTGACGTCCACTTTGTAAAAAAGAAGCTATAAAATTTTATTAAATTAACCTTTAGACTAAAACCTTGTATAAAACAAGGTCGTCTCCCAATAATGTCTCAACCTCAAATCTAAAGAATTATTCAACATCAAAAGCGACTTTTTATTGCGTTGTGTCACTGCAAAAACATTTAAACCCCAAGAGTTTAGGATTTTTTAAATTTCCAATCAGTTTTAGGATTTTTTTCTGTGATAGTAATGTGAAGTATGCCATAAAAATCAATTTCGGATTTATCTATCTTCAGATTCCAAACATATTCAACAAAATTTCAAATAAATCCAAGAAATATTAATAAGTTCACTGTTAAAGAACTTTAAAACAAACATTTTTTCTGTTGAAGATTTTTGTTAGTAACTACCTTCGAGTAATAAATACTTTCGTTTATTAAAAATTTCTTTCACAATTAAATGGAACTACGTGATGTAGTATTATTTCTACTTTCTTTAAGTTCTTTACCACGACCTAGGTTTCGTTGTATTACAACATCTTCATTAGCAAAGTAGAAATAATACTACATCACGTAGTTTCATTTAATTGTGAATAATGAATTTCTACAAAATTAACGCCAAATATATTCAATATGAAAAATTTCTTTACTCGTAGGTAAAAACCAACAGACGAAAAGATACACGGAAAATAAATATCTTGGAAAAACAGCAATGAAAATATTTTCCAATCTTTTCTATAAACTGCAAAGTTTACTTTTTAATATTTTTTAAATATAAGTTACGTAAAAACGTATTTTCCATACTTACTCTTAATATTACCATCACCATCGGCTCCTTATTGGGCGAGATGGGAGATACTTACCCGCGGGCTTTCGAAAAAGTTGTGTCGCAGCGCATAGCACAAAAATTAAAATTTCCTAAATTCCTTTATCGGCTAAATATTAAACAAATTGATTCTATTAGATACAGTTAGTTCAAAAATAATAAATAGTATCTCAGATCCATTTACATTTAGGTTTATGTTCTGAAATTTAGCCTTTACTTTTATTCTGTTATTGTATCGATATATTTATATATACAATATGTAGATATCTGTATATATATGTATATTTATATATATATATATATATATATATATATATATGTATATTTATATTTATATATATATATATATATATATATATATATATATATATATATGTATATATATATATCGGCCTCTATTGCATAAGCGTTATTATTTTGCGTGTACTAAAAATAAGACCTACGGACTTGAAATTCGGAATGAAAATGAAAAATATAAATTAAAATAAATAAAAATTATAGATAAATGTTTTCTTCAAGAAAATAGTCCCTCGCAAGGATTTGCGGTAGTGTGAAAAAAATATTTCGTGTTTTTAGAAAATAAAATCTACAGAGCTTAAATTTAAGATAAATAGAAGTTAGAATAGCCAAAATACTAAATGATTAATTTTTATTTTTAAAACCGATTCCTATAGTTGTTACAAAAAAATATAATTTATGTTAAGTGTTGTTTGAACAATAGACTTAGACTTTATATTCAGTATAATTTCCGTTGGAACAGGAAAAAAGTATTGATGCACATTTTTTATGTATGTCTATTACGCACGTATAACGTACAATAGTCCTTAGTACTTTTTTGTCATATTAAAATTATTAAGCAGGCATGATGTAAATAAATTTAAAACTAATCGTATAGTTATGTAATGTTACATCATTATTGATATTTATACCTCTGTTTTAGGGCCAAAAAAAATAACTAATTTAAATCCTTGTCGCAAAGAAGACTTAAACCTACATCACCATCCAAGGAAATAAATATTCTATTCTGAAGAAAAACCTCCCTTATCAAAATTAGAAGAAAATTCTGGAATATTAACTGTAAAACATCTTTCCAAGTACTAACGCGCACTCTATATTTTGCATTTGTTAATTCTAAACACAAACGCAAAGCTTTATATATACGTTGGCCAATGGAATACTAATTGTTTTCTATGCTCTTAAAGATAAAGTTAAAAATATTCAAGGAAATAGGAAATGGAGAACCTGAAAATTACTAATAAGACGAAAATCAAAGAGAATATAAAAAAGAAAGCAAAGGATGAGGTATGGTACTACCAAGGTTGCTAGAATAAACACAAAGAATGCCAAGCTTTTAAACATGAAGGATATAAAAACCGGAGAGAAGTCGGGGATTTCACGTGTCCTAAGTGCGAGTAAGAATTTAGACGAAAAAATTAATTTATTTTTGTGATTAAAAATAAGTGTCGGTTTTCCCTTAACATTTTATCACAGCTTTAAAATTCTAGTAATTTTAAATCTATGCTGCTGCTTTAGGTATCTTTTATAGATTATATATATCTTTATTTAAAGGTAAACGAGCCAATTCAATTTCTTTATTACCAAGTGGGTTTAAGTGTATTTCTAACACTCCGAATAGACCTACGACAAATTGTCATTAAAAATGAATGACTGATTCAAATTACAGATTATCTGCAACAAATAAAATAAGATAATAATTGAATTTGAGTTTTTTTCTTATTATTTAGCCGTAAAAGAGGAAATAAGTTTCATTTTCATTTTATGCCATTTTTTTATTTCATTGCAATTTTCCTCCTTAATAGATCTAATAAGACCCGTGACTCAATGTTTGCTAAGAGTTTGAATTTAAATTCAAACTAAAAATTATAAATAATTATTTAATACTCTATATATATATATATATATATATATATATATATATATATATATATATATATATATATATATATATATATAATACCATAACAATTATTAACTTTGGTTTTACTTAATATACATAGTCGTGTGATAGATCTTTTTAGAAAACAATATTCCTAACAAGATTCACATTTGCGGTTTTTAAAAGGTACCTTTTTAATACGAAAACGCAACAAAATGTGGTGATTTTTTCCAATATTGAAATTAAAGAATGTCTTCCATACTGATGGTAGTTTTCATTACACAATTTCCTGATTTTACAAACATTTTGCTATAAGTGGACCTTGTTAGGCGACTGTGCCTTATTTAAACAAATATATTCGATATCCAAACAAAGCTTTCTTACGATTTTCTAATACTTATAAATAGACATATGTGTGTTTATTAACATCAACTAGTGCCATTTTATTAGACACATCATAGTATAGAAATAAAAAAAATATTCAAAGAAATAACTAGATGAACATACACGTACCTATGGTAAAAGGTAATTTATATTGCAGTTTCACTTTATAATATTTTGTTATTTTAATGCAATTTTTCGTTTTAATAGATCTAAGAAAACCCATAACCTAATTTTGGCTAAATTGTTGTGCCAAGAATTTAAATTTAAATATAAACTAAAACTTCTAAGTGATTATTTGGCAGATAACAATGATAAAATTTAATTTTACTTAATACACATAGTTATATGAATGACCTCATTAGGTAACAAGGTTCCTAACAAAGAAATTTTTACAATGTGCCTTTTTAACAGCAAAACCCAATAAAATGTTGTTTTCTAATGTTAAAGCCATACTTAAGCAATGCCTGTACTGATAGTAGTTTCATGTATTACGTAATACCCTGATTATAAAAACATTTTGCAAAAAGTGGGCCTTTGTTAGGCGATTGTACCTTTTTTCAAATAATATTCGATATGCAAAGTAACTTCATTACGAATTTCTTATATATATATATATATATATATATATATATATATATATATATATATATATATATATACATATATATACGCGGACTAATGCTACAATATAGTCTTTAATTATTTAATTTGACAAAAGTTAAACAGTTTTAAATAATATTTAGTATACACTTTTAAACGAAATATAATGACAGATGGTACTGCTCACTTGGTCATGTGCATATTTAAAAGTTCTTTTACTATCAAGTTCTTTTACACAATATCTATCTCAACTTAACAACTCATATACTTTAAATGGTCCATAAAATTTCAGATGTAATTTTATTAATTTAGTTCATGGTTCTCTATTAAAACACAATCTCCGAACAAAAATTTCGATACTCTAGCTCTTGTTCTATCAAATATTTCTTTACCTTTTGCAGCATCGTCTTTAACAGAGGTAATGCCTGTTCTCTGATTTCCACAATATAAACTTCGTCTTCATCCTGATTACCTAGGGCATGCAACATACAATTAATTATCAGTAACTTTGCAGTCATTCCCGTAGAGCCATTCCAGTACGGGAATGGCTGCATTCTCGTACATGCAGCCATTCCCGTACTAAAAAATCACCAGAATTATCTCTGTCATTTTAATGAAGAAGGTAATTACAAAATGTTTTACTTAAGTTAGGATTTATAATCAAATTAAAACCGTAATTCATCCAGTAGTCAAGTACCAAATACTTTTTGCATTATAACTAACATTCAACAATCATTGTTTCGCGTGTATCTCTCTATCATCATGGCCAAATTCGGCCAAATCACTTGGCCCAATCACAGCAACCTACTGTTGCCGTCATATGCGCATGCAATCCACAGATTGCTATACGCATCACCACCTGAGCACACACTACGGTCTTCTCAAGACACGACCGCCACCAATACTAATTGCGCACCGCGCTCCCACGAACTACTCGAGTTACCTCGAGAGACACCGATTTCCACCGAGTTACGGCTACGAAATAGGTACTGGTACAATTCATATCATCATCGAAAATATAGTCATTTTTCTTAATTTGTCTTGAGCATCCTTATAAGTACACTTGCTATCTAATGATTATAATATGTATATTTCAAAATCTAATACTTAAATTAGTTTAAACAGACTTTTATATTTAAGATTTGATTTTGTTTGATTACATTCTTCATTTTGTATATCGTCCAATTTAATCATAACCATTGCTAGGCGGACAAAATAATAAATTAGACCAAAATAACAAAAGCATACAATCGAACCCATGTCCTCAGTGAGCGATTATTCATGCAGAAAACTGGAATGAAATAGTGTTCTTGGTACAGCGCCGCTCAATATTTTTAAGTGCCAAATCAATTTCAATTTAAGCGCCTGTATGTAGGACGATGGCGCTGAATAAATTAGTTTTCTGTCATATTAAAAATGAAATATTTATTACCACATAAGCATTAAAAAACAATAAATGCAAGATATCAAAAATTCATCAAGCAGAGTTAAACTCACCTTTGCGAATCTAGCGGCGGATACCTCACCCAAAATAATCACTGTCTCACGCACACGCGATTAATTACCAAACCTATATCAAATTAATGCAATGAAATAATAACCAAAAGGTATATATACCGCATACTTTAAGGAAATGCACGATTGAAAATAACAATAAGGCAGAAAAAGACACTCATTCAATAGATGTTTAGTGTCATATTCAATAAAAAATCGGGTTTACATACATGAACAGTAAACATATTTCAAAAATTAAAATAAGCAAAATATATTATATGAAGTTATTCAATTCAACAAAAAATCATCACCGCTCCTATGATTCGCCCTCAATATCAGCGCGACGGAAGGTTTGTATTAACCAATATATTATATAAGTATAAATAATATCACAACGTAAACTTCGCACGCACTGTTGCATGCGAAGCTAACAGATAATTTCATTGCACAGTATTTAACCAATATATTATATAAGTATAATATATTGGTTATTAACCACAGTATTAACCAATATATTATATAAGTATAAATAATATCACAACGTAAACTTCGCACGCACTGTTGCATGCGAAGCTAACAGATAATTTCATTGCACAGTATTTAACCAATGTGGTTAATAACCAATATATAAGTATAATATATTGGTTATTAACCACAGTATTAACCAATATATTATATAAGTATAAATAATATCATAACGTAAACTTCGCACGCACTGTTTAATGCGAAGCTAACAGATAATTTCATTGCACAGTATTTAAAGTTTTGTTGGTTGGTTGGATGTTTCCACTTGAATACGTTATTTTGCTGAAATTGCATCTTTCTTTTTCCAAACGAAAAGAAACGTCCGGTAACTGTGATTTAAATAATTTAGCTAATACCAATAAAAGACATAAAGTTAAAAGAAAAAACATTTAAACGCTGTCAAATATATCAAAATTTTAATAAACAACGTTCTATGCGTTGTATAATAACTTTGATGTGTCAGTTGTCCGATGAAACTACTAAGTATACCATATTGCAATCCATTGTAATCCATATAAATCCATTGTAATCCATATTGCATGTCACTTGGATTAAAAGCTGCATGCAAGCATCCTTTATAAGAAGATTTTTTCGCGTAAATACTATTTTCTGTACTTTTTATTGAAGTGTAAGTATTACGGCTCGAACCACAATAGTGATTCGAGCCGTCTCCAATTTCGCACTAGTCATATAATACGTATTATTTAAATCAATGTTGCGCATTAGGTGAATAAATATTGGTAAATAATTTATGTACGTCCACTACCGTTTCTCGTTGTTCAAAAAGAATATTATAATTTCAAATCTGTCGTGATTTGTATCAAAAATAAAAAATTAATAAAAAAATATTTGGTCTTTTTTTATATTGCATTTATGTTTATCTTTGTTTTTTTTTGGACTGAGCTTCAACATTCCTCTATTTATTGCATATCATTTTCTCTAAATAATCTTTCCCTTTTTATATTTGCTCTTTATTTTTATGAACACTCAACCACATTCTTCAGTGGGTAGTCTTATTTTACGTATCGTTCGATAATTTTGATGATCTTTTGCATCTATGTGAATTATATTGTGCCTTTGATGTAAAAGTGTATGTGACGTGTGTGACTAAATAAAACTAAATTTATAAGAAATTTTTATTCAATTTTATTATTTCACTCCTTAAAATCTAATCGGTTACGAGCCCGGGAAATGTTGAATGTTTAACAAAATTGAGTAAAGAGCGAAATTTAATGTTAAAAACTTTCGTGGCACGTGCTATAAAGAACTTAACCTCACTTTAGTATGGAAGTGACAAATTTGATGAATATTGAAAAGGTTGACGGTAGAAATTTCAAACAGTGGAAATTTCAAGTCAATTATACTTTGAGAGCGAAAGGTTTGAATTTATATACTCCAAAACCTACAGCAAATGAAGCACAAGAAGGATGGAATAAGGACGACGGAATGACTATGTTCATTTTGATGTCGTCAATGGATCTCAACCAGATTTCTCTGGTAGAAAATTGGGACACTGTGAAAGATGTGATGAGTAAATTAAAAGCTATACATGAACAGAAATTCGAATTCAAAAAGATGCATGAAAAATTCTACCTGTATACATATTGTGCATGAAAAATTCTACCTGTATACATATTTTTCAAGTGACGTAATCGCGCGGTATGTTTCAAAAGTAGAAGGTTTAGTGAACAGCTCAGAGAATGTGGTAAATAATTTAGTGATACGGCAGTGATTACCAAAATATTAAGCTCATTGCCCCCCACATACATTCTTTGCGACAAGCATGGTTATCACTTGATCCAGATAATCAGACTATCCAAAATGTATCTTCGCGTTTAATCTACGAAAAGGTGAGCCTAATGAACAATACAAGCAATGAAACCGCATTAGTAGCCACTAAGAAAAATTTAAAACAAATTAAACACAGTGGGAAGCCAAATACACATCAGTGGTTTGACTTACACAAGCGATAAAAGTAATTCAAGACATCGATTTGTAGGCTGTAATTGCAACAAAAGGGATCACTTCGCAAGGGACTGCAGAGAATCCAAGAAATCTGTTCGTAAAAACCGAGAGCAACTAAATATGTTTGAATAAAAACACATAACATGCAAGCGTGAATTCCTCTGTAAATATAAAGAGTATAATGGCTATGATAAGAACAGAACTGTCAAATTGGGAAACAAGCAAAACATAGAAGTTCTTGGTTAGGGATCAATATTAATTAGAAGAAAGGTCAAAGGTCAGTAAGTAGATAGTACATTGGAAGACGTACTTCATGTGCCTGAATGACCTAGAAATTCATTCTCCGAAGGAGTAGCAACCAGAAGAGGTTACATAATAATACAAAATAATGATATTGCTCAAATAATGAAAAATAATACAGTGGTCATGTGTGCACATCTGAAAGAAAATAATCTTTATGAGTTGGAAATGGAAACAGTTGTCCAAGAAAGCTGTAATGTTCGACAGACCGATATTAAAGTGTAGCGTGAGCGTTTTGGGCGCTTACATGTTAAAGAACTCCGAAACATGGGTAAAATGGGAGCAATCCCTATTAAATTGACTGGTAATGACAATTTTATGGCAAGCAGGTTACCATTTAAGAAATCAACGAGGGACACAACTCAGGTAGACGACTACAGTGATGCTTGTGGTCCCATGGAAGAATCATCAGTATCAGTAAAGCGTTATTTTGTTTTATTTAAGGATGGTGCTACGAGTTATTCCCATTTTTATTTCCTAAAACACAAAGACGAGGTACTGGAGTGTTTCATAAAATATAATGCCATAGTGAATAATTAATTCCAGCATAACGTGCGCAATCTACTTACTTATAATGATGGTAAATATGTGAGCAATGAATTGGAGAATTTCCTTGAAAGTAAAGGTATAAGATATGAGTGTACTGCGTCATATACCCCACAAGGTCAATGCTTTAAGCGAAAGACATACCCATAAATTGATAGGCTGAAACTGCCAATTGTGCTGTCTATCTTTTAAATAGAAGCTAAACTAGTCAAACCACTGATGTGATACCCTATAAGCTCTGGTTTAGTCAAAAACCAAACTTGAAATATATTTTAATATTTGGTTCAGTGGCATATGTACATATTCCAAAAGAAAAGGAAGAAATTATATAAGGAAGGTTCTAAAATGATATTAGTGGGATATGATCAGCAAAACTATAGAATGTATAGCCAAACTACAAAGAAGATACATGTGTCAAGAGACGTAAGGTTTGATGAACTTAGCAGTATAACTAAACAAAAACAAAGTTTTATGAAGACCAACTCGTATTGTCATCACAACTAAGTATACCAGATGAACTTGAAATTTCTTCAGACAACAGTAAGAGAAGTTCTGAGGATAATGATGCTGCTTATCGTCAACTAAGGAATATAATTATGGAAAAACGTAGCAATGTGATTATAAGATCACGGAGAAATAGAAATTTGGAAATTGATCTAACTGAGGTGGATATACAAAGTACCTATGAAGAGGCAGTAACTGGTTTTAACCAACAGAATTGGAAGGAAGCTATTGAAGATGAGCTTACTTCCCATAAGGATAATAATACGTAGACGATAGCAAACAGAATCGAAAAGAGACCTATTACATGCAAATGAGTTTTGAGTGTAAAAAGGGGTGAGGATGGAGAGATAGAAAGTTACAAAGCTCGCCTGTGTGCCCGGGGTTTTCCCAAACGAAGAACATTGAAAAAAAAGATATTGACTATAAGGAAACATTGTCACCAACTATCAGGTATGATTCTATTAGGTTGTTATTGAGTATAGCAGCAAGAAATGATTTTAACATAGAACTGTTTGATATAAAAACTGCCTTCCTGTTTGGGGATATATTGGAGGAGATCTATATGGAGCCACCAGAGGGTATTAGAGTGGATTCATCTAAAGTAAGTAAGTTGAACAAATCTCTATATGGTCTCAGTCTTCTCGTTGTTGGAATTAGTCATTTCTTACTATGTATGGCTTTAAGCCATGCCATTCAGACAATTTTGTTTTTGTGGGATAATTTAATGATATCAAAATATTGTTATTGTTATTCAAGTATAAATAGATTCTATATTATGGAAAGATTAGGAAAGAACTTTGAAATAAAGACTTTAAATTTCAATTATTTTGTTGGTATAGAGATAAAACACATGGTTGTATATCTATAAATCAAAGAAGATAGATTGAAAGCATAATAAATAAATTTAACATGTCTGAAGCTAAGATTTGTATGACGCCAGTAGATGTGAATGTACAATTATCTAAAAATGACAAAGAAACTGTTAGTAATTGCCCATAAAAGGAAGCAATGGGAGCACTGTTATTTTTGTCCTATGTCTAGAACAGATATAACTTATGCAGTAAATTTAGAAAGTAGATCCGTGAGTAATCCAGGAGCTATTCATACAAAATATATGTCGATTATATATGATTGCGATACAGAGGTAATTGGGTATTCAGATTCTGACTTTGCAGGTGATTTAGATTCATAAAAATCCAATACTGGATACGTATCATTGTCAACGACAGAATCTATGGCTGCTAGTGATGCAGCGATAGAGATATTGTAGTAGCTTAAACAAATTTTGCAAGATATAAATGAACATAAAATTCCGCAACATTGAGTATACACAATCAGAGTGCAATTAAATTGATACCCCATCTAGTATTTCATAAGAGAAGTAAACATATTGATATACCTTATAATTTTATTAGAAAAAAGGTTGAAGAGAAAGTGATCCATATTGAATATATTGAAAGCTCATGTCATTGGCTGATTTTCTTACCAAAGCTTTACCGCTTAATAAGTTTAATTATATAAGAGATATTTTTATGAAAGCTTTTGTATATCAATAAAACATTTAATTAGTCATGAACACCTTTTAAATTTAAGTGGGAGTATTACAAATATAAATTTGAAGGTGTTACCATAAAAAAAAATATTGTGTCTCTGATGTAAAAGTTGTTGACGTGTGTGAATGAATAAAACTAAGTTTATAAGAAATCCTTATTCAATTTTATTATTTCACTGCTTAAAATCCAATTAATTATTGCCCACGTCAAAGTTCTTGTATTTTACTCAGTGAATTAACTCAATAGGTATGCTTTCGATGATATTAAAATCAAATTATCAACTGCGATATTTACGATAATCGATTCAGTTGTTTTCGTTTACAAGACTGGATCAAAAAATATAGAGAATTATTAGTTGATTTATTCTGAAGTCTCGTCAATACAGTTTGAGCTTATCGTTTTTTTCACAAAGAGCAACTAACAGAAAATTGCTCAACTAATAGAGAACAACGTCTTGCAAAACCTAAGTTGCCATCACCAAACTCTTAATGAGGAATATCATTTCGGGGTATTTTTAAGGTACTTTAATTTTTCAACGTAATGGATTGTAGATAGATAAAGAAAATGATGCAAGGTCAAACAGACACTAAATTTTTATTTTTTGCATTAAATTCTATAAAATTTGTACCTCTATAGCAAATAATTCCGTAATCAAATAACTACATGTTTATCTCCGAGATATTTTCGAGATATGTAGAGCCGCGATCTTATTTCTTTATCTGTATTTATTTATCTATATGTAATTCCAAGTTCTGTGATTCAACGATCACAGAACTTGGCCGAATAAGAAACTTTACGATAATCAAATTGTATATGAAGCGAATTTGTAGATGATAAAACGATAATAATAGGCAATTCATATCATATATATATATATATATATATATATATATATATATATATATATATAAATATACATATATATTCATAAATTTCGTTATATATCTTAAATATAGATAATTATTGACTTGCAGTAAAGATATAGAATAGAAAACTAGAAACAACAATCTACCTCGTTACCGCCAAGGACAAGAATAAGAAAATACTGACAGACGCCCATAGTCAATTGCATTGCTAAAATTAACGTATTATATTCAATTAATCATTAATTAATTAAAAATCGACCAATTGTATATAACATACGTAAAGTGTGGTTCTTTGTTGTCTTCATCTCTAATAATTATTAATGGAATTTATCTAAAATTTCCAAAGCGTTGGTGGAAAATTTAAATTAAAAGGTATGTTATAAGTTTGTAATATGAAGCTTAATTATTACCTACACCGTGATGAGCATTTTTATTACGTAAACTGGTAAATAATAATTTGATTTACTTTTATTGCCGGACTACAAGCAATAATTAATTACAACAAATAATTTATTATAAAATGATTTATTATTTATTTATTTTATTTTTTTAACGCAAATGTTCTTGAAAGACTTAGTTAAATACTAATTATAATTAGTTTTTATTTAGCTGTAAACTCATTTTAACAAAACTTCTTTAACAAACTTTTTCTTAGAATGGCATAACCTTGGCGGGTTAATCTACTTAACTTCGAAGAAAACCAATTCCACAGAACCATCCCCTGCGCATGAATATCTCATCGCATAAGTCTAGAGGTAATTTTGACACGGCCAGCGGTATAAAGGCACAAATTGAAATATGAAACGCGTCGCGGGCGTCGATACAATATTACCGAGAGCGCCCGTCGCGCTCCACATATTACCACCGCGACGCTCTGCTCCAATATTACGATCCGACGCAATGTTGGTGAATATGCGGTTTACGAATCCCGCGTATCGTAAACTTAAATGTTTATATGCAGTATACGAGTTAAGACACTAACGTTGACGGCATAAGAAAATTTTAGAGTTGCCCGTAGCCAAGTTTATTATTTGACTTGTATTAACTTAAAATTAAAAGCCAACCAAGTGCATGTCAGAGCATGTATAAACTTTCATAGTTGTTTATATCTCTTAAAATTGTTGTTGCAAATTATGGTGAAAAAACCAAATTGAAAAGCATGTCGCTCGTAATTATTTATTTATCTACTTTAATGTAACTAATTGACCCATATGGCGAACTTATTGCTACGACAGCAATCTCTTAAAGCCAATCAAATTATAAAACTTAATACCACATGATGAAAAATGGTAAACAGCATCTAACAGTTTATTATTAAAATACCTATTCAATAATAAGCCACGCGATTGAGTACTCTAAAAAAAAATTTTCACAACTATGACCTCGATTTATATAGGGTAAATAATGTTGAATAATTTCTTTTAAATTATCTTTTATACTTATAATATTATTAACTATTTAATTACTATTATTATTAACTAATAAATAAATAAAATAGCAGTAGATATAGCTTAAGCAAATTAATTGAGCAAACAATTCTGATTGAATATGAACAGGTGTAATTAAAATATTTGGAGAAATTAAACTGTCAGGACCTCGTAATACATAAAGATTTCCCAAAGTTTATAATATTAAAATTATTATTGTAATAATAAATCCAAGTAAATCTTTAAATAAAAAAACATAAATGAAAACGAATTTAATGTAAAAAATTATTTTGATTTCTAAAGGATAATTTGACTGCCAATTTGATTTGAAAATCAATAAGTAAATTATTATTGTTAAAGGTGATAAAAGTGTTATGTAAAAAATTGAGCTAATGTCATGTTATCTATTGGGAACCCTTTTCAAAGCCAATTTACTTATATTGTTTACTAAGTTAGGAACTGAACCTTAAAATTAGAATCTTTGTTCTGAACTAAAATCAAAAGTGTTTAACTATATTAAACCAAATAAAAAATTAAAGAGTGATGAAAAATATAAAAAGCAAATAATTGGTGTAGGCTGTATCGAGTCACCGCCGTTACTTTTCTTACGTGAATAAGTCTCTAGTGGAGAAAAAAATAAACGCAGCATACTATTTTTGGAAAGTGCATACAAATTTTGTATAAAAAACGTAGATCTTTCGGCGGATGTAAGTAACATATTGTGGAAATAGTCATTGTCTAAACCAGCGTATTGCGTACCTATTTCTAGAATATTTATTTATACATTTTCCGCATATATTATGAGAAATCACGAAATGTTGGGTAATTTTTCTACATAAAAAATTAGACAAGAATGAAAACTTACGTTTATATAATATTCTATAGTTTTCTCGTTCATTATAATTATCTTAAACCTTACTTGTGAGATTTTGATATCTATATAATTATCAGCAGTAGCAAATCGGAACTTCCTAAAATCGAACGATAAAATTAAGTAAAAGTTTTTTTTTTAAATAATATGCTTAAGAAACGTGTACTTTATTGGTTTCTTTAGGCAAAAAGAAGTTAACTGTGCCGTCTTGGCTTAATACAAAAGTCAAACAGAGAAGTGAATTGGCAAAGGAAAGTCAGAAGCGAATGGCCACCGGCGGAGGATACGCCATTAGCGACAACCAAATTGACCTCGTCGTTTTTTTACTAGCGCCAGGGCTAATGTGGGATTCCCATAAAACGACTTTGGCCAGCATTTGTGCTAATCGTACACTTTGCCAGCATAAGTGTACGATCAATCTTTAATTTACAGTGTTTTTTTAGAAACTGATTAATATATTAACGAGGCACCGAAAGTTTGTAGATTCAAGTGAATTTTATTCCAATTTATATTTAATACTGAAAAAGCAGTATTACAAAAGAAAATAGATTGTAATTTAATCATCTTTAAAATTACAAATTGTAAAATTCATTTAAGAACCTTTCGATTGGACTTCTATTTTATATTCTTCCTAGTAATATGCGAAAATGTGTTAAATTTAAAATTTGTAATTTTTTTAAATTCATGAAACGACATTGATTTAATTAGAGTCAATTATCTACAGATCCGTCTGAGCAAC